>CM035843.1:55362556-56584506 GCA_020510985.1 Pholidichthys leucotaenia | reverse complement strand
TTATAGGAATAAGTATGTGTTTAGCTGTGTGTGTGTGTGTGTGTGTGCACGCACGTGCATGTGTGCTGCAGGCAGAGAGCTCTGTATGTGTTTTTCCTGTGAACCAATGCTGCAAATATGCCATTTGCTCCGCGAATGCGGGACGTTATCAGCCATACGTTGGACACGTCGGAAAATTTTCAGCATGCTGAAAATTCATTTTCAGAGGAGCTCGGCGAACAATGCCATATATCAGTGTGCTTCAGCGTGCTCTTAACTTAGACAAAACTGAGCCATAACTGATTTGACGTACACCAGCGTATTCTCCAAATTTTTCATAAGTTTTGCAAGCACTGCCTAGGTCTAGGCAGCTCATCTAGGTGTGACAGGGCCTTAACCAAGGCAGCAGCAAGGCACCGTAGCATAGCCGCCAGCTGGACAAGCAACAGTACTTTTAAACCTTTGGAGAAACAAGAGTGGATCTGCAGCTCAATGAACAAGTGTGCAAACTATAACTTTATAGTTAAAGTTATCTTTAACATGCTTTGTGTGGACGGCCCTATAGGCTATTTTTATGGTGCTTGGTATGAATGACACTTAAATCAGGTAGATCACCACTGAAGGCCTAGTTGTAAAATACACAGTTCACCACCGTTGCAAACATCTGGCTTTAAAAGTACCAAGTTGTCACACAGTGAGAGGAAAAAAAATCCTGAAAAAAACAAACACAAAATGCATCGAGAATCGTTTTAGAATCAAATCAGAGACCCTGAATTATAATTGTATCATAAGGTGCTTAAAGTTCCCCAGCCCTAATTCAGACCTCAGCTGGGGAGGAGGACTGACTTATTGGACCTCTTGCACTTTTAGTTTGACCCCTGCTGTACATACTGCATTTATATAAAAATTTGAGAGCTAGTTCAAGATAAATAAATGCAAAATGTCACAGCACCAGTTTGAGAGTTCTAAAGATCACATGCTGTGCTACACTGACAATGGAGATTGAAAACTGAATGCTGGAATGAAATCACATCTGAGGTGGTTGTGTTCCACAACAAGTAAAAAAACCCTGACTCATGTTAACCTTTACTGGCAATGCTGACTGAAAACAACACAGTACATAGTAATTTGTGGTCAAAAACATGGTCAGAAATAGAAGTGAGGCAGTATTATATGTATGACCAATAAGAGGAGACATAAAACAGAAGCACTGACAAACAGTAAATTTCACACAGCTTTCACTCTTGCTGATATACGGTGCTTGGGTGCAGCCATTTTGAATTCTGATCTCACTGGTGGTGAGGGCTGTTTGACTTTGTGAGTGGAAAACTGGACTTCCGGAGGCATTCACATCTAAACTTCTGACTAAGACACAAAACTATTTAAGGGATTTCCACTCAAACATCACGGACATCCAATCTAAGCAACTCAGAATTTTCAAACTTAAAAATCCAGTCTTTATGTTGAAAAAAAAAATGGAACGTTTACCAAAATTCAGTACATCATATTCTATGTCCACTAAAAATGAATCTCCATAATTCCTAGAGACAAGCAACAGACTATTTTTGATATTTTACTAACAAATTCCCATGCTTTTCTATAAGACATGTACAAAGAAAAGAAAAAAGAGAAACTAGAAGCACTCAGTGGCGGTATAGACACACCGACTCTGAAACCTTCACTTTTGATCTCAAAAAAATTACTGTCAAGACAGCATGAGGACACAGATACAAAAACAGCTGACCTACTAACTAGGAGTCAGAGTTGCCAAAGACCCCACAATATCATATTATCATGCTCTTGAGATATGTTGAGTATTGCAATCTCATATACGAGATCATCTCGTATTGCAATTTCCCATCCCAATCTTTGTCTTGTCCAACTCCCAGCCCGAACTTGCAGGTCATTCCTTTCCTGTGGTGACCTAACCAGAAAGTGAGCATTGCATTTGTAACATTTATTAATACTTTTATTACAATATTGCACTGGTGTCTTTGAATCGACTTATTGTTAAAGCAAAGAATAACAATACTACATACACTGTATCGAATTTTTCATTACCCTCCTCGACATCGGTGTATGTTGAGGAGGGTAGTGAAAATGCAATATCATCAAAACTAATTTTCAATTCATGTCTTGCATTTGTAACATAGCATTATTTATAGTTGTGCAATGTAAATGTAGTTGAAATTTATTCCAAAATAATGTATGCATTGGTTAAAGCAAGACAACTACAGGACAACACTTTGATGATGTTGTATTGACAATTCAGGGTTCAGTGTCACTGCTGCTTAAAACTAACTGAACTCTGTGTCTTGCTCAAGGACATTTTGACATGCAGACTGCAGAGAGAGCAGGAATCAAACCACCAACCCTCCGATCAGAGTTCGACCATGCTTTACACCTGCTCAAGCCTTTTCCAACTAATGTAAATTTGTCTTAAAGAATGAATGAAGAAATGCATGACTGGTGGACAGGAGTGTGTGGTTTCAGTGGTCAATAGGGTATGAACAGTCCATCCATCCATCTTCTTCCGCTTAATCCTTTTCTGGTCACGTGGGGGCTGGAGCCTATCCCAGCATCTTTGGGCGAGAGGCAGGGTACACCCTGGACAGATCGCCAGTCCATCACAGGGCCAACACAGAGAGACAAACAACCATTCACTCTCACTGTCATACCTAAGGACAATTTAGAATCCCCAGTTGATGCCAATTAACCTAGCTTGCATGTTTTTGGCATGTGGGAGGAAACCGGAGAAATCCCGGAGTAAACCCACACAGACACGGGGAGAACATGCAAACTCCACACAGATCACTGTTCGTTGGGGGCTGGGATCGAACCCAGGATCCCCCGGCCAAGGGTATGAACAGACCCTGAAGTGAATGGTGACTGCATGAATGGGGGCCCAAGGTGGCTAAAAATAACGCCTAAGAACCACATATATGGTCAAATGTCAGTAGATGAACAAGGACTCCAGTGGAGGGTTAACAGAATTTATAGAAAATACCAATCAAAACTGGCCGGATCAACAGTCAAATAACACCATATGGCCTGACTGTCAGCCTCTCCCTACTGAGGTGAGCTCTAATGTGGTTAGACTGACTGTCTCCAACCGCCGAGCCAAGCTAATGCTAACTGTTTGTTGTAGCATCATGATAAAAATATTGCAAAATAAGCCAGGATTACTTGAGATATACAAGGGTGGCTCATGAAAGATTTCTTCTGACCCTCTTCTGGTTATTGTAGGAGGCTGAATTTACACATGTGCAGTGGTGTAAAAAAGTATTTGCCCCCTTCCTGATTTTTCTTTTGTTTTTGTATGTTTGTCACACTTAAATGTTTCAGATCATCAAACAAATTTAAATATTAGACCAGGTGTTAGAAAAATTCTTGAAGACCTTCAGTCAAAAACCAGGCTGGATCAAAGTTTCTGCAAATTTTAATTACACTGATCAGTGGAAGACAATACAGAGTACAGCTCTCACAGACTGCTGCAGTGCATTCGCTTAACCAACAGAGTGATTCTGGCTATATATGTCTAAGGGGCCATTGGGGTGAGGTCACTTCTTGATAGTTCATTCATGACTCAATGTGTTGCTAGTCCAGCAAAAGCTAGCGGTACTCAAATGTTTTGCGAGCAGCTTCATGAAATGGTCAGTCAGAGAGCAACTCATACCGGCTCGGACGTCGCTCAGGTTAAGAAGGTCAGGAGTTCCTGGCAGCGGAAGGCGAATTACAGAGCTGCGTGGAGGAATCTGATCAGACCTAAATGAAACAGTCATTGTCACCCCCGACAGACTGCTATGATGATGATGATGATGATAAAGTTTGCTGAGCTTCTTGCATGACTAAGACTGTATCTGCTGAATCCATGCAGAAAACACTAGTGATAAGCTGTACAGTCAGTGATAGAACTGAACATTCACAGTCACATCAGCATCCTTCAGTTTTTTCCACTACTCAACAACTCCAAATATGGTAACAGGATTTCCTAGGTATACACATTAAGCTTTTATAAAGAAAACACATTCACATTCATAAAAATTCATATAACTCAGTGTAACATAGAATTTTTCCATCATTCTCCCCCTTTGATGCCCAAAAGGCATCATAAAAGAAAAGTGATTACAAGTTATGAGGTTGAAAACCGTGTTTTGTTTTGTTTTTTAACAATTCTTTGTCCCACTTCTTCAATCACCTTGCCAGGTGACCAGCAAAAGAGTTCATCAGTTGTTGGTGGGCACGGCTGATGAGTCCTGGATTCAGGACCTTTGTGGCACAATTCCAGACAGATGATCTTCTTTCCGTTGTATAGCCACATGAATTATTGCTCACTGAAATGAAGCCGTCAGCATCCTCACAATGTCCCCACGATAGCAATCTGGACCCCTCCGTATCTGCCACAGTCTCCTTCTACACTCCGCCTGAAAGGAAGGAAAAAAGGATATAAGTCTCGCTTGCAAAATCCAATGGCGTTTTGTTTTTATTTTTCTTACAATTATAATATTTCAAATTGATTAAAACAGTAGCAGACAGGACTGCTTTTATTTTCTTAGTTTTAAATAAATGGTGCATCAATGCAATATATAACAAATTGATCTGCTCATTGGTTAGTTATTTGGTTTCCTGTGTAGTCCAGTGTAGTGTGCTAAGGTCACTCCTCTTGACACACACACATTTAGTCAGCCAATAATCAGGCTTTACTCCAAACTTGACCAGATTTGCAAATGTATTATTAGAATTAATCAATCAAAGCTATATTTGTATAGCTTTTTTCATACAAAAACTGTAACCCAGAGTACATAATAGATAACAGATCATTAGGCTTAAGACAAGAGCATTTTAACATTGTTAAATCATATTTCATTATCTGTCTGCTCTCACCTTAATCTTGTAGAAATTAAAATTTAACTCACCAATAGAAGAAGCATCTTCTTAGTTTTATTTAGTTTACTGCTTTTACCTATGGAGAAAGAAAAACAACAATAACCATATCTCCAAATACTTACCACTTACCTGTATACAATTTTAAACCCAATTCATTTGAAATGTGTTATTGGCAAACAATGTTATGTTTCGATGGTAGACATGACAAGGCAAGCTTATAAGTTAGTCATCATTATTAGTTGTGTCTATGACGGGGCAGATTAAGCTCAGGATTTCAGTCAGTGTTCATGCAACTCAAAGAAAAATAAACACTTAATTACCTGCTTGATGGACCCTTGGTCTGCATTTTCCTCAGACCGATAATGAATGTTTAAACCAGTAATTGCCTAGATTTCATTTACCCATAATATACTCACCTTCTATATCAGTATTTAACTTTCTTCAGCTGCTGTGTTTACCAATCTGTTAAAAGGTCATTAAATTCATCAACTTTGGTTTAAATTAAATTATAATTGTAATAATAATTGTAATAATTTTATAATTATAAAGTAAATTATAATTTGGTTTAAATTTAAATTATAAAATGCTCCTTATGGCGTGCGTCTCAAAAAGCCTCTGACAACTAAGTCCAACTCCTAGCCTGCCCGTGTGGTTTAGTCTCTAAGCCCGGCGGAACTGCTTTTACTAATAGGAGAAGGGGCGAGGGCGGATCTCTGGCGCCTTAAAACCAGATGCTTTGGGTAGATGGTGGCTCGTCAACCTGGGAAGGTAGCCCATCTAGGGGAAGGTAAACCCTGATTTCAAACCTCTGCTGCCTTGCGGCACACCCGGTCATGGGAAAGGCTTCGGGAGTCAACCCTGAGGAAAAATCCGGAGTCGGAGTCCCTAAGGCAGTTCTCTGTTGTGCTCAACATCGTTCTGGCAGCTCCTGCGACGGCGCTGGTGCCAAACTGTAGCAGCCCTGCTGTTCCTTTGGATTCATCAGTGACGTGGAGAGGGGGGACATGCTGCATGGGCAACATCTTGTCCTCCATATCTTCCTGCCCAGGCTTGAATCCTACCAACGCCCAACGCTGGAAGGTAGAACACCGGATCACTGGAGAGGACACTCCAGCTTCGCCTTTGGTGTAGACAAAACACAGGGAATGACAGTTACCGGTTATAAGCCACCGCTCAATTGGCGTACAGCGTGGCGCCAGGGGTTGTTCCCGACGGTGGGAGGGATCATCGGATCTCACTGGACAGCTACCGCCCGCCTCAAGCTGGGCAGCCCCCAGCCAATAAGGTGTTGTCCCGCCACTGCCTGCTTTCCTCATTGGGTGCATGGGGATGAGGAGAAGTCTGAACGTCAGGCTGAGAACTTTCGCACCAGGCAAGACAAAAAAACAAAAGAGACCAACTCTAAAACTGGGAACTTGGAACGTCCGCACTATGATGACAGGACTCGTTGCTAACCTAAAGGACATCAGCGACACCAGGAAGACTGCCATCATCAATAATGAGCTGAAGAGACTGGAAGTGGATATCACCACTCTCCAGGAAACACGGTTGGCTGACGCAGGCACACTGGGAGAGAAGGACTACATGTTCTACTGGCAGGGAAAGAGCAGTGACGAACACAGGGAACACGGAGTGGGCTTCGCAGTGGAGAACACCTTGCTGAAGAACACCTTGCTGAAGATGGCGGAACCGGGCAGCAATGGCTCTGCATGACTCCTCACCCTCTGCCTCAACACCAACTCAAGGCCCAGTCACCCTCGTCAGTGTGTATGCTCCAACACTGACAGCCACACCAGAGGCAAAAGACGAGTTCTACGAGAATCTCGCAACAACTGTCAGGATCATCCCCAACTCTGAACAACTCATTCTCCTTGGAGACTTCAGTGTCAGAGTGGGTGCTGACCATGACTCCTGGTCCTCCTGTCTTGGACCATTTGGCGTGGGCAGAATGAACGACAACAGACAGCGGCTGCTCGAGTTCTGCACTTATCACGATCTGTGCATCACAAACTCATTCTTCAAGACCAAGCCCCAACACAAGGTTTCCTGGCAACATCCGCGCTCAAAGCACTGGCACCAGCTGGACTTGATCCTGACCAGGCGCACCTCACTGAAGAACATGCTAATCACCCGTTCGTTCCAGAGTGCAGATTGCGACACAGACCATTCATTGGTGTGTTGCAAGGTCAAGCTGCAGCTGAAGAAATTCCATCGTGCTAGACAGCCTGGAAAGGCACGGATTGACAACAGCAAGATGGCCCAACCAGAACTTGTTGAGCAGTTTGCCTCCACCTTTGAGAAGGAACTTGGTGTACCACAAGAAGGAGAATCTGCAAAGCAGAAGTGGGAAGAGCTGCAAAACACCATCCACTGCACAGCCTTGGCTACCTTTGGGAGGAAGACCTCGAAGTCACAGGACTGGTTTGATGCCAAGTTGACCGAGATGACCCCCGTCATTGAAGCCAAGCGCTCAGCTCTTGCCGAGTACAAGAAGTACCCAAACGAGAAGAATCTCCAGATTCTCAGGGCTGCAAGAAGCAAAGTTCAGCAGACTGCTTGGCGCTGTGCCAACGAGTACTGGACTCAGCTCAGCCAAGACATTCAAACCGCTGCCATAACAGGGAACATCCGTGGTATGTACGATGGCATCAAGAAAGCACTTGGTCCAGCTCAGAGCAAGATGGCCCCCCTCAAATCCTCCACTGGGGAGATGATCACAGAAAAGAACAAGCAGATGGAGAGATGGGTGGAGCACTACTCCGACCTCTACTCCAGACAGAACACCGTGACACCGTCAGCCCTTGATGCCATCGATTGCCTGCCATCCATGGACAAACTTGACGCCGAGCCAACCATCAATGAACTCAGCAAGGCCATTGATAGCTTGGCCGCTGGCAAGGCACCCGGCAACGACGGCATACCCCTCGACCTGATCAAGCACTGCAAGACCGCCCTACTGCTGCCATTGCGTGACGTCCTCTGCCAGTGCTGGATGGAAGGTGCTGTACCACAGGACATGAGGGACACCAAGATCATCGCCCTCTACAAAAACAAAGAGGAGAGAAGCGACTGCAACAACTACAGGGGCATCTCCCTCCTCAGCGTTGCTGGCAAAGTCTACGCACGAGTTGTTCTCGTTCGTCTACAGAAGCTTGCCAAACGTGTTTACCCCAAGTCTCAGTGTGGCTTCCGCGCTGAGCGATCGACGATAGACATGATATTCTCCATCCGCCAACTCCAGGAGAAATGCAGAGAACAGAACATGCCCCTGTACGTCGCCTTCATCGACCTCACCAAAGCATTCGATCTGGTCAGCAGAGAGGGCCTTTTCAACATCCTGCCAAAGATAGGATGCCCACCAAAGTTGCAAAGCCTCATCAAATCATTTCACACCAACATGCAGGGGATAGTGCAGCACGACGGCAACGTCTCAGAGCCATTCAACATGCGCAGCAGAGTGAAACAGGGCTGTGTACTTGCGCCAACCCTCTTTGGGGTTTTCTTTGCTATGCTCCTGAGGCATGCCTTCAGCACAGCAACAGAAGGAATCTACCTGCATACAAGATCTGACGGCAGGCTTTTCAACCTTGCCCGCCTGAAAGCCAGAACCAAAGTACGCGAGGCTCTAATCAGAGGCATGCTGTTCGCAGACGACGCTGCAGTCGCGACCCACACACAGCAGGAGCTTCAGAAACTGATGGACGGCTTCTCCCAGGCATGCAAGGACTTCGGGCTTACCATCAGCCTGAAGAAGACTAACGTCTTGGCGCAAGGCACGGAAGCACCACCAGCCATCACCATCGACGACTACGAGCTGGAGGTCGTGAATCAGTTCACGTACCTGGGGTCCACAATCAGCAGCAACCTCTCCCTTGATACAGAGATCGACAACAGGATTGGAAAATCAGCCTCCACACTCCCTCACCTCACCACACGAGTGTGGGAGAATCCCAAACTCTCTGTCAAGATGAAGGTGGCAGTGTACAACGCCTGCATCATCAGCACACTGCTCTATGGGGGTGAGACGTGGACAACATGCGCCCGGCAGGAAAAGAGACTGAACTCCTTCCACTTGCGCTGCATTCGCCACATCCTGGACATATCCTGGCAGGACAAAGTGCCCAACACAGAAGTTCTGTCCCGCGCCGGCCTTCCCTCCATGTTCACTCTACTCAGGCAGCGCAGGCTACGCTGGCTAGGCCACGTTCACCGTATGGAGGATGGCAGAATCCCCAAAGACGTTCTCTACGGAGAACTGGCGACTGGCAGGAGAAACGTTGGCCACCCACAGCTGCGCTTTAGAGACATCTGCAAGAGAGATATGAAGGCCCTGGAGATCAACACAGAGCGCTGGGAGGACCTTGCAACGGACCGCTCCAAATGGAGAGGCACCCTGACCAGACAGCTCAAGGCGGGTGAAGAGGGACCGACTGCTGCAGCAGATGAAAAAAGGACCCACAGGAAGAACCGCCACAGCTCCAGCAGCACGGAGACCACCCACAAGTGCGACCTGTGTGACAGGGACTGCCATTCGCGCATCGGCCTGTTCAGCCACAGGCGGTGCTGTTCCAGCAGAGTAGACGTTTAGGATTCTCTTCCAGGGTCATCATAGACCGATGGAGGCTGACGACATGGTTTAAATTCAACAAAGTTCCTCATTCATCCTATCAAGTTATCAATGGATTCAGTAAAATACCCCTTTAACTTATTCATTTATTAATTTAGAAATTCCCATTCTGAACAGGCAAACAACAATTCCTTATATATACAGTATATATATACACAGTATATATATATATATATATATATATATATATATATATATACACACACACACACACACAGAGTATATACTGTATATATATATATATATATATACACACACACACAGTATATACAGTATACTGTATATATATATGCACACACACAGTATATACTGTATATATATATATATATATAGATATATAGATAGATAGATAGATATAGCTATCCAAGTTAAATTAGCTATAATTTAATTTGTTTGCTTGCCAAATAATTTAACCTATATCAATAATTGTTAATTTCCAATAACTTTTATTCTTTAAACATTGCCTTCTTTTATAACAATGTATCTTGAACCAACCAAAATTTAATCAGTTTTGTCTCTAAATTAATAAATGGTAAATGGTAAAATGGTAAATGGCATTCACTTATATAGCGCTTTTATTCTCATCTCTTGATGACCAAAGCGCTTTACAGATCCTGCTATCCACCCATTCACACACACATTCACACACTGATGGCGGCATGCTACCTAACATGGCGCTTCCAGACCCACCAGGAGCAATTAATGATAAGATTGCAAATAATAAGATTGCAAATAATAAGATTTGCCAAACTTATAAAATTGTCTCAAAGTGAATATATAGGGAAGAATGAAGAAAAAATTACCAACAAATAAGGAAGCTGCTCCTAAAGTATATTCCAGATATTGCCCCCCCCTTTTTTTTCCTACATCACCCCAACGGAAGGTAGACAAACATAAACAATTTAGGACAAAACAAACAAACATCAAACAGAAAAGGTAGCAGAAGGTAGATTATCAGTGTTATCTGAAGTCCTTCTAAACGTAATAATCAGGTTATCTAAGTCCAGTCTCTAAATATCAAACTTCAAAATGTCAATAGTCACTTTACTTTAGAATCAAACTATATTTCAGTCAGGTCGTGAGGCCTTCTCCCACTGACAGTGTGTCATCAGGGGTGCCTGTATTTTAATTAAGCATGCTGATAGAAAGGATCCTTCGTCAATATTATCTTTACTTAACCATGGTGTCAAAATATCTTGTGAAACACTGAATATTACTTAGAACATGAATTCTAATACAACTAAGGTCTCAGTGTCTCAAAAAGAAAAAAAAATATTATTGTATACAAGCATCATACTTGTTGTTATTGTGATAATGTTTTTCTATCTGAAAAATTTAAAATACAGTCATTTAATAATAATTTTTTAAATTTTTGTATGTGATGACATCGTTCAGATTAATGTTTGCTTTACAAACCAAATTATAATTTACTCATTTCAATTTATGGCCATGTGGTCAAAATACTCTAATTACTTGTTAGGCTTTGCAGTTTCTGTTTTGTTGGTCAACATTTTATGAAATTAGTTAGCCATACAGTTCACAGGACTGCGTCCTCTGGATACCAATTTTCAAGCTTTTCGCCATAGTCCATGCTCAAGTTTGTCCTGTAATGAGAAAAACAGTCATTTTCCAAATTTATTTTGTAGTCACCCTTGAAGGCAGAAATCTGAGAAGGGCATGAGTAAGATTCTTAATTTTCAGGCAGCGGAAGAGCTCTTCAGTTTCTATTTTTGTTATTTTGATCTCAAAATATATTTATTCCATGCATGGTTTAGATAAAACTTTTGGTACTTGTCATTTTGAAAATTCAAATATAAGCATATACTTTCACAGTTTTACACTTCCGAAGTATATTTAGATGTTAAAAGGCTAATCATTATCTCAAACTCGTTGGCTGCCATTTTAAATAGTGTTGCACATAGCTTTTGATTAAAATTTATCAACACAGGTGGTATAAAAACTTTTCTCTCTCTGGTGTGCAGCTCGTCAAGCATTCGTCCACTCATTCACACATTCACTCACCTGTCTACTCCAGTTCTGGTCTGTAATCTATCTGGTGTGTAATCAATTAGGCATGAGGGCATTATAATTATTATTATTCTTTTGTGCTAGTAAAAGGTGTGATTAATACTTATTACTGTGTGCTAGTACATTTGCATACCCATAACTGTGAACTATATCTCAAATGTGTATGTACCTTGTCTGACTATTGCCCTACATATAAAAATATATCATGTTGACAGAAAAAAACAAACAAAATTGTTGGTGTAGGTGTGTTTTACCACAGTTTTTTTTTTTTTATTCTATCTGTTGGGCTAGTAAACCATGGCAAATAGTGTCCATTCATCCCTCTTTTCGGCACCCAGAGAATGTCCATCTTATCATTGTCTTTGTCCATTCTTCGGCTCTCAGCTGTTATCTTTGGCATGCACACACAGAGCAGAGAATGTCCATGACCCACTTACAGAGGTGGGATTATATTACTCAATCCTGGCCTGTTGTCGTCTTCAGCCACCCGCCGGTGACTTAGCAAGAGAGTCCTTAGTCCTGTTGTTGTCTTCAGGAAGCGTGCATGCTGTAGGGCTGGTTGATGGATGGATTTGGTGATGACGTCAATGTTATGTATGTAAATAGGCTGGTACGACCAAGATGGCAGCCGGGTTGGTCATGGGACAGACTGGGGTGGCTACTGCTGGTTTCCGGTGGTGACGCTGCCCAGGGTATAAAAGAGTGGGCGGAAGAGGCTCTGCCTCTTTCATCGTGAAGCCACCTGGCCAGCAGGATAGTGCCGTAAGCCTTTGTATATAGTCTTGTTGTTATCCTGAATAAACCCTGTTAACCAAGGTTAGACTGACTCGTCATTCCTATATTATGGACATAACATTTGGCAACGAGGTAAAAGCGGTAATGGAATGCTCTATTGCTAGCTTTCAGACATTTCTCAAGGCTCCGGGCGAGCCGCTCGTGCCGTGGCCTAGGTGGTTTGCTGCCTTTACCAACTATCTTGTTGTCCTGGGTTTGGGAGATATGGAGAAGCTCCGGGCACGAGCTGTGTTAGTACATAATTTAGGAATGGAAGGGCAGAGGATTGTGGAGAATTTTGGAGGTGCGGACAGTTTTGACGAAGTGGTGCAGCTAATGGCGTGATACTTTAAGGTGCCGGAGAACATCATTGTGAGACGCATTCAATTCCGCCAGTGCCGCCAGTGGTCGGGAGTGTCTGTGCGAAGATTTGTGGCGGACCTCCGAGAGCTGGTGAGGGAATGCAGATTCAGGGCCCTGGAGGACGAGATGATTCGGGACCAGTTGACGGAGCTTGCCTCCGTGGTCAGGATAAGGTCTGCCCCTGGTACGCCAAAATGTTATGGATGTGGGTTGACTGAGCACTGCTATAAGTCCAGAGTGTGCCTGGCAAAAGGAAAGCGTTGTGGCAAATGCAGACTTTTAGACCATTTTGCCAGGGTGTGCGAAAACTTTGTACACAGGAGCCGTGGGAGACATCCAGGTGCTGCGCAGAAGACTCTGACAGTTGTGCATACCGTCTCCCCGGAGACAACAGGGAGGATTGGTTGCACCGTCGCGTTGGATGGAGTCGAGGGCCCACTCCTAGTGGACACAGGGGCGGTGATTTCTGTCCTGAATCTTGAAACCATGGATAGACTGTTTCCCCACCGACAGATAAGAAGGCAACAAGTGGAGTATTATGGTTCTGAGTGGAACAGGTTGGTTATATTGGGCTACGTCGAGATGGAGGCCCAATATAAGGACAGTGTGGCGCCCAGTGTTCGCATTAATGTTTCTGCATCCAGTGTTAACGTTATGGGTTGCAAATTATTTTACAGCCTTGGGTTCTCCATTATGAATGTCTCCAGTGAAGAATTGTCTGGATGTGGACTGTGGGGCTGACCTGTTCCTGCCATGGAGGGTGCTGAGGTGTGGGATTCGGACTGGATGGTCAATGTGACTTTGGGAGTGCACACACTGCACCACGCGGAGACCTCTCGGGATGGACCCTATGCCGTATGCCGTCATGCAGGCTGCCCTGGACGAAGGTGCCAGACGGCACAGCGGGACCCCCAATGAGGCTCATCAGGACGAGGTGCCAACACCGGGAGAAAATGGGGCTAGACCGCGGAGCGTGGTTATCGCAAAGTGCTCCCAGCGACAACCTACCAAGAGGAGACCCAGGAGAGCCTGCGTGTTGGAGAAGCTGGAGTCGGGGGCCAGTCGCAGGGCCGGTGATCTGATGAAAAGGAAGTGGGCTCCCTCGAAGACCAAGGTTGAGGCTTGAGTACGTAGAGATCACAGTCCACGCAAGCAGTGGGACAACCAGAGGCGGTTCCAGGTGGAGCTCAATCAGATGGAGGAAGATGGGCGCAGGTCCATTTGTGTCTGGAGACACCCGAGGGATCTACGGCTGCCGGAGGTGGAGAGGAGACGGCGTAGCAGGAGCCCTGATGTGAAGAGACGGAGACGGCTTGAGAGGGATCCATCTGGGGACTGAAGGTTTTATTTTGCATGTTTGTGTTGTTTCTTCAGTCCTGTTTTAATGTTGGTTCCTATTTGGTGCCCTGGTAAATTTAAAAAAAAAAAGAAAGAAGAAAGGGTAAAAGGTATCAAATTCAGAGTGAGAGGGAGTGCGGGAGGCGTCCATTTGATGTTTGATAGCATTTTGTCTATTTTACGTGTCGTGTAGATGCCCGTAATATGCACTGTACTGTTGGTTATTTTGGAGAATTGGGTTTTGTGTAAAATTTTGGTAGTCTGGCCAGTGGCATCTCTGTGTGAATTTACGGTAGTAATTCTCTGGAGTTTGCCTGGTTTGAGTGATTTATAATGATTGAGTATTTGTAGGAATTTGGTCTGAATTGTTTTTATTTGTGTTGCCCCTTTTTGTGCATTTTACTCTGTGTGCCCATTGTGGGGTGGGAGTTGGGGTGGGGGGCCGCTTATAGGAAATGTCTTGTGTTTTATTGTGTGTGTTATTTGATGTAAGGGATTATTTTTAGTTAGAAACACGGCTTATTATTTTGTTTGTATGTTCCCCTATTCCAAGCGGCAGAATAATCCGCTCAGCCGTGTAGGGGGTGCTGGTGGTCTACCCAGCCCCTCAGCTTTTGTTGTGTGAGTGGATAGGTGTTTTGTTTATTTTCTGTTGTGGTGAACACTCAATGGACCTGTTGGACCGGTTCTGTGACTCGCATTTAAGGTCAGAACAAAGGCAGGAAGCTTAGCCTTGTTATGCAAGGCTGGAGACTGTGGGGGGTCGATTAAAGGATGCATGGGAGACAGTGGAAGTGATATCATGGGGGGAAATGCATTGTGACTGTCTTTATTATGCCAGGTGGTGAAATGCATTGTGACTGTCTTTATTATGCAAGGTGGTCTGTGGGACATGTGATCTATGAGGTGTGAAGTCCCTGATATTTAAGGACGAGAATTACTGTTTCATGCTCTCTCTTTTTTCTGCTGTTGAAATGATGGAGATGTGAATAAAGCTGACTCTGAGAAAGAACGCTGCCTCGTCATTTTCACATCTTCCACACTGGTGACCCTGAGACGTATCATGGAAGAAAGAAATTCCCCCGGGCCAGCCGCGTCAGGAGCCCCCAGCCAAGCGAACGCCGCTACAGTCCAGCTACCGGACTTCTGGCAGAACAATCCGCGCTCCTGGTTCAACGCAGTTGAGGTGCAGTTCAACCTCCGGGGGATATCGGTAGATGTCACGAAATTCTACCACGTAGTCGCAAAGCTGGACAACAACACGGCCCAGCATGTGGAGAGCCTGATCGACCAGCCGCCGGAGAGCAACAAATACGGCGCGTTGAAGGCTGCACTCATCCAGCAATTCCCCCCCTCGGCGGAGGAGCGAGCAGAGAGGCTCCTGGCGCTGACGGAGGGGGAAAACGACATGCCCGCGAGCCTGATGGAGAAGTTGTTGAGGTTGAAAGACTCTGACGATGATCACTTCATTTTCACCCACCTCTTCCTCAGGACGCTACCGTCAGCAGCGAGAGCGGCTCTGGCCAGTTCGCCACTGTTGGCCCTATGGAACTACAGCTCACTGGGCCGAGAGGCGCAGCAGATTGTCAACGCCACCAAGCGGCGCGCAGCCACGGCCGCTGCAGCGGAACTCGGCGCGACGACCGCAGACGACAGGAGGCCAGAGACAGCGGTGTCAGACTCACCGACGACGGTGGCAGCAAGGGCCAGGGAACGTGGACCGGACGTCTTTTGTTTCTACCATCGCCGCTTCGCAGAGAGGGCACGCAAGTGTGTACCGCCGTGCCAGTTCGGGCGTTCGGGAAACGCCAAGACCGGGGGTCGGTAGCAGCCGTGGCCCTCGGGGAAGAGAACAAGCTGCTCTACTTGTCAGACGCACGCTCCAGGAGGCAGTTCCTCGTCGACACAGGCTCCCAGTTGAGTTTCATCACTCCTTCCTACGCGGACAGACTGGTGGGTTCCAGAGGTCCCCTTGTGACAGCGGCGAACGGCTCTGCCCCTCCCTGAGCCTGGTTCTGCTGGAGGTTTCTCCCTGTTAAAAGGGAGTTTTTCCTCTCCACCGTTGCCAAGCGCTTGCTCACAGGGGATTGCCTGATTGCTGGGGTCTTTCTGCAACTGTGGGGGTTTCCCCTACAGTTAAAAGTGCTATGAGATGACTGTTGTTGTGAAATGGCGCTATATAAATAAAGTTGAATTGAATTTATTTATATCAAATCCTTCAGACTTTGCTCTAATACTTGGGGTCACACAAGCATTTTAATAGCCCAAACCTCTAATTGATTCAAACCAGATACTGTTGACAAAATAAATTTCAACTATATAGTTAGCAAATAGGCTTTTGTTTTCACTTTTATAACTTCTTGTGTACACATTCTCACACATTTTTATACAAACCCATTCTCACGCAATGTCCTATGAAACTAATTTACTTTTCATGTACATAATGTCATAATTTATTTAGATGGAAAGAGCTCTCTTTTATTTATCATACATTCTTATTTTCTGCTTTTTCTCATCTAACTTTTCTTTCAGATAATGTAATTGATGGAGACTAAATGCTCCTCCATCTGGAAAACCCATTTCAGACCAGATAGGCACCAGCCAGACACTTTCATCACTATATTTTTGCCTCATATATTTTTACATATGGGAATTGCTGTAAGAGCTCACACTCTTACTTTGAGATTTTTCCCATATTTCATCCAAAGCCACTGTTGCCCCTGCCTTCGGGCATCCCAAACAAAAGAAAAAAAATAATTTCTTGCTTTGCTGGCAGGTAATTTTACTTAAAATAAGTGAAAAAATTTTGCAATTAATAATGTTAGTTAAAACAAAAAACATCTCCCAACAAAGCAAGATTAAATTGCTTAACACAAGTAAAAACTATCATAAAGCAAGAAAAATCTCACAGAAACTTCACAACAAAGGGAAATTACTGTCCAAATTATCTTGAAATATCTAATACATCTCATCATATCAAAATCCCCAGTTCAGTGTGACCCTATTACAGCCTCAGCACAAAGCAAGTTAGTCTGTACACACACACACACACACACATACAATAGCAAGGTCGAGTATCAAGCTCAAATGAGCACACACACGTTAGTAAGCAATCCCAAAGCCACTTATCATAAGCAGATCTGGCAACCCAAGGTTCTCATCGTCAATCATTTTCTGTGTCTCTGACAACATTCATTTTTCCCTCTTTTTCTCACAAAGTAAACCCATAAAACAAAAACACACATGAACAAGCACGTGAACGACCGGACAAACAAACTGCAGTTATTTATTTGATGTATTTATTTTATTATAATTTGGGGCCATTTTATCACGTATGTTTTCAAGGATTACTTTATTTTATTTTAGACCTGTAAATTATGCCTTAAGGTATTTTGGTCCTTATTACCACATTAGATTTTATCCTTGTGATATTAGCGGTATCTACCTGTATTTTAAAATTAACCCTTACTGTACCGATGCTCACTTGTGATGTTGATAAGATCT
Source organism: Pholidichthys leucotaenia (assembly GCA_020510985.1). Classification (NCBI taxonomy): domain Eukaryota; kingdom Metazoa; phylum Chordata; class Actinopteri; order Cichliformes; family Pholidichthyidae; genus Pholidichthys; species Pholidichthys leucotaenia. The sequence goes on along the minus strand of CM035843.1, from coordinate 56,567,006 downwards.
CACACGGTATTTGCTCAATCAGTGCTCCCTGTGGTGTAATGAAGATCTTACATTGATTATTTGCACGTCTATTGGGTCCACTTATCCAGTGGAAATGCACATTCCCGTTGCGGACTTGAACCAGGACCTCCAAGCCTCTACCTCGTCTAAAACCCAATTTAGACTTTGCAGCATCAAACGCTTGGTTTACAACTATTTTACATCTATTCTCAAACCCACCAGGACTCAAATCGGGTGTCTATTTACCAATTAAATTTACTCACTGTGATCCGCCTGCGGGTTGCCTCCATCACTCTCCAGCCACCAGCGCCTCAGGACCGTGACTCCACTTCACAAAAACCAGGTTGTTGGTCCCAGTTGGGGGAGGGCTTCTCTGCAGCTGAGCACAACTGTCCTTGGTCTGAAAACAGTGGAAACGGAGAGATATATGGAGTCCCTGTGGTTTGGGTGCCTAGTATGTTAGAAAAATTCTTGAAGACCTTCAGTCAAAAATCAGGCTGGGTCAAAGTTTCAGCAAATTTAATTACACTGATCAGCGGAAGACAATACAGAGTACAGCTCTTACAGACTGCTGCAGTGCACTGGCTTAACTAACAGAGCGATTCTGGCTATATATATCCAAGGGGCCATCGGGGTGAGGTCACTTCTTGACAGTTCATTCATGACTCAATTGATAAAGTTTGCTGAGCTTCTTACATGACTAAGACTATATCTGCTGAATCCATGCAGAAAACACTAATGATAAGCTGTACAGTCAGTGATAGAACTGAACACTCACAGTCACATCAGCATCCTTCAATCTGTTTTTTCCACTACTCAACAACTCCAAATATGGTAACAGGATTTCCTAGGTATACACATTCACATTCATAAAAAAATCATATAACTCAGTGTAACAGAATTTTTCCAACACAAAGATAACACAAGTAAACACAAAATGCAGTTTTTAAATGAAGGTGTTTATTATTAAAGGGGAAAAAATCCAAACCTACATGGCCTTGTGTGAAAAAGTGATTGCCCCCTAAACCTAATAACTGGTTGGGCCACCCTTAGCAGCAACAACTGCAATCAAGCGTCTGTGATAACTGACTTGAGGCTTTTACACCCTGGGGAGGAATTTTGACCCACTCATCTTTGCAGAATTGTTGTAATTCAGCCACATTGGAGGGTTTTCAAGCATGAACCGCCTTTTTAAGGTCATGCCACAGCATTTCAATTGGATTCAGGTCAGGACTTTGACTAAGCCACTCCAAAGTCTTCATTTTGTTTTTCTTAAGCCATTCAGAGGTGGACTTGCTGATGTGTTTTGGATCATTGTCCTGCTGCAGAACCCAAATGTGCTTCAGCTTGAGGTCACGAACAGATGGCCAGATATTCTCCTTCAGGATTTTTTGGTAGACAGCAGAATTCATGGTTCCATTTACCACAGCAAGTCTTCCAGGTCGCTGAAGCAACAAAACAGCCCCAGACAATCACACTACCACCACCAAATTTTACTGTTGGCATGATGTTCCTTTTCTGAAATGCTGTGTTACTTTTACGCTGGATGTAATGGGACACACACCTTCCAAAAAGTTCAACTTTTATCTAGTCAGCCCACAGAGTATTTTCCCAAAAATCTTGGGGGTCATCAAGATGTTTTCTGGCAAAACTGAGACAAGTCTTTATGTTCTTTTTGCTCAGCAGTGGTTTTCGTCTTTGAACAATGCCATGCAGGGCATTTTTGCCCAGTTTCTTTCTTATGGTGGAGTCATGGACACTGACCTTAACTGAGACAAGTGAGGACTGTAGTTCTTTGAATGTTGTTGTGGAGTCTTTTGTGACCTCTTGGATGAGTCATTGCTGCGGCCTTGGGATAATTTGTTGGCCGGCAACTCCTGGGAAGGTTCACCACTGTTCCATGTTTTCACCATTTGTGGATAATGGCTCTCACTGTGGTTTGCTGGAGTCCCAAAGTTTTAGAAATGGCATTATTGTGAGGAAAGGAAACAGGTGAGGCAACGAGCTGAACGATACATGAACTTTATTCCTTCTTCAACATATTGCACAGTAAAAGAGCTCCCGGGTCTCTGTGTATTCCTCTTTTATACCTTTAATTCCATGCATTGAGACCTGGAACTTCAGACCATAATACACTGTTTGGAACAAAGACCCGTGTGGCATATTAACATAACATAACGCCGGCCCCGCTGCTCACACCCTTTTCTCTTCCAGGGGCTCCGGTGGTTCCTCTTCTCCCCGGGGGGTGCATAGTCCATACTGTCCTGTTTGAGACCCCCCGGTGACACTTTCTCCTTCAGTCCATTGTTCCCCCTTTCCCCAGCTGCCTTCTCTGGGTGGAGAATCCCCCATCCGTGCCTCCACACAGCTCCCCCCAAACACCCAGAAAGGGCACTAACCCCCCCATCCTTCGGGATTGAGCCGGTGCCCATAGCGGCTGTAGTAGGGGGTCACAGATCCAGTCGGTGCACCCTGCTGGCGAGGTGTACAGGAGGGCACGTCAGTCTGTGGAGGGAAAAAGGGAGGTGGGGAAAACACATCATCTTCGCATGCGCAGGTCCCTACCGAGGGAACACCAACTTGTGGAGCCACCAATGGTGGACATCCGCGCCGGGGTGCTTGGGCCAACACCACCTGCTTGTCTGCCAACACAAAAGTGGGCTTCAGCCTGTCAATGCAGACGGTCTCCCTACACCCCCCCCCCCCCAAGTCTAACACAAAATGTTTCACCCCAGGTTACAACACCCTGAACGGTCTGTCGTACGGTGGGCACAGTGGGGTCCAGTGTGCATCATGCCTGATGAAAACAAAGCTGACGTTCTGTAAACTCTTTGGGACGAAAGTGCAGGGAAAGCAATGGTGGGCTGAGCCCGGTACATTAAAAGCCTCCGTACTGTGCAAAAACTGCATGGGCAGATCAGCCTTGGGCGTGGGGTTTTCCGGTAAAAACTCTTCAGGGATCCCCAGCGGCTGTGAAAAAACGAGTTCTGCCGGGGAGGCTGCCAAATCCTCCTTAGGTGCGGAGCACAACCCTAAAAGAACCCAGGGCAGGCGGTCGACCCAATTTGTGTTTGTGAGCAAAGCTCTGAGCTCTGCTTTAAGCGACCTATGAAAACGCTCACATAACCCGTTAGCTTGGGGGTGGTGCAAGGTAGTGCAGTGAATTTTGACCCAAAGGCTCTGTGCCATTGCAGACAAGAGTTCCGAAACGAACTGTGGACCCCTGTCAGAAGTGATGTCCGACGGGGATCCGACCCGTACGACCCAAGCTGACAAAAAAGCACGAGCCACTTCTGTGGACGTGGTAGAAGCCAGCGGGACCACTTCAGGCCAGCACGTGGTGCGGTCCACGATTGTTAAAAGGTGCGATGGCAGGAGGGGTCCCACCAAATCCACATGGACGTGGTCAAACCTCCTGGCCAGGATTTGGATCGCCTAGAGGGGGGCTCTGATGTGCTTGTGCACTTTGGCTCGCTGGCACGTGATACAAGCTGCAGCCCACTCCTTCACGTCCTCGCACAAGCAAGGCCAGACGAATTTCACCCCCACTAGCTTCACCGAAGTGCGCACTCCCGGATGCAAAAGGAAATGGACCGACTCAAAAACACGACGGTGCCAAGAGCTCGGAACCACCGGGCGCAGGCGGCCAGTGGAGATGTCGCAGAGCAAGGGAAAGCACCCTTCTTGCACCACCCAGCTCTCCAGCCTTAACCCAGTAGCCGCAGACTGGAGCGCGCAAATATCCCCGGCTTGCTCCACGGCCATCGCAGGGAAATCTATTCCCATGTAGACCGGGGAGACTAACGCGTGCAACAGACAATCGGCCATGACGTTGAGCTTACCGGCAACGTGTTGAATGCCAGTCGTAAACTCCAAGATCGCGGCCAAATGCCATTGCTGCCGGGCCAACCACGGTTCCGAGACCTTGGACATTGTGTACATCAGCAGCTTATGGTCCACGAATGCGGTGAACACGCGCCCTTCTAGCCAAAACTGGAAATGGTGCGTCGCCAGGTGTAGAGCCAACAACTCTCTGTTGAACGTGCTGTATTTGTGTTCGCTGTTGCTCAAAGTCCGACTGAAAAGTGCGAGCGGCTGCCACGAACCAGAGATGTACCACTGCTCCTATGGCAACATCAGACATGTCTGTAGTGAGTGCTATCCATGCCGATGGATCTGGATGAGCTAGCAACGTGGCATCCGCAAGCACTGTTTTGGCATTCATGAAAGCCTGGACTCGCTTGGGAGTCCAGTCGACGTATTCCTTGCGCTTCTTTTTTTTCAGAGCGGCATACAACGGCTGCATCAGCTGGGCTGCCCGGGGAAGGAAACGGTTATAAAAATTGACCATCCCCAAAAACTCCTGCAGTGCCCTCACGGTCTGCGGACGCAGAAAGTCCGACACGGTGCGCACCTTATCCAGTAACGGAATCGCGCCCTCTGACGAAATGCGGTGGCCCAAAAAATCAATCATAGGCACACTGAACTGGCACTTTTTCAGGTTAACTATAAGCCAGTGCACTTCCAACCTCTGGAAAACTGTCTTGAGATGGGCGATGTGCTCCTCCTCGGACGCGCTAGCTACCAGAATGTCGTCTAAGTAGACAAAAATGAAGAACAAGTCGCAAAGCACTGCGTCCATCATCCTCTGGAAAGTCTGCGCTGCGGCTTTTAATCCGAACGGCATGCGTAAAAACTCAAAAAGCCCGAAAGGAGTTATTACCGCTGTTTTCAGAACATCTTCCATGTGCACCGGAACCTGATGGTATCCACGGACCAGATCCACTTTCGAAAAAACATGCGCCCTGGCCAGGTGCACGGAAAAATCCTGGATGTGCAGAATGGGATAACCATCGTGCTCTGTGGCGTTATTCAAGCACCGGAAATCGCTGCACAGTCGCCATGACCCATCGGCTTTAGGCACCATGTGTAATAGGGATGCCCATGGGCTGTTGGAGCTCCTGACAATGCCCAACTGCTCTAAGTTGGGGAACTCCTCGTGCGCGCTGGCCAGTTTAGCTGCGTCCAAGCACCGAGGTCGCACAAATACCGGCTGGCCTTTTGTCGTTATAAAGTGTTCGATCCCGTGTTTCATTATCGTAGCCGAAAAAGTCGGGATCGTGAGTGCTGGGAATTGTGTGAGCAAATGTTGGTACTTACCCCCTGGAGCTATAACATTAGCCAGTGTTGTCGACCCAGCTCCCCGAGCTGTACAGGGTAGTGAGGTAAAAGAGACAGCATCCGCTAATCTCCTATTAGCAACATCGACTAACAACCCATAAGCACATAAAAAGTCTGTGCCTAAAATGGGGGCAAAACATGCAGCTACCACAAAGTCTGACTAAAAGTTGCGTCCGTGTAAGCATATCGTCAGTGTCTGCTCGCCAAATGTCCTGATGGTGGATCCGTTGGCGGCCATGAGCTTGGGACCGCTGCCTCCTGCCACCCTGTCCGCGTTGACTGGCAGGATGAGGCTCTTCTAGGAGCCGGAGTCCACCAAAAACCGTCTCCCCAAACGTGTGCCCATGACATAAAGCAGTCTGTTCCTGTTGCCATCGGTTGCAGCTGCAACTGAATTTCGAACGTACCGTCTTCCCGGCTTCTTGAATTGGCAAGGCGACATGCAGCGTTGCGCATTCGAGCCAAAATGGCGATGATAAAAACAGATCACGCTGTTCTTTCGTCTTCTGGTGTCCATCCCGGCTACCACCAATGGCTCCTCGACCTCGCTGGAGTCCCTCATGGATGCCGGTGCCACTGCTTGCACGCTGAGAGTTCTGGTTGCCAAAATGACATGGTCCGCTTCCTGCGCCAGGGAGCAGTAGTCCTTAGCAACCAGCTGTGGCGAGTTGGCCAGGATCGCCCTCGCTGTAGCCGGTAGGTTCCTGAGGAACAAACTGGCGAACAGGAAAGATTCATCGCCCTTCCTCCTCAGTGCCAATATGCTCTCCATGAGCTCCACTGCTGATCTGTCACCTAACTCCGAACACATTAGGAGTCTCTCTGCCCTCTCACTGTCAGAAAGGGTAAAGTGCTAGAGAAGCATCCTCTTGAGTGCTTCATATTTTCCTTGGGCCGGCGGTTCCTGGAGCAGGCTTCATCATCTGTTGCATGGTGCGTGCATCCAGCGCAGCGACCACGTAGTAATACTTGGTATCGTCCGTTGTTATCCTGCGGAGTGCGAAATGGGCTTCTATGTGCAAGAACCACGTGGTCGGGTTGTGAAGCCAGAAGTCTGGGAGCTTGACTGAGACAGTGCACGTGGCGCTGGTGCTCTCCCTCCAGGTAGTCTCCGGGGTGGTGCTTGGCTCACTTTCCATGACACGTCTTAAGATCACCAATGAGGGGAAAGGAAAGAGGCGAGGCAACGATCTGGACAACACATGAACTTTATTCCTTCTCCAACATATTGTACAGTAAAAAAGCTCCCAGGTCTCTGTGCATTCCTCTTTTATACCTTTTAATTCCATGCATTGAGACCCGGAACTTCAGACCATAATACACTGTTTGGAACAAAGACCCGTGTGGCATATTAACATAACATAATGCCAGCCCCGCTGCTCACACCCTTCTCTCTTCCAGCAGCTCCGGCGGTTCCTCTTCTCCCCGGGAGGTGCACAATCCATACTGTCCCATTTGAGACCCCCCGGTGACACTTCCTCCTTCAGTCCATTGTTCCCCCTTTCCCCAGTTGCCTTCTCTGGGTGGAGAATCCCCCACCCGTGCCTCCACATTATAACCTTTTCCAGACAGACAGATCTCAATTACTTTGTTTCTCATTTGTTCCTGAATTTCTTTGGATCGCAGCATGATGTCTTGCTTTTGAGGATCTTTTGGTCTACTTCACTTTGTCAGGCAGGTTCTATCTATTTAAGTGATTTCTTGATTGAGAACAGGTGTGGCAGTAATCAGGCCTGGGTGTGGCCAGAGAAACTGAACTCAGCTTTCCAAAGATGTGATTAACCACAGTTAATTTATGTTTTTACGGCGGGGGGGGGTCACTTTTTCACACATGGCCATGTAGGTTTGCATTTTTTTACCCTGAATAATAAACATCTTTATTTAAAAACTGCATTTTGTGTTTACTTGTGTTATCTTTGTCAATATTTAAATTTGTTTGATGATCTGAAACATTTAAGTGTGACAAACATACAAAAAAAAATGAGAAATCAAGAAGCAGACAAACACTTTTTCACACCACTGTACAATATTACATATCTCTATGGGTCACGTGATAATTTGCAGCTCTGAACTCCTAAGAGTTTCTCTTTTACAGGTGCTAAAGTAGAGTAATGTGTGATAATAGAGCCAGTTGAATGCAGAGTGGTCATCAGGTTCCTGTACTTCAGAGGCTGTGCACCATAGGTGATGTTCAATAAGATAAAAGAGACTTATGAGGAGGATTCCCCATCATAAGATGTAGTCAAGCACTGGCATCAATAGTTCAAGTGTGGTCAGACATTGGTGGAAACAGCTCCCATTCCCAGGCGACCACAGTGCACCATTGATGAAGACACCATCCGGCAAGTAGAGGCCAGCATTTTGGAAGACCACCACATAACCATTTGCAAACTAGCCCAAAATGTCAAGATCAGTGTGTGTGTGTGTGTGTGTGTGTGTGTGTGTGTGTGTGTGTGTGGTGGTGGAAAAAAATCATCTATGATATACTGTATGTAACTGTTGCAGAAATTGCAGAACGCTGTCAAACTGAGAGGCGTGTCATACTGACCAAAGGTGTCTGCCTCCTGCAAGACAACTCCCCAGATCAGAACTCCCAGATGGAACCACGGTCCTGTGGCTATGCAATCCTTCCTCACCCCACTTTCTCTCCTGACCTAGCACCATCTGACTTCCACCTCTTTCCAATCATGAAGTCATTTTTGAAGGGCAAGCAATTCCAAGACAATGAAACACTCATTTATGAGGTCAAGTCGTGGCTTCTGCTGTAACCTGCAGACTTCTACGGGTGAGGTCTCCACAGCTGTACCATACTCTTTAGGAGCTATGGTAATGTCTCCTATTCGTCTTAATAAATCATATTATTATCACAACTCAATCATTAATGGAACTATTCAAATGTCCAGGGGAAGTGGGCTTGGATTCTTTTGTTTGTGTTGAAGTGTGTGATTTTTACTTTCATGAAAACAAAGTTTGTACTATAAACATCCTCCTCAATAAATACGTACATTTGAAACTGAGGTCTCCACGGCTGCATAAAGCAGAAGTGTGTGACCCTTTGTGGTTCCTAAGTAGAGAAAGACTAATAGCTGTGCCAAGTTTCGTTCCTCTCAGTCCATGGAAAATGAATCAGGGGAAATCTTTAACAAGCAGCCCTTGTATTATTGACTGTGGATTAGTGAACCAGGTGGGAAGAGGGATGTCCATTCAGGTGACTGAAATTTAAAGAAAATAACAATATAAACCACACTAAGTAAGCTAACTCCCTAGAAGCACTGTTAGATCTTAAACTCCCTGCTCATCTTGGTTGAGACTGGATCATCACAGCCAATAAGCACGGTGATGAGTTGTAACGACCAAAGCTGTTTGTCAGTGACATAAGAAAAAAGATCAGAAAGAGCAAAACCAGCTTCTGCCCATTCTTAAAAATGTTAAGCAACCCAAAAAGGATTAAGTGGAAGAAGATGAATGAATGAATGAATGAATGAATAATTACTTCTAAGTGAAGAGAGATTTTTAACATTTTTACTGGAGTCATATGCCCCATTAACACATTAAGATAAGATAAGATAAGATAAGATAAGATAAGCCTTTATTAGTCCCACAAAGGGGAAATTCCAGGATTGCAACAGCACAGGGATAGCAACACTCAGAGCAACAATCAGAAGGCAAGAAAAAACAAGCAAGCAAGAGCAGCTAATATACATATGTACATATTACTATAAAATATATATATACACACACACACACACACACAGACACACAGTGCAGAGCATTGTAGCTGGATGGAATAAATATATGAATATATGAACACACAGTGCAGAGCATTGTAGCTAGATGGAATAAATATGTAAATATATAAACACCCACAGTATGGAGCATTGCAGCTAGGTGGAATAAATATGCAAGTATATAAACACACACAGTGCGGAGCAATGTAGCTAGATGGAATAATATGTAGATATATAAAAACACAGTGCGGAGCATTGTAGCTAGATGGAATAAATATATAGATATATAAATATAAACACACCCAGTGCAGAGCATTGTAGCTAGATGGAATAAATATGTAAATATATAAACACACACAGTGCAGAGCATTGTTGCTAGGTGGGATGAAACAGCATAACCGTCTATTTAGTTATCCTACATGGTATGATTATGTGCCCATACATATTCTCACCCTCCATAGCGACCGGTATGTTCCTAGTTGTATGCCGGAGAGGACCATTGTGTAAGTCTATTGCATCTTTTGCATTCAAAAAAAAAACAAAAAAACAAAAAACAAAAAAAAAAAAAAAACATGGCATTATAAACAGGTTAAAACCAACAAACACACCATTTTTGAGTGAATGGGACCTTTAAGCACAGAAACAAAATGTTTGTACTTTGCAGCTTCCCAGAACTGCATTTCACTAAAATCTGATGGAAGGGTGGAGCTTGGCACAAAGAAAAAGTAAAAATCAGGGTCACTTTAATTGATGTTAGCTGGGAACTCAAAAGGACTGACTGCTGTAACTAAATCAAAAAGTGCTTCAACAAAGTATTACTTTAATAATATGCAAATTTATGGAACAAGCTCATTGTATGGCAGCACGATGATGCAGTGGTTAGCATTGTTGCCTCACAGCTGGAAGGTTCCAGGTTTGAATCCCCAGAACCATTCTGTGGAGCTTGCATGTTCTCTCTGTGCTGTGTGTGTTTACTCCAGGTGCTCCGGTTTCCTCATATGATCCAAAGACATGCATGTTAGGATAACTGGTGATTCTAAATTGTCCCTATAGGTATCTGTCTCCGATAGGCCCTTAAAATAGAGGGTTAGCACTAGTGAAGCGCTTTGAGTGGTCTTTGAGAGTAGAAAAAGTGCTATATACTGTAAATACAGGTCTATATCCCCCTACCAAATTTGCTTGATTTTCAGTTAATTAGTGCAGGCAATAGATCACACTAAAGGTGGGAAAAGCTTAAAGTAGAACTGAACCCACCTTTTGGCGCAAAAAGTAGAATAGCAGATTAATTCCTTATTACCTATTGTATTTTTCAACACATAAAAGAAATTTTTAGGCCGTGCGATGGCCAAGCTATAAGCCGATAAACTTTTGCCTCTGGCTGGCAGTGCCAAACAAACCGGAAGTAGTGCAGACGACGCTGCGTGACGTCACGAGTGTGATCCCTAAACAAAACAACAATGGCAGATGATAGCAGTTCCAGCAGTTCCAGCAGTCAAGAAAACTAGAGTTTTCAGAGTGAAGAGGCATTCAGGATCGGTGACAAGACAGAGGAGGATGCAGGAGTGTGGCAGGTGGCAGGCGTGCACAAGGGCGAGCCCGGGAGACAGAGACCTGATGCACCTGTGACAGCAGCTGGCAGACGGCGATGCAGAGGCGAGGTCCGCCGCCGGGGAATACACCTGTGCACAGGGGAGAGACTGGAAAGGCAAAGGTAGGTATGCTTACGCTGTAGATCTTGCTGGGAGATGAGGGGGTTCCTCTGCAGCAAGAGGGCTGGAGGAATCAGACGGCTTCATGCCGAAGCCCAGGGCAGAGTGGCTTATATCCCACGCTGCTGACGAGGCGCAAGTGTGCGCACAGCTGGCACCGCTAATGAGCGGCGAGTTGTAACATATCCAGCCTGTGTTGTGTTGTAGCTTAGTTTTCTTTTTTCTCTGTCACATTTTGTCTTAGTTTTGTTTTGAATTGTAATCGCTCTTGCCTGTTTTCTCTTTTGAATTCTTGGATGGAATATGGGTGGGCAATATAAGCTGCGGCTTCAGCCATCACCCATTTCGGATAACTTACGTTGAATTGTATAATCAGATGAGTCATTGTTCAATTTGACCTTGTTGTTATATCATTCAGTTTCTTTCAACCTGTACTGTACTATCCGAAATAAATAAATTCATTCATTCATTCAAAAAATTGGGCTATGTATTACAATACTTCTACAGACTATAGTGGCAATACACATGAACAGAACTGGCCTCTGCATTTGACTGTGCTATTTATAAATACGTGATCCCTCACTTATCGCGTTTAATGGGGACCAGAACCGACCGCGAAAAGTGAAAAACCGTGAAGTAGCATCACCCCCCCCAAGGGCGTCACAAGCACTATTTTGCACAAAAAGGCACAAGAGAACAGTGAAAAGTGCCACTAAGCAACACGAGTGATAAAGAACAATGAATGCGGTCTTCCTTCGCTGGGTATGGGCGCTCTGCAGGGAGCGAAGCTGGGTAAAACGTCTCGGCCAATCAGCTTGCGAGGTAAAACGTCTCGGCCAATCAGCTTGCGAGATTCCCGAGCGGTGAAGAGGTGGGCGGAGAGGACTGGAGCGGTGGTCAGAGAGGTGGATTTTGAGTTGTGCGGGCTCTCTGTGTTGATACCTGATGTTCTAATGTAGTCTCCCTGCCTTCTGCTAGCGCCCGGGCAACTTTCGTGCCATTTTTTCTCAATTTTGAATTTTTGATGAATATTTTTGAAAAATCCGCAATGCACTGAGGGCGCGAAAGGTGAAACGCGAAGTAGCGAGGGATCACTGTAATATCTATATCTAGAAACGCATCGCTTCCCGGTCGCTTTTCCTCCCCCTTTCTTTTCTTTCGTCGCCATGACAGCTTTCCTTGGCCACTGAACAGATCTTCCCAGGTGTTGGAAGTGTTTTGTAGTCGACTATCACGACAAAATGCACCAAAAACAACCAGTGTCGACGTGCTCGCAATGGTAAACATGGAGGACTGTGTCACACTCGTGACGTCACGCGGAACTCCGGCTGCACTTCCGGTTAATCGGCGGATTTGTCTGATTTTTCAGGGCGGGAAATTCAAAATAGCGATTTTCTCCAAGATTCCGGGATTTGTGGAGGGGGTGCCAATGATAAATTATCTTTATAATTGTATGTACTATCACCCAGTGCCGTTCAATGCCGTTCAGTTCAGTTCTACTTTAAATCATTTATCAGCTACCTGGTTATGGCTGTGCTCTAACTCAACAGGGAATGAGGCTACTGCCACCAAATTTGGTACATAGGTTGTCCTTGGGATTTGCACCTATGGCTACACTTTTGGGGTCAAAAGCTCAAAGGTCAACATCACAGGGTCATAAAAGGTCAAAATCCATTTTGGCCCATAGTACCTTCATTATTGCAACTAAGGGCAAGAAATTTTCATGCAAGTTAGAATTGAGTCTTTGACGCCTGGTGAAGGTCAAATAACCTTGACCTGGGCTTTGGCTTTGAAGATAGGTAGGGAGTGAATTTGGGTTACTATAGTGTAACCCTGATTTTTGGGTGCTCCAATCTCTCTGGGCTGTGGGTCAGCTGTGGGTTACAATGGTCTTGTAGTAACGGCTATAATAACACCAACGCGGCAGGACAGTGTGCGCTCAACTCTTGACTTTATTCAGGAGCACATGCTCCACTACACAGCAACTCCTCACTCTCAAAAAAAAAAAAAAAGTCCTCCGGTAAACAATAAATGAGTAGGAACCAAAATCATCCAACTAAGGGACTGTGTATAAATAACATAAATGTAGCAAACAGAAAAATAAAATGCTATCCACCTTATTCCTAGCCTCCATGATGCCTTGCATGAATTATGTGCGCAACTTCTGGTACTAGTTTAGAACGTGGAGTTGTCACTGAAACGAGACACTTTCCCTTGCTAAAAAACAATGATTTTAGAATCAAAAATGCAGGAACACGGCCTTTTGTACCTCAAAAAGAGTAATATAATCATACCACTTCCCACGACTATCAAAGGACAAGAAGATGACCTTAAAAAGTGGCCTCGCAGACAGTAGCTCTGTTAGTTAGCTCCGCTGCTAAGATGCTAATGCTGTAAACAAATAAAAGCTCTGCGATATATCAATGTATCCACCGCAATAAAGTTGATTGCATTTTGTTAAAAGATGTTAGACATAATCAAATTTACCTCGGAGCAGACATAGAATCTAGTCAGAGCCACAAAGAACCACAACACTGTGTTTGGCTGTTTTAATGTCGAGATAAAACAAGACAGCTGCAGTTGCTTGTTGTACTTTGACATTAAAATGCTCATGCTGCTGTCATGCCGTGAATGCTTGTTATTTAACACATACAGACATTTTCTGACAATTCTTCAAAATTTTATTGATCTATATTTTGTGATAATTTAAAAATTAATGCATGCTGAAGCTGCTAATATCAAGTCCATATCGTCCCAAGGCAGTGCAACAAATGCAAAAAAAAAAAAAAACAAAAAACTATTTGACATCTTTCTTAAATCATTAAGCCTTAGGAAGTAAACTGTTACTATTTTTTATTTATTATTTTACTTCATGCAGCCTTGCATCTGGTGATTTATATGACGCATAAACATCAGATCTGTGACATTCATACAAGTGAAAACATACCTGGTGTTGTTGTGTCTGTCCTGTGTCTGTACCACCGATCACACCCCAACAGTCCTTTTCAGTTTTCAGTGCATGACCTACATATTACCGTTGAAGCCACAGATTTAGCTGTGCTTATTTGTGAGGAGCCTCCATCTATACAGTCGATGGCACAACCACAAACACTAGCAACAAGCACCAGAACTGCGTCAAATCATTCAAAAAATACAAATACTACAAGTGCTAAAATTAGTTGCCATTTGACTGCAAGACACGTATGTGGACTATACATTAAAATGAACTTGAAAAACTTTTAAAAATGCTCTTTTAAATGCCCCACTATTCCACTCTTGCTGACTGATTTAACGCTACTTCAGCCCAAAACCGGAAGTTTCGGGCTGAAGTAGTTTTTTAGTTTTTAGTTTATATATGCTTCCGTTAGGCAACATTATTAAATCAAATCAAATCAAATCAAACTTTATTGTCATATTGCTGTACATACAACTGTAGTGCAGGCAAGATGCCTCTCAGATGATGCTGTTTCCAAATTTATGCAGATTGTTTCCTCTATGCCATGTGTCAACACAACGGAAATAAGCTATAGACAGCTTGCTCCTTCTGTAATTGATAACATGGTGGATAGTGTTTCAGCTTCTCTGCATCAGGCTCTAGACTTGGTGGCCCCCTTAAAAAAGAAAAAGTCTAATCAGAGATTTTTAACTCCTTGGTTCAACACAGAAACTTGTAGCTTAAAACAGAAGACTCGTCAATTAGAAAGAAAATGGCGCTCTACTAATTTAGATGAAATCTATTTAGCTTGGAGAAATCATCTTTTAATTTATAAAAAATCTCTTAGAAAAGCTAGAACGAGTTATTACTCTGCATTAATAGAAGAGAACAAGAATAATCCCAGGTTTCTTTTCAGTACTGTAGCCAGGTTGACAAAGAGTCAGGACTCTGTCAATCCTAGCATCCCCTTAGAGCTTACTAGTCAGGACTTTATGAACTTTTTCAATAATAAAATTTCATCCATCAGAGATAAAATCAATCAGATTCTTCCCACAGTTAACTTAAATACTGTAACTACTACAACTCCTTCTATTGATGTCTGTCTTGATGAGTTTACTCCAATCGACCTTTGTGAGTTAGACAAAATAGTTTCCTCATCCAAACCTTCAACTTGTCTTTTAGACCCTATTCCTACCAGGTTATTTAAAGAAGTCTTCCCACTTATTGGTAGCTTTATTCTTCATATAATCAATTCTTCATTAACTTTAGGCCATGTACCGCAGGCTTTTAAAACGGCTGTAATTAAACCCTTACTCAAAAAGCCAACGCTAGATCCAGGAGCTTTAGCTAACTATAGACCAATCTCTAATCTCCCTTTCATTTCAAAAATCTTAGAAAGAGTTGTTGCTACGCAATTATTTGACCACCTGCAGGGAAATGGTTTATTTGAGGAGTTTCAATCTGGGTTTAGAATCCATCATAGCACTGAAACAGCCTTAGCGAAGGTCACTAACGACCTCCTCATTGCATCTGATAATGGACTAGTTTCTGTACTTGTCCTTTTAGATCTTAGTGCAGCTTTTGATACTATTGATCATAATATTCTACTTGATAGATTAGAACACTATGTTGGACTTAATGGAACTTCGTTGCAGTGGTTTAGATCTTATTTATCTGATAGGTTCCAGTTTGTTCATGTAAATGATGAGTTTTCTCTCAGCTCAAAGCTTAGTCATGGAGTTCCACAGGGATCTGTGCTTGGCCCTACTCTTTTTAGTTTATATATGCTTCCGTTAGGCAACATTATTAGAAAGCACTGTATACATTTTCACTGTTATGCAGATGACACACAATTATACCTGTCAATGAAGCCAGATGATACTAATCAATTAGCCAAGTTAGAAGCCTGTCTTAAGGAAATCAAAGTTTGGATGACTTGTAATTTCCTGCTATTAAATTCAGATAAGACTGAAGTCATTCTTGTTGGTCCAAAAAACCTTAGAAATTCCTTTCCAAATCAAACTTTCAGTTTGGATGCAGTTACTCTTTCTCTTAATAGCTCTGTGAGGAACCTTGGAGTTATTTTTGATCAGGATTTGTCCTTCAATTCACATATTAAATTTGTTTCTAAGACTGCCTTCTATCATTTGCGTAATATTGCCAAGATTAGGAGCATCTTGTCTCAGAGTGATGCTGAGAAGCTAATCCACGCTTTTGTTAGCTCGAGATTAGATTATTGTAATTCTTTATTATCAGGCTGTCCTAAAACATCTTTAAAAAGTCTTCAGCTGATCCAAAATGCTGCAGCAAGAGTTTTAACAGGTACTAGAAAGAGAGATCATATCTCTCCGGTTCTGGCCTCCCTTCATTGGCTTCCCATAGAGTTTAGAATTAAGTTTAAAATCCTTCTTCTTACTTACAAAGCTCTAAACAATCAGGCTCCTTTTTATTTAAAAGATCTGATACTACCGTATCATCCTAACAGAGCACTACGCTCCCAAAATGCAGGTTTACTTGTAATACCTAGAATCTCCAAAAGTACAATGGGAGGCAGAGCCTTCAGTTATCAAGCTCCTCTCCTGTGGAATCAGCTGCCAATCTGGATTCGGGAGTCAGACTCGATCTCTGTTTTTAAGAATAGGGCTAAAACCTACCTTTTTGATATAGCCTACAATTAGGGAGGGATCATGTGTTTCTGAACCCTCCCTTAGTTATGCTGCTAATAGGTTTAGTCAGCCGGGGGACCTCCAGTAATGCACTGGGCCTCACTCCTTTCCTCACTCTCTATGAAATATTTTTTTTTTGCTGGTCATTAACATTTGTTTGTTCTCTCCCATAGATTGAGTCCCCATCGTGCTGTTTGCTCTCTACATGTCTGTTCTTTTCTTCTTCTCTGTCCCCTCACCCCCCAGCCAGTCGCAGCAGATGACTGCCCCTCCCTGAGCCTGGTTCTGCTGGAGGTTTCTTCCTGTTAAAAGGGAGTTTTTCCTCTCCACCGTCGCCAAGTGCTTGCTCACAGGGGATCGCCTGATTGCTGGGGTCTTTCTGCAACTGCGGGGGTCCTCCCTACAGTTGATAGTGCTATGAGATGACTGTTGTTGTGAAATGGCGCTATATAAATAAAGTTGAATTGAATTGAATTGAAGATGAAATTGCGTTTCCCTCGGCATCCATATAAGAAGCAGCATGATTTAAGACACACTCCCACATAGCTCCACCCCCCACCCCCACCCCCCCATCCATTCACACATCCCTGAGACATACTTGGGAAAAAAGAATAACTAACTATAATATGCAAAATGTCCGTAGGTGCAGTAGTGTGTATGAGAGATTCCGGGTCAGCTGTTCAGCATCCTGACAGCTTGTGGAAGGAAGCTGTTGATCAGTCTGGTGGTTCTGCCTCTGATGCTCCGGAATCGTTTACCAGATGGAAGAAGTTCAAAGTGTTTATGCAGAGGGTGAGAACGGTCCTTGACAATGTTCAGTGCCCTGCTCCTACAACGGTTCTGAAAAAGTTCTTGGACAGAGGGGAGGGAGACTCCAATTACCCTCTTCGCCCCCTTGACTATCCTCTGCAGGGCTTTTTTGTCTGACATACTGCAGCTGGAGTACCATGTAGCAATGCATTAGAAAGCACTGTATACATTGTCATTGTTATGCAGATGACACACAATTATACCTGTCAATGAAGCCAGATGATAGTAATCAATTAGCCAAGTTGGAAGCCTGTCTTAAGGAAATCAAAGCTTGGATGACTTGTAATTTCCTGCTATTAAATTCAGATAAGACTGAAGTCATTCTTGTTGGTCCAAAAAACCTTAGAAATACCTTTCCAAATCAAACTTTCAGTTTGGATGCGGTTACTCTTTCTCTTAATAGCTCTGTGAGGAACCTTGGAATTATTTTTGATTAAGATCTGTCTTTCAATTCACATACTAAATTTGTTTCTAAGACTGCCTTCTATCATTTGCGTAATATTGCCAAGATTAGGAGCATCTTGTCTCAGAGTGATGCTGAGAAATTGATCCACACTTTTGTTAGCTCTAGATTAGATTATTGTAATTCTTTATTATCAGGTTGTCCTAAAACATCTTTAAAAAGTCTTCAGTTGATCCAAAATGCTGCAGCAAGAGTTTTAACAGGTACTAGAAAGAGAGATCATCTCTCCGGTTCTGGCCTCCCTTCATTGGCTTCCCATAGAGTTTAGAATTAAGTTTAAAATCCTTCTTCTTACTTACAAAGCTCTAAACAATCAGGCCCCTTCTTATTTAAAAGATCTGATACTACCGTATTATCCTAACAGAGCACTACGCTCCCAAAATACAGGATTACTTGTAATACCTAGAATCTCCAAAAGTACAATGGGAGGCAGAGCCTTCCGTTATCAAGCTCCTCTCCTGTGGAACCAGCTGCCAATCTGGATTTGGGAGTCAGACTCGATCTCTGTTTTTAAGAATAGGGTTAAAACCTTCCTTTTTGATATAGCCTACAATTAGGGAGGGATCATGTGTTTCTGAACCCTCCCTTAGTTATGCTGCTAATAGGTTTAGACAGCCGGGGGACCTCCAATAATGCACTGGGCTTCACTCCTTTCTTCACTCTCAATGAAATGTTTTTCTTTGCTGGTCATTAACATCTGTGGCAGCAGCCCTCTGATTCTGCACTTGGGGTGTGTGTGATTTACACTGTAGCTAGGTAAAGCACAATCTCGTTCTGATGTACATGATTGGTTGTACAGTTGAATGACAATATGGGTGATTTAATTAATTTACTACTACTTTTTTTTTTGCTGGTCATTAACATCTGTTTGTTCTCTCCCATAGATTGAGTCTTCATCGTGCTGTTTGCTCTCTACATGTCTGTTCTTTTCATCTTCTCTATCCCCTCACCCCCCAGCCAGTCGCAGCAGATGACTGCCCCTCCCTGAGCCTGGTTCTGCAGGAGGTTTCTTCCTGTTAAAAGGGAGTTTTTCCTCTCCACCGTCGCCAAGCGCTTGCTCACAGGGGATCGCCTGATTACTGGGGTCTTTCTGCAACTGTGGGGGTCCCCCCTACAGTTGAAAGTGCTATGCGATGACTGTTGTTGTGAAATGGCGCTATATAAATAAATAAATAAACTTGAAGTTGCCCTATAATCATTTCTACAGCAGCGCCCTAAGGAATAAGGTGGATAGTAAAGAAAATAATAATATTAACCAATGCTTCAATTGATAAATGCACTAATAAATGTACTAATAATGAAAATGAAATTAAAGTAACATTCAAGATCAACATAAATGCTGGTAAAAAGTAAGGTTACACTAGGTCACCAAGTATAAAAAAAAATAATTATGGCTACTGTACATGATTGGCTGTATGGATTGAATAACAATACAGTTGGCTTTCTTTCTTCCTTGATGATTACTGTAAATGCTGTAAAGTGACAATGAATCTTCTTTTAGATTTGATTGGCGGTTGGCAACAAGCCAAACGAAGTACTAATAGGAGATTTGGGTGTTGTTGGCGGAGGTATGCACTCTGTGCAGTTTTTACTTTTGATGTCTTTTGTCACCTCCCCCCCCCCCCCCCGTGTACATACCTTATTTGGACAGTTTGTAAACCACCATTGTGGTTCCCCGCACCAGGCTGTGCAGTGTGGGGGCAGCCTCCGCTGCGGCTCATGTTGCGCTGTTGTTAGTGGACATTCCCCCATCTTGGCTTTTACTACTGGAGACAGGACTGTCTGCTGTTGTGCAACAAACTGTCAGACCGGGACAACTTCACCACTACGGTAAAGACAGATAATTATGCTCATTCACTCACTTATCAGCCACCATAATGCAGTAGTTTAACACAGTCCAAGGAAACTTTACGCCGTAGTAACTTTACGCGGTGAACCGTGGACGTCGGTGACGTTAGCTACGTGCTAACCACTCCATAAAGTTAGCTAGTATCCCGACCGTGTTAATGTACATCTGTGTTAATACCTTGGGGGTTATTTGGAAGTAGTTAGCCTTAAACAAACACCGACTGTGCTGCAGCCCGTTCTGTTGATCTACCCCTGATTGGTGCTAACAGCGCCTCCGGAAACACAAAACGAAGTTGCTGAGGTCTGCTAACTTCAGCTAGCAGGGAGAGCTTTCTTAAACGTGCCCTCTGTCAAGTTTTAATACGGTTAAGAGCTGTACTGAGACAAGGCGAGGACTGCTGCATGTTTTGACAGATTAATCTGGGGTATACTGTACATAGCTCTTCAACTTTCCATTCAATGGACTTGCTCAAAGGGTCCTCGGAGAAAGTTATTTTGGTTCTGCTGTCGTAACTTTTCCCACAACTTCCTTGTTTTTGTCCTTGTCTTCTAGCCATAATTATGCAGGTGCTATTTAAAGATATTGGGGACACGGTGGTGCGTTTAAACTTGATAATACCACAGGCAACTGACAAAACTGTCGTCTAGATTTTCATGGATTTTAGGTCGCACGGTCTTGTACAGCATCTGGTGTAGTTCCACTCAGAATTATTCAACCCCCATTAAAAAATGTTTATTCACAAATTCTCAGATGTTGGACTGTTTTTGGGTAGTTGAACTGTTTAGATTTGTCATTTGATTTTTCCCCCAAACAGCTAAGAGTTTGTAAATGTTGCAAATAAAAAAAAAAAAAATGCAACTAGGCTAAATGGTTCTTTATTCAACTTTGTGTATTTAATACATTGTCAACAAAGTGGGTACTGACACTATAGTGTATCACTGCTGTCAACAGGTGATCTGTGAGAGAAAATCAAGAGAAGAGTCCCAGTAAGAGGATCAGCCACACTCCCTCCTCATCACCATGGGGGCTGTGGTCTCTAGGTGGAGGGTTTGTATAATATTTTTGACATAATTATTGCTTTGGCAAAGTTTTATGGCTGTCTTTGTGATTAAATGTACGTCGTTGGAAAAAAAAAGTTTTGGGCAGTGTTGAATTCTGGAATGTAATGGAAGAAAAAAAAAATCTTTTTCATTGTTATATAATCACTCTTAAGTAGAAGTTGTTGCATGTTCGTCCCTGTTCATGTAGGTGACCACCATAATGTCTTAAAGGCTTTTTGTTGAACTTTAGTTGTAGAAATGGATCGTGCAGGTTCCCTTATATATAGGTGGGGACGTGATGACTAAAAATATGAATCGGTTGCATTTTGAAATCTGACTGCTAGAGTGTGCTGAATATTACAGAGTGCACCTTTAAATTACTTTTAATTTGGATTCAGCTTTTATGTTTCATCGATTTCAAGCACACGCTTGGGAAGATTTGCATAATTTAACAGCATTCAAATGTTCATACGTTGATGACATGCAGCATGACTTGCATTCTGAGGCCCAGGTAAATTGTATTGCCACCAGTAAAGCAACACTCATTACACAAAGTAAAGGGGGAAGAAGAAACGGGAAGTTTCCACAGCTTTTCAAAAAGTTGCTTACAAAGAGCACAGTTGTTTCTGGAAAATGTCATGACTCCGAAAATATTTTTTTTTTCTTGCAGGCTAAACCGTCCACTGTGGAGGTTTTGGAAGGAATTGAAAAGGTATGCTTAACATAAATAAGTTGGATTACAAATTTCACAAAAACATTTCTCATTTTCTGACTGAATATTAATGCAGCTAATGCATAATGCCATGGAAGGTCATTAGTATGTGACCACTCAAGCCAGTTGGACAGTAGATAAATGTTGTATAAGCAAACATATGTGTTAGTGACTGTCAAATCAGCTCCTTGTTTGTGGAGTGACAGGGCTTCACTGCTCTACTGCGGTTAAACTGGTGTCAGGTTATAAGTGTCTGTCCTTGGAGCAGAGACCACATGACGTCTTCATGTCAGGTGACATTGAATTTTTGAAATGATTGCCTTTGGTCCTCATTTTTCCTTCTGCAGAATTGTTATCTGCTATAAGAGAGTGTTTTTTATGTTCACCATTGCAGCGCACACGCACAGACCAGCAGCAGGCGTGGTATACTGTGTGAGGCTAAATGTGGGATCAGTTAAGTGCTTAGAGTGACATGCACACATGTTACAGTGGAACCACAGTGACAAAGCTACAGCCTTGTTTTGTCCACTGGCTATTTTAAAAGTGGAGACTCAGCACTCTTAAGTGGTGGTGTAATATTTCAGTTTAAAAATAACATGAAATTGTTCATATTTGCACATGTATAACACATGACATTGGGAAGTTGTATAACCAAAATTCTGCTTATTTTTCCTCTACTTAAGGTTAAACACAGTTTGTGATATAGTCTCCTTTAAAATTTTTGGTCTTGTGGTATTTCAGTTTAGCTTGTCTTTAAAGGCCCCATTTACTGCACTTTTCCCACATTTTGACAGCTCCCACAGGTCTTAATGAAATGTCTGTGATATTTCAGTGCATGTGTCCTTAAATTCTCTAAGACCTGTGTTTAACTTCACCCCATCTCTTATGTCGCTATTGCTAATGTTAGTTGGCTAACTCCTTGCTTGAGCAGTTAGCCTGAGCCAGCTAATGTAAATTTGTCTCAGAGAATGAATTAAATAATGGATCATTGGTTGATAGGGGTGTGTGGTTTCAGGGGTCGATAGGATATGACCGGTCTCTGGAGTACAATAAGCACAGAAACATTTGTGAATGAGTGGCTAAACTGCTAGTTTCAGCTAGCCACCTTGGGGCTCGGCACTAAGATAGAATAACATCTGAGAACAGCATATTAGGTTAAGTGTTGTTAAATGAACAAGGATTCCAGTGGGGGTGAAAAGAATTGATAGAAAATAGTGATCAAAACCAACAGTTACCATCAGCTACTTCCTGCTGAGGTGCGTCATGGTGAAAATATAGCAAAACAAGCCAAAATTTTCGACTGTGGATTAGTGAACCACGTGGAAATAGGGGTGTCTGTTAGGGTGACTGAAATCCAAAGAAAATAACAATATAAACCATGCTTGGTAAGCTAACTCAGTAGTACCACTGTTGGCTCTGAAGCTAGCACCTTGGCTGGGCTCCCCATCATCTACATTTGCAGACAGACAGCTATGCTGGGCAATAATACAGCAGTGGCACATATCAAGGTTGGACGCACCTTTTCTTGACGTAAACGAGCAAACCCAGAGGAGATAAAACGACTTATCGGACACAGAAATGATACAAAGCTGTGTGTGTGTTTTAAAGAGATGTGAGCATTTTGATGGGTTTTTTTTTTTTTTATAAATCACATGATCAACAGACACACTTCAGAACGTTAAAACCTACAAAACAATTTTTCAGTGAATGGGATCGTTTAAAAAAATTGGCTTTAATTTGCATCTTTGTAAAAGTAATGACTGTAAGTTTGAAGAGACATGTTATATAATGCTAACACTGAGTCTCAATTATAAAAGGAGTTGTGAATTGTGTTTATGCACGAGGAACAACCAGAGTGATCCAATGGTGATAGAGTCCAAATATCTGGTGCATGTCTTGTACAGCAGTGGTCCCCAACCATGTGCCATGGAGGGCCAAGACCCTACAGGTTTTCTCCTCTGCCCAGTCTCTTCAGCAGATGTTTTCACGGATCAGCAGTCAGTAGGAAGAAATTCAGTGAAATCACCTGTTAAAGACTGTGGTTGGAGGTAGAACCCACAGTGTCTTTTCCCTAAATACCATATTAGATTAGATTAGATTAGATTAGATTCAACTTTATTGTCATTACACATGTATGAATACAAGGTAACGAAACACAGTTTAGCATCCAATCAGAAGTGCAAAGGACAGCAGTGCAGTATATACGGTAATTAACAGTATGTGCAATTTAAGCAAATATATGCAAATATATGCAGCAGTGCAGAAAGTTAAGAGTACTGTTATGTGCAAATAATGTGCAGTAAGTTAGATGTAGTTATGTAGTTATGCAGTTATGTACAGGTGAGGATGGTAAGAGATGATGGTAAGAGAGTCAGCGGGGAACTAAGTTCAATAACGTGACAGCTGTTGGAAAGAAACTGTTCCTAAACCTGCTGGTTCTAGTCCGAAGGCTTCTGAAACGTCTTCTGGAGGGGAGAAGCTGGAACAGTCCATGAGCAGGATGGTTGGAGTCCCTAAGGATGCTGCGTGCCCGGCGCAGACATCTTTTCCTGTAGACGTCCTCTATAGCTGGAAGTGGAGTCCCTGTGATGCGTTGGGCGGTTTTCACCACCCGCTGCAGCGCCTTGCGGTCAGCGACAGAGCAGCTCCCATACCAGACTGTGATACAGTTGGTCAGGGTGCTCTCTATCACGCAGCGGTAGAAGTTGCCCAGGATGTCACTTGACAGATGGTTCTTCTTCAGTGTCCTCAAGTAGAAGAGGCGCTGATGGGCCTTCTTGATCAGGATATGGTTGGGGGACCACTGTTACCTGCTACCACTGTTACCTGCTACCACTGTGGACTGTGCGTCCCTGCTGGCACTCCTCCCGGTTTGCTCATGTGCCTATCTAAAAATTTAAGAGTTAATAACACTGCCATGATTGTAGAGCAGAATGGCCAGATCATTTGCTTATCACGTGTGGCCACATATGCACAGTTTGCCTAAACAACGACCGGAACAAAATGGGACACAAAAATGCCCACATTATGAATTAAATCATATTTATTTAAGTATTTACTGACAAGTGGGCAACACTAACACACTGGCTGCCGCCAAACGGGCCCTTCTGCTGTGATGGTGTTGGGTATTTTGTCATTAATTTAATTAATTATGTTTAAATTTGATTGATTGCAGTTTTAAAAAGCTTTTAATAACCAAATACTCCTAAATTTTTAAAGGGTGCACTAGAATGGGTTTCAAATATGAGTTTATTGGTGGTACACAGAAGAAATTCAATATTACACTTAACTCCATCACTGAACAATGATAAAAACTAAAATAATTATCATGGTGAATGAGCTCCCATTCCCCAAAGTGCAAGATGCAACACTATTATGAATATTAGTCATAAAAGATTATACTTTTTAACATAGTAAATGACATGGGCATCATTAAATTCACTGTACAGTTCTTTTAATTGGGTATTTTGTTTTTTGGCTTTAAGTGTTCACGTACAGGTACATCTCAAAAAATTAGAATGTCATGAAAAAGTTCAATATTTTTTGTCACTCATTTCAGAAAGTGAAACCCATATATTAGATTCATTACACAGAGAGTGATATATTTCAAGTGTTTATTTATTTTAATTTTGATGATTATGGCTTACAGCCCATGAAAACCCCAAATTCAGTTTCTCAAAAAATTAGAATATTACATAAAATTAATTAAAAAAAATAGTTTTTAAATAGAAATGTTGGCTGAATAAAAAGTATGTCCATGTGCACACTCAGTACTTGGTCGGGGCTCCTTTTGGATTAATTACTGTATCAATGTGGTGTGGCATGGAGGTGATCAGCCTGTGGCACTGCTGAGGTGTTATGAAGGTCCAGGTTGCTTTGATAGTGACCTTCAGCTCGACTGCATTGTTGGGTCTGGTGTCTCTCATCTTCCTCTTGACAATACTCCATAGATTCTCTATGGGGTTTAGGTCAGGAGAGTTTGCTGGCCAATCAAACACAGTAATGCCATGGTCATTAAACCAGGTTTAGATACTTTTGGCAGTGTGGGGGGGTGTCAAGTCCTGCTGGAAAATGAAATCAGCTTCTCCATAAAGCTTGTCAGCAGAGGGAAGCATGAAGTGCTTTAAAATTTCCTGGTGGACGACTGCGGTGACTTTGGTCTTGATAAAACACAGTGGACAAACACCAGCAGATGACATGGTTCCTCAAATCATCACTGACTGTGGAAACTTCACACTAAACCTCAAGCAACTTAGATTCTGCGCCTCTCCACTCTTTCTCCAGACTCTGGGACATTGATTTCCAAATGAAATGCAAAATGTACTTTTATCTGAACAGAGGTCATTTGCTAGTGTTGGTCCACTGTGTTTTATCAAGACCAAAGTCAGCGCAGTCGTCTACCAGGAAATTTTAGAGCACTTCATGCTTCCCTCTACTGACAAGCTTTATGGAGAAGCTATTTCATTTTCCAGCAGGACTTGGCACAACCCCACACTGCCAAAAGTATCAAAACCCAGTTTAATGTCCATGGTATCACTGTGCTTGATTGATCAGCAAACTCTCCTGACCTAAACCCCATAGAGAATCTATGGAGTATTGTCAAGAGGAAGCTGAGAGACACCAGACCCAACAATGCAGACGAGCTGAAGGTCACTATCAAAGCAACCTGGACCTCCATAACACCTCAGCAGTGCCACAGACTGATCACCTCCATGCCACACCGCATTGATACAGTAGTTAATCCAAAAGGAGCCCCGACTAAGTATTGAGTGTGTACATGGACATACTTTGCAGTCGATCAACATTTCTATTAAAAATCTATTTTTTTTTTTAATTCATTTCATGTAAGATTCTAATTTTTTGAGAAACTGAATTTGAGGTTTTCATGGGTTGTAAGCCATAATCATCAAAATTAAAGTAAATAAACACTTGAAATATATCACTGTCTGTGAAATGAATCTATATAATATATGGGTTTCACTTTCTGAAATAAGTGACAAAAAATACTGACCTTTTTCATGATATTCTATTTTTTAGAAATGTACCTGTATAGGTATGGATAAATGAAGTGTGACATTCCTGCTGTAACAGAATACACTTTCAATGACAACCTACATTTGGGCTTGTAAAGACTAATTTAGCTACCTGTTTTAGACAGGAATGCTTGCTTTCTACAGTTAATGCACTAGTCTATTTTAAATTCCGAATCTCGGCATTCACTCCTGATTGAATTGTGAATTGCGATGCTGTTCTCTCCTAATTTTTTTTTTTTTTTCACATCTCTGCGCAGGATATTCAGGTGCTCGAAGAATACAGCAAGAAGTATCAGAGGCAGCTGAAGGCGTGGGTCGGGCGGCTGCTGCTCTACTCGTGTCTGCTTTACTTGATCACTTGTGTTGTTGTGTATTTCTGGTACCTGCCGGAGCAGCTAATGGGGCGGCTTTTCCTTTCTCTTCCTTTTGTAATGTTTCCACTTTTGTAAGTATACAGGATAGTCAGTTATTTTTTTAAATCAGATCAAAACTATGATATAATATTGTAACAATTTTGTTTTCTTTGTAATCGTGTATCTTTTTCCTTTTTAGAGTGTGGTTGCTGCGAAAAGTACTTGTAGTCATATTTTCACGAAGAACTGAAAAAAATAGTAAGATTTATATTTATTTTCAATGCTAAGTTACCTCTTGTTATTTTACTCTGTTATGTGATGATTTAATTTTCACACTTTTCTAGATGAAAAATTAGAGGATCTTAAAGCACAAAGAAGGAAAATAGTAAGTGACTTCGTTTTTTGGCCTTTTTTTAAAATTTGTTTTTGATGTTTTTTCTCTTTGTTTGCATTTCTGCACAAAAGTAAGCTGCCGGGAATAAAGTAATTGAACAAGTAGGTGCTATTTCAGTGACGTTCATACGTGCAGGTACAATTTTTTTTTTTTTTTTTTTTATTTTCAAATGTTTCTTGTTCAGTTTTGTCCACAAACACCTAAAAGTTTGTAAATTTTGAAAATGAACACCATTTGCAATGGGGTTTAATAATTTCAAGAACAAGTGTAGTACCCCCTCCAATAAATACACTTAGATTTTTTTTTTTTTGCCAACACTTTAGTGTACAGTGTTGGACATTGTAGGCTTGGATCATGGAAAGAAAATGTAGATTTTCAAAATATTTTTGTAGAAATCATTCATTTTGAATTTAAGTGTTCAGCAAAGTGCAGATCACTGTCCGTGGAAAGCTTGATAGAACTGCTGCCAGTGGCTTTCTTGTCATTCTGCTGCAGCATCTTCCCAGAACCAGGGTCTGTAAAGACAGCATTCGTTACTATGGTTTAACGCAGTAAACCATTCTGCCAATGTCTCTTTAATTAATAGCACTTACTACAGCAAAGAAATAAATCTGAGAAATTGCTTGTCATCCTCTGTCAAGTCTAATAACTTTCAATAATTAGGGCTGATGGATTTTCACACTCTCCATTATCGAAGTAGTGAATCTAATTATTCTTCATATTAAATGTAAACATTTAGAAATGTTCAATATTTACTTAAATAAAGATGTACAGTTTAGCGAAGTAACTGTATGGTGCCTTTTCTCAGTCACTTTTACTTAATTTTATAAGAGGCGATTCTATAAATTAGGCAGTTAACTGCAACAGATGATTCATCAGTTAATAGCTGGGATTAACACAGTGGTTATTTATTAAAAATCTCAAGCATTTGCCTAATTTTTTTTTTTTTTTTTATTTTCTTCTGTTTTTACAGCTTGAAGACGTGATGGAGACTGAGACGTATAAAAATGCCAAAATAATTCTGGAGCGTTTTGATCCTCACTCCAAGGAAAACATTGTGAGTTACTTTGCATTGTCACAGTTGTGTTGTTTTTTCTGTCTTATCGTGCTAAAACATGCTTTTCTGCTCTCTTGTTATTGACATGAAGGAATCTGAATCCACTCCAGCGGGGCCCCAGATGTCCCCAAAAGCCGGACAAGGTAGTATGGATTTTGAAGGTTTTCAGGAAGCAAAAACGCTTCATTTTATGTCTTCATTTTCTGATACTAAGCAATGCTCTTTGTTTCTGTATTAGAGCTCCGCCACCGTAATGTCATTCCAAAGACTCCCCCAGTGGTGGCGAATCCTGCTGCTGCTGCTGCTGCTGCTGCACGTCCTCCTCTTGCCTCTGGGTCCTCCCATCCTGGACGATCTTCCCACTCTGCTCCAGGAGGACCCCCAGAGAGGAGCCTGTCAGCTATAGCTGCTCAGCAGAGCTTGATGAGGAAGCCCGTGACCCCTGGAACACCTGTTCCAGGAGTCGGTGAGTTACCTGCACACAGGGGGACCAAATCATAATGTGGTCGATTAAGGTGTGATTTACTCTTTCCTGGCTCTTTGTCCCCAGTTGCTTGGAGCTCTGTGTTGTCAGGTGTGTTATACAGTAGCTGTAATGGCTAATATTTTGCTAAATGGTCT
Organism: Pholidichthys leucotaenia; assembly: GCA_020510985.1. NCBI lineage: Eukaryota > Metazoa > Chordata > Actinopteri > Cichliformes > Pholidichthyidae > Pholidichthys > Pholidichthys leucotaenia. The sequence continues at coordinate 56,538,455 of CM035843.1, read as the reverse complement.
GACTTTTCTCCAAACTGTCTATAATTGTGAAATACGATTAGAAATTGATAACTCTGAGTTCAGTTTTTCTACATTAAATATCCCTCAGAGGAAAGAATCCTTTACGTCTTTGACTCTTTTTAAAGAATAAACAAATAGTCAGCCAAAAAAAAAAAAAAAAACTAGAAAGAAAACTTTCCATGAAGCAGTTGTTTTTATCTGGAAGTCGTCTGTGGAGTGTGGCGGTATTGAATATTCAGTATAAATGATTTCTTAGCTGACCACTCAATAGAAAACAAAATGCAAATAAGTCCAAACTGTAAACATAATGTGCTCCTTGAGCAGAGGAAGCTGCATGCTGTAATTGCCATGTGGAATGCCAACTGTGAGGTATGTGCAGTGCAGGATTACATTAACTATGATTAATTAGCCAGACCTGCATTTGTTCTCTGGGCAGTGGCGGTAGAATCTCACTAAATGTCTTTTAATGCTTACCGAAATTGCCTTTGGCATTGGCGCACCTCACAAATGGTTTACATGAGTTGATGTTATCAGCTGCTTCTGTTGAAAATTGAAAGTGAAAAGCAATTTGATACAAAGAGTCACCACAGAGTTTCCATATGTTGGTAAATTAATAACCAGCAGGATACTGAGACTCTGCCAAGTCTCGCAGAAATGACCAGTCATCTTCCTATGATTGCTCTTGATGTTAGATTATATTAATTACTACTCTCCGACGCAGCAGGGATTCAGGACATGCTTTGCAAGTGAGATCTAATGTTTAGTCATTAAGAAAAAGAGGCAGGTTTTGGTGAAATGAATCATGGTTTTTGCAACAAAACTGTTTCACAGAGCTGTTACTGTAAGCAGTCCCCGTTTATTGGTGTTTTTATGCACAGCTGTGGCAGGCGTCTGACAGGGTTGTAATGTCGCATTTTAACAGGAATGCACCCACCAGGCCCACCCCTGGCTAGACCTGTGCTCCCAAGGGAAAGGGGTACCATGGACAGAATCATCGAGTGTCTTGTTGGAGATGGCCCTCAGAACAGGTGCATAACCCTGTTTATGAAGTGGAGGCAGTATGTCTTTGAGTACTACTGTGCACCTTTAAAGGTGCAGTGTGTAATCAATGCAATTTAGCAGCCAGAGTTTACATTATCAGTCATCAGGCTCCTCCAAGGTGTGTAGGACAACCTGCAGAAGCCGTTTGTGTATTTAAAGTTTGACAGTAATTTGGAAAGACATTGTGGTGGTCCAAAATGGCCACTTACATTGAGTAGGACCCTCTTTTTATTTAGGGGACTGCATAAGTTCATGTACATCAACATACAGTAGATGTAAACAAGCCACATTATAGCCATCGGCTAATTTCCATCAGTTGTCCCTAGTAGATATACCCTAGATAAAAAGAAAAGGAACTAAAACACGTTAATCAAAAGCTTCAAAATAAAAAAAAGAACAAATGTAAAACAAAAAAAGACACATCAGACAACAGAATTACACTTACACACACAGGTGCTCACAACATTTCAACATACTAATAACAGGATGTATTATTGCACATCCCCTTTTCACATAGCTCTAAAAAGTTATATGGTACCGTAACATTGTTACACATTCCCTATGTACACTCACCGGCCACTTTATTAGGTACACCATGCTAGTAACGGGTTGGACCCCCTTTTGCCTTCAGAACTGCCTAAATTCTTCGTGGCATAGATTCAACAAGGTGCTGGAAGCATTCCTCAGAGAGTTTGGTCCATATTGACATGATGGCATCACACAGTTGGCGCAGATTTGTCGGCTGCACATCCATGATGCGAATCTCCCGTTCCACCACATCCCAAAGATGCTCTATTGGATTGAGATCTGGTGACTGTGGAGGCCATTTCAGTACAGTGAACTCATTGTCATGTTCAAGAAACCAGTCTGAGATGATTCCAGCTTTATGACATGGCGCATTATCCTGCTGAAAGTAGCCATCAGAAGTTGGGTACATTGTGGTCATAAAGGGATGGACATGGTCAGCAACAATACTCAGGTAGGCTGTAGCGTTGCAACGATGCTCAATTGGTACCAAGGGGCCCAAAGAGTGCCAAGAAAATATTCCCCACACCATTACACCACCACCACCAGCCTGAACCATTGATACAAGGCAGGATGGATCCATGCTTTCATGTTGTTGACGCCAAATTCTGACCCTACCATCCGAATGTCGCAGCAGAAATCGAGACTCATCAGACCAGGCAACGTTTTTCCAATCTTCTATTGTCCAATTTCGATGAGCTTGTGCAAATTGTAGCCTCAGTTTCCTGTTCTTAGCTGAAAGGAGTGGCACCCGGCGTGGTCTTCTGCTGCTGTAGCCCATCTGCCTCAAAGTTCGACGTACTGTGCGTTCAGAGATGCTCTTCTGCCTACCTTGGTTGTAACGGGTGGTTATTTGAGTCACTGTTGCCTTTCTATCAGCTCGAACCAGTCTGGCCATTCTCCTCTGACCTCTGGCATCAACAAGGCATTTCCGCCCACAGAACTGCCGCTCACTGGATATTTTTTCTTTTTCGGACCATTCTCTGTAAACCCTAGAGATGGTTGTGCGTGAAAATCCCAGTAGATCAGCAGTTTCTGAAATACTCAGACCAGCCCTTCTGGCACCAACAACCATGCCACGTTCAAAGTCACTCAAATCACCTTTCTTCCCCATACTGATGCTCGGTTTGAACTGCAGGAGATTGTCTTGACCATGTCTACATGCCTAAATGCACTGAGTTGCCGCCATGTGATTGGCTGATTCACATTCCCTGTGAATACTGCACCCAAGTAGATTTGTGACCAGAGTTCTTTTTCCTGCATCAGTGACACGTGCAGGTCTGATTTGATATAAGCCTTTTTTTTTTTTTTTTAAATGGGCTTTAAAAGAGAAGTAGGTGGAGCACTTTCTCACTTTAAGTGGCAGGCTGTTCCACAGAGTGCCACCCTTAACGGATAAAGCACACTGGCCAAAGGTGGTACGCCTATGAGGAACGTTAGTCTCCTCTGTATTTAAAAAAACAACAACTTAGAATGTAGAAAATGCAACAACCTTTAGTTTAGTTGCCAGTCCTACTTACTGTATGTCCTGTCACTTTCTAAACTCCATTAAATATGAGTAGTCAAGTTGTTTTTTTTCCCCACCTTACCATAAGTAGGCTTAAATGTATGGAGGATCTGAAGTGCCAAAATAAATCAAAACCCATCCATCCATCCATCCATCTTCTACTGCTTATCCAGGAATCCGGGTTGCGGGAGCATCAGTCCAGGCAGAGTAGCCCAGACTTCCGCCTGGTTCACTTAGCGCCATGATCCCCCCTGCAGGTGGTGAGCCCACTGGAGGGCGGACCCGTGTGTCTTCTGTGGGTACACTGGATCCTTGATGTGACCTTTTTCATGGAGATCCACTGGACCGCTCTTAGTCTAGCCCTTCACCCAGAACCAGACAAACTGGTCTTTCACAATCATGTCGTTAATGTTTAAATTAAAATATGTGAATTATTTATAAATACATTATTATTGTTTGATTAAATTTGTCATTATTAATGTCATGTAAATTTTATTCATTCATTCATCTTCAACCGCTTAATCCTTTTTGGGTCGTGGGGGGCTGGAGCCTATCCCAGCATCTTTGGGTGAGAGGCAGGGTACACCCTGGACAGATTACCAGTCCATTGCAGGGCCAACACAGAGACACGGACAACCATTCACTCTTACATTCATATCTAAGGACAATTTAGAATCCCCAGTTGATGCCAGTTAATCTGACCTGCATTTGGCCTGTGGGAGGAAACCGGAGTACCCAGAGAAAACCCACGCAGACACAGGAAACACATGCAAACTGTAGTATGTGATTATTTCATGGTTCCTGGAGTTGCTATTTGTTGTTAGATTTCTTCCAACTTCAGCTTTAAATGTGTGCAGTCTGAATATTGTTTCTGCTAAATGAGCACCTAAAATGATAACTCGATGTAACCTAAATCTAAAACAAATCCTGTGTATAATAAAAAAGTTGTTTGCTGCTGGTATGCCACTAATGTATTCTGTTATTCAAAGTGCTTTCTATTGCGTGCAGCATGTTATGCACGTGTTCAAAAACGTCAGTGACTAATCTTAATCCTCCAGGTTCTGTAAACTGTCTTCACTGAATTGTCTGCTTCCTCGCAGGTTTGCTCTTATATGCCAGCAGTGTCTGTCCCATAACGGCATGGCATTAAAAGAAGAATTTGAATACATTGGTAAGACTTTAAGAATCACAACACTGTTCGTCAGTTTCCATCAAACACTCCGCCTTCATTTGCCCTCTAGCATTTGGCAGCATAGTATATCATATGGCTCTTAAATGCCTCTGCCACCGCCGACTCCTGTAAGCAAAAATGGACCAAGATTGAATATGCAAAGTAGTGCTACACATCAATCTGAAATGTTTATGCATCCCAGGCATTTTCTTCATTGGTTCATATTCATGTATATTAATCTATGTCTGTTTCTGAATGCATTAGCGGGGTTACATAAACAATATATTTATGGTGCTGCGTTTGGGTTGTTCCAGCCTTCCGATGTGCATATTGCTACTTCTTGAACCCTGCAAGAAGGACGAGACCCCAGGCGCCAAGACTTGCCGAGGTCAGCGGTGTACGGAAGATGTCCTCTGAAGCGTCCTCGCCTTCGTTTGCCGCTGATGTGGCTGATAACCAGACTGTTTCAGGTGATGACATTTAAACAGATTTTGTCCATGAGGAAACTGTTCAGTATTATTAGATTTAAAAGTTAGGACTGTTGAAGTTAACTTGTTAAGGAGTCAATGAAAATTACTTTCAGTGCTACTCATTTTTTTTTTTTCAAGCCCAGTGATTAACACTCTGTCCACACCTTCTTCTAAGCCACTCCCTGCACTCAGCAGTGATTGACTGAGAATGCGAAGGCTGGATATGAATGTGAATATGAAGACCATCTATGGCAAGCCCAAAAAGGACAAAATTTGGCACAAATCTATACCCAATAATCATCAGTTTGAGAATTTTATTAGATGAAATGCCAAATGTAACCGTGTCTTTACACCATGTGTCATTTAGTTAGTTTGATAAACAACACAAAATATGACATTTCAGATTTCAGCTAAAAAGGGGTTTTGTGAGGGCAGGTACAGGCGGGCAGTATGGATGGGCGGCGTTCATAGCGGTGCTTTTTTGCCCTCCATTTTCCTCACATTAAACTAGGTGATTCATTTGGGTGCTCAGTCTTGCTTATTGGTTTGAACTGAGCTGAAGGCATATTGTTTGAATAATTTTTTGGATTTATTCTGGTGTTTTTTTGGTGGTGGTTGTTTTGGGGTTTTTTTTTTTGAGGTTTTGTACTAAACCTTAAATAGGTTTTCAAGACTATAACTTGATCTAACTGGCACCCTAAACTGGTAAACCATTACAGACCTGTTGGTAATGGTACTAAAAATGTGAACATTGTTTTGAGGTGCATTTAGAAAGGATAAAGTGTGAGAGTAAGTTGTGATGAAACACAAGTTAACTGGGATTCAGGCTATTAATCATGCCTACATATCTGAACCAACTGGTGGCACTATTAAACTCGAGGGCACTCACAGAGAGCGCATGTCTCCCCAAGTCCCCCTCTGTCCATACTTCTGTCCATACCTCCAAATTCATCTCGTAGTTTTTTTTTTTTAATCCCCCACTGGTCAAAGACCAAAGAGGGATTATGTTGTTCTGTCCATCCGTTCCATTTTTGTGACATCGACGACTCCTACAGTTTTGTTCCAGTTGTTTTGAAACTTTGTACCAGTGTTTGATATACATTGATGTTGTGCATGTTGCAGTTTGGCTCTGATTGGATGGGGGTTTTGTGTTTGTTTTTTTGCAGGAGTTATAGGCCCTGACTTATGATGTCCTATTTCCCCTCAGTTAATAGTAACTGTCTTGTGAAGTCAACTCCTACAGTTTTGTTCCAAATGTTTTGAAACTTGGTACCAGTAACACTGATGATGCACATATTGCAATTTTACTCTCAATGATTTTGCAGGAATTATAGACCTTGAGGTCAAGGTCAGAGATCAGTTTTTGCCTGCACGTGATAGCTACTCAAAGAAATGATGTAGGCTTTTCAAACTGATACCATAGTTGTATCTGAAACAAATCTTGGCTTACACTCTGACCTCTGACTATGGGTTTGGGGTCAAAAGGTCAAAGTTCATGGTTAACATTCCATTTGCACTACAACTACAGAACAAGCAAAACTAGGGCCACCAAACTTGGTACACAGGTCCACCCCATGACCCTGAACTGTGACTTTGGGTTTGGGTTCGCAAGGTCAAAGGTTGTTATCGAAATCCCATATAAACTATAGCTCAACAACAAAGAAAGCTAGGGTCACCAAATTTGCTACACAGGCTTATCTTGGGATTCTGACCTACAACTATGGCTTTGGGGTCAAAGGTCAACATTAACATTCTTTTTGCACTATTACTATAGAACAAGTAAATCTGGGGTCACCAGACTTGGTATATAGGTTCACATTGGGATCCTGCCCTGCAGCTATGGGTTGTATACAGTTATTTTTGTTGTACATTCATGGATGATAGGCTTATCATAATTTGGTTTTGCCCCAATAATTATATAGAAAAGTTGGAAAACTGTTCTGTCAGTAACATATTGAGATCTTCAGAGTAAACAGAGGTGGAGGATATCGCACTTGCCTCAGAGTGCTCTTGGTCCGTCATCCTGCTGACAAATGGATGATCATGTTACATTGCCAGATAGGGCTTTGGTGGAGGTATGCACTCATGGGTCACCTTCAAAATGTCATGGGTTCATCCGTAGCCCAAGGGCCACCTCTGGTGACAATTTCATCAAAATCTGTCCAGTAGTTTTTGTGTAATCCTGCTAGTAGTAGTAGTAGATTAGTTTATTTGACAGGGACAGTGCAATAAACATAGACAATTAATCAAAGACAATCAATCTGATGTGTTGCACATAGAGTGTATAGCTATTAGCTAATTCGCAACTCTTGTCCCTGGATGGGCTTTAGAAAAAAGAATCAAGATAAAAAATATACACAATAACCACATACATCAATGCAGAAAAATTATAAATACACAATTATAAATATTATAAATATTATAAATACACAAATATAACAGCCTGACTCACATTTAACATAAATATTATAAATATTATAAATACACAAATATAACAGCCTGACTCACATTTAACACATATAACATAACTCACATTTGCCTATTTCAGGCCTTCCTCCCTCCGTCACTCACTATAAACAAACACATTTATTCCTTCCCTTCATTCACTCTCACTTTGCAGACAATTAATTCATACATGAGTACATTCTTGTTTATTTTTCAGCCAGTTTTTAACATTTTTAGTGAATGTTTTAAAGTCCGTTATTATTTTAATTTCATTTGGCATTGTGTTCCAGATGTGACTGCCCTTTATAGAGAAAGCTGTTTGTCCAAATGTGGTTCTGCGGTGGAATATTTTACAGTTATTGTTAACAGAACTCCTGGTGGCTCTGCTGCTGTCCTGTCTTTGGACGAAACCAGCAAGTGGCTCGGGTGCTGATTTATGGAAACATTTGAACGTTAATTTCAGAAGACAGAGGTCAATGAAGCTCTCAAAACTCAATAGGTTGTATTTTTTTAAAACATTACAGTGATGCCACCTAATGGGCTTTTTGTCCAAGATTTTTAGGGTTTGATTATATAATGAACCTATATGTCTTATTGTGGAAGGGGCTGCTTGAGCCCAGACTGTCAAACAGTATGATATATGAGAAAAAACCATAGAATGCATATACAGTGCAGCTGCTTCGTAAGGTATGTAATATCTAATTAATTTAAAGCAGTTCAGATTTTTTTTTACTGTTTTTGAAATTTTCTTTATATGAAGATTAAATTTGAGTTGAGGATCTAGTACAATGCCAAGGTATTTGAATTCTGTAGCTAAACTGATGTTATGATCATGTATATTAACTTTAAAATGTTGCAGGTTACATTTTTTGATTGAAAAGCACATTGAGACTGTTTTCTGAAGGTTCAGCAATAGATGGTTCTTGAGGAGCCACTCTTGGACATCAACCATACTTGTGGACAGTACATCTGCAGCCTGTGCTGGAGTCTTGGCAGCTGTGTAAATAACTGCATCATCTGCATAAAGTTGGCATGTTGCAGCTGAGCAGTGTAACGGCAAGTCATTAATAAAAATGCTGAAAAGTAAAGGACCAAGAATGGACCCTTGTGGGATACCCATGCGGTTGTTTAAAAATGAGGATTTATCCTGGTGAACTTTTACACACTGTTCTCTATTCTGGAGATAAGATGCAAACCATTCTAATGTATTTGGGGAGAAGTTAAAAGATACCATTTTGGATAAAAGCAAACTGTGGTTTACAGTATCGAAAGCCTTTTTGAGATCTAGAAAAACAGCTCCTACCACATTACCCCTGTCCAAGGACTGTTTGACGTTTTCAATAAGGCAACAATTTGCTGTTTCTGTTGAGTATCCTGGTCTAAAACCAAATTGATGTGGATGAAGAAGTTGACTGTCTTGTAAGTAGTCTATCAGCTGTGTGGCTACAACTTTTTCAAGAACCTTAGATAGGACTGGTAAAATAGAGATTGGGCGGTAATTGCATATATCGTCTTTACTGCCTGATTTATGAACTGGTATGACGACAGCTTTTTTCCAGCCAGATGGAAATGTACTAGACCTAATGGAGAGATTAATGAGATGAGTCAGTGGTTTGATTAATATTTTGCTGTGCATTTTGAGAAAGGAGGTGCTCATATTGTAGATATCATTAGTTTTTGAGTTTGACAGTGTTTTAACAATACCAGCAATTAACTTCTCATTTACCTCATCGATGTGAAAAGTATCTGTTGGAAGTATGGAATTTGTGTTGTTGAGCACATTTGGCAGCACAAAAATTTTTGTTAAGTCTTCCACAGAGCCCACAAAGTGTGAATTAAATTCATTTGCCAAAGTAGCCTTGTCACTGACGGTCTTGCCATTGATTCTAAGTTCCTTTACCCCCTTCTGATCGTTTTTTTTATTAGTTAAGTTATTTAAATGCCTCCATAGGGAACTGTTGTTACCCTTTGCATGATCTATCAGTTTATTGTAATAAGATATTTTTGATTTTCGCAGCTCATGTACCACTTTATTTCTTAAACTTTTGTACACAAGGTGATCATTTTGTAGTTTGGAGGTTAGTGATGTTTTCAGTGCATAGTCTCGTCTCTTCATAAGTTTTCTTATTTCATTATTTAACCATGGTAGGCTAATCTTCTGTTGTCTACTTTTAATTTGCTTTGAAAATTTTTCTATAGACTTTGTGATTGTTGCAGTTATAAAATTACAACAATCATCTACTTCACATGTTGACATGAGCTGCTCCCAATTTTGATTCTCTAAGTAATGTTCAAACTCCTCATTTTTTGATTTGGGGATAATAAAATTTGATTTGTCAATATCGACTCCCCCAAAATACTGTAGTCGCTTTTTAGTAAGTTTCCTGACAGCAAGAACCATGTTATGATCTGAGAGACCAGTTACAAGATTATAGGTTCTGGTTATTCGTTCTGGTTTATTAGTAAATACCATATCAATAAGTGTTCTGGATTGTTTGGTTATCCTGGTGGGTCCTTTGATGATTTGCTGGTAATTAAATTTAGTCATGAGGCTTTTCAGTTTTTGTTTGTCTTTTTTATCAGACCAGTTGATATTAAAGTCACCATGAATTATCGTTTCTCTGTTCTTCTCAAGTTCTTTAACCAGATCACTTAATTCATTATAAAAGGAAGAGTTGTGTGACGGTGGGTTGTACACTACTGCAATGTTGAAATTCATTACCGGAGAGAGACATACATTAACAGCTAAACATTCAAGTGAAGTATTCAAATCAACCAGTTGACATTTATATTTCTCTTTGATGTAAATTAAAACACCTCCTCCCCTCCCTACCTGCCTGTCTTTTCTAAAACACTGGTAGCCCACAATATCGATCATATTAGTGTCTATGTTCCTGTGTAGCCAGCTTTCTGAGAGACAAAGGTAGTCCAGATTTGAGTCCAACAGCAACACCGAAATCTCATCTCTTTTGGGGATTATGCTCCGTATGTTTAAATGACCGCCGAGGATCCCCTTTGGTTTAGCCTTGGTGTCCCAAAGAACTCGTGCATGATTAACAGTTTGGAAAAATAAATGTTGTTTTTGCTTTTGTACAGCTCGGTTTTGTGCTAACCCAGTGGTCTGCTGTTTAATAGTGGCAGGTCCAGGGTTAAGGTGAATATCTCCTGCCAGAAGTAGCAGAACTAACAGAACTTTAATTGTATATCCTCTGCCATATTGTGATTTTTGCTTAACAGCCATGTTTGCCTTAATTTGGAAGTTTTTGCTCAGGGCTTTTAAAGACCACATAGAGTGTAGGGTGAGATGACCAAGCCCAAATCCATACAGATAAAACTTTTTAACTTCACCTTTGGTTGAGTTTGTCGGAAAATCCTTCTTGTTGCAGGTCCAGACACACAAAGACAAAACGAAGAGGAAGTAGAGAAGTAGAGAAGGCTTATTAGTGGTGCCCATCAGCCCACTTTTTAATCCGGTGGCAGCCATCTTCAGTCTTTCTTGGAAAGAAGGAAAAAGAAAATCTGTGGATAGTAAAATAACAGACAGACAAACTGCCCCAGTCATATTACCTCCTTGGTAGAGGTAAAAATTGTTAGATGTTTTTATTAATGTGTAGTGTAGGTTGTCTTCTTTTTATTCTTCATCATTCTAATAGCTGTTTAGAATGTATTCATATTTTCTCCAGGAAAAACAAAAAACGGTCTTCTCTAATTATCAGGGAAAACAACGCTTGCTGATGTCCCTGCTGGTGCAGATACCCAAGAGCCAGGAATACCAACAACCACAGAGCCCAGTTCTGCATCAGACAGCCAAAACACCCCAGAGTCACAAGACCTGCCCTCTGAGAAATCTGATGGAGAGCATGATTTGTCTGCCATGGAAGTGGAATGAAACAGTCACACAGTAATTTCAACTGTACTCAAGCTGGAACTATATTTTGCTGTTTGTGTGTATGTAATGGGTAGCTTATGTTTATGTTTAGATGCCATATGGTACCGCAGAACAGCAGCACCTCTGATGTAATAAGGTTATTTTTTGTCTTACAGAATGTTATTTCTTTTGCTTGTTTTTTGAGAACTTGAATGTTTAATTGCATATCACTAGCATTTTGCAGCAGTCCCCTTTTCTCAGTGACTAAGGTACGCCTGAATTAATTTACTGTAGTTGTTGTATAGGAAGTCCTTCCACATGCTCGGTCTTTTGCATGTTTTATTTCTTACATTTGAGTTTGGGTTAAAGGAAAACTTCATAAGCAAAGTGAACATGTTCTGTCAATATTTTCTTTATTTATTGGAGCTTATTTATTAATATTTTTCTGTGATGCTGCCCTTCATGGCCCTGGTATTTTCTGCAGGATGGAGGTGCTAACATGTTTACACAACAGTGCTATTATAGGAATGCATGTGCTCTATTTATTGCAAAAAAAAAAAAAAAAAAAAAAGGAAAGATTTGACAATACTGTAAACCTGCCACATGTGCCTTTTTATATTTTAAGTGTCTACCTGAGGATATTGTCTGTAAACCCTTTTTGACATATAGACGATGTCATTCAGTATCTTACATGATGGTATTTGCTGAACGTATGAATTGCTAGTCTGTACGAATGATACAAAATAAACTTCTGAGAACATTTCACATCTCTGTATGACCTAAATTCCATAACTCTTGAATTCAGATATGTGCTCTTATGTACAGAATTGAGTAGTAATGAGTTACATTTACTTAAGTGCATGTGCTAAAGTAAAATTTTCCCAATATTTTACTTCACTCAGTAGCTTTATTGTAGGATACTTTCTACTCTTGAGTACATTTATGAAGAAAAAAAACTAATTTTATTTAAATGGATTTTGTACACTAGAGTTACTTTGATACTTTTTAATTCAAATGTAAAACTGAAATTTCTTTGTCCAGCAGAATTACCCCCTTAACGCTGTTATTCATGAAAATGCTGCCTGGCAAAAAAACGCAACAAAAAACTAGTTATAAATGTGCTGACATCAACATATGGAGAGTTTTTATTTTATTCTACTCTGACATGTAAGGAAAATGGCAAATTTACAAATAAAAAGTTACAGATGTACAAGAAAACATTACTAAATTATGACAAAGTTTCAAATTTACTTTGGGATCACAACAAGTGTATCAATTTAGAAGGAAAACGTACTAAATTTACTAGAAAAGTCACATTTATCTAAGACTGTACTCTATTTGATTATCCAGATATTTACTACATTAGTGGTTTTCAATTTGATATTCTGATATCCATTGTATTTTTAAAGTAGAATGTGATAAAGGCAAATTAAAAATGTCAACATCTGGAGGAAAAAAAAATTAAATTTGAAAGGGGAAAAACCTGTAAGTTGATATAAAAAGCCACTGATTTACATGAATACATCTGCAAATATTAAAAAACAAACCTAAATTGCATAAAAACGGTGAAATGAGGGGGGAAACTTAAAATTTTCAAGAAAATGGGAAATTTCAGCAAAAAATGACATTTTTTGCAACTCGCGCGATGTCTTGTGCAGACGTGTGGCAGCTCGGTGGTGCGGTGGTTAGCACTGTGGCAGCACAGCGAGAAGGTCGTGGGTTCAGTCCCGCCCCCTGGCCAGTGGTGACAATTCCGTGGGGAGTTTGCATGCTCTCCCCGTGTCTGCGTGGGTTTGCTCCGGGTATTCTGGTTTCCTCCCACAGGCCAAAGACATGCTGGTTTGGTTAATTGGCACCAACCGGGGATTCTAAATTGTCCTTCAGTATGAATGTGAGAGTGAATGTCTGTCTCTCTGCGATGGACTGGTGATGCATCCTGGGTGTTTTGGATTAGTTTAGAATATCTGAAGCCCCCAAAACTGTATCTGGGACAGGCCTACATTTATAAGAAAAAAGTTATACATTTACAGTGGCATGCACGCATTTGGCCAAATGAATATGATGACTCACTTATTTATTATTTGAAAATATGTAAACACAGCCTCTGTTGGATATGATAAATTTTCATTTCATAATTTGAGCAGCAACAATAATAAAACTGTGCTGTGTGCAAAAGTCTTGGCGCCCCATGCACATGATTGATTAAAACACAAAAAAGTTCATGAGAACTTGGGGGAAAAAAAAAAGTTAATCTGACATGATCACTATTTAGATGGGTTTTTTTTAATGTTTTCTTACATGTAAAAACTTTGACTACTCATTCGTATTCACTGGTGTTCAATTTCCCAGTACCCTACGTGTAGAAAACCAGTTTTGATTAGCACTACTTCAAATAAAAATGTCCCTGAAGACAACAGCCCTCACTATATCCGTTACCTGTTTCCCGCTTTCTCGTATTTGTTACATGCTAAATTGCTGCCCATTTGCTCCTCTGCCCACCTGCTCACCGGCTCCATATTTAAACGGTCCATTTTCATTAGCTGGCCAATTTTCGCTTGTGATCATTTTATTTTCGCTCATTGATCATTTCAGACAGTGTAAGATAATGGTGCTGACACCGAGCCTGACCAGTCTCGATTGCTTGACCCTCTTCATTTGCAGCAACAAAGTCATTGCGGCTACAAAGTTGCTCTCTGCCATCACGTCACATGACGCTTTTCCCCCCCCCCCAGAAGATACACCGTAAACCATCGGTGAGGTCAACGTCCCACATCTTCTATGGGTTTTGATAATGTATGTTTACAGAGACGTGACCTCTGGGGCCTTGTAATGCATCAATGTGACACTAACAGTAACGCCTGATTCCACCGCATGCTGTTTGAGGTTGACCTCTGACAAGAGCCAAACGGGGGAGAAAAAAAAAATGGGACATCAATAGGACGATGTTTGGATGTTTTTGCACCGCTGGGAGGTTGCTCAGTATACATAGCCTGCACACGTGTGTATTATCATATGTAATATTTTGCAAAAGATCTCTGTGCTGTGTGGTTTGAAGACGGTTGACTAATATTTTGTATTCTGCAGCAGTGAATCATGACAGTTTGCATTTCACAGTCAGCACGAGGTTTTTAAATCAGTGTAACAGCATTCAGGTTTGCCTTTTTTTTTTTGATGCATGAAGGCTTTCACAGACAGATGAATGATCACAGAGAGAAGTGTAAAATTGTGCTCTCTACTGTTAAACATCTTTGCCTTTTCAAGTATTACGGTTAGTCCAATGCAAGTGCTTGTTTGGTCGGATGTTTTTCATTGAGCCGAAGGCCTATTTAGGCACAATCAATATTTGCAACGGATCTTCAACTATCTGATTTATCCTGTGGTAGTCACTGTGTGGACCTAATTGACCACCATCTCAACCTATTATATGAACAATTCAAAGAAATACCGCTGACATAATGTAAAATCCAAAGATACACCGTCTGGGTTTTGTGCCCAATTGTCCAGACTCTGAAAGGATTACATCTGGATTGCCATCATGGAAACACTTAATTGATTTTCAAGGATGACAAATGACACACAAGGCCCCGGTGCCAAGGTAATTTTGAGCAAGCAATGAAAATGTACAGTGGGGCTGTCCCAAGGTTCATAGTTCTTTTCATACTCATCTCTCACATGTGCATTCGAGGCCACTTGACTTAAATTTATACTGATCTTTTATTTATACCCAGAAAAAATGGCAGATAAGAAACATAAGTGTTCTTGATATTGTGTTTTGTCATATCTAGCAGCCAAAGATTGAAATCCTGCGAAACAATTTTCTGAAGAAATGAAAGAGCGTGCCCTCCTGAACCCTGGAGGAAAATAACCCTGCGGTGCGAGGCGGAATATGAAACAGAGGCGCAGAATAAGTAAAATAGACAAGTGCACCAGCCTTGTCACTTTTCCATTTGCTGCCCCCGAGTGTGAGCACTTCAAAATTCTCTTCATCTCAGCTAAGACCTTCATCGTTATGCTCTATCTACTGTACTGAATACGAAAAAAGTACCATATCAGACAAAGGTAACAAGGATGGGAGTTTTAAAGATTTACTGTGTTTCTGTCAGTCATGAAGCGGGGATGCAACAGGAAGAACAACAGAGGCATAAATATACAACACAGGTTTTAGTGCGCCGGAGACAATATGGAAAACCCTGAGACGAGTGTCACAGACGTAGTTAGTGTGGTTGTGATATTAGACATCACCACTGGCGCTTGACAACAGCATCATTACACAGTAATAAGAGCACAATCTCCTTCAGAGAAGCATTAAAATCAAATTAGATTATACAAGCGCTTGGCTTGATGAGCTGCAAGGGGTGATGGCTCCTAAAGAGTGGCTCTCTGGTTATTACTGTAAAGCTCTTTAGGTGCTTGGGCCTGAATTACCACTTGACAAAGCTTCCCACAAAAGGTCATCAGCTTCCAAGAAATTAGTTTTTTTTTTTTTTTTTTTTTTACATTCCAGTCAGCTGAAGCTCCCAGATGGATGGGCTTTGCTTTTTTCCCCCCCTCCTGCATTCTATCTGTCATATCATCGCATGCCGCCGAATGCATGATTCCAGCAATAAACCACTGTGTTGTGGTTTATACCAGAGTGACATTCAGGGATCAGAGAGCATTGTCATTCTCCGTCCTATCTCGAACTCATTATACCACTTGAGCGATGGCATCGGTTTGGGCGCTGATGCAGTTTGACAGTTATTACTGCAAGCAAAACACTTTCCTCAAATATATACTATAGAAGAGTAGTATAGAAGTAAACTTCTGGGATGACAACACACAAACACCCACTGTATTTTGTCGTAGTGCCTAATTCAAAAGGTAGGGTTAATCGGGTGGTCCAAAATTTTCTGTTTTTGAATGTTTGCTGCCCCTGTTTCTAATGACCAACAGCGCTTATTATTAAAATGTCATTAAAATTGGACAATATTTAAAGATCACTACCAAAATGTAAACAAACCAAATAAATAAAAGACTTTTTCCTGTAGATTTTGGACCACTCTAAGGGACAAGAATGTGATTCCAGCAAAGTACTGGAGTCAAAGTGCTAATTTTCACAGACATAAAATGTAGTGCTTTACAGTTCACACAGTGATCATTTGTTGTGATGCAAGATGCCTTAGGAATCAATAGCATGAAAACAAGGTTAACCTAAATTTACAGGTCCTGTCATGTGAAAGATAATTCAGCTACAGAGCACAATCAAAATAATAAAAAAAAAAAAAGCTTCTCGGCATTCTTATCTAATACATGTTTCTACATAAGAACATAAAAGAAGAGAAATGGGATGATAAGACAACACACACACACACACACACACACACACACACACACACCCTTCCTCTACCTCATGTGGAAATCATACAAAGCATCCTGCAGGCAGCAGGTTCATTTTATAGCTTCATCTATTACCACACTGTCATTGTTAATTGTCTTCTTTTTACCTCTGCAGGATTCTCCAAATTGGTCCTATCGAATGTGACAGGAGGAAGAGCATTAAGCATCTGACAAGATGATATCTAAGTTCAATTTCCTACTCCTCACCTGATTTATACCTGCACCAGATCATTTTCCTTTCTGTCATAAAGACCTCTATAAATCAGTAGTGCTTATGGAAGCACTACAGAACAGGGCCCCTGGATTTGTATCCCCTGTGTTTGCTATTAGGAAGCCATTACAGCCACATTTTCCTCCTTCAAACAAAAATGATCAAATCTAATACTGGCAAGATTAGAGAGATAAAGAGAGAAAAGGCTGGCGGAGCTGTTCAGCACATTCCCCTATCTAAACAATATGCTCTAAACTCAATAAAAACAGGGCTTTTTGCCGGTGACACCATTATCCATCTGTTTGGACAAAATTGCTGTATCATGGTATAAATCTGCGATACAAGTGACATATCCTCTAAAATAAAAGGGAACATTAACTGCTCTATCTTCTAGAGGCCATGGGACTAGCTGGCTATAAGCTCAGTCAAGTGTGATGGCAGTTATACTGTGTTTTACTAGACTGCAGACAATTATACTTTGCTCCTCTCCCCCTAAGAAGACAAACTGCCATGGCTTCAACTGAAATGATTTCAAATAGATTTTCCAAAATGTCTGTCGCCAGATTGCTTCCATACATTATTTCACTTAAATGGGGAGAAAAAAAGAGGGAGCAAATCCACAAATCAATCACAACAGCCCACTTTACCAGATGGAAAGACGAGATGAGTGTGCGCGCGGATGTGTGTGCGTGCGTCGCGTAGACCTGCAGAGAAGGACAGTTATAGGAGGAGCACACTCCTGTCTCTGTAATGTGTCTCACTCATACTGAAGGATAACATAGTGTGTCTATTTTCAGAGGTGTGTTGGCAGTGCTGTAACACTGGAATAATGTCACATATAATGAACTGACCTGTAGACTTTGGTCCAGTTTACCATCTACAGTAGTTAATTACATTATCCCTTACCCTGAATTCATATATGAATACGCAAGGCCATTATTTTAAATGTGATAGAAAGCATGCTGTCCTCTGGAAATAGGCAGAAATATGTATTTGGGGGGAAAAAAAAGATGCAAAACATTTGCAGTCATATGTACCAGACATCTGTACTAAATGTTCCGAGGCAAAAGAGACTAGAAAAATGAAGCATTTCTGGAAGTGTTAGTAGTTAGTTGTCAAGAAATAAAATCCAAAGTTCAAATGTCTTCCTTTGGATAAGGCTAATATTGGCAAACATCCCATGAAAAGTTTACTTTAAAGGATAATCGGAAAATGTTTGTCAGAGTTGGGGATCCTTCTTTAACTCTGGTTTGCTGTGAACCTAGTTTCAAAAGTTTCCTTATTAAGTCCCAGGCCTATTTTTGTAGATCCTGCTCAAAAATAGCATGCCCAAAATTAATTGAGTAACATCTCAGCTACCACAAGGTTTATTTGTATAATCTTGGTATCGTAATAAAGGTAACACTGGTGAGATTATTTCAGAGGTGTGAGAATCAGTGCCGCTGGGTGAGAGGAAATGAAGGGCCTCCGTCTCACCCTATTCCTTGCATCTTCCTCTAAGAAAACCCTCTCCGTGTCCTCCTTCACTACATTCATGAATCTTCTCTGTGGTCTTCCTCTTTTCCTCTTGCCTGGCAGCTCCATCTGATGTCCCTCTGGTGCACCCATTTCTAATCCTGTCCCTCCTAGTCACTCCCACTAAGAATCTTAGCATCTTCAACTTTGCCACCTCCAGCTCCGCCTCCTCTCTTT
Organism: Pholidichthys leucotaenia; assembly: GCA_020510985.1. Lineage (NCBI taxonomy): Eukaryota > Metazoa > Chordata > Actinopteri > Cichliformes > Pholidichthyidae > Pholidichthys > Pholidichthys leucotaenia. The sequence goes on along the minus strand of CM035843.1, from coordinate 56,520,149 downwards.
TCTTCAGTGCCACCATCTCCAAACCATGCATCTGAGCAGGTCTCACTACTGTTTTGAAAATCTTTCCTTTCGCTCTAGCTGCTATCCTTCTCTCACAAATCATCCCTGAAACTCATCTTCACCCACTCCACCCTGCTTGCTCTCTCTATAACATGGTGTAATTATGTAATAAAGCTTATAAACATTATAGGTAATCAAATGAACAATTTGTTAAGAGAAATAACCATCACAATATGTGTTCAAGGTTTGAATTTCTTAGATATATCATATCTTAATAAGGTACGGCTTCAAAATTCCACCATAAGTTTATGCACCTTTCCGTGTTTTCCACAAATATGATTTCAAGTAGTGGCATAGCCAGAAATGAAAAAGTGGGTGGGCAGAGAGAAAATCAGGTGGCAAAAACCATAACACACAGACTACCAAATAAGCCAACTATACCTGCTTAAATGTTCCACAGGTTTAATGAACCATCAGCCTTATCACAAACAATATTACAAGAGTCATGTAGGTACAACACTGTGTTGGCACAGCGACCACACAGCACAGCTGACAGAGGGAACACATGACAAACAAGTAACACCTACAGTATAATAGGCTGCACGCTCCTCAACAGTCTTTGTAAAAGAAAAATATCTGAATATACCCTGGACTCAGCAGCCACGTAAACTACACATGTTTACCAGTCCAAAAAGCAGTTTTGATAAAAGCAGACTAGGCAGCCACATAAACCACACATGAAGACAACTAACAGTCCAAAAGAGCTTATTTTAATAAGACTGGCTCAGCAGCCGCAACACACATGAAATAGACTTAACAGTCCAAAAATTACTTATATTTGATGATTACAGTCAGAGATGATGAGCCTTGGTGTTGAACACTGTAATGATGTTCTGTATAGTCCATCGATTCAGTCAGATCTCTTCTAAAGGAGAACAGGGACAGAGTTCAGCCTGTCTGTCATGGCTGTAATAAATAATCAGCCTACGTGCACGATGCAGCAACAAGAATGAGAGAAAAAGCACACAGGTTAATAACTTCTTCTCCAGTGTGAACACAACTTGCTGTCTATTAGGCAGTATACCCAGACGAGCCAGCGTTGAATCACTGAAGGATGCCTTCTTATGAACGCTGGCTGATGAGAGGGCGCAGGTGTGTCCTCTCACTCAGGTGTGCTGATGAGCTGAGGAGAGATGAACAGGAAGGAGAGGGCGCGCTCTTGCTGCCCACAGCAGGGCCCCCCCTTCTAGGAGCACCTCTTGGCAGTCCATAGGGTTTGTTGGGATGGGCATGGTGATAGGACTGGAGCATCTCTTTGTCCAGGATCAGGGACGTGGGAACCCAGGAACATTCCTCCGGGACGTAGCCCTCCCAATCAACCAGATATTGGAGGCCACGACCTCGATGGTGAATATCCAGAATCCGTGAAACCGGTGTGGGCAGCGTGGCTATCGATTTTCTGGGGAGGAGGAGGCGGCTTGAGGGGGTAGAGGGGACTGACCAAGAGGGGCTTTATGTGGGATACATGAAAGGTCGGGTTCACCTGTAGGGTCGGTGGAAGCTTGAGCCGGACCGAGGCATCATTGATGACTCTGGAGATCGTGAAAGGCCCTAGGAAGTGAGGAGACAGCGTCTTTGATGTTGTCTTCAAAGGAACCTGACTGGCCGCCAACCATACCTGCTGCTCCACGGTGTAGTTGGGGGAAGGCACCCGTCATCAAGCAGTTCAGCTTCCACTCTTTGGACACTGGGCAGTCTTTGATGGCGGCACGGATCAGAGGCAGCTCCTTCTGCCGCAGCGCGTCCAGGGCCCGGAAGAGCCGGTTGTAGGTCACGTCGAAGGTCTGGGTCGGGTGTACAAGGGGCGCTGCTGAAGACATTCTACGACACAGTGGTGGCATCAGCCATCACTTTTGGAGTGGTCTGCTGGGGCAGTGGCATTACAGCAGCCGATAGGAAGAGACTGAACAAACTGATCAAGAAAGCTAGCTCTGTCCTGGGGCAGCGCCTTGATCCGGTGGAGGAGATAGGAGAGAGAAGGACGGTGGCTAAACTGTCATCTCTGCTGGAGTCCGAGTTCCACCCTATGCAGGACATACTGAATGCACTGAGGAGCTTATTTAGCAGCAGACTACATCATCCCAGGTGTACAACCAAGAGGTTTCGCAGGTCCTTCCTACCAACGGCTGTCAGACTGTACAACCTAAGCAGGGCTGCTCACAGAGATAGCAAAAAGACGTAACAAACTAATAGTTTTTTGAATGCAAAAGATGCAATGGACTTACACAATGGTCCCCTCCGGCATACAACTAGGAAAATACTGGTCGCTATGGAGGGTGAGAATATGTATGGGCACATAATCATACCATGTAGGATAACTAAGTAGACGGTTATGCTGTTTCATCCCATCTAGCAACAATGCTCTGCACTGTGTGTGTTTATATATTTACATATTTATTCCATCTAGCTACAATGCTCCGCACTGGGTGTTTTTATATTTATATATCTATATATTTGTTCCATCTAGCTACAATGCTCCGCACTGTGTGTTTATATATCTACATATTATTCCATCTAGCTACATTGCTCCCCACTGTGTGTGTTTATATATTTACATATTTATTCCACCTAGCTGCAATGCTCCATACTGTGGGTGTTTATATATTTACATATTTATTCCATCTAGCTACAATGCTCCGCACTGTGTGTTTATATATTCATATATTTATTCCATCCAGCTACAATGCTCTGCACTGTGTGTCTGTGTGTGTGTATATATATATTTTATAGTAATATGTACATATGTATATTAGCTGCTCTTGCTTGCTTGTTTTTTTTTCTTGCCTTCTGATTGTTGCTCTGAGTGTTGCTATCCCAGTGCTGTTGCAATCCTGGAATTTCCCCGTTGTGAGACTAATAAAGGCTTATCTTATCTTATCTTATCTGTCAGCCGTGGACCGGTTGCGCTCGACAGAGCAGGTGAGGGCGGCACACGTGGATCTCCAGAGATGCTGGCAGCGGCAAGCATGAGCCCCCATGGAGGGAACCGCAACCTCCCTCTCGGCCATCGGTAGCAGCGGAGGCATGTATCCCAGTGATGCCTCAAACGGGGTGAGACTGGTTACCATGGAGATAGCCGAGTTCATTGAATACTCCACCCAGGTCAGGTGCATGTTCCAGGAGAATGGATGTTCGGCTGCTACACATCGCAGGGTGGCCTCCAAGGACTGGTTGGCGTGCTCTGCTTGCCTGTTGCTCTGGGGGTGATTCCCAGAGGAGAGGCTCACCGTCATCCCCAGGGTCTGGCAAAAGGCCCTCCAAACCTGCAACGTGAACTGCGGGCCCCGGTCAGACACGATGTCCACAGGGATCCCATGGAGATGGATCACGTGATCAGTGAGGAGGGTGGTCGTCTCCAAGGCCGAGGGGAGTTTAGGAAGAGCCACCAGGTGCACAGCCATGGAGAAGCGGTCCACAATGGTCAGAATAACTGTTTTTCCATGGAAGGGGAGAAGTCCAGTTACAAAGTCCAAAGCAATGTGGGACGATGGGCGACTGGGGATGGGTAGGGGATGGAGAAGTCCAGCCAGGGGGAGGAATCAGACTTGCCTCAGACAAAGGTCTGGCAGGCCCGCACATACTCCCGCACATCCCGCCGCAGCGGGGGCCACCAGAACACCCACCGAATAAGGTCCGTGGTGCGGGTGATCCCAGGATGACAGGCAAAGCGGCTGGTGTGACCCCACTGGATGACATCACTGCGGAATACAGCGGGGACGTACAGGCGGTTCCGGGGGCACCCTGTTGGCACAGGCTCCCAAGACTGGGCCTGACAGACCCTCCACTCGATATCCCACGTAAGGGCACTGAGGACGTATGAAGAGGGAAGAATGGGTTAGGGGTGAGAAGGGGGCGCTATCTCCTCGGAATCAAACTGGCGCAATAGTGAGTCTGGTTTGGTGTTCCGAGAGCCAAGGCCAGTAAGTGATGGTGAAATTGAACCACTGAAAAAACAGGGCCCCAATATGAGCCTGCCTGACGTTAAGTCAGTGGGCCGGACCGCAAAATACTCTAGGTTTTTTGAGGTCGTGTCCACATGAACAATGGGGTGAATAGACCCCTCAAGCCAATTCCTCCATTCCTCCAGCGCCAATTTAATGGCGAGCAGTTCTCTGTCCCCTACATTGTAATTCCTCTCGGCCGGTGTAAGCCGACGAGAGAAATATGCACACAAGTGGAGTTTCTGGTCGGAGGATGTGTGCTGTGAGAGGACAGCGCCCACCCCCGAATCAGATGCATCCACCTTGAGGACAAACTGGAGCTGTGTGTCGACCTGAGCCAAGATAGGTGTGTTAGTGAACAGGCCCTTTAATTTGGAAAAGGCCTGTTTAGCTGCCTCGGTCCACCGAAAAGGGACCTTAACGGAGGTCAGCGGAGTCAAGGGCAGTGCTACCCCACTATAGTTCTGAATGAACCGGTGATAAAAGTTCGCAAACCCGAGGAAGCGTTGAAACTCCCTACGGGAGTGGGGAGTTGGCCAATTAAGCACTGCCCTCACCTTGGCCGGGTCAGCAATCAGTCTCTCCTCAGCCACTATGAAGCCCAAGAAGGTGGTAGATATAGTAGAGAACTCACACTTCTCGGCCTTAACGTAGAGCTGGTTCTCCAAGAGCCGCTGTAGGACTGCTCTTACATGGACTTCATGTTCCTCTGGCGAGCGGGAGAAAATCAAAATATCATCCAAATAGACAAACACAAATTGATAAAGCATGTCACGGAGGACGTCGTTAATCAACCGTTGGAAGACAGCGGGGGCATTGGTGAACCCAAACGGCATCACCAAATACTCAAACTGCCCGTGGTGGGTTTTAAATGCTGTCTTCCACTCATCCCCCTCACGGATGCGGATTAGATGGTACGCGTTGCCCAAGTCTAATCTGATGAATACCCGTGAGCGCTGAAGGAGTTCAAACGCGGAATTCATCAATGGCAAGGGATATTTGTCCTTCAGTGTAATAGCGTTGAGCTCCCGGTAGTCGATACACGGGCGCAGCGAGCCATCCTTCTTCTCGACGAAGAAGAACCCAGCCCCAGGAGGGGCCGAAGATGGTCGAATAAGGCCGGCATTCAGCCATTCCTTGACATACTTCTCCATTGCCTCCCTCTCCAGACCAGAAATGCTGTAGAGCCAGCTGGACGGCAGCTTCGCCCCTTGGGATGAGGTCCGCAGCACAGTCATAAGAGTGGTGAGGTGGAAGTGACAGCGCTCTTGACTTACTGAAGACCTCTCCCAAATCGTGGTATGCCCGGGGAATGAGGCTCAAGTCCGGTGGCTCGACTGGAGGGAGAGAGACAGGGAGAGATGGAGAACACTCAGCTGAATGGAGACAGCCAAACAAAATGGGGCTCCAGAGGAGATGGAATTTTGGCCCCCAGTTAATGATGGGGTTGTGCTTCTGGAGCCAAGGATAACCTAGAATCATCGGGGAAGATGAAATTGGGAGAACTAGGAACGTGAGTTCCTCCTGATGATTCCCAGAAAGGAGGATGGCGACCGGCACCATGCGTTCAGCAACTACCGCAACCTCACGGCCAGATACGGTGGTGATTCTTTGATGATGGGACAATTTGAGTGTGGGAATACCCAGGTCCCGAACAAACCGAGCCGACACGAAATTGCCTTCTGCCCCTGAATCCACTAACGCCATAACCCTCCTGTCAACCCCCGGCAATTGCACGAGGGCTGGAATAGAGAAATTGCCGGGGGGAGTTAATTTTGTCCCGCCTGCCAGACCCCCCCCACGGTTACTGACGGGCCTCATCTTTTGGCTGCTGGAGGCACTCGTCCCGACTGTGCTTCGGAGAACCACAGTACATGCATGTGCCAGTCTTCCTCCTTCGCCGACGCTCATCGTCGGTTAATTGGAACCAGCTGAGGTCCATTGGCTCAGGAGGAGGACCAGCCCCCCCCAGTGTCAGTCCCCACAGCGGGTACCTGCTCAGCAGCCAGGCGAAAGGAGGCCTGTTGCTCCTTCGCGCACTCACGGTAGCGGTTGTCCAACCCCACAGCCTGATCAATAAGACCATCAAGAGTGTTGGGAACTGCATAAACAGCCAGGTCGTTGCAGAGGTGGGCATTTAACCCGTGAAGGAATGCGCTGTGTAACGCAACCTCATTCCACCCCGAGTCTGCCGCTTTGACCCGAAACTCCACCGAGTACTTGGCCACGGACCAAGCACCCTAGCAGAGAGTCAACAAGGGCAGCTCATAATGTTCCCTTTGACTCTCAGTGTGGGTCGAACACACAGGAAAAAAGTGACCACAATTGTTCAAACATGTAACTACGCCCTTCGGGCTGTCTTGCGTGCCTGCAGCCCAACTAAGGGCTCGGGTCCCTGCAGCAGTAAGGTGAAGAATTGAACCTTCGCAAATATCCCCCTGGGTACTCCCCCCCTGACCTGCTTCCAATACTATCCGTACCTGATGGAGAAATTCCTTACTCTTCCCCCACCTCCCCCGCGTACGGGGGAGGTGGGGAATGGAGGTGGTACGGCGCACCGGTGGTTGAACAACGAGAGCAGGCTGAGGAGGAGAAGCCGGGGAGCCGCACCGGCCAAATGCTGTGTGACGGTATCCAATTGCTGCATCATGGTTTGCAGCTGCTGGGCCATCATGGTTATGTGATGCTCGGTCACCTCTTGGCGATCCATAGCTGATTGTCCCGCTGCTGCACCTGCTGAGCCGAGGTCATGGCTGGCTCGTTTTGTCATGGCTGTAATAAATAATCAGCCTACGTGCGCGATGCAGCAACAAGAATGAGAGAAAAAGCACACAGGTTAGTAACTTCTTCACCAGTGGAAAGATGAGTGCGGTCACGTCCATGTGTTAAGGTTAGCTTTATTAAATGTTAGCTTTAGAACAGCACACAGTGCAGGTGTGCATGGAAGGGCGGAGCACCAAAGAAAGCGACTAGCCCTGGGCAGCCATCTTAAATACCCTGGTGCACCATGACGTTACACGTGTGTACGTGCTACCGCAGCATGGTGTGTCGTGCCGTTCCTACCATGCTGATTTTTGTGTGTCCATACCCGAACAGTTCCACCGTGTCTGGCTTATTTGGTTGCAGGGGAAAGAATTTCCTAACTGTGGCCTGGTCCATCAGGGACCTCGCGGCAGCAGTGTCCAGTCGCAGCGGTGGACTGACGCCATCCAGTTTCACTGTGCACCACTTATACGGCGTGTTACTGGAGTCCACTGAATGAACGGTGGTCGGACTAGGCCGACTGAGCAAGCTAGGCGACGGGCTTGCCGAGGCTGAGCGACACACTTTGGCAAAGTGATTTAGCTTACCGCAGCATTGGCACCTTTGTTCTTTAGCGGGTCAGGCAGGCACACATGTCCAGTGCGCGGGGGAGCCATAGTTACCACATGGCTGGAGTGCTACAGTGTCTTGTCATCCCACAATGTTCACTTTGGGGTCCTCCTGAGAAGACGTGGGGTCAGCGGGCTCAGCAACCGATGTAACAGCCTGTGCTAGGACATAGGGAGCGTGAGCTGGAGGCTCCCAGCTGCGTTGCTAATTGAGCCGCTGGTTCTAGCTGGGACACCAATTCCACCGCCCTGGCCAGTGGTAAGTCGTCCGGCACCATTAGCAGCTTCTCCTGCAACTTCGGGTTGGTGGTGTGCTCCGCTAGCTGATGTCACACCATCTCGTCTGCCAGGTGTCCGAACCTACACGTACTAGCCAAACAGCGGAGGTCGGCAACATATTACTGGACCCAACTTACCCCGACGCTGTCGATGCTGGCGGAAACTTGAGTCTTTGACCAATATGGTCTCAGGCAAATGTCCCCGGCCTAATAAATCAACACACTCATCGTAGGTGTCCCCCCCGAGGTCCCTTGCCTGCCGAGGCAATTAATTAGCATGGCGCGTAGGCCTAAACCTTGCTAGCTTTAGCCTATGTAAGTCGATTGGCAGACACAAACGTTAAGAACGACTCATACCAAACAAGACCAAGAATAGGCGGCTTCCACACCAAGGCAAAGTGCGGAATGCTGAAAAGGTGTCGGCGCATTTCCTTTATCTCTTGTCGCCAAATGTCTGGGAAAGGAGTGAGCTGAACACAGCACGTTGTTGAAGGTAGCTTTATTAAACGTTAGCTTTAGAAACAGTGCACAGTATAGGTGTGCATGGAAGGGCGGAGCACCAAAGAGAGCCATTAGCCCCTGGGCAGGCCGTCTAAACATACCCTGCAACGCCATGATGTCACATGTGCGTATCATAGCTACCACAGCGTGGCCGCGTCGCACCGCTTCCCATACTCCAGCCCTGCTTTTACTGAGTAGAATTTCTATCTATTTCAACTCCACCCCTGTCACGTATCTGTGCATAGATTCTGACATGCAGGGGAGAGAGGACTTTAGCAGGAGGAGGAGCTGGCTGATGGGAAATATTTGAAGCCAGCATTACATTAGTGTCAGACTCCCTATATTAACTCTGACAATACAGTGGAAGCACCTACCTGCTCCTCACTGCAACGTTTTTTAAACTACAAAATAAAGAGTAAACTACCGGCAATGCTCCAGGCACGTGGGGGTGGGGGGGGGCAGCTGATCTCATTCTGATTGGCAGTTTGGGTGAGCAACCAAACTTAGGAAGCCTTCTGACTGGGTAGGCAAGATTGCAAGTGGGTGGGCAAAGGCCAGAAACCACCCATAGCTACCAATTTCAAGCCACATTTTATTAGTAGTGTGATGTCTTTATGTGTGGACTGATTACAATTGCATTTGTAGAGGAGCTGGAAATGATGAGGCGATTTTGTATTAAAAACAGAGTCTTTAATGAACGCTCTTCTATCTTGTCTCATCTGGTGAGACTACACACATTCATGTTTATTTCAGATAAAAACCATGGCACGAAAAGTATAAGTATTTTGTTTACAGTTTGAATAAAAACTATAGAAAAAGTACTTTGTTTTGTGAATTTTTCAACTTACCACCTGTTATGGCTGAAATAAGTGAGCCGTGAGCTGTCTTGCAATGAGCAACCAACTCTTTATTATTTACACTTAACTATATACAAAATGGTGGCACCTTACAGCATCATCCATCACTACGTACTGACACCGGCTACGGCAAGCCACAATGTCCACCCTCCCCCCCAATTCACACACTACATTTATCCCCCCTGAAAAAATAGAAACCATAACTATAATATACCTATCTGAGCACCTGGGTAGACTGCCAGGGTGCCCACGTGATGGAGTGGGTTAGTCTGCCAGTTTTTTGACCGATCACACCCTAACTAATCAAAAGTCCACTATAAAGTCCTTCAGATGTCGGGGTCTCTGCCGGACTCTGGTCGAGCATCACTCGGGCTGCAGCACCACCGCCAGCTCCGGCAAACGCTCCTGAGAGTTTGCGGGTCCCGTGTTGGCAAAGTCCCAACCGAAATCCATCACGTCCGTGACCGTCCTCTGATTCGGGGTTGAAGCCAGTCAAGATTTTCTGAGGTGGCTGGTGTGCCACTGTGACCCATCAGAGAAGTGAAACATGGCTGGACCCAGCTGTGCTGTGATCTGCAACGGCGTTGTCTAAAACGGCTGCAGCTTGTGGGTGCGGTTAGAGCGCCTAATCCTGACCCAGTCCAGCACTGCGGGTCTGGGCTGCCTCACCCGGCGTTTCCTGTCAAACCTTAGTTTCATCTGTCGTTGCTGCCCAACCACCCTCCCCCCTCGGTAATGGCTTCTCTGCTGGAATGGCTCCCTTTGGGGGGGGCGTAGGCGGTCCAGGGGAAGGCACATTTCACGTCCCAACATCAATACTGCCGGTGAGCTCTGTGTGCACTCTGTAGTGCAGTCGGAAATTGGAGTCTGTCTGCCAAGTGTGCTCTCAGCCCATTTTTTAGGGTTTTGTTGACACCCCCCCCCCCCCAACGTTTGCTTGTGTGGATGGTAGAATGCAGTCTTTATGTGTTTGATGTCTCTCTCACTCATGAACACTTCAAAACCCACCAAGATGAATTGTGGGCCATTGTCTGTCGTAATGGCGTCTGGTACACACCAGCAAGCAAAGAGAGAGGTGAGGAAGTTGGTGATCGCGTTGGTCATGACTGAGCCGGTGGGCGTCACCTCTGGCCATTTTGAGTGGAGGTCATAGGCTACCAGCAGTGCACAGGAGCAGTATGTAGTTCGCCACATATATCCAGCTGAAAATGTTTCCAAGGGGCTGCTGGGTATGGTAGTGGCTACAGTGGCGGGGGGGTGGGGGTTACCCCGGTTTTTCCGCTTTCCAGGCAGGGCACAGTCTTTTACCATATTTTCTATGTCTTTGTCGATGCTGTTCACTAGCAACTGACACACCCACACTGCACACTGCATACAACATCACATGACTGATACATACACTAACACATATTCATACTCACTGTCTCTCTCAACTTTTGCTTTTGTTTTTGTGTGATCTATTGTCTGCTAATTGATCATTGGAGAGTTTTTTTCTATGTAATCACAATTTTGGTTATAAAATGAGCTTTATTTTGATTAACAATGCTTTTTTCTCTCTGCCTATTATGTCACTTCCCTTTCCCCACATTCTCTTCTTTACCCTCTACTGCTGACAGGCGCCTCCATGGCTGCCACGTCATTGAGATGCGCTTATTCAGCGCGCCCAATGTCAAGTCAAATTCCTCGTATGTTTATGTTATTTATGTAAACATGCTTGGCAATAAAGCTTTCTGATTCTGATTCTGATTCTGATTCTGATTCTGATGCCCAGCCACCAGACCAAGCCCCTGCACCATTGTTTCACTCTGATCATGCCCAGGTGACCCTTGTGCAGCATGGTTAAGATGCAACCTTTTAGCGTTTCGGGAATTATTGTGCAGTGTCCTCTTGCCACGCAGATGTTGTTCCAGCATGCCAGGTCATCCTTGGCTCTGTGAAATGGTGCCAGCTCTCCCGGTACCTCTCCAGGCCAGCCCTCACGGATGAAAGAACACAGCTGTGTTAGGGTCGGGTCCTGTTCTGATGCTGCCTGGATCTTCTGGAGAGAGAATGTGTTCTGAAGAGGCCTGTGCAACATGTTGATCAGTTCTGTCTCCGGGGGGTCTTGGTCAATGTTCAGGTTGGTTTTAGGTGCGGCTCAGAACGAAAGGTCTGCCACTACAGTCTCTCTGTCTGGCGTAAACTGGATAGTGAAGTTATATGCTTACAGTCTTTCAGTCCACCTGTAGATGCGCAGAGGTTTATGTCCTAACCCAGACGTTTCCAGCAGTGCTGTGAGGGCCCTGTGAGCTGTTTGTAGCATGAAGTGTCGTCCATACAGGTACATGTGCCAATGTTCGCACGCCCAGATGCATGGCAGCGCCTCCCTCTCCTCCACCAAATACTTCTGTTCGGCCGTGTGAGTGACCTCGATGTGACCGCCACTGGGCGTTCAGTTCCACCGTGAAGCTGTGACAGGACAGCTCCTACTGCAAAGCCAGAAGCATTGCACATCACAAAGGTAGGGCTCTGTAGGTCGAAGTGGGTCAGCACAGGTGAGGAGGTGAGCTATGTCTTCAGTCGTTTGATGGTGGCTGAGCATGCCGGAGTCCACTCCCATGGCACATCCTGTTTCAGGAGGGTGCACAGTAGTTCTGTCATTTCGGAGTAGCGAGGGATGAAGCATCCGTAGAAGTTTTCCATGCACAGAAAAGACGAGATTTGCGGGGGTTGTAGGCTCGGGTAGCTGCAGGACTGTTTCCATGTTTGAATGCAGGGGACTCAGGCCCTCAGTGGTCAGCCAACCCCCCACAAACTCAATAGTCTCCGCTGCAAAGACGCATTTCTCCTCATTGAGTGTGACGCTGTAACTTGCCAGTACCTCCATCTCCTTCTCGAGGCAAGCATCGTGGGTGGCCGGTGACGTACCATGCACCACAATGTCATCCAGATACACAACTACTCCCTTGAGGCTGGCGAGGATGGTGGCCATAATTTTCTGAAAGCAGCTTGGGGCAGAGCTTAGGCCAAAGGGCATATGTGTGGATCTGAAAACCCCCATGTGTGTAACGAAAGCTGTCAGGTTGCAGCTGTCGGAATAGAGTGGTACTTGTAAGTAGCCTTGGCGGAGGTCCAGCTTTGAGAAAACTTTTGAACTGCTGAAGGTCACCATTAGCTCCTTCGTCGTGGGCAGGGGCTATTTATCCAGGATGACTGACTTATTAACTATCCAGAGGTTGATGCATGGTTGTATGCCGCCCAACTTTTTCTTTGCTATGATGATGTCCGAAATCCACAGAGATGCGTCGACCTGCTCGATGATGCTGGCATCCAGGAGTTTCTTAAGCTTCATCGTAACGTCGTCTTATAGGGCGAGGGGCAGTCGGCGGAGCGGTTGAATTTTGGGCACCACTTCTGGGTTAATGAGTGGTTGGTGATTGAAAGCGGCAATGCACCCTAGTCCCATAGAGAACTCCAGCCAGCGGCACTGCCAGGATCACGAGACTGTTCGGATGATGGAGCCCATTGGGTCTGTGAGGGAAAACCCCAACTTGCCTCACAGGTCAATTCCCAGCAGGTTAGCCCCCTGGCGTGCATCACCTGAAAGGTGAACGACGGGATTGTTTCGGGCCACAGGTCACTGAAAAGCCAATTGTTCCCACCTTGGTGATCTTGACGTGCCCATATCCAAACAGATCGACCGTCTTCACCGTGATGGTCTTTTTGGGAAAGACCTTTCTATGGGAAAGAGCTTTCTGACTGTGGCTACAAAAAGCAGCACATCAATGCCGTCCAGCTAGATGGTGTGCCATTTGAGTGGCCAATTCCTAGAGCCCACTGTGCAGACCGTGGCTGGGTCCGGTGGGCGGACTTTGTTTTTCACAAGCCACAGACCTTGGCAAAGTGGTTAGAGTTTGTTTGCAGCAGTAACATCTCTTCCATCTAAGCAGGGCAAGTGGGTGAGCAGGCTCGGTGTTTAGACGAATCGCAGTTGGTACACGATGGCCACTCACCCGCTTTGGACCGTGTTCTGCTCGGCCTCTTTGTCCCGTGCACTTTTCCAATGTGAACGGCGAGGGGTGAAATAATGAGGATTTACGTGCTGGAGTTACACCACACACATTTATTAAACACGAAGACAAACAGTCCCAAAAGGTGAAAACATACAAAAAGACAAAACACTTACACTGGGCGTTCCTGGGCTGGTATCGCCAAGCAAACGCATGAGGGGAAGTGATTAACCACCGGAGCGTCCCAGAGCCGGCATTACTCAAAGGGCGCAGAGAACCACGGCTGCAGTGGAGGTGGCTAATCCTTCATGACACACAGATTACACACGACTACGCACTTCAGTCAGCAATCCATTCAATGACCCAGCAGTGCGTGACTGGCGAAAGGCACTAAAGTACACGCACTGCTGGTGATGATATAATTAGGAGTACCTGGGCAAGGACCGGGAAAGATGATCAACGGGGCTGGGAACAGCTGATGGTAATAAGTGAGGGGGCATGGCTGGACCAGCAGGCTGTCAGCAGTACACACAACTGCCGGCCCCAGAGCAGTGGCTATGGATATGGTAACACACTGGAAATACATACTAAACATGCATACACAACGGCACCTAGACCCACAGAGAGATCAGGACCGAGCCGGGGGAAACCAAGCCGGCTCGGCTCCTGACAGAGCCCCCCCCTTTAAGGGGTGGATTCCCAGACACCCAAGATAACATTGGGATGAACCCCCCCCCCCCCCCCCCCCCCAAAAGGAGCAACAGCAACAAACAACACAAACCCAGGTGGGAGGTAGGGGTAACAGGAAAGGAGGGAACACAATATCCCACCCAGGGCCCACAATTAACCCCCTCAAGTCCATGGGCGTTGGGGCTCAGGAGGCCACCCAGAATCCTAAGCCCAGCTGACAGTCCGGTGGCCTGAGTCCAGTGGCCTGCCAGAAACTCCGGGCCCTCTGGCCCAGAAACTCAGTCCCTCTGGCGGTTGGCCAACGTTGTAAAGCCACCAGGACCGGGTGGGTGGCCCAGGAGGCGGCCTACCCACTGGGAGGCTCAGTGGTGGGTGACCGGGCCATAGAGAGGGGACCCTCACGGCGTTGGGCTGGGAGGTGATGGGGGCCATGACGGCGTCCGGCTGAGGAGTGACGGTCCCGGCGACCTCCGGCTTACCTGTAACGCCCTCGATGGTCCCGGTCTGGAACACAGCTGCACCTGCGATGGACTCCAGCGGGAGCCTAGCTGCACCCACGGTGAACAGGCCAACCCGCAGGAGCACCAAGCTGAGGAGGTAGTCGATGGGGGGAGCCCTGATGACCCTGGCAGGAGAAGCTGGAGCAACGGCGTCCTCCTCTGGCTGGACCGGATCCTTGGTGACCTCCGGTGGTGACACACCCTCTCCGGCGACCCTAGATGAAGGCTCAGGGGCAGCAGGAGAAGAAAGATAATTAGGGTTGCTGGCAGCGGCGGAGCCTGGTGAAGTGAGTTCAGATGCTGCCGAGGGCTGCGCCTGACTCTCCTCCCCAAGAGCCAGGCAAGATCTCTCCAATACTGTCATAAGAAAAACAAGAGAGAAAACTTGTCTGAGTTTGAGCTCCACTGCTGTCCAGGACTTTGTCGATCCTGATGATGAACACTCGGGCCCGGCCTCCAAGAGGTCCAGCTCAGGCTTCCACTCCACTGCGGACGCGTCTGCAGCTGGCGAGGTGGTGATAACAGTCCCTTTAAACTCCTGCAGTAGCTCCAACACTGGGGATTCCACCGTCATGGCTGCGGGAAAACATCTCCGTGCGGGCCCCTTGGCAGGATCATCCAGGGCCCCAAACTCCTCCACCGTCTGGCGGCTCGGTTCTAGGACTGACAGGCACTCAGGGATAATAGGAGGAGACACGGAGAGGGGAAGAAAAGAATTATTATTTGCAGCTGGAGGAGAGGAGCCAGCGGACTGGGGTCCGCTGGGAGGGATGATGGCAGCTGACAGAGGAGAGGGCTCTTCCCGGCGCTTCCACGCAGGGCGACGCTGTCCTCTGTCTGCTGGAACCGGCTTGTTGAGAGTGGGAGCAGAGTTCTGGCAAACGGCAGTCTCAGCGGTGTCCCGGGAGTGTCCTCCCTTCGGCGCGAGCCCGGTCTTCTTTGGGGACTTCCTCCCCATCTTGCCATACTCGTGTCACAGTGCTGCCAGCTGGGATATCCTCTCAGCTCCCTCAGGATGCTCGGAGAGCTGAGGGCACTGCTGAACCTCTGCCTCCGCCAGCTTGACGTACCACATGACGTCCTCCGGAGTGGAATACCTGCTTGCCGAGAATATCAGGCCGTCAATGTTCATCAGAGCTCGGCAGCGTTCCCAGCCGAGGCTCGTCGGATAATTCCGTCCCAAGGACATCCTCCACCCAGGTCAGTTCCAACAAATGACACACACAAAAAAAAAAGGGAAAAAGGATGTGTGGGTGAACTCGCTAAATCCTCTTTTATGGCTGGGTCATTCTGTCATGAACCCTCCTGTGCGCTTTTCCAATGCACACGGCGAGGGGTGAAATAATGAGGATTTACGTGCTGGAGTTATACCACACACATTTATTAAACACGAAGACAAACAGTCCCAAAAGGTGAAAACATACAAAAAGACAAAACACTTACACTGGGTGTTCCTGGGCCGGTATCACCCAGCGAATGCATGAGGGGAAGTGATTACCCACTGGAGCGTCCCAGAGCTGGCATCACTTGAAGGGCACAGAGAACCACGGCTGCAGTGGAGGTGGCTAATCCTTCATGACACACAGATTACACACGACTATGTACTTCAGTCGGCAATCCATTCAATGACCCAGCAGTGCGTGACTGGCGAAAGGCACTAAAGTACACGCACTGCTGGTGATGATGTAATTAGGAGCACCTGGGCAAGGACTGGGAAAGATGATCAGCGGGGCTGGGAACAGCTGTTCGTAATAAGTGAGGGGGTGTGGTCGGACTGGCAGGCTGTCAGCAGTACACACAGCTGCCAGCCCCAGAGCAGTGGCTATGGATATGGTAACACACTGGAAATACATACTAAACATGCATACACAACGGCACCTAGACCCACAGAGAGATCAGGACCGAGCTGGGGGAAATCAAGCTGGCTCGGCTCCTGACACTCTTCATGTTGCCCCGTGGTTGTATGTTTGGGGTGGCTAATGGTGTTACTAACAGCCTGCTCCTGTGGGGTCGGTTGAAGGGCCTGTTGGCTAGGTATCATTAGCTGTTCCGCTAGCTGGGTGGCTGCCTCCATCTGGGTCACCATCCTCACTACTTGGCTTAGCTTGAGATTGTTCGTTGTTAGTATTAGTTCTTCTCTTAACCACTTGTTGTTTGTGCCTTCTGCTAGCTTGTCATGGGTTAATTTGTCTTCTAAGGGCCCGAAGGCTCCATGACATAACACTGAGTTGACTCACCCGTATGCTGTTTGCGGCGGAAGAAGATGGTTCTTTGGGCTATAACGTTGTTTGCGTTGCTGTAATATTTCTCCATCAGAGCCACACATTTGTCGAATGAGTTCATTTTACCCAGAGTGCATAGCACGCGCCACCTTTCTTCACCTAGACTGAGAGCCAGCACGTTCTTTAGCTTTTGTTCTTTAGCTTCTCGTCATCAGCCTCACTCAGGCTGCCCGTGACAACATAGTTTACAAACATGTCGAACCAGCGGCGCCATGAGATCAGTGGTTCTCCCAGTGAGGCGAGGAAAGGTTTCACTGGCTCCATGAGTGAGGGTTTTACCTTGGTCGCCATTTGTTATGTCTGAAGTGGTGGGACTTATTCAGTCCTTATTCAGACTTATTCAGAGGGATGAGGAATCTATGTACAGGGAAGAAGTTAGGGACCTGGAGGGCTGGTGCAGGGAGAATAATCTGGTGCTCAATGTGGACTAAACAAAGGAGATGATTATTGACTTCCGGCGGTCACGGCCTGAACACGTCCCTCTCAGCATCAGCGGCCGTTTGGTGGAGAGAGTGGAGAACATCAAGTTCCTCGGAGTGCAGATCTCGCAGGACCTGACCTGGAAAAAGAATTCCTCGGGGATCAGGAAGCGGGCCCAGCAGAGACTGCACTTCTTGAGGAAACTCAAACAGGCCTCTCTCCCCATTTACATCCTCAGGACCTTCTACAGAGGTGTGGTGGAGAGTGTTCTGACGTACTGCATTGCAACATGGTACTCCAGTTGCAGTATGTCAGACAAAAAAGCCCTGCAGAGGATAGTCAAGGGAGCTGAAAGGGTAAATGGAGTTTCCCTCCCCTCTGTCCAAAAACTTTTTCAGAGCCGTTGTAGGAGCAGGGCACTGAACATTGTCAAGGACCGTTCTCACCCTCTGCATAAACACTTTGAACTGCTGCCTTCTGGCAAACGATTCCGGAGCATCAGAGGCAGAACCAAGAGACTGATTAACAGCTTCCTTCCACAAGCTGTTAGGATGCTGAACAGTTGAGCCGGAATCTTTCATACATGCTACTGCACCTTACAGACATTATGCATATTTATGTATATTATAGTGCTAGTTAGTTTCAAGGAGCCACTTTGACTCACTTAGCCACTTTAATTGGTATTTTATACATAGGTAGTTATTATCACTTTAAACTGCAACTGTAATAAGTTAATATTACTGTAATAACTAAATGTGTCTTAGGGATGTGTGAATGGCTGTGTTGGGGTGGGGGGGGTGAGTGAGTGTGTTTTAAATTATGTTCTTTTTACATATATGGATACCTAGAGAAACGTAATTTCATCTTGCCTGCACTACAGTTGTATGTACAGCAACATGACAATAAAGGTTGATTTGATTTGATTTGAAATAAGCGAGCTGTGAGCCGTCTTCCACCGAACAACCATCCATCCATCCATCCATCTTCTACCGCTTTTCCGGAGGTCCGGGTCGCGGAGGCAGCAGTTCAAGCAGAGAAGCCCAGACTTCCATCTCCCCAGCCACCTGCTCCAGCTCTTCAGAGGGGATACCAAGGCGTTCCCAGACTAGCTGGGAGACATAGTCTCTCCACCGAGTCCTGGGTCTGCCCCGGGGTCTCCTCCCAGTGGGACGTGCCTGAAACACCTCAAGTGGGAGGCGTCCAGGAGGCATCCTAATCAGATGCCCATACCACCTCAACTGACTCCTTTCAATGTGGAGGAGCAGCGGTTCTACTCTGAGCCTCTCCCGGATGACTGAGCTCCTCACCCTATCTCTGAGGGTGAGTCCAGCAATCCTACGGAGAAAGCTCATTTCAGCCGCTTGTATCCGCGATCTCGTTCTTTCGGTCATTACCCAAGCTCGAGACCCATAGGTGAGAGTAGGAACGTAGATTGACTGTAAATCGACAGCTTTGCCTTAGAACTAAGCTCCCTCTTCACCACAACAGACCGGTACAACGTCCGCATCACTGCAGATGCTGCTCCAATCCGTCTGTCGATCTCTCGCTCCATTTTCCCCTCACTCGTGAACAAGACCCCAAGATACTTAAACTCCTCCACTTGGGGCAGGAGCCTGTCCCCCAACCCGGAGAGGACAATCCACCTTTTTCCGGCTGAGGACCATGGACTCGGACTTGGAGGTGCTGATTCTCATCCCAGCCGCTTCACACTCAGCGGCAAACCGTCCCAGCAAGAGCTGTAGGTCATTGCTGGATGAAGCCAACAGGACAACATCATCTGCAAACAACAGAGATGAGATCCTGTGGTCACCAAGCATGACACCCTCCATTCCCTGGCTGCGCCTAGAAATCCTGTCCATAAAAATTATGAACAGGACCGGTGACAAAGGGCAGCCCTGGCGGAGTCCAACTCTCACTGGGAATGACTCCGACCGAGTGTTGGCAATGCGAACTAAACTCTCACAACGGTCGTACAGAGACCGAATAGCTCGTAACAACAAGCCCGATACCCCATACTCCCGAAGCACCCCCCACAAAAATCCACGAGGGACGCGGGCAAATGCCTTCTCCAAGTCCACAAAACACATGTTAACTGGTTGGGCAAACTCCACGAACCCTCAAGAATTCTCGAGAGGGTAAAGAGCTGGTCCGATGTGCCACGGCCAGGACGAAAACCACATTGCTCCTCCTGAATCCGAGGTTCGACCAACGGCCGGACTCTCCTCTCCAGTACCTTGGCATAGACCTTCCCAGGGAGGCTGAGGAGTGTGATCCCTCTAAAGTTGGAGCACACCCTCCGGTCCCCTTTTTTGAAGAGAGGAACCACCACCCCGGTTTGCCATGCCAAAGGCACTGCCCCCCGACCTCCACGCAATGTTGCAGAGGCGTGTCAACCATGACAACCCAACAACATCCAGGGCCTTGAGGTACTCGGGGCGAATCTCGTCCACCCCCGGGGCCCGGCCACCAAGGAGATTTTTAACCACCTTGGCGACCTCAGCCCCTGTGATAGGCGAGTCATCCCCCTCGTCCCCAAACCCTGCTTCCTCTGTGGAAGGCGTATCAGTGGGATTGAGGAGATCCTCGAAGTATTCCTTCCACCGCCCGACGATATCCCCAGTTGAAGTCAACAGTGTCCCATCCGCACCATACACAGTGTGGACGGGGAGCTGCTTTCCCCTCCTGAGCCGCCCGAACAGTTTGCCAGAATCTCTTTGAAGCCGACCGAAAGTCTTGTTCCATGGCCTCACCGAACTCCTCCCATACCCGGGTTTTTGCTTCAGCAACCACCCGAGCTGCACTCCGCTTGGCCCTGCCGGTACACCTCAGCTGCTTCGGGAGTCCCACAAGCCAACCAAGCTTGATAGGACTCCTTCTTCAGCTTAATGGCCCCCCTCACCACTGGTGTCCACCACTTGGTTCGGGGGTTGCCACACGAGATGCACCGACCACCTTGCGGCCGCAGCTCTGGGCTGCCGCTTCAACAACAGAGGTGGAGAACATGGCCCATTCAGACTCCATGTCTCCAGACTCCCTCGGAATGTGGTTGAAGTTCTTCCGGAGGTGGGAGTTGAAGACCTCCCGGACAGGGGCCTCAGCCAGACGCTCCCAGCACACCCTCACTATACGTTTGGGTCTACCAGGTCTGAATGGCTTCCTCCCCTGCCATCGGATCCAACTCACCACCAGGTGGTGATCAGTTGACAGCTCTGCACCTCTCTTTACTCGGGTGTCCAAGACATACGGTCGCAGGTCTGATGATACGATAACAAAATCGATCATCGACCTGCGGCCTAGGGTGTCCTGGTGCCAGGTGCACATATGGACACCCTTATGCTTGAACATGGTGTTCGTTATAGACAGACTGTGGTTAGCACAGAAGTCCAATAACTGAACACCACTCGGGTTCAGATCGGGCAGGCCGTTCCTCCCAATCACCCCCCTCCAGGTTTCACTGTTGTTGCCCACGTGCGCATTGAAGTCCCCCAGTAGGACAATGGAGTCTCCAGGAGGAGCACCCTCCAGCATCCCAGTCACAGACTCCAAAAAGGGTGGGTACTCTGAAACATCATTTGGTGCATAGGCACAAATGATGGTCAGGACCCGTTTCCCAACCCGAAGGCGCAGGGAAGCAACCCTTTCGTCCACCGGGGAAAACTCCAATATAGAGGCAGCAAGGTGGGGCGATACAAGAATACCTACCCCTGCTCGTCGCCTCTCGCCCGGGGCAACTCCAGAAAAGGCCAAGCTCCAGCCCCTCTCCAGGAGACTGGTTCCGGAACCGGAGCTGTGTGTTGAGGTGAGGCCGACTATATCTAGCTGGTATCGCTCAATCTCGTACACCAGCTCAGGCTCCTTCCCCACCAGAGAGGTGACATTCCACGTACCAAAAGCCAGTTTAGAAAGCTTGGGATCAGTCCGCCAAGGTCTCCGCCTTTGACCGCCACCTAATCCACACAGCACCGGCCCTCCATGATCCCTCCTGCAGGTGGTGAACCTACTGGAGGGCGGACCCATGTAACTCCTTCGGGCTGAGCCCGGCCGGGTCCCATGGGTGGAAACCCGGCCACCAGACGCTAGCCTTCGAGCCCCTCCCCCAGGCCTGGCTCCAGGGTGGGGCCCCGGTAACCCCATACCGGGCGGGGTACACTGAATCCTTGATATACAATTTATCATGAGAGTCTGTTGGATCGTTCTTCGTCTGGCCCTTCACCCAGGACCAGTTTGTCTTGGGAGACCCTATCAGAGGCAAATTGCCCCGGACAACATAGCTCCTGGGATCACTGGGGCACGCAAACCCCCCCACCACGATAAGGTGACGATCCATGAGGGGGAACAACCCCCTCACCCACCGAACAACCAACTCTTTGTTATTTACACTTAACTATATACAAAATGGTGGCGCCGCCCAGCATCATCCATCATCTACATATTGATGTCAGCTACGGTGAGCCTCAATGTCCCCCCCCCCAATTAACACACTACACCACCCACTGTAACAACTTACCCTGGTATATGTAACAACTTTCCCCAGCAGTGAGGTAAAAAGTTACATGACCATATATATTTTTATGTCTCCACTGTAATATAATACAATATAAAACAATCATGGCCACAAGCAAATTGAAGAGCACATAGTTGCCAAATGTCATAAGAGCAACAAAGTAGAGAGCTGCCCATGGAGAGGTCAAAGCCATGCCGTTATACAAGACCACATCACAGTCCTCCTAGGTGAGAATCTGGAATACTATGACAATGGCCCAGAGTGTCAAAGTTCTTGCGGGCAGGGATGGTGTCTCCATTATCTGTCCGAAGACTAAATTTGCAACCAAAAAGATGCATGCCCAGTATACTGAAAGTGAAACTGAAAAGCATCAGCAGCATGCAGAAGGTGGCCACATTGTCCATCGTCTTCATCAGCACTACCAGGTGTCTCCTCAGGGTGGGCAGGAAGCGAACTAGTTTCAAAACCCACAGCAGACGAAAAGTTTGCAGGACTGACAGCCCACTGTCCGCTTGACCAGGCAGTGTAGTGGCGGAATGGTTAGCACTACAGCAGCACAGCAACTCACCCTTGGCCAGGGGATCCTGGGTTCGATCCCAGCCCCCGACCAACCGTGATCTGGGTGGAGTTTGCATGTTCTCCCCGTGTCTGCGTGGGTTTGCTCTGGGATTTCTCCGGTTTCCTCCCACAGGCCAAAAACATGCAAGTTAGGTTAATTGGCATCAAACTGGGGATTCTAAATTGCCCTTAGGTATGAATGTGAGAGTGAACGGTTGTCTGTCTCTCTGTGTTGGCCCTGCGATGGACTGGCAATCTGTCCAGGGTGTACCCTGCCTCTCGCCCAAAGATGCTGGGATAGGCTCCAGCCCTCGCAACCCGAAAAGGATTAAGCGTAAGAAGATGGATGGATGGATGGATGGATAAAACAATCATGAACAACGACATGTCCAAAAGCATATGGATGAGATTTGCCTGAAATAAAACTATATTAACAACAATTAAAGCTGCGAGCAGTGATAAATGGACCCTCGCGTCCTTGCTAGACCTTGGCCTTGCCACTCAGACCACGTAACTCCGCGCAGGCTCCATTCCTCCCTCCCCAACTTCTCCCTCCCACTCATTGTCCATCTGTCCTTCCATAAAGCCATACACCCATCCATCCGCCATCCATTCGTCCATCAATCCATTCGCCCGTCCATCCGTCCATACCACCATCCATCATCAGTCTGTCCATCTGTCCATCTGTGCATTGCAAGAGAGCACCTCGGCAGAGGTACTGTATAAGCTCGTGGATTACCTCAAAAATCATCCAAATGGACCCAAACTTGATATACATGGTACTAGTACCACCCAGAACAGAGTTATATGATTATACCACATATAGCTATAGTGCCGCCTTGGTTAAAATTTTTTTTATAGCAATGGCATAGCTTGTTTAAATCCAAACAATTTTCCTGGTGAAATTTTCACCAGAAGTGGCCTTTAGTGACATAACGCACGGCTCAGGAGACACACACGCAGGCTCAGGGTAGATCCAACAGCTTTATTAAACAACAAGAGTGTATGACTGCGTGTCTGTGAGATGAGAATGTATTGGTGGTGGCGTCTGCGTCAGGCACGGGGGCAGGAAGCCGTTCAGCCGGACAACCCTATGGGAGAAGCAGAGGGAGAAGGGTAACGGGCACCACACCAATACAGGAGATAATGATAATGACAGCTGGCTTACTTGGTCTGGGCAGGTGGCTGGCGTTAAGCAAGGGCGTAGCCCGGTAGACAGCGACCTGGAGCGCCTGAAGCAGCAGCGAGGAGATGGTGGCGAGGGAACGTTGTCCGCCGCCGGGAAATCCACCTGTGCACAGGGGAGAAGGCTGGGAGGAAAAGGTAAGAGATGCTTACGTTGTATCTTGCTTGATGAAGGGGGTTCCTTGCAGCAAGAGATGCCGATGAGAACAGACGGCTTCAGGCCGAAGCCCAGGGCGAGGCGGCTTAAATCCCTCGCCGCTGACGAGGCGCAGGTGTGCGCACAGCTGGCGCCGCTGATGAGCGGTGAGTCGTGACAGTACTCCCCCCTCTAGCAGCGCCTCCTGGCGATGGTTTCTCCGGGTGCGCTCGGTGGAACTCAGTGATGAGGGACGGATCCAACACAAACGAGGAGGGCACCCATTGTCTCCATTCAGGTCCGTAGCTCTCCCAATCCACCAAGTACTGCAACCCGCGACCCTGGCGCCGGGAGTCCAGGATGGTAGAGACTGTCCAGGCCGGATGGCCATCTATCATCCGGGGCACGGGCTGCGCTGCAGGTGGAGGACAGAGGGGATCGGAGACCACCGGTTTCACCTTGGAGACGTGGAAGGTGGGATGGATGCGGAGGGAGGAGAGGATAGCCACACGCACAGCCACCGGGTTGATGATCTTGGTGATGGGAAATGGACCGATGAACCGTTGAGCCAGTTTTCTCCTCTCACCCTTTAAACAGACGTCCTGAGTGGACACGTAGACTCGTTGGCCTACCTGGTAGGCAGGGGCAGGTCTCCTGTGCCGATCCGCCGTGGACTTGTTGCGCTCTGCCGTGCGTAAAAGTGCGCTGCGCGCCAAAGACCAAATGGACCGGCACCGCCTGAGGTGCACCCGGACTGAGGGGACAGTCAACTCGCTCTCCTGCGTAGGGAACAGAGGAGGATCATAGCCCAGGGATGCCTTGAATGGGGACATCCCGGTGGCAGAAGAGCTGGAGGTGTTATGGGCGTATTCCACCCAGGCAAGGTGTGTGCTCCAGGACGCAGGCTTGGATGCAGTGACGCAGCGGAGCGCAGCCTCCAGCTCCTGATTGGTCCGCTCACACTGCCCGTTGGATTGGGGGTGATGGCCGGAGGAGAGGCTTACCTTGGCTCCCAGGGCGTTGCAGAAAGACCTCCAGACGTCCGAGGCAAACTGGGGGCCTCGGTCCAAGACCACGTCTACCGGAATCCTGTGCAGCCTGACCACGTGCTGGATGAGGAGGTCCGCCATCTCCAAGGCAGATGGGAGCCCCCGTAATGGCACGAAGTGAGCAGCCTTGGAGAAACGGTCAACGATGGTCAGGACTGTGTCGAAGGTGTTGGAGACAGGGAGACCGGTGACGAAGTCTAGGGCGATATGCGACCAGGGCCTACCAGGGACGGGCAGGGGCTGGAGCAGGCCCGCGGGGGGAGCGTTACCTGACTTACTGGTGGCACAGACGGGGCAGGCCCGGGCGTAGCGGGCGGCGTCCCTCCGCAGACCCGGCCACCAGAAGGAACGTTGGAGGAGGTCGATCATCCGGGAGGACCCAGGATGGCAGGTGAGGTTAGATGTATGAAGCCAGTGGATAACCTCCCCCCGGACAGTGGACGGCACAAAAAGCCTCCCCTCCGGTCCGCCGCCAGAGTCTGGTTCCAATTCCTGCGCCTTCCGGATCTTGCTCTCGATGTCCCACGAGACGGCCCCCACAACGCACGACCTGGGCAGGATGGTGTGGACTGCGTCTTCTGACGCCTCAGGGGCAAATTGCCTAGAGAGGGCGTCGGGCAGGCCGTTCTTGGAGCCAGGCCTGAAGGTGATGTTAAAACGAAACCTGGCGAAGAACAAGGACCAACGCACCTGGCGGGCATTCAGACGTTTGGCAGTTCTTAAATATTCCAAGTTCTTGTGATCGGTAAGGACCACGAACGGCAGGGCAGCCCCCTCCAGCCAGTGGCGCCACTCCTGAAGTGCGAGCTTGATGGCGAGGAGCTCTCTGTCCCCCACGTCGTAATTACGTTCCGCCGGGGACAAGCGCCGAGAGAAGAAGGCGCAGGGCCGTTTGGCCCCGTTGACAGGTGACCACTGAGACAACACCGCCCCCACCCCCGTGTCCGAAGCGTCCACCTCAATGATGCATTGCAGCGCAGGGTCGACTTGGCTGAGGACCCGGGAGGAGGAAAACTCCGCCTTCAGCGCCTGGAAGGCAGCTGTGGCCTCTTCAGTCCACCGGAACGGGGTCTTAGGGGAGGTGAGGCGGGTCAGGGGACCGACGATGGCTCCAAAATTTGGGACGAAGCAGCGGTAGAAATTGGCAAACCCTATAAACTGTTGTACCTGCTTCCTAGATGTAGGAGTGGGCCACTCTACCACCGCTTTAACCTTCGCTGGGTCCGGGAGCACCTGGTCATGAGAGATGACGAACCCCAGGAAGGACGTAGTCTTGGCGTATAATTCACATTTTTCCGCCTTAACATATAACCGGTTCTCCAGCAGTCTCTGTAGGACCCGCCTCACGTGGACCCGGTGCTCATCCCTGGATCTGGAGAAGATGAGGATATCGTCCAGGTAGACGAACACGAACAGGCCGATGAAATCCCGGAGGACGTCATTAATAAGGCGCTGAAAGACGGCTGGAGCGTTGGTCAACCCGAACGGCATAACCAGGTATTCGAAATGACCGTTCGGGGTACGGAAGGCTGTCTTCCACTCGTCTCCCTCCCGGATCCAGACGAGGTGGTATGCACTGCGAAGATCCAGCTTGGTGAACCAAGTCGCCCCCTGGAGGGAGTGGAAGGCGGTGTCCATTAGGGGCAAGGTGTAGCGGTCCTTCTCCGTGATGTCATTGAGGGCACGGTAGTCAATACACGGACGAAGGGAGCCATCCTTCTTGCCCACGAAGAAGAACCCTGCGCCTAATGGTGATGATGAGGGGTGGATGATTCCAGCACTCAGCGACTCCTTCAAATAGGTGTTCATTGCCTCCTTCTCCAGCGCTGACAGGCTGTAGAGACGTCCCGAGGGTAAGGGTGCCCCCTGGCGGATGTTAATAGCGCAGTCGTAGGGCCGGTGTGGAGGAAGGGACATCGCCTTGGACTTGCTGAAGACCATGCCCAGGTCGTGGAACTCTGAGGGCACCAGGGTGAGATCCGGAAGCGCGGCGTCCTTGAGAGTGGGAGGAGAGGACGGGGCGCAGGCAGCGGATTGGAGGCAGGTGCCCATGCAGAAGGAGCTCCAGGCAGACACCCTGCCGGTCCTCCAGTCCAGGACAGGATTGTGGAGGCGGAGCCATGGGTATCCAAGAATCACAGGTGTTACTGAAGATGGTAGGACGTAGAAGGTGATATCCTCCCGATGATTTCCTGAGATAATTACTGGGACAGGGGTCATCCGGTGTGTTACTTTTCCCAGGGAGACACGGGAGAGATTTACTAGGGCGAGAGGAGACTCGAGAGGGTGGCAACGGATGCCCAATCGGGTTGCCAGGCTTTGTGAAATGAAGCTACCCTCCGCGCCTGAATCCACCAGTGCATGGGTGAGGTGCCCTGTGGGATTGTGACAGAATCGGATGGGCAGCGTCAATTGAGTGAGGGGAGTTAACCGATTAGCGTCCGCAAGGCCCCCTACAGTAACTCGCGGACCTCCCCATTTGGCTTTTCCGGACAATGCTCCACCGTGTGCTGGCTGCCCCCGCAATACATGCAGAGGCCCAACTCACGGCGGCGTTGTTTCTCCGCTGGGGGGAGCTTTGTCCAGCCCGTCACCATTGGCTCCGACTCCTCGGAGAACCCCGGTGGCGGCAACGCCAGGGGGCAAGCTTGGGACGGGCGCGCCGAGGCCCCTCAAGGGCGAGAGGAAGACCTCCGTTCCGAGGTACGCTCGCGCAGCCTGTTATCCAAGCTGATGGCAAGGGAAGTCAGCTCCGCTAATGTCTCCGGGATATCCCGTCCAGCCAGTTCATCCCTCAGACCAGCGCTGAGACTGCGAAGGAAGATGCCGCAGAGCAAACGCTCTCCCCAGCCAACCTCCTCCGCAGCAACCCGGAAGTCGATCGCGTAATCAGCGGCCGATTGGCTTCCCTGCTGGAGGCTGAGAAGACGATCGACCTGAACGCTCTCTGTACGCGAATGATCAAACACTTCCAGGAACAGTCTCACAAACTGGCCATAGGTGAGGGTGGCGTAGCCGGGCTTCGCCATTACGGCGTAAGCCCAGGTAAGCGCTCGACCCTCCAAGAGATTTCCTATGTAGCCAATCCGGCTATGGTCTGAGGGAAAGTCTCCGGGGACGCGGTGAAACACAGACTCACACTGCATGATAAACCCCCGTGCTCCACCGAGCTTACCGCTAAAGCGGGCGGGGGTCGGAATAGGTGTGAGTCGTGCCGGTGCACCCGGAGCAGGCTGAACAGCCGCTGGAGCAGCAGGAGCTGCGCCACCCAGACGAGCCGGGGGGAACGGCTGTTGGGGGTCCAGACGGTCCAATCGGTTAGTAACAGTGCATAATTGATTGAGGATCACTTGTTGTTGGTGGGCTATTAGATCCACCCGAGCCTCGAGGGTGGAAAGACGGTGTGCGAGCCCGCTGTCTGCCAAGCCGCTCTGCTGAAGCCGTACTGACATAACGCACGGCTCAGGAGACACACACGCAGGCTCAGGGTAGATCCAATAGCTTTATTAAACAACAAGAGTGTATGACTGCGTGTCTGTGAGATGAGAATGTATTGGTGGTGGCGTCTGCGTCAGGCATGGGGGCAGGAAGCCGTTCAGCCGGACAACCCTATGGGAGAAGCAGAGGGAGAAGGGTAACGGGCACCACACCAATACAGGAGATAATGAAAATGACAGCTGGCTTACTTGGTCTGGGCAGGTGGCTGGTGTTAAACAAGGGCGTAGCCCGGTAGACAGCGACCTGGAGCGCCTGAAGCAGCAGCGAGGAGATGGTGGCGAGGGAACGTTGTCCGCCGCCGGGAAATCCACCTGTGCACAGGGGAGAAGGCTGGGAGGAAAAGGTAAGAGATGCTTACGTTGTATCTTGCTTGATGAAGGGGGTTCCTTGCAGCAAGAGATGCCGATGAGAACAGACGGCTTCAGGCAGAAGCCCAGGGCGAGGCGGCTTAAATCCCTCGCCGCTGACGAGGCGCAGGTGTGCGCACAGCTGGCGCCGCTGATGAGCGGCGAGTCGTGACATTTAGGTTATGGATTAACATATTAGATTTTTGAGGTAATCCACGAGCTTATAAAGTGCTTCTGCCGAGGCGCTCTCTTGCAATGTACAGATGGACAGATGGACAAACTGATGATGGATGGTGTTATGGATTGATGGATGAATGGATGGCGGATGGATGGGCATATGGCGTTATGGAAGGACAGATGGACAAAGAGCGGGAGGGAGAGAGTTGGGGAGGGAGGAATGGAGCCTGCGCGGAGTTACGCTCTGAGTGGCAAGGCCGAGGTAGCGAGGACACGAGGGCCCGTTTATCATTTCTTTCTTTCTTTCTTTCTTCTTCTCCATCTAAGATCTCATTTTTGGGGTAGTGAACGTGCACAAAAACTCACCATTGTTTGCAGGGACCTCAAGGCTGGCAAAAAATTGAATATTTTTGAGGAAATATGAATGACTCCACAAAAATGGCTCTACAGCGCCACCTAACATGTGAAGTCAATGGGGAGTAGCACATGCTTACTTCCACGTAGAAAGATGAAAATCGGGCAGGATGTTCATCATGTCAACACATGCAAAAAACTCCATAGAAGTGATGGTCTACACCCAGCAGGAAGTCGGCCGTTTTGGCAGGAAGTGGCAAACACCAGATTTCCATCTCGCGCTTTTAATCAAACTCGTTCTAGGGTTTTAGTCTGATTGAGCTCATTTGTGGTAACATGCACCACACAAAACTTGGTTGAATTTGGACAAAGTATGCCAGAGTTATAAAGCTTTGTTTTTTCTGCTATGGGGCGCTATAGCTATTTGTCATTTTTCATTAACCCCTTGCACTCCGGTCAATTTCCCTAAAAATGCCAAAAAATAACGTGCCCAAAGTAAATCGAAAGCTGTTCTTCAACCCTTTGCAGCATCTCCATGGAGTTGGTCTCATTTAAAAGAAAACACTTTGAATTTTTTGGCAAAACAGTCATAATCTCTCTAAGTGCTCCGGCCACTGAGTTACAGTCATCTAAACATAGTGAACTTGAAGAAAATAAATTTCGCCTGGGTGTTTTTTTGGATACAAATGCTTGCAAATAACACACAGCTTCAGATCCGGGCTGAAAAATGCAACAGAAATGTAGAACCAAGTGTTATCCAGCTGAGGTCCAAATTTTGTAACAATACCACAAAAAATGAATATATTACACAGCTTTTTCCTCAGGTAGTTCCCAGGCGTTTTTGAACTGTGCCAAATTGTGCCAAATGGCACAGTTTGGAAAAACGTCTGTAACTTTTGAATGATTCAATATAGAAGCTTCATCTTGGCTCTAATGAAAGGTGACACTCAGGGCTGTGTGTGTGTGGGGGTGGGGGTTGCCCCCCCCTCGCTACAGAGGACGGACATCGCCCGTTGCGCCACAGTCCGTCATGCAGCGATGACGCACAGCTGTAATTTACCGATCGGTCAAAAGTCATTTTGATTACAATTTTCAGGGATAAAGAATAATTTAGCTTATAACACTTACCTCTTCACAGCAGAAGCGGAGCTGGCGAACTTCTTCCTCATTGTCAGACGAACGCGACACTGGTCTCGCGACCCGGTCAAAACATAATTCCATTATTGCGGTTTTCGCTTCCATGATTGCGGTTTTGGCAAACGATTTTTCAAAACAAATAACAGTAGTAATTAAAAAAAGACTGGCGAACGTGTGTGTGTCACTCAGCCTTCGTCGTCGGCCTCCGTCAGTCTATGATGACCATGGAAGAGAATCCTAAACGTCTACTCTGCTGGGACAGCACCGCCTGTGACTGAACAGGCCGATGCGCGAATGGCAGTCCCTGTCACACAGGTCGCACTTGTGGCTGGTCTGTGTGCTGCTGGGTCTGTGGGGTTCTTCCTGCGGGTCCTTTTTTCATCTGCTGCTGCAGCAGTCTGTCTTCACCCAGCCTTACACAAAAGAGCTTGCGAACTTCTGTGCTTCAATTGGCTTGCTGCATTCACAGCGTTGGTAGGCGGGTCCTTCTTGCTAGGTTTTCAGTCATTGGTTCTTCAAGGTTTCAGAAACCCAATTCAAGGCTCTTATTTGTCGAATGAGAGGTCAATCATATCCGATCTGTTCGCAGCTGTGTCTGTAGTGGAAGAACGGAAATGCAGCTTTTTTTTCCAGTGCGCTCTTAGGACGCAGCGCCCTCGTGCGTCCTAGAGTGCACGAGAGCGCCCTCGTGCGCTGTAGGACGCAGATACCTGCCCATCCGCGGTACACCGGAGTGCAAGAGGTTAAAGAAATGTTCAATATGGACTACTGATCCACCACACAAAATTTGGTTGAATTTGGTCCAAGTATGCCAGAGTTATAAAGCTTTGTTTTTTCTGCTAGGGGGTGCTATAGCTATGTGTCATTTTTCATTAAAGAAATGTTCAATGTGGACTACTGATCCACCACACAAAATTTGGTTGGATTTGGGCAAAGTATGACTGAGTTATGAAGCTTTGATTTTTTTCCTAGGGGGCACTATAGCTATGTTTGCTGTAGTTATATAAATCTGTTCGGTGTCTGACTAGTATCATATATATGAAGTTTTGTGGCATTCGGACAATCTACATGTGAGTTATAACTTCCTGTCACATTGGCAGTAGGGGGTGCTGTCGCTATGTGCCATTCTTTATTATAGAAATGATCAGTATTGGCACCACTTAAAATCTGGTTGAAATCAGTCAATGTATGCCTGCATTAAAGCCATTGGAAGGGTGATGGCAATACTGCAATCTTGGCCACGCCCCTTCCGGCAAACTGTTGGGCATTTGGAAAAGTTTTCAATAAGTCTTGATGGCACATGGTTGTAGATAATTGTCACCATAAATGATAACAAACAGACCTTTTATTTCAGAGATACTGAAGAAAAATTTTGGTGTAACCTTCATGTCTCCAAGAGAGGGTGCTATTGCTACTCATGAATATTCATAGCAATAATTGTTCGGAGGCATACCCATATACATCATACATATCTTGGTGTCAATGTAACATTCAGTTCCTGAGGTATTTAAAAAACAACATGATGCAAATGTTCTGATGCAAAACTTTCTTCCTCCTATAGGTGGCGCTGTAGATTTCAATAAATATTGTTCTATAGAACTGTTTGGAATTGGACTAATATCCATAATATTGAATTTGGTTGAAATCTGACAATGCATACCAGAGTTATTGCCATCAGAATGGTCATAGAATGATCATGGCGAGGCATCAAACTTTGCCACGTCCCTATGGCCAAACATGGGGTATATGCCAGCCCTCACCTGCAAACTATTTCCTTCTGCTCCATTGTGACCAAGGGGATGGGCAGTTAAGCCCAACTAGTGGGGTCCAACCAGGGGTTTGAACTCACAACCTCCCAGTCCAGAATCCGGCACTCTACCTGTGTCGCCAAGAGAGTCATCCCTCTTGGTGACACAGGTAGAGTGTCGGAGTCTGTAGCCGGAGGTTGTGGGTTCGGACTCCCGGTTGGACGTTGCCAGTTGGGGCTTAACTGCTCGTCCCCTTGGCTACAATTGGTGTTGTTGGCAGGACTTAGTGGTGGTGCGTTGGTCCTATTCCCCAGATACCACTAGTGTTTTGGTCCCGCAAGTGGTGCTTGGTCCCCACCAGAAGAGGTGTTGCTGGTAGGACTCACTGGTGTTGACGTAGTCAGAAGGCGGGAACCCTAAAAGCTTAAATGCACCTCTGACAACGGGATGATGTCAGAATCTAAGGGGGAATATGTAACAGAGTCAATAAAAAGCATTCCTGCTTGGCTTGCCAAGTGTATCAACTCTCTCAGTGACACAGGTAGAGTGCCGGACTCTGGAGTGGGAGGTTGTGAGTTCAAACCCCAGGTTTTACGCTACCAGTTGGGCTTAACTGCCAGTCACATGTGGATTCTGGATCACTGTTTTCAGCAGCCCTGGTCTAGGTACGTATGTGCTCTCTAAGTACCTGCTAGTTGATGTTGTGCTAATAATAAGTAGACAATATATCACTTGTCAGTAATATAAATTAATCATTCTTTTTGTAGACTTTTTTAAAATAAAGTACAGTGGCCTTTCTACAAAAAAACAGCAAAACAAAATGAAAATTCAGTTTGTCAAACTAAACTCTTCTCCACATTTTAAGTTGTAGCAGTGACATTTCTGACCACAATAATGTATGGTGGGAAAAGGCTATTTTGTGCTGTGACAGCCATAACATTTATCTTAAAATTCTGAACAATAATTGACAAAAATAAATTCTGAGTAATTGTTCCTTAGCAGCTATTATACCTAAGTATCTCTATGTTCACCTGCTGCCATAATAAGTGAACAAGCCTGTTTGCTTGGAACCACGATTTGTTTCTAAAACCATAGCCGTATAATATGATAGTTCCAACACTCTAATAGCCTTCTATAGAAACTGTGGAATGCGAAAGTCATGTGGGTCATGGAGCAGCAAATAGTTCCAAACAATGAATTTTTCCCCATAGACCACCATTCATTTCACGAAGTGTCTGCTTAATAATCCCAGGTAAGTTAATGAATGGCTGTTGTTTTGGTCATTTTACCACGTAAGTTAACATGTAGATTCTGTAGTCTATGGTCTTGTTTTATTTATTTTGTCAGCTTTTTTCTTCTTTATGTGCAGTTAAAGCTCATAAACTTGCCACTTGTTATTAGTCTGTGCTAGCTCAACTATCTAGCTGGGTCAGCCCTTATTTCAAAAATGTGTTGTGCAGTTACTGGGTGAAGGCACAGTTTCTGAGAGACATTTGAGATTGGTAGTAGCATTATATGATGGGATATGGCATGAAAACCTGTGACAGAGCAGATGTGACATTATTTTGTTTATAGCAATTGTAGCATTAGCAGCATCACAGGACTATGGTGGTGGATTTAAAAGACGGCTTACAAAAATGAAATTGTTCTACTTTTTATTGAGGAAAACACGAAACCATGACAGACTGACATGTTTACCAGCAAACCTGTTTTCTACACAGAGGAAACGTGAAGCAAGGTAGGAAATTACCAAATACAGTTCTTTACAGCCTCCAGTCTTCATCAGTATCAACACTGATAATGGCAATGTTATGTTTAACCTCCATAAATTAGCACTATTAATAAGTCTATACTTATTTGAACAAACTGTTGTGAGAAACACAATAAGAAAGGTCCTCAGGATGAAGACTGGTTTAATTTTTTAATGCAGTTGTAAACAAAGAATTCAGATCTACACAACTTAATGGAATAGAAGTAATGTTAATGATGCGTGTTTATTTTAACAGTAAATCAAGAATTTAATGCTAAAACCAATCAAAAATATTCTGGAAGCAACTGGCATATTTATAAATGTAAAATATTCTTTTGTATCAAATAGCTCACCTGAAATTAGTTTTAAAAACCTAACTGTAACTGAACTATGAACATAGAGGAAGAATATCTGGTTTCTTTCTTTTCTAATTTCTATATTGTAATCCAGCAAACAGCTAATTTTGACTTTTTATGTATATATAATTTGAATTGTATGAGACACTACATGTAGATATTTTTTTCCTCATGTGAACACTTTTAAGAGAAAAATCTAAAGTTTTCCAAATAGTTCTCTAATGTGTTATGCATGAGGAAAGGAGTCGGAGTGTCTCTTGTCATGCAGACAACCAACAACACTTCATCGAGAACACAGAACTATATGTACAGAACAGCCGTGCCCGCCTGACGTCATGTTAGGGGCGGGTACGGCAACACACACACCACACAACATAATGTATGCATAAAAACTAAAAATGGGCATGAAAAAGTTGCACATTTAATATAAAAATTATAAGAAAAAGTAATGAGTTATTTTAAAACATTTTTTAATTTTTTTTTATTTCAATATAAAAGCTGTCTCAAAAGTAGCAAATTTATGCAAAAAATGTTCAAATTTATGAGGAATAAATAAAAGTAGTAGAATTAAAAGAGAAAAGGCACAGATTTGTGAGAAAAACCTTCCTACTTGGGCAGGACTCACCAAGTATTAAGGCACAGTGACGTGTTTTTTTCTGCCATTTCTCTGCGGCTGATAGAGGGTTGTTGGAGACTGGAGCGGTGACCATTGAGGCTGGTGGAGTCTTCATTATTGTGAGCAGTGATATCACAGTAAAGGTTTGTGGGGCAGCTGGAACAGTGGAATGATGAAGGAG
Source organism: Pholidichthys leucotaenia (assembly GCA_020510985.1). Classification (NCBI taxonomy): domain Eukaryota; kingdom Metazoa; phylum Chordata; class Actinopteri; order Cichliformes; family Pholidichthyidae; genus Pholidichthys; species Pholidichthys leucotaenia. The sequence continues at coordinate 56,485,664 of CM035843.1, read as the reverse complement.
CTGTGGTTTGATGATGGTTTCCAAGGTTGTCATAGCCAGGAGCGACACTGGGGTTAAGCTCCCAGTGCTCATAAAATGCTCCTTATGGCGTGCGTCTCGAAAAGCCTCTGACAACTAAGTCCAACTCCTAGCCTGCCCGTGTGGTTTAGTCTCTAAGCCCGGCGGAACTGCTTTTACTAATAGGAGAAGGGGCGAGGGCGGATCTCTGGCGCCTTAAAACCAGATGCTTCGGGTAGATGGTGGCTCGTCAACCTGGGAAGGTAGCCCATCTAGGGGAAGGTAAACCCTGATTTCAAACCTCTGCTGCCTTGCAGCATACCCGGTCACGGGAAAGGCTTCGGGAGTCAACCCTGAGGAAAAATCCGGAGTCGGAGCCCCTAAGGCAGTTCTATGTTGTGCTCAACATCGTTCTGGCAGCTCCTGCAATGGCGCTGGTGCCAAACTGTAGCAGCCCTGCTGTTCCTTTGGATTCATCAGTGACGTGGAGAGGGGGGACATGCTGCATGGGCAACATCTTGTCCTCCATATCTTCCTGCCCAGGCTTGAATCCTACCAACGCCCAACGCTGGAAGGTAGAACACCGGATCACTGGAGAGGACACTCCAGCTTCGCCTTTGGCGTAGACAAAACACGGGGAATGACAGTTACTGGTTATAAGCCACTGCTCAATTGGCGTAGAGCGTGGCACCAGGGGTTGTTCCCGACGGTGGGAGGGATCATCAGATCTCACTGGACAGCTACCGCCCGCCTCAAGCTGGGCAGCCCCCAGCCAATAAGGTGTTGTCCCGCCACAGCTTGCTTTCCTCATTGGGTGCATGGGGATAATCCAAACAGCAGGCTGAGAACCTTCGCACCAGGCAAGACAATAAAACAAAAGAGACCAACTCTAAAACTGGGAACTTGGAACGTCCGCACTATGATGACAGGACTCGCTGCTAACCTAAAGGACATCAACGACACCAGGAAGACTGCCATCATCAATAATGAGCTGAAGAGACTGGGAGTGGATATTGCCACTCTCCAGGAAACACGGTTAGCTGATGCAGGCACACTGAGAGAGAAGGACTACACGTTCTACTGGCAGGGAAAGGGCAGTGACGAACACAGGGAACACGGAGTGGGCTTCGCAGTGAAGAACACTTTGCTGAAGATGGTGGAACTGGGCAGCACTGGCTCTGCACGACTCCTCACCCTCCGCCTGAACACCACTGAAGGCCCAGTCACCCTCGTCAGTGTGTATGCCCCAACACAGACAGCCACACCAGAGGCAAAAGACGAGTTCTACGAGAATCTCGCAACAACTGTCAGGATCATCCCCAACTCTGAACAACTCATTCTCCTTGGAGACTTCAATGCCAGAGTGGGTGCTGACCACGACTCCTGGCCCTCCTGTCTTGGACCTTTTGGCGTGGGCAGAATGAACGACAACGGACAGCGGCTGCTCGAGTTCTGCACATATCATGATCTGTGCATCACAAACTCGTTCTTCAAGACCAAGCCCCAACACAAGGTTTCCTGGCAACATCCGCGCTCAAAGCACTGGCACCAGCTAGACTTGATCCTGACCAGGCGCACCTCACTGAAGAACGTGCTAATCACCCGTTCGTTCCAGAGTGCAGATTGCGACACAGACCATTCATTGGTGTGTTGCAAGGTCAAGCTGCAGCTGAAGAAATTCCATCGTGCTAGACAACCTGGAAAGGCACGGATTGACACCAGCAAGATGGCCCAACCAGAACTTGTCGAGCAGTTTGCCTCCACCTTTGAGAAGGAACTTGGTGTACCACAAGGAGGAGAATCTGCAGAGCAGAAGTGGGAAGAGCTGCGAAACACCATCTACCGCACAGCCTTGGCTACCTTTGGGAGGAAGACCTCGAAGTCACAAGACTGGTTTGATGCCAAGTTGACCGAGATGACCCCCGTCATTGAAGCCAAGCGCTCAGCACTTGCTGAGTACAAGAAGTACCCAAACGAGAAGAATCTCCAGATTCTCAGGGCTGCGAGAAGCAAAGTTCAGCAGACTGCTCGGCGCTGTGCCAACGAGTACTGGACTCAGCTTAGCCAAGACATTCAAACCGCTGCCATAACAGGGAACATCCGTGGTATGTACGATGGCATCAAGAAAGCACTTGGTCCGGCTCAGAGCAAGACGGCCCCCCTCAAATCTTCCACTGGGGAGATGATCACAGAGAAGAACAAGCAGATGGAGAGATGGGTGGAACACTACTCCGACCTCTACTCTAGACAGAACACCGTGACACCGTCAGCCCTTGATACCATTGACTGCCTGCCATCCATGGACGAACTTGACGCCGAGCCAACCATCGACGAACTCAGTAAGGCCATTGATAGCTTGGCCGCTGGCAAGGCACCTGGCAACGACGGCATACCCCCTGACCTGATCAAGCACTGCAAGACCGCCCTACTGCTGCCATTGCATGACGTCCTCTGCCAGTGCTGGAAGGAAGGTGCCGTACCACAGGACATGAGGGACGCCAAGATCATCACCCTCTACAAAAACAAAGGGGAGAGAAGCGACTGCAACAACTACAGGGGCATTTCCCTCCTCAGCGTTGTTGGCAAAGTCTACGCACGAGTTGTTCTCGTTCGTCTACAGAAGCTTGCCGAACGTGTCTACCCCGAGTCTCAGTGTGGCTTCTGCGCTGAGCGATCGACGGTAGACATGATATTCTCCATCCGCCAACTCCAGGAGAAATGCAGAGAACAGAACATGCCTCTGTACGTCGCCTTCATCGACCTCACCAAAGCGTTCAATCTGGTCAGCAGAGAGGGCCTTTTCAAGATCCTGCCAAAGATAGGATGCCCACCAAAGTTGCAAAGCCTCATTGAATCGTTTCACACCAACATGCAGGGGATAGTGCAGCACGATGGCAACGTCTCAGAGCCATTCAACATACGCAGCGGAGTGAAACAGGGCTGTGTACTTGCGCCAACCCTCTTTGGGATTTTCTTTGCTATGCTCCTGAGGCATGCCTTCAGCACAGCAACAGAGGGAATCTACCTGCACACAAGATCTGACAGCAGGCTTTTCAACCTCGCCCGCCTGAAAGCCAGAACCAAAGTACGCGAGGCTCTAATCAGAGACATGCTGTTCGCAGACGACGCTGCAGTCGCAACCCACACACAGCAGGAGCTTCAGACCCTATGGACCGCTTCTCCCAGGCATGCAAGGACTTCGGGCTTACCATCAGCCTGAAGAAGACTAACGTCTTGGCGCAAAGCACGGAAGCACCACCAACCATCACCATTGATGACTACAAGCTGGAGGTCGTGAATCAGTTCACGTACCTGGGATCCACGATCAGCAACAACCTCTCCCTTGATACAGAGATCAACAAGAGGATTGGAAAATCAGCCTTCACACTCGCTCGCCTCACCACACGAGTGTGGGAGAATCCCAAACTCTCTGTCAAGACGAAGATGGCAGTGTACAACGCCTGCGTCATCAGCACACTGCTCTATGGGAGTGAGACGTGGACAACATACGCCCGGCAGGAAAAGAGACTGAACTCCTTCCACTTGCGCTGCGTTCGCCACATCCTGGACATATCCTGGCAGGACAAAGTGCCCAACACAGAAGTTCTGTCCCGCGCCGGCCTTCCCTCCATGTTCACTCTACTCAGGCAGCGCAGGCTCCGCTGGCTAGGCCACGTTCACCGTATGGAGGATGGCAGAATCCCCAAAGACGTCCTCTATGGAGAACTGGCAACTGGCAGGAGAGACGTTGGCCGCCCACAGCTGCGCTTTAGAGATGTCTGCAAGAGAGACATGAAGGCCCTGGATATCAACACAGAGCGCTGGGAGGACCTTGCAACGGACCGCTCCAAATGGAGAGGCACCCTGACCAGACAGCTCAAGGCGGGTGAAGAGAGACTGACTGCTGCAGCAGATGAAAAAAGGACCCGCAGGAAGAACCGCCACAGACCCAGCAGCACGGAGACCACCCACAAGTGTGACCTGTGTGACAGGGACTGTCATTCGCGCATCGGCCTGTTCAGCCACAGGCGGTGCTGTTCCAGCAGAGTAGACGTTTAGGATTCTCTTCCATTGTCATCATAGACCGACGGAGGCCGACGACGACGAAAGCTGTCAGAGTAAAGTGGAACACAGTATTATGTAGAAATAGTTAAATGACTCCGACACTAAACTAAATTATTTCTAAAGAAGTTTTTGAACTCTGAAATGACAAGAGACAAGAGTTTTGTTGTGTTTACATGCACTGATTAAATGGATTATTGGATGGTTAACCACTCGAGTTAATGACCATAGTTACATGGCCACCTGAATAATCAGATAACTCCAGAAATCCAGTCATAACCAGTTTATTCGTGTTCATGTAACCATGGTTACTGTTGGACCCTTCCTCATCTTGTGTTTGGGAGGACAGCATCAGTCCTCGGTCTGGATTTGTCAGTTTTGGTTCTTGTGAATTACTCCCTCTTAGAATGGGCCTGCATACTGATTCAGTTTAATTTCCTCATTAATATCATTGTTTTACTTCAACATAAAAAAAATCACAATTTATGTGCCGTCATAAATGTTTGAGCTTGGAGATGGAAATGTTTTGTGGAAATAAAGGTACTGCATAAAGTTTTCTGTTGTTGTACTCTTTCATTAAAGTCATGCTGTTTCTGCTAACTTGTCTCAGACATCTTTTCTCCTTTCTGTGTGTGCTGGGAACCCAAACATCTGGATCACTTTCTCAGCTTGATTTGTGCATCCGTAAGCTACACAGAAAATCATGCTGAGAACCTGATCTGAGAACATTTTAGGATTTCATTGTTTTTGGCATCAAAATACAATTTATGTGTTATGTCCATAACTTCGGTTGACAACGAACCAGGCTGGAGGTGCAGTGAACGTAACTTTATTATAACAACCACAAACCACAAGGCGTTCCGTACAGGCCAAGGGGTCGACGGTGAAAGACAGTGATCTCTTCCGTCTCAGCCCTTTATATCCCGGAGTGACGGCGGAACCGGAAAGACGGGGCCGTCACCCCCACTACACCCAGAGTACACCCAGCACCATGTTACTACACTACATTTTGAAGTCAAACCCTTCTGACACTAGAGGAAAAATATTCATTTTCCACAATTATGTGATGCTACAATATGGATGAATAAAAAAATAGAAAAAAGTCTTGTTTTGTTTGAATCACTGGTGCTGCCATTATCTATTTAAATTCAATCATGTAACCCCAGTCCCACCTGGAGGAGGAGGCAATGGTACCAACATGCTGTTCACTGGTATTAGCTGACAGCAATTTGTCAGGCAGAAGTTCAGAGTGAAAAATAAGAGCATGTCTTTGCATTTTTATTAATTTTTATATTAAAAAATACAATTTCATGGCATTTGTACTACATTGAATATTTTCATAAGACTGTTGCACCTTGACTACACTGTTACAAAGGCCTCTTATTTTTTATTTAGTATTTTCCACCCTGCTTAGTCACTAGTTTTCAGAGTACAGTGTAATTTATATGTACTAGTACATCTCAGTAAATACAATATCATGATTTACATTTTAATTTCAAAAACTACAATCAAAATTGAATTTAAAAAAGGCCTGAAATATTTCCTTGTGCCTGTAATGAATATTGAACATATGAAAGTTTATTTTTTGAATTATAAAAACATAAATTTTTCACAATATTCAATTTTACTGAGAGGCACTAATGTGTTATAATTACATTCACACACTGAAAATCTTTCCTAACTTGAAAGGTTTAGGAGTAAAGTGCACAGCTTCTAGTAACTTAGCTCAATCACATTAAACTGACTGACAGCAGTTTTTTTTTACTACATATTTTCAATTCAGATCATTCTGCCTAATCATACAAAATAACCCACTGTATTTAAAAGATGATAATTCAGTAATCGGTCCACTGAAGCCATAATATAAGGTAAAGCTACACAGCTAGGCAGTGATATTTACACTGCAGCTTTCATCAGTGTGAATCAGCAGTTCTTCCCTCTTTTTAAAGCTGCTCTTTATATCATAATCCATTTAAATCTGTTCATTATAAGTCTAGACAGTGTACCTACCGATAGGTATTCTGAATATTTACCTAATATGGCTAAAAAAAAAAAATGCTGTTAACACTGCAGATTGTCACAGCTGCCATTCACACACCATCACAGAAAGGCTGCTGTTTGGAACAAGTAGTTGGAGCTCCATGAACCACGTGACCGGGCAGCGGCGAGATCAAAGGGTGTAGCAACTATCATAGGGCTACGTCTAAAACGTGCTCTGCAACCAATCAGAGCAAACTAACGTTCAGGACGACTGGCAGGCAACTTGAATTCACTTGTAAGCACGTGGTCATTGTGAGTTTGGGGAGGTTTTCTACCAGGTTGTGAATTTCTGTGATGGGACAGAAGACTGAACAGCGTTTTAAAAATAACAGCTTAATTACTGAGGGAAAACTACACTTCAACAGTCATTGCTGACTTTAAATGTTTAGCTACATGACCAGGAATGCTGCAGTGTAATTCTCCTGAAAAATACTGAAAAGGTGAGTTAGTCAAATTGCAGCCATTGTGTTTTACATTGTAGTGAATGAAACCATGTCCTTAATGTTCACCACTTCCTACTAGGAGCTGGAGGCCACGACAGCTCCATGCAGTTTTCTTTACCTCATCTAAAGCTAGGAGTTCAACCTTGGGTGAGTAAGTAGGCTGACTTTTCTAAAGCTATTACTTTGGATTTAGGACGACTTCTGCATCCCTCTGCTGTGACCATGCAAAGAACTGTTCACAGACTCAGCCTCAACCATTCTCTCATTCATAACAAGAAACCAAGGAAGTTGTGTTAATCAAAAGACAACATGGAAAAGTCAGGATTTTTTTTAATTATTATTGTTGTACTATTGTTGCCCATATAATACTTAAAGAGATTAATTTTTAAAAGCTGTTCCCTGAATTATGTTAAATTTCCCATACAGGGAGCAGCTGATCCACTCATATTAAGCAGTTTTTAATGAGCAGCCATGAAAGGGAATACTCATTGAGAATCCTAAAATAAGCATATTATACCTCTACCGAAAGCTGAGAACATAATAAACATGAATATAGTACTTTTGTAGCCTTAATTTTGTCTAGAAAGAAAAGAAATTGAATTTTTTCCATTCATTCTGTGCACCCACGTCGAGGCTCTGACTTCTGTATTTGCCGACTGAGTTTGGTGACTGTTATGTATGGAAAATACCTTGGTCTAAGATGAGGCAAGATGACTTAGTGAGCACAGCTTTATTGAAGAAGGGCAACAGCATACAGCATGGCACGTAGTGTGGGCATCCAAGACTGTAAGGTGGCACCCCTGCCTTATATATGGGCAGTGCGGTGACGTGACAGGACGTCCACGTCACCACATTGCACTTCACAATGAAGTGCCCTTTATTTATATATAACATTTCCTCCCCCCTTTAGAAAAGTCCAAAACCATACACACAATTGAAACCTCCCCAATTTGGAACCTGCACTAAAATAACGAAAAACAGTGTACTAAACTGGCCTAACACACTCACTCAAAACAACCTATAATAGGGCTGACGGGTGGACTACCGTACAGCCCGGACGGTGGGGTGGATTATTCTGCCACCCAATTACACTGAAAGAAAAGTCCTTTTTATTAAACTAAAATCACATGCCGTGCTCCTGAACTAAAAGAAAAACACACAAAATAACCCCATAATATAACATACATGCAAAATATCAGAACTATAAACATATTAAACTGTCACAGCACAGTCACTTGGGGACAAAGTGGGACAGGCAGGGAAGATCAGTTCAGTCAGAGGGGCTTTGAAATGGGTTCTTGGTGGCCTCCTCCCAGGGGCTTTGAAGCAGGCCCAGGGCGATCCCCCCTCCTTGGAGTTTTGAAAAGGGCTCTTGGCGGCCTCCTCCCAGGAGCTCTTGGACCCCCAGGGCCTATCTTCCTGACGCCGGGTCCTGAGTCCCACACTGCGGCAGCCAAACTCCGTGGAGCCCCTCCATCCGGAGCTGCTGCCAAGATGCACCGCAGCTTGTTCACATGCCACAGTGAAACGTCCATCAGCCGAACACACGCTGTTCCCAGCTTCTCCGCACTCCTCAGTGGTGCCCGTTGTTTTACTGGCTGCGGTCCGATCATTTGCCTGTCCGGCCTCCCGCTAGTACAAACCCAAACCTAGTCCATGACTTGTAACGGCACTTTACCTGGTTCAATTTGCCGCCGTGCGCTCGCCAGCTCTGCATTCCCCTTTGGTCTGGCGCCTTCATTACAGTGTGGCAGTTCAGCAGTCACCGTCGTTGCAGCAGACCCCTCACCCATTGTTGGCTGAAACTCGACCTGAGCACTGAAGGTGTCCAGTGCTTCCCTGGTGTCGTTTGTCAGAACGGACCCTCTGCCCGCCAACTCAGTTGCTCTCACTGTAGCCGGCCGAGTGCGGGCACCGAAGTCGTCCGGTTCCTTCACTGAGCCATCCGAAGTGTTCTGCTGTGCTCCGCTTTGCGCTGCTTCTGAGTTTGTCTGCTGTTGTTGTGCGTTGTTGCCCCCTGTATGCTTGGGCCCCCCGCCCTCTGGGCAGCTTTCCTCTTGAGAGCGTGGAACGGACGTTCTGGTATCGGCGATGTCCATAAAACCCTCGTCGGTGTTGGTCTCGCCTAACTCAGGCTCTCTCAACTCCAGCTCCGGTTCTGGCTGCGTAAGGGGCGGAGGTGATCCCGGTCTCTGTTCTACCTCCATGTTTTCACCGCCTGTGCCATATCTACTCTCTGCTTTACATTCACTGTCCACACTGTGCTCTTTGGCTGCACCCACGTCCGCGAAGCCTGAACGAATTGGGTCTGGACCGCTGACCGTTTGCTTGCCGATTGTGAAAGTAAACCCCAGCTTACTGATAAATCCCACCCCATAACATTTCCACCCCGGTGTGTCACCTGGAACCGCAATGCTGGAATCACTTTTTCGCCGTACTGCACTGCAAATGTGACGTTCCTGCCAGCACCGGAGCTCCTGTCGTCTGGTAATTCCACTGCATCAGGGCGCCGGGGGGTGAGCCTCCGAACCATGGCTTCACTCACTATGGACTGCGTGGCAGTGGTGGCTATCATCATGGGCACACTCACGCCGTCTAGCTTCACAACATGTTGCAGTCTTGACCAACCTTCGGGGCTCGCAATGTTTATTCCGTCTCCGTAGAGTGTGGGGTTAGCTAGCTTAACTTTTCGTCAATGGCGGTGGGTTTTCATGCGCCGCACCAGGTTTTCAGGCTTAGCAAAGTAGCTAGTTAGCATCTCAGTAGCCTCTTCATAACAGTCCATTGGGTCAAGCGTTTGAAAAACTCTCTGACCTTCTGAGCCTAGGAAGTGGACAAGCAGCGCTTGCTTCTTCACTCTATCCAGCTTCCTCAGATCCAGAGCCGTGATTTAGGTTTCGAAGGCCCCCAACCTGTCGAGCCATGGCACCTATGGCTCACCGGGAAGCACCAAAAAAGACTTCAGCGGTGTAAACCACACCTCCATGAGTTAATCCTCAGTCGCCAAATGTTATGTATGGAAAATACCTTGGCCAAGGATGAGGTAGGATGAGTTGGCAAACACAGCTTTATTGAAGAAGGAAGGCAGCAGCATACAGCATGGCACATAGTGTGGGCATTGGGCATCCGAGACCGTAAGGTGGCACCCCTGTTTTATATATAAGCAGTGCAGTGATTTGACACAATGTCCACGTCACTACACTGCACTTCACAATAAAGTGCCCTTTTTTTATATATTACAGTAACATCACAAGTTGAACAACTAAAAACTCAATGGCTCCAGCGGATCCAACCCAAACTCTTGATTAGTTAGTTAGTTAATCCCTTCACACCTGAAGGTGTATATGGGCGGCGCCTATCTCCGTTTCTCTGACCCTAGGCCACACAGCTACTGTAAGTAGCGAAAGCTACAGCGGGGGGTCAGTCCTCTGGTAGCTCTGTGTGTAACTTTACTTTCCCCATTCCATTGTGCGGAGCACCACGCTAGAGGGCAGAAAGCACCATTTTTATATGGTCTTTGGTATGACCCGGCCGGGATTTGGTGTCCGGAGTGGTGGCTCAGTTGGTAGAGCATCCGCCCCACACCCGGGAGGCAGGGGAAACTCTTGATTATGCATCTTAATTGTAGAAATACAGACGTGGACAAAATTGTTGGTACCCCTCTGTCAATGAAAGAAAAACCCACAATGGTCACAGAAATAACTTGAATCTGACAAAAGTGGTAATATAAATAAAAATTCTATGAAAATTAACCAATGAAAATCAGACAGTGCTTTTGAATTATTTTATAAAACAAACTCATGAAACAGGCCTGGACAAAAATGATGGTACCCTTAACTTAATATTTTGTTGCACAACCTTTTGAAGCAATCACTGCAATCAAACGATTTCTGTAACTGTCAATCTGCACCTCTCAGCAGGTATTTTGGCCCACTCCTCATGAGCAAACTGATCCAGTTGTCTCAGGTTTGAAGGGTGCTTTCTCCAGACGGCATGTTTCAGCTCCTTCCACAGATGTTCAATAAGATTTAGATCAGGGCTCATAGAAGGCCACTTTAGAATAGTCCAATGTTTCGCTCTTAGCCATTCTTGGGTGTTTTTAGCTGTGTGTTTTGGGTCATTATCCTGTTGCAAGACCCATGACCTGCGACTGAGACCAAGCTGTCTGACACTGGGCAGCACATTTCTCTCTAGAATACCTTGATAGTCTTGAGATTTCATTGTATCCTGCACAGATTCAAGACACCCTGTGCCAGATGCAGCAAAGCAGCCCCAGAACATAACAGAACCTCCTCCATGTTTCACAGTAGGGACAGTGTTCTTTTCTTGGTATGCTTCATTTTTGCGTCTGTGAACATAAAGCTGATGTGCCTTGCCAAAAAGTTCCAGTTTTGTCTCGTCTGTCCATAGGACATTCTCCCAGAAGCTTTGTGGCTTGTTAACATGCAGTTTGGCAAATTCCAGTCTGGCTTTTTTATGATTTGTTTTCAAGAGTGGTGTCCTCCTTGGTCGTCTCCCATGAAGTCCACTTTGGCTCCAACAACGACGGATGGTGCGATCTGACACTGATGTACCTTGACCTTGGAGTTCATCATGAATGTGTTTAGAGGTTGTTCTGGGCTCTTTTGTTACCATTTGTATTATCCGTCTCCTCCTGCGGCCATGTCCAGGGAGGTTGGCTACAGTCCCGTGGATCTTAAATTTCTGAATAATATGTGCAACTGTAGTCACAGGAACATCAAGCTGCTTGGAGATGGTCTTATAGCCTTTACCTTTAACATGCTTGTCTATAATTTTCTTTCTAATCTCCTGAGACAACTCTCTCCTTTGCTTCCTCTGATCCATGTTTAGTGTGGTACACGCCATGTCAACAAACAGCACAGTGACTACTTGTCACCCTTTAAATAGGCCGACTGACTGATTACAAGTTTGTAGACAGTTGTAATGTTAATTAGAGGACACATCTTGGTTGAACATGTCCCTATGGTCACATTATTTTCAGTCTTTTCTAGGGGGTACCATCATTTTTGTCCAGGCCTGTTTCATGAGTTTGTTTTTTAAAGTAATTCTGTTGAACCACAATTCAAAAGCATTGTCTGATTTTCATTGGTTAATTTTCATAGAATTTTTATTTATTACCACTTTTGTTAGATTCAAGTTATTTCTGTGACCATTGTGGGTTTTTCTTTCATTAACAGAGGGGTACCAACAATTTTGTCCACATCTGTAAATGAATATTGCAGAAAACAGACCTTGTGAAGATTTTGATTACTCGGTCACTTGGTGGCAAGATCACTATTCTCACTGCAAGCATGCAACTTGCAAGGAGAGGGTGAAGATATGAAGCAAAAATGATGATCAAGACTCATCTAAAAATCATCCCGATCAATAAAGCACATTTGAAGAATAAGGTCTACCCTTGCTAAAAACATAATTTGGTATTAAAATAAGAAACACTCTAGTTTCTCTAAAATCTGATGAATAATTTCAGCTGAGTTGCCGATCGCTCAGGAACAACTTTTACACATTTTTTTTTTAATTTAGAGAAAAGACAATCACAAAGTGGATTTCTAAATTTTCTATAATATAAAAGTAAGACAAGAAACATCAATAAATACATTTACACATTGGTGACGTGCGCTCAGGGGAGGCAGGTGAGGCAGAGCCTCACCTCTTATCATGAAAAAATAAATAATGATAAATATATTATTATTTGTCCACTAATCTGTCTTGTATGTCTAAATGTAAGTTCTGAATGATTCCAATCATTTCAACAATATTTGTATAATTAAAATCACCAAATCTGTGCATTTCCTGCTCAAATACAAGAGAGAGAGGCAGGCAACAAATGCTGCCTCACAAGGATTATGAAATCCTTCACAGCCCGGTTAGAGCTTTGCAAGATGCGCGTTTCTGGTCACAGCTCTGTGTATCTATCTATAAATGCACAAAATCTGTGTGTGTGTGTGTGTGTCTGTCTATCTGTCTTGTCTGTCTGTTTGCCTGTTCCACGCATGTCTCTTGAACCGTTCCTCAGACTGGCTTCAGATTTTATAAGTGCTTTGCTGAGGTTACGAGGGTTTGCATCCCCAAGTATGGAGTCGCTCAGTCAAAATATGCAATTTTTATCAAAAAAAGTTTAGCCACTGTGTTATGTCTGGAAACCTGGAATGAAGACAACTGAGGATGCTGTACTCGAACTCGAACTTTATTACACAAACTGCTGTTCAACAATACAAGTGAATGAGCACTCAGCTCTTGGTTATGTCCTGGGGACGAGTCACCATAGAAGAGGCCTTAAAATGGCCGACTCTCCCCTATATAGGTCGGTGTGATGACATCACCAGCCGGCTACGCCATCATGCCATTCCTGTTATGAAATCCCTTCAAAACATTCTCTCTCCCCCTTGCAAAACACATAACACTTCTAATTAGACCCTCCCCAATTTGGTATGCATAGCAGTGTTTCCTCTGGCTTAAAGACCTTGGCGTGGTGGCAACATATTTTTCTGGTGGTGGTGGGGAAACACATATGTATGAATATGTTAATTTTATACTATTTATTTCTTTTAATTTTGCACAGTACCTTTGCATATAATAATAATAATAATGCATCAGATTTATATAGCGCTTTATCATAGACACTCAAAAACACTTTTTACAGATACATCATTCATTCACTCCGTACAGACAATGGTAGTGGCAAGCTACTACTGTAGCCACAGCTGCCCTGGGGCAGGCTGATGGAAACGTGGCTGCCAATCTGGGACAACGGCCTCCCCAGCCACCACTGAACATTTATACACATTCATACCCAGTGTTATGGACACTGGAGGCAAGGTTGGTAAAGTGTCTTGCCCAGGGACACAACGGGAGGATATCTGGGGAGAGCGGGATTCAAACCGCCAACCATCCGGTTATTGGACGACCCGCTGTACCTCCTGAGCCACTTCTGTGCATATGGAACTTACAGTTTGAAGTATTGTACAACCAAGGCTTGAATGTTGGAATATTGGGCCATTTGGTGTCCCATCCAGACGTCTTGTATTTGGACTTTTTACTGGTGTCATCCTTCTCTCCTTCCTCTGCTCACACCTCTCCTGGGCCCTCTGCCTGAACACTTTCCTCTCCTTGGCTCCTCTCTTCTGTCTCATCTTGCCCTCTCTGAGCTCTGTCTAATTCAGCTTCTCTCTCTGTCTATGGTGGTATATAAACAGGTTAGAAAATATCAAGTGCCATGTAAATTAAAGGAGACAACCAAAAATTTCTACTTAAGGGTACGACGAGCAACCATTTAAAACTTGGGTAATGACTTCAGTTTTGAAGGTTTCAGGTTTTTCTCCAAAATTTATAACAATTTTCTTATAGTTTTCTACTTTTCTCTGTAAATTTATCTAAATTTTAAACCGTTTTCCTCAAATTTGTAATTTCCTCTTGTAAAATTGACTTTTCTTATACAATTGAAACTTTATTATAAAGGGTTATTTATAGGGTTATTTATTATAAAGGGTTATGGGGGCGGCAGTGGCTCAGGAGGTAGAGCAGGTTGTCCAATAACCACATGGTTGGCGGTTCGAATCCTGCTCTCCCCGGGTATCCTGTCGTTGTGTCCCTGGGCAAGACACTTCACCCCAATTGCTCCTGGTGGGTCTGGAAGCACCATGTTAGGTAGCATGCCACCATCAGTGTGTGAATGGGTGGATAGCAGGATCTGTAAAGCGCTTTGGTCATCAAGAGATGAGCATATTCCATCTAGCTACAATGCTCAGCACTGGGTGTGTTTATATTTATATATCTATATATTTATTCCATCTAGCTACATTGCTCCGCACTGTGTGTGTTTATATACTTGCATATTTATTCCACCTAGCTGCAATGCTCCGTACTGTGGGTGTTTATATATTTACATATTTATTCCATCTAGCTACAATGCTCTGCACTGTGTGTTCATATATTCATATATTTAGTCCATCCAGCTACAATGCTCTGCACTGTGTCTGTGTGTGTGTGTGTGTATATATATATTTTATAGTAATATGTACATATGTATATTAGCTGCTCTTGCTTGCTTGTTTTTTTTTTTTGTTTTTTTTTTTCTTGCCTTCTGATTGTTGCTCTGAGTGTTGCTATCCCAGTGCTGTTGCAATCCTGGAATTTCCCCGTTGTGGGACTAATAAAGGCTTATCTTATCTTATCTTATCTTATAAAAGCAGTATATAAGTGAATACCATTTACCATAATTTTACGGGTTATTTTTGTCTGTTTTTTTTTAAATAAAATTACTGTTTTTTTTAAATAAATTTGAAACAGACTGTGGTATTTTTTTTTTTACTTTTTCCTTAAAACAATTTATTTGTTTGACCATAACTTTGCAGTCAGAACAGAGCAATAATTTAACTCTCATTACAAAGAAAAAAAAATAAAATTGTATTTAATGATTTAAATTAACTTAAATGACCAAGGATGCCATTATTTCTGTTATAATATTTCTATTTAGTTATAGTTTTTTTTTTTTTTGAAATCTCACCGCCAAGAAAAACCTCCCTTATTTTGAAGTTCAAATGCTGGCACGTTTAGTTTGTCTGAAGGCTGCTGATGGATTAAAGTCAGTGACTTCGTGAATTTCGGTCATCTTAACTTGCCAGGTACATAATTGGGAACATTACTTAATATTGTAGTGCCTGGTGAAATATTTCCTCAGCAATTTAGTAGTCCCCCTTGCCTTTCCCTTCATATGAAGCTGGCTGCATTTGAATTCTAACCACATCTCTTAGCTAAGCGACTCCTCTGTTATTGCTCACGTTTCCAGCGGGTTAAAACCATGATAAATGCCTTCAGTGCTTACATAGCTCTTATGGTTTTTTTTTCCGCATTTAAAGTACATAAGCTCATGGTTCTGTCGGACAGTCAAGCCTAATTCATGCTGCATTTCCCCTCTAGTCCGCCTTGGTCCGCGTACGCTTTGGACGAGCTCGGTACGCACGCGGCACTGTTCATGCTCACTTTTTTCATCTACCCAGACCAAGCGGTTGACGCATGCACACAGCCATCATTTGTAGTTTCGCTCCCGCCTGATAGGTAGCGCCAAGGTGCTGACGTGCCAGGATTTTCACCAATGAAGAAACGGCGGACTTCTTCAAAAAGTTTCTCTTCAAATAGAGCCTATTTCTGCTGTTTGACTTCCCGGTTTTCACTCTTTTTTTCACGAAGATGCTGCTGCCGCTAGCGAGATGCTGCCTGCTGACTGACTAGAAAGCTCGTGTGGGCGGGCCGCTTCTAAACTCCGCGCGGATGACGGCCACGCACGTTGTTCGTGTGCGCGCTTGCGGAAAGTCATTGCTTCATATATTTTTCTTAAATTCATATCTCCTTCTTGGCGAGGTGGTAAATTTTCTGGTGTGGCGGGCCGCCAACGAGAAGTGTTACCAGAGGAAACCCTGTACTTTGATAAACTCATGTTTCTGTCGGACAGTCGAGCCTTATTCATGCTGCATTTCCCCTCTAGTTTGCCTTGATCCACGTACGCTTTGGACGAGCCCGGCACGCACACGGTGCTGTTCATGCTCACTTTTTTCATCTACCCAGGCCAAGCAGTTGACGCATGCACACAACCATCATTTGTAGTTTCACTCCTGCCTGATAGGTAGCGCCAAGGTGCTGATACGCCAGGATTTTCACCAACTAAGAAACGCTCGTTGTTCGTGTGTGTGCTTGTGGAAAGTTATTGGCCCATGTGCCATCCTTTTGAAGCCATGGCATGCTCATCAACACTGTCCTGGCCTGGATCCCACACCAGCTGGATTGGCTCCAACGCTGCATCCCAGTCTGCAGCAGCTGTTCTCACCTCCTGCCGTCCCAATCCTGTTCTCAGCTGTGCCGCTATCTTCATACGTGTCGGCGGTGGTGACGATGTAACAGCCGACTGTGAGCCCAGCTGCTTAGTTCTGCGGGCCCGAACCCAGTTCATCATTGTGAACGCCGCTCTGTACGACTGCATATTGCGTTGTGGCTGTAATGGTGTGGTACCCATGATTGCAGCGTGGCATCCACCAGGCTGTGGTGGTTCTGTCACATCCTGTTAGGTCATGGACTCTTCACCCGTCGGCTCAGCCGTGGCTCTGGTAGACTGGTGCTGAGCGAGGATTCTGAAGCAGCCCAGTTCTCTCTCACTTTCGTCTGGTGCTGGTTTAGGTCAGGGTGATGCGTCACTGTTGTCACGTATAACATCTGTGTCAGGCCGTTGTGTCTCGGGGTTCTGTGTGTGTGTGTGGGCTTTCTCTCCTGCAACTCCGCAGCGGCTCCCATGAACTCCCGCTGGGCGAGGATCTGAGGCGAGTCCAGCTGCTGCCCCTTCTCCAGGCAGTGCTCCTCCAATGCACACGTGATGGTTGATTTCTCGTTGGCGTCGTTCCAGATAGACGCGGGCTCCCTCTCCTGCGGCTCTGGCTGGGCGAGGAATGGAGGTAAGTCCTGTAGCTGTTGTCTCTCCATGCCGTTTTCACTCTCCATGCTGTGTCCACGCTCTATACTACATTTGTTTTCTGGGCTGTGCTCTTCGGTTGCACTCACATCCGTGAAGTCTGGGTATAATGGACCTTGACTGTCAACAGTTTGCCCAGGGACCATGAGGGTAAAACCCAATTCATAGAACAAATCCCACCCCATAACGTTATCACCCTGGCATGTCACCTGGAACTGGAATGCTGGAATTTTCCTTTTGCTGCACTGCACCGCGAAGGTGATCTTCCTGCCAGTCATGGAGCATTCGTTGTCCAGCAGTTCCACCGCATCAGGCCGCCAGGGGGTGAGCCTCCTAACCGTGGCCTCGTTTACCAGGGACCGTGAGGCAGCGGTGGCCACCAACATTGGCACACCAACGCCGTCTAGCTTCACCACACGCTGCAGTCCTGACCAGCCTTCAGGGCCCACAATGTTTACGCTGTCTCCGTAGGGTGTGGGGTCAATGAGCCTAGCTTTGTGTCGCCATCTGCGAGACTTCACACGCAGCGCCGCCACATTGTCGGATGTAGCAAAGTGGCTAGCTAGTAGCTCCACAGCATCTACATACCAGTCCGTCGGGCCAAGCGTGTGAAAAATCCTCTGACTTTCTAAGCCCAGGTTGTGGACAAGTAGTGCCTGCTTCTTTACTTTATCCAGCTTTCCAAGGTCCAATGCTGCAACGTAGGTCTCGAACGCATCCAGCCATTGTGGCCACGGGACGTCCGGTTCGCCTGGGGACTCGAGGAAAGGTCTCAGCTGTCTTAGGCACGCTTCCATGGTTCGTAAATTCTCATCGCCAAATGTTATGTCTGGAAACCTGGAATGAAGATGGACGAGGATGCTGTGCTCGAACTCGAACTTTATTATACAAACTGTTGTTCAACAATACAAGTGAACACATCTGTGAAGTGAAGTGAATACAGCTCTCGATTATGCCCTGGGGATGAGTTGCCAAAGAAGAGGCCATAAGATGGCCGACTTTCCCCTATATAGGTCGGCGTGATGACGTCACCAGCCGGCTATGTTGTCACGCTGTTCCTGTTATGAAATCCCTTCATAACACACTGCTTTGTCACCGCTCTGTCTCTTCATGCCCTTCAGTGTGTGAGGGGTTTAGGATTGACGAATCCGAAACCCACCACCGGTTGCACTCACATCCGCGAAACCCACCACCGAAACCCCACCACTGCACCCCGCACCATTGGATAATACCACGTATTATCCAATCTGATTGGATAATACGTGGCATCACGGCCATGCTGATTGGATAATATATGGCGTCACGACCATGCTGATTGGATAATACGTGGCATCATGACCAGTCAGTCACCACACTGCTTAGTTTAATTTAGTTTAGTTGATTGGTTTATTTGTCAGGGACCCTGTACAGAAAAAAAAAACAAAACTTTAAACACAGGGTAAAGTTGCTCTGTACCAGATTATAGCAGTCTCACTAATTTCCATCTGTAGTCCCTGAGGCAGGCAGGAAGATATTAAAAGAAAAACGGCACATATAGAAAGCAATTCAGGTCGGGTTTCAGAAACTGTTGATCCCGAAACAAGCAGGGAGTAAGTTTAAAACGTAAAAAAGATAAGAGATACGGCACGCATAAAAACTATTTAAGAGCACAATTTCAAATCCCATTTAATTAAGGGAGTCAATGCTTCGCAAACAAGAAAAGGAAGTGAAAAGTGACAAATCTGACAAAAAAGAGAGAATAGTGAAGATGTCATGCTTAAAAAATTATACTATAATGGGACTTCCGGTCTGGACGCCATGGCGACTGCAGCTTAACACTGAAGCTCTCAGACCCAATCCAGGATAACACCTTGAAAATCAAACTTAACGGATTTTTGGAGGAGTGAAAATCAAAAGACAAAATCATCATGTCTAAAGGAAAACAGAAGAAACTGAAATTCTCCAGGCCAGGACACGTATCGGCCGGAGAATCTGAACTGGAAGATCTCCGTTCAGAAGACGAGGAACTGGTGATAGCTAACAAAAGGGTTAGCCTGAAATCACTATTTGAGGAGCTACGACGATTTCGCCGAGAAGTTACGGCCGAATTTCGGGAATTCAGAGAAGAATTGAAAAGGACAAACAGCAGAGTGGACCAGGCCGAGAACCGAATCTTGGAAACAGAGGATCGAATAAAAGTGCTCGAAGATTCTGTGCTAGACCTACGCAAAAGACAAGCAGCTATAGAGGCTAAGCTAACCGACCAAGAAGGAAAACAAAGAAGAGACAACATAAGAATTCATGGTCTGATAGAAGGAACCGAAAATGGTTTTAACTCAATGGCAGAATGCGTGGAATCCTTACTAAGAGAGAAATTGGATATTCCACAAACCACCGACTTGAAGATAGAAAAGGCACATCGTTCATTAGCCGCTAGGCCGGCGGCGGAAGCGCCCCCACGTTCGGTGTTGGTAAGATTTTCCAATTTCAAAATAAAACAAGAGGTTGTAAGACTGGCCTGGCAGAAAAAAGGATTTATGCACCAGGAGAGAAAAGTCTACGTGGAACACGATTACGCCCCGGAGGTCCTTAAAAAGCGCAGGGAATACAATGACGCGAAAAAGGTGTTAAGAGAGAAGAAATTGCGCTTTCAGACTCCATTTCCTGCGAAGTTAAGGGTCTTCTACGGCGATGAAACGTGTCTCTATAATTCGGCGGAAGAAGCAACAGCTGACATGGCGAAAAGAGGGCTCCCGGTAACGGTATTTAAACCCGCAGCAGACCCGAGTGAGAAGATCAAAGCGCAAACATGGACAACACAAAGACCCTCAAAATCCACGGACCAGCAGCGGGAAACCCAGCGCCAGAGCGTCGCGGATAAACTATCCGTTTTCAGGTTGGAATAGCGACCTTTTTTTTTTTTTTCCTTTTCTCTTGAATCAATCCGCACATCCAACCCCCCTCATACAAGGTAACAAACATTAAAGGAGATGCATATTCAGCATGTGGTAAAACATTTCATGGAACAATCATATTATTTGAAACAAATAAGTCTTTGTAATAAAAAAAAAAAAAAAAAAAACTTGTTAAAATAGAAATGTGACAATAATCCACATGTTCTCCTCATACTAACAAATACTGTTTTTGCGTGAATGTTTGATGTGATGGGGGTGGGAGGGTGCACACAATTTCACAGGGTTTAGGCATAAAAGGAAAAAAAAAAATCATTACAAGTTCGGATTGGGTTCTGAAACTCACGTTAAAAGCATGGGACTACTTTCAGTGGTAAGAGAGGGCCCTCAACACGTAACAGAGTTTGAGGAATTTCCCTCAGGGCCTTCACTCCATCAAGGCTCTTCCAGGGTCTTTAAAAAGACCTCAGCTCAGGAAGTTCTTATGACAGCTTTTTGTTTTAAAGTTTTTTACACTATGTTCTTAATGTTTTTCTTGTTTTTAATGTTCTTTCAGTTTCTGAGTAGCACAAATGAGGGCCACCACACAGTTATACTAAACAAAACAACACAATGGAGAAACAGGGTGTAACCAAAATAATTTCATATAATGTAAAAGGAATCCTGAATCCAGTTAAAAGATCCAAGATTCTAGGCAAAATGAAAAAAGACAAAGCAGGAATAATATTTTTACAAGAAACCCACCTAACAGACGTGGAACACAATAAACTCAGTAGACAAGGGTTTAAAATGATCTCTTCATCTTCATATAAATCAGGGAGGAGGAGGGGAGTAGCGACATTGATATCAACCAAAATTACATTTGAAAAAAAATCAGAACACAAAGATAAAGAAGGGAGATACAGTTTGGTAACTGGGCGGCTAGAGGGAGAAGATATCACCCTGCTGAATGTGTATGCTCCCCCAGGGGCTAACTGGAAATTTTATAAAAATGTATTTGACCTAATGATAACTAAAGCTCAAGGTTTAGTGATATGTGGTGGGGACTTCAATCTTAGACTGAATCCATACTGGGATGCTTCTGGTAATTCCCCACATCAAAATAACACCCAAAGCAGGAAGACTCGAATGCTACTAAAAGAAATGGGAATCTGTGACGTGTGGAGGGAACTCAACCCCAGTGTAAAAGACTATACATTTTACTCAACTCCACATTCATCTTACTCAAGGATTGACTATTTTTTTATGTTTAATAGAGACATTGGAAGAGTAAAAACATGTAAAATAGGACTGATGGATCTCTCCGACCACAGTCCGATCTACATGGACTTAAATATCCAAAAATACACAAATAATACATTTTCTTGGAGGTTAATTCAAATGTCCTGAAAGGACCATTGAAAGATGAATTGGAATCAGATATTCTCAGATATTTGGAAGATAACGATAATGGAGAAGTATCCCCTTTAATACTGTGGGATGCATGCAAAGCTGTAATAAGAGGAAAGATTATTGCAAAACTGGCAACCCAAAAGAAACTAAGACAAGAAAAACTATCCACATTAGAGTCAGAACTTAGGAACCTAGAAAAAGAACACAAAGGCAACACTCATTCTACTGACTCGCTCAAGATTAAGGAAATTAAAAACCAAATAAATGAGATCTACACAATAGAAATCCAGAAGAAACTTACATTTCTGAAACAAAAATACTATGAAGCAGGCAGTAAATCGGCAAAATTGCTAGCCTATAAATTGAGGAAACATCAAACAGAAAGAGCAGTCTACAAAATCAGAGACCCAGTATCAAAGGAAATAAAATTCAGAATTCAGGATATTCTTAAAAACTTCGAGAATTACTATAAGAACTTATACTCCCACAAAAAACATAAAAACGCATCCGAGGCATTCCTAAACACATTAAACCTTCCCCAACTTACGGAGTCACAAAATAAAACACTACTGTCAGAAATACATCCTAAAGAATTGGAAAAAGCAATTATGAAACTTAAAGCTAACAAATCCCCAGGAGCTGATGGCTATACAGCAGAGTGGTACAAAACCTTTAAACAGCAACTATCTCCTCTCCTCCTGAAAACATTTAATTATGTCCTCCACACAGGGGAAATTCCCCCCTCCTGGAGAGAAGGGGTCATTGCAGTTATACCTAAACCTGAAAAGGATAAACTAGAGTGCTCCAACTACAGACCAATCAGTGTACTAAATCAGGACTATAAGCTTTTTACCATTATCCTTGCCAAAAGGTTAGAAAATATACTGACAGACCTAATTCATTTAGACCAAACAGGTTTTATAAGACAAAGACAGACACAAGACAACATTCGACGCACTTTACACATAATTCATCATATAAAAAAATATAACTTAAATGCAGTCATATTGGGATTAGATGCTGAAAAAGCATTCGATTCGGTTGACTGGTCTTTTCTATATAGAATCTTATCCAGTTTCAATTTTCATAACAACTTCATTAGAACTATCCAGGCATTATATAAAAAACCAACAGCTAAAATAAGGATTAACGGTAATTTATCATCTTTTGAACTGGAAAGAGGATGTCGTCAGGGCTGCCCCCTGTCTCCACTGCTCTTTGCAATCTTCATAGAACCTCTGAGCCAATGGATAAGACAAAACCAAAAAATTCAAGGTATTACACTTGGTCAGAAGGAACATAAAATAGCACTCTTTGCTGATGACATTTTAATATACCTAGGGCAGCCGGACACTTCTTTACCAGAACTAACCTCAGTTTTTTCAGAGTATGGAGATTTATCGGGGTACAAATTAAACATGCATAAAACCCAAGTTTTAACATTCAACTATGACCCAAATCATTATTCACTAAGCAAACTCAAAACTAACTGGGAGTCGGAATCTATGAAATATCTGGGGGTCAATATCCCGAAACAACTCAACAAAATTATATCACTAAACTATGATCCACTGGTGACAAAAATAAAATCTGACCTAGCAAGATGGAATATGATACCATTCTTGGGTACTGCACAAAGAATTGAAGCAGTCAAAATGAATATACTTCCACGTCTTCTATACCTTTTCCAAACAATACCGGTAGAACCTCCCAAAAAAACATGGCAGGAGCTGGACAGAAGGATCTCAAGATTCATATGGCAGGGCAAGAGACCTAGAATCAGATATAGAACCCTACAGCTAAACAAAGACAAAGGTGGGCTCGCGCTGCCAAATATCAGGGACTACTTTAAAGCCGCACAAATTAAAACTTTAGTAGAGATATGTAACCCAGTCTACACTGCACAATGGAAGGAGATCGAATGCCAAATAACAAGTGACATCCCCCTACAGGCGATAATAGGGAACAATGCCTTACCTAAGCTTTTGAATAACACTAACCCGTGGATAGAGACCCCGCTAAAAATTTGGTTTAAGATAGTCAGAGAGAATCAAACTAAAGAGCCCTATCGACTTCTGCAATGGATTGCCTATGATCAGGACTTTACTCCTAATAAAACAGACACCAGATTTAAAAAGTGGAAGGAGAAAGGGCTGATAAAATATTACGATTTTTTTAAAGGGCAAATCTTAAGAAGTTTTGAAGATTTGAAAAAACAAGGCCTAATAAATCAAGACCTTTACAGGTTCTTCCAGCTTAGACACCACATAAACAATATACTTAAAAAGGAGGTTTTGGAAAGGGCCCAGTCAGGTGTTCTGAAGGTCTTCTTAATGGCATATAAAGGGATCCCAGGGATCAGATACATTTCTAAAATATACCAAGGTCTTCAAGACTTAAAAGGAGACAACACATCATATATAAAAGAGAGATGGGAAAAAGAGGGGAATTTCACTTTACAACTGGAAATATGGGAAAAGCTAAATAAACAGCAATGGAAAAGTACCTCATCCCTGCAGTGGAGAGAATTTGGATGGAAAAACTTGGCAAGATTTTTCAGAACTCCTGCACAAAACAAATTTACCCGTAAGGGATTGAACTGTTGGCGCTTGTGTGGTGAAAAGACTGCAAATCATTTTCATGTGTTTTGGTCATGCCCAGTTATCCACCAATATTGGACCAAGGTACAGACAATATTGGGGAAAATATTCAAAATTACAGTTCCCTTTTCTTTTGTAACTTTGTATTTGGGTTTACTACCGGACTCACTGGAAAGACGAGGAGAAAAATACTTATTCAATGTTTTAATATTGGCAAGCAAAAAAGCTCTAACTAAAAAATGGATGTTGAAGGACTGTCCTACACCTGAAGATTGGACTAACGTGATCCAAGACATTTACTCGATGGAAAAGTTGACATTCGCACTGAGACAGGACATGGATGGGTTCATGAACTTTTGGCAACCCTGGACCGCATGTGTGTCTTCCATTAGATCTAATCTTTGACAAATACCATTTCAATAATGGTTCCGCTCTTTGTTCCAACGCTACTCAGATGCTCTTTTATCTTTATTTACTTACTTTTTCTTTTTGTTTGTTTTTTACTGGTTTGTTTGGTTTTTTTTGTTATTTGTTTTTTGTTTTTTTTTCTCTTTAATTTCACTTTTTCTTTCACTTTAAAAAAAAAAAAAAGGGGTGTTGTAAGAATTAATCTTCCAATGTTGTCAGATATCAGAAAATAAGGGAACATGTGATGAAAATGTAAACAATGCATTGCTGTAACGACCTGTATACCCTTTACAAAAACTTAAATAAAAAAAAAAAAAAAATTATACTATAATGTTGCTGTGATTGCGTACATCTAAAGGATAATTCGGGGAACACTAGCGGGGACCCAGGGCCTGCCTTCTCCAACACAGCGGGTGGAATGCAGTCCCTTGCACTGAAGCAAGCCCAGCCCGCCCGGTCAGCAGTAGACGGGAGTCCCTTTGCAGGACCATGACTCACCGTCGTCGATGGTGCTCCTCTCGGTGTGCTTGCACGGCTACCTAAAAATTAAAAGTTAATAATTGTGGAGCAGAATGCGGCCATATGCATGGTTTGACTAAACAATGACTGTCACCAAACTGGACACAAAAACGCTCAAATAACGAAATTAAATAATTTTTATTTAAATATTTACTGACAAATGGGCAACACTGATGCAACAGTTGTAGCCAAACAGGTCATTCTGCAGTGTATAAGATCGGTGTTTTGTACTTATAATATTGCTAAAATATAAAAGGATGCACTAGAATGGGTCTCAAATATTTGTAAATGTGCCCAGTCAGTGGTTGCTGCTTCACTGAGGAGCGGAATGACCAGATGAACTGCATATCATATGCGGACAGATATGCAACAAGACGCAAAAATGCCCAAATAACGAAACTAGAAAAGCACTCGGAGAGCGCAGACCTCCGCCAAGCGCCACAGTTCCCCCCATACAGTGTTTTATATCATAAATATTAATCCTACATTTATTGTGTGTACGTTTTCAGATTCCTTGACCATGAAAACATATGAGTAGCAATTGGATTCACATGGATAGGATTAGTGGTTCAGTAGTTATTCAGGAAAATCGCATTTCCCATAATGGTGGTTTTCCGGATCACCACCAAAATGTAATCATCTGTAGGATACCCCATTTCTGACAATCTGTGAAAATTTCATGAAAATCCGTGCATAACTTTTTGAGTTATCTTGCTAACAAACAAACAAACAAACAGACAGACAAACCAACGCCGATGAAAACATAACCTCCTTGGCGGAGGTAATAAATCATTTTTATTTAAATATTTACAGACAAATAGGCAACACTGATGCAACAGTTGCAGCCAAATGGGTCATTCTGCTGTGTATAAAAAACACTCAAGTTAGGTTAATTGGAGACTCTAAAGTGGCCATAGGTGTGAATGGTGAAGGGATTGGCGCCTTACTGTGGATGCCCTGAATTTCCCTCTGGGGATCAATAAAGTATACAAAATACAAATACAAAAAAATAATAATAATGTTCGGAGTTTTGTACTTATAATATTGCTAAAATATAAAGGATGCACTACAGTGGGTCTCAAATATTTGTAAACGTGTCCTGTTATAGTACTGCATGAGTTTGACGATAGACTATAAACTACACATATAAACTAAATTATAATGGTGACTGAACAACTCCCTTTCCCCAAAGTGCAAAATACACCATTATGAATATAACTCATAAAAGAGCACACAAATAAGTGATCTGACAAAAAAATAAACAAGTGGTTCTTAAACAGTGGCTAATATTGGATGTCCCATTCATTTTCAATTATTCTGTAACTAATATTCACACAATCAGATAAATTTCCGTTCAGTCCCTTTCATATTTGTCAAAGTCTAACATGTGATTGCCTACATATACAGTGGGGTAAAAAAGTATTTAGTCAGCCACCAATTATGCACTTTCTTGTGGTCTATATTAATCATATATCCCATAACCTACATATGTTTAAGCATGTGAGAGTGTTTAGTGATTACATATGTAAAGCGACTTCACACCTCAGAACAGGACAAAGGGTCTCAACCGCCAGTGAAGATCAAAGAGCATCCGAGGCACTGCGGTGGAGACCGGATGGGTTGCCCTGACCCCCCAGGGCCAGGTGGAGGAGTACGGAGACAAAAGAGGGGATTAAGATAGTGAGGGATGTCAGCTTTTGATATGCATGTCTTTTGTTATGTGCAAGTATAAGTTCGTAGAGCCGAAGGTGTTCGCTCTCTTACTTCTTCTGCTGCTGCACCTAGATGAGACTTGTTAGAGGAGTTGATAATAAACTTTGGTTTATGAATCACATCGTCTCGTTATTTCAAGCTCCTCTACACTGGTGACCCTGACGCGAGAATGGACCAGAGGCGTTCCCCCGCGATCGACTCATCTGTGGCGACCCAGGCAGACGCCGGCGCCCATGCAGACAGGGGAACAGATGGACGACGTTCCCCCACGGCAGAAGTGATAGAGAGGGCTCAACCGAGCACCAGCACCGCGGAGAGAGCCAAAGCAAGGCACTCTCACCCTGCGGACACATCAGTGACGGTCCACACAAATGCCGTCACCGTCAAGCTGCCGGACTTCTGGCAGGAAGACCCCGCCTCGTGGTTTCAGCAAGCTGAAGCCCAGTTTGCACTTGCGGGCATCACGGCTGACGATACAAAGTTCTATCACATCGTCGCCAAACTCAACGCCGCCACTTCGAGATGTGCGCGGAGCATAATCCAGCAGCCGCCGGCCCAGGACAAATATAAAGAACTGAAAGCGACCATCGTGGCAAATTACGTCCCCTCAGCCGAGGAGAGAGCCGAGAGGATCCTGGCGGTCTATGGCCACAGAGGAGGCAGACCCAAGGCCCTCATGGAGGACTTGCTGCAACTTAAAGAAGAGGACAATGACAACTTCCTCTTCCATTTCATATTCCACAGTATGCTGCCGCCACACATGAGAGGGACGCTTGCCAACATGCGATGCAGCACCCAGCAAGACTTCCGCACGCTGGCTCACGAAGCTCAACGGCTTGTCAACTCCTGCAAGGAGCAGACACCCACAGCAGCATCCGCAGACCTCAACGCTGATGTCCGGAGCCACGAGGAGCCACAAATCACCGAGCAGAATCAGCCCACGGTGACAGCGACACGGCCAGGACGCAACAGACAGAGCGACGTTTGTTATTACCACCACCGCTTCGCCGAGAAGGCTTACAAATGCGTTCCCCCCTGCAAATTCACGATTTTGGGAAAACGCCGAAGCCGAGAGCCGTTAACAGCGGCGGTTCTCGGCGAAAAAAGCAAGCTTTTATATGTGACGGACGGACACACCGGCAAGCAGTTCCTTATCGACACGGGAGCTCAACTAAGTTTTGTCATGCCCTCCCAAGCAGACCGGGCCATGGGCCCCCGGGGCAATGGAGCGGTGGCAGCCAACGGCTCCATCATCGACACTTTTGGCGAAAAGAGCCTGCCCCTCTCCATCCACGGCCGCAACTACAGATGGACATTTGTTGTAGCGGCGGTGAGTTTTAACTTGTTGGGCGCAGATTTTTTGTGTGCACATGGGTTATTAGTTGATCTAGCGAACAGACGCTTGGTTAATGCACTGTCCTTTGCTTCTATTCCCTGCTCAGCTCGACTTTCTCCACCACCCGTGCAGGCTAGCGTCACCACAGCAGGAGGTAAGTTTGATCAACTCCTCACCCAATTTCCAGCACTCACAATTCCCAAATTCTCAGCCACAGTGGCTAAACACGGGGTCGAACACTTCATTCCCACAACGGGCCCACCCGTATTCGCCAAAGCTCGGCGCTTAGACGTGACCAAGCTCGCCATAGCTCGAGACGAGTTTACCACCCTTGAAAAATTAGGCATTATCAGACGCTCGAAAAGGCCCTGGGCGTCACCACTCCACATGGTCCCGAAATCCGACGGTTCTTGGAGGCCGTGCGGCGATTACCGCAGATTAAACAATGTGACAGCGCATGACCGCTACCCAATTCCTCACATTCAAGACTTTTCACTACATCTGGCGGGTGCGCGCATTTTTTCAAAAATAGACCTAGTCCGCGGTTATCATCAAGTCCCAGTTCGAGCAGAGGACATTCCTAAAACAGCTGTAATAACCCCCTTCGGTCTTTTTGAATTTTTGCGGATGCCTTTCGGCCTCAAAGGTGCTGTTCAAACCTTTCAGCGGATGATGGACGCAGTATTACGCGACCTCCCTTTCGTGTTCGTCTATCTCGACGATATGCTGGTAGCCAGCTCGTCTGAGGAAGAACACGAGCAGCATCTCACTATGGTTTTTCAGAGACTAGAAGAGCACGGGTTAATAATCAATCCAGCCAAATGCAAATTCGGCGTGTCACAAATTGATTTTTTAGGACACAGAGTTTCCCCGAAGGGGGCAGTCCCACTGCCAGCCAAAGTTCATGCAGTAAAAAGTTTCCCTCGGCCACAAACGGTCAAATTGCTGCAAGAATTTTTGGGAATGGTTAATTTTTACAACCGTTTCCTCCCCCATGCAGCTCAGCTCATGCAGCCCCTATATGACGCGCTCAGAAAACAAAAAACCTTCCAACGCGGTCGAATGGACCCCGGACTGCGAATGCGCCTTCGCGGAAGTAAATAGTACCCTAGCTAATGCCACATTGTTGGTTCACCCCGATCCCTCGGCCCGCATTGCGCTAACCACAGACGCTTCAGACCTGGCCATAGGGGCAGTTGTAGAACAACACGTCAGCGGAACCTGGCAACCTTTGGCATTCTTCAGCAAATCGCTAAACCAAACTGAGCGTAAATACAGCACTTTTGACAGAGAGCTGCTAGCGCTTCATTTATCCATCCGCCACTTCCAGTTCTGGTTGGAAGGGCGGTGTTTCACGGCTTTTGTAGACCACAAACCGCTCACCTTTGCGATGGCTAAAATTTCCGAACCGTGGTCAGGCAGGCAACAAAGACAGCTGGCTGCGATTTCAGAGTTCACCACAGACATTCAACATGTGGCAGGCAAACTTAACGTGGTAGCAGACTGCCTCTCTCGCGCTGTGACATCGCCAGAGCGCGAGGAGACAGATTATACTACCTCAGCCGCTGAACTCTTCGCCAACGCGGACACATACGCAGCACCAATCCACGCAGGGATAGATTATACAGCCATGGCAGAGGAGCAAAGTAGTGATGCGGACGTGCGCGCACTCCTGTCTGGACCAACAGGGTTAAGGCTGGAGGAAAGGGTTTTACGCGACGGTGTGCCCCCCCTAATATGTGACATCTCAACCGGCCGACCTCGCCCGTTAGTCCCAGCTGTATGGCGCCGCCGTATTTTCGACTCGATTCACTCCCTCGCGCACCCAGGTGTGCGCGCTTCGGTTAAAATGGTCACCGAAAAGTTTGTGTGGCCTGGCCTGCGCAAAAACTTAAAAGAATGGGCAAAGACTTGCATTTCTTGTCAACGCGCCAAAGTACACAAACACACAAAAGCCCCTCTGGAGCCTTTTCGAATCCCTGCTAGAAGGTTCGACCACGTTCATGTCGACCTCGTGGGGCCACTACCTTCCTCCCAAGGTTTCACACACCTGTTAACAATGATAGACCGCACCACGCGCTGGCCAGAGGCAGTCCCTCTGGCGTCAACCACAGCGGAGGAAGTCGCTCGCGTTTTTTTGACAAACTGGGTGGCACGTTTCGGCGTGCCATCGGACATCACGTCCGATAGGGGGCCTCAATTTGTCTCGGAGCTTTGGTCAGCCATGGCCAGCAGCTTAGGGGCGACAATTCACCGCACCACCGCTTATCACCCTCAGGCTAATGGGTTATGCGAGCGGTTTCACAGATCTTTAAAGGCCGCCCTCAGAGCCTCACTAACGGATACAAATTGGGTAAATAAACTTCCCTGGATTTTATTGGGGTTGCGTGCTGCGCCCAAAGAGGATCTAGACGCCTCCCCAGCACAATTAGTTTTTGCACAACCTCTCAGGCTCCCAGGTGAATTTTTACCAGAGAACCCAGAGCCAGGGCATCTTCCAGCCCCGAGGTTTTTAGGCAGCAACAGACCAGACTCTCTCCCCGGACCGGCACATCACTTTTTTCCACGGGTTTTTGTCCCCCAAGCTTTAAAAAACGCTGAATTCGTTTTTGTTAGGCATGAAGCTTTAAAACCAACTTTCCGCCCACCATACGATGGGCCATTCAGAGTGCTGGAACCTGGTGATAAACATTTTGTGCTTGATTTTGGGGATAGAAAAGAAACAGTCAGCATTGACAGACTTAAACCTGCCTTCTTGTTGAGAGACGAGCCTGCACGGTGGGCGAGAGCACCTCGGCGGGGTAGACCCCTCAAGAGAAAAGACTCAGCCCCCCTGCAGGGAACAATTAACCACTCTCCTCCCCAAGCTGCAGATTCCTTACAGGAAGGTCCCACCAGGATGCCCAAGCAGACCCACAGCAGATTCGGGAGAAGATTAAAACCCAGACGGCACAGAGACTGATGTAAACTACTCAACAGTTGTTCACTAATTGTGCTGTAACAGTTTAGGACTGACTTGTGATATTACTATGCTGTTATGATTACCACTGAACTCTCTTAGGAGCATGGCTGCTGGAAAGTTTCTTCTGTGTCAAGAGGTGTAGCAGTTAGTATGTCATAATAATTATCTTAAACTGTGAATTTTTCTATTGTCCTTTTCTTAGTCGTTTGGGGGGGCTGTGGTCTATATTAATCATATATCGCATAACCTACATATGTTTAAGCATGTGAGAGTGTTTAGTGATTACATATGTAAAGCGACTTCACACCTCAGAACAGGACAAAGGGTCTCAACCGCCAGTGAAGATCAAAGAGCATCCGAGGCACTGCGGTGGAGACCGGATGGGTTGCCCTGACCCCCCAGGGCCAGGTGGAGGAGTACGGAGACAAAAGAGGGGATTAAGATAGTGAGGGATGTCAGCTTTTGATATGCATGTCTTTTGTTATGTGCGAGTATAAGTTCGTAGAGCCGAAGGTGTTCACTCTCTTACTTCTTCTGCTGCTGCACCTAGATGAGACTTGTTAGAGGAGCTGATAATAAACTTTGGTTTATGAATCACATCGTCTCGTTATTTCAAGCTCCTCTACAGTTCTCCCACTTAAAAGATGAGAGAGGTCTTCAATTTTCATCATAGGTATACCTCAACTATGAGAGACAAAATGAGAAAAAAAAATCCAGAAAATCACATTGTCTGATTTTTAAAGAATTTATTTGCAAATTATGGTGAAAAATAAGTATTTGAGCACACTCACCAGTTTGTGCCCCATCCACACCATACACAGTGTGGACAGGGAGCTGCTTCCCCCTCCTGAGCTGCCAGACAGTTTGCCAGAATCTCTTCGAGGCTGACCGAAAGTCTTATTCCATGGCCTCACCGAACTCCTACCATACCTGAGGTTTTGCTTCAGCAACCACCCGAGCTGCACTCCGCTTGGCCTGACGGTACACCTCAGCTGCTTCGGGAGTCCCACAAGCCAAGCACACCTGATAGGACTCCTTCTTCAGCTTCATGGCTCCCCTCACCACTGGTGTCCACCACTTGGTTCGGGGGTTGCCACCACGAGATGCCCCGACGACCTTGCAGCCACAGCTCTGGGCTGCTCCTTCAACAATGTTGGTGGAGAACATGGCCCATTCAGACTCCATGTCTCCAGACTCCCTCGGAATGTGGTTAAAGTTCTTCCGGAGGTGGGAGTTGAAGGCCTCTCGGACAGGGTCCTCAGCCAGACGTTCCCAGCACACCCTCACTATACATTTGGGTCTACCAGATCTGAATGGCATCCTCCCCTGCCATCGGATCCAACTCACCACCAGGTGGTGATCAGTTGACAGCTCTGCACCTCTCTTTACCCGAGTGTCCAAGACATACAGTTGCAGGTCTGATGATACAATAACAAAATCGATCATCGACCTGCGACCTAGGGTGTTCTGGTGCCAGGTGCACATATGTAAACCCTTATGCTTGAACATGGTGTTTGTTATGGACAAACTGTGGTTAGCACAGAAGTCCAATTACTGAACACCACTCGGGTTCAGATCGGGCAGGTCGTTCCTCCCAATCACCCCCTTCTAGGTTTCACTGTCATTGCCCATGTGCGCATTGAAGTCCCACAGTAGGACAATGGAGTCTCCAAGAGGAGCACTCTCCAGCACCCCAGTCAGAGACTCTAAAAAGGGGGGGTACTCTGAACCATCATTTGGTGCAGAGGCACAAATGATGGTCAGGACCCGTTTCCCAACCCGAATGCGCAGGGAAACAACCCTTTCGTTCACCGGGGAAAGCTCCAATATAGAGGCAGCAAGGTGGGGGGATACAAGAATACCCACCCCTGCTTGTCGCCTCTTGCCCAGAGCAACTCCAGAGTGCCCCAGAAGACTGGTTCCAGAACCGGAGCTGTGTGTTGAGGTGAGGCCGACTATATCTAGCCGGTATCTCTCAACCTCATGCACCAGCTCAGGCTCCTTCCCCACCAGAGAGGTGACATTCCAACTCCCAAAAGCCAGTTTAGGAAGCTTGGGATCAGACCGCCAAGGTCTCCGCCTTTGACTGCCACCTGATCCACATATCACTGGACCCCCATGATCCCTCCTGCAGGTGGTGAGCCCACTGGAGGGCGGACCCATGGAACTCCTTCGGGCTGAACCCGGCCGGGTTTCCGCCCATGGGACCCGGCCAGATGCTAGCCATTGAGCCCCTCCCCCAGGCCTGGCTCCAGGGTGGGGCCCCAGCAACTCCATACCGGGCGGGGTACACTGAATCCTTGTTCTAGTATTTATCATGAGAGTCTTTTAGATTGTTTGTTAGATTGTTTGATTGTTAGATTGTTCTTAGTCTGGCCCTTCACCCAGGACCAGTTTGTCTTTGGTCACCCTACCAGAGGCAAATTGCCCCGGACAACATAGTTCCTGGGATCACTAGAGCACGCAAAAACCCCCACCACAATAAGATGACGATCCATTATATAGAAAAACAGATAGACGAGTTCTTTGACATCAATACTACACAAACATCAGCATGTGTAAAGTGGGAGGCTTTCAAAGCTTTTATTAGGGGACATATTATTAGTTATACAGGATCAAAATCTAAGAAGACTCGAGAGGAGAGAGCTAAATTGGAACATAAAATAAAAAGTCTTCAGGAAAAAGTGTATGCAGGAAGTGACCCAAGGTTGGAGAATGAATTACTGATTTTGAGAGCTGAATACGACAAAAAATCAGCGAATAGAGCTGCCTCGAGTCTTCTAAGATTGAAACAATCTTTTTATGAACAAGGTGAAAAATCAGGAAAATTATTAGCATGGCAGATTAAACAATTGGAAATTAAAACACCAATTACCAGTATTATAAGTAAAGGACAGGTAGTTATAGATCCTTTAGAAATTAATAGAGCCTTTAGAGATTACTATGAAAAATTATATGATACCAAAAATGAACCTGATTTAACAAAACTAAATGGGTTTTTGAACGAACTATCTATACCGTGTATTCCAAATGAAAACAGGGAGATATTGGAGTCTAAAATTAGTCAAGAAGAAGTTGGGCTAGCCATTGATAATATGAAATCAGGAAAAAGTGCAGGACCAGATGGTCTTCCAGTTGACCTTTATAAAAAATTTAAGAATAAATTAATAAAACCTTTTTTGGAAATGGTTTTAGAAGCATTTCAAAATAATAATTTACCATCATACATAAATAATGCCTTAATTATACTGCTGCCAAAACCAGGTAAGCCCTCTAATAAATGTGAAAATATGAGACCAATAAGCCTATTAAACGCCGACCTTAAGATAATCTGTAAAATTTTAGCAAGACGAATACAAGAAATTTTACCAAATATTATTAATCGAGATCAGAATGGCTTTATAAAGGGTAGACAAGGCTTCCATAATGTAAGAAGACTATTTAATATTATTTATTTTAATAAAGAAGCACCGGATACAGCTCTCCTATCATTGGACGCCGAAAAGGCCTTTGATAGAGTTGAATGGCCCTTTCTTTTTGAAGTCCTACAAAGGTTTGGACTTGGAAATAATTTCATAAAATGGGTTCAAATAATATACAATAATGCTACAGCAGAAATCCTAACAAATAACAATATTTCAAAACCAATAAAAATCAATAGAGGATGTCGACAAGGCTGTCCACTTTCACCTTTACTGTTTACTATGGCAATTGAACCTTTAGCGATAGCGATACGTTTACATTCACAAATATATGGAATTAAAGTTGGACCAACAGAACATAAAATCTCCCTGTATGCCGATGATATAATTTTGTTTATGTCGAATCTAAAAAAATCAATTCCAACCTTGTTGAATTTAATAAAGAATTTTGGGGAAATATCAGGATATAAAATAAATAAAACTAAATCTTCAATATTAATGCTAAATGAGACCCAGAGAAATTACCCAGCCCCTGAGGTAAATCAATTCAATGTTGTAAATCAGTTTAAATATTTAGGAATCCAAATTATGCCTAAGCTAGAATCAGTCGCCAGCGTCAACTATGAAGCCTTAATGTCAGATATCAATGAGTTAACTCAGAGATGGATGTCACTACCAATGTCGATGATCGGGAGAATCAATATACTTAAAAGTAATATTTTACCTAAAATACTTTATTTATTTCAATACATTCCCTTATCACCACCTTTAGATCTATTCTCAAGAATAAAAAAAAAGTTAGTGGAATTTATATGGAACAACAGGAGGGCTAGATTACGTTTGTCTTTATTATATTTACCATTTGATCGTGGAGGTCTGAAATGTCCAAATTTTATGTTGTATTATTGGTCGGCACAACTGAGGTCTATGACATATTATTTTTCATCAAATGATCTCCCTCACTGGACTGAAATGGAATCATACAATTTACCTTTACCTCTTCCCATATTCATATACTCAGATTCGGCAAAAAAATTACAAAAACAAGTTAAAAATCCATTTGTAAAGCATATGATCAAAATATGGTGTGAAGCTAAAAACTATTTAAAAGAACCACAGTTATTGTCACAATTTAGTCCAATATGGGGTAATCAATATTTTAAACCAGGGAGAGCGGGACGCTGTATTTAAAGTATGGAATTTAAAAGGGATACAAAAGATTCAGGATTTATATTTGCCATGTGCAGACAACATAATGTCTTTTGAAGAGCTGAGGATCAAATTTAATCTCAATAGAACACATTTTTTTAAATATCTTCAACTTAGAAACTTTATTCGATCAAATCAAAATAAAGCTCTCACTCGACCTATTTATTCATCCTTGGAAAAAATGATGATGAAAGATAGTAAAAGAAAGGGTATTATTTCAGAGTTTTATAACTCATTGACACTATCTTCAAGTGAAAATTCACTGAAAAGATTAAACTACTGGAAAGAAGATCTGCAAATTGAAATTTCAGAGGAACAATGGGAATTGGCTTGTACAGAAGCTCAAACCAAATCAATAAATGCACGCCTTAAATTGATACATTTCAAATGGTTAATGCGGATGTATGTTACACCGGAGGAGTTAAATAGATATAACAAAAATATACCAGATACATGCACAAAATGCATGGAAAGTAAAGGAACCCTATTTCATTGTTTATGGGAATGTAGATTAATAAGAATGTTTTGGGAAGAGGTGAGGGTAACAATTGAAAAAATAATCTCAAAACAAATCATACTGAATCCTAAACTGTTTTTGTTGGGTCTGTACCCAGAAAAGCATAATTTTAATAAAAGTGAAAGAACATTCATAGACCTCAGTTTGCTTAATGCCAAAAAATGTATTGCACTATTATGGAAAAAGACTCATAGACCAGATGTGACTCAGTGGTTAAGACAGATGTTAACAAACCTTCCATTAGAAAGAATAACATATATACTGAAATCAAAGGAAATTGTGTTTGAGAATATATGGAGACCTTTTATTGATTATGTAAAAAATTTAAACATAACTCTTGAAGAAGAAGGTGAATGATGTGTGTGGACCTTGTAAATTCCAAACTGGTGAACATAATATGTATACTTATGTATTGGATTGTCTAGACTAAACAGAGGAGCATTGTTGAAGATTTGATTTTGTTGGTGGTTGTTGGTGTTTTTAGTGCATTTTTTTTTTTTTTGTAGTACTTTAGTGTTAGTGTTTGATTGTTTGTATCATGTTTGTAAAAAAAAAAAAAAGGTTCAATAAAGATATTGTGGAAAAAAAAAAAAAAAAAAGATGACGATCCATGAGGGGCTGAACCATAATATACTTTTGCATATTATGAACCATATTATGGTTCTACTACTATTATGGTTATGGTACTATTATATTGTGGTTCTAGTACTGTTATGAAAAGTATATTATGAACCATAATATACTTTTATCTAAATTACAGGTTATTGGTTGGACTGGACCAAAAATCAGTAAAATGGTTCAGAACTTACCTCAGTAATCGACAACAAATTATTAAAATAGGAGGTACCCTTTCAGACCCAGCAGATATCTTATGTGGAGTACCTCAAGGGTCGATTTTAGGGCCCCTTCTGTTCTTAATCTATGTCAATGATGTTACCTTCTCAGTTCAATGTACTGTAAACTTTTATTATATGTCGATGATTCTGCCCTTATTGTGGCTGGTAAAAACCCTGAGGTAATTCAGCATAGGTTTTCACAAGAGATGGGATCAATTAGAGAATGGCTAATTGATAATAAATTATCTCCTTATTTAAGCAATATACAGTCCATCCTTTTTGCTTCAAAAAGGAGACTCAACAAAACAAAGTCCATTCAGGTATAGTACGTTGTGGCAAAAATGAGCTAGCATGTCAGGCTTTAACTGTGTATGTCGCCAAATTGCGACATTGACCCCCTAGTGGTCAAGAGTGGTGAAGATTTTTTTCAAGAAAATATTCAGCTCAGATGTCAGATTTCCAAGGCTATAACTTGAAAGTTGTAAGAGATAATGGCTTACTGTCAATTAGAAAGATGTAGAACAGGGGTGTCCAACCATGTGCCATGGAGAGCCAAGACCCTGCAGGTTTTCTCTTCTACCCAGTCTCTTCAGCAGGTGTTTTCACTTATCAGCAATCAGTGGGAAGAAGTTCACTG
Source organism: Pholidichthys leucotaenia (assembly GCA_020510985.1). NCBI lineage: Eukaryota > Metazoa > Chordata > Actinopteri > Cichliformes > Pholidichthyidae > Pholidichthys > Pholidichthys leucotaenia. The sequence continues at coordinate 56,448,200 of CM035843.1, read as the reverse complement.
AAATCTGCTGTTGAAGACACTGGTTGGAGGTAAAACCTGCAGGGTCTTGGCTCTCCATGGCACATGGTTGGACACCCCTGATGTAGAATATGATCCAAAGTTTCAGATAGGAGTAAATTTACACATCTAATTTGCATAATGCCGCAGCAGCCATATCGAATTCATAACTGGTCAAAAGTGGACTTTAGACATATTTACACAAAGAATGGTTCTGCTTTTTGTCACAGTTTCTTGTTTTGGGTTTTTTCTTATCTTTAAAGTATATGAACCAAAAAATCAGTACAATGCAGTACAATGTAAGCAAAACAATAACAAACAGATATTCGTCACTTACTGCTGGCGAAGGTGCTGCATCCATTTTTGTCCATGCTGGTCACTATTTTCTCTTCTGTCAGGCATTTGTGTTTTTTCTCCCACATCCACACACTCTTACGATTATCTCACCTCAATTTCACTTTTATTCTGATGCTGAGATGGATCCATCTTAGAAAACTGCATGGAAGTGGAGTGATTGTCCCCTCGGTCACGTGCCGCTGTAGCCGCTGGCAGGTCAAATCAACCAGCATCGCGCACCCTCTCTTATAACAAAATGTTTGTAAATGTAAGCATTTACCTTCATAAGCTAAATAATCTCTTTTTTGAATCATAGTTGGCAAATTTGGGAGAATTTGCTCCTGAAATTGCTCCTTTGTCTGCAATTTAAGTACTCCACAGCGATCGGTAGTGGCCATATTTGTTTTCTAATTGCACAGTAGAAGAAGTATTCCTTACTCTTTGGTGTATTCTGTGTCAGCCAACACATGTCTGCCACCTTGTGAACAGGCATAATCAGAACAAATCTTCAGTACAGCTGGGCAGTGTTTCTGCACGTCATATCAGTTGACAGGCGCAGTGCTGTGCTTTGCCACTAGGGTTGTGCGATCTGTCCATGAAATCTTCACAGTTAGAAGGTTAAATATCTGGGCTTATCTTTGGACCAGTCTTTGGATGGGGAAAGCATTGTGGACAAGATGGTGAAAAATTCAAATTTCTATATCGGCAAGCCAACAATGTTTTGTTTGAAACAAAAAAATTATTGGTCTCAGCACTTATGCAATGTCACTACGACTTCACTTCCACGGCGTGGCATTCTGGACTAACTAAATGATGCAAGCAACTGGGTTTGGAGAAAAGATCAATTCAGTGATGGATCACGATACTTGGCACTGGCGACAATGCATGGATCCATAAATGCACAGATCGATCATTCATTTAAAAAAAATGCGCGCACATATACTTTTGAGTTATCAGTTAATCAATGATGTTTTCTGTGCACTAGATGGTGCAAAGCAAGCACCCAGTCAAATGAAGTCATAGCTTGTCTCGAAGACTTGCAGCCAGCTTTGAAAGTTAGGAAGCAGTTAGCTCAAAGTTAGCTCAAAAGTTGGGCCTTTTTGGGATTTTATAACAAAGATGGAAGGAAAGACCTTGACATAACACACAACCCTCAAGAAGCGCTGCATGAAAAAAAGAAAAAACACTCAGAATACGGTGGGGCAGCACCCATCTTGGAGCAGCATTAGCAATGGCTAAGCTAAAGAGACACCGGCATGGAGCTTTTTCTCTGAGCATCAAGTAATTAAGGTTTATTTATGAAGCACTTTTCAGAGACATACAGTATAGTCACAAAGTGCTGCACAGTAAAATGGAATAAAAGGAGGTTGATAGATAAAAATAATTTAAAAAATACAAAAAAGGTTAAAACATGAGATTAGAATAATTAAAAAAGATGAAACTAAATGGAAATCCTTGTTAAACATAAAAGTTTTCAGCTGCTTTTTAAAAGAGTCCACAGAGTCAGCTAAACATAGTGGGAGTCTATTCCATACAGCATTGTCCACCGCTCTCCCTGTGTGCAAAGACGTATCTCCACGGAAAATGAAGCCCCGAGAATACTTTGTTATATGAAATGGATGTCAACAGTTTTACTTTGAGACATGATTTGAGGTTGAATAAGGTGAAAAAGATTGAAATACTGTATATGGGATCGTGATACTTGATTATCGCATTATCATGATTATCATTGAATCGTGATAGGATTGAATTGTGACCCAGGAATCGCGATCCGAATTGAATCACAAGGTCCCTTGCGATTCCCACCCCTGCAAGCAACGATTACAAGTCTCCCAGAGAAAGTGATTAATTTCATTCTGAATACACTGGCCAGAACACATACAGGTAAAAATGTTGCCCATAGAGTACTACTAACTACTAACTAACCTGCACTTATATAGCGCTTTTCTAGTCACAAAGACCACGCAAAGCGCTAAAAGAATTACCCAACTGCAGCTGAACTTAATGTTCAAAATTCTATATGGTCAGGCTCCGAATTATCTTTCAGGCCAGTTCAGTTCCATCCAAAATTCTAGTCGGATAACTACAAGATCTGGCTCTGCTTCACTTCAGATACCTCACACTGGTCAATTTGGTGCTTCATCATTTACGCATAATGAGTATCAAGGCTCGGATTAGCCTACCTAGTCAAATTAAATTAATTAATTAATTAATATTTTTTTTTAGGTTTTAAATCAGCTTTAAAAATGTCTTTTTAATGAAATTATCCAGGATTCTGACGTTTTTATGAATTACTAGTTCAGTATAATTTTATAGGGTGCTTTTTGCCTATTTCTTTTTTTTAATAATAAATAATAATGCATCAGATTTATATAGCGCTTTATCATAGACACTCAAAGACGCTTTACAAGTAGGTACATTATTCATTCACTCCAGACAGACAACGGTAGTGGCAAGCTACTGCTGTAGCTACAGCTGCCCTGGGACAGGCTGACGGAAACATGGCTGCCAATCCGCGCCAACGGCCTCTCCGGTCACCACCAAACATTTATACACATTCATATGCTGTGTTATGGACACAGGAGGCAAGGTGGGTAAAGTGTCTTGCCCAGGGACACAACGGCAGGATATCTGGGGAGAGCGAGATTCGAACCGCCAGCCATCCGGTTATTGGACGACCTGCTCTACCTCCTGAGCCACTGCCATCCCACAAAATTTTTAAATTTATTGACTTATTATCATTTATCTAGACAATTTTTTATCTGTTCTCATTTTGGTCATGTGATTGAAAGGGTTTCGGAGTGCTTGTGAGATGAAGGAGGATATCAAATCTACGGTTTGTGGATAACACCGTCTTAATAGACGAAAGAAAGGATCAGATTAACGAGTTGGTGAGAAGAGTTGACAAGGCGGGTGAAATGAGATTGCTGAAGATGAACACAAAGAAAACTAGAAAAGCACTCAGACACCCATATCTCTGCCAAGGCTCCTTTTGTCTGTCATGGGTCACCTCCGAAATATAACGGGTTTGTGTGCAGGCCTAGAGCCACTTCTGGTGAAAATTGCATCAAAGTCTGTCCATTAGTTTTGGAGTGTTGTTGCTAACACACTGTGAGAAGATAAGAGCCTTGGCTGAGGTATGCATTCTCAGATCATCACCAAAATGCAATGGGTTCGTCTGTAGCCCAAGAACCATCTCTGGTGAAAATTTCATCAAAATCCATCCAGTAGTTTTGGAGTGTTGTTGCTAGGGCTGTGCGATATGACGATATGTATCGGATGACGATATAAAAACGTCTATCGTTTCATAAAATGCTCTATTGTTTATATCGTATTTAAAATGCACATACCCCCATTTATTCAGTAAAGCTCCTACCTCACCACTACTTGTCAGCGCCCCGTCTCTACCCCGCAATGCGTGAGTGCGCACAGTGGAACAAGTGTGGTGGGTGATTAGGCTTCAGTCCAGTGGATGCTAATGCTCACGCCAAACTACCGGTTCAGATAGCTGCTACTCCTGTTTGCCAGGGATGTGGGACCATTTTTCATTGTGCTGCGTCAGAGAGGATAGTTCGCTAATCTCGTTTTAATAGGAAGTAAGTAACGTTAACACAGTGTTTAATTATAAAATGCTAAATGACGATGCTGAGCTGTACTAACTGGAAACCGTAGCAGACCATAATTTTTTTTTGGTTTAAATTACTGCTGAGTTTCTTAGTTTTGTCTGAAATTTTTTTTTATTAAAGCTGCAAAAGTGCATGATGGTGGCACATGCATGCAAAATAAATGATAAATACATTAAAATGGGTTGGGGGACCAAGTTGGCTCTTAATGTAATTTATTTGATTTCCAATCATTTAAATTATTCAAATAGTGATAATGAATAAAGTTGAAGTCATCACATGTATTTATTTTTACTAAGAAGCTAACAGGTTAAATCAGGCCAGAATGACAGTCTTTAGGCTGCAGGTCTACACTTAAATTTTCATTGATTTAAACTAACAGCTAATTTATATCTGTAGATGGCAGCCATGGATAATTTTCTCATTTTCAGACATTTTTTTGTTGCTATTTTCCTCTGGCTCAGGAAATATTTAACTTATTGATGTTTATTTTTTATTCATATATGATTTAGGAGAAAAACCTGAACTTTATGAGAATCAAGTCTCAAGTGTCCATTAAAAAACTATTTTATAATACTGCAAATTTATGAGGGAAGATGGTACATGTAAAAAAATGAGATGGTCCTTTATATGATTATCTAAACTGTAGAATTTACAGAAAAATGTATATCGTGATATATATCGTTATCGTGATATGGCACGGTGGCGGAGTGGTTAGCACTGCGGCAGCACAGCAACTCACCCTTGGCCAGGGGAACCTGGGTTCGATCCCAGCTCCTGACCAACAGTGATCTGTGTGGAGTTTGCATGTTCTCCCCGTGTCTGCGTGGGTTTACTCCGGGATTTCTCCGGTTTCCTCCCACATGCCAAAAACATGCAAGTTAGGTTAATTGGCATCAAACTGGGGATTCTAAGTTGTCCTTAGGTATGACTGTGAGAGTGAATGGTTGTCTGTCTCTCTGTGTTGGCCCTGCGATGGACTGGCGATCTGTCCAGGGTGTACCCTGCCTCTTGCCCAAAGGTGCTGGGATAGGCTCCAGCCCCCCGCGACTCACAAAGGATTAAGCGGGAGAAGATGAGTGAATGAATGAATGAACGAATATGACTTAAGTCGTGTTATGAATTTTTAGCCATCTTCACAGCCCTAATTGTTGCTAACACTCTGTGAGAAGATAAGAGCCTTGGTGAAGATATGCATTCTTTGATCCTCACCAAAATGTAATTGGTTCCTCTGTTGCCCAAGAACCACCTCTGGTGAAAATTTCATCCAAACCCATCTAGTAGTTTTTGTGTAATCCTGCTGTACAAATACAAACAAAGGCCTTGGGTGGAGGTATGCACTCTCAGATCATCACCAAAATCTGATCATCTGTTTCCTATGGCATTACACACCTTTCCTGAAAATTTCATCAAAATCCATTCATAACTTTTTGAGTTATGTTGGTAACAGATAAACCAACAGACAAACCAACAAAGCAACCACCAAACTAACCAACACCACCAAAAACATTACCTCCTCCTTTGCTGGAGGTAATAACAAAGGGAATGACCATCGGGAACAGAACAACACATTATAAATTAATAGGGAACTGTCAGAAGGCGACCTCCGGCAGGCAGGAAAAATGATTGCTTGAGGTGGGTAGGACTTTAAGTGCAATAAACGATTTATTAAGCAAGCCAAATAACTCACAGATGATGAAGACAAACTTGAGGGAAAGTTCTGTAATGATGCCACAACCAATTAAGGCCAAATGAAAACACACATGTAGGATTTTATATAATAGTTTATTGTTGGTACAAGTATTAATGTAAGTTGCTTGAGGTTTAGTGTGAAGTTTCCACAGTCAGTGACGATTTGAGGAACCATGTCATCTGCTGGTGTTGGTCCACTGTGTTTTATCAAGACCAAAGTCACCGCAGTCATCTACCAGGAAATTTTAGAGCACTTCATACTTCCCTCTGCTGACAAGCTTTATGGAGAAGCTGATTTCATTTTCCAGCAGGACTTGGCACCCCCCCCCCCCCACACACACACACACACACACACACACACTGCCAAAAGTATCAAAACCTGGTTTAAGGACCATGGCATCACCGTGTTTGATTGGCCAGCAAACTCTTCTGACCTAAACCCTATAGAGAATCTATGGAGTATTGTCAAGAGGAAGATGAGAGACACCAGACCCAACAATGCAGACGAGCTGAAGGTCACTATCAAAGCAACCTGGACCTTCATAACACCTCAGCAGTACCACAGGCTGATCACCTCCATGCCACGCCACATTGATACAGTAATTAATCCAAAAGGAGCCCCGACCAAGTATTGAGTGTTTACATGGACATACTTTTCAGTCAGTCCACGTTTGTATTAAAAAAACTATTTTTTAAAATTAATTTTATATAATATAATTTTTTGAGAAACTGAATTTGGGGTTTTCATTGGCTGTAAGCCATAATCATCAAAATTAAAATAAACACTTGAAATATACAGTATCACTCTCTGTGCAATGCATCTATATAATATATGGGTTTCACTTGCTGAAATGAGTGACAAAAAATGTTGAACTTTTTCACAATATTCTAATTTTTTGAGATGTACCTGTATTGGACAAAGGATGTTGAAGATGGAGCTGCCAGGCAGGAGGAAAAGAGAAAGACCTCAGAGAAGATTCATGGATGTAATGAAAGAGGACATGGAGAGGGTTGGTGTTACCGAGGAAGATCCAAGATGGATCCAAGATGGCGCCCACAGCGGTCGACATGGTGCTTCGCTGCGCTCTTTGTTTGTTTTTGTTTGTCAATTGTGTGTCTGCTTGCACTTATACCCGTGAAGAACTTTTAAATATCAGGACTTTCACCCCCACGGACCTCCTCCCAGTTTTTCTAGCCCCTGCCGCCGATCTGGTTTATTGTTTGGCTCGGAAAGTGAGACGGCGGAAGAGAGGAAGACGAGCGGGCGCTCTCGTGCGACTTCGCAGGAGAGGCTCGCGAACGGCGCTGCCTGGCATATTTCTGTCCAATACCAACTCTCTCTCTAACAAGGTGGATGAACTGAGACTGCTGATGCGTTTTAAGGACCTCGCCTCCTCAGCTGTCCTCTGCTTTACTGAGACCTAGCTCCGGGAAAATATACCGGACAGCGCGCTGCGCCTCGACGGCTTCCAGCTCTTCCGTGCTGATCGTGACACAGAGCTTTCCGGCAAGACCACAGGAGGCGGAGTCTGCTTCTACATCAACTGCATCTGGTGCTCTGATGTAACGGTAATTTCCAAACACTGTTCTCCTGCCTTGGAATTTCTTGTAATCAATTGCAAGCCCTTCTATTCCCCGCGGGAGTTTGCTTCTTTCATAATGATCGCTGTGTACGCCCCTCCCGACGCGGACACGCGCGAAGCTCAGCGCGTGCTCGCGGATCACATTCAACACACAGAGCGGAGTTTTCCAGACTCGCTGATTATTGTGGCTGGCGACTTTAATCAGTGCAATCTGAGCCACGATCTCCCCCGCTACAAACAGTTTATTAAATGCCCCACCAGAGGATTAAACACACTGGATCACTGTTACACCACAGTGAAAGACACATATCGCGCTGTCCCTCGAGCTGCGCTGGGATTATCTGATCACGTGATGGTTCACCTCATTCCCACATACAGACAGAGATTGAAGCTCACTAAACCTGTTGTGAGCACTACGAAGATACGGACCAGTGATGCTGAGGAGAAGCTGGAAACGTGCATGGAAATATCTGACTGGGGCATGTTTAAAGGAGCCACGCATGATCTGGATGAGTACACGGACACTGTGAACTCATATATCCACTTTTGTGAAGAGAACATTCTTCCATCACGCACCAGGGTGAGTTACTCTAATGACAAACCCTGGTTCACAGCTAAGCTCAGACAGATCAGGAAGGAGAAGGAAGCAGCGCTGAAAAGTGGAGACAGGGACTGCTACAGGGAGGTTAAATACCGGTTTAACAGAGAGCTGAAGAGGGCTAAATCTGTGTACTCAGAGAGACTCCAGCAGCAGTTCACTGCTAATGATTCGGCTTCCGTGTGGAGAGGACTGAGGCAGATCACCAACTATCGACCTAAGGCTCCTAAAGGTCAGGATGACAAAGCCCTTTGTCAAAGACTGTCCCAACACTATGCCCGTTTTGACACCTCATCATCTGTGTCCAACTCTCCCCCTCCCTCCAGCTCCACAGCCTCCACATTCCCTACTTCATTTAAGGCACCCCCCCCCCCCGCCCCCCCCCCCTCCCCTTATCATCAGTGAGCAGGATGTGCTCAAACAGTTCTCCAGACTGAACCCGCGCAAGGCCCCCGGCCCAGACGGCGTGTCTCCCTCCACCCTGAGACTCTGTGCGAAACAGCTGGCTCCTGTATTCACAGACATTTTTAACACCTCCCTTAAGTTATGCCACGTGCCATCCTGCCTCAAATCCTCCACCATCATCCCTGTCCCCAAGAAGCCACGGATCACTGGACTTAATGACTACAGACCTGTAGCGCTCACCTCTGTAGTCATGAAGTCCTTTGAGCGCCTGGTCCTGTCCCACCTCAAGTCCATCACCACCCCTCTCCTGGACCCGCTGCAGTTTGCCTACCGAGCCAACAGGTCTGTAGACGATGCAGTCAACCGGGGCCCTCCACTCCATCCTGCAGCACCTGGACTCCCCGGGAACCTACGCCAGGATCCTGTTTGTGGACTTCAGCTCCGCATTCAACACCATCCGCCCCGCTCTGCTCCGGGACAAGCTGTCCCTGCTCAACGTGCCTGACTCCCTCTGCAGGTGGATCATTGACTTCCTGACGGACCGGAGGCAGCATGTGCGGCTGGGAAAGACTGTCTCAGACTATACTAGCATCAGCACCGGATCACCCCAGGGCTGTGTACTTTCCCCCCTACTCTTCTCCCTTTACACCAACTCCTGCACCTCCAGCCACCAGTCTGTCAAGTTGATCAAGTTTGCGGACGACACCACCCTCATCGGGCTCATCTCCAACGGCGACGAGTCCGCCTACAGGAGAGAGGTGGCCCAGCTGGCGTCCTGGTGCAGCAATAACAACCTGCAGCTGAACGCTCTGAAGACAGTGGAGATGATTGTAGACTTCAGGAAAGTCACTACTCCTCTGCCCCCCCTCACCCTCTCAGGCTCTCCCATCACCACTGCTGATTCCTTCCGCTTCCTAGGCACTACCATCACCAGGGACCTCAAATGGGAGCTGACCATCAGCTCACTCATCAAAAAAGCCCAGCAGAGGATGTTCTTCCTGCGGCAGCTGAGGAAGCTCAAGCTACCCACCAAGATGTTAGTGCAGTTCTACACAGCCATCATCGAGTCCATCCTCACCACCTCCATAACCGTGTGGTACGCAGGAGCCACTGCCAGGGACAGACTAAGGCTGCAGCGCGTCGTGCGCACTGCTGAGAAGGTGATCGGCTGCAAGCTCCCATCTCTCCAGGATCTGTACATCTCCAGGACCCGGAGGCGTGCTGGCCGGATCATAGCCGATCCCTCACACCCTGGTCACGTACTGTTTGCCCCCCTCCCCTCTGGTAGAAGACTTCGGTCCATCCAGACTAAAACCTCCCGTCACATGAACAGCTTCTTCCCCTCTGCCATTAGACTGCTGAACACTAAGTGACTCTCGTGCACCATGTACAGCAGCTCAACCAGACTCATGTCAATCATCACTGTTTTCTTCCTGCATTACCGACTGCACTATATAGTTCTCCACAGTATCTGCTGCTGGCTAATATATATTTTAACTGTTGACCAGTATCACTTAATCATATCCTACACTTTATTACATGTATAGTTTATTTCTCTTATCTTATCATGTTTAATGTTGCAGCATTGTACCGAGACAAATTCCTAGTTTGTGTACTACATGAACAATGGCAATAAACCTGATTCTGATTCTGATTCTGATTCTGAAGATGCAAGGGATAGGGTGAGATGGAGGCAGATGATCCACTGTGGCGACCCCTAAAGGGAGCAGCCAGAAGAAGAAGAAGATTAAAGACAAAGGCACTATCTTGCTGAGATTATATTTGTGTGGTCATGGAGAACTATGGACTCATGGATTAGTAATTGTGCTTAAAGGTACACTCCAGTGGATATAAATCCCCTATAAAAACAAATCTCCATTGGCTAAAATGGTATCTTGTGCCTTTTTTTTCTACAAACAAACCTTTCTTATCGTTTCATGTCAAAATCTTTTCACTTTTCCTCCTCCTCCTTCAAATGGAAGGATCTGTGAATAAGCCCACCCACATCCCACAAGGCTAATGGTGGCTAGTGCTACGTCAAACAGAATGAATCCTGTGACTTACCAGTTGAAGGACATGCTCACTTGTATGCACGGTGGTCCAAGATAATGACTGTACTGGTCCTTGGGGTAAAACCCATCTTGATTTGGGTCAAGTTTTCAAATCGGCTGACCAGAAATGGCCCTGGAGGCTAACTTCAGTCAGGCCACAGCTAGTTCTTACGTCCTGATCGGCTCAACACCAGGACCTGCCATAGTTATGTCACCAAAAACGCTCCAGCTTGCCTTTTTCCAATGGGAGGAGCTTAACTGAAATTTAACAGCAAAAAAACACAGGCATGACATATTTGAGTGATTCCCCTCTTGATAAGTCTTGTAAGTCATGAAAAAACATGTTAGACATGTTAACAATAATAAAACCCTTGATTTTAGGCTGAGTCTCACTTTAATACACTTTTGTATGTAGAATTAAGAGACAAAAAGCTTTTTTGTGCTCACAAAGGCACACTCAAAGTTCATAATTAAAATCACTTTAAATGGGTTTGAGTTTAAATCTTATGTGCCAGGTTTTGACAGCAAATAATGTCAAATTCATTTAATTATGTGACACCTAAAATGTCTGTCTGTTAACCAATAAGAAAGCAACATCACACAAAAAGACACAACTACAATTCAGCATTATAGTCATGTGCATTTATTACATTTGCTCTGAATGCCTTAAACAGCCATGCATGACTCAATCCATCTCTGCTTTGTAGAGTTAGAGTTGTGTGTGAGATGAATATATGCAAAAAACTGCCTCAAATGTGCAAAAATTTGTGCTGATTTGAAACAACCAACAAATTAAAGAGCTGCATGGCTGATTTTCATTTTCTAAATGACAGAATTACAGCCTCTCATGGTTCTTTATCATCATTTTGACTACATTTAGGCCTCTTTGGTAATATGTCTGTTTTATTGTATTGTCTGGAGGAAGATGCACAATAATCTACTTTAATTTTGTACCAATCTATATTCAACCTGCGGTTATTACAGACATTCTCAATCTCAAATGAGCTTTGAAAAGAATTAGTTCTCGACAGCACAGTTACAGTGATGTGAAGCTATGACATAAATTAGGCAAAATTGCACTGATGGAGAAAACGTCGGGGTTTGTTTATGGCATATATAGCAGGGAAATGTGTAATATAAACATTAGCAACATCAGCAAAAGACTCATGAATAATCTGTATGACAGTACAGAGGGTTTTTGGTAAAATGGATGCACACTTTTCACCATTACTGAATTAATTGTAGACTTTTGTAGCCCCAAACTAAGAGTTGTCATTTGCCAGCAGGTGACTCACTCTGTAATAACATTCTAAAGGAGGTCAGGCCAGTGGAGTACATGCTGACATTTGAATTGCTGCTCCTGACCTGTAGCATTGTTGAAGCCAAGGTTTTATGTAAATGTCTGTTTTTAACAGTGGTTTTATGGCTTGCTGTTTTGTCTGTGCTTTCTTGTCTTCTTGTGTGACCTTGCTTTGAAACAATGAAAACTAAAGTAGTCTTTACCTTTTTTAATTCTTGAATTAAATGCTCTGTAGCTACAGAGTAGGGACCTCTTATTGCATTCAGAAATATTTAGAAACAGAACCTAGAAAATGTTAATTGTAATGACAAAGCCTCTCTCTGTTTGAATTTGACTTAATATTATGTGTATTAGTTCTGGTTATAAAACGGTAATAACAAATGCACAGAAATGTAAAACAGTTTGTGTATTATTTCAAGCCCTTCTGTTATCGTGACAACTAATGCCTCTGGCATTGTAGCATTAATAGATTGGCTATGATTAACATTCTGATCAACAAAATTTAAAAAGGAAACACAAGCACTGGAGGACAAAAATAACTATTTCCTTATTAAAAATGAAAAAAACTTTACAATGAATGGCATTTGGTGGTGCACATTTTGTACTGTAGGCACACTGGAAGAACAAAGTCAGGTGTAGGCAGCACAGTGGAACAGTGGTTAGCACTAGTTGCCTCACAGCCAGAAGGGTCCAGGTTCAAATCCCCAGGCTGGCAGGGGTGGAACCTTTCTGTGTGGATTTTGCATGTTCTCCCTGTGCTGTGTGGGTTTACTTCAGGGGGCTTCAGTTTCCTCCCACAATCCAAAGACATTCATGTTAGGTTAATTGGTGACTCTAAATTTTCCCTAGCTATCTGTCTCTGATAGGCCCTTAGAATAGAGGGTTAGTGTACCTACTAGTTAAGTGCTTTGAGTGGTCTTTGCGACTAGAAAAAGTGCTATATAAGTACAGGTCCTTATCCCTTAGTGTGATAAACTTCTGTTATATCTACATACACTATACACTGTAATTAGTTTACATTTAATTTATAACGTTATAGCGTGGCACTCCTCTTCTTGACTGCCACCTTGTTGCGGTGGAGGCTTGCGTGTCCCAGGGATTCCAAGAGTAATGATGTTGGAAGTACTAGCTTCTGGTAGGGCCACTCATGGTGGCCAGGTCAAGGATGAGGAACCAGACAAAGAACACTCACTACTACAAGATATCAGCAGTGGATCAGATGGATGAAGTTACTTAACTCAATAGTTGTGAAGGTGGGCAAAGGCTGCAGCAAATTCATCCACTCTAGTCGTCTTTGTTTTCTTGCCACTGGAATCAGCTGGTTGATTTGTGAAGGACTGTGTGTTTCTTTTAGTGCAGCATCAAGTACATGTTAATCAAATCCACACGCAGGCATCTTTGCTCTGTGAAACATCTCAAGTAGTTTTACAGTGATCAGGTAAGGATGATGGAAATAGGCCCGTGATAGTCGGAAGTTCCTAGTCAAGAATCAGCACATAAGCAGTGGATGATTGATTCAATTGTTCAACTTTTGGACTGGTCATACGGTAGCAACCTTCACGAATGAGCAGCCCTATTTAGGATTCATTCTGCCCACCCTGCATAGGGTGGGAGCTAGAAAAGGTGCTCTAAACATACATTCAAATGATACAAGGCACTGGAAGAAAAGAGAACACAAAGAGAAGCAACTCCAACCAAAGCTTGACCTACCAGCTGGAATGACCTGCCCAGTTCAAACCTAGAATCTGCCTCATCAGCCATTTGAGAACACACCCACCAGCTGTGTCGGCGCCATGCGGGGGGCACTCATGCCCCCCCCCCCCCAAATGAGTTATTGTTCCCTGCCAAAAGTCCCAGATTTCCATCAGTTTTGTTTTATTAAATAATAATTATGAAAAGTCTGATTTCTGAGTGTAATTAAATGGTGTCAGATTATGTTACCCCTCCCTTCCCCAACAAAGGGAAGAGTGTGAGGGGCTAGGCCACCTGCAGCTCTTGTAAAGGTAACCCATGCCTTTAATTTATGTTAGGAGGATGCCACTCTTAGGTTTTATGATTGCTGTACAAAATGTTGAACAATTGTGTCTCTGGATTTGTTTTATAAGAGAAGAGGATGCATACCTTCCAACATTTAGGTTTTAAAATAGGAAAGGTTTTCACAGAGCAGTGGGGATATAAAAATTATTATAACGTAATATTATAACAGAAGGGACTGCATCTTTTGTCATTTTAATTAATTTTATTGAATTAAACAGTTTTATTCTTAATTTTATGTCTTCAAAATCCAAGTTTAAAATTCACAATTTTACCACAAACTTTTCAAGGAAAGCAATAGATTCATTATAAAATAGAGATAAATTTAGGAGTAAAAAATCCACAAACTAATAATAATGCATCAGATTTATATAGCGCTTTATCATAGACACTCAAAGACGCTTTACAAGTAGATACATTCATTCACTCCAGACAGAAAATGGTAGTGGCAAGCTACTACTGTAGCCACAGCTGCCCTGGGGCAGGCTGACAGAAACGTGGCTGCTAATCCGCGCCAACGGCCTCTCCGGCCACCACCGAACATTTAAACATTTTTACACATTCATACCCAGTGTTATGGGCACTGAGGCAATGCGGGTGAAGTGTCTTGCCCAGGGACACAACAGCAGGATATCTGGGGAGAGCGGGATTCGAACCGCCAACCATCGGGTTATTAGACGACCTGCTCTACCTCCTGAGCCACTGCCACCCCAAACCGATGAGAAAAGTAACAATTTACAAGAAAATGTTTGAAATTTTTGTTGTTCCTTTCCAAAGTTAAACATATAACGGTCTTCATTTACACACCTTAACCATGCTATTGACTGGCATTGATCCAGTGCTGATCAGTGCTTGCTTAGGATCACAGTTGGCCCTTCTGTCTACCCTCGCTAGACATTTTCTTCATCTACTAACACTTGACCATATATGAATGTCATTCTTAGACATTATTTTAGTTTATTATAGTTTATTATACTCTGACCTGGGACCAAAGGAGGTTAGCTGTTAGCTAGTGACTATTCACTCATTCACGGTTGTTTCTGTGCTTATTGTACTCCAGTAAGGTTGCCAGCCGTCTCGTTTTAGCTGGGACGTCCCGTTCATTGGGCTAAATATGTTTGTCCCAAGCGGGACGTGTGTTGTCCCGTATATTCAAGGCCGCCTTAATGAACGAGCTAGGCTGGGTTGAAGCCCAGGGGCCTACAAAGATCAGCGCCTATCATCAGCCAATGAAAAAGATCACATTGTTGTTAATTGGTCAAATTCTATGTCCATCACTTGACATTCATGTGTGGCTGCTGATTGGTCAGGTCAAACAGACCCACAGAAGATGCCATCTTTGCTGCTCTCCATCCAGCCCTCACCCACCTGGACTCAAAGAACTCCTATGTGCGAATGCTGTTCTTGGACTTCAGTTCAGCATTCAACACAAGCATCCCCAGTACCTAATACAAAAACTCAGACACTTGGGACTCAAAATATCTCTCTGTAACTGGGTGCTGGACTTTCTCACAGGGAGGACACAGAACATGTGGGTCGGCAGCAACACCTCCAAGACCATCACGCTGAGCACAGGGGCCCCACAAGGGTGCGTGCTCAGCCCGCTGCTCTTCACCCTGCTGACCCCTGACTGTGTACCAGCCTACAGCACCAACCATATCATCAAGTTTGTGGACGACACGACAGTGGTGGGCCTCATTGCCAATGATGAAGAGGCCAACTACAGAAATGAGGTGAGCCAGCAGGTCCAGTAGTGTAAAGACAATAATCTCTTCCTGAACATTAGAAAAACCAAGGAGACTGTGGTCTACTTCAGGAGAGGACACACACAGCATTCTCCTCTGATCATTGACAGAGCAGCTGTGGAGAGGGTGAGCAGCGCCAAGTTCCTGGGGATGCACATCTCTGAGGACCTCTCCTGGTCCCACAGCACCACATCACTGGTCAAGAAGGCTCAAACTCGCCTCTGTTTCCTCCGCAAACTGAAGAGAGCATGAGTCCCACCCCCCATCATGTGCTCATTCTACCGGGGCACCATTGATAGCATCCTCACTAGTTGCATCATTGTGTGGTACGGAAGCTGCACTGCCTCCTGCCGGAAGACTCTACAACACACAGTAAACGCAGCCAGCAAGATCATCGGTGCCCCTCTGCCTTCCCTCTCGGACATCTACCACACCTGTCTCACCCGCAGAGCCATCATCTTTGCAGGTGACACCTCCCACCCCTCACACTCCCTCTTCAGCCTCCTGCCCTCGGAGAGAAGGTACCAGAGCTTCCGGGCCCACTCCACAAGACTGCTAAACAGCTTTGCTCACCAGGCCATCAGGACTGTGAACTGTACACTGTAAAGCAGTTTGTTTTATCACAGCTGCACTCCGTTCCCTCCTCCTCTCCGTTCCTCCGTCTCCGGCCACCTGTCAGTGGACTGCACCAGTAAGGTTAGCAAGTAAAGTTAGCGCTTCTTATTTTCAATGAGTGTCTTTCTCAGCTTTAGAAAACTGACCGCACTGTTAGTGTGTGCCGTTTAAATATTTTACCTGCTGTCCGACAGTATTCTCTCTTACGATGGTTGCTGACAGCTGAGCTGCTTCCATTATGCTAGCTACATGTTAACTGCAGTAAATGGGTGAATTACATGAGCAACTTAGTCTTTTTCATATTCTCTATTATTGTCACCGTAATATTAACCTTCATTCTGAGTATTAGTGCATCTCGGTAATTAGAATATCATGGTTTGTAATTTAATTAAAAAAAGATAACCATAATCATCACAAATAAAATGGCTTAAATATTTCACTGTATGTGTAGTGAAGGCTCACATTCCTGCACTGATATTTAAAGTGTTTTTTTATTTTAGACTGGAAGAAGTTCTTTCAATTTTCATCTGAAGCCTAATTAAACTTTTAAACTTCTAGACCCAGCAAGGTTTCAAACATGATGGACTAGCTTGTTATTTTCTTTTTTACTTTAATGGAGTTGAATATTACTGTAGTTTGTGTGGACCACCCCCAGTTACACGGGGTGAGACTAGACATCCTGGCAGATAAGCACATCTGTTGCAAGGTCTGTGGTGAACATTTGCCAGTCGGTGCATCGTGACATGCACTACACAAAGAGCAGAGATAAACAAATCTATCATCTGGTCAGTCACTGCAACAGATACTGGAGTCAGTTTGTCTTGGCATGTCCTTGCCACTGATGGTACCTCTATCTGCCAAGAATGTGCTGCTAGTCCAGCAAAAGCTAGTGGTACTCAAATACTTTGCAAGCAGTTTCATGAAATGGTCAGTCAGAAAGCAACTCATACCGGCTCGGACGTCGCCCGGGTGAACAAGGTCAGGAGTTCCTGGCAGCGGAAGGCGAAGGACAGAGCTGCATTGAGGAATCTGATCAGACCTAAATGAAACAGTCATTGTCGCCCCCGACAGACTGCTATGATGATGATGATGTTTTTAACACGCAGTTACAACAGCCTTTATGGAGCAGCAGAGCTGCTATTTGAGTTTTTACACTTTAACATCCATCCATCCATCTTCTACCACTTCTCTGGAGGTTCAAGTTGCGGCGGCAGCAGCTCAAGCAGAGAAGCCCAAGCTTCCCTCTCCCCGGTCACCTGCTCCAGCTCTTCAGAGAGGATACCAAGACATTCCAAGGCCAGCTGGAAGACATCGTCTCTCCAGCGTGTCCTGGGTCTGCCCCGGGGTCTCCTTCCAGTTGGACGTGCCCGAAACACCTCAAGTGGAAGGCGTCCAGGAGTCATCTTGATCAGATGCCCAAACCATCTCAATTGGCTCTTTTCAGGATGGAGGAGAAGCGGTTCTACTCTGAGCCTTTCCCGGATGACTGAGCTCCTCACCCGGTCTCTAAGGGAGAGTCCAGCAATCCTGCTGAGAAAGCTCATTTCAGACGCTTGTATCTGCGATCTCATTCTTTCGGTCATTACCCAAAGCTCATGACCATAGGTGAGGGTAGGAACGTACATTGACCAGTAAATCGACACCTTTGCTTTAGAACTCAGCTCCCTCTTCAGCACAACAGACTGGTGCAATGTCCGCATCACTGCAGATGCTGCTCCGATCCATCTGTCAATCTCTTACTCAATTCTCCCCTCACTCATAAATGAGACCCCAAGATACTTAAGCTCCTGCCCCAAGTGAAGGAGTTTATCTCCAACCCGGAGAGGACAAGCCACCTTTTTCCGGCTGAGGACCATGGACTTGGACTTGGAGGTACGGATTCTCATCCCAGCCGCTTCACACTTGGTAGCAAACCATTCCAGCAAGGCCTGTTGGTCATAGCTTGATGAAGCCAGCAGGACAACGCCATCCACAAACAGCAGAGATGAGATCCTGTGGTCACCGAGCATGACACCCTCCAATCCTTGGTTGCGCCTAGATATCCTATCCATAAAAATTATGACATCTATATTATAACATCTGTTATTTAATTGTGTTGCTACAAATACTTCTGATTAAACTGTCAAGTTCAAGTTTCTAACTCATGTTTGATGGGTCATTATTTTATTTAGCTATGGGAACTTTTTATAATAGGCTACTGCACATTATATTAAGGCAGAGACTGAC
This sequence comes from Pholidichthys leucotaenia, assembly GCA_020510985.1. Lineage (NCBI taxonomy): Eukaryota > Metazoa > Chordata > Actinopteri > Cichliformes > Pholidichthyidae > Pholidichthys > Pholidichthys leucotaenia. The sequence continues at coordinate 56,429,995 of CM035843.1, read as the reverse complement.
AACAAAGTGATTTTCATAGGTGTGCATGCTTAAACGGGTGAGGTAAAACATGACCTAGATCCCCGAACAGGAGCTGTGCCAGTAGGAAACTGAGCTGGCGGACATGACAGAAATAATCGCGATTAGTCGGCTCATCGAAAAAATAGTTGTTAGATTAGTCGACTACCAAAATAATCGTTAGTTGCAGCCCTACTCTATTTGCACTACGGGTAGCATTACCGTACATAGACTGTTGTTGCTTTTTATCCTTACTCCTTCTTTTCTTATACAGTATATTACGCACACTAATAGCGAGAGAGAAATGGCATTTCGATTCTCTTGTATGTCCTGTACATATAGAAGTATTGACAAATAAAAATCTTTAAATCTTGAATCTTAACGGAGCCTGAAAGCTAAATGCACCTCCGACATCAGGACAATGTCAAAATCTCGTGGGGGTGGGGGGGGGTATGTAAGAGAGTCCATAAAAGCATTCCTACTTGGCTTGCCCCTCTTGGTGACACAGGGAGAGTGCTGGACTCTGGAGCAGGAGGTTGTGGGTATGAGCCTTCCTGCTAGACGCCACCAGTTGGGCTTAGCCGCCCATCCCCTTGGCTACAATAGTTTGCAGCTAAACACTGGTCACCTGTGTGGATATTTTTTAGTCCCAGCCTATCATCTTACATGGATTCCACTGCTTTTGGATGACATGACATGACACATTTTTTTGTTCCATCGCAAGGGAGAAACTTTTGAAAGTAAGTGTTCAAGGCCTTGGTGACATTAATATTGTGAGTGGCAGAAGTAGACAGACTCTGAAGTATCTGCTCAAATCAAGTGAAATGCTGTAAAGATAGTGTTGATGGTGCAGTGCTTCATGGTACCAATAATGATGCAAAACATTGTTTCGGTAAAGGCTTTTATTTTTCCTAATTTTTCTCTAAAACGTCAAATCTGATAGATGATATTTTATTCAACTCTGTATGCTTTTCACTTTTTGAAAACAAAACTGGTGGCAGAAAGATAACAAAGGCTTCGGTAAACATACGTCTGTATTTCATGTCCAGATCATTTTGTGTGGGGGAGTAAAAAATTAATGGCAACATTTTTGTTAAACATGTTTAATTAAAGCTAGAAGTGTCTTTGGAGCAGACTCAATAGTGATGTCATTTGAATCTTGGCTTGAAATGGACAGTGAGCCCAGAAACAAAACCAGAACCATCTGTGATAATTGAGGGTTCAAAACAACATTTAACATTTATTTGCAGTTTCTTTATTTCCAACAGAATGACGCCTCAGAGGGGACATTAATTAAAGCAATTATCCCAATAACCGATAGATACAAAAATATTTCTGTGCATCTTCTTTGTGGACATTAGCCTGTTGGCACTGCTGTGTTGTGACTGTGTACCAGATCCTTTACAGCCATATCCCCCTTCGCCAGCCATAATTAATTGCTTTACAGTCTTTGAGGCCATAATGCTCATCAGTTATTAATTAGAAATTCATTTCACTGAATAAATAATGCTGATGATTGATGATGAAAGTTGTAATTAGGTTCTTGGAGTAATGCACAGGGGAGAAAGCCTTTACACTTGAATCCAGGCTATTAAATACTGCTCATTTGAGAGACCGCAATGCCTCTTGTCATAAACCTAATACAGTAGCATCTGGATTCAGGGAGCAGGAGCATAAGTTGTAATTCACATACATTTTGTCAGATGAACTATTAATTTCTGTTTCCAAAATGTTGGTTTATACCAGCAGTAATTGGTTGTTAGGGCCAAAATGTTATATGTATTTATTTTTTTTAATTCGTTTTTCCAAATGTCATGGCGTAGATTATTATTACTCTGTGTCCTTTTAAACATGTAGAATCACTGATATATTGTAAAAATCTTCCTTCCAGGGATCATATACTCTGTAGTCTGCTTAAATGACAAGAGAGACCTGTGAAAACTCTCACATCTATGGCTGACTATTGATTTTACACAGAAGACCCAACCATTTCTGATAGCAGCTTTTGATATATTTTCTTGCAGCCACCAGCCCTTTGTGAAAAGTAAATGAGTCAATATTGACTTCCGGTTATGGCTGCCACGTAGGACGGACGTGTCTCGCTCTGCTCTGCTCCTGGAGAAAAAAAATCGGCAAATAACTCTCTCATTTGGGACAGAACGTATCCCAGCATTTGGGCGAGGATATGTCGGCGAAGCCTAAGGCTGGAAAACCAGGAAAAGGAAAAAGCGAGCCGCCGAAACAGTCCAAATTAACGGACTTTCAGGTCTGTGACGCAGCAAACAAAACTCCATATATGGCGGAGGAGGCTGGCAACGGTGCGATATCTGCGGGGGGAGGCGCAGATGTGCTGATGGCTGCCATGAGTTCAATGAGAGCGGACTTTTCCTCTAGATTTGATGGGATTATGACAGCGTTGGAAGGAATAAGAAAGGAATTGGGTGACTGTGTAGAACGAACGGCGCAGATGGAGCTCCGTCTCGCTAGTGCTGAAGATGACGTCACCCGTCTTCAATTAAAGGTGCGCACTTTGGAAAAAAAAATAAATCTCTGGAAGATAATATTTTGGATTTGGAATCTCGGTCGAGACAGAATAATTTGAGGCTGGTGGGTCTTCCAGAGGAATCAGAAGGTCGGGACGTATGTTCCTTTCTGGAAAAGTGGATTCCGGAGGTGCTGGGCAGCGAGGAGTTGCAATCAGCAGTGGTTCTGGAAAAAGCACATCGTATTGGCCCACGGAGAGATAAGGGACCGCCGAGGACCTTAATTATGAAGTTTCTTAGCAACAGAGACAGGATGAAGATCTTCAACGCTGCACGTGCTAAAGGAGAGATTAAACACCAGGACCAGCAGGTGCGGTTCTACCCAGATTTGGCCACAGGAATCCAGCAATTGAGGAAGCAGTTTGATCCCGTACGTAAGGAGCTGCGCAACCTTGGGATTCGTCATGGTGTAATCTATCCTGCGAGACTGCTGACCACGTATGAGGGCAGAACCCACATCTTCAAGACCCCAGAGGAGGCGCAGGAGTTCATCAAGAAGATCAAAGAAGAAGAAGAGACTGGTGGGAGCTAAGCATGTACAAAATATAAGGTAGAATAATTAAGCATTTGCACAGGCATCTGACTGACTTGAAGTAAATAGTAAGTTTACAAAATATAGATTGTATTATATATTAAAAAAACAAAACAAAAACAAAACAAACAAAAAAAAAAACTATGATGTACAAAGTTGTTAAAAATTTTGGAGTTAAGTTGGAAAACTACAGAGGAGAGTTAATGTTACGTCATTAAAAGCAGTAGAGTTAGGGTGATTGGGAGGATGAAGAAGGAGTGGCTTAGGCTGTTCCCCGTGGGTGTGGAACGGTCGATGGCTATATCGGGAGACAGAATTTTTCTTTTGATTTTGGGGGGTTTGCCACAAGTGTGGGAAGGGGAAATTTGTTTGTGTGTAGTTTGTAGGATGAATGTTCAACCACTCATGTTTTTGCTTCTCTGTATGAGCATGTTTACACTGCAAGGTAATCCCAAACTCTCTATTGATCATGGACCAAAGTGTTAATCTTAATTTAACTTCATGGAATTGCAGAGGTCTACAAAATTTAAAAAAACTTAAACAAGTTATGAATAAAATAAAGGACATGGGTTCAAGAATTGTGTTTTTACAAGAAACTCATCTGATAGAGGAGGATGTTAAAAGAATTAGGAGTAGATGGCAGGGAAGTGTATTCACCTCTTCATTTTCATCCCGAGCCAGGGGAGTTATGACTCTCATACATAAATCAGTTCCTTTTCAAGTGAAAAATGTAATTGGAGACAAATTTGGAAGATATGTAATCATTCAAGGTTCTTTGCTATTAGAAAATATAAATCTTGTGAACTTATATGGTCCCAATATAGATGATCAGAAGTTCTTTGCTAATTTATTTCTCATCTTATCATCACTTACAGGGCAACATATAATAGCAGGGGATTTTAATTGTACATTGAATCCCGGTATAGATAGATCAACAGGACTGGATTGTACGCACATTGGATGTAGGATGACTATTAATCATTTTATGAAAGAATTGAGATTGTTAGATATATGGAGAGAAATGAAACCACAAGTTAAAGCCTATTCTTGTTATTCCAGTACCTACAAGACATTCTCACGTATTGATTATTTTTTGATTTCCACAGAATTAAGGTCCAAGATTCAAAACTGCTTTTATGATAACATCGTGATCTCTGATCATGCACCCTGTTGTCTAATATATGTAGATAAAAAATTGACAAAGGAATCAGGTAGATGGCAATTTCAGCATAAATGGCTTCAGGATGAGGAATTTGTCAAGTATATAGAAAAACAGATAGACGAGTTCTTTGACATCAATACTACACAAACATCAGCATGTGTAAAGTGGGAGGCTTTCAAAGCTTTTATTAGGGGACATATTATTAGTTATATAGGATCAAAATCTAAGAAGACTCGAGAGGAGAGAGCTAAATTGGAACATAAAATAAAAAGTCTTCAGGAAAAAGTGTATGCAGGAAGTGACCCAAGGTTGGAGAATGAATTACTGATTTTGAGAGCTGAATACGACAAAAAATCAGCGAATAGAGCTGCCTCGAGTCTTCTAAGATTGAAACAATCTTTTTATGAACAAGGTGAAAAATCAGGAAAATTATTAGCATGGCAGATTAAACAATTGGAAATTAAAACACCAATTACCAGTATTATAAGTAATGGACAGGTAGTTATAGATCCTTTAGAAATTAATAGAGCCTTTAGAGATTACTATGAAAAATTATGATACCAAAAATGAACCTGATTTAACAAAACTAAATGGGTTTGTGAACGAACTATCTATACCGTGTATTCCAAATGAAAACAGGGAGATATTGGAGTCTAAAATTAGTCAAGAAGAAGTTGGGCTAGCCATTGATAATATGAAATCAGGAAAAAGTGCAGGACCAGATGGTCTTCCAGTTGACCTTTATAAAAAATTTAAGAATAAATTAATAAAACCTTTTTTGGAAATGGTTTTAGAAGCATTTCAAAATAATAATTTACCATCATACATAAATAATGCCTTAATTATACTGCTGCCAAAACCAGGTAAGCCCTCTAATAAATGTGAAAATATGAGACCAATAAGCCTATTAAACGCCGACCTTAAGATAATCTGTAAAATTTTAGCAAGACGAATACAAGAAATTTTACCAAATATTATTAATCGAGATCAGAATGGCTTTATAAAGGGTAGACAAGGCTTCCATAATGTAAGAAGACTATTTAATATTATTTATTTTAATAAAGAAGCACAGGATACAGCTCTCCTATCATTGGACGCCGAAAAGGCCTTTGATAGAGTTGAATGGCCCTTTCTTTTTGAAGTCCTACAAAGGTTTGGACTTGGAAATAATTTCATAAAATGGGTTCAAATAATATACAATAATGCTACAGCAGAAATCCTAACAAATAACAATATTTCAAAACCAATAAAAATCAATAGAGGATGTCGACAAGGCTGTCCACTTTCACCTTTACTGTTTACTATGGCAATTGAACCTTTAGCGATAGCGATACGTTTACATTCACAAATATATGGAATTAAAGTTGGACCAACAGAACATAAAATCTCCCTGTACGCCGATGATATAATTTTGTTTATGTCGAATCTAAAAAAATCAATTCCAACCTTGTTGAATTTAATAAAGAATTTTGGGGAAATATCAGGATATAAAATAAATAAAACTAAATCTTCAATATTAATGCTAAATGAGACCCAGAGAAATTACCCAGCCCCTGAGGTAAATCAATTCAATGTTGTAAATCAGTTTAAATATTTAGGAATCCAAATTATGCCTAAGCTAGAATCAGTCGCCAGTGTCAACTATGAAGCCTTAATGTCAGATATCAATGAGTTAACTCAGAGATGGATGTCACTACCAATGTCGATGATCGGGAGAATCAATATACTTAAAAGTAATATTTTACCTAAAATACTTTATTTATTTCAATACATTCCCTTATCACCACCTTTAGGTCTATTCTCAAGAATAAAAAAAAAGTTAGTGGAATTTATATGGAACAACAGGAGGGCTAGATTACGTTTGTCTTTATTATATTTACCATTTGATCGTGGAGGTCTGAAATGTCCAAATTTTATGTTGTATTATTGGTCGGCACAACTGAGGTCTATGACATATTATTTTTCATCAAATTATCTCCCTCACTGGACTGAAATGGAATCATACAATTTACCTTTACCTCTTCCCATATTCATATACTCAGATTCGGCAAAAAAATTACAAAAACAAGTTAAAAATCCATTTGTAAAGCATATGATCAAAATATGGTGTGAAGCTAAAAACTATTTAAAAGAACCACAGTTATTGTCACAATTTAGTCCAATATGGGGTAATCAATATTTTAAACCAGGGAGAGCGGACGCTGTATTTAAAGTATGGAATTTAAAAGGGATACAAAAGATTCAGGATTTATATTTGCCATGTGCAGACAACATAATGTCTTTTGAAGAGCTGAGGATCAAATTTAATCTCAATAGAACACATTTTTTTAAATATCTTCAACTTAGAAACTTTATTCGATCAAATCAAAATAAAGCTCTCACTCGACCTATTTATTCATCCTTGGAAAAAATGATGATGAAAGATAGTAAAAGAAAGGGTATTATTTCAGAGTTTTATAACTCATTGACACTATCTTCAAGTGAAAATTCACTGAAAAGATTAAACTACTGGAAAGAAGATCTGCAAATTGAAATTTCAGAGGAACAATGGGAATTGGCTTGTACAGAAGCTCAAACCAAATCAATAAATGCACGCCTTAAATTGATACATTTCAAATGGTTAATGCGGATGTATGTTACACCGGAGGAGTTAAATAGATATAACAAAAATATACCAGATACATGCACAAAATGCATGGAAAGTAAAGGAACCCTATTTCATTGTTTATGGGAATGTAGATTAATAAGAATGTTTTGGGAAGAGGTGAGGGTAACAATTGAAAAAATAATCTCAAAACAAATCATATTGAATCCTAAACTGTTTTTGTTGGGTCTGTACCCAGAAAAGCATAATTTTAATAAAAGTGAAAGAACATTCATAGACCTCAGTTTGCTTAATGCCAAAAAATGTATTGCACTATTATGGAAAAAGACTCATAGACCAGATGTGACTCAGTGGTTAAGACAGATGTTAACAAACCTTCCATTAGAAAGAATAACATATATACTGAAATCAAAGGAAATTGTGTTTGAGAATATATGGAGACCTTTTATTGATTATGTAAAAAATTTAAACATAACTCTTGAAGAAGAAGGTGAATGATGTGTGTGGACCTTGTAAATTCCAAACTGGTGAACATAATATGTATACTTATGTATTGGATTGTCTAGACTAAACAGAGGAGCATTGTTGAAGACTTGATTTTGTTGGTGGTTGTTGGTGTTTTTAGTGCATTTTTTTTTTGTAGTACTTTAGTGTTAGTGTTTGATTGTTTGTATCATGTTTGTTAAAAAAAAAAAAAAGGTTCAATAAAGATATTGTGGAAAAAAAAATGAGTCAATATTCACCTATTATGGTTTCTTGTTCTTGGCCCATAAACCTATAGAATATTTCTCATGTCTTTTGTGTCAAAATAGCACCCATATTAAAAGCATTAAAAAAAAAAAATTCTGCCTTTAAGGGTGATTTACAAGGCTGGCCAGCAGAATGGATGCAGGTGCCCCTCAACAAAAAGACTGAGGAAAAACAGCAGCTGAAGGTGGCATAGCCTCATCAAGCAAATTTAAAAAAAACAAAAATACAAAAAAACTGTAATTGGCGCTATTCACCTGTCACCAAGGGTGGGAGTGAGGAATGGTGACCGACCCTTGCTCCCCTCTTTTGCTAACCAGTATCTGCCCTATTAGCAATTTATAATGGAGATCAAGAAGTAGTCAGTGGAGAATGAAGACGACTGTCTGCACCCATTCCTAATTGGCTTTATGTTCCTTCTTTGATAAATAACTCGCTGCTACTATAGACGCTCTCAGATTTTATTGCTCTAATAGGACTCAGTAACTGGATTTACTAACACATACTGGGTCAAAAAGGACATAGAGAGCAAAAATGTTAATTAATATCAATAATGGCCAATTATTAGTTTGACAGAGGGATCCAAGCTAGCTGTGTGCTCTAATGACTCTGAGCTAACTTGAAGGGAAACACTGGTGAATTAGCATAACTGTGTATGCACACTCCATGGAGGTGCCCAGCAAACATCTGTTATGTTAGAAATTCAAATAGAATTCCTATTAGTAACCCTCGCTGTGGTTGCATAATCAGTCATTCTTCTTTAGCCATTTTGGAGGCGCTAACAATGCCCCTGTGACTGGTGGAACTCCTCCCTCTGGGCTTTCCAATCAAATTTGGCCCCATGTGGACCAGGTCCTAACAACAGACGAGGCAGGGTGGACTGGTGAGGGGAGCTTTGTGCTCTGACAGGAGCTCAATCTATCCACCCATGACGCATGACTCCAGAATGGAGAAACTCTTCTTTATTCGGATATAGCAGATACAAGTTAAGGAATTAATGTTGAAATATAGCTTTATGGCCTGCGGGGGATACATCTGCTTATTTCTGTGCACCTTGTGTTTGTTTTTACTCGCTTGCAGATTGTATTTAGAGAAACTGAATTTCTGGGAAAATGTATCTTATGCAGCATATATAAATGTATAGTAAGAAGGGGGTTATTAATTCAGAGAGATCATCTGAGGAGACAAGACAGCAGCTTCTTTGAGAAAACAGAATATAGTGTATTCTGCTAGAGAATTGATTTTCTATTTGGAGCAAATAATTAATTCCCATATGGTGGAGTTAGTCTTGTCTATTGTCCATATCAACTACTAGTGGGCATTTTATGTTTGTGAGTGAAATGCTTCATTTTTAATCAATAGGTGCTGTTATGCAGAATAAATGAAGCCAAAAATAAGAGTCATCCTACTGGTATACATAATTTCATATGAAAATGAAAGAAAATGCACAGAACATTTTCATTGGCTTTATTTCTTTGTCTACTACCTCAACATACAGTTCAATGCCTTTAATCATTCAGCATAATCATAGTCCTGTGTAGTAATTAAGCAGCATTACATGAGGGAGAGCAGTATCAATGAATGTTGTAACTACAGAGATGTCTACTGCCCTCTGCTTCAAATTGAGCCTTCGATGAATCACTGTAGTTACTACAGGTACAGCTCAAAAAATTAGGATATCGTGAAAAAGTTCAATATTTTTTGTCACTCATTTCAGAAAGTGAAACCCATATATTATATAGATTCATTACACGGAGAGTGATATATTTCAAGTGTTTATTTATTTTAATTTTCATGATTATGGCTTACAGCTCATGAAAACCTCAAATTCAGTTTCTCAAAAAATTAGAATATTACATAAAATTAATTTAAAAAAAAAGTTTTTTAATAGAAATGTTGGCCGACTGAAAAGTATGTCCATGTACACACTCAATACTTGGTCATGGCTCCTTTTGGATTAATTACTGTATCAGTGCAGCGTGGCATGGAGGTGATCAGCCTGTGGCACTGCTGAGGTGTTATGAAGGTCCAGGTTGCTTTGATAGTGACCTTCAGCTCGTCTGCATTGTTGGGTCTGGTGTCTCTCATCTTCCTCTTGACAATACTCCATAGATTCTCTATGGGGTTTAGTTCAGGAGAGTTTGCTGGCCAATCAAACACAGTGATGCCATGGTCATTAAAACAGGTTTTGATACTTTTGGCAGTGTGTGGAGGGTGCCAAGTCCTGCTGGAAAATGAAACCAGCTTCTCCATAAAGCTTGTCAGCAGAGGGAAGCATGAAGTGCTCTAAAATTTCCTGGTAGACGACTGCGGTGACCTTGGTCTTGATAAAACACAGTGGACAAACACCAGCAGATGACCTCTGTTCAGATAAAAGTAAATTTTGCATTTCATTTGGAAATCAAAGTCCCAGAGTCTGGAGAAAGAGTGGAGAGGCACAGAATCTAAGTTGCTTGAGGTTTAGTATGAAGTTTCCACAGTCAGTGATGATTTGAGGAGCCATGTCATCTGCTGGTGTTTGTCCACTGTGTTTTATCAAGACCAAAGTCAGTGCAGTTGTCTACCAGGAAATTTTAGAGCACTTCATGCTTCCCTCTGCTGACAAGCTTTATGGAGAAGCTGATTTCATTTTCCAGCAGGACTTGGCACCCCCCCACACACACTGCCAAAAGTTTAATGACCATGGCATCACTGTGTTTGACTTGCCAGCACACTCTCCTGACCTAAACCCCATAGAGAATCAATGGAGTATTGTCAAGAGGAAGATGAGAGACACCAGACCCAACAATGCAGATGAGCTGAAGATCACTATCAAAGCAACCTGGACCTTCATAACACCTCAGCAGTGCCACAGGCTGATCACCTCCATGCCACACCACATTGATACAGTAATTAATCCAAAAGGAGCCTTGACCAAGTATTGAGTGTATACATGGACATACTTTTCAGTCGGCCAACATTTCTATTAAAAAGTTATTTTTTAAAATTAATTTTATGTAATATTCTAATTTTTTGAGAAACTGAATTTGGGGTTTTCATTGGCTGTAAGCCATAATCATCAAAATTTAAATAAACCAACACTTGAAATATGTCACTGTCTGTGTAATGAATCTATATAATATATGGGTTTCACTTTCTGAAATGAGTGACAAAAAACATTGAACTTTTTCACGATATTCTAATTTTTTGAGATGTACTTACAGGTACATGAAATTTAAAAAAAAAAAAAATACATGATACTGCATGACCTCGAGTGTAATATTGCTTTTATACAGCAGTTCCACTAGCACAGTTTATTAAATGACAGCAATACTGGACAAAATATTATATTTTGTTTGTTTAACCAGTTATTTTGTACCTCTGAGGAAAAATAGTCCCTTCTAAATTTAGCCAGTTATCTCTTGCCAAGCATGCCAATCAGCATAATACAGAAAGGAATAGTCTGTTGTCATTTCACACACATGTAGACAAATTGTTGAAATGCAAAAGTCAGTGTTTATGATACATACTGGTCACCTGTTGAGGTTTGTGGGTGTCTGTGAGATTGTGCATGTGGCTAGCTAGCATGCTAGTGATTTAGCTTTGGTACACTTCACTTGCTTTTTCTTGGCATTTTCAGATGAAATAAAGAGTCCATCACCACAAAGGTATTATTGCTTGCTCATCAAGTCAATAAATCCAACTGTAGCTTGTCTGTTTTGTTTAAGCTGGTATAAAATATCTTGCCGGCTGTTTACAGGGGGTGGGTATCCAGATCAGACAGGCCTGGATCAAGACTGTCTCTTGTCTCTTTTCAAACAGCACCTCACTGTGGTATCCAATACAATATTACATTTCTCACATGCAAGAAGCCACTGAGCCATCCCTGCATCCATCCATACATCCATCCATCCATCCATTTTATACTGCTTTTCTGGAGGTTCGGGTCGCGGAGGCAGCAGTTCAAGCAGAGAAGCCCAAACTCCCCTCTCTCCGGCCACCTGCTCCAGCTCTTCAGAGGATACCAAGACGTTCCCAGGCTAGCTGGGAGATATAATCTCTCCAGCGTGTCCTGGGTCTGCCCCGGGGTGTTCTTCCAGTTGGACGTGCCCGAAACACCTCAAGTGGGAGGTGTCCAGGAGCGAAGGGCCAGACTAAGAGTGATCGAATAGACTCCCATGATAAAAAAAAAAAAAATCAAGGATTCAGTGCACCCCGCCCGGTATGGAGTTACGGGGGCCCCGCCCTGAAGCTAGGCCTGGGGGAGGGGCTTGATAGCTAGTGCCTGGTAGCCGGGTTTCTGCCCATGGGACCCAGACGGGCTCAACCCGAAGGAGTTGCATGGGTCCGCCCTCCTGTGGGCTCTCCACCTGCAGGAGGGACAATGGGGGTCCGGTGCTATGCAGCTCAGGTGGCAAGCAAAGGCAGAGACCTTCACGGTCTGATCTCCGGCTTTCGAAAGCCACTGATGTTAACTTTAATTAATTTAAAATTTATCAAAACAAGTGGAGTTGATGCATATTCAGTGAAAAATCCAGGTACGATTATCAGGGAATATAGTAGCTCCTGGAATCCCTATTGTCCAGTCAGATTGCTCAGTCAGAACTGTTTTATAATCAGTGTTGAGCAAGTTACTAAAAAATAGTAACTAATTACAGTTACTAGTTACTTCTTTTTCAAAAGTAATTGAGTTACTTTACCAATTACTGCATGATTAAAGTAATTAGTTGCATGGAAAAGTAACTTTCACATTACTTTTAAATGCATACTTAAATCATCTTGCATAGCAAGGTAGTTTAATTAATGGATTACATTATGGGTTTATTAATGGCAGGCTAAAAACAGACTGTTTCAGACAGAACTTCACAGACAGTTTTTTAATGCTGGTGTTGCTGCACATGTGTCAGTGTGGGACAAGAAAGCTGTCCATGTTTATCTTATCTTTGTTATGGATTCATCTGATGTGCAGTGATCCAAAGGAAACGTTCATTTTCCACAGTCCAAACGTCTGCTGTGACAGATACATGATCCAGTCTCTCAAATGCCTTTTGGAGATCAAAATCCATTTTTGAATAATCTTTATCCAGGTAGCAAATAAATGCATTTTAATGTCAGTAGATCACAGTCCGGCTGTTGGATGGAAAGTGACTGTTGTCACATCTTCATTCTGTCACAAAGTATCTTGGAATCAGTCCGTTTAATTCTTGCTAGGTCACAAACTGTCCAGATGCATACCTGTGATTGAAGTCCAGCCATGGGTGTTCAGATAAGAGTATTTCCACTTTACATTCTGCTGTGAGATCCACTTCACAATGTTAGTTGTTAGCATAGTAGCTAGCAGTTACTTAGCACTAGCTTTGTTGGAGAGTTTTGCTGTTTTCAGGCACTTCTGAAAAGGACTGCATTGGCATTTAGTTTGCAACCCACCAGTACGCTTTTGTCCTTAACCGTGATAAAGGAAAAATAGTTTGTGTATGTCCACAAAAACAAAGTAGCTTCATCTCTTCCATCACTCAGTAATGAAGACTTGGTGCTTTGCAGCAGGTCACGTCGACTGACTGCTCGTCTCAGCTATGGTAGGGTCAGATTGTATGTTCATTTATTTGTGCTAAAAAATATCTATCCATATTAATAAAGCAAGTAACGCATCTGATCAAATTTTAGTAACTGTAATGCATTACTGAATTTTTAAACGGTAATTTTGTTATAACAAGAACGGTAATTTTGTTATGGTCAGGTCAGGCACTGGTTTGCTTGCTACCGGATAACCATGAAAACTGGTACTACCTGTCTCATGGGTCGGGCCGTTGGTGACTCAACCAGCAACCCTGCCCTTCCGAAGGCGTGGAGGGTGAAACTGGGCATCCTGGCAGAACTAAAAACAATATCTGTCACAGGTCTGTGGTGGACCACTCCCAGTTACATGGGGTGAGACTGGACATCCTGGCAGATAAGCACATCTGTCGCAAGGTCTGTGGTGGACTTTTGCCAATCGGTGCATCGTGACATGCACTACACAAAGAGCAGAGATAAACAAACCTATCATCTGGTCAGTCACTGCAACAGATACTGGAGTCAGTTTGTCTTGGCCTGTCCTTGCCACTGATAATACCTCTGTCTGCCAAGAATGTGCCGCTAGTCCAGCAAAAGCTAGCAGTACTCAAATACTTTGCAAGCAGTTTCATGAAATGGTCAGTCAGAAAGCAACTCATACCAGCTCGGACGTTGCCGGGTGAACAAGGTCAGGAGTTTCTGGCAGCAGAAGGCGAAGGACAGAGCTGCGTTGAGGAATCTGATCAGACCTAAATGAAACGCCCCCAACAGACTGCTATGATGATGATAATAATGAATTTTGTTACACAACATGTTACTGCAAAAGTAGTGGCATTACAGTAACGCGTTACTCACAACACTGTTTATAATACAGCATTTGTCAAAGTTAGGGGTAATTTATTCAGTTTCCCTGTTCACAAAATTTAAATAAAACATAGTCTTTCTAAATTTTTGCATTGTCTTAAGTGTAGCTAATACATTTTTATTAACATTGTCTAATGTAGGACTTAACATTAACTTAATTTTTTTAAAATTTTATTACTCACCAGTTGCTGTTGGACTGCTTTATAATCAGTCAATCAATCAATCAATCAATCAACCAACCTTTACTGTCATGAAATTGCCTTTCTCTAGGCATCCGTATTGTAAAAAGAACATAATTTAAAACACACTCACACCCACCTCACCCCCCACCCGATAGCCATTCACACATCCCTGAGACACATTTGGATTTTACAGTAATGTTAACTTCTTACAGTTGCAGTTAAAATGATAACTGCCTATGTATATATATATAAAAAACAATTAAAATGGCTAAGTGAATCTAAGTAGCTAAGAGAAATAAATACTTAAAACTGACTAAAACTATAATATACATATAATATACATAATGTTCATAAAGTGCAGTAACATGTATAAAAGATTCCGGATCAACTGTTCAGCATCCTAACAGCTTGTGGAAGGAAGCTGTTAACCAGTCTGGTGGTTCTGCCTCTGACGCTCCGGAATTGTTTGCCAGATGGCAGCAGTTCAAAGTGTTTGTGCAGAGGGTGAGAGTGGTCATTAACAATGTTCAGTGCCCTGCTCCTACAACAGCTCTGAAAAAGTTCTTGAACAGAGGGGAGGGAAACTGCAATTACCCTCTCAGCTCCTGTAACTATCCTCTGCAGAGCTTTTTTGTCAGACATACTGCAGCTGGAGTACCATGTTGCAATGCAGTACGTCAGAACACTCTCCACCACACCTCTGTAGAAGATCCTGAGGATGCAGATGGGGAGAGAAGCCTGTTTGAGTTTCCTCAAGAAGTGCAGTCTCTGCTGGGCCCGCTTCCTGATCCCCAAGGAATTCTTTCTCCAGGTCAGGTCCTGCGAGATCTGCACTCCGAGGAACTTGATGTTCTCCACTCTCTCCACTGAACGGCCGCTGATGCAGAGAGGGACGTGTTCAGGCCGTGACCGCCGGAAATTGATAATCATCTCCTTTGTTTTGTCCACGTTGAGCACCAGATTGTTCTCCCTGCACCAGCCCTCCAGGTCTCTAACTTCTTCCCTGTACAGTGATTCCTCACCCCTCTGAATAAGTCCCACCACTGTGGTGTCATCCGCAAACTTAATAATCTGGTTGCCCTCGTGTCTGGACACACGGTCATGTGTTAAAAGTGTAAACAACAGTGGACTGAGTACACAGCCTTGAGGGGATCCAGTGCTCAGCGTGATGGCGTTGGAGATGTTGTTTCCAACCCGGACAGACTGAGGTCTCTCGGTCAGGAAGTCCAGGATCCAGAGACATGTGGCCGTGTTCAGACCAAGAAGGAGTAATTTCTCCATCAGTCTCTGGGGAATAATGGTGTTAAATGCTGAACTGAAATCAATGTACAGGAGTCTGGCGTAGGTGTCTATCTGATCCAGGTGGGTAATGACAGAGTGCAGGGTGGTGACTATGGCATCCTCTGTGGAGCGATTTGAACGATACGTGAACTGGAGCGGGTCATGTGATGCAGGGAGGCAGGCTGTAATGTGTGGTTTAACAAGCCTTTCAAAACACTTCATCACAATTGGTGTCAGTGCGACAGGACGATAGTCATTCAGACAGGAAACAACAGCTTTCTCTGCCACCGGTACTATGACAGAGGTCTTAAAGCATCTAGGGACGATGGCCTGACTCAGGGAAATGTTATATATGTCAGTCAGGACATCCGCCATCTCGCTCGCGCAGTTGGCGGATATTAGAGGCATTAGCAACTCATCTTTTTCACTAGCCAAGTGCCCAGGATTCATAATAAGCACATGTTTTCCTCTTAAATCTGCAGGTGTTTTGTCTCATGAAATAAATTCTTTTACTTGTGTGGCACACAACAGGTGATTTGAGGGGAGGTGCTACCCCCCTTGTTAGCAAAATGATGCAAAAGCATCAGCATCAAGTAGTAGTCCAAGGATAGTTTATGCAGCACATCTGAACATGACAGCAAAGGCATTGCTGCAAATGTACAAGATGTTTTAAGACATGTCTATGAGCAAAACACTTGCAAATTTAGTTAAAAAATATTCAGATTTCTGAGTGCATAACTAAATTTGTGTGAAAAAAGGGTATCACAAAAAGTGACAAATTTACAGGAAAAAAGTACGAAATTTATCAGAAAAGTCACAAATTTGCCAGAAGACAAGTTGCTAATTTATCAGAAAAAGATTTCCAAGAAATTAAAAAAAAAGTGAGAAAATGGAAAATTTCTGAGAGAAAGTTTCAAAATCTGCAGCTTTTGTTCTTTAAAAATTTCTCCTTTTTTTCTTGTAAATTTGTAACATTTATTCTCATAAATTTATAACTTTTTTCTTAAATGTATTTTTTTGCTTATTCATGAGGGAAGTTTTTACTTTTTTCATATAAATTTGGAACTTCATGCTTATGGTAAATTTGGGACTTTTTAATTTTTTTTTTTTTTGTCTTTCGGCTGCTTCCTTTCAGGGTCGCAACAGTGTATCATTGTCTTATGTCGCGATGATCCACATGTTGCTTTGGCAAGGATTTTTATGCCGGATGTCCTTCCTGATGCAACCCCTGCTCATTTATCTGGGCTTGGGGCCGGCACAGGAAGTACACTGGCTTGTGCTCCCCCTGTGGCTGGGTAAGATAAGATAAGATAAGCCTTTATTAGTCCCACAATGGGGAAATTCCAGGATTGCAACAGCACAGGGATAGCAACACTCAGAGCAACAATCAGAAGGCAAGAAAAAACAAGAGCAGCTAGTATACATATGTACATATTAATATAAATATATACACTACCGTTCAAAAGTTTGGGGTCACCCAGACAATTATTTTGTGTTTTCCATGAAAAGTCACACTTATTTACCACCATGAGTTGTAAAATGAATAGAAAATATAGTCAAGACATTGACAGGGTTAGAAATAATGATTTGTATTTGAAATAATAATTTTTTCCAGATACTCAACCTGCTCAAAGGAAGGTCAGTTTTATAGCTCCTCTAACCAGCTAAACTGTTTTCAGCTGTGCTAACATGATTGCACAAGGGTTTTCTAATCATCCATTAGCCTTCTGATGCAATGAGCAAACACATTGTACCATTAGAACACTGGAGTGATAGTTGCTGGAAATGGGCCTCTATACACCTATGTAGATATTGCACCAAAAACCAGACATTTGCAGCTAGAATAATCATTTACCACATTAGCAATGTATATTAGATATTAGAGTGCATTTCTGATTAGTTTAAAGTTATCTTCATTGAAAAAAACAGTGCTTTTCTTTCAAAAATATAGAAATTTCTAAGTGACCCCAAACTTTTGAAGGGTAGTGTTGTGGCGGGTTTGGGAAAACCCCCACAACAGACTAAGGACAGACAGCTCGCTACTCCTGGTTTTTTCCGCTGCATGCTGTGATGTAATCTGCCATTCATGCATTGTTTCACTGCTGTGATGCTAATGTGCCATTCATGCATTGTGTTCATGCATCCTGTCCTGTCTGTGCCTCTCATATGCTAATGTCCATATCGACTGCTGTGAATGTCTTTGATGTATTGTCTGAGTTGGGTATATATGCTGCACGATTCTGTAACTCATTCTCTCATTCTCTCACTCTGCAACCGCTGCGCTGACACACACACTGTGTCCCTTTGCTGGAGAGCTTCCGAGCCGCCCATAGGGCGAGCTTCGTGACGGCGGTATGATTTAATAAACTCTACTTAAAACCTATCATCCGCTTCAGTGTATATATATAGACACACAGTAAGCAACTTTCCTTCCTCCATTCTATTTTTGCTGAGCACCAAGCTAGAAGACAGGAAGTACCATTTTCATATGATCTTTGTTATGACCCGGTTGGGACTTGAGGCCACTCCTCCGGTTAGGACTTTTTAAATAGTAAATTAGCTTTTTTATATGTATATTTTACACCTTTATTCTTTCAAATTTATAGTTAATTTAAGTTTAAATGTTTATATTTTTATCCTAAATTATGAATACCCCCAGTTGACAAATTGCCTACTGGTGATGCATCTTTATTTCCCATAAATTTATGATTTTCTAATTGTACATTTGGAGCTTCTTTTTTTTTACAATTTGCAAGTTTTTCATGGAAGTGTGTGGCCTTTTTCTTACAAATTTGTATTTTCCTCATAAATTTGCAATGCTTTTATTATATCTTTACAACAGTTTATCATAAATTTTTCATAATAGAGAATAAATTTTTAAAACAAATTTACCCGTTTAACTATTTTTCTCAACTGTGACTCACTTAATGTAAATTTGTGACTTTATCAACAATTTGCATCTTTTCTTTGTCTTAAATTTGAAATTTCATTTTTGTATATTTGTTTTTTCTCTATTTGCATCTTCTTTATAGAAATTGTATGACTTTACTAATAAATTAGTCACTTCATCAGAAATGTACCACTCTTTTTTCATAAACTTTAGTGGATTTATAAATCATGTGTTGCTAAGACTAAATAATAGAATATACCACCTGTCAAAGTGGCTAGTAAGTGTGATATTTGCTACAGATCACAGTCAAAATCTGCTGGCATTTGAGCAGAGGGTCATTACTAATGTCAAACCTCGCTGTTATGATTCTATCGCTACTAAAAGCTCTAAATTCTTTCTGTAAGTCGCAAATACATCACCATCCAATTTAAATTCTCAGTTGCCTCGTGTTGGGAACTTGTATTGTTCTCAAGTTAATGTCACAGCATTAATGTTTAATATAATCCTAACCTTGGCTAACTACGAAGTGGTGTGACTGCCGTCATCACTTACAGCTCAGTGTGACCTTCTGCGGTATAATCTGAACATGTAATTCCCTCCAGTGTAATGTCATGTTTGATCAGAAGAGCTACCAGTGTCCTGATCCTAACGGGGCGCAGCAGGAGGTGTGGCCCGTCAAAACGGACAACCAGAGGTTCATCTTAAGGGCAAAACTGATGCTGTCTGCATTTTTTTTTCTTGCGTAGCTGTGGTTGACCTCGTGAGATAATTTAGTTCAATAAAAAAATAACACCACTATCAGTATGGCATGCACAGTAAAAGTAAATAAGTTGTGCTAAAATTGTTTAGCCCTTTCTTTCATGTTTAAAAAAAAATGTCTGCACCCTAAATGAATGTCTTTTTGTTAATAAAAAAAAAAAAGCAGCATATGTTTGGTGCACAGTGCTGCATCCAACAGATTTGGGTAGAGTATACATGACTGGGTGACGCCATGGTTGTATATATGAAAGAGCTCCAGCTTTACGCTCCTCTCCATCCCACGGCCTCGGGTGTATAAATTTACTTGATGGTTTTCGTTTCTCTTTCTTAATTCATTGCAGTCGGATTCCTCTTTGATGCAGTTCTGTTGTCCCCCAAACAATTGAAGTGGAGACAATGGAGGCATAATGATAGATCCGTGTACCCACCATCTGTAAGAGCAGCTGCTCCCTTGCATCTGTACAATATGCTGGAGCGGGGAGCCTCAGTAATCTGCATAATAAGGAGAGGGCTTATCTCAGTCTAGTTAATAATCACAAGCAATCGATGCACTTCATTCCCTCACTCTTGACTGATAGGGGGAAAAAAAGGCAGCAAAGTTTTGGTATGTTTGTTGTATCCTCAAGGTAGATAGGAGTCATGAAGTAATGCCGGGTTGTTGATTTAGCCTGCAGCTAAAGATTTAGTCTGCACTCAATTTCATCTTTTCATGAATACCATAATTACAGCAGGACATTCTGAGTTATCATGCTGCTTCTTACCTTCTTGCTCCCTTATAGGGTTTGTAGCCTCTGAAGCAACATCAGACTTGGCCGTGCGGTTCTTTGAGAACATGTAGCTTTTTGTAGTGTTGATAAGAGTCACACCTTCTAAACGCTACTGTCCCACAAGAAGATTGTTGTTGTAAAACACTAAAAATTGATGGATGATTTAACCTTCTGTCAAAAATGGCTTCCTGGACATTACTACCTCTGTGCATTTGGCCATAAGAACAAACTCTAGAAAGTCGTTTTCTGAAGGGCGTCAGTCCTCATCTCCAGGAGACCTTTAGCTCTGTAAAATTAGATTTTTTACCTCTGCCAAGGAAGTAATATGATCAGGGTGGTTTGCTTGTCTGTTTCTTAGTAGGATTACACAAAAACTGCTGGCCAGATTTTGATGAAATCTTCATCAGAGGTGGCCGTTGGGCTACAGATGAACTTGAGAATGCATACCTCCACCAAGGCCCTATCTCACATTATTAAAGAAAGTGGAAAAGTGATCCAGAATCTTCATCCTGACCTGGATCAAATCCAAAATCTAACCCCCGTATCTCACGGAGTGGCGAATGCTGACTGAAGTGGCGATTTTTGCATTTCGTTAGATTTCATAAAAGGTTGACAAACAGTTTGCAGTTAGTTTTTATGGTCCCGAACAGTTTCTCTTCTCGGCAAAAAATTTTTGAAAACTGTCGCATTTTTTTTAACAGAATGTATTTTTCTGCAACTTTTGCAAAATAGTTGTAACTGTTTGCAAACGGATGTAACGTGTGTCACTTAAGTTCTTTTTGGTTCGCTTAGTAGTGAGCACCAACAGCTGTTTAAAACCCTTTATGACAAAACTGTTGGCAACCTTAAAAACTGTTTCACAACCTTTGACAAAACCCAAAAAGCACAGCGTTCATGAACGTTCCTCAGCATTTGCCGCTCCTTGAGATACTAGCTTTATTTTCATCGACGTTTGTCAAAAAAAAATTGGTGAATCCAAAAATCACCATGTTTGTCAACATTTGCCGCACCATGAGATGCTCTCCTCATGGGTTCATCCATACCCCATCCTGACCACCTCTGTTGAAAATTGAATCAAAATCCGTCTAGAGTTTTTTGCGTAATTCTGCTCACAGACAGACAGAGGCAGAGGTATGCGCTCTCTGGGTGCCGTCCAGTTTAAAATTACTTTCACAGACATGAAAACGTTATGGATTGAATCTCTATAACATACGCATATCCTTTCACTTATCAACTCTGTGTCTGAAGTAGAGGAGAATAATGCTGTGAATGCCTCACAGAGAGTTCATTTTATGCAAAATATTTCTACATGATCCTATACAGCAGCAGGGTTTATTAATCAGTGTGTTGCTTTGATGCTTGTTGACAGTCCAAGAGTGCACAATCTATCGTACCAGGGTGTTTTGAATATAAGGCACTGAAATAAAATTGAATAATATAATAAATGCCCCAAGGCTTTTTGATGTTATCGTTATTATTTCTTAAACAAACCCCCTGTTCATTACACTTGGTAATGGCTCCTAAGCAGACACTAAATTGATTGGACGGTAGCCATACAATAATATTGATCAACAAAATCTCCCCTTGGTATTCACTTGTTAAATATGCTCATTAAATTTGGTTATTTAATCCTGTGCAGTGCAAATGAAGTAGAATACAGTCTACAAAATCATGAATATGTTTTGCTTTTTTCTCAGTAAGCTGAAAAAAAACCCCCAATTCTGTCTTCAAAAAAAGCCCAGCTTCTGTTTGACAAAGGCATTTTACATATAGAAACAAATTATAAAGTGTCCCAGTTAGACAGTAAGGCCCAATAAAGTATTGTGCTACCACAACAATTTGCACTGTATTGCAATTCCCCATCAAGGACTCTTGTGAAATAATGGAATATTGTTCTTCTTAAACTTATTATTCTAAGATTTCTATCAGTTTTTTTTCCTTTAACAGCCCGAGTAGATCCAGAGCAGCTTATGTCACTTAGGCTTGTATGTATCAGATTCTGTCCTAGCTTTAACTGTCACATTTGCTTCTCTAAGATTTTTTCTTACAATATGCCACAATGTAAAACACAAGCAGAGGGCACTCGGAGAGTGCATACCTCCACCAGGTCTGTTTGTCCACTGATTGAAATGTGTCAATTGACAGAGCATCATAAGTTGTATGTACCTGTGTATTTTCATGATATTAGTAAAAACATATTTTCAGAAAGCTGTATCTCACAATGTGAGAAAACAGTTAACATGTGACCCAGAATACGCATACTGGTCTACCGCAAAATCTTACGGGTTCATCCTTGCTCCAGCACCACCTGTGAGGAAAAGTTCATCAGTATATTTTTATGTAATCCTGATAACAGACAAACGACACTGAAACATTACCTCCTTGGCAGAGATAACGTGTCATTGTTCATTAATATTTCACTATAATGTGTAGAAACCTAAAGATTTCCCCCATGATCAGAAGTTGTAAAGTGTATCAAAACATTCAGCGCAGCATCATAACCCCACCCTCTACCTACTGAAGGTACAGCTGCAGAATGGGACAGACGTGCAAATTTCAGTTTAAATGGAATTTAATTTGCAGTTAAAATTCACAAGTGTAAAGAAAACTAAAGCTACAGTAAATTATGGCCTTAAAAGACTTGGAATATGCTATTGTAGACTGATGAAAAATCTGAACTTGTCAAAAATAATGAGTCTGTATCTGAATCTTTGCCATATACTAAATCCATAGACACCAAATACCCTCACCATGCTAGTCAGTTATTATTGTTAATGTTATTGATGCAGTCTAAAATTTCAGATATTTCAGAAATATTACAGTAATGTGTATATAGTCTGAATATAAAATTGCCTGCTTCCTTCCATGGTTCCTGAACCTCCTAATTAAGCATGCATGATGCTTCTCTCCCAGCTGCTAGGCTGCTGAGACACACTAGGCAGGTGTACAGAGCCCCCAGTGAGGCCCGAGAATGAGACTGGTATATGTAGAAGTGCAGGTGTGACATGTTAGGAGGAGCCCAGGTGCTTATTGAGTTATCAGAGGCAGCCACTGCACGTTTGATTTATCATCTGGGGCTTAGCAATGCCATACCTGAGCGCAATATATCAGAGAACAAAATATAATGTTCAGAAAATTACCTGCCGGAGCACTGCAGTTGTGATAACTTACATCTAGCACGCTGTCGGATGTGGTGGAGCACCTACTGACGCCTCGTGTGACAAACTGACACCGCTTATTGAACCTGTGTATTGACAACATACACTAAATCATGAATGCAAACCCTTTCACCAGACCAAAGATTCACCTTGAAATCACCCTTTAAATGTTACAATTCATCACTGATGTGTAGTTTGTTGTCTGTCTGTGCACCGTTTAACAAAATGATTAAGATGCGACAGTGCTACACTGGGTCATTAAAATTACATTAAGATTAATCAGAATATGTTTGAGCATCTCGTAAACTAGACAGTCTACAGGACCTCGTAACACATTGTTTGCTCTTTGACATGAATGCCATGCTTACCTCTGCATTCTTAAGGGCCTTAAACTCACAACGAGCCAGCCAGTCTCCATGAGCACATAAAAGGTGCACGGATTTATGGGGAGGTTTTTATCCTCGACTCAGGCACCATCTGATAAACAAGCACTCTTTGCTTCAGGCTAAATAATACTCTTTGAGGTCCTGATTTACAATGCTGTGAAGGATCCATTGGTGGTTCAGCTCTGAGGCACGCACCTCTGTGATTGGTCATCCGTAAGCTCGAAATTTGGGCTCAGATCTGCAGCTCATGAGATTGAGGTTTTCTAAATGGACAAATGCGTAAATGATGGCGGGTTTTTATTCAGCGTTAATAGATGAAGAGAAATGAACTTTTCAGAGATGTAAAAGGCTTTTAGGTTTAACAAAATCCCTCTAAATTCCCTCTGATGGAGGCTCAAAGTGCAGCAACATGCAGCCAATATATTCCTTGATTTGTGAAAGGAAATTCATTGGGGTATTGGTCCACTACATAGACTCCTAAGAGATCTGATTAAAGGGAAATCCCTCAATGTTTTACCCTCACTTTCTCCATAATAAATCAGCTGCACGTTGCAAATGCCTAAATTCACCTTATTATGCCATGCTTCACATTGGGAAGAAAGTTTCCAGCATCAGTGCTCAGAAATACTAATTATATAGTAGCCTTTCTCATAGAAAGTGTGTTTTTTTTTTCTGTAACATGAATTATATGCTTTGCTTTGGCATTCAGATGACCACTAAAATACTTTAAGGGGGTGCATACTATTTTTTTACATCATCATCATCTCATTTGGGTTGTTCCTGTTATTGGTAAGACCCTTTTTTTAGGTGAAGTGAATGTGCTTATTGCTGTATGATGTACCAATGCAATACAGTGACCCATAGTAAGAGATATACTTTCCAATTTGAATTACATATCGTCAGTAACTATCTCACCTAATTACTTAGTGAAGTGCGTGGACTCGGGATGACAGTGCAATAAATAAGTTTGTTTATACTAGAGTTGCTGCTGTTCTGCTCTTTCTACTGTTTGTCTTTTGCCCTCATTTGCACAGTTTTCATTGTATACTGTATATATTACCTTCATTTTCACTATATTGGCACTGTTTTGCTTTGTATGTATTAGCTTATAATGTTTATCTTCATTCTGCATTCATGATTTATCATCTCCCTCATCACCACCTTAACATTATGGGGAGGTTTAGGTGCCCTCGTGATCCTAGGAGTAATGTTGTCGGGGGCAATTCATCCCAGGTAGGGTCTCCAAAGACAAACAGGTCCTGAGTGAAGGACAAGACTAAGAACGATCCAGCAGACTCATGATGGATGTTCAATCAAGGATACAGTGTACCACACCTGGTAATGGGTTACTGGGGCCCCACCCTAGAGCCAAGTCTGGGGGAGGGGCCCGACGGCAAGCACCTGGTGGCCAGGTTTCTGCCTATGGAACTCAGCTAAGCTCAGCCCGAACATCACCAATCCTGTTCATAAATATTTATGGACAGGATTTGTAGGCGCAGCCAAGGAGTGGAGGGTATCATGGTTGGTGACCACAAGTTCTCATCTCTGCTGTTTGCAGATGTTGTTGTCCTGTTGGCTTGATTAAGCAATGACCTACAGGTCTTAGTGGGATGGTTTGCGATGGTTTGCGGTTTGGGATGGAGTGTGAAGTGGCCGGGATGAGAATCAGTACCTCCAAGTCTGAGTCAATAGTCATCAGCCGGAAATGGGTAGATTATCCTATTTGGGTTGGGGACAAAGTCCTGCCCCAAGTGGAGGAGTTCAGCTATCTCAGAGTCTTATTTATGAGTGACGGGAAAATGGAGCGGTAGATTGACTTAGTGGTTCTCAGAACCATTGAGAACATCAGGTGGCCCCAATTCACTTCTAATGATGTGCTCCGAGCCCGCACACATCAGCCTGCAGCATCCCACCTTATTACAGAGCAGCGTATTCACCAGTTTGGTCATGTCCTCCGCCTCCTGCCAGAGCATCTGACAAAAGCCATCTTCATGTTCGACCCCACGGCCTCGGGGTGGAAAAGACCTCAGGGCAAGCCATGCACCAGATGGTTCAACGTGGTGGAGAGACACCTCCGACAGCTCGGAGTCGCTGTTGACAATGCAGAGGAGGTGGCCCAAAACCAGCAATTTTGGCACGCACTGGTTAACTTGATTGGCTCTATGCATGGTGATGGCCACCCATTCCTCACCCCGCAGGAATAGTAAGCTAAGAAGTAAGATTGAGAGATGGATTGGAGCAGCATCTGCAGTGATGCGGACATTGTACTGGTCTGTTATGGGGAAAAGGGAGCTGAGCACTAGAGCAAAACTGTTGATTTGCTGCTCAATCTATGTTCCTACCCTCACACCTGTGGTCATGAACTTTGGGTAATGACCAAAGACCAAGAGCGCAGGTACAAGCAGCTGAAATGAGCTTTCTCTGTGGGGTTGTTGGACTCACCCTAAAGGGCTGATCAGAGTCCCTCCAAGGGGAAAACGTTTGCATTCTGTAGACTGCGTTTGCGTACATAGCAGTATTCAGAGTGGTTTTTGAGCCATTGCAGCTGCCGCTCAGCAGTTGTGTTTCACGCATGCGCAGTGAAAATAATCTGCAGGTCACATGCCCATACTGTTGGCAGCAGTCAAGAGCCACCAAACTGATTTGAACAGCTGCAATCCAAACATGAAAGAAGAGCGTAGTGGCAAACATTTAAAATGGTGGAAGCGATGGAGGTACGTGAATACAATGACAATCAAGACGAACAGGAGCTTTTGCTGTTTAGTGGCAGAGGAAGAAAACAGATGGGCAAAAAGAAGGACATTTGTTCACCCAGTATTGACAAATTGCTTGGTACTTCCCTCTGGCAGGAGTTTCCGGGCGCATGTGTATTTCACTGCCACCATTTGTGTACTTGCATGTGCATTCACTTTTTTGGGGCTGCGTGCGCTCGGTCAGCACTCACCCTCTGCGTAGGGTTTGCGTACGAATGTGTCCACTGCGCTCATTTGCGTACCAGTGCATTTTTGCCACCATGAATTGGGCTTTAGAGGTAGGGTGAGGAGTTTCGTTATCCGGGAGAGGCTCAGAGTAGAGCCTTTGTTCCTCCACCTTAAAAGGAGCCAGTTGAGGTGGTTTGGGCATTTATTTAGGATGCCTCTTGGGCGCCTCCCACTTGTGTTGTTTTGGGCACGTCCCACCGGGAGGAGACCCAGGGGAAGACCTAGGATCCACTAGATAGACTGTATCCCAGCTGGCCTGGGAATGCCTTGGTGTCCCCTCTGAAGAGCTGGAGGAGGTGACTTTTGGAGAGGGACGTCTGGGCTTCTCTACAACAACTGTCTGACCCGGATCCTCAAAAAAGCGGTAGAAAGTGGATGGATGGATGTTTATCTTTAGCGTAATTAGCAGTGTTTTCCCCTGGAATTTTTTTTCAGGCTTGATAGTACAAGTTGTGCATCAAGTTGAGGATTGTTTATTTACTTTGCAAGATTTTTGGTTGGTCCTATCTATGTGAAACACAAAGAAAGTGATCACAAGGTGAGAATAACTATAAACTCCTTTTAAAGCAGCACTGTATAACTTTTTGTTCCGTGTAGCGACACTGAAAAGACCATAACTATGGATACTATGCTCTCAGTCCCAGCATCCAATCACAGGGTGCTTAGTTGTTGGTGGCTAAAATTGTACCCTGTGATTGGCTCTTGGGACTGAGGTCACAGTAGTCATATTTGTAATCTTTTCAGTAGGGGCGTAACGGTACGCTAAAATCATGGTTCGGTACGTACCTTGGTTTTAAGGTCACGGTTTGGTTCATTTTCAGTACAGTAAGGAAACAAAATCCAAAACATAAAACTGCTTATCTTTTGTTTAAGCAGGAACAACTTTGACAAAAAACTGCAAACTGCCAGCAGTCAGTTCTCCAATAAATAAAATGTATACAATAAAATAAATAAATTCTCTTTTTAGCAAATGAACGATGCAGACAAGTGCAACAATAGAAGTTTGAATAGTCTGAATTATTCTTTTGTTCCTTATTGCCTGAAGCAGTGATTTTAACCAGGGTGCTCTGGAATGTTCAGGTTTCTATGAGAAATTAATGATCTAATTTCACTTGTTAATTGGTCAAAAAAAATTGCAAATTTGTCATTGTTGTGTATAGGTTCTGAAGGTACCCATGCACAACATGGCGCAACATTTGGCAGAAATTCCCCGGCCAGCCGCAGGGGCTGCGCAAAAACCAGCTCTCTGCCGGGGGAGGCTTCCAAATCCTCTTTTTTCCGCGGAGCGCAAACCCAATAAAACCCACGGCAACCATTATCGCACCTTCTTTTGTCCAGCGGCTCCGGAACAGAGAGGAATCCCGGCGCCAGTAATGCTGCGCCTGATATGTGTGACTCTAATGCTAAAAGTGACTGCATCAGGGATTTACCACCTCAAGTCGCACTTTGCTACACAGCGCCACAAAAACTGTGTAGCCAAATTCCATCGACGGATGAACATTTTCAGCCAGTGACAGAACCGACGCCTTCCAAATCCAATGCATCACTAGCAGAAGTGATGTTTTGTCATTTTGTGGCAGAGCACAATCTACCCCCATTGGTGGCAGATCACTTCAGTGATTTGGTGCCAACATTGTTTCCTGACAGCAAGAGCACTCAATTTTTTTGTGCTACTTGTCTTATTATTTTCACCATACCAAAAAGTTATGGCTCAACATTGTCTCCATATAAGTGTACATTTGAATAAATATGTTGGAAATAGTTCATGTTGCAGTTGCTGTTTGCTTAGTTTTTGTTTGTTTGTTTTTGCTTCAGTTTTCTTTCATCTGCCGATAAATACAGTTTTTAAGTACTCAGTACAGGTGTGAAAGCCCCCCCCCCCCAATAAGGGAGGCATGAGGTCAGTACAGGTGTCAAAGCCCCCCCAATAAGGGAGGCATGAGGTATGCCTTGACAGGTCGCAGCCTGGCACTTTGCACATGGAGGAGATGGACACAACAGCAACACTTCAGTTTATTACCTCCGCCAAGGAGGTAATGCTTTTACTACAGAACCACTAACCCTATCATTGTGAATCCAATTGCTAGTCATATGTTTTCATGGTCAAGGAATCTGAAAACCTACACACAAACACTGTATGGGGGGGAACTGTGGCGCTTGGCGGAGGTCTGCGCTCTCCAAGTGCTTTTCTAGTTATTACTTTGGCTCAATCTGAAAAGCCCCGAGAGGCTGTCTAATTACTGCTGGAAGCTGTGCTTGTACCGTGCTAGGTTTTTTCTTTTTTTCGTGCTGCAATGAATATTCACATTCGCGTAGTGCCATTTCAAATGAGTGAAGTTCAACATACTGCCAAAAGCATATCCGATCCTGTTTTCATCTTATTCACTTACCTTTGTCCCTTCACGTATTTCTGGCTTCTCCGTACAGCCAGCCGCGACACCTGCTAGTAGAGCAGCCACATGATGCACTGTTTACATGTATGGCGCGAGGCAGTTACACTTCATGTCTATCACTCAACATGGTCCGTGTGGAACCTCGGTACACCTCTGCACTGAACCGAAGGCTCTGTACCGAAAAATTCGAATTCAAATACATGTACTGTTACACCCCTACTTTTCAGTGTTCCTACCTAGAACAGAGCTGTTGTAGGAAATGTGGGCCCACTCAGGCTATGGGAGAAGTGACATTCACCCTGGCAAAGGCTGATGCATCATCAAAATAATTTTGGAAACATTATTTTAAAGTGAAAATCTTATGGTTGCTTTAATATGGGAAATGTACGGTCGATACTGGGAAAGTTAGATGAGCTAGCGGCTATCTCCCGTTATGATAGCACTTACCGGGAGTGCTCTCTCCTTTTGTTTACTGAGACGTGGCTAACTGAACTAGCAGCAGATGCTAACATTGAGCTGGAGGGTTTTCACACGATACGAGCTGACCGAACACCAGAGAGTGGCAAAACTAGGGGCGGTGGAGTGATCATGTATGTTAACAACAACTGGTGCAGACCGGGACATATCACTGTTAAACAACGACACTGCAGCAAAGACATTGAGTTGCTAGCTGTTAGCATGAGGCCTACATATCTCCCGAGAGAACACTCACACGTGATCTGCATTGTTGTTTATGCAAATCCGACGGCGAACGCTGGGACAGCGCGTGACGTCATCCATTCAGTAACCAGCAGGCTGCAGACAGAACACCCAGATGCTCTTCTCCTCATCTCAGGCGATTTCAACCACGTTTCACTGTCTCCCATTCTGCCCACTTTCACCCAGTATGTCACATGCCACACTAGAGACAATAAAACACTGGATTTGTTCTACGCAAACACTAAGGAGGTGTACACCTCATCACAACTCCCCCCACTTGGGAGATCGGATCACAACTTGGTTCATCTCCGACCGGTGTACAAACCCCTAGTGCACAGACAACCTCCGGCCATGCACACTGTGGAGTTATGGTCTGAGGAGACAATGGACACTCTAAAGGACTGTTTTGAAGCCACTGCCTGGAAGCAGCTCTGCGATCCACATGGTGAGGACATCGATGGCCTCATTCACACCTTCACGGGCTACCTCAGCTTCTGTGTGGACAAATCCGTTCCCACCAAGACCATACGGCGTCACTCAAACAACAAACCCTGGATCAACCCTGAGATAAAAACACATCTGAGAGAGAAGAAGAGGATCTTCAGGTCGGGGAACAGGGAGATGCTGAAGTCCGTACAGAGGGAGCTGAGGAGAAAGATCAGAGAAGGCAAGGACAGCTTCAGGAAGAAGATGGAGGACAAGCTGCAACAGAGCGACATCAGCGGGGTCTGGAGAAACCTCAAAACCATCTCGGGGCTCCAGAATACCTCCCCCCAGGCCACGGGGGGCAGGGAGTGGGCGAACAACCTGAATCTGTTTTTCAATAGATTTGACCAACCGCCCTCCCCCCTGTCTGCACAACAACCACTGCTGCCTCTAAGAAATCAAGTCCTGCTACCCACTCCCCACTCCACCGACACCCCCCCCCACTCCCAACACACAGCCCCCCATCCTGACCCTGACCAAGACCCAGGTGAGGACGGAGCTGAGGAAGATCAAGGCGAGGAAGGCGTCGGGACCGGACGGCATCAGCGCAAAGCTCCTCAAGTCCTGTGCAGACCAGCTGTGTGGGATTGTGACGTATATCTTCAACATGAGCCTGAAACTGGGGAGGGTACCACAGCTGTGGAAAACATCTTGTGTGGTACCTGTACCAAAAACTTCCCACCCCAAAGACCTGAACAGCTTCAGACCGGTGGCCTTGACGTCCCACTTGATGAAGACCCTGGAGAGACTGCTCCTTGCTCATCTCCGCCCCCTGGTGGAACCAGCGATGGATCCACTCCAGTTCGCCTACCAGCATGGCATTGGGGTGGAGGATGCGGTGATCTTCCTCCTTCACCGTTCTCTGTCCCACCTGGAGAAGCCCGGGAATATGGTGAGGATCATGTTCTTTGACTTCTCCAGTGCTTTCAACACCATCCAACCGATGATCCTGAAGGACAAGCTGCTGCGCGCAGGGGTGGACCAGCACCTGTCATCATGGATCCTGGACTACCTCACGAACCGGCCTCAGTTTGTGAGAACCCGGGACTGTGTTTCCGACACGATCATCAGTAGCACGGGGGCCCCCCAGGGAACGGTGCTGGCTCCCTTCTTGTTCACTCTTTATACTGCGGACTTCTCACACAACACAACACATTGCCATCTACAGAAGTTCTCTGATGACTCTGCGATCGTTGGTCTCATCTCCAGCGGAGATGAAGCTGAGTACAGAGGGCTTATCCAGGACTTTGTGGACTGGTGCCATCGGAACTGCCTCCAGATCAACGCGAGGAAAACTAAGGAGCTGGTGGTGGACTGCCGCAGGCATGGGCAGCCCCTCACAGCACCAGTAAATATACAGGGAACAGACATCGAGATGGTGACATCCTACAAGTACCTGGGTATTCATCTGAACAATAAACTAGACTGGTCACACAATACTGACGCACTCTACAAGAAGGGACAGCGCAGGCTGTTCCTGCTGAGGAGACTCAGGTCTTTTGGTGTACAAGGGGCGCTGCTGAAGTCATTCTATGACACGGTGGTGGCATCAGCCATCACTTTTGGAGTGGTCTGCTGGGGCAGTGGCATTACTGCAGCCGATAGGAAGAGACTGAACAAACTGATTAAGAAAGCTAGCTCTGTCCTGGGGCAACGCCTTGATCCGATGGAGGAGATAGGAGAGAGAAGGACGGTGGCTAAACTGTCATCTCTGCTGGAGTCCGAGTTCCACCCTATGCAGGACATACTGGATGCACTGAGGAGCTCATTTAGCAGCAGACTACATCATCCCAGGTGCACAACCGAGAGGTTTCGTAGGTCCTTCCTACCAACGGCTGTCAGACTGTACAACCTAAGCAGGGCTGCTCGCAGAGATAGCAAAAAGACGTAACAAACTAATAGTTTTTTTTTTTTTTTTTTTTTTTTTTTTGAATGCAAAAGATGCAATAGACTTACACAATGGTCCTCTCCGGCATACAACTAGGAACATACCGGTCGCTATGGAGGGTGAGAATATGTATGGGCACATAATCATACCATGTAGGATAACTAAATAGACGGTTATGCTGTTTCATCCCACCTAGCAACAATGCTCTGCACTGTGTGTGTTTATATATTTACATATTTATTCCATCTAGCTACAATGCTCTGCACTGGGTGTGTTTATATTTATATATCTATATATTTATTCCATCTAGCTACAATGCTCCGCACTGTGTTTTTATATATCTACATATTATTCCATCTAGCTACATTGCTCCGCACTGTGTGTGTTTATATACTTGCATATTTATTCCACCTAGCTGCAATGCTCCATACTGTGGGTGTTTATATATTTACATATTTATTCCATCTAGCTACAATGCTCTGCACTGTGTGTTCATATATTCATATATTTATTCCATCCAGCTACAATGCTCTGCACTGTGTGTCTGTGTGTGTGTGTGTGTGTATATATATATTTTATAGTAATATGTACATATGTATATTAGCTGCTCTTGCTTGCTTGTTTTTTCTTGCCTTCTGATTGTTGCTCTGAGTGTTGCTATCCCTGTGCTGTTGCAATCCTGGAATTTCCCCGTTGTGGGACTAATAAAGGCTTATCTTATCTTATCTTATCTTATATGAACAGAGTGTGCATGGCTGGTTGTTATATTGGATCTTTCTATTTTTTAGCCTGTTGTTAGCCTGGTGGTGGGTGTCATAGGTGGGGCCCTAGGTCTACAACACAATTAGTGTTGTTCTCTTTTATTTTTGTTCGTTTTGACTTCATTCTTTACAACTGTATACTATGAAAGCTGCTCTTAATACAGTAACATTACAGAATTTGTTCTATAAATGTAACCAGTTATTTTCAGAACAAAACGGCAGCAAAGAATTTTTCAGTATCTGACATGCCAGAGTCATATCATGTGTAAATTAATCATTGAACTAGAAAATTTGCATTTCGTAAAGAAAATGCACTATGATTGATGTGTAGCTAAAAATGCTGTCCTGAAGCATTTTTAAGTTTAAAGGTAATTAATCAGCTGAAATATTTAGCTTAAAGCTTGACATATGCTGTGTTCGAAATGTTCACTCCTTCCCCATATAGTGTGCTATATAGTGAATCAGCCATTTTGTAGTGCTATTCGAAATCTTTACTGAAAATTTCTTTCACTATATAGTACACTCAAAATATCCCACAGTACATTTTGAAAAGTAGTGTACAATGGATGGTAACTACATTAGCCAATATCTTGTTGTTGTAGTATATATACAGTATATACAGTATATATACTGTATCCCCCTCATGGATCGTCACCTTATCATGGTGGGGGGGTTTGCATGCCCCAGTGATCCCAGGAGCTATGTTGTCCGGGGCAATTTGCCTCTGATAGGGTCTCCCAAGACAAACTGGTCCTGGGTGAAGGGCCAGACGAAGAACGATCCAACAGACTCTCATGATAAATTGTATATCAAGGATTCAGTGTACCCCGCCCGGTATGGGGTTACCGGGGCCCCACCCTGGAGCCAGGCCTGGGGGAGGGGCTCGAAGGCTAGCATCTGGTGGCCGGGTTTCCACCCATGGGACCCGGCCGGGCTCAGCCCGAAGGAGTTACATGGGTCCGCCCTCCAGTAGGTTCACCACCTGCAGGAGGGATCATGGAAGTCCGGTGCTATGTGGATTAGGTGGCAGTCAAAGGCGGAGACCTTGGCGGACTGATCCCAAGCTTTCTAAACTGGCTTTTGGTACGTGGAATGTCACCTCTCTGGTGGGGAAGGAGCCTGAGCTGGTGTACGAGATTGAGCGATACCGGCTAGATATAGTCGGCCTCACGTCAACACACAGCTCCGGTTCCGGAACCAGTCTCCTGGAGAGGGGCTGGAGCTTGGCCTTTTCTGGAGTTGCCCCGGGCGAGAGGCGACGAGCAGGGGTAGGTATTCTTGTATCGCCCCACCTTGCTGCCTCTATATTGGAGTTTTCCCCGGTGGACGAAAGGGTTGCTTCCCTGCGCCTTCGGGTTGGGAAACGGGTCCTGACCATCATTTGTGCCTATGCACCAAATGATGTTTCAGAGTACCCACCCTTTTTGGAGTCTGTGACTGGGGTGCTGGAGGGTGCTCCTCCTGGAGACTCCATTGTCCTACTGGGGGACTTCAATGCGCACGTAGGCAACGACAGTGAAACCTGGAGGGGGGTGATTGGGAGGAACGGCCTGCCCGATCTGAACCCGAGTGGTGTTCAGTTATTGGACTTCTGTGCTAACCACAGTCTGTCCATAACGAACACCATGTTCAAGCATAAGGGTGTCCATATGTACACCTGGCACCAGGACACCCTAGGCCGCAGGTCGATGATCGATTTTGTTATCATATCATCAGACCTGCGACCGTATGTCTTGGACACCCGAGTAAAGAGAGGTGCAGAGCTGTCAACTGATCACCACCTGGTGGTGAGTTGGATCCGATGGCAGGGGAGGAAGCCATTCAGACCTGGTAGACCCAAACGTATAGTGAGGGTGTGCTGGGAGCGTCTGGCTGAGGCCCCTGTCCGGGAGGTCTTCAACTCCCACCTCCGGAAGAACTTCAACCACATTCCGAGGGAGTCTGGAGACATGGAGTCTGAATGGGCCATGTTCTCCACCTCTGTTGTTGAAGCGGCGGCCCAGAGCTGCGGCCGTAAGGTGGTCGGTGCATCTCGTGGTGGCAACCCCCGAACCAAGTGGTGGACACCAGTGGTGAGGGGGGCCATTAAGCTGAAGAAGGAGTCCTATCAAGCTTGGTTGGCTTGTGGGACTCCCGAAGCAGCTGAGGTGTACCGGCAGGCCAAGCGGAGTGCAGCTCGGGTGGTTGCTGAAGCAAAAACCCGGGTATGGGAGGAGTTCGGTGAGGCCATGGAACAAGACTTTCGGTCGGCTTCAAAGAGATTCTGGCAAACTGTTCGGCGGCTCAGGAGGGGAAAGCAGCTCCCCGTCCACACTGTGTATGGTGCGGATGGGACACTGTTGACTTCAACTGGGGATATCGTCGGGCGGTGGAAGGAATACTTCGAGGATCTCCTCAATCCCACTGATACGCCTTCCACAGAGGAAGCAGGGTTTGGGGACGAGGGGGATGACTTGCCTATCACAGGGGCTGAGGTCGCCAAGGTGGTTAAAAATCTCCTTGGTGGCCGGGCCCCGGGGGTGGACGAGATTCGCCCCGAGTACCTCAAGGCCCTGGATGTTGTTGGGTTGTCATGGTTGACACGCCTCTGCAACATTGCGTGGAGGTCGGGGGCAGTGCCTTTGGCATGGCAAACCGGGGTGGTGGTTCCTCTCTTCAAAAAAGGGGACCGGAGGGTGTGCTCCAACTTTAGAGGGATCACACTCCTCAGCCTCCCTGGGAAGGTCTATGCCAAGGTACTGGAGAGGAGAGTCCGGCCGTTGGTCGAACCTCGGATTCAGGAGGAGCAATGTGGTTTTCGTCCTGGCCGTGGCACATCGGACCAGCTCTTTACCCTCTCGAGAATTCTTGAGGGTTCGTGGGAGTTTGCCCAACCAGTTTACATGTGTTTTGTGGACTTGGAGAAGGCATTTGACCGCGTCCCTCGTGGATTTTTGTGGGGGGTGCTTCGGGAGTATGGGGTATCGGGCTTGTTGTTACGAGCTATTCGGTCTCTGTACGACCGTTGTGAGAGTTTAGTTCGTATTGCCAACACTCGGTCGGAGTCATTCCCAGTGAGAGTTGGACTCCGCCAGGGCTGCCCTTTGTCACCGGTCCTGTTCATAATTTTTATGGACAGGATTTCTAGGTGCAGCCAGGGAATGGAGGGTGTCATGCTTGGTGACCACAGGATCTCATCTCTGTTGTTTGCAGATGATGTTGTCCTGTTTGTCACCACGGGTTGAGATGCCATCTCGGCACTCAGCCCATGTTTTCCCTCATCCCTGCTTCCCATTGAGCAGCGTCTCAGCTGGCTCCCAGCTGGCAGCATTACGGACGGCTGGGGCCAATTAGTCTTCATCAGCTGGGGCGCTGCCAATGAGGATAAATAGGAGCAGCCTCGATGACTCGGGGCTGCGACATAAACACATTGCTAAGCTGAAGCCCCTTCGTCTGGTGTCAGCTTTTACTCCTCTTGCAGCATTCCTGTGTTTGTATCCCGCTGTGAGTATGTACGTCTTGTTACCCCCCACGTCCGGTACGAGCTGCTTACCTCTGCGCTGTGCAACCTGTGAGTGTACCTCTGCATGAGTATCTGTGCTCTCCTCATCCCTTATCCCTTACCCAAAATAAACCATCACGACTCACTGGCTTGTCCCTGGCTCTGATTGCCCGGCTCCCTAGAGCCGGATATGACAGTATGTCGCAGCCAGAAGAGTTGCCGGCGGCCGTGAGTCGCTGTGGAAATGTACCTTTCTGTCTGGGTGTCAGCGCTGCTAGCATGCCGTTTCCCAGGAGTCACTTCCGGCGCCAGGGCGACGAGCTGAGGTCCATCTCGGAGGCTGTCGACGGGACGCTCTTCACCCTGCACGACGCCTCCAACGCGAGACGCTGGCATCTGGGCCGTGCTGAGGAACTCCTGGACTGTCACCCTCACTCTCTGTACCATCTGGAGGACAGTGCCAGGATAGACGCTGCAGGTACACAGCGAGAGAAGCTCCACGGGGTGGATGGAAATCCCGGCAGGGAGTCGAAGTGGGCGACGTCTTTCCCCGCTTCGGAGTCCCGTTCCTGCCGCTATTCCAGTCCGGGAGTTCGCGCCAACCAGAGGACTTCCCCCGACCTGCGCCACGTCACTCGGGATTCCCTTCAAGGAGCCGCAGCTGACAGCAGTTATGTCCGGGGTCGAGTGGCTGTCGCGAGCTCTACTGTGTTTCCTGTCACCACCTTCAGGCATGTGGCGGCGGCAGTGAGATTGATGGTGAGGACTTCAGGGCTACGAAGCTTTCCCGTGCTCGACGCCTTCCTCGTCTCGATCTCCGATCTGGAGCGGCGAATCCTGGGTTTCCCCCTCGCTTCGTCCCCTGGGAGTAGTCGTCATCACATCGCCGAGTCACCTCTGCACGAACCTCGTCCGGATCCAGTTCTGGGTCATCGTCAGGACCGTTCCTCCCACGCAGCTGTCATCCCTTCGCCTCGTCAGTGTGGAGATTCTACAGCCTCGTCCCCTGAGCCTCGTTCCCCCGCTGTCATTCCTGGACATTCGGGCTGGCTCACCCCGGCTGTTTCCCCCTCCTTCTCGACGCGCTTCTTGACCGCTGTGTGTGCCTGGAATCCCGGCCTGGTGAGCTGTCTGCTGGAGACAACGCGAGCGACCCTCAGACGAATTCCCGGGGGGTCCTCCGTTATCGCCGGGCGGGGAGAGGAAGAAGCAGATTCCACTACAGGCGATACTCAACCTCCAGGGGGCAGGCAAGTCATTGTTTTTTCACACCTGCTTAATGATTTGCTCTGTCACATCCCTGGAGGAGAAGTTCAGGGTTCGCAGCTCCCTGAACTCTCCCCACCTGCTGTAACTTGTATTCCTAATCCCGCATCCTCTGTCTCTCTCCGCCGAGCGGTCCCCGGCTCCGGGTCAACGTGGTGGGATATGGAGAGGGCCTGTGGTTCCGCAGCTACATTGCGGACGGAGGAGGGGGACTGACTGCTGCGTGGAGTCTACGCCGACGACTGAGCGTCCCCGGGTCTCCACGGAGGAGCGGTTCGGTCCGGCGGGACGAGATTCTTCTGGCTTCACGCCGAGTGGATCGTCGGCGGGGTTACCTGAGCTGGAGGGATCTCAAGCTGCGCTGACCATCGTGCTGGCTGCGGGGCCCGACGCGGCTAGATGGGAGCCTGACAACGACCTCCTGACGACGGATCCTGGATCTTCGCAGTCCTGGACGGCGTCAGAACCCGAGATCAGGCGAGTGCTCTCCTTTCTTTTCTCTCTTTTTATCCCCGAGCACTTCAGCCTATCTCCAGGGGAGACGAGCCGGGTGCAGCCGTCCGCTGCGTCTGAGCTCGTCTCGCCGGGTTCTGGCGCTGCCGGTGATCCTGATCCCGGTTCTGTTTTCTCTTCTGAGCCTTCTTCCAGGGTCACCGGCAAGGAGTTGCTGTTCCTCGTGGTGCTGGAGGGTCCGGGTTCAACGTTGGAGGTCGGTTCTGGTGCAGTATTCAATGTGGGTTCGCCCGAGACCCAGTCGGGGTCCAACGTGGGTTCGCCTGAGGCCCGATCGGGGTCCGACGTGGGTGCTGCCCCAGTATTGTCCAGGTCCGGTGAGGAGGTGGCCGTTTTCCTGCGGCCTGACGCCCGCCGCCCTCGTCATCGGCTCTCCCCTGAGCCTCTTCCACCGGGATCCGCTCTGGTCCTTCGCCCGTCTCAACGGTCCTGGTGGTTGAGTGATGCGGGTCGACGACCCGACCCACAGAACTTTCGGTTCGGTGATCTGGTTCCCCCCACTGGTCTGTGTTTCCCTCTGGGCAGCCTGGTTCGGCTGCCGGTGGACTGGATTCCTGGGATCTGGGTCCAGAGTTCGCCGTCCGAACACTTCTCTTTCCCTGATTCGCCAGCTGGACAATGGGCGGGGAGATCTCCGGAGCCATCTCGGCCATTTTTGGACTCTGCCTGCCATTCACCTCGGGTGTCACTTTTTCTTTTGTTATTAAGGTCACTCGGGTGTAATGTTTTGTCCTGTTGGTGGATTCGTTTTTATAGTGCTGTGTTTTCCATCGCTCATGCTCAGCATTTTACTTTTTGTGCCATGTTTTTAGCCTCGTTTTTTGTATTGTAGAGTTATGTTTTGTTTTCCGTAACACCATGCTCTGCAGTTATCCATTTATTCCAGTCACTTTCATTTCTTTAGGTGACTGGGTATTTATATATTCATGTGTGTGGGTTTTTCTTTGCCTGCACTCAGTATTTCTTTTTTGTCCTGTTGGTTCATTATAGAGTCATGTGCCTTGTTTTCCGTAGCACCATGCTCTATAATTGTCATTTGTTCCAGTCACCCTCACTTTTCTTGGTGACTGTGTGTATGTACTTAAATTAGCGCTGTGTATAGGTTCCCCTTTATTTAACCGTACTCAGCATTTTTTGCCCTGTACCTTTTTGGTGGTTCTTTTTTCCTTGCTCTGGGTCACGCATGGTTGGTACTCTCTGGGTAGTATGTAACCGGCGTGCTGACCCAGTTCTTCTCCCCATCTGTACCTGGGTTAATTATTCTGTTTTGTCAGTATTGTATTTGGGTTTTTCTTTCCCGCTACCCTACATTGCCCCATTGGTGTTGTCCTTCCCTTGGCTTCTTCCCCTCCGGTCCGCCTCCCTTCCTCCCACCCTAGGTGGGGGGGGGGGGGGGGGCTGGGATGTTCCTGGTCGTTCAGGAGCCCGACCTTGAGGGAGGGGCTCTGTCACCACGGGTTGAGATGCCATCTCGGCACTCAGCCCATGTTTTCCCTCATCCCTGCTTCCCATTGAGCAGCGTCTCAGCTGGCCCCCAGCTGGCAGCATTACGGACGGCTGGGGCCAATTAGTCTTCATCAGCTGGGGCGCTGCCAATGAGGATAAATAGGAGCAGCCTCGATGACTCGGGGCTGCGACATAAACACATTGCTAAGCTGAAGCCCCTTCGTCTGGTGTCAGCTTTTACTCCTCTTGCAGCATTCCTGTGTTTGTATCCCGCTGTGAATATGTACGTCTTGTTACCCCCACGTCCGGTACGAGCTGCTTACCTCTGCGCTGTGCAACCTGTGAGTGTAACTCTGCATGAGTATCTGTGCTCTCCTCATCCCTTATCCCTTACCCAAAATAAACCATCACGACTCACTGGCTTGTCCCTGGCTCTGATTGCCCGGCTCCCTAGAGCCGGATATGACACTGTTGGCTTCATCCAGCAATGACCTACAGCTCTTGCTGGGACGGTTTGCCGCTGAGTGTGAAGCGGCTGGGATGAGAATCAGCACCTCCAAGTCCGAGTCCATGGTCCTCAGCCGGAAAAAGGTGGATTGTCCTCTCCGGGTTGGGGACAGGCTCCTGCCCCAAGTGGAGGAGTTTAAGTATCTTGGGGTCTTGTTCACGAGTGAGGGGAAAATGGAGCGAGAGATCGACAGACGGATTGGAGCAGCATCTGCAGTGATGCGGACGTTGTACCGGTCTGTTGTGGTGAAGAGGGAGCTTAGTTCTAGGGCAAAGCTGTCGATTTACCAGTCAATCTACGTTCCTACTCTCACCTATGGTCACGAGCTTTGGGTAATGACCGAAAGAACGAGATCGCGGATACAAGCGGCTGAAATGAGCTTTCTCCGTAGGATTGCTGGACTCACCCTCAGAGATAGGGTGAGGAGCTCAGTCATCCGGGAGAGGCTCAGAGTAGAACCGCTGCTCCTCCACATTGAAAGGAGTCAGTTGAGGTGGTATGGGCATCTGATTAGGATGCCTCCTGGACGCCTCCCACTTGAGGTGTTTCAGGCACGTCCCACTGGGAGGAGACCCCGGGGCAGACCCAGGACTCGGTGGAGAGACTATGTCTCCCAGCTAGTCTGGGAACGCCTTGGTATCCCCTCTGAAGAGCTGGAGCAGGTGGCTGGGGAGAGGGAAGTCTGGGCTTCTCTGCTTGAACTGCTGCCTCCGCGACCCGGACCTCCGGAAAAGCGGTAGAAGATGGATGGATGGATGGATGGATATATACTGTATATGGAAGAACTCTGTGTATCATGCTCTCTGTTCCTCACATATCTCTCGAACCATTTGTCAGACTGACCTCAGATCTGATACGTGCTTTGCTGAGGTTACGAGGGTGTGCATCCCCAAATTTCAGCCTTCTCGGATATGTGGAAGTTTAGGAGGGGAAATCTTTAATGAACGACCATAGGGGAGCTATTAAATGAACACAGAGGTGGAAAAGGTGCAACCGCTGGGATTTGGGGGCTGAAAATTTGGATTTACAGCTATAGGTCCAATAACCCCTGTAAATTTCAGCCTCCCCGGATATGTTGAATTTAGGAGGGGAAATCTTTATTGAATTCCATAGGGGAGCTATTAAACACAGATGTAGCAAAGATATAACCGCTGGGAGTTAGGGGCTGAAATTCACAGGACATGCTCTGGAGGCTGGTGGGATAAAATGATAAAAATCTGGTCCCGATCCGAGCTCCGGAACCGGATCTTCCATCGAAGACCTTATAAGGAGTTGTTCCGAACTCCTTTTAAGAACTCCTTATAAGGATTCTGAGGTCAGTTCAGCGGGAACTGAACAACTCCTTATATGGTCATCGGGCAGTGGTGGCCTAATGGTTAGGGATGTGGACTTGTGAGCGGAGGGTCACATGTTCGATTCCTGGATCGGCAGGATTAGATCTGGGTGGGACAGATAACATTGCAGTGTTTTCCCCACCCTCCTTAACCCCACTGTGGTGCCCCTGAGCAAGGCCCTTAACCCCAGCTGCTCCAGTGGAGCTGCTCAGTGGCCTCAGGTCAGTCTGTGGTTGTACTGGGCAGCTTCCCGGTGTGAATGTGTAACTGCGTGAGTGTATATACAGGGCGTCCTTGAAAAACAGAGGTTGCCTCTCAGTGGAACTACCCTGTATAAATAAACGTTAAATAAAATAAAAATGGTCATGTGACCGAACACTGCACTAATATTTATTAATTTAGAAAAAACAATTTGATTTAATACATATTTACTACAAATTCCATGCAGGCATTCATTTTTTACCGCTGTTAGTCTGTTACGTTTTACTTGCTCATCATGATGATGTCATTAACTGTGCCACAAAAGCAAACCCAGTAGTGTTTGAAAGTTGTTAATTTTATTGTTATATTGCGTTTACTGTATAGTCCACTATATCTAAATTCACTATATAGCGAGTAGGGAGGGAGTGAGTGAACATTCTGAACACAGCCATAGTGCTGTGAAAAACTGTTAGCCCCCTTCTTGATTTCTTATGTTTTTAAATATTTGTCACACTTAAATGTTTCAGATCATCAGTTTTTTTTCTGTTGTTAACATGTCTGTAACATGTTTCTTGTGATTTATAAGACATATCAAGAGGAAAATTATTCCAAACTCCCAAGTATGTGTTTTTCCTGCTGTGAATGTCTGCTTGAGCTACACCCCCCCCCCCCCCCCCCCAAGATACTCTTGGTTACCTTGGGGAAGAAGGAGGAGCCGAGGAGCCTCAGGATTGAGGCAGAGTGGGTTGGGGTAGCAGCAGAGAGAAAGAGATTGGTGGGGGGGGGGGCAATTTGAATGTGGCTGTGTGAGACATTCAAATCAAGCTGCTCTCGGCTCACTTCGCCAGGGGACGGGGTGCCACACTGTGAGCTGAGAGCAGCCACATTCAAATCCCCCCCCCCCCCACACATTCAGTTGCCGGTGGACGAGGGACTGGTTGTTAGTAAAAAGTAAACACATATTTGGCAACTACACATTTATTTCTTGCCTTGACCGTTTTCAGAAAAATGTTTTGCTTTTTACTTTTGAAGATATAGACAAAACTTTGATGTCCACAAGCGTCTTGAACAGACTAGCAACCCACCCACTAGGAGTCGCTGCAACCAATCACGTGCAAGCCCTGCAGGTCGGGAGCGTGGCGACCAATCATGTGCAAGCCCTGCAGGCTGCTAATTAGAATATTCATATATCGTGCATACTTAAGTAGGTGCAAGATTTAAAAGCTCTTTCCAAGCAATTCTAAGGCAATGAAGGTCTTTTTGTGGGCGACATAAATTTGTTTTTGAGGTGGTTTTAAAGCCGCCAGAGTGCATCTTTAATATTAGACAAAGATAAGCCAAGTAAACACAAAATGCACTTTTTAAATTAGGATTTCTTTTATTAAGGGGAAAAATAGCTATCCAAACCTACCTGGCCCTATGTGGAAAAAGTAATTGCTCCCATTGTTGCATCATGAATTAACTGATTAATGACATTTTTTGTAAAGCTGAGTTCATTTTCACAGTAACAACACCCAGGCCTGATTACTGCCAGACCTGTTGAATCAAGAAATCACTTAATAGAACCTGTCTGACAAAGTGAAGTAGGCTAAAAGATCTCAAAATGCTACACATCATGCTGCGAGCATGATGTATTGAAATTCAAAAACACATGACAAAGCACGTAACAATGCCTTTAGATCTGGTGATGCACAGGCCTACAGTTCATCCAGGGCAGATTTGAAGAGGGGCATCAAGAAGGCCAAGCACAGCTACAAGCTGAAGGTGGAGGAACATTTTGGGGACTAAATGACTTCTATGCTCGTTTTGACAAGGACAACAACGAAAAGAACATCAATTTCCCACCCTCTGATGACCTCCACCACCTCACACTCACCCACACCGACGTCCGTAACGCACTGAGTCATGTCAACGTACATAAGGCTGCTGGCCCTGACGGCATTCCTGGGCGTGTGCTGAGGGCATGCGCTGAGCAGCTGGCAGGGGTCTTCACAGACATCTTCAATCTGTCCCTGGCCCAGGCCGTGGTACCAGCATGCTTCAAGACCACTTCAATAGTACCAGTGCCGAAACATTCAACACCATCGTGCCTAAATGACTATCGCCCTGTAGCACTGACGCCCATAGTCATGAAGTGCTTTGAGCGACTGGTCTTGGCACAGCTCAAAAAAGGCCTGCCCCCTACACTGGACCCTCATTAGTTCGCCTACCGGAGCAACAGGAGTACAGAGGATGCGGTTTCTACAGCGCTGCACTATGTACTCTCACACCTGGATGACAAGAACACCTACGCAAGAATGCTGTTTGTTGACTTCAGCTCAGCATTCAACACAGTTATCCCCTCCAGGTTGCTCACTAAACTTGGGGACCTGGGAATCAGTACCTCCACCTGCAACTGGATCATGGATTTTCTGACCAACAGACCCCAGCATGCTAGGTCAGGCCCCAACCGTTCTTCCGTCATCACACTCAACACTGGTGTACCACAGGGCTGTGTGCTCAGCCCATTCCTCTACTCCCTCTACACCCATGACTGCAGGGCTATGTATGGATCCAATTCCATCATAAAGTTCGCAGATGACACCACGGTGATTGGACTCATCAGGGACAACGACGAGTCAGATTACAGGGCAGAGGTTGAGCACTTGGCTACTTGGTGCGCTGACAATAACCTGCTCCTTAACACCAGCAAAACCAAGGAGCTCATAGTGGACTACAGGAAGGAGAGGGAAGAGACACATGACCCCATCCATATCAATGGCATAGCTGTTGAACGTGTCCCCAGCTTCAAATTCCTGGGGACCCACATCTCGGAGGACCTGTCCTGGTCAGTTAACACCACCAGCCTGATCAAGAAGGCCCATCAGCGCCTCTTCTTCTTGAGGACACTGAAGAAGAACCATCTGTCAACTGACATCCTGGGCAACTTCTACCGCTGCGTGATAGAGAGCACCCTGACCAACTGTATCACAGTCTAGTATGGGAGCTGCTCTGTCGCTGACCGCAAGGCGCTGCAGCGGGTGGTGAAAACCGCCCAACGCATCACAGGGACTCCACTTCCAGTTATAGAGGACGTCTACAGGAAAAGATGTCTGCGCCGGGCATGCAGCATTCTTAGGGACTCTAACCATCCTGCTCATGGACTGTTCCAGCTTCTCCCCTCCAGAAGACATTTCAGAAGCCTTCGGACTAGAACCAGCAGGTTTAGGAACAGTTTCTTTCCAACAGCTGTCACGTTATTGAACTTAGTTCCCCGCTGACTCTCTTACGATCCTCACCTGTACATAACTGCATAACTACATAACTACATCTAACTTAT
Organism: Pholidichthys leucotaenia; assembly: GCA_020510985.1. Taxonomy (NCBI): domain Eukaryota; kingdom Metazoa; phylum Chordata; class Actinopteri; order Cichliformes; family Pholidichthyidae; genus Pholidichthys; species Pholidichthys leucotaenia. Next base: position 56,385,314 of record CM035843.1, on the reverse strand, counting down.
TGCACATTATTTGCACATAACAGTACTCTTAACTTTCTGCACTGCTGCATATATTTGCATATATTTGCTTAAATTGCACATACTGTTAATTACCGTATATACTGCACTGCTGTCCTTTGCACTTCTGATTGGATGCTAAACTGTGTTTCGTTACCTTGTATTCATACATGTGTAATGACAATAAAGTTGAATCTAATCTAATCTAATCTAAAAATCCCAGAGCAGCATCTAAAGAACTGCAGGCCTCACTTGCCTCAGTTGGACACTGGTCCACGATTCAAGAAAGAAACTGGGCAAAAATGGCATCCATGAGAGTGTTCCAAAGCGAAAACCACTGCTGACCAAAAAGAACACAAAGGGTCATCTCACATTTGTCAAAAAAAAACAAAACATCTTTATGATCCCCAAGACTTTTGGGAAAATATTCTGTAGACTGATGAGACAAAAGTTGAACTTTTTGGCAGGCATGTGTCCTGTTCCATCTGACACAAACCTCACACAGCATTTCATAGAAAGACCATCATACCAACAGTCAAACATGGTGGTGGTAGTGTGATGGTCTGGGGCTGCTTTGCTGTTTCAGGAACTGGACAACTTGCTATAATTGATGGAACCATGAATTCTGCTCTCAGAATAGAAAAGCCTGAAGGAGAATGTCTGGCCATCAGTTCATGACTTCAAGCTCAAGCTCTCCAGTGGGGGTGAATTAAAGCAACTCTGCAAAGAAGAGTGGCCCAAAATTCCTCAACAACAATATAAAAGACTCATTGCCAGTTATTGCAAATGCTTGATTGCAGTTGTTGCTGCCAAGGGTGGCACAACTAGTTATTAGGTTTAGGGGGGAATTACTTTTTCACATAGGGGCAAGTAGGTTTGGGTAGCTTTTTCCCTTAATAAAAGAAATCATAATTTAAAACTACATTTTATATTTGCTTAGGTTATCTTCATCTTATATTAATATGTGTTTGATGAATGGCTAAGATGGCGGCGCGTGCACAACGTGAGGCTCAGCGTCTTCTCAGATTTTGTGGATTAGCAGTGTTATTTCTGCTCATTTCGGGTCTGTTCGTTCAGAACAGATTCGCTTTCACATCTTACACCCGAAATGAGCTTTTGGACATTGGATTACAAAATAACGATAACGATCTTTTTATCAGCAACCTACGTCTCATCCCTGAACTCCAGAGAACACCCGACGCTAGGCAAGCTACCCGGCCGAACGGAAGTGCTCGCAGGCGGCGTAGAGACCGTAAACAAAGGCGGGGGAAATGCGGAGGGCTAAGAGCTAAGCTAAAGCTAACACCGCACCGGCTTTCTCTACCCAGTATTTTCCTCGCTAATGTACGGTCACTGGCAAACAAAATGGATGAGATACGGCTTCGGATCACCAACAATAAGAGACTTATGAACTGCAATATCATGATTTTCATGGAAACATGGTTACACAGTGGAATACCCGACAATGCTATCGAGCTAGCCGGCCTACACACTCTCCGGGCACTCAGAGCAGCTGATAACTCCGGTAAGACCAGAGGTGGGGGAGTGTGCATTTATATTAACAAGGCTTGGTGCACGAACTCTGTCACTGTTAGGAGACACTGCTCAGCTAACCTGGAGTTTCTCATGGTTAAATGTAGACCTTTCTATCTGCCACGCGAGTTCACTTGTACCATCATAACAGCTGCTTATATCTCTCCGGATGCTAATGCTAAGCTTGCTATGAAAGAACTACATGCAGCTATTAGCAAACAACAAACTGCACACCCAGAGGCAGCATTTATTGTGGCGGGTGATTTTAACCACTCTAACCTCAAGACAGTGCTTCCTAAATTCTACCAGCATGTCTCCTGTCACACAAGAGGGGACAAAACATTGGACCACGTTTACACCAATATTGTGGGAGCCTACACAGCGACTCCCCTCCCCCACCTAGGTCAGTCTAATCACTTATCTTTGTTCCTTACTCCCAAGTATGTACCGCTCATCAACCGGGTGAAGCCATCAGTGAGGACCATCAAAGTGTGGCCAGAGGGGGTTGACTCTGTTCTCCAGGAAAAGTTTAGGAACACAGACTGGAGTATGTTCACCTCTCAGGCTACCTGTGGCTCCCACATAAACATCGACTCTTACACCCACTCAGTCCTGGACCATATCAACACCACTATTGACAGTGTCACCACGGAAAGACAGATCACGTACCCAAATCAGAAGCCGTGGATGAACAGAGAAGTGCGGCTTCTGCTAAAGGCACGTAACAATGCCTTTGGATCTGGTGATGCACAGGCCTACAGTTCATCCAGGGCAGATCTGAAGAGGGGCATCAAGAAGGCCAAGCACAGCCACAAGCTGAAGGTGGAGGAACATTTTGGGGACTCTGACCCCTGACGCATGTGGCAGGGCATTCAAGCTATCTCTGATTATAAGCCCAGCAACTCCATACCTATAGTCATGACTGTGTCCTTTCTCAGTGAGCTAAATGACTTCTATGCTCATTTTGACAAGGACAATGACGAAAAGAATATCAATTTCCCACCCTCTGATGACCTCCACCACCTCACACTCACCCACACCGACGTCCGTAACGCACTGAGTCATAGCAATGTACGTAAGGCTGCTGGCCCTGACGGCATTCCTGGGCATGTGCTGAGGGCATGCGCTGAGCAGCTGGCAGGGGTCTTCACGGACATCTTCAACCTGTCCCTGGCCCAGGCGGTACCAGCGTGCTTCAAGACCACTTCTATAGTACCAGTGCCGAAACATTGAACGCCATCGTGCCTAAATGACTATCGCCCTGTAGCACTGACGCCCATAGTCATGAAGTGCTTTGAGCGACTGGTCTTGGCACAGCTCAAAAAATGCCTACCCCCTACACTGGACCCTCACCAGTTTGCCTACCGGAGCAATAGGAGTACAGAGGATGCGGTTTCTACAGCGCTGCACTGTGTAGTCTCACATCTGGATGACAAGAACACCTACGCAAGAATGCTGTTTGTTGACTTCAGCTCAGCATTCAACAGTTATCCCCTCCAAGATGATCACTAAACATGGGGACCTGGGAATCAGTACCTCCACCTGCAACTGGATCATGGATTTTCTGACCAACAGACCCCAGCATGTTAGGTCAGGCCCCAACCGTTCTTCCATCATCACACTCAACACTGGTGTACCACAGGGCTGTGTGCTCAGCCCATTCCTCTGCTCCCTCTTCACCCATGACTGCAGGCCTATGCATGGATCCAATTCCATCATAAAGTTCGCAGATGACACCACGGTGATCAGACTCATCAGGGACAACGATGAATCAGATTACAGGGCAGAGGTTGAGCACTTGGCTACTTGGTGCGCTGACAATAACCTGCTCCTTAACACCAGCAAAACCAAGGAGCTCATGGTGGACTACAGGAAGGAGAGGGAAGAGACACATGACCCCATCCATATCAATGGCATAGCTGTTGAACGTGTCCCCAGCTTCAAATTCCTGGGGACCCACATCTTGGAGGACCTGTCCTGGTCAGTTAACACCACCAGCCTGATCAAGAAGGCCCATCAGCGCCTCTTCTTCTTGAGGACACTGAAGAAGAACCATCTGTCAACTGACATCCTGGGCAACTTCTACCGCTGCGTGATAGAGAGCACCCTGACCAACTGTGTCACAGTCTGGTATGGGAGCTGCTCCGTCGCTGACCGTAAGGCGCTGCAGCGGGTGGTGAAAACCGCCCAACGCATCACAGGGACTCCACTTCCAGTTATAGAGGACGTTTACAGGAAAAGATGTCTGCGCCGGGCACGCAGCATTCTTAGGGACTCCAACCATCCTGCTCATGGACTGTTCCAGCTTCTCCCCTCCGGAAGGCGTTTCAGAAGCCTTCCGACTAGAACCAGCAGGTTTAGGAACAGTTTCTTTCCAACAGCTGTCACGTTATTGAACTTAGTTCCCTGCTGAACCTCCACTTCTCTCCCCTTTAACACGCCCCCTCCCCCCCGTGCTTCCTCAGACTGTATACACATATATATCATATCTGCATATTGTCATTATCAGTCAATCAATCAATCAATCTTTATTTTGGATAGATTAAAAGTACAGATTAAAAGAAACAGAATAATATAACAAAGGGGGAAAGAAAATCCAACAAGGTCAAATTAGACAATAACTCCTCTGATTATACAGTTCAACATAAGTTATCCGAAATGGGTGATGGCTGAAGCCGCAGCTTATATTGCCCACCCATATTCCATCCAAGAATTCAAAAGAAAAACAAACAAGAGCGATTACAATTCAGAACATAGCTAAGACAAAATGTGACAAAAAAAACCCCTAAGCAATAACACAACGCAGACTGGATATGACAATCCTTATGTGGTTTTATATGTCATCGTGTATATATGTTTGGAGTATTTCTTCCTTTAGTTTTTGTTTAAATTGTCCAAGCGTTGTACATGATTTTAATTCAGGTCCAAAATCATTCCATAATCTGACTCCTTGCACTGAAACACAGTGTTGCTTGGTGGTAGTTCTCACTGAAGGTTTTTGAAATATACAGTGGGGCAAAAAAGTATTTAGTCAGCCACCAATTGTGCAAGTTCTCCCACTTAAAAGATGAGAGAGGTCTCCAATTTTCATCATAGGTATACCTCAACTATGAGAGACAAAATGAGAAAAAAAAAATCCAGAAAATCACATTGAAGGATTTTTAATGAATTAATTGGTAAATTCCTCAGTAAAATAAGTATTTGGTCACCTACAAACAAGCAAGATTTCTGGCTCTCACAGACCTGTAACTTCTTCTTTAAGAGGCTCCTCTGTCCTCCACTCATTACCTGTATTAATGGCACCTGTTTGAACTCGTTATCAGTATAAAAGACACCTGTCTACAATCTCAAACAGTCAGACTCCAAACTACACTATGGCCAAGACCAAAGAGCTGTCAAAGGACACCAGAAACAAAATTGTAGACCTGCACCAGGCTGGGAAGACTGAATCTGCAATAGGTTAGCAGTTTGGTGTGAAGAAATCAACTGTGGGAGCAATTATTAGAAAATGGAAGACATACAAGACCACTGATAATCTCCCTCGATCTGGGGCTCCACGCAAGATCTCACACCGTGGGGTCAAAATTATCACGAGAACGGTGAGCAAAAATCCCAGAACCACATGGGGGGACCTAGTGAATGACCTGCAGAGAGCTGGGACCAAAGTAACAAAGGCTACATCAGAAACACACTACGCCGTCAGGGACTCAAATCCTGCAATGCCAGACGTGTCCCCCTGCTTAAGCCAGTACATGTCCAGGCCCGTCTGAAGTTTGCTAGAGAGCATTTGGATGATCCAGAAGAGGACTGGGAGAATGTCATATGGTCAGATGAAACCAAAATAGAACTTTATTGTAAAAACTCAACTTGTCGTGTTTGGAGGAGAAAGAACACCATACCTACTGTGAAGCATGGGGGTGGAAACATCATACTTTGGGGCTGTTTTTCTGCAAAGGGACCAGGACGACTGATCCGTGTAAAGGAAAGAATGAATGGGGCCATGTATCATGAGATTTTGAGTGAAAACCTCCTTCCACCAACAAGGGCATTGAAGATGAAACGTGGCTGGGTCTTTCAGCATGACAATGATCCCAAACACACCGCCCGGGCAACGAAGGAGTGGCTTCGTAAGAAGCATTTCGAGGTTCTGGAGTGGCCTAGCCAGTCTCCAGAGCTCAACCCCAAAGAAAATCTTTGGAGGGAGTTGAAAGTCTGTGTTGCCCAGTGACAGCCCCAAAACATCACTGCTCTAGAGGAGATCTGCATGGAGGAATGGGCCAAAATACCAGCAACAGTGTGTGAAAACCTTGTGAAGACTTACAGAAAATGTTTGACCTCTGTCATATCCAACAAAGGGTATATAACAAAGTACTGAGATGAACTTTTGTTATTGACCAAATACATAATTTATCGAGGAATTTACCAATTAATTCATTAAAAATCCTTCAATGTGATTTTCTGGAATTTTTTTTTCTTATTTTGTCTCTCATAGTTGAGGTATACCTATGATGAAAATTGGAGACCTTTCTCATCTTTTAAGTGGGAGAACTTGCACAATTGGTGGCTGACTAAATACTTTTTTACCCCACTGTACATGTTCCTCTGAAGTGATATCGTTTCTCCCTTATTTGTAACAGCTTTTGGATATTTGCGGGCAGTGATAGATTCTTCACTTTAAACATTATTACTGCAGTTTTAAAGTCAACCAGGTCTTTCAACTTGAGAGCTTTTAATTTAAGAAAAAGTGGGTTTGTTGGTTCCCTGTAAGCAGCTTTGTTTATTATTCTAATAGCTCTCTTCTGAAGCATAAAGACTGGATATATGTTTGTTTTATATGCATTTCCCCATACTTCAGTACAATATGTCATGTAAGGGAGTATTAATGAATGATACAAGGTATATAGTGTGGGTTGATTCAGCAAATATTTCACTCTGTGTATAGTATTGCAATTGATTTGGATATTTTACCTTTAATATAATTAATATGTGACTTCCAACACAGTTTATTATCAATTATTACACCAAGAAATTTAGTTTCGGATACCCTTTCAATCTCTACACCATTTACACTGAGTTTAGATACTAAGTTGTTGTGATGCATACTGCTCTTCTGTATATTATCACCACATATTTAACTACATACTGTTTTTCTGCATATTGCCACTCTGTATAATTAGATAGATTGTCTGCTACTTACCTCACTTCACCTGTACTTTGCTGTTCTGTAATTTATGCTAACTTATTCCCATTTCTTACCGTCCTCACCTGTACATAACTGCCCACCTAACTTATTGTACATTATTTGCACATAACGGTACTCTTAACTTTCTGCACTGACCTATCTGCATATATTTGCTTAAATTGCACATACTGTCAATTACTGTATTTACTGCACTACTGTCCTTTGCACTTCTAATTGGATACTAAACTGTGTTTCATTACCTTGTATTCATACATGTGTAATGACAATAAAGTTGAATCTAATCTAATCTAATCTAATGATCTGAAACATCTAAACATGACAAATTTGCAAAAACATAAGAAATCAGGAAGAGGGCAAATACTTTTTCACAGCACTGTAGCTTAGAGCTGACAGTCTTAACTTCTAAATGGAAATTAATAGAAAGCTTAAGTCACACCCCTCTATTTCCACATATGGGGCTTAACTTCAGCAAAATTCTATATTGGAGTCTGTGGGAAAGGAAAATTTTTTCCATCACAGTTGAATTTTGTGCACGAGTAACATATGATGTTTGTCAATTTAATAGGTATTTTTCCATGTAAAGAAAATTGTGGGTTTTTGTTTAATAAAAGAGTATTATTTAGTTTGTTTGTTTTTTTTAAATGGCTTAGTGGACTACATCTTATCTAAGTCTTGGACTATATACTATATGTCACCAAACACGATTATCATGGTTCCCCTCTCCAGGCTCACCTTCATTTTTCTGACTGATGAAAGAAGCATGCAAAGAGAAGAAAAACAACACAAATGTATTTTGAGCACAGCAGCTAATCCAAAGGACTGTTAGTTACTGTTAGTTACCCCAGGGAAACTTAAACAGTGACATAACTTACGTGAGTTTGATTTTGTAGCCTTTTAATTTACATATTTTCACAACCTTAAACTTTAACAGGAAGACAACAGTCTACACCATTATTTATGTGGAAAATTCTATTTTAAATTGACAAACCTTATATGAGTAACACCTGGCAAAATTCGATTGGGAGAGAAAAATATCTGTCTTTCCATTCACTTCAATGGAGATATTTTTTTCCAAGTTCGATCCCATCTGCATAAGTAAATTGGGTGTGACTTAGGGTCTCTAGCTGGAAGCTGGACACTGGTAGTTTAAAACCTGAAAAAAAAGTCTTAAAGGTAAAGAAAGTTAACTTGAAATGCTATAGTAAAAAATCGCTCAATGGTGTTCACTTATATAGTGCTTTTTCTCATCTTTAGATGACCAAAGTGCTTTACAGATCCTGCTATCCAGCCATTCTCACACTGATGGCAGCAGAGCTGCTATACACAGGCGCTGGCCTGACCCACCAGGAGCACCTGGGGGTTCAGTATCTTGCTCAAGGACACTTTGACACACAGACTGCAGACAGAGCGGGAATCGAACCCCTGACCCTCCGATCAGTAGTCAGCCACACTACACCTGCACCACAGCCGCAATATGAAGAATGTTAGCTTAAAAATGATAGCGTAAAAGCTAAAATGGCTTAAAGCTGTACAATGTTAGAATATAAGCTGATGTAGCTTAAAGTTAAACAAAGTTAGCCAAATATAAATTTGAAGCTGAAAAATGTTAACTTAGAAAAATAAATAAAATAGACTAAATTTGCACATTAGAAATTGCAATCAATTAAAAACAATTACAAATAGAAAGTGAAATAAAGTTAATTTAAAAATGCGAGCTTAAAAGCTAAAATGGCTTAAAGCAAAACAGTATAAGCTGAAATTAGTTGTATATTAAAAGTTAGATGGTTTTTCAAGCAAGAATTATATAGAGGTGTTTAGCCTCACTTACATTATATTTTTTAGCTAGAAAAGCACAAATAATATCTTGACTTTTTATGAAAGTATGAAAACCAAAGCATAAATGTCCTCAAAAACTTGAACAGAATGATACCAGAATGGAGTTTCTAGTATCGAGAAAGCAACCAACCAAAAAAAAAAAATCACTCAGAAGAATAAAAAAAAATAAAAAAAGAATAAAAAAAAGAATAAAAAAAAGTGCTCCGCACTGTGTGTGTTTATATACTTGCATATTTATTCCACCTAGCTGCAATGCTCCGTACTGTGGGTGTTTATATATTTACATATTTATTCCATCTAGCTACAATGCTCTGCACTGTGTGTTCATATATTCATATATTTATTCCATCCAGCTACAATGCTCTGCACTGTGTGTCTGTGTGTGTGTGTATATATATATATTTTATAGTAATACGTACATATGTATATTAGCTGCTCTTGCTTGCTTGTTTTTTTTTTTTTCTTGCCTTCTGATTGTTGCTCTGAGTGTTGCTATCCCTGTGCTGTTGCAATCCTGGAATTTCCCCGTTGTGGGACTAATAAAGGCTTATCTTATCTTATCTTATCTTATCTTAAAAATGGCTGAACTGAACAATAATAGTGTGAAGTGAATGCATAACAGCATTCAACCCATAATCTAGAATTTAATCTTGAAACAACTAAAGACCAGTTAATTGAAATGACCCCCCCCCCCCAGTCTAAACACCGCAGCATTGTTGCATACATCTTTGGTAATAAAATGTGCAGTTTGAATACGAGTGGCTTTTCATTGGATGTTTATGTGGTTTTGAGAGGGTCATTGACATTGTTTGGTCATATTTTGACACATTAAATTAACTGCGGGTTTTGTCATCACAGCTGTTAGGAAATTAAGAGGAGATTGAATGTCCCCGATGTCTTGTAATTGCTGCTTCATGTTGTGTAGCCTCACTTTCCAGCAGAAGTGCTCTCTGGTAAATAGCCAGGAAATTAAACAAAAGAGAAACGACAATCCAAGGCAGCTAATCTGGAAACTGGTTCTTAGGTTAAGAGATTGTGTCAGTTACAAATTAATGCAAAGTTGTCGTTTCACACTCATTTCTTTCAGGCTACAGTAACATTGCTGGAATTACATGGTTAAATCTGGTGTGACCTCAAACTAGTGGCAGCACAATTAACTACACAATTTCAGCAATGTAGTAGCATGCTTTGCAAAGGAAATGTTCCGCCCAGTCTGTGCTACCCCATGCCCTGTGGAGGGGAGGGTGGCTGGGGGCTGCATTCAAAACAAACCACAGTGCCTGATATCAGCTGGTTAATCCTCTCCTTTTAGTGGCTTTATTGGTTCATTCAAGAGGGTCTGTTGACATTCCCCCTGCCCTGGTAAAAGGCGACTGCATCTCAAGTGAAATCTGGAGTGTTCTTTACACAGGCGGGGAGCCCCATGTGGCTCCTGCCTCCCAGTGGGCCTGTGATTTTCCTGCTTTAAGTGTCTACTGTCAACACTAATTTGTCCCAGTCCTCCTCCGCAACCCCCCCTCCAGAGAGGGACGCTCTCCTAAAGTTTTAATAAAAGATCAGCTATAACTCTCTGTTTTCTGGGGGTGAGACAAGAGCTTTAAAAGCTACAGAGGCAATAAGATGCCAGGTAATGATTACAAGGCTTGAACAGAAGCAGTTACCAATACCACATACTGTTTTACACAGCTCACTGCGAGTGTGTGCTGCAGCTGAAGGCCGTCTGCTTCATAAGGAGTCGTCTACCAATCAGACAGGCAGTCTCACCATTATTGCATCTGATTTTGGGGGTATGGGGGACAACACTGATTTAGGTGGCACTGAAAAAGATTTTAACGTGCTTTAAAATCCTGTAAATTTGAAGATTTAAGGCACTGCTGTTACGAAAATATAAATCCAACCTGAGATTCATGATGGTGGAATAGGAAATTATTCTGTATTTATGTATGTTTGAGGACTCCCCCAAATACTGGTTTTGGAGGTACGAATATTCTGTATTGTCTTTCTTCTCCCTCAGTGCACTGCACCAGCATTGTCTTATCAGAAATTTGTCACTTTCTGTAAGTATGGAACTGTTTTCTTGCAATTATTTCTTGTGAATTTGCGTATTTATTTTTTTTTTTGCAAAAAACGTGATTTCTATTATAAATCTGTGACTTCTGCTTGAAATTTACTTGTTTCCAATATGTAATTTTTTTCTTCTTAAATTTCCAGCTTTTCTCATAAATTTAAGATGTTTTTTCTCATGTATTTTCAGTTTCTTCACATAATAGTTTTTTCTTGTATATTTGCAGATACATTCATATAAAGCTGTGGCTTTTTGTATCATCGATACTTTGTTTTGTGAATTTGCTCCCCCCCCCTTATTTTGTGAGGTTTTTCTTCACAAACTACCAAGAATTTGTAGCAGTTTTGATTCACCTTTACTAAAAATAGACGGTGAGGAAAAAAAAGCTTTATATCCAAAGAGCAAATTTGATTGATTGGTTGATTTTTTTCAGTTACACACAAAACACCCCCGTAACAGATAGTTAATCCATACACAATTCTCAATGAAACTGAAAAGGAATAAGCAAAAGCCAAAGGCTTATCTACAGTATACAACTCCTGAAAAAAGTTAAGAAACCACTATAAAATCTTTACTAAATTAGCATCTCTGTATGGCAGCCATTCAATATGAGTATCTGTTGAATTCCTACACAAGGACACCTCAGTCTACTTAAGGAGGTACTAAGTAGGTGATGATCTAAGCATGGTAAGATGCATGAAAGCTTAATAAAACCTTGAATAAAAAGTAAGCGTTATTACACAGAGATATGAGTTTTTCCTAAGTTAAAACTTCAAGTGACACACCACCAGAAATCAAGTTTTTTTTTCTTGTTAACATGTCTGTAACATCTTCTTTTTATGACTTACTGTCATAATTTGCCTTCTAGACAGATATACGGTTGAAGGCAGAACTCAGACGTAGGCAAGGGTGCAGTGTAATAAAGGTAATTTATTAACTTAAACAAGGAAAAAATAAACAACAGCACAAGGGCAGAAAAAAAAACAACATAACCCGCAGGCAAAAACTCACAAGGAAAATCACGACACAGGGAACCACAGGAGAGAACGACTGGGGATAACAGACGAGGACCCAACACTGAGCACAAACACAGACTGACATAAATGGGAAACTCATAATTGCAAGACACAGGACAGCTGGGAGAACAATCAAGGGCTGAACAGTTACATGTGAGGGAAAGTGGCTACAGGTATGTAAACATGAGGGACTGGAGACAATAGGTGGACAAATCTACACATGGACCTAAAACCAAACAAAGGACAAGACCAAGGGCAGGGAGAACACAAAGACCACAATCAACACAATAATCATACAACACAAAAGACAAGGATGGAAAATCAAAGCAGCACTCAAGACTAAAATAATAAACATGATGATCATACTAAGACAGAGACAGAAAATAATGTTGACATAGTGAACACCAGAACAAAGGACAAGACATGGAAAAATAAAACAAACTAAGGTCATGATAATAATAATAATAATAATAATAATAATAATGATAATGCACAGAATTTCAAAAGACAACCACAAACAACAACAGGGGATGACATAGAAAAACCAAGAATGAAAATAAAGCGTGGTCATAACACTTACAAGACATATCAAGAGCAAAATCACTCAGATTTGTCAAGTCTTTGTTTTTTGCAGTTAAATTTCAGTTAAGCCTCACCCCCTGAAAAAAGATGAGTTTGGAGAGTGTTTCCTTAGTGTTGAGCAAATTAGGACTCTCTGGCCTAACACAAGTTGGCTTCTAGGGCCAGTTAACATTTTTAGACAATTGCTTTAAAAACTTGACTCAATTTAGGATGGGTTTTACCATTAAATTGCTTTTAAGGACTGATGCAGTGTCAGTCATTATCCTCGGCCACCGTGCATATAACTGGGCATGTCCTTCAACCAGTAAGTCTTTTTATCACAGGATTCACTCTGTTTAATGTAGCGCTAGCCTTGTGGGATGTGGGTGGGCCTATTCACAGATCCTGGCATTTGAAGGTGGAGAAAAGGTGAAAAGATTTTGACACAAAACTGTAAGACAATGAAAGTTTTTTTGTAGAAATAAAGGCATAAGATACCATTTTAGACAATGTAGATTTGTTTTTATAGGGGTTTTATATTCACCAGTCTTTAAATATTGTAGGGTTTAAGAATGAAGATGATCTTGTTTCTTTTGCATTATTTGATCTAAAAGCACATTAAAAGCACATCTACATGCAATGTCTTTTTTGTTGTTTTGGCCAGTTGTCATTTTCTATAAATAAATGCCCTAAATGATGGTATTTTGACTTGGAATTTTAGCTTAGTTGTTTTCAGTAGGATAGAGAATAAAACAAAATTCTTCTTTTTACTCAAACACATATGTATAAAAAGTAAAACCAAATGAAGTGATAATTTTACAGTGGTCTCTTTGGCCTCTTAATTTTTTCGGAGCTGTATAAAGGTCATCCGGAAAGTATAAGATAAGATGAGATAAGGTAAGCCTTTATTAGTCCCACAATGGGGAAATTCCAGGATTACAAGCAAAAGGATAGCAGCACTCAGAGCAATAGTAAATAAAATAATAAGATAAGAACTGGTTAGCCAACACAGTAAATAAATATACATATGCAAACAGTTATATACACAGTGTAGGAGCATTGCAGCTAGATGGAATAAACAGCATTACGGTTTGTTAAATTACCTTGCAGAATATGAATATGTCTCCAGACAGTATATTACACATTTGAATCAAGAGTGTTGTTGCCACCCTGAGTAATGATTGTTATTGTCCTAGTTGTGTATTGGAGGGGACGATTTATTGTCCAAGGTTATTACGTTTAGTACATTCAATACGACCTCTATGAGCAGCCCTGGTTAGGTTATAAAGTCTGACAGCCGTACGTAGGAAGGACCTGCAGAACCTCTTTGTCGCGTGCCTAGGATGGCACAGCCTACCGCTAAATGAGCTCCTCAGTGCGTTCAGCGTGTCCTGTATGGGGTGGGACTCGGATTCCAGCAGAGATGACAGCTTAGCCACATCCTCCTCTCTCCTTTCTCCTCCACTGGGTCAAGGCATTGCCCCAGAATAGAGTTCGCTTTTTTGATCAGCATGTTATTTGAAAATGGATTAAATTAATTTTTTTCCTCAAAATTGGCACACTGATCTTTGGGCAGTTTGGCCCATTCCTCTTTGCAGCACCTCTCACCTATCCTACTGACACCTCGTCAGCTGTGTCCAACCCCCCCCCCCTCCCCCCAGCTCCACTGCCTCCTCGGTCCCTACTTCATCAAAAACGGTCCCCCCCCTCCCCCCCTGCCCTTGTCATCAGTGAGCAGGACGTGCACAGACAGTTCTCCAGACTGAACCCGCGCAAGGCCCCCGGTCCGGACGGCGTGTCTCCCTCCACCCTGAGACACTGTGCGAAAATGCTGGCTCCTGTCTTCACAGACATTTTTAACACCTCCCTTAAGCTATGCCACGTGCCGACCTGCCTCAAATCCTCCACCATCATCCCTGTCCCCAAGAAGCCACGGATCACTGGACTTAACGACTACAGACCTGTAGCGCTCACCTCTGTAGTCATGAAGTCCTTTGAGCGCCTGGTCCTGCCCCACCTCAAGTCCATCACCACTCCCCTCCTGGACCCGCTGCAGTTTGCCTACCGAGCCAACAGGTCTGTGGACGACGCAGTCAACCTGGCCCTCCACTCCATCCTGCAGCACCTAGACTCCCCGGGAACCTACGCCAGGATCCTGTTTGTGGACTTCAGCTCTGCATTCAACACCATCCGCCCCGCTCTGCTCCAGGACAAACTGTCCCTGCTCAGCGTGCCTGACTCCCTCTGCAGGTGGATCACCGACTTCCTGACGGACCGGAGGCAGCATGTGTGGCTGGGGAAGACTGTCTCAGACTCTGTCAGCATCAGCACCGGATCACCCCAGGGCTGTATACTTTCCCCCCTATTCTTCTCCCTTTATACCAACTCCTGCACCTCCAGCCACCAGTCTGTTAAGCTGATCAAGTTTGCGACGACACCACCCTCATCGGGCTCATCTCCAACAGCGATGAGTCCGTCTACAGGAGAGAGGTGGCCCAGCTGGCGTCCTGGTGCAGCCACAACAACCTGCAGCTGAACGCTCTGAAGACAGTGGAGATGATTGTGAACTTCAGGAAAGTCACAACCCCTCTGCCCCCTCTCACCCTCACAGGCTCTCCCATCACCACTGCAGATTCCTTCCGCTTCTTGGGCACCACCATCACCTGGGACCTCAAATGGGAGCCGACCATCAGCTCCCTCATCAAAAAGGCCCAGCAGAGGATGTTCTTCCTGCGGCAGCTGAGGAAGCTCAAGCTTCCCACCAAGATGTTAGTGCAGTTCTACACAGCCATCATCGAGTCCATCCTCACCACCTCCATAATCGTGTGGTACGCAGGAGCCACTGCCAGGGACAGACTAAGGCTGCAGCGCGTCGTGCGCACTGCTGAGAAGGTGATCGGCTGCAAGCTCCCATCTCTTCAGGACCTGTACATCTCCAGGACCCGGAGGCGTGCAGGCTGGATCATAGCCGATCCTTCACACCCTGGTCACGTACTGTTTGCCCCCCTCCCCTCAGGTAGAAGACTTCGGTCCATTCAGACTAAAACCTCCCGGCACATGAACAGCTTCTTCCCCTCTGCTATCAGACTGCTGAACACTAAGTGACTTATTGACTCTCGTGCACTATGTACAGCAGCTCAACCAGACTCATGTCAATCATCACTGTTTCTGTTGCATTACCGACTGCACTATGTGGTACTCCACAATATCTGCTGCTCGCTAATATATTTAAAATCTGCTTTGACTAGTATTACTCATTCTTATTCTACACTTATTGCATGTATAGTTTTTTTTAATTTCTTTTATCTTATCATGTTTAATGTTGCAGCATTGCACCGAGACAAATTCCTAGTTTGTGTACTACATGAATAATGGCAATAAATCTGATTCTGATTCTGATTCTCAAGCTCCATCAGGTTGGATGGGAAGTGTTGGTGCACAGCCATTTTTTTGATCTCTCTAGAGATGTTCAGTTGGATTCAAGTTTGGGCTCTGGCTGGGCCACTCAAGGACATTCACAGAGTTGTCCTGAAGCCACTCCTTTGATATCTTGGCTGTGTGCTTAGGGTCGTTCTCCTGCTGAAAGATGAACCGTGGCCCCAGTCTGAGGTCAAGAGTGCTCTGGAGAGGTTTTCATCCAGGATGTCTCTGTACATTGATGCATTCATCTTTCCCTCTATCCTGACTAGTCTTCCAGTTCCTGCCACTGAAGAACATCCCCACAGCATGATGCTGCCACCACCATGCTTCACTGTAGGGATGGTATTGGCCTGGTGATGAGCAGTGCTTGGTTTCCCTCAAATATGATGCCTGGCATTCACGCCAAAGAGTTCAATCTTTGTCTCATCAGACCAGAGAATTTTGTTTCTCATGGTCTGAGAGTCCTTCAGGTGCCTTTTGGCAAACTCCAGGCAAACTGCCATGTGACTTTTACTAAGGAGTGGCTTCCGTCTGGCCACTCTACCATACAGGCCTGATTGGTAGATTGCTGCAGAGATGGTTGTCCTTCTGGAAGGTTCTGTCTCCACAGAGGAACCCTGGAGCTCTGACAGAATGACCATTGGGTTCTTGGTCACCTCCCTGACTAAGACCCTTCTCCCCCAGTCGCTCAGTTTAGACGGCCTGCCAGCTCTAGGAAGAATCCTGGGGGTTCTGAACTTCCATTTACAGATGATGGAGGCCACTGTGCTCATTGGGACCTTCAAAGCAGCAGAAATTTTTCTGTGCCCTTCCCCAGATTTGTGCCTCAAGACAACCCTGTCTCAGAGGTCTACAGACAATTCCTTTGACTTCATGCTTGGTTTGTGATCTGACATGCACTGTCAACTGTGGGACTTTATATAGGCAGGTGTGTGTCTTTCCACATCATGTCCACTCAACTGAATTTACCACAGGTGGACTCCAATTAAGTTGTAGAAACATCTCAAGGATGATCAGTGGAAACAGGATGGACCTAAGCTCAGTTTTGAGCTACATGGTAAAGGCTGTAAATACTTATGTACATGTGATGTCTTAGTTTTTTTTATTTTTAATTAATTTGTAAAAAATTAAAAAAACACAACTTTTTTCACATTGTCATTATGGGGTATTGTGTGTAGAATTTTGAGGAAAAAAATGATTTTAATCCATTTTGGAATAAGACTGTAACATAAAATGTGGAAAAAGTGAGGCGCTGTGAATACTTTCCAGATGCACTGTATTCTTACTTTACATGTTCAACAACAAGCAAACCTCTTAAATAATATTGACATTCTCTTCTTTTAAAGAATCTTTGAATAATAACAAAGAAACAATTATTCTTTACCTGAACAAGTATCATCATTATTTTCAAATATACAGTATCTTGAAATTTTAAAAGTCCAGATGCTGCAAATGCTGGATTTGTTGATTGGAGATATCCAGCTTTATTTATTATTATAAAGGCTCTTTTTTGAAGTGTGATAATAGAAGAATCTGTTAGTTTTATATACATTTCCCCAGATTTTGGTATAGTATGACAAACATAGCATTAGCAGTGAACAGTACAGTATGTGCACACTATTATTAGTGAATATGTAATTTTACATAGAACAGTGATAGACTTTGAGATTTTATGTTTGATGTATTCTACGTGTGGTTTCCAGCAAAGCTTGGAGTCAATAATTACTCCTAAAAATTTAGCCTCATACACTCTTTAAATTCCAGTGTCAGTAATTTTTAGCTTTATTTCCACAGTTTGGCCTACCTCAACCAAAAAAAAAAAAAAAAAACCCCAAACAAAAAACAAAACAAAACATAAACTTCAATTTATCTTCAATTAATAATTTATTTACTTCAAACCACTTTTTTAACTTGATCAATTTCTTTTCTATTATCTCTAATAGCTGTTTGTTATACTTTTTTGCTCGAAATAAAGTATCTATCTATCTATCTATCTATCTATCTATCTATCTATCTAATAGCTGTTTCAAGTCTGTTCCTGAATAAAGCAAATTGGGATCATCAACACGAATAATATATTTCAACACATTGAAAACCAAACACCAATGTAGCAAGCAAATATCCAAATAAATACATATTTTATTTTAAACAATCATACAGAAGTAAATACTCTCTATAAATTATAGTAGTTTCAGAAACTAATACTCAAGTGATACCTAGGTAAGAACTTTTAGAAGTTATTCTTCAGTTTTCACTTCATTTCCTCTGTGTCCACCACATGCGTTTCCCTCCACTTTTTATGACCTAATACAAACTGAAAATGTGTTGCAGCCCAGTAAGTCTCTTTGTGCGTTTTCATTTATCCATTTTTCTTCAGAATTAATAAGAGCAGCATGATTGCAAATAATAGTTTCCGACATGTTTTTTCTTGAATACCATTTCAGAGCCTGATGAAGTAAATTGCTCTGTTTCATTTATCTGCCTTTGATGTCCAACAGAAAAAAATCAATAAAAAAAGTAATTTCTCTCCTGCCATTTAAGCAAATTCCCATCTAACTGACTGATAGGTCCCTGGGAAACCAGTCTGGAGACTTTCTTTTCAGTTATGCCGGACTTGTTTACATAGCGTTTTGTTCACTGGACTAGGTGTGTGAACATACAAATCTCATATGGGTTTTGCTGTTATTGAGGGAGCGTAATGCAATTCTTCATCGAAGGTAGACAAGAACCATGTAGGAAATTGTTCAATATCTCAGTCGAAGCCCAATTTTCGCTGCATTGTTTTGTTGCACGGCGTATTGTAGCACTATGGTAATGTAATATGCATAATTCATACACCTAGGGCCTTTTCCTCATTTTTGATCTAGCTGTCCTGCCTATTCATCTGAAGCTGAATTAATGCTACATTGTCCATTAGGTGGCCATAACGCAGGGCAGTACCTCCATACACTGTGGCTTGAAGCAAATAGCACACGTCATTTTTCCAGTTTGGTTTTCAGGATTTACAAAAATTGCTTGCAAACCCCCCCCAGCACATTTCTCATTTTGGGTAAGACTACTACACCTTAGATGCCAGCTGAGATAATAATTCTCCATAGTAATTGAAGGTGCTTTCTTACCAACCAGATACTGAATTTTTCTTGACTCTGCTCTGTGTTTTAGCTCGCACTATTCTCAGGTGAATCAGTGGCTGAGAGAGCACAAAGAGAGAGTGTTAGATCTGGTAGATGTGGCTTGTTATCCTCTTCAGGGTTCACTTAGAGAGCCCCAGACTGCTGCAGTTTTGACCTTCATAAGGCACCGTCTCCCTGCTGGGAACACACACACACACATTCACCGAGCACATCCACTCCACAGCCGGCACTCATTGGGTCATGATGGGGCTAAGCAGCCCCATTAAAGCATGCTCATCTAGGCTGCGATCACGTGCACAAAGCAAAGAGATGGACTCTAGCCACGAGGTCTTGGGCCTATTGTTGCTACTTGGAAGTACTTGGAAGTTGCAGTGTACAGTCCCAAAATGCAGTAAATTAATATTCTTTTTTTTGTGTGCTGTATCATTGTCAACCTTTCCTCAGGACACCATTCTTGTGATGATTCAGGTTGAGCTGAGAGTATTATAAATCCATTTTTTGGACATGCTGTGGTCAGTTTAATGATCATTATGTGGCTCAGATGGAAAAACAAGGGAATAAGGTGAATCAATGATTGATTTTACAACGTGACTTGATTCATGGGCAGTGCCGTGATAAATGGCCATCGCATCGAACCTGAGAGTATCTGTCCTGAAATAATATTTGTATGTTGTGAGAGAGAAGTTGTGGTTTGCCTTTTATTAGCGGCTCAGTCTTAACAGCTCATTGCATCCTTTAGAAGACTCTCCAGTTATAGAAAGCATACAGTGTTAATGAAAAACTGGAGATTTTAGAAAGTATATCAAACTGCATAATTGGAGTCCTAAAACATTTAAAATATTCACGATTGATATTATGGAGCTGCAGCTGCTGCCCTCAAAATCTTTTAAGATTCAGATTTTTAAATCCCCAAACACCACATCACCCAGTGTTTTTTCCTCCATTTTATTTAATTAGTCAAATGAGATACAGCGTTGCCTTCCGCACTGTGGTGGCTATGTAGCTTCTGTGCCAGCTCGATAAGAACACGGGCATGTACAATATCAAGCAGGGGATCTGTCTTTGATTCTTGCTGATGGGAGAGCGAGCTTCACCTAAAGGTACTGAAGCAGAGAAATAATGGTATACTACACTGCTTGTGAGGAGCAATAGAAGAATGAAGGGGGTGGTGGGGGGTTCACATTAAAAAGTGTCTCTCTAGGTAGCTGACATGACGCGACTAGTCAGACGTAAATAATGACAGACGGAAACTATCATGAGGTCTGTGAAGCATCGGCGTGCTGCCATCATTTTCTGTCTAACCTTGCATTGCCAGCAGCTCACCGGCTCTGGAAATCATTTAAAAGGCAGACTAACGATGCTGCCAGACCTAACACCAGTCGCAGGGATTTGCATGAGTTCATATCAGCTGAATAGATCTTTAGTTTAGCCAAAGGTGATTTTTCCCACCCAGTAACTTGGACGTTAATTTGCCATCCTGTGAGCTCACCTATGATTTACAATAATTCATGGAAAATTCAGTTTTTTGTCTTGCATTTTTTTTTAAAAGTGTTTTCCTATGTGCATGTTGCTTTACTGTTGCATTTTTTTTTTTTACCAAACTGGTGCTGATGAGTGAAAACTAGGACTAATTTTTATATTCTTATTAAGTTGCGATGTCACATTTTGAATGAGTGTAATATGATGATCTGAGGGGACTAAAACATAGCATCACATTTACTGAGTGACATGACTTTTTAATTATACTCCCCTCATATAACAAAGTATGCAGCACTTGTAAATCAAACACTTATCAGGTACCATGAAGGTTGCAACTGAGAAAGATGGACCTATTTCTGAGATGCTTATTTGTTGCGTTGCATTAAATGAGATGAACAGAGGTGAACAAGCAGTCTCTTTCAGGCAGATTCTTTTCACCTACAAAATGTATAAAATAACATTCCTATAATTGCTTCATGGCTGCAATTCCTTTATGGTATTTTTGTATTTCTGATTAGGCCATTCATTTGTGTCTTCACCCCAGTAACCACATGACCATTTTTCATGCAGAAAAAGATGTGTTGCATTTAAGTGATACAGAAAAATAATTTGAATACATGCGTGCGCTCTCATTTATTGTTCCAGCTAACCAGATCCTTACATGGGGGACAATAACAATGCAAAACAGGAGCCCATTCTGCTATATAATTAAAATCATCTTTGGGGACATGTTTTGCTCTGCAAAGTTGAAACTTAAAAAATAGCATAGTATTGTATTTGCATAATACACAATGAGTCCCCCCTCAACACATTTATTAGTCGAGATCCTCAAAAAAGCCATGGCAAAGCAACTTGCACTCTATAATTGGCATCTTGTGGTTTGCTTTCCTGAGGAGAAAGTGAATTTTATATGCTTTTATAATAAATAGCATATTTAAGCACCCAGGAAATCACTGCAAGACATCCATCCTACGTCGTTTAATTTATTCTGGTGTGTTTAATCAAAGCTAGGAAACTATAAGCAGTGTGTCTGAATAGTGTCTAATGCCTAAGACTGGTTATTAGATATTAAATTGATGCATAATTCAGGCAATTAAGAAAGTAATCACACAAAGTAATGTAATGGAAGTTAATTATTACTGCATAAGCAAACAGTTCATCAATGCTAGTTAGTGCTGCGACTGCATCCCTAATATGCTCACCGAGCACAGAAATTCCTCTCCCTCACTGTTTTGATGTGCTGATTAAACATTGTGGAGGCAGATTATTTAAGACGGGGAAGAAGGGCCCTCTCACCTCTGCTGGTCCGGAGCCACGGGGTTCAGTCTGTGGATGTGTGTGTGTGTGGGGGGGGGGGGTTACATGTTGCAGAATAAGACAACAGAGACCAGTAGAAACTTTTAAAAAATGCTCAGTCTGTCTGCCCATGAAAAACACTTTAAGTTGTTTTTTTACTTGTGTAGAGTGACATCACAGCCTTTTCCTGTGTGAGCTCACAGATCCAAAATCACGTAAAACCCAACAATTGGGCTACCAAACGTACCCCCTCCATCTCTCTCTCTCTCTCTCTCTCTCTCTCTCTTTTGAAGACATCCGATAAAACAAGACCTTCCAGCCTTGGGTTGTTTTTCCGAGTAAACATGCGTGTCACAGTTGACCTTTCCCGGGGTCAGGCTGCTTTTATATTGGCTGACATGTTTCCAACTTAATAGAACTGTTTAGCAGAGATCCCCTGGGCCCCTACATGTATTAAGCTGCAATGAGTTGCATCTGTCTGGTTGAATCAAGAGGACCAATCAACCGAGGTCAGACATGCATTAACAGAGAAATATAGACATGTAGCCACACACACTTATTATGGACATAAGCTCACAGTGGTGCAGACGTACGCAGGTTTGCACCATGCACATGCACACGGGCACAGAGGAGCTTATTTTCTGCTCTTTAAGTGTTAATCTTAGCCCCTTTTGGTGCTACTTTATATGTGTTGCAGGATGTGCTACAGTGAGATGTCCTTTTGTCTTGTTCTCTAAGCAGTTTCTTAGGTGCATTGATTTATCTTTGTTCACCCATTGTACAACATCCCATAATGCTGGTCATTTTCTTAGACTGATTTTAAGCCCCTGTCTGGTAATCAGGGATAATTGTCAATTATCACAAGGAACCATCAGATCAATTACTGCAAAATCAATGCAGCCACTAGCCTTGTGCTGCCTCTTGTCTTCCAGCAGAACTACCACCTGGCGTTTTATAAATCTGAAAATGCATATAAAATAGCTAAACAAAAGCTTCTGGTGTTGTTTTGTGATGCTGGAGAATCATTGTCGGGGTTGTGTTTTACAGCCGCGTTTCTGAAATAGTGAGGCACCAGATGCACCTCTCATTGCTGTTGTTTTATAGCACCTAATGGAGACAAAACTATTGTTACCTCTTAAACTGAAGGCTGTGTATTATATCTTTTCCTTTTTATGAGTGAGCCTGAGAGCACCTCTATTCCTGGTGGGTGAGATGACTTTTGTAATGAAAGTTAATGTCGGGGAGTCCTGATGTCCTTATTTTCCTCTCGGAGGCAAGATTCCACTTTCACCTCGTGAAGGAAAGACGCCATCGGCTGAATGGTTTCCTCAGTGTATGGAAACAAATGTGCTGCTGTAATGGAATAGCCTGGTCAGCAGCCTAATGTATTATCTCCTCTTCAGCGTATTTATTTACACTCAACTACTCCACAAATTGTCTTGTCATCTTAATGGGTGAGGATTAATCTGTTGCTGTGCGGGCTTAGGTGAATGAAAGAGATTGACTTTTTTAAACTTTGTTTGTCGGCCCATAGGGGGGCAGCTTAACTCTTTATGTCCACAGGCTTTGAGAGCTATTCTGCCTTTTTTTTTTTTTTCATACTATAAGATTCCCATGCACATAAACCCTAACTAAAATGCCCATGCTAAGCTACAATTAACCAATCCTCAGTGATGAGCTTGCTCTGTGTGGTCCTAATGTGGCCTTTTTTCATTGGAGCCACAGAGTCTCTTCTTCAAGGACAAAAGTTATGATTTACCAGTGAGGAAGGACAGGCTTGATAAAGACAAATGGTAAGGTCATCATTAAATCTATTGCACTATCTGTAATGTTTAATACGGCGTATATGGTGTCTACATATTAGATATTGAATCCTTGTTTAAGACGGGCTCCACAATCATGTTGTCCATTTCGATACATGTCAAATGCGCTATAATCATTTTTAGTGAATCCAGCAGAGATTGTCATTTACCCAGTGTCCAAACTGCTCATATTTCATCCCCACCTGAAAGAGGCTGCCATTGAATATAATCACACACACACCTACTGCATCAGACCAAGAGAAAACAAAGTGTGCACTTTGTGCACAGCTATTTATATCAATAAGTCCCGTGCTGAGAGGCACAAAATGAGCGTTTAAGCTGCAGGGCCCAAGGAGCTCAGTAGCAGGTGGGCAGGCTGCTTTGAGGTGCCTGGGCAGAGGGGGTATTCACTCTTTTACAGGTGTTGCCCATCTCACTGTGCATCCACAGTTCTGGGAAGGTTTTGGTTTAGGAGGGAGTGGGACAGCTGGAGCAGGAGGCATTGGGGAGATGGAGTAAGAGCCTCTTCACACTGTCGGGGCCTCCGCAGGTCAGTGCCTCTACCCAAAGGGACGGCAGAGCGAAACGCCATCAATTCACAAACAAAGGAGCCACTTCACCCGCCACAAAGGAAACATATGTGATAGAGCTGACTCCCGAGCCGCAGCTCACTTTAACATGTCAGCCTCTCCTAATTAGCTTTGTTAACTCCCTCTGCTGTCTGCCCAACTGAGGCCTCGCCCAGTCACATGTGGGCTTTGTGTTTACAAGGGCAAATGCTTGGACCAGCTCCTCAAATAAACATTTTTCTTCCGACTTGATACACTGGTGTGTTTGATAATTTCTAAAATCAGAATTGTCTTACAGACTACCCCCTATCGACTACCCATTTAAATGAGGATTATATTGATGTGGTATTGATGTATTGATTTCAGTTGGACAAACAAGCGAAGCCTTACAGGCCTTTTTAAGGTTTTACTGCAGAGCTTTAGATGGCATTCGCTTTCCTCTGTGTGTCCGAGATGAGTTGCTTTAGGTGGAAACAGCTGCCCCTCAATCTTTATCATGGCGTTTTGGAGTCATTACTGGCCAGTCCTCCGGCTGTGGTCTGCCATGCGTTACATGTTGCAGTCCACACTGAGCCTCATGTGACCCCTGCTGCTTACCCACTGGCAGTGCAATTTAACCAGGTTGATGACATGCAGTGTGACATCCCTGAGAGAAGCGTCCCACTCGCAGCCTCACTGGGGGTTTGCTAAGGGGCTGGGGGGTGCACAAGAACCCAGGTATCCTGCACTGACCTCTCTAGAGTGCATATTAAATTGGTCTGTGATTCAAGAAGAATATGTTTGCTTTGTGTAATGTGGCTAATATTGAATCCATGCTCATGCTCCTTCTTTTAGCTGCTTGGCTTGTAAAGGTGGAAGGAAAGTAAAGCAGAAACTTCCTCAACTTGGTGAAATGAAGTGGGCATCCTGTATACATACAGTAGCTCATGCTGTGAATGAATCCCATTATCATAAGACAACCTCAGTTAGAATTCAGCCATAACTAGATGTGTCTAGCCTTAACACTAGGTGGGTCTGACAGCTGACATGGCTAAAATATTTATACCCTTCTTGATGTTTATAATTTGCTTCACTCTATTTACTTTCAAACTGTAGTTGCAGAGTTTGTTTTTTGGCTTGTTTTTTTTTTTTTCGATGAAAATGGACTACAGCCTTGACGCTTTGGCTCACTCAAAAACATTTTTTTTTTGTTTAACATGTTGTTTAATAATTGCTAAAATGAGGATTTCCACTCCAAGCAGCTGCCTTATTATATATGGTTTCTATAATGACTAAATTAATGTATTCTGTTCCATATTACGTTGACTCCTCTTAACTAATATTCAACTAAGGCTTGTGAAAGTGGCTGTGCTGGCTGCCAGATAGTCCAGCACTTGAGAAGCCCCCAGCCCAGAGCTGTGTGACTGCTGCTGACTGAGTGTCATGATCCCAAGATCTCTGCTTTCTCTTTGACAGGAAGGTTTGAAATTCCTGGGTTAAAAGTTCTCTGAGATTATATCTCAGAAGGCTTCTGTGATGATGGTTCATGACAGGTATTTCTTTCAAGTGGGTGAAGGAATACCATTGAATGTCTTCACTGCAGAGAGCTCCAAAAGAGCTGCATCAACAACACAAATTGCTATTAAAATGTACGTTCCTTTGTGTTTATAATGCCTTCTGATTTGATTTGGGTATTGATTAAAAATGGGACTTCAAGACTGTACCCAATAAAATCTACATTCTCTTTACGGTGCCAATGCATGTCAGTTTATTAGTTGACTCACTAACATAATTTTTAGCATTATGTAATAATGAGAGGTCATTATAGGAAAAGACCCCGCTTGCATTATTGTTTTAGTATGCATGTTTATATGTAATATGTTACAGTATTGGACTCCTTTAGACTGAAACAGCAGCCAGCTGACAGAATAGAAAAAAGAATAATTTACATTTTCTTTAGATAGCACATTTATTTAAGGTTCTGTTTAACTTGGCCTCTGCCCGTTTCTTGGAAAAAAAATAATAGGAATATTTACGAAGCAAATGTGTATAAAAATATGGCATTATTCTCTGATAGGTGAAGCATACTTACTTTGACATGCCTCAGCAACCCAATGTATTCTACACACTCACTGCCAGCCATGACAGCAGGCTGCTTTTTGTTCTTTTCCTCCTTTTTCCTGAGCACTTAGAATAAAAATCACAAGTACTGTTGTGGAGGAATACCAAGGTAACAGTCTGGAGATGTCTGGCCAAAAGGGATTTGTCCCTCTTGGTGCAAGGCAGGGGATGGTCTGCCCTGCTGTTTTGCATTTCAGAATTGCTTAGCTGCCCAAGCATGCGTTATGTGGGCCCGGCTCCTGAAGTGTGTCATAGCATCCGATGACCGCTGTATGGGAGGCTTGCTGTTGGACTTTACCCAGCAAATATGGATTATGTTAAAGCGGGCTGTGAATTGACGAGGATATGCTAATATGTCCCAGATGGGTATGCGAGAAGCGGACGGCAGGGACATGCAGACAGTATATAGCAGAGGCAGTGTTTGGCAGGTCCATCATTCCGTCATTAAAGGCCACATTATTACTTACAACAAGGCTTGCATGACAATTGCTAGAATGAATGCAGTTCCTCTGAGACTACCCTATTGTGTCCTTCAATTTCTCTCTGCTTTCCCTTTTTTGTCTTATTCATCCTTTCAAATCTGCTCTCAGCTGCTGATGCTGTGGATCTCACTGCTGTGTAAGGGGGTTTGTGCTTACCTTGTTCAAACATCAATAAGACAGGCTATTACTAGCTGAGGCCATTCATTAATATAATGAGATGGTTTTTGCTTTAATTGATAACCGATTGGTGTTGATGAGACATTATGCACTTGTGGATAGAATATTTTCAAACCCTTTTTTTCAAGCTGAGCTAAAGCACCTGCATATTTGTTTTAGGGAGGCTGGTCTCTTTTGGAGCTATTATTCCGCTGTACCTCTGGGCAACCAATGAGCTGTCCCCTTTGTATTATTATTGAACAGAGGTGTTCGGTTTTCAGCTGCACAAGCAAAAAGATAATGGTGCCTTATGTGCAAGTGGCCATGTGGGACACCCTTTGTCCTTTTTATATACACTACCATATGAATGACAGGTTTAAAGAAGTCATTTGTCAAAATTTTTAAGCAAGACCTTTAAGAGCCTGACAAAAAAAAATTAAAAAACTGTTAATCTAAAGTTACATAATTAGGTTTTGTTTTTAATGTAATGTAGCTAACAATACTTTGACAGTAGCAAATGCTGATTTTTTTTTTTTTTTTTTTGGGGGGGGGTCTCCTATTTATGCCACAGAAGCAAAGAAATAT
Source organism: Pholidichthys leucotaenia (assembly GCA_020510985.1). Lineage (NCBI taxonomy): Eukaryota > Metazoa > Chordata > Actinopteri > Cichliformes > Pholidichthyidae > Pholidichthys > Pholidichthys leucotaenia. The sequence continues at coordinate 56,358,080 of CM035843.1, read as the reverse complement.
GACTGTAAAAAATAGCTGAACCATTTTAAACTAGAAAAGCACTCGGAGAGCGCAGACCTCCGCCAAGCGCCACAGTTCCCCCCATACAGTGTTTGTTTGTACGTTTTCAGATTCCTTGACCATGAAAACATATGACAAGCAATTGGATTGACAATGATAGGATTAGTGGTTCAGTAGTTATTCACGAAAATGGCATTTTCCGTAATGGTGGTTTTCTTGTGGACGGTGATCCGGATCACCACCAAAATCTAATCATCTGTAGGATACCCCATTTCTGACAATCTGTGAAAATTTCATGAACATCCATCCATAACTTTTTGAGTTATCTTGCTAACAAACAGACAGACAGACAGACAGACAGACCAACGCTGATGAAAACATAACCCCCTTGTCGGAGGTAATAATGCAGCCCTACAACATAACTAATTTGAATGAGCACAAGTGCAGTCATACAAATACGTGAAATAACATTTATTGTAGGGAGGCACCAATATATCAGCTGACCATTAATATCAGCCAGTAGTCATGTGGTCGACCGCCACTGGCCCACTGGCCAAAAAAATGAATATTTACCAATGGCAGTAGCTAATGTTTAACTCATGATGTTCGTGAGTGGCCACTGTGAGCCCTACGCGTACCAAACTCAATGTTTTTCCACCACACAGTGAAGTGTACTAAATCTGTTTGGAGTTGGTAGTCGTGCCATACATCTTTTGAAATCTTAAAACTTGTCTGTTTGCATCTCAAATCTGTTTTAATAACCAATCACAACAGCAGAAGTAAATAGTGCATCAAACGAGCTAGAAGAATAGCATAGACTAACAGCAGTGACACACTAATGATGCTTCCTTGCAGTCCCAGAATTAATGAAAATCCAACAAATGCAGTCCTGTTTCATTGGTATAGATCTAATAGATCCATTTGAGTAAAATTTATTCTCCAGCCACGGGATTACAGGGATATTTATTCATAAATTCACCGTGTTGTTAGAAACAAACCAGCTAAACTTCCGGTATTATGTGCATGAAAACTACATTTCCCTTGGAACTAGAGGCAGAAATGAAACTGAAAAGACACACGTGACTCTCGGCTTTTCATTTATTTTTCACAGAAGTGGTCTGTGTCATGTGAAAGGATATGAACAATAAAAGTGTATGAGACATTTACTGTGGTGCAAAAAAAGTGTTTGCCCCCTTCCTGAGTTCTCATTTTTTTGTCACACTTAAATGTTTCAGATCAACAAACAAATTTTAATATTACTAACTAACTAACTAACTAACCTGCACTTATATAGCGCTTTTCTAGTCACAAAGACCACTCAAAGCGCTTTCATTAATACTAACCCTCTATTCTAAGGGCCTATAGGAAACAGATATCTAGGGACAATTTAGAACAGCCAATTAACCTAACATGCATGTTTTTGGCATGTGGGAGGAAACCGGAGAAATCCCGGAGTAAACCCACGCAACACGGGGAGAACATGCAAACTCCACACAGATCACTGTTGGTCGGGGGCTGGGATCGAACCCACGATCCCACAATCCCCCGGCCAAGGGTAAACTGTGCTGCTGCAGTGCTAACCACTGCGCCACCGTGCAGCGGTGATTAGACAAAGATAAACTGTGAAACATGGATTAATGAAGAAAAACATGTAAATTTTGAACTACATGGTTATGAGATATGAGATGTACACACAAAATAGAAAATGTAAAAGTGGTGGTGGGGTAGCACTGTATGTTGATAAAAAATTAAAAAGTAAAAAAGTGGACAGCATGACATCAACAGTGAATGAAAGTATGGAATGTTTAACAATCGAAATTATGATGGAAAATAGAAAAAACATAATAGTGAGTTGTATATATAGATCACCGGGATCTGATATGGAAAAAATTAGAAATGGTATGGAAAAGATGTATACAAAATAAGACAAAAAGATATCTTTATTTGTGGTGACTTTGATATAGATTTAATGAAAACAAAACAACATAAACCAACTGAAGATTTGTTAGATACAATGTATAGCTTAACCTGATTTCCAAAGATTACAAAACCTAATAGAATAACAACACACTGTGCTACCTCGATAGACAACATTTTTACCAATGTTATTTAATATAATATGGTGAGTGGTATACTAATAAATGACATTAGTGACCACCTGCCTGTATTTGTTTCTTTAGACGTTAATTATGGGGTTAATGAGAGTAAGAATAATAAACCATGTAAAAAGATTATTTATAAAAGAATATGAACAGAAGATAGAATCAATGCTTTAAATCAGTGTGTGAATGGGTGGATAGCAGGATCTGTAAAGCGCTTTGGTCATCAAGAGATGAGAATAAAAGCGCTATATAAGTGAATGCCATTTACCATTTTAAAAGATGACTTAATGTTACAGAATTGGGATGTTGTCTACAGAGAGAAAGAAGTGGATTTGGCATACGATAAATTTGTTGATATATTTAAATCATTATATGATAAAAACTGTCCAATCAAAGAAATTAATAAAAAAAAACATAAATACAAAAATTGCCCGTGGTTAACCAGGGGGCTACAAAATGCTTGTAAAAAGAAAAATTATCTCTATAAAAATTTCATTACTGAAAAAAGATATAAAACATAAAAATGAATTAACTGAAATAATATGATCTAGTAAAAAAAATTATACTATAGGAAAATGTTAAATGAAAATAAAAACAATATAAAAGGAGTCTGGGATATATTAAATAAATTAAGGAAAAATGGAACTAAGAAAATGATATATCCAGAGTATTTTACTGATAATTGTGGTGATAATTATGATAAGAACATGGTAGTAAATAAAATTAATAATTTTTTTTGTAAATGTTGGACCAGAGTTGGCAGCAAAAATTCCAAACCAAGGAAGAGACACTGTGAGTGAAACATTGATTGGAAATAACCCTCGGTCAATCTTTCTCTCAGCGGTGGATGAACTGGAGGCAAAATCTGTTGTTGAAAAGTGTAAAAATAAATTATCTACTGATTGTGATGGTATTTATATGGCACTAGTAAAAAGAACTGTTACTGACATATTAAAATCATTTACATATATTTGTAATCTATCATTTCAAACTGGCTCATTCCTGCAGAAAATGAAAATAGCAGAAGTAATACCATTATTCAAGCAAGGAAATAAACACCACTACACAAACTACAGACCAGTATCGCTCCTCCTACAATTTTCAAAGATTCTGGAAAAACTTTTCAACAACATACTAGAGGACTTTTTAAATAAACACGATGTGCTTAATCAGAATCAATACAGATTTAGAGCAAAGAGTACAACATTTTTGGAAATAATATTCTACTTGATAGATTAGAACACTATGTTGGACTTAATGGAACTTCCTTGCAGTGGTTTAGATCTTATTTATCTGATAGGTTCCAGTTTGTTCATGTAAATGATGAGTTTTCTTTCAGCTCAAAGCTTAGTCATGGAGTTCCACAGGGATCTGTGCTAGGCCCTACTCTTTTTAGTTTATATATGCTTCCGTTAGGCAACATTATTAGAAAGCACTGTATACATTTTCATTGTTATGCAGATGACACACAATTATACCTGTCAATGAAGCCAGATGATACTAATCAATTAGTCAAGTTAGAAGCCTGTCTTAAGGAAATCAAAGCTTGGATGACTTGTAATTTCCTGCTATTAAATTCAGATAAGACTGAAGTCATTCTTGTTGGTCCAAAAAACCTTAGAAATTCCTTTCCAAATCAAACTTTCAGTTTGGATGCAGTTACTCTTTCTCTTAATAGCTCTGTGAGGAACCTCGGAGTTATTTTTGATCAGGATTTGTCCTTCAATTCACATATTAAATTTGTTTCTAAGACTGCCTTCTATCATTTGCGTAATATTGCCAAGATTAGGAGCATCTTGTCTCAGAGTGATGCTGAGAAGCTGATCCACGCTTTTGTTAGCTCGAGATTAGATTATTGTAATTCTTTATTATCAGGCTGTCCTAAAACATCTTTAAAAAGTCTTCAGCTGATCCAAAATGCTGCAGCAAGAGTTTTAACAGGTACTAGAAAGAGAGATCATATCTCTCCGGTTCTGGCCTCCCTTCATTGGCTTCCCATAGAGTTTAGAATTAAGTTTAAAATCCTTCTTCTTACTTACAAAGCTCTAAACAATCAGGCTCCTTTTTATTTAAAAGATCTGATACTACCGTATCATCCTAACAGAGCACTACGCTCCCAAAATGCAGGATTACTTGTAATACCTAGAATCTCCAAAAGTACAATGGGAGGCAGAGCCTTCAGTTATCAAGCTCCTCTCCTGTGGAATCAGCTGCCAATCTGGATTCGGGAGTCAGACTCGATCTCTGTTTTTAAGAATAGGGCTAAAACCTACCTTTTTGATATAGCCTACAATTAGGGAGGGATCATGTGTTTCTGAACCCTCCCTTAGTTATGCTGCTAATAGGTTTAGTCAGCCGGGGGACCTCCAGTAATGCACTGGGCCTCACTCCTTTCCTCACTCTCTATGAAATATTTTTTTTTTGCTGGTCATTAACATTTGTTTGTTCTCTCCCATAGATTGAGTCCCCATCGTGCTGTTTGCTCTCTACATGTCTGTTCTTTTCTTCTTCTCTATCCCCTCACCCCCCAGCCAGTCGCAGCAGATGACTGCCCCTCCCTGAGCCTGGTTCTGCTGGAGGTTTCTTCCTGTTAAAAGGGAGTTTTTCCTCTCCACCGTCGCCAAGTGCTTGCTCACAGGGGATCGCCTGATTGCTGGGGTCTTTCTGCAACTGTGGGGGTCCCCCCTACAGTTGATAGTGCTATGAGATGACTGTTGTTGTGAAATGGCACTATATAAATAAAGTTGAATTGAATTGAATTGAAATAATGGAAGCAACAGAGGAAATAATAAATGCATTAGAGTCCCCAATCTAATTATTATTATTTATTTATTTATTTATTTATTTATTATTTATTATTAAATGCATTAGATCAAGGAAAATATGCAATTGGTATATTTATAGATTTTAGAAAAGCATTTGATACAATAAATCATTCAATACGTCTTGATAAACTACAAATGTATGGTATTGGGGAATGGCACTGAATTGGGTTACAAGTTATTTACTGCATCTGAGAGACAACAGTTTGTGAAGATGGGAGAATATATGTCTGGGTGTATGGGAATTGCCTGTGGGATCCCTCAGGGGTCAGTACTGGGCCTCAAATTATTTAACATATATAAATGATATATTCCAAGTTTCTAAATTATTAAAAATAATATTATTTGCTGATGATACTAATATATTTTATTCTGGAAATAATTATAATCAACTAATCCATACTCTAAATAATGAATTAAATAAGCTTAAAAAATGGATGGATTGTAATAAATTATCACTAAATATAGATAAAACTAAGGTAATGATATTTGGTAATTGTAAAAATAAAGAAGATATACATATTCATGTAGATAATGTAATTATTGAAAATGTTAAGGAGATCAAATTTTTGGGTGTAATACTAGATGATAAAATTAGTTGGAAACCACACGTCAGATACATACAAAACAAAGTTGCAAAAAATATTGCAGTTATAAATAAAATTAAGCAAGTCCTAGATTACAGATCACTTCTTATCTTGTATTGCTCATTGGTACTTCCATACTTGACCTATTGTATAGAGGTCTGGGGTAACAATTATAAAAGTACACTTAATTCATTGCTAATATTACAAAAAAGGGCCGTCCATGTTATACACAAAGTGGGGTATCTTGAACATGCTAATTTATTGTTTTTACATTCAAAGTTATTGAAATTATGGGATCTAGTTGATTATTATACAGCACAGTTAATGTTTAAAGTCAGTAAAAACTTTTTGCCATACAATATACAAAATCTTTTCAGTGAGAGAGAAGGGAAATAAAATTTACTGGGGAATACAAAATTTAAAATGCACCTAGTAAGATCTACTAGGAAGGGTTTTTGTGTGTCTGTGTGTAGGGTAAAATTGTGGAATGGGTTGGGGGAGAAACACAGGCAGTGTCCAAACATCCATATATTTAAGTCAACATACTGTATAAAGAAGTGATTTTTGAGCAATATAAAAACAAAGGACAGTAACATTACAATGTGTCTTCAATGAAGAAAGGTTGTTATTATGAATATACTGTATATGCTGAGTGTAGAAGAGCTTGGAAGAATGAGGCGATGTGATATATAAACCAAAGTTTATTATCAGCTCCTCTAACAAGTCTCATCCTAGTGCAGCAGCAGAAGAAGGAAAAAGAGACCGAACACCTTCGGCTCTATGAACTTATACTTGCACATAACAAAAGACGTGCATATCAAAAGCTGACATCCCTCATTATCTTAATCCCCCGTTGTCTTCGTACTCCTCCTCGTGGCCCTGGGGGGTCAGGGCAGCTCCTCCGGTCTCCACCGCAGTGCTTGGGAAGCTCTTTGATCTTCACTGGCGGCTGAGACTCTTTGTCCTGTTCTGAGGTGTGAAGTCGCCTTACATATGTAATCACCAAACATTCTCACATGCTTCAACATATGTAGGTTATGGAATATATGATTAATATAGACCACAGCCCCCCCCCCCCAAATGACTAAGAAAAGGACAATAGAAAAATTCACAGTTTAAGATAATTACTATGACATACTAACTGCTACACCTCTTGCCACAGAAGAAACTTTCCAGCAGCTATGCTCCTAAGAGAGTTCAGTGGTAATCATAACAGCATAGTAAAATCACAAGTCAGTCCTAAACTGTTACAGCACAATTAGTGAACAACTGTTGAGTAGTTTGCATCAGTCTCTGTGCCGTCTGGGTTTTAATCTTCTCCCGAATCTGCTGTGGGTCCGCTTAGGCGTCTTGCTGGGACCTTCCTGTAAGGAATCTGCAGCTTGGGGAGGAGAGTGATTATTTGTTCCCTCCAGGGGGGGGCTGAGTCTTTTCTCTTGGGGGGTCTACCCCGCCGAGGTGCTCTCGCCAACCGTGCAGGCTCGTCTCTCAACAAGAAGGCAGGTTTAAGTCTGTCAATGCTGACTGTTTCTTTTCTATCCCCAAAATCAAGCACAAAGTGTTTATCACCAGGTTCCAGCACTCTGAATGGCCCATCGTATGGTGGGCGGAAAGTTGGTTTTAAAGCTTCATGCCTAACAAAAACGAATTCAACGTTCTTTAAAGCTTGTGGGACAAAAACCCGTGGAAAAGAGTGATGTGCCGGCCCGGGGAGAGAGTCCGGTCCGTTGCTGCCTAAAAACCTCGGGGCTGGAAAATGCCCTGGCTCTGGGTTCTCTGGTAAAAATTCACCTGGGAGCCTGAGAGGTTGTGCAAAAACTAATTCTGCTGGAGAGGTGTCTAGATCCTCTTTGGGCGCAGCACGCAACCCCAATAAAACCCAGGGAAGTTTATTTACCCAATTTGTATCCGTTAGTGAGGCTCTGAGGGCGGCCTTTAAAGATCTGTGAAAACGCTCGCATAACCCATTAGCCTGAGGGTGATAAGCGGTGGTGCGGTGAATTGTTGCCCCTAAGCTGCTGGACATGGCTGACCAAAGCTCTGAGACAAATTGAGGCCCCCTATCGGACATGATGTCCGATGGGATGCCGAAACGTGCCACCCAGTTTGTCAAAAAAAAACGCGAGCGACTTCCTCCGCTGTGGCTGACGCCAGAGGGACTGCCTCTGGCCAGCGCGTGGTGCGGTCTATCATTGTTAACAGGTGTGTGAAACCTTGGGAGGAAGGTAGTGGTCCCACGAGGTCGACATGAACGTGGTCGAACCTTCTAGCAGGGATTGGAAAAGGCTCCAGAGGGGCTTTTGTGTGTTTGTGTATTTTGGCGCGCTGACAAGAAATGCAAGTTTTTGCCCATTCTTTTACGTTTTTGCGCAGGCCAGGCCACACAAACTTTTCGGCGACCATTTTAACCGAGGCGCGCACACCTGGGTGCGCGAGGGAGTGAATTGAGTCGAAAATACGGCGGCGCAATGCAGCTGGGACTAACGGGCGAGGTCGGCCGGTTGAGATATCGCATATTAGGGGGGGGCACGCCGTCGCGTAAACCCCTTTCCTCCAGCCTTAACCCTGTTGGTCCAGACAAGAGTGCGCGCACGTCCGCGTCACTACTTTGTTCCTCTGCCATGGCTGCATAATCTATCCCTGCATGGATTGGGGCCGCGTATGTGTCCGCGTTGGTGAAGAGTTCCGCGGCTGAGGTAGTATAATCTGTCTCCTCGCGCTCTGACGATGTCACAGCGCGAGAGAGGCAGTCTGCTACCACGTTAAGTTTGCCTGCCACATGTCGAATGTCTGTGGTGAACTCTGAAATCGCAGCCAGCTGTCTTTATTGCCTGCCTGACCACGGTTCGGAAATTTTAGCCATAGCAAAGGTGAGCGGTTTGTGGTCTACAAAAGCCGTGAAACTCCGCCCTTCTAACCAGAACTGGAAGTGGCGGATGGATGAATGAAGTGCTAGCAGCTCCCTGCCAAAAGTGCTGTATTTACGCTCGGTTTGGGTTAGCGATTTGCTGAAGAATGCCAAAGGTTGCCAGATTCCGCTGACATGTTGTTCTACAACTGCCCCTATAGCTAGGTCCGAAGCGTCTGTGGTTAGCGCAATGCGGGCCGAGAGATCGGGGTGAACCAACAATGTGGCATTAGCTAGGGCGCTTTTTACTTCCGCGAAGGCGCGTTCGCGCTCCGGGGTCCATTCGACTGCGTTGGAAGCTTTTTGTTTTCTGAGCGCGTCATATAGGGGCTGCATGAGCTGAGCTGCGTGGGGGAGGAAACGGTTGTAAAAATTAACCATGCCCAAAAATTCCTGCAGCGATTTGACCGTTTGTGGCCGTGGGAAACTTTTTATCGCGTGAACTTTGTCTGGAAGTGGGACTGCCCCCTTCGGAGAAACTCTGTGTCCTAAAAAATCAATTTGTGACATGCCACTTCCGGTTATGGCGGCCGCCTAGAAGGACACGTATCACTCTGCTCTGCCCTTGGAAATAAAAATTCGGCAAATAACTCTCTCATTTGGAACAGAACTTTTCCCAGCGTTTGGGTGAGGATATGCCGGTGAAGACTAAGGCTGGGAAATCAGGAGGGGGAAAAATTGAATCGCCGAAGCAGTCCAAATTAACGGACTTTAAAGTTTGTGGCGCAGTAGAAAAAGCTGCGGATATGGCGGATGAAACTAGCGGTGGTGCGGTAACTGCTGCTGCTGACGATGGCGACACAGGTGCAGTGCTGGCTGCCATTAGCTCAATGAGAGCAGACTTTTCCGCTAAACTTGATGGGATTATGGCAGCGTTGGATGCAATGAGAAAGGAGTTGGGTGACTGCGTGGAACGAGTGACGCAGGCGGAGCTTCGTGTTTCAAGTGCGGAGGATGAAATTAGCGGACTTCAAATAAAGGTGCGCACTTTGGAAAAAAAAAATAAAGATCTGGAAAATAGCGTTCTGGACTTGGAATCTCGGTCCAGAAGGAACAACCTGAGGCTGGTGGGTTTACCGGAGGGAGCCGAAGGTCGTGATTCATGCTCCTTTTTGGAGGGGTGGATCCCGGAGGCGCTGAACAACGCGGAGCTAAAATCATCAGTCGTCTTGGAAAGCTCCCACCGAATTGGCCCACCGAGAGGTAACAAGGCAGCACCGAGGACGCTAATTATGAAGTTTCTCAGCTACAGAGACAGGATGACGATCTCCAACGCGGTGCGGGCCAAAGGAGAAATTAAATACCAAGATCAGCAGGTGCGGTTCTACCCAGATCTGGCCTCAGGAATCCAACAATTAAGGAAGCAGTTTGACCCCATCCGCAAAGAACTGCGCAACCTTGAGATTCGTCATGGAGTGATTCACCCTGCAAGACTTCTGGTCACATATGAGGGCAGAACACGCATCTTCAAGACCCCCGAGGAGGCGCAGGAGCTCATCAAGAAGATCCAGGAAGAGACTGGTGGGAGCTAAGCATGAACAGAATATAGGGTAGAATATTTGAGCATTTAACTGATTAGAAGCATATAACAAGATTACAAAATATAGAATGTATTACATATTAAAAAAAAAAAAAAAGTACAAAATTGCTAAAAAAAATTTGGAGTTAAATTGGAAAATTACAGAAGAGAGTTAATGTTACGTTATTAAAAGCAGTAGAGTTAGGGTGATTGGGAGGATGAAGAAGGAGTGGCTTTGGCTGTTCCTCGTGGGTGTGGAACGGTTGATGGCTATATCGGGAGACGGAATTTTTCTTTTGCTTTTGGGGGGATTGCCACAAATGTGGGAAGGGGGAATTTGTTTGTGTGTAGTTTGTAGGGTGAATGTTCAACCACTCTTTTTTTTGCTTTTCTGTTTGAGCATGTTTACACTGCAAGGTAATCCCAAACTCCCTATTGATTATAAATCAAAGCGTTAATCTTAATTTAACTTCATGGAATTGCAGAGGTCTACAAAATTTAAAAAAACTTAAACAAGTTATGAATAAAATAAAAGACATGGGTTCAAAAATTGTGTTTTTACAAGAAACTCATCTAATAGAGCAAGATGTAAAAAGAATTAGGAGTAGATGGCAAGGAAATGTTTTCACCTCATCATTTTCATCCCGAGCCAGGGGAGTTATGACTCTCATACATAAATCAGTCCCATTTCAAGTGAAAAATGTAATTGGAGACAAATTTGGAAGATATGTAATCATTCAAGGATCTTTGCTATTAGAAAACATAAATTTGGTGAACTTATATGGTCCCAATATAGATGATCAAAAGTTCTTTGCCAATTTATTTCTTATCTTATCATCACTTACAGGGCAACATATAATAGCAGGGGATTTTAATTGTACATTGAATCCCAGTATAGATAGATCAACAGGACTGGACTGTACGCACAATGGATGTAGGATGACCATTAATCATTTTATGAAAGAATTGAAATTGATAGATATATGGAGAGAAATGAAACCACAAGTTAAAGCATACTCTTGTTATTCCAATACCTACAAGACATTCTCACGTATAGATTATTTTTTGATCTCCACAGAATTAAGGTCCAAGATTCAAAACTGTTTTTATGATAACATCGTGATCTCTGATCATGCACCCTGCTGTCTAATGTATGTAGATAAGAAATTGACAAAGGAACCAGGTAGATGGCAATTTCAGCATAAATGGCTTCAGGATGAGGAATTTGTTAAGTATATAGAAAAACAGATAGATGAGTTCTTTGATATCAATACTACACAAACATCAGCATGTGTAAAGTGGGAGGCTTTCAAAGCTTTTATTAGGGGACATATTATTAGTTATACAGGTTCAAAATCTAAGAAGACTCGAGAGGAGAGAGTTCAATTGGAACATAAAATAAAAATTCTTCAAGAAAGAGTATATGCAGGAAGAGATCCAAGGTTGGAGAACGAATTACTGATTTTGAGAGCTGAATATGACAAAAAATCAGCGAATAGAGCTGCCTCGAGTCTTCTAAGATTGAAACAATCTTTTTATGAACAAGGTGAAAAATCAGGAAAGTTATTGGCATGGCAGATTAAACAATTAGAATCTAAAACACCAATTACCAGTATTATAAGTAATGGACAGGTAGTTATAGATCCTTCAGAAATTAATAGAGCCTTTAGAGATTACTATGAAAAATTATATGATACCAAAAATGAATCTGACTTAACAAAACTACATGGGTTTTTGAATGAACTATCTATACCGTGTATTCCAAATGAAAATAGGGAGATACTGGAGTCTAAAATTAGTCAAGAAGAAGTTGGACTAGCCATTGATAATATGAAATCAGGAAAAAGTGCAGGACCAGATGGTCTTCCAGTTGACCTTTATAAAAAATTTAAGAATAAATTAACAAAACCTTTTTTGGAAATGGTTTTAGAAGCATTTCAAAATAGTAATTTACCATCATATATGAATAATGCCTTAATTATACTGTTGCCAAAACCAGGTAAGCCCTCTAATAAATGTGAAAATATGAGACCAATAAGCCTATTAAATGCCGACCTTAAGATAATTTGTAAAATTTTAGCAAGACGAATACAAGAAATTTTACCAAATATTATTAATCGAGATCAGAATGGCTTTATAAAGGGAAGACAAGGCTTCCATAATGTAAGAAGACTATTTAATATTATTTATTCTAATAAAGAAGCACCGGATACAGCTCTCTTATCACTGGATGCCGAAAAAGCCTTTGATAGAGTTGAATGGCCCTTTCTTTTTGAAGTCTTACAAAGGTTTGGACTTGGAAATAATTTTATAAAATGGGTTCAGATAATATATAATAATGCTACTGCAGAAATTCTAACAAATAACAATATTTCAAAATCAATAAAAATCAATAGAGGATGTCGACAAGGCTGTCCACTTTCACCTTTACTGTTTACTATGGCAATTGAACCTTTAGCGATGGCGATACGTCTACAGTCACAAATATATGGAATTAAAGTTGGACCAACAGAACATAAAATCTCCCTGTATGCCGATGACATAATTTTGTTTATGTCGAATCTTAAAAAATCAATTCCGACCTTGTTGAATTTAATAAAGAATTTCGGGGAAATATCAGGATATAAAATAAATAAAACTAAATCTTCAATATTAATGCTAAATGAGACCCAGAGAAATTACCCAGCCCCTGAGGTAAATCAATTCAATGTTGTAAATCAGTTCAAATATTTAGGAATCCAAATTGTGCCTAAGCTAGAATCAGTCGCCAGTGTCAATTATGAAGCCTTAATGACAGATATTGATGAGTTACTTCAGAGATGGATGTCACTACCAATGTCGATGATCGGGAGAATCAATATACTTAAAAGTAATATTTTACCTAAAATACTTTATTTATTTCAATACATTCCCTTATCACCACCTTTAGATTTATTCTCAAGAATTAAAAAAAAGTTAGTGGAATTTATATGGAACAACAGGAGGGCTAGATTACGTCTGTCTTTATTATATTTACCATTTGATCGTGGAGGTCTGAAATGTCCAAATTTTATGTTGTATTATTGGTCGGCACAACTGAGGTCTATGACATATTATTTTTCATCAAATGATCTCCCTCACTGGACTGAAATGGAATCATACAATTTACCTTTACCTCTTCCCATATTCATATACTCAGATTCGGCAAAAAAATTACAAAAACAAGTTAAAAATCCATTTGTAAAGCATAGGATCAAAATATGGTGTGAAGCTAAAAACTATTTAAAAGAACCACAGTTACAATTTAGTCCAATATGGGGTAATCAATATTTTAAACCAGGGAGAGCGGACGCTGTATTTAAAGTATGGAATTTAAAAGGGATACAAAAGATTCAGGATTTATATTTGCCATGTGCAGAAAATATAATGTCTTTTGAAGAGTTGAGGATCAAATTTAATCTCAATAGAACACATTTTTTTAAATATCTTCAACTTAGAAACTTTATTCGATCAAATCAAAATAAAGCTCTCACTCGACCTATCTATTCATCCTTGGAAAAAATGTTGATGAAAGATAGTAAAAGAAAGGGTATTATTTCAGAGTTTTATAACTCATTGACGCTATTTTCAAGTGAAAATTCACTGAAAAGATTAAACTACTGGAAAGAAGATCTGCAAACTGAAATTCCAGAGGAACAATGGGAATTGGCTTGTACAGAAGCTCAAACCAAATCAATAAATGTACGCCTTAAATTGATACACTTCAAATGGTTAATGCGGATGTATGTTACACCGGAGGAGTTAAATAGATATAACAAAAATATACCAGATACGTGCACAAAATGTATGGAAAGTAAAGGAACTCTATTTCATTGTGTATGGGAATGTAGATTAATAAGAATGTTTTGGGAAGAGGTGAGGGTAACAATTGAAAAAATAATCTCAAAACAAATCATATTGAATCCTAAACTGTTTTTGTTGGGTCTGTACCCAGAAAAGCATAATTTTAATAAAAGTGAAAGAACATTCATAGACCTCAGTTTGCTTAATGCCAAAAAATGTATTGCACTATTATGGAAAAAGACTCATAGACCAGATGTGACTCAGTGGTTAAGACAGATGTTAACAAACCTTCCATTAGAAAGAATAACATATATACTGAAATCAAAAGAAATTGTGTTTGAGAATATATGGAGACCTTTTATTGATTATGTAAAAAATTTAAACATAACTCTTGAAGAAGAAGATGAATGATATGTGCGGACCTTGTAAATTCCAAACTGGTGAATATAATATGTATACTTATGTGTTGGATTGTCTAGACTAAACAGAGGAGCATTGTTGAAGATTTGATTTTGTTGGTGGTTGTTGGTGTTTTTTAGCGCATTTTTTTTTTTGTAGTACTTTAGTGTTAGTGTTTGATTGTTTGTATCATGTTTGTTAAAAAAAAAAAAAAAGGTTCAATAAAGATATTGTGGAAAAAAAAAAATTTGTGACATGCCGAATTTGCATTTGGCTGGATTGATTATTAACCCGTGCTCTTCTAGCCTCTGAAAAACCATAGTGAGATGCTGCTCGTGTTCTTTCTCAGACGGGCTGGCTACCAGCATATCGTCGAGGTAGACGAAAACAAAAGGGAGGTTGCGTAATACTGCGTCCATCATCCGCTGAAAGGTTTGAGCCGCGCCTTTGAAGCCGAAAGGCATTCGCAAAAATTCAAAAAGGCCGAAAGGGGTTATTACAGCTGTTTTAGGAATGTCCTCTGCTCGAACTGGGACTTGATGATAACCGCGGACCAGGTCTATTTTTGAAAAAATGCGCGCACCCGCCAGATGCAGTGAAAAATCCTGAATGTGAGGAATTGGGTAGCAGTCATGCGCTGTCGCATTGTTTAATCTGCGGTAATCGCCGCACGGTCTCCAAGAACCGTCGGATTTCGGAACCATGTGAAGTGGTGAGGCCCAGGGGCTTTTCGAGCGTCTAATAATGCCTAATTTTTCAAGGGTGGTAAACTCGTCCCGAGCTATGTCGAACTTGGCCGCATCTAAGCTCCGAGATTTGGCAAATACGGGTGGGCCCGTTGTGGGAATAAAATGTTCAACCCCGTGTTTAGCCACTGTGGCTGAGAAGTTGGGAATTGTGAGTGCTGGAAACTGGGTGAGGAGTTGATCAAACTTACCTCCTGCTGTGGTGACGCTAGCCTGCACGGGTGGTGGAGAAAGTCGAGCTGAGCAGGGAATAGAAGCAAAGGACAGTGCATTAACCAAGCGTCTGTTCGCTAGATCAACTAATAACCCATGTGCACACAAAAAAATCTGCGCCCAACAAGTTAAAACTCACCGCCGCTACAACAAATGTCCATCTGTAGTTGCGGCCGTGGATGCAGAGGTGCAGGCTCTTTTCGCCAAAAGTGTCGATGGTGGAGCCGTTGGCTGCCACCGCTCCATTGCCCCGGGGGCCCATGGCCCGGTCTGCTTGGGAGGGCATGACAAAACTTAGTTGAGCTCCCGTGTCGATAAGGAACCGCTTGCCGGTGTGTCCGTCCGTCACATATAAAAGCTTGCTTTTTTCGCCGAGAACCGCCGCTGTTAACAGCTCTCGGCTTCGGCGTTTTCCGGAAATTGTGAATTTGCTGGGGGGAAAGCATTTGTAAGCCTTCTCGGCGAAGCGGTGGTGGTAATAACAAACGTCGCTCCGTCTGTTGCGTCCTGGCCGTGTCGCTGTCACCGTGGGCTGATTCTGCTCGGTGATTTGTGGCTCCTCGTGGCTCCGGACATCAGCGTTGAGGTCTGCGGATGCTGCTGTGGGTGTCTGCTCCCTGCAGGCGTTGACGAGCCGTTGAGCTTCGTGAGCTAGTGTGCGGAAGTCTTGCTGGGTGCTGCATCGCATGTTGGCCAGCGTCCCTCTCATGTGTGGCGGCAGCGTACTGAGGAATATGAAATGGAAGAGGAAGTTGTCATTGTCCTCTTCTTTAAATTGCAGCAAGTCCTCCATGAGGGCCTTGGGTCTGCCTCCTCTGTGGCCGTAAATCGCCAGGATCCTCTCGGCTCTCTCCTCGGCTGAGGGGACGTAATTTGCCACGATGGTCGCTTTCAGTTCTTCATATTTGTCCTGGGCCAGCGGCCGTTGGATTATGCTCCGCGCACAACTCGAAGTGGCGGCATTGAGTTTGGCGACGATGTGATAGAACTTTGTATCGTCAGCCGTGATGCCTGCAAGTGCAAACTGGGCTTCAGCTTGCAGAAACCACGAGGCGGGGTCTTCCTGCCAGTAGTCCGGCAGGTTGACGGTGACGGCGTTTGTGTAGACCGTCACTGCTGTGTCCGCAGGGTGAGAGTGCCTTGCTTCGGCTCTCACAGCGGCGCTGGTGCTCGGTTGAGCCCTCTCTATCACTTCTGCCGTGGGGGAACGTCGTCCATCTGTTCCCCTGTCTGCATGGGCGCCAGCGTCTGCCTGGGTCGCCACAGATGAGTCGATCGTGGGGGAACGCCTCTGGTCCATCCTCGCGTCAGGGTCACCAGTGTAGAAGAGCTTGGAAGAACGAGGCGATGTGATATATAAACCAAAGTTTATTATCAGCTCCTCTAACAAGTCTCATCCTAGTGCAGCAGCAGAAGAAGGAAAAAGAGACCGAACACCTTCGGCTCTATGAACTTATACTTGCACATAACAAAAGACATGCATATCAAAAGCTGACATCCCTCATTATCTTAATCCCCCGTTGTCTTCGTACTCCTCCTCATGGCCCTGGGGGGTCAGGGCAGCTCCTCCGGTCTCCACCGCAGTGCCTGGGAAGCTCTTTGATCTTCACTGGCGGCTGAGACTCTTTGTCCTGTTCTGAGGTGTGAAGTCGCCTTACATATGTAATCACCAAACATTCTCACATGCTTCAACATATGTAGGTTATGGAATATATGATTAATATAGACCACACTGAGTACTATTATTATTGATATCATTATTACTAGAATTATAATATTAGGATTGTTGTTAGGGTGGAATTATTTGAAGTATTATATAGGCCAGGTGGTGGTATTATTATTATTGTTGTTGTTGTTGTTGTTGTAACTACCATATGGCTACCTATTATTATGGTTATTATTATTATTATTATATGGTTACTTATTGCGCCTAGGTATTGTAAGCCATGTAGGGGTATATGGTGGTATAGTATATGGTGATTATGATGATGATAATATTGTCTATAATTAGATTAAACATACCAGAAGTATTTTTTTTATTATTATTACAATTATTTTTAAATGTTGGTATTATTGTCAATATAAACTATCATTGTTGTATCATTTCTATTGCATAATTTAATTATAAGGTGTATTATATATTATGGTATTGTATAATGAATGTAATTGTGGGATGAATAATGACTAGAATGATATTATAGTTTATTGAGTATGGAGAAGGGGTGGGACTATATAAGCGCTGGCTTCTTCCCACTCCTCTTGAACATTTTATTTTTTTGGTTTTGATTTTGGTTTTAAAATTTTTTTCTTTTTTGTCTCAATGTTCAAATAAATAAAATCAATCAGTCAAAGATAACGCAAGTGAACACAAAATGCAATTTTTAAATGGTGTTTATTATTAAGGGTAAAACAAAAATCCAAACCTACATGGCCCTGTGTGGAAAAAGTGACCCCCCCCCCCCCCGTTAAACATAAATTAACTATGGTTTATCACATCTTTGGAAAGCTGAGTTAAATTTCTCTAGCTACACCCAGGCCTGATTACTGCCACATCTGTTCTCAATCAAGAAATCACATAAATAGGACCTGCCTGACAAAGTGAAGTAGACCAAAAGGTCCTCAAAAGCTAGACATCATGCTGCGATCCAAAGAAATTCAGGAACAAATGAGAAACAAAGTAATTGAGATCTGTCAGTCTGGAAAAGGTTATATAGCCATTTCTAAAGCTTTAGGACTCCAGCAAACCACAGTGAGAGCCATTATCCACAAATGACAAAAACATGGAACAGTGGTGAACCTTCCCAGGAGTGGCCAACCAACCAAAATTACCCCAAGAGCGCAGCAACGACTCATCCATGAGGTCACAAAAGACCCCACAACAACATCCAAAGAACTGCAGGCCTCACTTGCCTCAATTACGGTCAGTGTTCATGACTCCACCATAAGAAAGAGACTGGGCAAAAATGCCCTGCATGGCAGAGTTCCAAGACGAGAACAACTGCTGAGCGAAACGAACATAAAGGCTCGTCTAAGTTTTGCCAGGAAACATCTTGACGATCCCCAAGACTTTTGGGAAAATACTCTGTGGACTGACGAGACAAAAGTTGAACTTTTTGGAAGGTGTGTGTCCCATTACATCCGGTGTCAAAGTAACACAGCATTTCAGAAAAGGAACATCATACCCACACTAAAATATGGTGGTGGTAGTGTGATGGTCTAGGGCTGTTTTGCTACTTCAGGACCCGGAAGACTTGCTGTGGTAAATGGAACCATGAATTCTGCTGTCTACCAAAAAATCCTCAAGGAGAATGTCCGGCCATCTGTTGGTGACCTCAAGCTGAAGCGCACTTTGGTTGTGCAGCAGAACAATGATCCAAAACACACCAGCAAGTCCACCTCTGAATGGCTTAAGAAAAACAAAACGAAGACTTTTGAGTGGCCTAGTCAAAGTCCTGACCTGAATCGAATTGAGATGCCGTGGCATGACCTTGCTCGAAAACCCTCCAATGTGGCTGAATTACAACAATTCTGCAAAGATGAGTGGGCCATAATTCCTCCACTGTACTGTAAAAGACTCATTGCCAGTTATCACAAATGCCTGAATGCAGTTGTTGCTGCTATGGGTGGCCCAGCCAGTTATTGGATTTAGGGGGCAATCATTTTTTCACACAGGCCATGTAGATGTGGATTTTTTTCCCCCTTAATAATAAACACCTTCATTTAAAAACTGCATTTTTGTGTTTACTTGTGTTATCTTTGTCTAATATTTAAATTTGTTTGATGATCTGAAACAATTAAGTATGACAAACATACACAAAAGAGAACTCAGGAAGGGGGCAAACAATTTTTCACACCACTGTATATGACTGAAGGTGTGCTTTCAAATACAGTGTGATGAAGGGCTGAATTGCTTTTACAGTTCAACTACTTATGTTTATGCATATTTCATGTTTCCCTGGGATGAAAGAAGGACAGATGACAAAAAAAAAAAACCAGACAAACTCATCAGCGCTATTGGCAGATACTTATTTTTAAGTACTGGCCCAAATTTTTCACAATTGGTGCAACCCTAATTTATTATAAACTGTCACATGATAAAGGACACACTAAACAAACATCGGTGGATGCCATTGGTGAATGTATTTGCTAGTAAGCTGATAATCAGCTAGCAAGATGAATATTGACTGATATCCAGCTGATATAGAAATCTGCACTTCCCTGTAGTAAAGACTAGTTTCTTTTGCTTTTTGCAATAAAATTTTAAGTTGTAACAACATTACAGCTTTTATTTAAATCTGTACAGTACAAATCAGTACATATGCTGTCGCTCTTAAAGACGCACTCCGGTGGATATAAATCCCCTATAAAAACAAATCCACATAGTCTAAAATTGTATCTTATGGTTTTTTTTTTCTACAAAAAAAACCAACAACTTTTCATTGCCTTACAATTTTGTGTCAGAATCTTTTTATTTTTCCTCCTCCTTCAAACACCAGGTTCTGTGACTAGGCCCACCCACAAACCACAAGGCTAATGGTGGCTAGTGCTACATTAAACAGAATGAACCCTGTGATAAAAAGACTCACCAGTTGAAGGACATGCCCAGTTGTATGCATGGTGACCCAGGATAATGACTGAAACTGCATTGGTCCTTAAAAGCAGTTTAATGGTAAAACCCATCTTAATTTGGGTCATGTTTTCAAAGCAGCTATCCAGAAATGCTAACTGGGCCTGGAAGTTAACTTCAGTTAGGCCAGAGAATCCTGATTACCTCAACACTACAGATCGGTTAGTCATGTCACCAAAAATGCTCTGTCTAAACTTGCCTTTTTTTAGGGGGCAGGGCTTAAGTGAAAGTTTAAAGAAAAAAAAAAAGAGACATGACATATTTGAGTGATTTTGCTCTTGATCTGTCTTGCAAGTCATAAAAAAACATGTTATAGACATTTTAACAAGAAAAAAAAAAGATTTTTGGTGGCGTGTCACTTTAAAATGCAGATAAAAATATTTTTAATTGTAGCCCTATTTCTGTAAATGTACTTTAGTGGTGGCCTAGTTGATAGAGCATCCGCCCCACAACCAGGAGGTTGGGGGTTCAAGTCCTGGCCGGGTCATGCCAAAGACCATATAAAAATGGTAATTCCCACCTTCTAGCTTGGTGCTCAGCGTAATAGAATGGGGGAAGGAGAAGTTGTTTGTGGCGGTGCATGGCAGTGACCCTTCTGATTCTACATGTGATTAAAATTGTAGAGAGGAGAAATGTAATTTTGTTCTACTGTACATGACTGGCTGTATGGACTGAATGACAATAGCGATGTCTTCTTCTTTATACTCCTGTTCCTATTGACACACTTTGGTTTATTTGATTTCACTGATCTGTAGTCAGGATTCTGTGCACCATAAGCCTATGTTGAGATGTACTTTGGTGTTGAGCAAATGACTACAGACACCACATCCAAGCACATCAAGGATTATCATCACAAAAATGACAAAATTAAAGATGTCAGGATCGGCTTTGAACCTCTCTCTGGGGACGTATCTGGGTAGGTGGAGAATGAG
Source organism: Pholidichthys leucotaenia (assembly GCA_020510985.1). NCBI lineage: Eukaryota > Metazoa > Chordata > Actinopteri > Cichliformes > Pholidichthyidae > Pholidichthys > Pholidichthys leucotaenia. The sequence goes on along the minus strand of CM035843.1, from coordinate 56,337,403 downwards.
GGGCCTGGGTAGGGCGTATTGACATTAGTTATACACTTCCACATGTTGTATTTGCTGGGGGCATTGTTAGCACACACCGCCTCCAGCCCAGGATTTAGGCAGGCCCCCAGCAGATGCCGACAGCCCCGTACATGCATGCATACACACACACACACACACACACAGATGCACTCAGGCTCGGTCTCATAGTACCAGCACCTCACCCCTGGAAGACGAAGAATAGATGCCCTGGGGCAATTCAGCTAGTGTGGATCAGTTCAGATGAGGCACATTAAGTGGCTAGTGATAAATTTGGCATGACAATTGCAAACACCATCGCTTTTGTCTGTAATTAATTCCAGTGGTGCCTGAGGCCTTCTCTGTGTTACTACTGGTGTGGGCCAGTAGTGCTTTCCTAACGAGGGCACATTACAGCCAGGATTATAGCCCAGATAAAAGTGTTCTTAGAGGGAGGTTAGTGAGATGTATTTCTGTGTTGTTAAGGCCAGCAAAGCTCTGGAAATAATTTTTTTCAAATATGTGATGAGGGAACAGAATGTCTAACACTTAATTCGACTTAAGCAGGAGTTGTTAATTTAACTGTTCGGTTTGCTCACCAACAAGTTCATATGCAGTCCAGAGTATTTTGAATTAACCAGCCTTTATTTGCAATATTACTATATGCTCTTTGGTATGTTGCATAATAATGAAGTAAACAAATGCAGTGATTAAAAAAAACCATGCTTACATACAGTAGAGGACTGAATTATGAGCCCCCATTTGAAAATTTCATTTGGAAAAAAAGTATTTGCCAAGGGCTGTTAAACAGCACAAAGAATTTTTAACAGTTTTTGCAAATATCATATTTTTCTTTAGAAAGCATTACTTTACTTTGCACATAGAAACAAAATTATTTCACAAAAATAAAAGCTACAAGGGTCAGTATTATGAGCCCCCTGAAAAACTGGCCTTTTTGTTTTGCCATTGCACAAACCAATTTGATTCAGCTCAACTTTATTTATATAGACCATTTCACAAGAGTCATCTCATAGCACTTCCAAACTATAGGAGAATACCCGACAGTTGCAGAAAGACCCCAACCTCTGCTGTGCAATGATGTGCTTTCATTTTGTAATGTTAAAAGCTTGTAAAATCAAGTTAAAACTGAGGGGTATCTTCCAATATACACATAGTATACAAACTTCAGCAAGGGTTTGAGCTGTCAGTTGAGAAAGCATCATGCTAAAAGCAAAAGAAATCAGTTTAGACTTGATAAAAAGAATTGTTGAATCTCACAAAGCAGGAGATGGCTATACAGAGTTATCACCACTTTTCCAAGTGTCAAGAACTGGAATGAGAAATATCTTCATGAAATTCAAAGAGAGCCACATGGTACAGAACACTCCTGGCAGAGGTAGGAAGCAAAAGATTTCAAAGACTCTGGAAAGAATACTAGTGAGAGATGTGTCTAAAGATGCCAGAACAACTGCCAAGACATGAGTGAATGACTTAGCCAAGTCAGGAATTGTAGTCGCAAACGAGATGACCACTAGAACCCATCCATCCATCCATCTATCTTCTACCGCTTTTCCGGAGGTCCGGGTCGCGGAGGCAGCAGTTCAAGCAGAGAAGCCCAGACTTCCCTCTCCCCAGCCACCTGCTCCAGCTCTTCAGAGAGGATACCAAGGCATTCCCAGACCAGCTGGGAGACATAGTCTCTCCAGCGAGTCCTGGGTCTGCCCCGGGGTCTCCTCCCAGTGGGACATGCCTGAAACACCTCAAGTGGGAGGCATCCAGGAGGCATCCTAATCAGATGCGCATACCACCTCAACTGACTCCTTTCAATGTGGAGGAGCAGCGGTTCTACTTTGAGCCTCTCCCGGATGACTGAGCTCCTCACCCTATCTCTGAGGGTGAGTCCAGCAATCCTACGGAGAAAGCTCATTTCAGCCGCTTGTATCCATGATCTCGTTCTTTCGGTCATTACCCAAAGCTCATGACCATAGGTGAGGCTAGGGACGTAGATTAACCGGTAAATCGAAAGCTTTGCCTTAGAGCTTATCTCCCTTTTCACCACAACAGACCGGTACAACATCCGCATCACTGCAGATGCTGCTCCGATCCGTCTGTCAATCTCTCTCTCCATTTTCCCCTCACTCGTGAACAAGACCCCAAGATACTTAAACTCCTCCACTTGGGGCAGGAGCCTGTCCCCAACCCAGAGAGGACAATCCACCTTTTTCCAGCTGAGGACCATGGGCTCGGACTTGGAGGTGCTGATTCTCATCCCAGCCGCTTCACACTCAGCAGCAAACCATCCCAGCAAGAACTGTAGGTCATTGCTGGATGAAGCCAACAGGACAACATCATCTGCAAACAACAGAGATGAGATCCTGTGGTCACCAAGCATGACACCCTCCATTCCCTGGCTGCACCTAGAAATCCTGTCCATAAAAATTATGAACAGGATCGGTGACAAAGGGCAGCCCTGGCGGAGTCCAACTCTCACTGGGAATGACTCCGACCGAGTGTTGGCAATACGAACCAAACTCTCACAACGGTTGTACAGAGACCGAATAGCTCGTAACAACAAGCCCGATACCCCATACTCCCGAAGCACCCCCCACAAAAAACCACGAGGGACGCGGTCAAATGGTCACTAGAACCCTGCACATGAATAAACTGTGAGGTTCCAGACCCTGAAAATCTCCACTGCTGCAGAAGATGATACCTTCAAGCCAAACTGAAGTATGCTGAGGACAACCTGAGAAAGATTATGTATACTGTAAATACATTTTTTGGTCAGATGAGAAGAAACTAGCGCTCTTTGGGCATAGAGATACAACCAATGTTTAGAGAAAGAGGGGAGAGGCGTACAACCCAAAGAACAACGTCCCCACTGTGAAACACAGAGGTGGGAGTATTATGCTGTAGGGATGCTTCTGTGCATCTGGAACTGGGAATCTCATCAGGTGGGAGGAATCATGAAGAAAGAAGGGTATGTGAAGAGTTTGAAAGTAAACTTCAAACAATCAGCAGCAAAACTGGATCTGGGTCATCGCTTTGTCTTCCAACACAACAGCAACCCCAAACATATGTCACTCCTGGTGAAGAACTACGTCCAGAAGACCAAAATGAAAGTTATTGACAGGCCTGCACAAAGCTCTGACTTGAATACCATTGAAAAGCTGTAAGATGAACTGAAGACCAAGGTCCATGCCAGAAGACCATCAAATCTGGGGGAGCTTGAGAGATTCGCCACAGAAGAAAGGGCTGGTGTTGCTCAGGAGGCATGTGTGAGGTTTGTTGAAAACTACAACAAATAACTGCAGGCTGTTATCCAGCAAAAAGGATACACAACTAACTGTTAGTATCAGGGGCGCTTATAATTTTGACAGTGATAGTTTTTGCAAAATAATTTAGTTTTTGTGTGCAAAATAAAATGGTGTATGCTATCTAAAGACATCTAGGATGTTTGATAAAGCTGTGTTAAAAATTCTTTGTGTTGTTTAGCAACACTTGGTGGAAATGCTTTAAAAAAAAAAATTATACAGGGCTCAGTGTTTCCTCTGGCTTAAAGACCTTGGCGTGGTGGCAACATATTTTTCTGGGGGGGGGGGCAGAAAACACATGACACGATTGTAACGGGAAATGTTAATTTTACACTATTTCTTTTTATTTCTTTTTTTAATTTTGCACAGTAATATTGCATAATGGAACTTACCATTTGAAGTATTGTACTACCAAGGCTTGAATGTTGGCATATTGGGTCAGTTGGGGTCCCACCCAGATGTCCTGTGTTTGGACTTTTTACTGGTGTCATCCTTCTCTCCTCCCTCTGCTCTCACCTCTCCTGGATCCTCTGCCTGAACACTTTTCTCTCCTTGGCTCCTCTCTTCTGTCTCATCTTTCCCTCTCTGAGCCATTTCTAATTCACATTCTTTCTCTGTCTATGGTGGTATACAAACAGGCTAGAAAATACCAAGTGTCATGTTTTGTCCTACAGGTTTTTTTTTTTTTCATGGTTTACATAAATAACCAAAATGTGTATTTTTATTCTAGTGTTTCTCTTTTTCCATTGACAAAGAGTATGAAAGGGAAGGGAAAAAAACATTCATAATAGTAATTTACTCATGCATACTTAAATTATATGATCAGAGGTGGGTATATCAGCCAGAAATTCTACTCATGTAAAAGCAGTGCCTTGAAATTAATTATTAAAGGTAGACAACCAAAAATTTCTAGTTAAGGGTACAAAGAGCACCTACTTACAAACTTGAGTAATGACTTCAGTTTTGAAGTTTGAGATTTTTCTGCAAAATTTACAACAATTTTCTAATAGTTTTGTACTTTTCTCTGTAAATTTATCTAAATTTGCAACCATTTTTCTCAAATTTGTAATTTTCTCTTGTAAAATTAAGATTTGTACATTTGAGACTATTATAAATTTGTGGATTATTTTACAGTTAATGTTTATCTTTTTTTAATCCAATCCAACTTTATTTTTAAAGCTCTTTAAAAACAACAGTTGTCACAAAGTGCTGTACATCAACGATAAATAAAATATAAAAACAATAAAATACAGCTAAAGTACAAAACAGCACAAACAAAACAATAGTCATACAATAGAGAAAATAAGAACAAATTAAAATCAATGTCTCAAACTGGGTCAAAAGTCAGAGAATGAAAAATGGGGTTTAAGAGGAGTTTTAAAACTGGACAGTGAAGAGGCCTGTCTGATGGACAAAGGCAGATTATTATAAAATTCATTCATTCATTCATTCATTCATCTTCTCCCGCTTAATCCTTTTCGGGTCGCGGGGGGGCTGGAGCCTATCCCAGCATCTTTGGGTGAGAGGCAGGGTACACCCTGGACAGATTGCCAGTCCATCGCAGGGCCAACACAGAGAGACAGACAACCATTCACTCTCACAGTCATACCTAAGGACAATTTAGAATCCCCAGTTTTGATGCCAATTAACCTAACGTGCATGTTTTTGGCATGTGGGAGGAAACCGGAGAAATCCCGAAGTAAACCCACGCAGACACGGGGAGAACATGCAAACTCCACACAGATCACTGTTGGTCGGGGGCTGGGATCGATCCCAGGATCCCCCGGCCAAGAGTGAGTTGCTGTGCTGCCACAGTGCTAACCACTCCGCCACCGCGCTGCCCTATCATAAAATTGCTGTTTGTTTTTTTTTTCAAATAAATTTGAAACAGAATGTGGCAAATTTTTTACTTTTTCCTCATACAATTTAAACTCTTGACCATAATTTTGTAGAGCCAGAACAGAATAACTCTGTATTCAAAGAAATATAATAATTAAAATTATATTTAAAGAAATAAATTAACTTAAATGACCAAATATGCAGTTATTTCTGTTATAATATTTATATGTATTTATAGTTTTTTAGAACTCTCCTCACCAACCCGACAGCAGGAAAAACCTCCCTTATTTTGAAATCCAAATGTTGGCATGTTTAGTTTCTCTGAAGACTGCTGATGAATTAAAGTCATTGCCTTCGTGAATTTCAGTCATCTTAACTTGCCAGGTACATAATAATGAACATAAATTATTAGTTAATATTGTAGTAGCTCCTGAGGTAAATCAATTCAATGTTGTAAATCAGTTTAAATATTTAGGAATTCAAATTGTGCCTAAGCTAGAATTAGTCACCAGTGCCAACTATGAAGCCTTAATGACAGACATTAATGAGTTACTTCAGAGATGGATGTCACTACCAATGTCGATGATAGGGAGAATCAATATACTTAAAAGTAATATCTTACCTAAAATACTTTATTTCAATACATTCCTTTACCATCACCTTCAGATCTATTCTCAAGAATTAAAAAAAAGTTAGTGGAATTTATATGGAACAATAGGAAGGCTAGATTACGTCTGTCCTTACTATATTTACCATTTGATCGTGGAGGTCTGAAATGTCCAAACTTTATGTTGTATTACTGGTCAGCACAACTGAGGTCTCTGACATATTATTTTTCATCACATGATCTCCCTCACTGGACTGAAATGGAATCATACAATTTACCTTTACCTCTTCCCATATTCATATACTCAGACTCGGCAAAAAAATTACAAAAACAAGTTAAAAATCCATTTGTAAAGCATATGATCAAAATATGGTGTGAAACCAAAAAATATCTAAAAGATCCACACTTATTGTCACAATTTAGCCCAATATGGGGTAATCAATATTTTACACCAGGGAGAGCGGATGCTGTATTTAAAGTATGGAATTTAAAAGGGATTCAAAAGATTCGAGACTTATATTTGTCAGGTTCAGATAACATAATATCTTTTGAAGAACTGAGGATCAAATTTAATCTTAATAGAACACATTTTTTTAAATATCTTCAGCTTAGGAACTTTATTCGATCAAATCAAAATAATGCTCTCATCCGACCTACTTATTCATCCTTGGAAAAAATCTTGACGAAAGATAGTAAGAGAAAGGGTATTATTTCAGAGTTTTATAACTCATTGACATTATCCTCAAGTGAAAACTCACAGAAAAGACTGAATTATTGGAAAGAAGACCTGCAAACTGAAATTTCAGAGGAACAATGGGAATTGGCTTGTGCAGAAGCTCAAACCAAATCAATAAATGTACGTCTTAAATTGATACATTTTAAATGGTTAATGCGGATGTATGTTACACCGGTGGAATTAAATAGATATAACAAAAACATACCAGATACATGCACAAAATGTATGGAAAGTAAAGGAACCCTATTTCATTGTTTATGGGAATGTAGAAAAATTAGAATGTTTTGGTAAGAGGTGAGGGTAACAATTGAAAAAATAATCTCAAAACAAATCATATTGAATCCTAAACTGTTTTTGTTGGGTCTGTACCCAGAAAAGCATAATTTTAATAAAAGTGAAAGAACATTCATAGACCTCAGTTTACTTAACGCCAAAAAATGTATTGCACTATTGTGGAAAAAGATTCATAGACCAGATGTGACTCAGTGGCTAAGACAGATGTTAACAAACCTTCCATTAGAAAGAATAACATACATACTGAAATCAAAAGAAATTGTGTTTGAGAATATATGGAGACCTTTCATTGATTATGTAAAGAATTTAAACATAACTTTTGAAGAAGAAGGTGAATGATGTGTGTGGACCTTGTAAATTCCAAATTGGTGAATGTATAGTATGTATACTTACGTAATGGATTGCCTAGACTAAATAGAGGAGCATTGTTGAAGACCTGCCTTAGTTAGTGGTTGTTGGTGTTTTTAGTATTTTTTATTTTTTTTTAATTATTTTAGAGTTAGTGTTTGATTGTTTGTGGTTTTTTTTTCCACAATATCTTTATTGAACCTTTTTTTTTTAACAAACATGATACAAACAATCAAACACTAACACTAAAGTACTACAAAAAAAAAAATGCACTAAAAACACCAACAACCACCAACAAAATCAAGTCTTCAACAATGCTCCTCTGTTTAGTCTAGACAATCCAATACATAAGTATACATATTATGTTCACCAGTTTGGAATTTACAAGGTCCACACACATCATTCACCTTCTTCTTCAAGAGTTATGTTTAAATTTTTTACATAATCAATAAAAGGTCTCCATATATTCTCAAACACAATTTCCTTTGATTTCAGTATATATGTTATTCTTTCTAATGGAAGGTTTGTTAACATCTGTCTTAACCACTGAGTCACATCTGGTCTATGAGTCTTTTTCCATAATAGTGCAATACATTTTTTGGCATTAAGCAAACTGAGGTCTATGAATGTTCTTTCACTTTTATTAAAATTATGCTTTTCTGGGTACAGACCCAACAAAAACAGTTTAGGATTCAATATGATTTGTTTTGAGATTATTTTTTCAATTGTTACCCTCACCTCTTCCCAAAACATTCTTATTAATCTACATTCCCATAAACAATGAAATAGGGTTCCTTTACTTTCCATGCATTTTGTGCATGTATCTGGTATATTTTTGTTATATCTATTTAACTCCTCCGGTGTAACATACATCCGCATTAACCATTTGAAATGTATCAATTTAAGGCGTGCATTTATTGATTTGGTTTGAGCTTCTGTACAAGCCAATTCCCATTGTTCCTCTGAAATTTCAATTTGCAGATCTTCTTTCCAGTAGTTTAATCTTTTCAGTGAATTTTCACTTGAAGATAGTGTCAATGAGTTATAAAACTCTGAAATAATACCCTTTCTTTTACTATCTTTCATCATCATTTTTTCCAAGGATGAATAAATAGGTCGAGTGAGAGCTTTATTTTGATTTGATCGAATAAAGTTTCTAAGTTGAAGATATTTAAAAAAATGTGTTCTATTGAGATTAAATTTGATCCTCAGCTCTTCAAAAGACATTATGTTGTCTGCACATGGCAAATATAAATCCTGAATCTTTTGTATCCCTTTTAAATTCCATACTTTAAATACAGCGTCCGCTCTCCCTGGTTTAAAATATTGATTACCCCATATTGGACTAAATTGTGACAATAACTGTGGTTCTTTTAAATAGTTTTTAGCTTCACACCATATTTTGATCATATGCTTTACAAATGGATTTTTAACTTGTTTTTGTAATTTTTTTGCCGAATCTGAGTATATGAATATGGGAAGAGGTAAAGGTAAATTGTATGATTCCATTTCAGTCCAGTGAGGGAGATCATTTGATGAAAAATAATATGTCATAGACCTCAGTTGTGCCGACCAATAATACAACATAAAATTTGGACATTTCAGACCTCCACGATCAAATGGTAAATATAATAAAGACAAACGTAATCTAGCCCTCCTGTTGTTCCATATAAATTCCACTAACTTTTTTTTTATTCTTGAGAATAGATCTAAAGGTGGTGATAAGGGAATGTATTGAAATAAATAAAGTATTTTAGGTAAAATATTACTTTTAAGTATATTGATTCTCCCGATCATCGACATTGGTAGTGACATCCATCTCTGAGTTAACTCATTGATATCTGACATTAAGGCTTCATAGTTGACACTGGCGACTGATTCTAGCTTAGGCATAATTTGGATTCCTAAATATTTAAACTGATTTACAACATTGAATTGATTTACCTCAGGGGCTGGGTAATTTCTCTGGGTCTCATTTAGCATTAATATTGAAGATTTAGTTTTATTTATTTTATATCCTGATATTTCCCCAAAATTCTTTATTAAATTCAACAAGGTTGGAATTGATTTTTTTAGATTCAACATAAACAAAATTATATCATCGGCGTACAGGGAGATTTTATGTTCTGTTGGTCCAACTTTAATTCCATATATTTGTGAATGTAAACGTATCGCTATCGCTAAAGGTTCAATTGCCATAGTAAACAGTAAAGGTGAAAGTGGACAGCCTTGTCGACATCCTCTATTGATTTTTATTGGTTTTGAAATATTGTTATTTGTTAGGATTTCTGCTGTAGCATTATTGTATATTATTTGAACCCATTTTATGAAATTATTTCCAAGTCCAAACCTTTGTAGGACTTCAAAAAGAAAGGGCCATTCAACTCTATCAAAGGCCTTTTCGGCTTCCAATGATAGGAGAGCTGTATCCGGTGCTTCTTTATTAAAATAAATAATATTAAATAGTCTTCTTACATTATGGAAGCCTTGTCTACCCTTTATAAAGCCATTCTGATCTCGATTAATAATATTTGGTAAAATTTCTTGTATTCGTCTTGCTAAAATTTTACAGATTATCTTAAGGTCGGCGTTTAATAGGCTTATTGGTCTCATATTTTCACATTTATTAGAGGGCTTACCTGGTTTTGGCAGTAGTATAATTAAGGCATTATTTATGTATGATGGTAAATTATTATTTTGAAATGCTTCTAAAACCATTTCCAAAAAAGGTTTTATTAATTTATTCTTAAATTTTTTATAAAGGTCAACTGGAAGACCATCTGGTCCTGCACTTTTTCCTGATTTCATATTATCAATGGCTAGCCCAACTTCTTCTTGACTAATTTTACACTCCAATATCTCCCTGTTTTCATTTGGTATACACGGTATAGATAGTTCGTTCAAAAACCCATTTAGTTTTGTTAAATCAGGTTCATTTTTGGTATCATATAATTTTTCATAGTAATCTCTAAAGGCTCTATTAATTTCTAAAGGATCTATAACTACCTGTCCATTACTTATAATACTGGTAATTGGTGTTTTAATTTCCAATTGTTTAATCTGCCATGCTAATAATTTTCCTGATTTTTCACCTTGTTCATAAAAAGATTGTTTCAATCTTAGAAGACTCGAGGCAGCTCTATTCGCTGATTTTTTGTCGTATTCAGCTCTCAAAATCAGTAATTCATTCTCCAACCTTGGGTCACTTCCTGCTTACACTTTTTCCTGAAGACTTTATATTTTATGTTCCAATTTAGCTCTCTCCTCTCGAGTCTTCTTAGATTTTGATCCTGTATAACTAATAATATGTCCCCTAATAAAAGCTTTGAAAGCCTCCCACTTTACACATGCTGATGTTTGTGTAGTATTGATGTCAAAGAACTCGTCTATCTGTTTTTCTATATACTTGACAAATTCCTCATCCTGAAGCCATTTATGCTGAAATTGCCATCTACCTGATTCCTTTGTCAATTTTTTATCTACATATATTAGACAACAGGGTGCATGATCGGAGATCACGATGTTATCATAAAAGCAGTTTTGAATCTTGGACCTTAATTCTGTGGAAATCAAAAAATAATCAATACGTGAGAATGTCTTGTAGGTACTGGAATAACAAGAATAGGCTTTAACTTGTGGTTTCATTTCTCTCCATATATCTAACAATTTCAATTCTTTCATAAAATGATTAATAGTCATCCTACATCCAATGTGCGTACAATCCAGTCCTGTTGATCTATCCACACCTGGATTCAATGTACAATTAAAATCCCCTGCTATTATATGTTGCCCTGTAAGTGATGATAAGATGAGAAATAAATTAGCAAAGAACTTCTGATCATCTATATTGGGACCATATAAGTTCACAAGATTTATATTTTCTAATAGCAAAGAACCTTGAATGATTACATATCTTCCAAATTTGTCTCCAATTACATTTTTCACTTGAAAAGGAACTGATTTATGTATGAGAGTCATAACTCCCCTGGCTCGGGATGAAAATGAAGAGGTGAATACACTTCCCTGCCATCTACTCCTAATTCTTTTAACATCCTCCTCTATCAGATGAGTTTCTTGTAAAAACACAATTCTTGAACCCATGTCCTTTATTTTATTCATAACTTGTTTAAGTTTTTTTAAATTTTGTAGACCTCTGCAATTCCATGAAGTTAAATTAAGATTAACACTTTGGTCCATGATCAATAGAGAGTTTGGGATTACCTTGCAGTGTAAACATGCTCATACAGAGAAGCAAAAACATGAGTGGTTGAACATTCATCCTACAAACTACACACAAACAAATTTCCCCTTCCCACACTTGTGGCAAACCCCCCAAAATCAAAAGAAAAATTCTGTCTCCCGATATAGCCATCGACCGTTCCACACCCACGGGGAACAGCCTAAGCCACTCCTTCTTCATCCTCCCAATCACCCTAACTCTACTGCTTTTAATGACGTAACATTAACTCTCCTCTGTAGTTTTCCAACTTAACTCCAAAATTTTTAACAACTTTGTACATCATAGTTTTTTTTTTGTTTGTTTTGTTTTTGTTTTGTTTTTTTAATATATAATACAATCTATATTTTGTAAACTTACTATTTACTTCAAGTCAGTCAGATGCCTGTGCAAATGCTTAATTATTCTACCTTATATTTTGTTCATGCTTAGCTCCCACCAGTCTCTTCATCTTCTTTGATCTTCTTGATGAACTCCTGCGCCTCCTCTGGGGTCTTGAAGATGTGGGTTCTGCTCTCATACGTGGTCAGCAGTCTCGCAGGATAGATTACACCATGACGAATCCCAAGGTTGCGCAGCTCCTTACGTATGGGATCAAACTGCTTCCTCAATTGCTGGATTCCTGTGGCCAAATCTGAGTAGAACCGCACCTGCTGGTCCTGGTGTTTAATCTCTCCTTTAGCACGTGCAGCGTTGAAGATCTTCATCCTGTCTCTGTTGCTAAGAAACTTCATAATTAAGGTCCTCGGCGGTCCCTTATCTCTCCGTGGGCCAATACGATGTGCTTTTTCCAGAACCATTGCTGATTGCAACTCCTCGCTGCCCAGCACCTCCGGAATCCACTTTTCCAGAAAGGAACATACGTCCCGACCTTCTGATTCCTCTGGAAGACCCACCAGCCTCAAATTATTCTGTCTCGACCGAGATTCCAAATCCAAAATATTATCTTCCAGAGATTTTTTTTTTTCCAAAGTGCGCACCTTTAATTGAAGACGGGTGACGTCATCTTCAGCACTAGCGAGACGGAGCTCCATCTGCGCCGTTCGTTCTACACAGTCACCCAATTCCTTTCTTATTCCTTCCAACGCTGTCATAATCCCATCAAATCTAGAGGAAAAGTCCGCTCTCATTGAACTCATGGCAGCCATCAGCGCATCTGCGCCATTCCCCGCATTTATCGCACCGCTGCCAGCCTCCTCCGCCATATATGGAGTTTTGTTTGCTGCGTCACAGACCTGAAAGTCCGTTAATTTGGACTGTTTCGGCGGCTCGCTTTTTCCTTTTCCTGGTTTTCCAGCCTTAGGCTTCGCCGACATATCCTCGCCCAAATGCTGGGATACGTTCTGTCCCAAATGAGAGAGTTATTTGCCGATTTTTTTTCTCCAGGAGCAGAGCAGAGCGAGACACGTCCGTCCTACGTGGCAGCCATAACCGGAAGTTCGATTGTTTGTGTTTTGTTTGCCAAAATGTTCAATAAAAATATTGTGGAAAAAAAATATTGTAGTAGTTGGTGAAGTAAATCCTCAACGATTCATCAGTCACTCTTGCCTTTCCCTGCAATGAAGCCTAACCAGACCTGTTAGCTAAGCGACTCCTCATTGTTGTTCCAGTTACCAGCGGGTTAAAACCACCATAAATGCCTCCATTGCTTATATCTTGTACTTTTTTCCGCGTTCAAAGTACTTTAATAAGCTCATGCTTCTCTTGGACAGCAATGCCAGAGAGACATGCTCTGCCTGCAGAAATGGTCACGCGGGTGCCGGGCGGGCGGGGCGCTTCCACGTGGATGACAGTCACACGTGTTGTTCGTGTGCGCGCTTGCAGAGCGTTTCTTTCATATTTAATTTTTCTTAAATTAATACATTATAGGCGCGGCGGCATACTTCCTTAGGGAGGCGGGCCGCCACACAGAAATGTTACCATAGGAAACCCTGGGGCTCATAATTCTATCCTCAAGAAAAGACAAACTAAGCAACAGTGAGGTTTGAGTAATAAGTTAGGGGTAAAAATATCTTTTATTCTGGTCATTTAAAAGACACCAAGAATCAAATCTAATGTCAGTGTGATATCTTCCAATATTGTTTTTAAACTACTTGACTACCTTAAACTTTATGATTATGTTTTTATGAATATATTGGTGCAAAAATAAACATCAGTTTTAGGCAGCATTTGGGCAAGACTGGTGGACTATTATCATGGATCGTCACCTTATTGTGGTGGGGGCTTTGCGTGCCCTAGTGATCCCAGGAGCTATGTTGTCCAGGGCAATTTGCCTCTGCTAGGGTCACCCAATACAAACTGGTCCTGGGTGAAGGGCCAGACTAAGAACGATCCAACAGAATCTCATGATGAATGCTAGAACAAGGATTCAGTGTACCCTGCCTGGTATGGAGTTACCGGGGCCCCACCCTGGAGCTAGGCCTGGGGAAGGGGCTCGATGGCTAGGGTCTGGTGGCCAGGTTTCTGCCCATGGGACCCGACCAGGCTCGGCCTGAAGGAGTTACATGGGTCCACCCTCCAGTGGGCTCACCACCTGCAGGAGGGACCATAGGGGTCTGGTGCTATGTGGATCAGGTGGCGGTCAAAGGCGGAGACCTTGGCGGTCTGATCCCAAGCTTCCCAAACTGGCTTTTGGGATGTGGAATATCACCTCTCTGATGGGGAAGGAGGCTGAGCTGTTGCATGAGGTTGAGAGATACCGGCTAGATATAGTTGGCCTCACCTCAACACACAGCTCTGGTTCCGGAACCAGTCTCCTGGAGAGGGGCAGGAGCTTGGCCTACTCTGGAGTTGCCCCGGGTGAGAGGCGACGAGCAGGGGTGGGTATTCTTGTATCTCCCCCCACCTTGCTGCCTCTATATTGGAGTTTTTCCCAGTGGAAAAAAGGGTTTTTCCCTGTGTCTTCGGGTTGGGAAACGGGTCCTGACCATCATTTGTGCCTATGCACCAAATGATGGTTCAGAGTACCCACCCTTTTTGGAGTCTCTGACTGGGGTGCTGGAGAGTGCTCCTCTTGGAGACTCCATTGTCCTACTGGGGGACTTCAATGTGCACGTGGGCACCGACAGTGAAACTTGGAGGGGGGTGATTGGGAGAAACGGCCTGCCCGATCTGAACCCAAGTGGTGTTCAGTTATTGGACTTCTGTGCTAACCAGTTTGTCCATAACGAACACAATGTTCAAGCATAAGGGTGTCCATAAGTGCACCTGGCATCAGGACGCCCTAGGTCGCAGGTCAATGATCGATTTTGTTATCGTGTCATCAGACCTGCGAATGTATGTCTTGGACACTCAGGTAAAGAGAGGGGCAGAGCTGTCAACTGATCACCACGTGGTGGTGAGTTGGATCCGATGGTAGGGGAGGATGCCATTCAGACCTGGTAGACCCAAACGTATAGTGAGTGTGTGCTAGGAACATCTGGCTGAGGCCCCTGTCCGGGAGGTCTTCAACTCCCACCTCCGGAAGAACTTCAACCACATTCCAAGGGAGTCTGGAGACATTGAGTCTGAATGGGCCATGTTCTCCACCTCCATTGTTGAAGCGGCTACCCAGAGCTGTGGCCACAAGGTCATCGGTGCATCTCGTGGTGGCAACCCCCGAACCAAGTGGTGGAACCAGTGGTGAGAGGGGCCATTAAGCTGAAGAAGGAGTCCTATCAAGCTTGGTTGGCTTGTGAGACTCCTGAAGCAGCGGAGATGTACCGGCAGGCCAAGCGGAGTGCAGCTCGGGTGGTTGCTGAAGCAAAAATTTGGGTATGGGAGGAGTTCGGTGAGGCCATGGAACAAGACTTTTGGTCGGCCTTGAAGAGATTCTGTCAAACTGTCCGGCGGCTCAGGAGGGGGAAGCAGCTCCCTGTTCACACTGTGTATGGTGCGGATGGGGCACTGCTGACTTCAACTGGGGATATCGTTGGGCGGTGGAAGGAATACTTCGAGGATCTCCTCAATCCCACTGACACGCCTTCCACAGAGGAAGCAGGACTTGTGGATGAAGGGGACGACTCGCCTATCACAGGGGCTGAGGTCACCAAGGTGGTTAAAAATCTCTTTGGTGGCCGGGCCCTGGGGGTGGACGGGATTCAACCTGAGTACCTCAAGGCCCTGGATGTTGTAGGGCTGTCATGGTTGACATGCCTCTGCAACATTGCATGGAGGTCGGCAGTGCCTTTGGCATGGCAAACCGGGGTGGTGGTTCTTGGGTGTGCTCCAACTTTAGAGGGATCACACTCCTCAGCCTCCCTGGGAAGGTCTATGCCAAGGTACTGGAGAGGAGAGTCCGGCCGTTGGTCAAACCTCGGATTCAGGAGGAGCAATGTGGTTTTCGTCCTGGCCGTGGCACATCGGACCAGCTCTTTACCCTCTCGAGAAACCTCGAGGGTTCGTGGGAGTTTGCCCAACCAGTTTACATGTGTTTTATGGACTTGGAGAAGGCATTCGACCGCATCCCTCATGGTTTTTTGTGGGGGGTGCTTCGGGAGTATGGGGTATCGGGCTTGTTGTTACGAGCAATTCGGTCTCTGTACGACCGTTGTGAAAGTTTGGTTCGTATTGCCAACACTCGGTCGGACTCATTCCCAGTGAGAGTTGGACTCCACCAGGGCTGCCCTTTGTCATCAATCCTGGTCATAATTTTTATGGACAGGATTTCTAGGCGCATCCAGGGAACGGAGGGTGTCATGCTTGGTGACCACAGAATCTCATCTCTGTTGTTTGCAGATGATGTTGTCCTGTTGGCTTCATCCAGCAATGACCTACAGTTCTTGCTGGGACGGTTTGCCGCTGAGTGTGAAGTGGATGGGATGAGAATCAGCACCTCCAAGTCCGAGTCCATGGTCCTCAGCCGGAAAAAGGTGTATTGTCCTCTCCGGGTTGGAGACAAGCTCCTGCCCCAAGTGGAGGAGTTTTAGTATCTTGGGGTCTTATTCACGAGTGATGGGAGAATGGAGCGAGAGATTGACAGACGGATCGGAGCAGCATCTGCAGTGATGCGGACGTTGTACCGGTCTGTTGTGGTGAACAGGGAGCTAAGCTCTAAGGCAAAGCTTTCGATTTACCGGTCAATCTACGTCCCTAGCCTCACCTATGGTCATGAGCTTTGGGTAATGACCGAAAGAACGAGATCGTGGATACAAGCGGCTGAAATAGGCTTTCTTCGTAGGATTGCTGGACTCACCCTCAAAGATAGGGTGAGGAGCTCAGTCATCCGGGAGAGGCATCCGGGAGGTTTTCATCAAACTTTTTTTAAAAGAATATTTGTGATGATTCACATAAAAAATAGGAAGTTATGTTTGCTTATTTATGCAAATTATCTAGGAAGATGACCAGTGTTTTACCAGGGCTCCTTGGAACATTCACGTTTCTGTGGGAATTTTTTTAATTTGACTTAATTGGTCCAAAAATTGCAAATAATTTGCTGTTGTGCATGGGTGCCTACAGAAGCTACACTACTCACAAAAAGTTAGGGATATTTGGCTTTTGGGTGAAATTCACAGAAAATGTAAAAGGTTCATGCTACAGTGATATAATATCATGAATGTAGGGCATTTAAGTAGAAGCATGCAATGGTGATTTCCTAATCTCAAACAATTTATTGAAACGAAAGCCAACAACAGTGGTGGGTATACCACAACAAAAAATGTCAATATCTCAATAACTTGTCATGTGCCCTTGAGCATCAATTACAGCTTGACAACAATGTCTCATGCTGTTCACAAGTCGACATACTGTCTGCTGAGGCATGGCATTCTGCTCTTCTTGAAGGGCAGCCCTCAGATCATTGAGGTTGTGGGGTGCAAGGTTACAAGCCTCTACACGGTGACTCAGCTGATCCCATAGGTTTTCTATGGGATTCAGGTCTAGAGAAAGTGCGGGCCACTCAATTTGAGGTACCCCAACCTCCAGAAGCCATTCCCTAATGACGTGACCTTGATGAGCTGGAGCATTGTCATCCATGAAGATGAAATTAGGCCTTTGTTGTTCATGCAGGGGCACAATGACTGGATTAATGATGCTATTCAGGTAGTATCGGCTTGTCACTGTACCATTCACAAGGTGTAGGGCAGTTCTGTATTGACTAGACACACCCGCCCAGATTGTAACACCACCACTACCACCAGAGGCTCGTCTGGTGACAACAGTGGCTGATGCATAGCGCTTTCTTTGATGTCTCTAACATCGTTGGCAGCCATCATTTCTGCTCAACGTGAATCGACTTTCATCAGAGAACAGCACTGAGGCCCACTGGTCCCTTGTTGAGTTTAAATACTCCCTGGCCCATGCAAGATGATGACGCCTGTACCTGGTGTGGTCAGGTACCTTTGCAGGTCATCTAGCATGCAGACCACGCTGATGTAAATGGTTTTGAATGGTCTGACGTGATACTTGGGTGCCTCTCACCTCCCTTAAATGTGCCTGAAGTTGAGTGGCATTCATCATCCAGTTCAGCAGGGCACTGTTTACATTGAAGTGGTCATCAGCATAAGATTTGGCCAAAGGACGTCCACTTCTATGCCTTTCTGTGAGTCTTCCAGTCTCTCTGTATCTCTGTTGCAACCTGCTGATGACACTCTGTGACACTCTAAGCTCAGTGGCCACTTCCCTCTGAGAACATCCTGTTTGAAGCCTCGCAATGGCGAGGTACTGTTGTTGAGTTGTTAGGTGTCGTCTTGGTCTCATGATGTCAAAATGTGAACAGCATGATGAAGAGGACTGTTTAAATACCAATTCTAAATGAACCAGAAAATGTATTGGTCAATTCATGGATCAAACACCTGT
Source organism: Pholidichthys leucotaenia (assembly GCA_020510985.1). Classification (NCBI taxonomy): domain Eukaryota; kingdom Metazoa; phylum Chordata; class Actinopteri; order Cichliformes; family Pholidichthyidae; genus Pholidichthys; species Pholidichthys leucotaenia. The sequence continues at coordinate 56,319,257 of CM035843.1, read as the reverse complement.
TGTGAATTTTGCCATCAAGCAACTTGTTAGAGAACAGCAAGTTATGCAAAAAGTACTGAAGCATCGAACAGTTGGACATACAGTGGATATAAAAAGTCTATACACCCTGTTCAAATGCCAGGTTTTTGTGATGTAAAAAAACAAGACTAAGATAAATCATTTCAAAACTTTTTTCCACCATTAATGTGACTTATAACCTGTACAACCCTATTGAAAAACAAATAAAAAAACTTACAATAACCTGTTTGCATAAATATGCACACCCTTAAATTAATACTTTGCTGCAGCACCTTTGGCTTTTATTACAGCATTCAGTCTTTTTAGGCAGGAGTCTATCACTGTGGCACATCTTGATGTGACAATATTTGTCCACTCTTCTGTGCAAAAATGTCCCAAATCTGTCAAATTGCAAGGGCATCTCTTGTGCACAGCCCTCTTCAGATCACCCCACTGATGTTCGATCGGATTCAGGTCTGGACTCTGGCTGGGCCATTCCAAAACCTTAATCTTCTTCTGGTGAAGCCATTCTTTTGTTGATTTGGATGTGTGCTCTGGGTCATTGTCATGCTGAAAGATGAAGGTGCTATTCATCTTCAGTTTTCTAGCAGAAGCCTGAAGGTTTTGTGCCAACACCGACTGGTATTTGGAACTGTTCATAATTCCCTCCACCTTGACTAAGACCCGAGTTCCAGTTGAAGAAAAACAGCCCCAAGGCATGATGGTGCCACCACCATGCTTCACTGTAGGTATGGTGTTCTTTTGGTGAGGAGCAGTGTTGTGTTTGCACCAAATATACCTTTTGGAATTATGGCCAAAAAGTTCTGGACAAAGGTCCAGAACTCCAGGTCCCTGATTGCCTGATTGCCTGATTGCCCCTCCAGGTCCAGGGTCCTCTGCCCCCAAGCCATACGGGTTATTGGCGTGGACGCCTGCGCGTGAGGATCCAGCTGCAGAGACCATCAGGCCGGCTGTGGAACCCGACGCAGCCGAGTGGGAGCCCGACGACGAGCTGCTTCTTGAACCTGGATCGGTGAAGTCCTGGACGGCTCCAGAGCCCGAGTGCAGGCAAGTGCTCTTTCTTGTTTTCCTGTATGGTGTGTTAGAGCATTTTTGCCTGCCTCATGGGGAGGCGAGTGAGGGGCAGCTATCCGCTGCACCCGAGCTCGTCTCGCTGGGTTCTGGCGCTGCCGGTGGAACTGATCCCGGTCCTCTCCTGTTTTCTGAGCACCTCCACAGCGTTACCGGTCCGGAGCCAGTCAAGGTCACGGGACTGGGGGTTCCAGGTTCGGAGATGGAGGTCGTCGCCGGAGCAGTCCTGACCCAGTCGGGGTCCAACGTGTGGGCCGAGATGACCCAGTCGGGGTCTGACGTGTGGGCCGAGGTGACCCAGTCGGGGTCCAACGTGGGTGCAGCGGTGACCCAATCGGGGCCCGTCCTGACCCAGTCGGGGTCCGATGCATGGGCTGAGGTGACCCAGTCGGGGTCCAACGTGGGTGCAGCGGTGACCCAATCGGGGCCCGTCCTGACCCAGTCGGGGTCCGACGCATGGGCTGAGGTGACCCAGTTGGGGTCCAACGTGGGTGCAGCGGTGACCCAATCGGGGCCCGTCCTGACCCAGTCGGGGTCCGACGCATGGGCTGAGGTGACCCAGTCGGGGTCCAACGTGGGTGCAGCGATTTCCCAATCGGGGTCCGACGAGGTTCAGTCGGGGTCCGACGAGGTTCAGTCGGGGTCCGACTCAGGTGTGGCTGTGACCCAATCGGGGTCCGACGAGGTCCAGTGGGGGTCCAGCGCAGGTGCAGCTGTGACCCAATCAGGATTCGAGGGGGTCCAAGTTTTTGGTAGTCCCCCTCTCAGGAGCCACCAGCTGGGGGCCGTGAGAGGGCTTTGTTTGACGGACTGGCGCTCCCCTGTCTTGTCGTGTTCAGGTGAGAGGCTGCATGCTATCCCTCCACGGTCCTGGTGGTTGTGGGATGCGGGTCGGCCACCTGAGGAACTGCTTGGAGCATTCGGCGTCTTGGGTTGGCCACCCAATAAACTGTGTGTGTTACGGGGTGACCTGGTTCGGCCACCGGAGGACTGGTTTATGGGGGCCTGGGACTGGGGCAGGCCACCTGATTATGTACTGTGCTTGCGGGACTATCTGTGGGCCCATACGGGGCCTGGTCATGTTAAGCACGTCTAGAGATTTTTTGTTGTTTCACGAAGTCACAGTCATAGTCAAGTTTAAGCAATTTTAGATTGCCTCTTGTTTTTTTTCTTGTAAGCCGAAGTCACAGTCTTAGTCAAGTCTAGGCAATTTTAGATTGCCCCTTGTTTTTGTAAGCCACAGTCTTAGTCATGGTCAAGTCTGAGCAATTTTTGATTGCCTCTTGTTCTTTTCTTTGTAAGCCACAGTCATAGTCACAGTCAAGTCAGAGCAATTTTTAGATTGCCTCATGTTCTTTTTTTTGTTTGGAAAACCATAGTCATAGTCATAGCCAGGGCTAAGCAATTTTAGATTGCCCCCTGTGTGTTGGTGTGTATTTCTTGTTTTGTTCGTGTTTTGATTGCCTCATGTTTCTTTTTTGGAGAACCATAGTTTAGTTATAGTCTAGTCATTGTCAAGTCAGAGTATGTTTTCAGTTTGCCTCATGTTTTTTTTGAAAGCCACAGTCTTGCCATAGTCAGGTTATGTCATTGCAGTTTAGTTTAGTCAGGTAAAACAATTTATATTGCCTTTTGTGTTTTGCATCCATAGTCTGGTTTTGTGTTGCTAATTGTTTCTTTCCTCCCCTCTTTTTTTGAGGGGCTATGGTCAAGTCTTGTCTTTGTTTTTGTTCTCCCCTCTTTCCTTGAGGGGCTATTGTATGGGGATTTTGTTCTTTGTTTCCAGGTATTTACATGTATTTTTTGGTTTCGTGTGTTTTTGTTTTTTCATGGTCATCGTGTTTAGCACGTATTTCTTTTCTTCCATAGTTACAGTCATGTATGCCTTTTTTCCAGAGTCATGTTTCCATAGGTTTCGTATGTTTTTTTTGGTCTGGTCATGGTCTTGGTCAGGGGTTGGTTTCACTCCCTCCGCACCTATCCTCCCACCTCCCACCCTGGGGGGGGGGCAGGGTGGTTCCTTGGGGCGTTCAGAGTCCGCCCGTGGAGGGAGGGTACTGTTATGACCCGAGCGCCAGTTCTGATCGCGCTCGGGCTAAAGTTATGTCTCGCTGCCGGCCTTGACAGCTGCGGGCTGTATTCTGGCCTCACCGGGCTCTAATTGTGAAAGTGCTCGGTGGGGTTTCCGCCTGTCAACGGTCGGCCAGCTGAGTGTCATTACCGTCGTTAGTGTTTCGCCATTTAAGCCCAGCACTGGCGACGGTATGACGCAGCAGTGTCAGTCGTTCTACGTCTGAGATACGGATGACTTGGACTATTATCTACCTTGACTGCTCGTGGTTGACCGTCACTTCTCCGGCACCAGTAAGTGAGCTGTTAACCTTACCCCTTCCGGTGAAAGTAGACCTTTGTGTCAGCAGCTTGTGTAGCCAATTACTTAAACAACCTTTGCCTGTGTATGACCGTCTCCTCTTAAGGACCCGTAAGAGAGCTGTCTAGCCTTACGCCTCCGGATGTGTATGGACTTATGTGTCATTGCCCCTGCATCTTGTGTTGTTCACTTCTCACCGTAATAAACTCACTAAAAACTCACTGGTGACTCTGTGCGTCTTATGCTGGCTCGTGAGGGCCAGCGCATGACAGATAGTGCATTTTACGTTTATCCTGAAATTTGACCCGAAAGCCGAATATTCGTAGCTTTTTGTGAGTAGTGTATATGCACAGCAGCGGCAAATTATTTTCAATTTTTAGACCAATTAAGAAAGGAAATTAGAAAATTTCCCACAGAAACCTAAATGTTTCAGGCAACCTGGGTTGTAAAACACTGCTCTCTACATAATCAAATGTGGACAAAAAATAACACGGAAAACTTAAATGAAAACCTAAATGATTGTGATCAGTTGGCCAAGTTAGATGCCTGTCTTAAGGACATCAAAGCTTGGATGACTTGTAATTTTTTACTATTGAACTCTGATAAGACGGAAGTCATTGTTGTTGGCCCAAAACATCTTAGAAATTCCTTTTCAGATTATGCCCTTAATTTAGATGCTGCCACTCTCACTCTGAGCAGTTGTGTGAGGAACCTTGGTTCAGGTTCAGGTTCAGGTTATTTTATTTGTACCCGTAGGTAGATTTGTTTTGCAGTCTGGTGACATCCATATATACAAGCCACAAATTACATTCAACATAGACACAAACACAGGCACATATGAAGCTGACTATAAACATGATAAAAATACTCAAGGCTCCATCAATCAGGGTATAAAAAGACAAAGAGATGGAAGACAAAGAGATGGAAGAAAAACCAGAGGTAAGAGAGAAGGGTCATATTAAAAGTTAAAAACTAGTCAAAGAGGTTAAAAACTCAAAAGTCTAAAACCCAATAAAATATTTAGAACCCAAGTGACATCCTACAAAAAGAAGTAAATATAAAATGGAGTTAATAAATAGGTACCTAAATTATGTGCAATATATTTTTTTATTGACAGCAGCAGGGACAAAGCTGTTTTTGTAGCGCTGGGTTCTACTTTTTGGGACAGCAAACCTCCGTCTTGAGGGAAGAAGCTGAAAGTGGCAGTGCAAAGGTTGGGGGCTGCACGGTGGCACAGTGTTTAGCACTGTGGCAGCACAGTTTTACCCTCGGCCGGGGGATCGCGGGGACCGTGGGTTCGATCCCTGCCCCCGGCCAACAGTGATCTGTGTGGAGTTTGCATGTTCTCCCCGTGTTTGCGTGGGTTTACTCCGGGATTTCTCCGGTTTCCTCCCACATGCCAAAAACATGCAGGTTAGGGAGTTAAGGGGTGCTTGCGCACGCAGCGACCGGCAGCTGGTGGTTTGTCACCAGACTGCAAAACAAATCTACCTACGGGTACAAAATAAGTAATAAAACAAAAATAAAATAAAAGGGTGGGAGTCATCATTTAAAATGGAGGTAGCCATCCTCTGTACTTGTCTGGTGTACAGGGATGTCAGGCTCAGCTGTGGCTCACCAAGCAAACAACTGGACCATCTAACTACTTGATCCAAGGATTTCCTCTGTTTCAGTTTTATCTGACCAAACCATGACACTAAAGAAAAGGATAAAACAGATTCAACTAGAAAAGCACTCGGAGAGCGCAGACCTCCGCCAAGCGCCACAGTTCCCCCCCATACAGTGTTTGTGTGTACGTTTTCAGATTCCTTGACCACGAAAACATATTACTAGCAATTGGATTGACAATGATAGGATCAGTGGTTCAGTAGTTATTCACAAAAATGGCATTTTCCGTAATGGCGGTTTTCTTCGGGACGGTGATCCGGATCACCACCAAAATGTAATCATCTGTAGGATACCCCATTTCTGACAATCTGTGAAAATTTCATGAAAATCCGTCCATAAGTTTTTGAGTTATCATGGTAACAAACAAACAGACAAACAAACAGACAGACAAACCAGTGCCTATGATCACATAGCCTCCTTGGCGGAGGTAATAAAAGCCCGATAAAACATTGTCATTATGGTTCGGTCAACTTGGAAGCGTGCAAGTTTTCTCAAGCAATGCAAATGTTGCTGACCCTTTTTGCACACCCTTTCACAGTTCTCTTCAAACTTTAAATTACTATCAATAATCGTCCCAAGATATTTGTAGGATTGTACACATTCGGTGGTCTGGCCTTTTAGTACGGTGACTTTGTGCCTGGGATTTTCCCTCCTAAAGTCAATAATCATGTCTTTAGTTTTTGTTGTATTCAGCTGCAGGTAGGAATCCTCACACCAGTGAACAAAATCATCAACTACTGGGCCGTGGCCACTCTCACCATCCTGGAGGAGACTGACAATAACTGAGTCATCAGCATACTTTATAATGTGTCTATTGTCATGTCTGCTCCGACACATGTTTGTGTACAGGATGAAGAGTAGTGGTGACAACACACACCCCTGAGGAGAGCCAGTAGAAGAGCACTTTAGGTCCGACAATGTACCATTGGCCCTTACTCTCTGTGTCCTGTTGGTTAAGAAATCCAGAATCCAACCCACCAGATTATTGCTCAAATCAAATTGCTGCAGGAGCCTTTCAACTAAGATATGAGGTTGGATTGTATTGAAGGTGGAGGAAAAGTCCACAAATAAAAGTCTGGCGTGTGTCCCATTAAAATCCAGATGTTTAAAAAGCATGTTAAACAGAGTGACAGTGGCATCCTCCACTCCTCTGTGAGGCCTATAGGCAAACTGCAGAGGATCCAATGCATGCTCAGTCTGCTTTAGGACCGCACATCTGACCAATTTTTCAAAAATTTTCATTAAAATTGAAGTCAAAGCAACTGGTCTAAAGTCGTTTTACCGTTTTAGGACAGCTAGATTTTGGAACGGGAACAACCACGGCTTCTTTCCAGATCTTAGGCACATGTTGTGTCTGTAAGGACTTATTGAAAATGTAATGAAATATACAGTAGGACTCAGTTCATGTGCACAGGACTTTACCAAGCGCCCACATATATTATCAGGGCCCTGACTTTTGTTCACTTTTACAGCGCAGAACTCCCTTTTAACGTCCTGCACCTCAATATTAAAGTGCTGATTGTCTTTGAGTTTCTGTTTCAAATCTTGGGTTTCAGTGCTAAAATCAAAGGAGTCAAAACGACCATAAAAACAATTAAGAGCATTAGCCAGCTCTGTGTCTGAATTAAAACCATCTAAAAACACACGATTACTGCGCTCTGTGCTCTGAAGGCCTGCAATAGTTTTCATACTGGCCCAGGCTGAACCAAGTTTCTTTGCTGCCATCTTGCTTTCCCGCTCTGATTTATAATTCTGTTTTGCTCTTAAAATTTCGGCTTTCAGCTCCTTTGTGGCAACCTGTAGCTCAGAAACAGACCCCTGTTTAAAGGCAAGTGCTTTCCTCTGTAAGCAGGATTTAACTGATTTTGTAACCCATGGTTTGTTGTTGGGATATATTCTGAAACGTTTATGTGGAACAATCTTATTTTTACAGAAAGCCATGTATGAGCATGTGACGTCCACCAAAGAGTCCAAATCATCCCCGCAGGCCAGTGTGAACATCTCCCAGTCTGTACAGTCAAAGCATTCCTGGAGTGATTTTTGACCAGGATTTGTCCTTTAATTCACATATTAAAACTGTTTCTAGAACCGCCTTATATCATCTGCGCAATATTGCCAAGATCAGGAGCATCTTGTCTCTGGGTGATGCTGAGAAACTGATTCACGCCTTTGTCAGTTCACGATTAGATTATTGTTATTCGCTATTATCTGGCTGCCCTGAAGTATCTTTAAAAAAATCTTCAGTTGATTCAAAATGCTGCTGCTAGAGTTTTAACTGGTTCTAGAAAAAGAGATCATATTTCCCCGGTTCTGTCCTCCCTCCATTGGCTTCCCATTGAATTCAGAATCAAGTTTAAAATCCTTCTTCTTACTTTCAGAGCTCTTAACAATCTGACCCCCCCAGTATATAAAAGATCTGATATTACCTTACCATCCTAATAGAGCATTACGCTCCCAAAATGCTGGCTTACTTGTGGTGCCCAGAATCTCCAAAAGTACGGTGGGAGGCAGAGCCTTCTACTACCAAGCCCCTTCTCTCTGGAACCAGTTACCACTCTGGGTCCGGGAGTCAGACTCGGTCTCTGTTTTTAAGAACAGGGTAAAATCCTTCCTTTTTAATATAGCTTTCGTTTAAGGAGGGTTTTTGTGTCTTTTAACCCCACACTTGTTCTGTTGTTATCTGATCCATACTGCTGGTTGACCTCCAATATTGTACTTGGCATCTTACTGCTATGTTCTTTATGTCTGTCCTTTCCATCCTCCCTATCCCCTCATCCCCAGCCAGTCGCAGCAGACGACTGCCCCTCCCTGAGCCTGGTTCTGCTAGAGGTTTCTTCCTTCCAAATGGGAGTTTTTCCTCTCCACTGTCGCTTAGTGCTTGCTCATAGGGGATCGTCTGATTGCTGGGTCTTTCTGTGACTGTGTGTTTTTTTTTTTTTTTTTTCTCTGAACTGTGGCGCCACGAGACGGCTTTTGTTGTGATGTGGCACATTATAAATAAAGCTGAATTGAATTGAAAATTGAATTGAAAATTAAATCGTAAGTGTGAGAAGAATGCTGATTTTTACCAGTTATAGAATGTTATTATTAAAGGCAGCAAATTCATGTGGACTTGAAATGGTTGCTATGGTGATTTTACGCCAACCAGTGCCTAAGAGCACAAGCAATCAAAGCAGTTTCAACTAGATCCTTGGTTAGGATTTCTCTAAACTATGAGTCTTGCATTTTCAAGAGCTGCTTCACCACATGGACCCTCTCTTAAGCCTACATTTTTTTTTTGTGTATGTGGGAGTGGAAACCTGTTTACACAACATTAATAAACAACAAACATTTCCATCAGCTTTATTCTATTTCGTCTTGTACATTTTTGATGCAGATTTTGGAGTTAATACACTTATTGCACATTCTCAAAATCTGCATGTAGTAAATGACTGTTTTTGGACTTAATGAAGTTTATACTGGCCAATCAGCTTTAGTCAGGAAGGCACCATCCGTGGACATTCATCCTGGTGCCCTTGAGTGAATGTAACAAGGAATGATGGGTGGCACAGCAAGTTTCACAATACTGGCTAAAAATTTTAGTAGGGTGATTTTTCTTAAAGTCTGAAATGATGAATTGGCCCAGAGTACTGGAAATTATGAGCCCACCGACTGCACCTTTAATATTCGGTCCAATGGGCCCTACATCTCAGTTATTTTCATTCAGTGGTAATGTGGAGGCATTAATTAACGGCTTGTACTTCTGAGTAGTTTTATTACGGCTAATGTCCCTCATTAAGTGAAAGATAGTTACTGAAGGACATAAAGGAATCCCTCAGCAACACCATTAATCTTGATTTCACTTGTGAGAGCTCTTGGATATCTTCAGTAACTTGCTCTGTAATGTAGTATCTGTGGTTCTGGCTCAGGCAGTCTCGTGTGTTTACCATCGTCTCTGTTGCCTCCAGCAGAGGGGAAGCTGAACACACCACCAATCTGTGTCATTACGCTGTCATTGCATCAAATCACATGATTAGCTTCATGGGGCAGTGGAGGAGGCCCGGTTGGTGCGGCTGGCCGTTACAGTCCCTGGGTAATGGTCCAGTGGCACTGTGATGGAGGGTTGTGTGCTGTCCCCCATGCAGGGCCAAGGATGCACCATCATTCAGCCTACTGGAGATGGCCTCAGGGTGAATTGTCTTCTTTACTGCTCAGCCCTTTCACTTATGTTGGAGAGTGTAGTGCAGCAGTTTCCTTTGAGGAAATATTGTTGTTCTTTTCTTGGATATGCTCTCATAAATAAGGGGAGTGAGTTGGTTGGAAATGGGCTTTACTGTGAATCATTGGCTTGGGTGTGCCATATGTGTGTTTAGAAAGACAAGATTGTTTTCAGCGGATGTTAAAATAAATTACCAAACCATTACGTAGGATAAGGAGTAACCTATGAAGAAGTGCCTAACAGGTCTAGGTGCCTCTGTGGAAGGCCAGTCCGACAGTTTGTCGATGCAGCCTTTTATAATGCAAAGGCTTATAATTATCTCACGCCCGCTCATTTCACACTGACATATTGCTTTCCTAAATGTCAGTAGGAACAGCTAGTGCACCTCTCTTCCCCCAACTCAGGAGAGCCCTCTCTGCACCCTGCACACAGCCATGATGATGGCAGTGCTTTACCCTGAACGCGTAGCCCTCCGCCAGGGAATAGCAGTTCAGGCATCACCGATCGTTGACCTGGCTATTGTTGTTTGTGATACTTACTGGTAAACTTTTGCAATCAATACAACATCAGCTAGCAGAGCCCCTGGGAATGAAAACCTGAAACAGCGCACTTAATCTTGGAACCGGCTCCTGCTCCCTGCTCTGCCGCTAAACTAGGTAGTTGGCCTACTTGATGCGGCATTATTGCCGCAGAGGTCAGATGTGAGCTGTCTTGCTCAGCGCCTGATGAATGGCTGTTTTTGATAAAGCGCCTCTCCCATCCAACAAGAGACATTTAATAATGATGGACCATAACTGCACACAAAAAAATCCTTGTAGAAGGAAGAGAGAAAAAAGCCCTCCTGCCTGCCTTTCCCAGTCTCAAGACAGTGAGCAGTTAGCCATTGTGAGTGCACTGCTGGGCTTTCATACAATGAACCATAACAGTGCAGCATGTACAGGCACTGTGCAGTATATTTTCCACATATAGGTATATACAGTATGTACAGGCACATAGGAAAAGTGCATTTAAATAATATCAAAAAGCAATATATATTGTAAGTATGGTTGGGAATATAAGTGTGTTAACTTTTTCGATTAATGTAATCCAATAAACGCATTTACGCCCTCATGTCACTTCTGGTTATTTTTCTGCATCATCTCCTGTCCACACTCCAGCCCAGTTGGTGGTGCTAACACACCTTGAAACTGGTAGTACAGCTTCCTGTGGCTACTTTAAGTGCTAATGATGGAGAAGGAAAAACAAGCACTTTAGATCAAAAGTTCTCTTTCAGAAAGATACCAGATAGCACTTTGGACAAAACAAAAGTTTAATTTGCATTCTGCATAGCTGAATTTCATTATCAACTCATCTCTGTTGTGTCACCTCGGAGCAAAAGACCCAGATGTCATTGCCAAGACACCCGGGTCTCATTTCATGCAGTACTCGAGGTGGGTCATTAAGCAAACAAATGTAGAGTGTGGCACTTTATTTTGCCCTTTGATTGTCTCAAATTCAGATACTATTCAGTAATACTTTTAAATATGAGGGTCACAGGTATATTTTATGAAAAAAATTGCAAGTAAAAGTTGCTTTAAAAATGGTTGTTTTTCATTGTTTCTTCATTGTAATTATAGTAATTACAATTAATTACACAATGATGTGTAATTAAGTAGTTAAATGTTTTTAATTGATGCACAGCCCTAATTAAAAGTAATAAACAGCTAAAGATTATGACTTGTTTATTTAATCAGTTTGTTCCACCAAGACAAATCCACAAGTTCACAAGTTCCTCAGTGGCACTGAAATGTTGCTAAAGAACGCAAATGCTAAGGTGTTAATAGAAACTGTACGGGAAATCAAGTAACTAGAAACAACAGTGGTCAAGTGGGCTAAACTTTTGCCCTTCAAAAGATTAAAAAATTCAAAAGAAAAACAAAACAAGAGCGATTACAATTCAGAACAAAGCTAAGACAAAACGTGACAAAAAACTAAGCAACAACACAACACAGACTGGATATGACAATCCTTATGTGATTTTACATGTCATCTTGTATATATGTCTGGAGTATTTCTTCCTTTAGTTTTTGTTTAAATTGTCCAAGCGTTGTACATGATTTTAATTCAGGTCCAAAAGCATTCCACAATCTGACTCCTTGCACTGAAACACAGTGTTGCTTGGTGGTAGTTCTCACTGAAGGTTTTTGAAATATACATGTTCCTCTGAAATGATATTGTTTCTCCCTTATTTGGAACAACTTTTGGATATTTGCGGGCAGTGATAGATTCTTCACTTTAAACATTATTACTGCAGTTTTAAAGTCAACCAGATCTTTCAACTTGAGAGCTTTTAATTTAAGAAAAAGTGGGTTTGTTGGTTCCCTGTAAGCAGCTTTGTTTATTATTCTAATAGCTCTCTTCTCAAGCATAAAGATTGGATATATGTTTGTTTTATATGTATTTCCCCATACTTCAGTACAATATGTCATGTATGGGAGTATTAATGAATGATGCAAAGTATATAATGTGGGTTGATTCAGCAAATATTTCACTCTGTAGTGTTGCAATTGATTTAGATATTTTACTTTAATATAATTAATATGTGACTTCCAACACAGTTTATTATCAATTATTACTCCAAGAAATTTAGTTTTGGATACCCTTTCAATCTCTACACCATTTACACTGAGTTTAGATACTAAGTTGTTATGATGATTGTTAAAAACTATAAATTTTTGTCTTACTTAAATTGAGCGTTAATTTGTTTGAATCAAACCACAGTTTAAGCTTTCCTAATTCCTTTCCGAGTGTATCCAAAAGTTGTTCCAAATTGCTTCCACTGCATAATAAATTAGTGTCATCGGCAAACAATATTAAATCCATTTTTTCAGAAACTTTACATATATCATTTAATATACATATTGAATAACAGTGGCCCCAAAACTGAACCCTGTGGGACTCCACAAGTGACCTTCAGTAACTGAGTTTTTGTTACCAACACATACATACTGATATCTATTCTTTACGTAACTACATAACCAGGACAGTGCTACCCCTCTAATACCACAATTTTGTAGTTTCTTTAATAATAAATTATGATCCACTGTATCAAATGCTTTTTTAAGATCCAGGAATACCCCAACTGAATACTCTTTATTTTCAACGGCAGTTGATATTTTTTCTATACATTCCATTAGAGCAAATGCAGTTGTCCTCTTGTGTCTGAACCCATATTGCTGCTCACACAATAAATTATTCTTCATTATGAAGTTGTCAATTCTCTCACAGAATATTTTTTCAAGTATTAGGTTAATTGGCTGTTCTAAATTGTCCCTAGATATCTGTTTCCTATAGGCCCTTAGAATAGAGGGTTAGTATTAGTGAAAGCGCTTTGGGTGGTCTTTGTGACTAGAAAAGCGCTATATAAGTGCAGGTTAGTTAGTTAGTTAGTTAGTATCTTGGAAAATTGCGGGAATAGTGAAATTGATCTATAGTTTGAAAATTCCCCTCTGTCACCCGTCTTGTGTATCGGAATTACTTTAGCTATCTTCATTGCACTGGGAACTAGAAAAGCACTCGGAGAGCGCAGACCTCCGCCAAGTGCCGCAGTTCCGCCCATACAGTCTTGAGATTCCTTGATCATGAAAACATATGAGAAGCAGTGGTTCAGTAGTTATTCACGAAAATGGCTTTTTCCGTAATGGCGGCCACAGTTCCTCCCATACAGTGTTTGTGTGTACATTTTCAGATTCCTTGACCATGAAAACATATGAGTAGCAATTGGATTGACAATGATAGCATTAGTGGTTCAATAGTTATTCACGAAAATGGCATTTTCCGTAATGGCGGCCACAGTTCCCCCCATACAGTGCTTGTGTGTACGTTTTCAGATTCCTTGACCATGAAAATATATGACAAGCAATTGGATTCACAATGATAGGATTAGTGGTTGAGTAGTTATTGAGGAAAATGGCATTTTCCGTAATGGCGGTGTAGCGCTACAGTTCCCCCCATACAGTGTTTGTGTGTACGTTTTCAGATTCGTTGACCATGAAAACATATGACTAGCAATTGGATTGACAATGATAGGATTAGTGGTTCAGTAGTTATTCACGAAAATGGCATTTTCGGTAATGGCGGCCACAGTTCCCCCCATACAGTGTTTGTGTGTACGTTTTCAGATTCCTTGGCCCTGAAAACATATGACTAGCAATTGGATTGACAATGATAGGATTAGTGGTTCAGTAGTTATTCACGAAAATGGCATTTTGCGTAATGGCGGTTTTCTTGTGGACGGTGATCCGTATCACCACCAAAATCTAATCATCTGTAGGATACCCCATTTGTGACAATCTGTGAAAATTTCATGAAAATCCGTCTATAACTTCTTGAGTTATCTTGCTAACAGACAAACAAACAGACAAACAAACAAACAAACAGACAAACCAACGCCGATGATCACATAACCTCCCCCTTTGGCGGAGGTAAATATACCTGTTTGGAGAGACTGGTTACAAATATACGTCAGTGGCTTCACTAAGCATTCAGTGATAGTTTTGACTAAGAGCATGTCAATACCATCACAATCCGTAGATGTTTTACTTTTAAACGATTTAACAATTTCAATGACCTCTCTCTCGTTTGTGTTCTTTATGAAAATGGAGTCTTTTATAGCAATATTTTTGCTTATTGTATCACCTGTAGGTGCCGTAATGGGTGTTTCTTGAGCCAAATTAGGACCAGTGTTAACAAAAAAGTTATTAAATTCATCTGCAGGTGAGACTGCATTCACACTGAGTCATTTTATTATTATTATTATTATTATTATTATTATTTTTTTTTTTTTTTTTTTTTGAAAGATTGGTTGGGTAGCTTGTATTTCTGTTTTTATTTCCAAGAATATTGTTAAGTGACTTCCGGTTATGGCTGCCACGTAGGACGGACGTGTCTCGCTCTGCTCTGCTCCTGGAGAAAAAAATCGGCAAATAACTCTCTCATTTGGGACAGAACGTATCCCAGCATTTGGGCGAGGATATGTCGGCGAAGCCTAAGGCTGGAAAACCAGGAAAAGGAAAAAGCGAGCCGCCGAAACAGTCCAAATTAACGGACTTTCAGGTCTGTGACGCAGCAAACAAAACTCCATATATGGCGGAGGAGGCTGGCAACGGTGCGATTTCTGCGGGGAATGGCGCAGATGCGCTGATGGCTGCCATGAGTTCAATGAGAGCGGACTTTTCCTCTAGATTTGATGGGATTATGACAGCGTTGGAAGGAATAAGAAAGGAATTGGGTGACTGTGTAGAACGAACGGCGCAGATGGAGCTCCGTCTCGCTAGTGCTGAAGATGACGTCACCCGTCTTCAATTAAAGGTGCGCACTTTGGAAAAAAAAATAAATCTCTGGAAGATAATATTTTGGATTTGGAATCTCGGTCGAGACAGAATAATTTGAGGCTGGTGGGTCTTCCAGAGGAATCAGAAGGTCGGGACGTATGTTCCTTTCTGGAAAAGTGGATTCCGGAGGTGCTGGGCAGCGAGGAGTTGCAATCAGCAGTGGTTCTGGAAAAAGCACATCGTATTGGCCCACGGAGAGATAAGGGACCGCCGAGGACCTTAATTATGAAGTTTCTTAGCAACAGAGACAGGATGAAGATCTTCAACGCTGCACGTGCTAAAGGAGAGATTAAACACCAGGACCAGCAGGTGCGGTTCTACCCAGATTTGGCCACAGGAATCCAGCAATTGAGGAAGCAGTTTGATCCCGTACGTAAGGAGCTGCGCAACCTTGGGATTCGTCATGGTGTAATCTATCCTGCGAGACTGCTGACCACGTATGAGGGCAGAACCCACATCTTCAAGACCCCAGAGGAGGCGCAGGAGTTCATCAAGAAGATCAAAGAAGAAGAAGAGACTGGTGGGAGCTAAGCATGAACAAAATATAAGGTAGAATAATTAAGCATTTGCACAGGCATCTGACTGACTTGAAGTAAATAGTAAGTTTACAAAATATAGATTGTATTATATATTAAAAAAAAAAAAAAAAAAAAAAAAAAAAAAAACTATGATGTACAAAGTTGTTAAAAATTTTGGAGTTAAGTTGGAAAACCACAGAGGAGAGTTAATGTTACGTCATTAAAAGCAGTAGAGTTAGGGTGATTGGGAGGATGAAGGAGTGGCTTAGGCTGTTCCCCGTGGGTGTGGAACGGTCGATGGCTATATCGGGAGACAGAATTTTTCTTTTGATTTTGGGGGGTTTGCCACAAGTGTGGGAAGGGGAAATTTGTTTGTGTGTAGTTTGTAGGATGAATGTTCAACCACTCATGTTTTTGCTTCTCTGTATGAGCATGTTTACACTGCAAGGTAATCCCAAACTCTCTATTGATCATGGACCAAAGTGTTAATCTTAATTTAACTTCATGGAATTGCAGAGGTCTACAAAATTTAAAAAAACTTAAACAAGTTATGAATAAAATAAAGGACATGGGTTCAAGAATTGTGTTTTTACAAGAAACTCATCTGATAGAGGAGGATGTTAAAAGAATTAGGAGTAGATGGCAGGGAAGTGTATTCACCTCTTCATTTTCATCCCGAGCCAGGGGAGTTATGACTCTCATACATAAATCAGTTCCTTTTCAAGTGAAAAATGTAATTGGAGACAAATTTGGAAGATATGTAATCATTCAAGGTTCTTTGCTATTAGAAAATATAAATCTTGTGAACTTATATGGTCCCAATATAGATGATCAGAAGTTCTTTGCTAATTTATTTCTCATCTTATCATCACTTACAGGGCAACATATAATAGCAGGGGATTTTAATTGTACATTGAATCCAGGTGTGGATAGATCAACAGGACTGGATTGTACGCACATTGGATGTAGGATGACTATTAATCATTTTATGAAAGAATTGAGATTGTTAGATATATGGAGAGAAATGAAACCACAAGTTAAAGCCTATTCTTGTTATTCCAGTACCTACAAGACATTCTCACGTATTGATTATTTTTTGATTTCCACAGAATTAAGGTCCAAGATTCAAAACTGCTTTTATGATAACATCGTGATCTCTGATCATGCACCCTGTTGTCTAATATATGTAGATAAAAAATTGACAAAGGAATCAGGTAGATGGCAATTTCAGCATAAATGGCTTCAGGATGAGGAATTTGTCAAGTATATAGAAAAACAGATAGACGAGTTCTTTGACATCAATACTACACAAACATCAGCATGTGTAAAGTGGGAGGCTTTCAAAGCTTTTATTAGGGAACATATTATTAGTTATACAGGATCAAAATCTAAGAAGACTCGAGAGGAGAGAGCTAAATTGGAACATAAAATAAAAAATCTTCAGGAAAAAGTGTATGCAGGAAGTGACCCAAGGTTGGAGAATGAATTACTGATTTTGAGAGCTGAATACGACAAAAAATCAGCAAATAGAGCTGCCTCGAGTCTTCTAAGATTGAAACAATCTTTTTATGAACAAGGTGAAAAATCAGGAAAATTATTAGCATGGCAGATTAAACAATTGGAAATTAAATCACCAATTACCAGTATTATAAGTAACGGACAGGTAGTTATAGATCCTTTAGAAATTAATAGAGCCTTTAGAGATTACTATGAAAAATTATATGATACCAAAAATGAACCTGATTTAACAAAACTAAATGGGTTTTTGAACGAACTATCTATACCGTGTATTCCAAATGAAAACAGGGAGATATTGGAGTCTAAAATTAGTCAAGAAGAAGTTGGGCTAGCCATTGATAATATGAAATCAGGAAAAAGTGCAGGACCAGATGGTCTTCCAGTTGACCTTTATAAAAAATTTAAGAATAAATTAATAAAACCTTTTTTGGAAATGGTTTTAGAAGCATTTCAAAATAATAATTTACCATCATACATAAATAATGCCTTAATTATACTACTGCCAAAACCAGGTAAGCCCTCTAATAAATGTGAAAATATGAGACCAATAAGCCTATTAAACGCCGACCTTAAGATAATCTGTAAAATTTTAGCAAGACGAATACAAGAAATTTTACCAAATATTATTAATCGAGATCAGAATGGCTTTATAAAGGGTAGACAAGGCTTCCATAATGTAAGAAGACTATTTAATATTATTTATTTTAATAAAGAAGCACCGGATACAGCTCTCCTATCATTGGACGCCGAAAAGGCCTTTGATAGAGTTGAATGGCCCTTTCTTTTTGAAGTCCTACAAAGGTTTGGACTTGGAAATAATTTCATAAAATGGGTTCAAATAATATACAATAATGCTACAGCAGAAATCCTAACAAATAACAATATTTCAAAACCAATAAAAATCAATAGAGGATGTCGACAAGGCTGTCCACTTTCACCTTTACTGTTTACTATGGCAATTGAACCTTTAGCGATAGCGATACGTTTACATTCACAAATATATGGAATTAAAGTTGGACCAACAGAACATAAAATCTCCCTGTACGCCGATGATATAATTTTGTTTATGTCGAATCTAAAAAAATCAATTCCAACCTTGTTGAATTTAATAAAGAATTTTGGAGAAATATCAGGATATAAAATAAATAAAACTAAATCTTCAATATTAATGCTAAATGAGACCCAGAGAAATTACCCAGCCCCTGAGGTAAATCAATTCAATGTTGTAAATCAGTTTAAATATTTAGGAATCCAAATTATGCCTAAGCTAGAATCAGTCGCCAGTGTCAACTATGAAGCCTTAATGTCAGATATCAGTGAGTTAACTCAGAGATGGATGTCACTACCAATGTCGATGATCGGGAGAATCAATATACTTAAAAGTAATATTTTACCTAAAATATTTTATTTATTTCAATACATTCCCTTATCACCACCTTTAGATCTATTCTCAAGAATAAAAAAAAAGTTAGTGGAATTTATATGGAACAACAGGAGGGCTAGATTACGTTTGTCTTTATTATATTTACCATTTGATCGTGGAGGTCTGAAATGTCCAAATTTTATGTTGTATTATTGGTCGGCACAACTGAGGTCTATGACATATTATTTTTCATCAAATGATCTCCCTCACTGGACTGAAATGGAATCATACAATTTACCTTTACCTCTTCCCATATTCATTATACTCAGATTCGGCAAAAAAATTACAAAAACAAGTTAAAAATCCATTTGTAAAGCATATGATCAAAATATGGTGTGAAGCTAAAAACTATTTAAAAGAACCACAGTTATTGTCACAATTTAGTCCAATATGGGGTAATCAATATTTTAAACCAGGGAGAGCGGACGCTGTATTTAAAGTATGGAATTTAAAAGGGATACAAAAGATTCAGGATTTATATTTGCCATGTGCAGACAACATAATGTCTTTTGAAGAGCTGAGGATCAAATTTAATCTCAATAGAACACATTTTTTTAAATATCTTCAACTTAGAAACTTTATTCGATCAAATCAAAATAAAGCTCTCACTCGACCTATCTATTCATCCTTGGAAAAAATGATGATGAAAGATAGTAAAAGAAAGGGTATTATTTCAGAGTTTTATAACTCATTGACACTATCTTCAAGTGAAAATTCACTGAAAAGATTAAACTACTGGAAAGAAGATCTGCAAATTGAAATTTCAGAGGAACAATGGGAATTGGCTTGTACAGAAGCTCAAACCAAATCAATAAATGCATGCCTTAAATTGATACATTTCAAATGGTTAATGCGGATGTATGTTACACCGGAGGAGTTAAATAGATATAACAAAAATATACCAGCTACATGCACAAAATGCATGGAAAGTAAAGGAACCCTATTTCATTGTTTATGGGAATGTAGATTAATAAGAATGTTTTGGGAAGAGGTGAGGGTAACAATTGAAAAAATAATCTCAAAACAAATCATATTGAATCCTAAACTGTTTTTGTTGGGTCTGTACCCAGAAAAGCATAATTTTAATAAAAGTGAAAGAACATTCATAGACCTCAGTTTGCTTAATGCCAAAAAATGTATTGCACTATTATGGAAAAAGACTCATAGACCAGATGTGACTCAGTGGTTAAGACAGATGTTAACAAACCTTCCATTAGAAAGAATAACATATATACTAAAATCAAAGGAAATTGTGTTTGAGAATATATGGAGACCTTTTATTGATTATGTAAAAAATTTAAACATAACTTTTGAAGAAGAAGGTGAATGATGTGTGTGGACCTTGTAAATTCCAAACTGGTGAACATAATATGTATACTTATGTATTGGATTGTCTAGACTAAACAGAGGAGCATTGTTGAAGACTTGATTTTGTTGGTGGTTGTTGGTGTTTTTAGTGCATTTTTTTTTTTGTAGTACTTTAGTGTTAGTGTTTGATTGTTTGTATCATGTTTGTTAAAAAAAAAAAAAGGTTCAATAAAGATATTGTGGAAAAAAAAGAATATTGTTAAGTATTGTCCATGTATTTTTAATATTGTCTCTGTTTTTCTCCAGTTCTTTACTGTAATAGTGTCTTTTACTACATCTCATTACCTCCGCCAAAGGGGGAGGTTATGTGATCATCGGTGTTGGTTTGTCTGTGAAGAGGATGATAAAATAAAGGCAGCGTTGGATGTTTAAATAGCTTTATTATCACCCGCCTTCATCAGAACTCGGCTACAGCCCATGGTTTGAGCAGGCTGCCGCTTCGTTCCTCCAGCTCTCAAAGAGGAGACAGTGTGTGTGTCTCGCAGCAGATGCAGAATCAGAGTGAGAGAATGAGAGGTAGATTTACAGCACAGTGCAGCTTATATACTCAACTCAAACAATACATCAAAGACATTCACAGCAGTCGATCTGGGCATTTGCATATCAGAGGTACAGACAGGATGCATGAACACAATGCATGGATGACACTTTAACCTCACAGCTGTAAACGCAGCATGCAGCGGAAAAAACCCAGGAGTGCGAGCTGACTGTCTCTGTGTGTTGTGGGGGGGTTGAATTCAAACCGCTACACTGCTCCCCCCCAGAGGGCACGGTAGGGGACCGGTCGGAAAAGCCGTATTTGTCCCGTGCGTGGTGCGCCGTCCTCGTCACCCCCGGTGCGCGTGCCGGGGCTCCGTGCGTGGGTGGGCCCGCTGGAGAGGAAATCAGGGTCGGAAACTTGGAGATCGGCGCAGTCTGCGCCGAAAAACATCTCTGATGAGCCATGGCTGCAGATTAGTCATGGTGCGTTCAGGACCACGTGTGCTCCGTCGGCCATGGGAGTCGCCCGCCTGTGCTCTGATGTGGAGGAGCTGCGCGGCCGGTCCCTCGTGGATGTGCTGATCTCGGCGAGGGCGCGCCATGACGTTCTCTGCCGCTTACCCGGTCTTGGTTGATGTCCTGAGAGCGGCTCGCCCGCCGTGGGCTCTGCGTCGAGGTCTCCCTGAGGCCGCAGGGAGGGAAGACCAGTCAGGCCGCTGTGACGGAGCATTCATGCCCGGGTGCTGCGTTCGCTGGCCGCTCGTTTTCTTCTGTCTCGGGTCGCCAGCGTGGCTGTTCAGATCAGAAGGTTGCGTTTGCACAAAACGTGTGCATTCCGGGGTCACCAGTGAAGAGGATGATAAAATAATAAGCCGTGACCTGGTAGTTTTAAGGAGAGTTTAATTATGTCATACCGCCGTCACGGGCTCCGCTCCCGGCGCCGTGCATGCGCGCCGGGAGCGAGCCCAGAGTGCTCTCAGCAGAGAGACACAATGTGTCTGCAGCGGCAGCTGAAGAGTGAGAGAATGAGAGGCAGATTTACAGCACAGTGCAGCTTATATACTCAACTCAAACAATACATCAAAGACATTCACAGCAGTCGATCTGGGCATTTGCATATCAGAGGTACAGACAGGATGCATGAACACAATGCATGGATGACACTTTAACCTCACAGCTGTAAACGCAGCATGCAGCGGAAAAAACCCAGGAGTGCGAGCTGACTGGCTCTGTGTGTTGTGGGGGGGTTGAATTCAAACCGCTACAGTCTGTCTGTTTGTTTGTCTGTTAGCAAGATAACTCAAAAAGTTATGGATGGATTTTCATGAAATTTTCACAGATTGTCAGAAATGGGGTATCCTACAGATGATTAGATTTTGGTGGTGATCCGGATCACTGTCCACAAGAAAACCGCCATTACGCAAAATGCCATTTTCGTGAATAACTACTAAACCACTAATCCTATCATTGTCAATCCAATTGTTGTGAATCCAATTGCTAGTCATATGTTTTCACGGTCAAGGAATCTGAAAATGTGCACACAAACACTGTATGGGGGGAACTGTGGCGCTAAACCGCCATTACGGAAAATGCCATTTTCGTCAATAACTACTGAACCACTAATCCTATCATTGTGAATCCAATTGCTTGTCATATGTTTTCATGGTCAAGGAATCTGAAAACGTACACACAAACACTGTATGGGGGGGAACTGTGGCCGCCATTACGGAAAATGCCATTTTCGTGAATAACTACTGAACCACTAATCCTATCATTGTCAATCCAATTGCTAGTCATATGTTTTCATGGTCAAGGAATCTGAAAACGTACACACAAACACTGTATGGGAGGAACTGTGGCCGCCATTATGGAAAATGCCATTTTCGTGAATAACTACTGAACCACTAATCCTATCATTGTCAATCCAATTGCTAGTCATATGTTTTCATGGTCAAGGAATCTGCAAACGTACACACAAACACTGTATGGGAGGAACTGTGGCTGCCATTACGGAAAATGCCATTTTCGTGAATAACAACTGAACCACTGCTTGTCATATGTTTTCATGATCAAGGAATCTGAAGACTGTATGGGGGGAACTGTGGCGCTTGGCGGAGGTCTGCGCTCTCCGAGTGCTTTTCTAGTTTTTTGTTTGTTTTGTTTAGTTTTTTTTTTTTTTAAAGTACATTGACATGGTATGTCACAAAAGAACTATTTTTGCCGTGTGTGTGGATATGGATTATCATAGTCTCTTAATTTTCTTAATCAGTGTTCATCTATATTTATTTAAGTCAGTGAGATCTCTGATTATTATGGCCTTTGCTTCCTCAGGTGTTCCATTTAGTTTGATCCAAACTCTACAATTTTTTGTCCATGTTGCCTGTATCTTATTTTGTCTTTTCAGCATTCGTGCTTGCCGTGCTATTTCAGCATTAGCCTTTGTTAAATGTTCATTTAGGTAAACTTCCGTTCCCTGTAGCTTTCTGGCCTGCCTCAGTATGTCATTCTTTACCCTTCTGTTCACAAAACGCATCACAATTGATTTCTTTGTTTTATTATCTTTTCTGGGTAAAGTATGACAGGCTGAAATTGCATTTACTTAAACCTTTATACTGTATTTCTGCTTTCAAGGAACTGAAGCACTTGGTTTTCCAGGGAGACTGATTCACTTAGGGGAGCCTCGTCGCCTCTCATTCCTGCTGTAACATTGGCATATGATTGGTATTTAATGCCTAGTCCACTTATAATTAGATCATCCATACGAGAATATTGTTCAAGATCCTCGATGCGTTGCTCCAAGTCTGCAGTTTTTTTGTCTTTTTCCTTAATTGTTAATTTCAATTCTCGGACTTCTTCCATTAGCCCTAATAGTTTAAGCTGTTGATTGGCCACTTTGGTCAGTTCTTCTGACAAGAAGTTCAGAGATTTTTTGATCTCTTCCATTTCCTCCTTCTTTGGTGGCATTTTTACTTGCCTGTTGATAATAAAACAATCTCTGCTGGTGTCGCCAGTATCCGATCCGACCGACCTCAAATCCAGCTGGGGTCTTAGCTAGCCCCCTCCGCTGCTAGTCCTGCTGCTTACCACCGCTGTAATTGAGCTCCTGTCCAGCCGGGGTGCCGGCAGCTCCTCCACCGAGCCCCGCCGCCCACCACCGCTGCAGTTGAGCTCCGACCCTGCTCCTGTCCAGCTGGGGTCCCGGTAGTTCCTCCGCTAAGCCCCGCCACCTACCGCCGTCTTTCTCAGTAGTTCCTCCTCCAAGCCTCGCCGCTGTAACTGAGCTCCGATCCGGTTCTTATCCAGCTGGGGCCCCGGCTGCTCCTCCACTGGTCCCCGTTTCCTACCGCCGCTGTAGTTGAACTCCGATCTGGCTCCCATCCAACTGTTACCTCGGTTAGTTCCTCCGGCGAGCCCCAATCACAAGATTCTAAGAATCTGCGCGGGAGGCTCAGC
Organism: Pholidichthys leucotaenia; assembly: GCA_020510985.1. NCBI lineage: Eukaryota > Metazoa > Chordata > Actinopteri > Cichliformes > Pholidichthyidae > Pholidichthys > Pholidichthys leucotaenia. The sequence continues at coordinate 56,295,799 of CM035843.1, read as the reverse complement.
TGTCATCTACCGGGCCGATGCCAGGTCAGTGATACGAACCGGGGACAGAGTCGCTCCTTTGTATCGGTGTTAGGTGCTACGACTAGCTCTGGCGTTAGCTATAGCGATAGTGTTAGCTTAGCACATTAGCTTAGCACATCCCATGGCTCCTTTTCCACTCTTTCAGCATTTCTGATCAAACACAGATAGGTTCTTCTCTGACACAGTTGTGGAGGAGTAAACTTCCACAGGAGTAGACCTCAGCACAGCTTCTGCTGAGCGGCCATCAGTCTTGCTTCCATTCTTGAAAAGACTTGAACTGTCTTTTGAAAATCTATTCCCCACCCTTCCCCTTTAGAACACAAGTGACTCTCCACGAAGCTGTCAGGTGTCAAAACTTTTGCAACTGCCAAATGCACATTTGCTAAGATGATGTCTCCTAATGACTTTACCGATATGTCAAGTGGTAAGAAAGAAATTTAGGAAATATAATGTGCAAAACATTACAGTGTTTATTGTACATTTACACATTACATTAATGTGCAAAAAAAGAGGAAGACCACAGAGAGGGGCAGCGCGGTGATGGAGTGGTTAGCACTGCGGCAGTACAGCAACTCACCCTTGGCCGGGGGATCCTGGGTTCGATCCCAGCTCCCGACCAACAGTGATCTGTGTGGAGTTTGCATGTTCTCCCCGTGTCTACGTGGGTTTACTCCGGGATTTCTCTGGTTTCCTCCCACATGCCAAAAACATGCAAGTTAGGTTAATTGGCATCAAACTGGGGGTTCTAAATTGTCCTTAGGTATGACTGTGAGAGTGAATGGTTGTCTGTCTCTGTGTTGGCCCTGCAATGGACTGGCAATCTGTCCAGGGTGTACCCTGCCTCTCACCCAAAGATGCTGGGATGGGCTCGAGCCCCACCACGACCCTAAAAGGATTAAGCAGAAGAAGATGGATGGACCACAGAGAAGATTCATGGATGCAGTGAAGGAGGACATGGAGAGGGTTGGTGTTGCAGAGCAAGATGAAAGGGATAGGATGAGATGGAGGCGGATGATCCACTGTGGCGACCCCTAAAGGGAGCAGCCGAAAGAAGAAGAACAATGAGCAAAACTGTCACAGACAATGCCAGTTGATAAATGTTCAGCAGTTGAGTAGTGTTATCGTAAATGTGAGCTAACTCTCACCATCTGAGTGAATTGCAGACATTCGAAATTGCCTTTATAACTTCTGCAGCTGTGTTCAACCTGCTATTATCCGATGGGGTCTCACCTGAGAAAAGTGTCCCTGCCTCCAAAAGTTCACCTGGATGATTGGTTATTTGCACTGCTAGCCAGCTAGCCTTGTTAGTATGTCTGTGGCAGGAGTCCGTGGTAAAAAAAACTCTGACACTTCGATTCAGCTGCAGCACTCCCTGTACTTCTGTCTCCAAGTGAGTGTCAGTCTCATTTTCAAACTAGTTTACTCTCCAATGTTGATAGTTTTACTCCGGTGATGGCAGAATGTCAAGGCTAGCATTCCGTAAGGAAAGTTCCGTATCGGTACCCAGCATCGACGACAGAATATTGTTTAAAAATTATACATTTGTATATTGAAGACACTACCAAGTACTTAATAAAAATCTGCAAGTTATTCAAAACCATATCTATTTAGATGTACTGTAAATTAAATACATTTGTCATGGTGTAAAGGCGTTGCGCTTGCATGTACATCAAGTGAAGTACTTTTGCGCTTACGGGGTACTGGTCTTGTTCCAAGTACCTATTTGGCAGCCACAGGCACCAGATGTTTATATTATAACCGCAACTCTTCTGTGTGTTTCTTCTTCATATCCTGGAAGAAGGATACGATACTTTGGCATACAGCCAATGGTGAACTAATGCTGCAGGGCCACCAAATCTAAAGGCTAGTTCATCATTACAACATAAACCGTTTCTTCTGCAGCTAGCTGTATGTTTGTCCCTTAGGAGCTACTTTAGAAACATGGCGGTGCAAAATGGCGGCCTTTATGATGGCAACAGGTCCAGCTCCATGTCGATATAAACATTCTAAGGTAACAAAAATCAAACAGCTTTTTTTTAAAAGACTATACTGTGGTGGCACGGGTAGGGGATTCTCCACCCAGAGAAGGCAGTTGGGATAAGGGAGAACAATGGACCGGAGGAGGAGGTGCCACAGGTCTCATACGGGACAGTATGGACTATGCACCCCCTGGGGAGAGGAGTAACTGCTGGAGCTTCTGGAAGAGAGAAGGGTGTGAGCAGCAGGGCCGGCATTATATTAATGTGCCACACAGGTCTTTGTTCCAAACAGCGTATTATGGTCAGAAGTTCTGGGTCTCAATGCATGGAATTAAAAGTATAAAAGAGGAATGCACAGAGACCCGGGAGCTCTTTTTACTGTACTGTATGTTGGAGATGGAATAAAGTTCATGTGTCGTGCAGCTCGTTGCCTCGCCTGCTTCCTTTCTCCACAATACACTATTAAAAACACGTTTATACATGATTATCTTAATTTTTGATAAGATCATCCAAAATTTTACACAGTATACCTTTAACAAACTCAGAAAATGACTTATTAATTTACCCTTTAGAGTAGAACAATACACTGCTAACTATACTTTCTGAAACTAAGCAACTTTAATTTTTTACTAGAAACATTTAATTTGTGCATTGTTTGCATACAGTATGTACACTGGGGAGAAAAAGTACAATTTCACAGCAAAGTGTAGGCAAATCCAATGCTTCTATTCACAATGCTAACAAGTATTAAATATAGCATAATGCCCACAGTCATGCAATTTAGCATCCACTCAGACTGCAGAATGCTACTCGCAACACTCATCTCTGGAGGCACACACAAAATAATTGAATGTCTTTTAAACTGTGGATGATCATAGCTCAGTGGTCAAGGTAAGAGGCAGCAATTTTGCAATCTGCCACTGTGATGAGCAATCAAATCAGCATGCATTAACTTTAAGTGCCTCTAAATAAAATGCACACCTTTTAAATGAGTATAGTTATGAAGGTATACAGTGAAATTAAATGCCATTCTCCAGAAAACAAAGCCCAAAGCACTGTGACAGTTTTGACATAGACAATGCCTTTAGTGACAGGAATAACAAATTAATTGGAACCATAACACATTCTCTCTAAAGGTGAGGTAAACACGCCTGACTGTATATTTTTCACCATCAGTTAAATCTCAATTGAATCTAAAAATAAACCCCAAGACGTTGAACAGTTTAATGGATTTTGACGTCTCTGCATTATGCTGTCACTCCGGTATAAATGAATCATAACTTTGCTCTGCGCCAAGGAATTACCATGCATTTTGAGAAAATGCATTGTGCGCCAAGCTGTGAATTATGATGCGAGATCAAAATAAATGTGTAATGACTTTGGAGATGCCCAGAATAATTTATTGGGTGGAGATAGTTCCATGTTGAAAAGAGAGCCTAAGTGGGATACAGAAGCACTGCACACTGACACTGCCCTGAATGTGTTTGAATCTGAAATGTCAGCGTTAGATAGGCAAAGAATCCAGCCTGTTTACTGAAGCTTGGTAAATGAGGGCTTCATTTGAGATGCAGCAGTATTCAATTATATGGTTATTTATTGATCAGAAACAATATATGTCTGCCTGCAGCATGTAAAGATGAATTCAGGGGATAAAAAGAAAGTGTCAGTGAAATTGTCCGATGAAGGATTACATTTGATCTGGCTGGGAATTTGAAAATGGAGACAGAATACCCCTGGTATTAAAAAAAAGAATAGGCAAGAAGTGTATTTGCAATTAAATTTCTCAACAAAGAACTGTCGGGAGAGATTTAAAATGAAAGAGAACGTATAACAATGCCGAAATAAACCAATGAGAAAGATTCTAAAGAGGAAAAAAAAAAAAGTCCCCTATATCTACTATAGACCATAATAGAATGAATTAAATATTTTAATCTCAGTGGAGTTACAAGTATATATTAGTAATAGAATTTCTAGAATTATATGGGTATAAGATGGTTGCTTCTTTTTTAGCAATGTGCTCAGATCAGTTTTTATGAGCTATAAGCAGTAGGTGATTTGTTCTTTAACAAAGGGGATGGTGATTGTGGGAGTAGTCACAAAATTAGCATAAGGTGCAAATGTATAAACATAAATTATGTACAAATTTGCAAGAATAAATGTGCAAAAATATGATGAGATGCTAATTTACAATTTAAAAAGTCACAAATTAATCAGAAAAAAATAGAAATTAGGAAAAAAAGCTAATTTATAAGAATAAAGTCAAAAAATTATTTTGCAAATTTACAAGAATAAACCTGCACATGTATTTTTTAAAATAAAATTTTCACTTTTTTCCCCTCACAAATTTCCCATTTTCTCACCAATTTGAGGTTTTTCTTGTAAACTTGAAACTTTTTTTTTTTAGAAATGTAAACATTTTTCTGACAAATCTGCAACTTTTTTTCTCACAAATTTGTGAATTTCTAATAATTTTCCTTTAAATTTGCCATGTTTTCTGAAAAAAGGTTACCTTTTTTCAGCACACAAATTTACAACTACAGTGGATATAAAAGTCTACACACCCCTGTTCAAATGGCAGATTTTTGTGGCGTAAAAAAATAAGACCAAGATAAATCATTTCAAAACTTTTTCAACCATTAATGTGACCTATAACCTGTACAACCCAATTGAAAAACAAACTGAAATCTTTTAAGGAGAATAATAAAAAATAAAAAACTTAGAATAACCTGTTTGCATAAATATGCACACCCTGTTATAACTGGGAATGTGACTGTGTTCAGAATTAACCAATCACTTTTGAACTCATGTTAAATTGGAGTCAGCACACACCTGCCACCATTTAAAGTGCCTCTGATTAACGCCAAAAAAAGTTCAGCTGTTCTAGTAGGCCTTTCCTGACATTTTTGAAATCACATCGTACAGCACAAGCCATGGTCTGCAGAGAGCTTCCAAAACATCTGAGGGATCTCATTGTTCAAAGGTATCAGTCAAGAGAAGGGTACAAAAGAATTTCCAAGGTATTAAATATACCATGGAACACAGTGAAGACAGTCATCATCAAGTGGAGAAAATATGGAACAACAGTGACATCACCAAGAACTGAACACACTGTGTTCAGAATTAACCAATCACATTCAAACTCATGTTAAATTGGAGCCAGCACACACCTGCCACCATTTAAAGTGCCCCTGATTAACGCCAAATAAAGTTCAAATGTTTAGGCTTTTCCTGACATTTTTGGAGTTGCGTCTTACAACACAAGCCCTGATACATAGAGAGCTTCCAAAGTATCAGCGATATCTCATTGTTCAAAGGTATCAGTCAGGATAAGAGTACAAACAAATTTCCAAGGCATTAAATATACCATGGAACACAGTGAAGACAGTCATCATCAAGTGCAGAAAATATGGCACAACAGTGACATTACCAAGATCGGCACGTCCCTCCAAAATTGATGAAAAGACGAGAAGAAAACTGGTCAGGGAGGCTGCCAAGAGGCCAACAGCAACACTGAAGGAGCTGCAGGAATTTCTGGCAAGTACTGGCTGTTTAGTATATATGACAACAACCTCCCGTCTTCTTTATATGTCTGGGCTATGGGGTGGGGTGGTAAGACGGAAGCCTTATCTTACAAAGAAAAATCATCCAAGCCCTGCTACATTTTGCAAAAACACATTTGAAATCTCCCAAAAGCATGTGGGAAAATGTGTTATGGTCTGATGAAACCAAGGTTGAACTTTTTGGCCATAATTCCAAAAGGTATTTTCGGTGCAAACACAACACTGCTCATCACCAAAAGAACACCATACTTACAGAAAATTCATATCATGATATAAGTCATCTTATATGGTGACTTGAGATGGTGACATCCTACAAGTACCTGGGTGTTCATCTGAACAATAAACTAGACTGGTCACACAATACTGACGCACTCTACAAGAAGGGACAGCGCAGGCTGTTCCTACTGAGGAGACTCAGGTCTTTCGGTGTACGAGGGGCGCTGCTGAAGACATTCTACGACACGGTGGTGGCATCAGCCATCACTTTTGGAGTGGTCTGCTGGGGCAGTGGCATTACAGCAGCCGATAGGAAGAGACTGAACAAACTGATCAAGAAAGCTAGCTCTGTCCTGGGGCAGCGCCTTGACCCAGTGGAGGAGATGGGAGAGAGAAGGATGGTGGCTAAACTGTCATCTCTGCTGGAGTCCGAGTTCCACCCTATGCAAGACACACTGAATGCACTAAGGAGCTCATTTAGCAGCAGACTACATCATCCTAGGTGCACAACCCAGAGGTTTCGCAGGTCCTTCCTACCAACGGCTGTCAGACTGTATAACCTAAGCAGGGCTGCTCGCAGAGATAGCAAAAAGACGTGACAACCTAATAGTATTGAATGCAAAAGACGCAATAGACTTACACAATGGTCCCCTCCGGTATACAACTAGGAAAATACCGGTAGCTACGGAGGGTGAGAATATGTATGGGTACATAATCATACCATGTAGGATAACTAAGTAGACGGTTGTGCTGTTTCATTCCATCTAGCTGCAATGCTCCGCACTGTGTGTGTTTGTATATTTATATATTTATTCCATCTAGCGACAATGCTCCACACTGTGTTTATATATTTACATATTTATTCCATCTAGCTACGGTGCTCCGCACTGTGTGTGTTTGTGTTTGCATATTTGTTCCATCTAGCTACAATGCTCCGCACTGTGTGTGTTTATATATTCATATATTTATTCCATCTAGCTACAATGCTCCGCACTGTGTTTATATATCTATATATTTATTCCATCTAGCTGCAATGCTCCGCATCGTGTGTCTATATATTTATGTTTATATGTACATATGTATACTCGCTGCTTTTGTTTTTTCTTGCCTTCTGATTGTTGCTCTGAGTGTTGCTATCCCTGGCTGTTGCAATCCTGGAATTTCCCCATTGTGGGACTAATAAAGGCTTATCTTATCTTATCTTATATCACGATAACGATATATATCATGATATAAATTTTCTGTAAATTCTACAGTTCAGATAATCATATAAAAAGGACCAGCTCTTTAATTTACATGTACTGTTTTCCCTCATAATTTTGCAGTGTTAAGTTTTTTTTAATGTGCATTTGAGACGATTCTCATAAATTTCAGGTTTTTCTTCAAAATAATATATGAATAAAAAGTCAGCATCAATAAGTTAAATATTTCCTGAGCCAGAGGATAATAGCAAAAAAAAAAAAAAACCCAAACAAAAAAAACCCCCCCACAACATAAAAAAATGTCTGAAAGTGAGAAAATTAACCATGGCTGTCACCTACAGATATAAATTAGCTGTTAGTTTAAATCAGTGAAAATTTCAGTGTAGACCTGCAGTCTGCCATTCTGGCCTGATTTAACCCATTTGCTTCTTAGTAAAAATATTTCAAATTGGTCATGATCTGAAAATCAAAGACACAAAAGGTAATGTAATAAAATACATGTAATGACTTTAACTTTATTCATTATCACTACCTGACTAATTAAAATGATTAGAAAGCAAATAAATTACATTCAGAGCCAACTTGTTCCACCGACCCATTTTAATGTATTTATGATTTATTTTGTGTTTATGTGTCACCATCATATACTTTCGCAGCTTTAATAAAAAATTTTCAGACAAAACTAAGAAACTTGGTTGTAATTTAAACTAAAAAAATGATGGTCTGCTATGGTTTCCAGTTAGCACAACTTAGCATTGTCATTTAGCATTTTATAATTAGACATGGTGTTAATGTTACTTGCTGCCTATTAAAACAATTAGCGAACTATCCTCTCTTACGCAGCACAATCAAAAACGGTCCCACATCCCTGACAAACAGGAGTAGCAGCTATCTGAACTGGTAGTTTGGAGTTAGCATTAGCAACTACTGGACTGAAGCCTAGTCACCTATGACACCTGTTCTGCTGAGTGCAGTCGCGCACTGCGGGGAAGAGACAGGTGCTGACAAGTAGTGGTGAGGAGCTTTACTGAATAAACGGGGATATGTGCATTTTAAATACAATATAAACAATAGAGTATTCTAAGAAACGATAGATGTTTTTATATCGTCATATCGCACAGCCCTATCAGTCAGTATTGGCACAAAACCTTCAGGCTTCTGCTAGAAAGCTGAAGATGAAGAGGAACTTCATCTTTCAGCATGACAATGACCCAAAGCGCACATCCAAATCAACAAAAGAATGGCTTCAACAGAAGAAGATTAAGGTTTTGGAACAGCCCAGCCAGAGTCCAGACCTGAATCTGATCGAACATCTGTGGGGTGATCTGAAGAGGGCTGTGCATAGGAGATGCCCTCGCAGTCTGACAGATTTTGAGTGTTTTTGCAAAGAAGAGTGGACAAATATTGCCACATCAAGATATGATAGACTGGCTGATAGACTCCTACCCAAAAAGACCAAGTGCTGTAATAAAACCAAAGGTGCTGCAACAAAGTATTAGTTTAAGGGTGTGCATATTTATACAACCAGGTTATTGTAAGTTTATTTTTTTATTTTTCCCCTTAAAAGATTTCAGTTTGTTTTTCAGTTGGGCTGTACAGGTTATAGGCCACATTAATGGTGGAAAAAATTTAGAAATGATTTATCTTGGACTTCCGGTCTGGACGCCATGGCGACTGCAGCTTAACACTGAAGTTCTCAGACCCAATCCAGGATAACACCTTGAAAATCAAACTTAACGGATTTTTGGAGGAGTGAAAATCAAAAGACAAAATCATCATGTCTAAAGGAAAACAGAAGAAACTGAAATTCTCCAGGCCAGGACACGTATCAGCCGGAGAATCCGAACTGGAAGATCTCCGTTCAGAAGACGAGGAACTGGTGATAGCTAACAAAAGGGTTAGCCTGAAATCACTATTTGAGGAGCTACGACGATTTCGCCGAGATGTTACGGCCGAATTTCGGGAATTCAGAGAAGAATTGAAAAGGACAAACAGCAGAGTGGACCAGGCCGAGAACCGAATCTTGGAAACAGAGGATCGAATAAAAGTGCTCGAAGATTCTGTGCTAGACCTACGCAAAAGACAAGCAGCTATAGAGGCTAAGCTAACCGACCAAGAAGGAAAACAAAGAAGAGACAACATAAGAATTCATGGTCTGATAGAAGGAACCGAAAATGGTTTTAACTCAATGGCAGAATGCGTGGAATCCTTACTAAGAGAGAAATTGGATATTCCACAAACCACCGACTTGAAGATAGAAAAGGCACATCGTTCATTAGCCGCTAGGCCGGCGGCGGAAGCGCCCCCACGTTCGGTGTTGGTAAGATTTTCCAATTTCAAAATAAAACAAGAGGTTGTAAGACTGGCCTGGCAGAAAAAAGGATTTATGCACCAGGAGAGAAAAGTCTACGTGGAACACGATTACGCCCCGGAGGTCCTTAAAAAGCGCAGGGAATACAATGACGCGAAAAAGGTGTTAAGAGAGAAGAAATTGCGCTTTCAGACACCATTTCCTGCGAAGTTAAGGGTCTTCTACGGCGATGAAACGTGTCTCTATAATTCGGCGGAAGAAGCAACAGCTGACATGGCGAAAAGAGGCCTCCCGGTAACGGTATTTAAACCCCCAGCAGACCCGAGTGAGAAGATCAAAACGCAAACATGGACAACACAAAGACCTTCAAAATCCACGGACCAGCAGCGGGAAACCCAGCACCAGAGCGTCGCGGATAAACTATCCGTTTTCAGGTTGGTATAGCGACCTTTTTTTTTTTTTTTTTTTTTTCTCTTGAATCAATCCGCACATCCAACCCCCCTCATACAAGGTAACAAACATTAAAGGAGATGCATATTCAGCATGTGGTAAAACATTTCATGGAACAATCATATTATTTGAAACAAATAAGTCTTTGTAATAAAAAAAAAAAAAAACTTGTTAAAATAGAAATGTGACAATAATCCACATGTTCTCCTCATACTAACAAATACTGTTTTTGCGTGAATGTTTGATGTGATGGGGGTGGGAGGGTGCACACAATTTCACAGGGTTTAGGCATAAAAGGAAAAAAAAAAAAAATCATTACAAGTTTGGATTGGGTTCTGAAACTCACGTTAAAAGCATGGGACTACTTTCAGTGGTAAGAGAGGGCCCTCAACACGTAACAGAGTTTGAGGAATTTCCCTCAGAGCCTTCACTCCATCAAGGCTCTTACAGGGTCTTTAAAAAGACCTCAGCTCAGGAAGTTCTTATGACAGCTTTTTGTTTTAAAGTTTTTTACACTATGTTCTTAATGTTTTTCTTGTTTTTAATGTTCTTTCAGTTTCTGAGTAGCACAAAAGAGGGCCACCACACAGTTATACTAAACAAAACAACACAATGGAGAAACAGGGTGTAACCAAAATAATTTCATATAATGTAAAAGGAATCCTGAATCCAGTTAAAAGATCCAAGATTCTAGGCAAAATGAAAAAAGACAAAGCAGGAATAATACTTTTACAAGAAACCCACCTAACAGACGTGGAACACAATAAACTCAGTAGACAAGGGTTTAAAATGATCTCTTCATCTTCATATAAATCAGGGAGGAGGAGGGGAGTAGCGACATTGATATCAACCAAAATTACATTTGAAAAAAAATCAGAACACAAAGATAAAGAAGGGAGATACAGTTTGGTAACTGGGCGGCTAGAGGGAGAAGATATCACCCTGCTGAATGTGTATGCTCCCCCAGGGGCTAACTGGAAATTTTATAAAAATGTATTCGACCTAATGATAACTAAAGCTCAAGGTTTAGTGATATGTGGTGGGGACTTCAGTCTTAGACTGAATCCATACTGGGATGCTTCTGGTAATTCCCCACATCAAAATAACACCCAAAACAGGAAGACTCGGATGCTACTAAAAGAATTGGGAATCTGTGACGTGTGGAGGGAACTCAACCCCAGTGTAAAAGACTATACATTTTACTCAACTCCACATTCATCTTACTCAAGGATTGACTATTTTTTTATGTTTAATAGAGACATTGGAAGAGTAAAAACATGTAAAATAGGACTGATGGATCTCTCCGACCACAGTCCGATCTACATGGACTTAAATATCCAAAAATACACAAATAATACATTTTCTTGGAGGTTAAATTCAAATGTCCTGAAAGGACCACTGAAAGATGAATTGGAATCAGATATTCTCAGATATTTGGAAGATAACGATAATGGAGAAGTATCCCCTTTAATACTGTGGGATGCATGTAAAGCTGTAATAAGAGGAAAGATTATTGCAAAACTGGCAACCCAAAAGAAACTAAGACAAGAAAAACTATCCACATTAGAGTCAGAACTTAGGAACCTAGAAAAAGAACACAAAGGCAACACTCATTCTACTGACTCGCTCAAGATTAAGGAAATTAAAAACCAAATAAATGAGATCTACACAATAGAAATCCAGAAGAAACTTACATTTCTGAAACAAAAATACTATGAAGCAGGCAGTAAATCGGCAAAATTGCTAGCCTATAAATTGAGGAAACATCAAACAGAAAGAGCAATCTACAAAATCAGAGACCCAGTATCAAAGGAAATAAAATTCAGAATTCAGGATATTCTTAAAAACTTCGAGAATTACTATAAGAACTTATACTCCCACAAAAAACATAAAAACGCATCCGAGGCATTCCTAAACACATTAAACCTTCCCCAACTTACGGAGTCACAAAATAAAACACTACTGTCAGAAATACATCCTAAAGAATTGGAAAAAGCAATTATGAAACTTAAAGCTAACAAATCCCCAGGAGCTGATGGCTATACAGCAGAGTGGTACAAAACCTTTAAACAGCAACTATCTCCTCTCCTCCTGAAAACATTTAATTATGTCCTCCACACAGGGGAAATCCCCCCCTCCTGGAGAGAAGGGGTCATTGCAGTTATACCTAAACCTGAAAAGGATAAACTAGAGTGCTCCAACTACAGACCAATCAGTGTACTAAATCAGGACTATAAGCTTTTTACCATTATCCTTGCCAAAAGGTTAGAAAATATACTGACAGACCTAATTCATTTAGACCAAACAGGTTTTATAAGACAAAGACAGACACAAGACAACATTCGACGCACTTTACACATAATTCATCATATAAAAAAATATAACTTAAATGCAGTCATATTGGGATTAGATGCTGAAAAAGCATTCGATTCGGTTGACTGGTCTTTTCTGTATAGAATCTTATCCAGTTTCAATTTTCATAACAACTTCATTAGAACTATCCAGGCATTATATAAAAAACCAACAGCTAAAATAAGGATTAACGGTAATTTATCATCATCTTTTGAACTGGAAAGAGGATGTCGTCAGGGCTGCCCCCTGTCTCCACTGCTCTTTGCAATCTTCATAGAACCTCTGAGCCAATGGATAAGACAAAACCAAAAAATTCAAGGTATTACACTTGGTCAGAAGGAACATAAAATAGCACTCTTTGCTGATGACATTTTAATATACCTAGGGCAGCCGGACACTTCTTTACCAGAACTAACCTCAGTTTTTTCAGAGTATGGAGATTTATCGGGGTACAAATTAAATATGCATAAAACCCAAGTTTTAACATTCAACTATGACCCAAATCATTATTCACTAAGCAAACTCAAAACTAACTGGGAGTCGGAATCTATGAAATATCTGGGGGTCAATATCCCGAAACAACTCAACAAAATTATATCACTAAACTATGATCCACTGGTGACAAAAATAAAATCTGACCTAGCAAGATGGAATATGATACCATTCTTGGGTACTGCACAAAGAATTGAAGCAGTCAAAATGAATATACTTCCACGTCTTCTATACCTTTTCCAAACAATACCGGTAGAACCTCCCAAAAAAACATGGCAGGAGCTGGACAGAAGGATCTCAAGATTCATATGGCAGGGCAAGAGACCTAGAATCAGATATAGAACCCTACAGCTAAACAAAGACAAAGGTGGGCTCGCGCTGCCAAATATCAGGGACTACTTTAAAGCCGCACAAATTAAAACTTTAGTAGAGATATGTAACCCAGTCTACACTGCACAATGGAAGGAGATCGAATGCCAAATAACAAGTGACATCCCCCTACAGGCGATAATAGGGAACAATGTCTTACCTAAGCTTTTGAATAACACTAACCCGTGGATAGAGACCCCGCTAAAAATTTGGTTTAAGATAGTCAGAGAGAATCAAACTAAAGAGCCCTATCGACTTCTGCAATGGATCGCCTATGATCAGGACTTTACTCCTAATAAAACAGACACCAGATTTAAAAAGTGGAAGGAGAAAGGGCTGATAAAATATTACGATTTTTTTAAAGGGCAAATCTTAAGAAGTTTTGAAGATTTGAAAAAACAAGGCCTAATAAATCAAGACCTTTACAGGTTCTTCCAGCTTAGACACCACATAAACAATATACTTAAAAAGGAGGTTTTGGAAAGGGCCCAGTCAGGTGTTCTGAAGGTCTTCTTAATGGCATATAAAGGGATCCCAGGGATCAGATACATTTCTAAAATATACCAAGGTCTTCAAGACTTAAAAGGAGACAACACATCTTATATAAAAGAGAGATGGGAAAAAGAGGGGAATTTCACTTTACAACTGGAAATATGGGAAAAGCTAAATAAACAGCAATGGAAAAGTACCTCATCCCTGCAGTGGAGAGAATTTGGATGGAAAAACTTGGCAAGATTTTTCAGAACACCTGCACAAAACAAATTTACCCATAAGGGATTGAACTGTTGGCGCTTGTGTGGTGAAAAGACTGCAAATCATTTTCATGTGTTTTGGTCATGCCCAGTTATCCACCAATATTGCACCAAGGTACAGACAATATTGGGGAAAATATTCAAAATTACAGTTCCCTTTTCTTTTGTAACTTTGTATTTGGGTTTACTACCGGACTCACTGGAAAGACAAGGAGAAAAATACTTATTCAATGTTTTAATATTGGCAAGCAAAAAAGCTCTAACTAAAAAATGGATGTTGAAGGACTGTCCTACACCTGAAGATTGGACTAACGTGATCCAAGACATTTACTCGATGGAAAAGTTGACATTCGCACTGAGACAGGACATGGATGGGTTCATGAACTTTTGGCAACCCTGGACCGCATATGTGTCTTCCATTAGATCCAATCTTTGACAAATACCATTTCAATAATGGTTCCGCTCTTTGTTCCAACGCTACTCAGATGCTCTTTTATCTTTATTTACTTACTTTTTCTTTTTGTTTGTTTTTTACTGGTTTGTTTGGGTTTTTTTTTGTTATTTGTTTCTTGTTTTTTTTTCTCTTTAATTTCACTTTTTCTTTTACTTTAAAAAAAAAAAAAGGGTGTTGTAAGAATTAATCTTCCAATGTTGTCAGATATCAGAAAATAAGGGAACATGTGATGAAAATGTAAACACTGCATTGCTGTAACGACCTGTATACCCTTTACAAAAACTTAAATAAAAAAAAAAAAAAAAGAAATGATTTATCTTGGTCTCATTTTTTACACCACAAAAACCTGGCATTTGAACAGGGGTGTGTAGACTTTTTATATCCACTCTATATACTCATAAATTTTGATTTTGATTTGATTTTGTATACTTTATTGATTACCAGAGGGGAAATTGAGGGCATCCACCTGGATGGATGAAGCAGCCACGGTACGGCGCTATCCCTTAACCATTCACACACACATTCACACCTAGGGCCACTTTAGAGTCTCCAATTAACCTAACCTGCATGTTTTTGGCCTGTGGGAGGAAACCGGAGAAATCCCGGAGTAAACACACGCAGATACGGGGAGAACATGCAAACTCCACACAGATCACTGTTGGTCAGGGGCTGGGATCGAACCAGGGATCCCATGGCCAAGGGTGAGTTGCTGTGCTGGTGCAGTGCTAACCACTGCACCACCGCACATTTGCAACTTTTATATCATAAATTTTCAAAAAAATTTCTTGTACAATTGCAGCTATACTGGCACCGACATATTCAGTTGTGCTGTATCCTTACACCCCTTATGGGGTTGTGGATGGGGGGGGGGGGGGGTTGAGTCATTCTGCTAACAAGGAAGATACGTAGCATTCCCCCTCAAATCGCCTGTGTAAGTAATAATAGTAAATGTGTACAGTACATGTGTTTTGCTTTTAGCCACAATAACTACTTCTTATAAATAATTGCACATCACTGACACAAGCTTGCCACTTTTGACTTAGAACTTAGTGAGCTCAAAAATAAGGTAAAGAGCAGAAAATTAATTAGCTGCTGTTTTGTTCATTATGTTTTATTATTTTGTCTTGTCTTCCCAACACTTCTGTCCTTGACTGTAGTTTTCTTTATTCTTTTATCAAGCCCCCTCAAAAAAACTATATTTTTTGAAAATTTTGATTAAAACACTTAGAGATTAATCAGTATAATTTTGACCCATGTCATCGCCTTTCCCCCTTTAAAAATGCCATCATCTACATCTTTTATTTCATTTTACAAATCCAACACAAACACGATTTAAAAAAAAAAAAAAGAGTCTTCCCCTGTGATGATCATCCTTGACTTCCTGTGCCACTGGGCTATCCCCGAGCTTTTTGTCGACTTAAAGTGCGAAACTTTGCATCCTCTGCCCCTGTGCTCGCTCATTTACAGGGCTCAGCTGAAGTGTGCTGGGGTGTGTGATGCACCAGCGCACTCGCTTTACATCCCCACTGTAAACACTGTCTATTATTCACAACACTGTCCTCCTGAGAGATGGATCCCGGCGAGGCCCCTCTGAATATGGAACACCAGCTATTGTGCTTACCTGCTGCCCCATATCAGCGTGGCCCACAGTGGCCCTTAGATGGTTCTCGTTCAGATCTCTTTAGCTGGGCTGGGGGGGGGTAATCCCTGGGCAGGCAGGGCTTCTCTGTTGTCTCCTGGTTGTTTTCTGTGTAGTTCATAAATTATAGATGGGCCATGTCGAGGGCCATCATGCTGCCTGATCCCTGTCTGTGCTGACAGCTGTATGATGCGCACTGAGTGCAGCAGATTGGGAGCTCAGAGTTTCATCAATAAATATCACTCTGACCCTCACACTTGGCCTCGTGTCAGCGGTCAAGGTAATGGCTTTTTATTATCGTGAAGGGCAGCCCAGCGTGGGGTAGTCTTAAGGTTGCTCGTCCATCTCAGGTCTGGAGACGCAGAGACAGACAGAGTGGGAGAGAGAGAGCGAGAGAGAGAGAGAGGAGGAAGAATATCTGGCCTGAAGTTTAAATGGACTGGGCTGTTATTATGAGGAGCCCGAGTGTGAGGATGAGTGTGAACGTGTGAACAGCGGGGAGCTTTCGTGCGCCGCTCTAGAGGAAGTAGTGATTTTCATGGACACATTATTGGATTAAATTAACCTTATTAACCAGCTGTGATGAATTCTGTTGAGCTCACTGCTTCACGCAGACCTCAGAAGAAACTGTGGCCGTGCAGAAAGTGCGGTGCTGTTTCAGTTTTGTGCGTCTGTGTTTGATTGTGGAGCCTGTCTGTCTGTGTCTCCCTCTGTGTGTGCGCGTGTGTGTGTGTGCGCGTTAGCTGATGGTTAGCTCTAACTGCCTGGTTCACAGATGACAGGGCTTGAAATGCCATGATTGTGTACTGAAAGCTCAGGCAGCTGTACATGCTGCATGATGTCTTCAGAATACAGGTTTTTAGACAAAACAATATAGAACAGAACATCATTTTGTCTAAAGTTCATTCATCAAAAGGCTGCATATTTTGAAAAGGGTAAAAGCCACACCGACCCTGTCAGGGAAGCGCAAAAGGCTAGATACTATAGATTACCTTAATCCCCTGCCAGATATAAAAAGGATAATTACATATTTGTGGTGGAGGCTGTGTGGTGAAAAAAATCAATACAGCCTTTTTTTGTATGACACTTCATTAGTGTGAAAAAATCTTGGAGCTGAGAAGAACTGCGCTGCAATTAAATGGTTCTGCTACCTTAGACTTCGTAATGGCTCTATATTATTATCCAGTTTATTTGAAATAGTGGTTGCACTTGTGGAGTAATTGGAAACCATTGATTATGTACTTTTATGTCTACACTCTTGCACATCATTATGGAGAGAAGCAGTAGTTAGTTAGCCTCTCTAATGAAGCACTAATTGCACTAAGTAGGTTAAGATGTTAGTCAAACTGCACTCAACTGAAATCACAACACAGAGACTTCCAATTAATCTGCATAGTCTGACGAGCAGATGTTGTGTTGGACCGCGTATCTTGCAGATTTTATTTGCCGTGTGTCTGATCCTGTTGCGTAAACAGAAATTGCATTTGTATCGGCAGAACATGGGATTGATTGGAAAGCGAGGGGAAATAAGAGGGCGACTGGGGGAGAATCTATAGTGATAGAACATAAAGTGGCTGCTTTGCTGCTGTTTTCAAAAGGTGCACCATTTGTAATGTAGATTTTCTGCTGATAATGTCAGCGGTGTAACACTCTGGCTGGTAATTGTACAGGAATGTCTGTTAACTCATACCACTGTGTTAACAATTATTTAAGGATGTGAGACCCTTGCACTTAACCCCTATGCATGAGGATGTGATGTATTATAATGTGTATCTGTATCTGTATAAGGCAATATGAAATAGGATCATGTCACGCAGTCCAACATGGACTCAGGGAGCATGCAACACAGGCCGCAAGCCAGACCTGAAACCACAACATTGCAGAGCGCATGATGTGTCTCCTAATTTCCCACTGAGCCATGCAAGTGTTGGGTTTTTTTTTGTCCTTTTTTCAAAATAATTTTATTTTTGACATTTTAACCTCTGCTACCTCTTCTGTGCTGACTATATTCCAGCTATAATAAACCGTAAACCCACTCTTCATATACTAACACCTTACTTCTTGTGTTTCCACTCAATTGCATGTTGGTTTTATTAATGAAGGGGCCTCAGGCGTTTACAGTGATAATTCAAATCACATTATGCACTCACCTTAAAGCCTTCACAGTGTCAAGTGAATTATATCCCTCAGCGGGGCGCTCTGCTAAATATCACTTACAGAAATTCCACTGTATTGCTATTGATTTTTGTTTTGAAAATGCCCAATTATTTTCTTCAGGAATGTATTGAAAACCAAATGTGGCATTCATTCAGCTTGGGGGCAGAGTTTATTGTGTGCAAAAAATGTGATGGATTGTCCATTTGTGCAAATGAATTACCCTGTTGAGATATTAGTGCAGCGCATTACCTACAGAGGTCATTACAGGAGACGCTGGCTACCGCCGCCCCTCTGTGGAGCCGATACGGGGCGGGAGTCCACATCGACTCTGTGTCCCCCCCCCCACCAGCACCACCACCACCGTGGCCCTTTGTGGAGGGAGTGACGCTGACAGTACACTCCTGGCAATCAGTCAGCTCACCACCCACCACTATGCGCTATTTGAGATGTGGAGAGCGGGGTCTGCGCTGGTTCCAGCTTAAACCCGGCAGCAGCAGGAGGACTAGCCGCCTTTGATCTTTTTTCTTTCAGAGGGCTCAAATGCTCACGCCATTGTACGCTTCACAGACGCTTCAGCCTTCACTACACAGGAAGAGGGGAAAATATATATATATATATATATATATATATGAAAGTGTTATCCGCTTGTTACAGACAGAGAATGATTCAAATTAGAATTAAAAGTCTAAATGGAATTAAAATTCATAATATTGAGAATTCTTTTAACAAGAGCCATCTGTTGAGCTGGGTAGGTTGGTGTAAACTGGAGTATTAAATGTGGGGTGGAGACCTCTATCAGGACCTCTTATTAACAGAAGCTTGTTCTTGGTGGGATGTTAAGAAATCTCCTGGCTTTATATGGCTGTCTGGGGAGAGGGTCAGACCCTGTAAGCTGTCATTGCACATGAAAGGATTAATGTCATCTTATAAGAAGAGGGGAAAAGCCGTCTTATAGTTATTTATTCTGTTTCATTCACATTCTGCTGGCTCTGTAAAAGAAAAGGGCTAATGTCAGGTCTAATTTGTAGCCCTTTAAATTCCAGACAGAGATTCTTTACATATCTCTGGAGCTCATGGCTCCTCTCGATGCGGCCCCTATCCTCCTCTCCGTCTGGGATTCCTCTTAAACCCGACCAATTTACTATCTGAAGCAAAGTGAAGATTTACATGAGTTTGTACTTGAATGGCTCCAACTCCAGCTTCATGCACTAAACACTCCCTCTGTAATTACCATTCGTGGATCTTGCTCTCTGATACCTCTCTCTCTTCGCCGCACCTAGGCCAATTGAAGGGGAGAGAGAAGAGGAAAATACTTATTCCCCAATGCTGATTCTTAGTGCTCCTTGTTCAGGATCTGTAATTGGATCTGTGTTTTCGACTCCCTGCTAATAAGCAGCTTACTTTGGCTCCCTCTAGACTTGACCCACCACATTTTTGTTTTATGAATTTTACAAGGGGCTTTTTAATAGATGCTTTAGGCTATGCAAAACATAGGCTGAAAGGGAGGCATTATGTGGGAGCCTTGACACGGAGTACGCTTGAGTGGCTGCTTATCATTGCGGACAGGTCTCATAACTTTCATTAAGATTGATGTAAGACAAAAGGGGGTGTGTGAGGAGAGGGACATGAGAGAATATTAACCTGTGCTCCTGTAACTAACTATAATTGTTTTGCATTCAGCCTCTCCTCAGGCAGCCGTCCTCATTATCTTTGCCCGTACATGACGGCACAGCTGATTTTTAGTAGCTGGGCTTGTTAGAGGAGATTGGAGGTCAGGGCGAACTGTAATCTGCCTTTGGTTATTTTTTATGGAGGAATCCAATTGCCAGGGGCTGAAGAGGTGTACCGGTGTATTTTACAAACATAAGACCTCATTTCCTTTCATTTTACATCCGTGTTACTGTTTTTTTTTTTAAGTTCACCGCCTGCAGCTGCTGGACTCTGGAACAAGTTAGACTCTATTATTTTGAAATCAGTATTGTTTCATAATAATTAGTTTTCAATTTTGGACAGTTCAGCCAAACTAAATACTATTGATTTTTAAAATACCCACTTTCCATGCTTCTCCTTTAAATGAAAAGCTCACCAGATCTCTTACTAATGCAGAGCTCGCCGTTAGTCGGGCGCTCATTTAAAAAAGGCAGAGTGACAGAGTCGCCCATTCAGGGTCACTGAAATGAAAGGGATGAAACAATTTTAAAGACAAGTGCTGACCCGTAGCCTAGCTGCGGTTTCTTCAATCATTAAAATACTTCCACAAACCATGGAGGATTCCATTATTCATTGTAGGTTATAGTAATATAAGTGATTTTTTTTTAAATCATGCCTGTCTACATCTTCACATTAAGCCAGTTCATTTGTCTTAAAAAGAAAGAAGGATTACAGAACATTTCCAACATCTCCACAGATGAATGAGGCAGGTGCAGTCATAGAGGTGAATATTTGGTGGAGATGAAGCTTCCCTCAAAGGTACTAACTAAGACACTCTGTTGGGTATAGGAACACTAATGACCAACACAATCACCTATCTTGACATGAATACCAACGATAACAAGGAGAGGTGGGAATAGGTGCAGTGCTCTCTTTCATCCTCTCTGCTATTCCTCCTCTCTCTATGGGAATCTACCAAGCATGCTTTACTTCATCACAAAACTAACGTGGCATAGAACTTTTAAAACCCGTCTCGCCTTTCGTATCCGAACCCCCCCACCACCACCGCTCTGCCCCCACGTTCCCCATCCCTCTCCTCTCTCTATCTCTCTCTTCTGGTTGGTAATTCTCCCATCTGGAGGATGTTTGAGAGAAACAAAGAAACAATAAAAGGAAGTTGGGAGAGGGGGTGTCAGGCTGTCAGTAATCTGACAGCTATGGTAACTACCCTCTAATCCAGACGGCTCCAGCCACGCTCCGGCCTGACACCCGCGCCTCTGACTGACAGCTGAAGACCGGGCACATTCCACAGGCAGAAGTGACATCCAGTCTATTAAGGCAGACAAGCACAAAGCAGAGATTTGCCCTGACTGCCTGGTACTGAAGCCTACTATGGGGGTGATTGGAGAGGTCCTGGAGAAGGTGTCAGACTCGAGCTCAGATGATAACCATATTGTAATGATGCTGCTGGACAATGAAGTGCCATGATTGCCCATGCTGACAGCGGAAGTTTATGTCTGGATATTCCCCGTCTGCATTCACAGGCAGCTCACAACACACACAGTCTCCAGGTCCCAACTGCCAGTCAAAATCCCGGCCGCAAAAACGGGTGCACTTCTTATTCCGGCACAAGAGTGCACCAAACGGTGATCTCTAATGGACTGACCCAAGGCATGCTGTGCTGACAAGGAGAGCAGCATAATTGTTGTTTATCTTCTTCCTCTTTAGATATCTCTCTGAGCATAAAGAGACTCCTCAGTGTCTATTTGTTGCTACAGAATAGCCCCGAATCCTCTACTTAGTTTCTTTATCAGCAAAACATGCCTGGAGAAAGCCATACATGGTTGCTTTTGCAGGCTTTTGTGATGGCAGAAAACTATGTAATTGGTTCCACTTAAGGTTAATTATTTGCACTGGCAGGTCACATTGTTGTAAGCCATTCATTAGAATACACATCCAACACAGGGAGCAAATGAGACGAGCTGGCTGTGCTCTATTGTAGGTTCCCTTTAAAAGAGTCCCCAAAACCAAGCCAAACCTTAATGATACTCTCAGCAGCCTATATAATGGAACAAGTTTACATAAATTAGACCACAGGGCTGCAGTGGCATCAGACAGGCTCCACTGTTTGTATTTGAATACTTTGGTTAATTAGAAGTGTTAAAAAAGGAGGACTGAAAATATATACTCTGCTTCATATTCAGCTCCGAATCTCTGCACTGCATGCATAAAACATTTTCCTCTCACTTTCCTTTATCAAATGCCTTTGGTTTCCAACTTTATTTTTTTCACGAAGCCTGATGGTTTAAGACATAGATGATTTGATTTCCTGTGCTTGCGGTTGTAGTTTGCAATGCCAATGCATGGTGGGAGATTTAAACAGGGAAAAGATGAGCTAGAATAGGGATTTTCCTGTGAATGCCTCCAGTGTGAAATAAATCCCTTAAACAGCCATGCCCTAACATGTGTGCAATAGAAAGCGAAAGGCGCGCGGTCTGTATCCTCTCACCCTTAGCACAACATTCAAATAAGTTTGAGGGATTCTGGTCCCGGGCGAGTTCACCAAAGGTGGCATTTCCCGTCTCCTCTCCAACCAAGGCCTGCTCGTCTTCCATCTTACTTAGCCCGTCTTGATGGAGACTCAGGGTGCATGCCTTTCTAAGTGACAGGGAGTTAAGTATACATTCACACCATCTTGGCCTGCTAGTTAGGTTGACAGAGAAGCTCTGCAACCAGTCGGTCAACGTGAAGCACATTCACACTGCAATCAGACCAATGATAGAGAAAAGAGCTCTTACCATTCCTTGTTTTTCTTTTTTTTTTCAAACTTGACTTTATTTTTCTCCCATTTTTAATTCAAGTAACTTTAAGTTCTTAAATGTAAATACAAAAAAGGACAATGTGGGGAAAAAAAACATGTTTTTTTGTTCCTCGTCTTTGCTCTTTGTACACGCGAGCCAACAACGCCATAATGAGACAGATAATTGAGGATATTTTTTATTCAATGGCTAGTTAATTGGCTGCCACCGGTGTCCCAGGAAAGGTTAAATTTATGGTCGCATGTCACTAATTACAATCCCAGCTGGCTTTGTTCATCTGGAAATATTTATGGCAAAAAGTCAATGTTTTGGTGACAAATGACAGGCCGGACGTGAATGCACTGCACAACCAGCGGGGGCCGCGCGTTGCATTCTCTCACACCATCTTACGGTCGGAGCCGTGCATAATCTTTCCACTCTGAGTGTAGAATCAATGCGTGCATAATCAAATTCCTATTGACAGCGCTCATAGCCCCCCCCCCACCCCCGTGGCAGAAAAGAAGATCTTGAAGTGGGGAAGGATGAATGCATTAACATCCCTTCAGTCAGTCTTGTGGATAACAAAGTTCCTTGCCTCTGTGTTAACACTGCAGATTAGGTCAAGTTTTTACCCCTCTGAGTTCCTCTCCTGTAAATGACGAGTTTTGATGTGAAACAAGCAACATGTCAAGGCAAGTTGAAAGATGTAGGCATTTTCTGCCATGTCACAATGACAGGCCGCTGAATATTTGGGCCATTAGGGGCTTATTAGTGAATAAATGACCAGATGGTTCAGTGATGCACAGAGATGGACAGAACTGGATGCTACTAATCAGCAGCGCCTGTAGCTCGGTGTCAAATCACACGACATGGTAACCCATGGCAACGGAATAAAAGTTAACATTAGCAAGTCAATTTGAGATCTGGGCGCTGTAAACAGGGTTTCAGATAGTTCTGCTTCAAAAAAAAGGAGAGAGAATGAGCGTGTTCACAGGCAGCAAATTCCATTCAACAACCAAGATGTATGATTTTCTTTTTGCACCTTTTTGATTAACGAATTTCAACATTCTTCTCTTTTAAATTTTTTTTTTTTTTTTTTTTTTACCAGACTGAAAGGGCATTGTTTTCTAAGTATGCTAAGTGACTGGGGAAACAATAGTAGTATTTATTAAATAAGAGAGAAAAGGATACAGACTGCTCTGAATTTTGCTTTTCACATTAAAACACAAAGACGGTAGGATGCCTCGCAACGTCCAACACTTTTGTCAATATTTTCATGTAGTTTCTACTTTTGAGGTGCTTTGATTAGTTTGATTTCGAGATGCCCCACCATTCTTCTTTACGGGAGGTAAGAAACAAATTTCAAAAAACGGCCGTGTTTGTGCTTTTCAGTATAATTGGTGATGGGTTGTTTTGTGACAGATGTGAAAACTTACAAAAAAAAAAAAAATGTAGCGTGTGCTGCATTAGGCAAAACACAATACAAGATGCTCCATGTTGAAGCCGCATATGAATGTGTGCGCGTAAACATGCGGGGTCTCTTTAATTGTATGGTTTTCTTCCAGACCCACAGCTGACACAAACAGGCAGCCTGTTTAATGGATGAGAAGAGCCGTTTGAAGACGGTCTGTCACTTCTGATTGCTTTTCCTCTGTTCTACAGTATAATTGATCACTTGTCTACTAATACCCCCCCCCCCATTTAACTTGAGTTCTCACAGTCATTATCTATAATAGATAAATTAGATATTTACAGCAGGTGGGATGGGGAAAGTGGTAAAGAAAGAAAGGGGGGGGGAAACATTATTTATGCATTTAACTGATTTAGTTAATGGGGTGGATGTACAGAGTTTTGGTGAGCTTAAAGGTTTAACATCATAGCTATAGTTTGCAAACACGCCTCATTCTCATAGCTCTTAAATCAGCTCAAAACTGACTTATATTGTTACTAAGAATAATTAAAGTACCACAGGGCTTTCTGCAGATTAAGCACTTTGATGTATTATAATTGTGATATTTCTCAATAAACATTAATTTGAATAATTTATGCACATGTACTACATCCTACTCCATTACACCTATGAACAACGACGTCGGCCATAAAACAGATATTGTGAGCTTTATGTAGGGTTGAAACAGTGGGATTCCATGTTATTATCCTACCCCCCATTACATTGAATGGGTGTGCATTGTTATTATTTGTCATCATATGCTAATTACACATCATTAATGTTAGACCTTAATGGCCCCAAGAGTGGGTAATAGGCTGTAAGGCTGAGCTGGCTGCTTGCAGGGAATCTGAGTCTGGGGGGAGAGAGAACACATGCTAATGAAGCTGAGACCTTTTATCTTTGCAGATTAAAAGGGAAGAGATCACAACCCTCAAAATAAGCGTTTTGACATCTGTAATTGGAAGAGACAACAAGCTTTTGTTCTGTTATAGGGAGCAGGAGGCGTCAGATTGGATGTATAAATCTCTCTGGTGAGCTTTACTCCCTTAGTGCCTTCAGTCAGTTAGCCAAATGAAATCTTTAGCCGCACTTGGACATAAGATGGAGTGCTGCTGCCGCTTCTGAAGCAGTGCGCGATCTGTGATCTAGGTGTGTATGTGTGTGAACCTGGTAGATTCACCTTTTTAATATTAATGACCTTGTATGTCAAACTGTTGTTGGGAAGATAGTGAGATACTGCGTTCCCATTCGGTGGTGTTGTGCAGAAAAGCCAAAGTTGGCCATGATTATGTCTCTTCACTTGCTGCAGAAATCTCTGAAAAATAATGGCAAAGCGGGGAGGTCAGGTAGTGAGATCCATGTTGCAGTGAGCTGCTGAGGAGTGACAAAGCGTGCGCATCTGGCCCCCTCTAACGGGCCTTTACCAGAGCTGGGGCAAGCAGCAAAGCGACAGCTGGTCCAGCATGGCTCCATGTTTGACCCCCAGCACCATGTGTAGTCTCGAGCAGCCAGCAGCACTCCATACCCTGAAGACATGTATGCCATCCTGAACACCTGGTGGGAGGGAGCCCACCTCAGAGCCTAGGGTCTAGTTGTGCTTACAACGGGTTATGGATGGTGTTGAAGTGTGTGAGGCTGGATTTCAGGGTCTATGACCCTCTCTTTCACTGACACCTCAGTGACCCAAAAGGCCCAGAAAGCAGGGGGCCTGCTGACTGCCCATTTGCTTTGTCTCTGAGGTCCAAGCCCAGAGGTCCTGTCATCACAAAGCAGCTCAGCTGGAGGCCATAGGTGTAATGACCTACATTTATCCATATAGAACAATATGTATGGCATCATCAGTCTGTTTATCTGACTTGACCTCTACCAACTGTACATGCATTGCAGAGCTTATCATAACAGATTACTCATGTTTTGCAAGTACCCAGATAATTTATCCAGAAGTTTTGTAAAGAGTTTGATTTACATAAGATAAACCACAAGCTGTGGTGGGACACCACAGTTGGAAAAATTCTGTTGAAGCATTCTTGTGCTTTAATTTATGAAATCCTGACTTTGAGAGTCCCCATGACTTTCCTCCTTGTATCTGTTTATGATGAATGTTTTCTGCATCAACGCAGAAAATGTTGATCAGGGAAATTGTATGGAATTTGTCTTCATTATGTATGCTTATCATAATCACAGCAAGATTATGCAGTAACAAAGAAGCAATGGTAATTCAATAAATCTCCTTGATAACACAAAACAGCTAACAGATGATATGATGATTTGTGATAGTTTTACACCCTCCAGTTTTTCCAGTTTTCCTTTTCAGATAAACTGTAACACAAATACAGCTTTCATCATAGTCTTCCATGCAGTGATGAAAGAACAGAAGAAATTATAGTGCTAAAATGTCAGTTTGTTTAATTATTGCTAGTTATCACAATTAGCTTATCTTTGACTTATGCATGTATGTAATAAGAATGTTCCCGAGTGCCTCAGAAAAATGTGAAAGGTCAGATGTCAGTTTTAATATGACTAGAGCACCTCTAATGAAACGCTGTTGCAATATGTGTTGAATACGAATGCATTAATTTCTTAAATGTCTTTCATATTTGCAGGCGCCTCAGCCTTTTTAACTGGGATAATTTGACAGCAGCCCCCTGCCTTCCTCTGACAGCTCTGAGGAGCTGGGGCTCAGCACCTGCGTCCACCCAAGCATTAAACCTCAGATCCTGAACTCTCCTCACAAATGAACTGTCAGATCATTACTGCGCGTGATGCAATATAATCTGTCTCAGAATTAGCATTTGGCCAGGTCCACACAGTGTTTTTTCATCCATCTCTACTCTGTACTGCTAGCCCCCTCAGAAGACACTGGTTTGAATATGCATCTCTTCACATTTCCATGAGGGACCCACGGGAAGTGCAGGCAGAGAGCAGCTTTCGGCATTAGCATGTCAGGAGGGAAGGGTCCTTTTTGTTTGGGGTCCCACTACAGATGCTCTGCCGCACTTGTTCATTACAATTGCATTTCATCAGCTTGATGA
This sequence comes from Pholidichthys leucotaenia, assembly GCA_020510985.1. NCBI lineage: Eukaryota > Metazoa > Chordata > Actinopteri > Cichliformes > Pholidichthyidae > Pholidichthys > Pholidichthys leucotaenia. The sequence goes on along the minus strand of CM035843.1, from coordinate 56,268,915 downwards.
TGTCCACATGTCAATTGAGTGCGAGGATTTTGCACACAAAGGAGCCTCTGGGAGAAGGACTTCGCTGGCTAATCAGCTGATTATCATACCTCAAATGGGGCTGCAGCGTTCTGTTACAGACGCCAGCCAGAGAGACCGAGGTGCAGGAGTCAGGCTTACGATGGGTGAGTCCAGATAGGAGGGCGGCAAGCAAAGCTGATTAAACAAGCTTACTTATGAACACATGTAGAGGAATGCAAAATAAGCAAACTTGGCACAAAGAGCAGGAAATAAAGGGAAGAATTTCAATATTTATAATGATCATCGGTTTATTCTGTTGGTTTTAAACCCTCAAAGAATAAAATTGATCACTTTATTTTTGTTAAATTTGAAAAAAAAAAAACAAGCTTGCTAAAGCAGAAAGACGGGCTGTATACTTTGAGAGGCGGTTAGGAATGATTTACATGTACTAAAGTACATTTACTCAAAGAACATCTTTACAAATTTATATTTTACTGAGTAGTTTTATAACAAGATGCATTTTACTCTTACTAGAATGCATTTAGACGAAAAAGTACTTTTACTCAAGTACATTTGGTTGCATTCTTTGATTTACTTTGGATTTAGATTTTGATTTGAATCAAGTTTGTGTTCAGTTTTTGAAGCTTGTACAATTTTATTAAAACATCAACAGAATTATTGCATATAAACAAAGTATTCAAATTTTTTTTCTCCCATTTTCTCTAATAATTTAATTAACCCCTTGCACTCTGGTCAATTTCCCTAAAAACGCCAAAAAATAACATACCCAAAGTAAATCAAAAGCTGTTCTTCAACCCTTTGCAGCATCTTCATGGGGTTGGTCTCATTTAAAAGAAAACACTTTGAATTTTTTGGCAAAACAGTCATAATCTCTCTAAGTGCTCCTGCAACTGAGTAACAGTCATCTAAACATACTGAACTTGAAGAAAATAAATTTCGCCTGGGTGTTTTTTTGGATACAAATGCTTGCAAATAACACACAGCTGTCAGATCCGGACATCGTCCATCGCCACATGACAGACCGCGGCACATGCCGCAGTCTACTACGCACAGTTGTACTAAAATATTTGCAATAATATCTGCAATCCGCTACAGAAGAGTGGGGGGGGGGCATTCACGATCCGTGCGCCGCGGTCTTCATGTTGCGATGACGCACAGTAATTTACCGATCGGTCAAAAGTCATTTTGATTACAATTTTCAGGGATAAAGAATAATTTAGCTTATAACACTTACCTGTCCACAACAGCAGAGTCGCTGGCGAACTTCTCTTCCTCATTGTCAGACGAACATGATGCTGGTCCGCTTGTTAAGGACTCGTGGTTCTGGTCACGCGACCCGGTCAAACCATAATTTCATTATTGCGGTTTTGCGCTTCCATGGTTGCGGTTTTGGCGAACGATTTTTCAAAACAAATAAGAACAGTAGTAAGAAAAAAAGACTGGCGAACGCGTGTGTGTCACCCAGCGGCTTACACGAAACAGATTTTGCAAGGGACGCACGCTTTCGAACTTCAGTGCTTCAACTGGCTTGCTGTATTCGCAGCCGTTGGTAGGCGGGTCCTTCTTGCTAGGTTTTCAGTCATTGGTTCTTCAAGGTTTCAGAAACCCAATTCAAGGCTCTTATTAGTCGAATGAGAGGTCAATCACATCTAAACCAATCAAAGCACTCCTTTGTCTTTCTGTTCGCGGCTGTGTCTGTAGTGGAAGAACGGAAATGCAGCTTTTTTTTCCAGTGCGCCCTAGGACGCAGGGCGCCCTCGTTCGCCCTAGGACGCAGAGACGTGCCCGCCTGCGGTACACCGGAGTGCAAGAGGTTAAAAAAAAAAACTAGCACTGAAATTGACTTTTAAGCCCTTATAGTTAGCATTCATGAAAATACTGCACAGAGAAAAAACTGGTAACAATATGGTTGTTTTTATTGCCACAAATTATTCTTAGTACTCCATGTTTAGTCATTTTTTGTAAACTAATGTACCAGAAATTTGGGGTTGACTGATCCATGGACCCAAGGCTGGGTGCTGCTGCTTGGAACTGTAGACTTTATTTAAAGGCTTTCAGGGGACTCGGCCTAGATACAGTGGTGTGAAAAAGTGTTGGCCCCCTTCCTGATTTCTCATTTTTTTGTATGTTTGTCAAACTTAAATGTTTCAGATCATTGACCCTGTTTACATGGTCATGAGTAAACAGATTATAATCAGCTTTCTGGAGTTACCTGATTGTTCAAACTGTCATGTAAACAGAGTAATCCGATTACCTTTATCAGTTAAAGGCCATTATCAGTTTATGAGAAAACGGATTAACACACCTAGTTTATTTGCCCAATAAACCGTTTACTGGGTGCATGGAAACACCATAAGCCGTTTATTACCTTTATCGGTTTACTCTAGTAATCACTTTACTCATAACCATGTAAACAGGGTCATTGTTTCAGATCAAACAAATTTAAATATTCGACAAAGATAACTAAAGTAAACACCAAATGCAGTTTTTAAATGAAGGTGTTTATTGTTAAGGGTAAAAAAAAACCAAACCTACATGGCTCTGTGTGAAAAAGTGACCCTCCCTCTCCGTTAAAACATAAATTAACTGTGGTTTATCACATCTTTGGATAGCTGAGTTCAATTTCTCTAGCCACACTCAGGCCTGATTACTGCCACACCTGTTCTCAATCAAGAAATCACTTAAATAGGACTTGCCTGACAAAGTGAAGTAGACCAAAAGATCCTCAAAAGCTAGACATCATGCTGCGATCCAAAGAAATTCAGGAACAAATGAGAAACAAAGTAACTGAGATTACATTTCTAAAGCTTTAGGACTCCAGCAAACCACAGTGAGAGCCATTATCCACAAATGGTGAAAACATGGAACAGTGGTGAACCTTCCCAGGAGTGGCCGGCCAACCAAAATTACCCCAAGAGCGCAGCGACGACTCATCCAGGAGGTCACAAAGACCTCACAACAACATTCAAAGAACTGCAGGCCTCACTTGCCTCAGATAAGGTCAGTGTTCATGACTCCACCATAAGAAAGAGACTGGGCAAAAATGGCCTGCATGGCAGAGTTCCAAGAAGAAAACCACTGCTGAGCAAAAAGAAGATAAAGGCTCATCTCAGTTTTGCCAGAAAATATCTGGATGATCCCCAAGACTTTTGGGAAAATACTCTGTGGACTGACTAGACAAAAGTTGAACTTTTTTTTTTTTTTAAGTTTTTGTAAAGGGTATACACGTCATTACAGCATTGCATTGTTTACATTTTCATCACATGTTCCCTTTTTTTTGTTTTTTGACAACATTGGAAGAATAATTATTACAACACCCCTTTTTTAAGTGAAAGAAGAAGAAAAATTAAAGAAAGAACAAAAAAAAACAAAAACAAAAAAAACCAAAACAAGAAAATACAAAAAAGAACAAAAACAAAATAAAGAGCAAAAAACAAAAACAAAATTAAAAAAATAATAAAAAAATAAAAATAAATAAATAAAAATAAAAGAGCATCTGAGTAGCGTTGGAACAAAGAGCGGTGCCAATATTGAAATGGTATTTGTCAAAGATTAGATCTAATGGAAGACACATATGCGATCCAGGGTTGCCAAAAGTTCAAGAACCCATCCATGTCCTGTCTCAGTGCGAATGTCAACTTTTCCATCGAGTAAATGTCTTGGATCACATTAATCCAACCTTCAGGTGTAGGACAGTCCTTCAACATCCATTTTTTAGTTAGGGCTTTTTTACTTGCCAATATTAAAACAGTGAATAAGTATTTTTCTCCTCGTCTTTCCAGTGATTCCGGTAGTAAACCCAAATACAAAGTTACAAAAGAAAAGGGGACTGTTATTTTGAATATTTTCCCCAATATTGTCTGTACATTAGTCTAATATTGGTGGATAACTGGGCATGACCAAAACACATGAAAATGATTTGCAGTCTCTTCACCACACAAGCGCCAACAATTCAACCCCTTACAAGTAAATTTGTTTTGTGCAGGTGTTCTGAAAAATCTTACCAAATTTTTCCATCCAAATTCTCTCCACTGCAGGGATGAGGTACTTTTCCATTGTTGTTTATTTAGCTTTTCCCATATTTCCAGTTGTAAAGTGAAATTCCCCTCTTTTTCCCATCTCTCTTTTATATATGATGTGTTGTCTCCTTTTAAGTCTTGAAGACCTTGGTATATTTTAGAAATGTATCTGATCCCTGGGATCCCTTTATATGCCATTAAGAAGACCTTCAGAACACCTGACTGGGCCCTTTCCAAATCCTCCTTTTTAAGTATATTGTTTATGTGGTGTCTAAGCTGAAAGAACCTGTAAAGGTCTTGATTTATTAGACCTTGTTTTTTCAAATCTTCAAAACTTCTTAAAATTTGCCCTTTAAAAAAATCGTAATATTTTATCAGTCCGTTCTCTTTCCACTTTTTAAATCTAGTGTCTGTTTTATTAGGAGTGAAGTCTTGATCATAGGCAATCCATTGCAGAAATCGATAGGGTTCTTTAGTTTGATTCTCTCTGACTATCTTAAACCAAATTTTTAGCGGGGTCTCTATCCACGGGTTAGTGTTATTCAAAAGTTTAGGTAAGGCATTGTTCCCTATTATCGCCTGTAGGGGGATGTCACTTGTTATTTGGCATTCCATCTCCTTCCATTGTGCAGTGTAGACTTTTTGGAAGGTGTGTCACATTACATCCAGCGTAAAAGTAACACAGCATTTCAGAAAAGGAACATCATACCAACAGTAAAATATGGTGGTGGTAGTGTGATGATCTGGGGCTGTTTTGCTACTTCAGGTCCCGGAAGACTTGCTGTGGTAAATGGAACCATGAATTCTGCTGTCTCCCAAAAAATGCTGAAGGAGAATGTCTGGCCATCTGTTCGTGACCTCAAGCTGAAGCGCACTTGGGTTCTGCAGCAGGACAATGATCCAAAACACACCAGGAAGTCCACCTCTGAATGGCTTAAGAAAAACAAAATGAAGACTTTGGAGTGGCCTAGTCAAAGTCCTGACTTGAATCTGATTGAGATGCTGTGGCATGACCTTAAAAATGCAGCTCATGCTCGAAAACCCTCTGATGTGGCTAAATTACAACAATTCTGCAAAGATGAGTGGGCCAAAATTCCTCCACAGTGCTGTAAAAGACTCATTGCCAGTTATCACAAATGCTTGATTGCAGTTGTTGCCGCCAAGGGTGCCCCAACCAGTTATTAGGTTTAGGGGGCAATCACTTTTTCACACAGGGTCGTGTAGGTTTTTTTTTTCCCTTAATAATAAACACCTTCATTTAAAAACTGCATTTTGTGTTTACTTATCTTTGTCTAATATTTACATTTGTTTGATGATCTGAAATATTTAAGTGTGACAAATATACAAAGAAAAATTGAGAAATCAGGAAGGGGGCAAACACTTTTTCACATCACTGGATATTGAAGCATGTAGTATTTTCCCACCCTATTTTTTAAGTACATAATGTTAGACTCTACATTCCAATGGGATGGGATACATTTTGCTTTCACATAATTTTCAAGTACTGCAGCCCAGTACACACAGACCTTTTGCAGCATACACCGATTTCCTTACAAGAATGGTGTAAGTACGTTAGTATTTATAAACACAAAACAGGAAATAGATATACTCAAAAATATACAGTGTATATACAAGGGGGAGGCTGAAACGTTCATAAGCTTAAAAGTTCATAGTGGTCAAATTTGACCAAATGTGGTTTATTTTTCAACCGCAGGGATCCAAGCTCTGCAGCATCAATGGAAGAAGTGTGTGGAACTAAGGGAAGACCATGTTGAAAAAACAAACCACATTTGATCAAATTTGACCACAATGAACTTTTCAGCCTATGAACTTTTCAGCCACCCCTTGTGTGTGTGTGTGTGTGTGTGTGTGTGTGTGTGTGTGTGTGTGTGTGTGTGTGTGTGTGTGTGTTCAGCATTTATACATTTTAACTTCACAGCAGTTTTCTATCCATTTGTAGTTAAGAGTTTTAACACAAGAAATCATAGCAAAGTTGATGTGATGTCCATTTATCAGTCAAACCTAAAAAATTGCACAAAGAAGACATTTATTATCTCACAAGTAAAGCTAAGGCAGCTCAAGTTGATACTAACAGTTTCATGTACTGATGACATCCATCCATCCAGCCACCCACCCACCCACCACTTATCCGGGGGTTCAGGTCACGGAGGCAGCAGTTGAAGCAGAGAAGCTCAAACTTCTCCTGGAAAAGTGAACTCCTCACCCTATCTCTAAAGGTGCGTTCACACCAAATGCAAACGGGTGAATTTGTTACGCGATGCGATTACATTATAACTCAATGTAAACACACGAATTGATGTGAATTCACTGTCTGAGTGTGCTGCAGACAGGCGAATTTGCCTTTATAACTTCTGCAGCAGTGCTCAACCTACTGTGGAAGTCCCCAAAATAATGTCATGCTTTAGGTTTACATTATCCGACGGGGAGCTCACGGGAAAAAGTTGTCCCTGTCTCCAAAACTTTACAAGATAATGAGTGTTTCTGTTGCTAGCTTGCTGGTCTTGTTAGCACGTCCGTGGCAGGAATCCGTGGGTAAATAGCTCCAACATCCCGATTCAGCTGAAGAGCTCCCGGTCCTCCTGTTTCCAGGTGAGTGGCAGTCTCATTTTCAGACTAGTTTACTCTCCAATAGTGATACTTTTACTCCAGTGACAGCAAAGCTAACACATTTCCTCGAACCTGAATGCGCAATTTCGTGTGTACTCGCCTCTTTCCTTTGACTTTGTATGGATTCGCGCCACATGTTCGCGTTTGGTCTGAAGTCATCTTAAGACTGAGTACAGCCACCCTATGGAGAAAGCTCATTTTAGCTGCTTACATCCGTGATGTCATTCTTTCGGTCAGTATCTAAAGTTCATGACCATAGGTGAGGGTAAGAACATAGATTGACCGGTACATCAACTGCTTTGTTTTGGAGCTCTGCTCCTTCTTCACCACGACAGACCAACTTGCGCATCACTGCAGATGCTGCTCCAATCCTTCTGTCAATCTCCTGCTCTATTCTTCAATCACTTGTAAATAGGACCCTGAGATACTTAAACTCCTCCACTTGGGGCAGGAGCTTGACCCCAATTTGAAGAGGACAATTCATCCTTTTCCAGCTGAGGGCCATAGACTCAGACTTGGAGGTACTGATTCTCATCCCGGTTGCTTCACACTCAGTAGCAAACTGTCCCATTAAGATCTGTAGGTCAATGCTCAATGAAGCCAACAGGACAACAACATCTAGAAACAGCAGAGATGGGATCCTGTGACCATGTAAACATGACACCCTTCATTCCTTGGCTGGCCTTGTAATCCTGTCCATAAAAATTATTAACAGGATCAGTGACAAAATCCAGACAGAATCCAGCTCTCACTGGGGATGAGTTTGACAGATTGTTAGCAATATAAATCAAACTCTTGAAATGGTCTTATAGAAACTGGATAGCTCATAGCAATGAGCTCAATACCTCATACTCCCAAAACACCCCCCGACAAGAAACCACGACAGCCACAGTTGAATGCTTTCTCCAAGTCCACAAGACACATGCTGACTGGTTGGGCAAACTCCCACAAATCATCAAGGATTTGAGAGGGTTAAGAGTTGGTAAAAAGTGCCACAGCCAGGACGAAAACCACATTGCTCCTCCTGAATCCAGGGTTCTATCAAGGGCTGTACTCTCCTCTCGAGCACCTTGGCATAGACCTTCCCAGGGAAGCTGAGAAATGTGATCCCTGTAAAGCTAGAACACACCCTGTTGTTCTCCTTCTTAAAGAGGGCAACTGCCATCCCAGTTTGCCATGCCAAAGGTAGTGTTCCTACCTTCCATGGAATGTTGCAGAGACTTGTCAACCAGGACAGCCCCACAACGTCCAGAACCTTGAGGTACTCAGGGCGAATCTCATCTACCCTGGAGCCCTGCCACTGAAGAGTTTTTAAAAAAAAAAAAAAAAAAAACAATTTCTGCAACCTCAGCTCCAGTGATGGGCGAGTCTCCCTCCTCATCCTCAAGCTATGCTTCCGCTATGGAAGGTGTGACAGTGGGACTGAGGAGATCCTCAAAGTACTGTGCCAACTGCACATATGGGCACCCTTATGCTTGAACGTGGTGTTTATTATGGACAACCTGTGGTTACCTGTGGTCAGCACAGAAGTCCAATAACTGAACACCACTCAATTTCAGATTGGGCAGGTTATTCCTCCCAATCAAACCCCTCCAGGTTGCCCATGTGCGTGTTGAAGTCCCACTCTTCTCCTATAGGACAATCGAGTTTCCAAGAGGAGCACTTTCCAGCACACCAGTCAGAGACTCCAAAAAGGGTGGGTGCTCTGAGACATGTTTTGGCACATAGGCACAAATGAAGGTAAGGACCTGTTTCCAGACCTGAAGGCACAGGGAGACAACCCTTTTGCTCACCATAGAGGTGGCAAGGCGGGGTGGGGGGGGGGGACACACAACAACCCGGCTTAATTAACCTGTTGAACTCTGTTCAACTTCCCTAAAAACGCCTAAAAATAACATGCCCAAAGTAAATCAAAAACTGTTCTTCAACCCTTTGCAGCATCTTCATGGGGTTAGTCTCATTTAAAAGAAAACACTCTGAATTTTTTGGCAAAACAGTCATAATCTCTCTAAGTGCTCCTGCCACTGAGTAACAAGAAAGTTCGCCTGGGTGTTTTTTGTAGATACAAATGCTTGCAAATAACATACAGCTGTCAGATACTGGCTGGAAAACACAACAGAAATGTAGAACCAAATGTTTTCAAGCTCAGGTCAAAATTTTGTAAAAATACCACAAAAAATGAATATATTACACAGCTTTTTTCTCAGGTTGTAACAAGGCTGTGTCTGTACTGGAAGACCGGAAATACAGCTTTTTTTTTCAGTGCGCACTGAGACGCACTAAGATGCAGAGACGTGACTGCCCGCGGAATTCACAGAGTTCAAGGGGTTAAAACAAAACATCATCAAAATAGCAGTGATCATGAGATAGCTCAGAGACAAGTTGAGATAATGCCCTGCAGTTGGTTGACATCCCTGTTTACCCCAATTTGAGTATGTCCAGCCCTAATAGTGCAAAGTTTAACACAAAATTGAGTGATACAATATTGAAGTCATGCAGTTTTTGTAAAAGGAGAGACCAAGAGACAGTATATTATCTGATCTGATGCTGTATGTTACTGTCACAATTCCCCGTGCACCATTACGCGGCACACAAGGGAAGGAATGAAAAACCCAAACGCGAGAGTAGAACGTGCCATTTATTAATGTAAACCACGAAAATAACAAGTCCAGCTTAGGCCACACAAATACAGGAAGTTGTACTGATGAGATAAAGCCACCAGACATACAGGGCGCCACCCGGATGCTCAACAGCCCGCGACGGGAAAGCCTAGTGCCGCAGAGCAGCTGTCGACACAGAAAGGCAATCATAACTTACAGAACTGGAGCTATCCGATTCTATCCGTGCAGTTTGGTGGATGAAGGAGTGAAGCAGGGTCAGCCGTTAACGTCCAGGGATTTACCAACTGTAAATGTCAGGCTGAATACACGAAGGTGGTGGGCGCGAACACACACATGAAGGAAAACGCTACATGTAGGAGGTTGAATGCTCCGACGATCTCTTCCTACTAACCCCTCAGTTAAAAAATTATAATCCTAACGAGGGAAGAGATCGCCGGTGTGAGAATGCGTGGGCTGGACATAATGAACCCCAGGTTTGCATGAGTGAGTGTCTGTGCGTGTGAATGAGAATGAATGGAGTGTGTGTGTATGTGTGCGAAACACCCAATAACAGAGCACAGCTGATGGCACCTGACAGGAGGAGGGGGCGTGCCCGGTCTGTTAGGAAGCGATGGCCAATAGCTCCCTGACACGCCTGAAGGGAAATAGAGCAAAACAACCATAAGTCAGAACTGGGTTTGGAATTAGCAAACTCAGGTTCATGACAGTCACTTAAATTAAAAGTGGGTTTGACATGTTGGATTATCTAAGAAGAAAAGATACCAAACGTGCTGAACCCAAAGCGGCAGAGAGTCAGTATTGGGGTACAATTGTGGGGAAGTTTTTAATGCAACCTGGAGAGAGAGGAATATGAAGAAATATGCATTCTATAATTGCAAAATGCAGTAAATGTGTGAGGTTTTATATGTAAAGTACTATATTAATTTCCCCCTCAGTCCTCTGAGGTATACTATATTATTTCTGTGAATGTGGCACGAATTTTGCAGAAAACATTTGTGTAGCAGTTGATCTTCCCATTAGAAGTCACAGTTGTCATGTATGAAGCCATTATAGCCTGTTGAAAATATGGTATTTCATTTGAGCTGGGAATCAGGTGCAGTGAAAGCACCATGATGCCCTTACAGGTGAGGTAAAATGAAGTTTGACGGACAGTGCAATATTGACAGTGATTCACATTGCATTGTACCTGACAACTGTGCTGAAAAGAGGGCTAAGCTGTGAGACATACGTAGTGCTTCATTTGCCACTCAGTCTATATTCTGGCTAGTCATAAGTTCTTGGTAGTTGGTAAGGGCAGAAGAGTTTGACATTTGGGACAGAGACAGAACTTTAGCAAGATTACATATTTCACCTGGTTTGGAAATATCTTGAGATTCTTTAGAAAATGTGCAATATAGCCTAACACCAAAGAAGAAACTACCAAGAGAAAAAATAAATAAAAATAGCATAATATGGATGGATTGTGTTTGCAAGCTTGTATGCATTGTGGTGTAGAAGATATTTTCTAAAGGCAAAAGAAAAATTTAAAATTGGAAAGTATAAATCTCTCCCTTTATTGAAAAACAACTTGAGTGAAACAAGCCGACTCTGTAATGCCAGTTCTTTAGAGGTGTTAGCTTTTTTGTTGCATGTCCTTGGGGCTTTGCTGGGTTGGGGCTCTGGGATGGGTGCTGTGCTTCTCTGGTAGGGCAGTAGGGATTCATGGGCAGTGGGCTCAGCTGTCCCTCTGGGCTGTCCCTCCACCTTTTAACTGTTTGATATGTTGTTGTTATAACTTCTCAGATATTTGTTAATAGATACTTGGAAACATATGGGCAGGTTGGAGTTGGTGTATGTAGAAAATTGTCCTTTATATACAGTATATTCAATCTGTATATATGTGGGGCTGAAAAGTTCATAGGCTGACTAAGAAGGAGTTAAGCTACAGCAACAAAACTTGTCACGCATTAAATTCAACCTTTTCTGATGCTAACTGCATTGTTTCTTTTCAGATACACTGACATTGGAGAGTATGTTGAAAAATAAACCACATTTGGTCACATTTGACCACTACATCATGGTCAGCCTATGAATTTTTCAGCACCCCCCCCTTCCCCCACAAAACTTTATATATTCCGTGAAGGTGTATGTATACACACTACTCACAAAAAGTTAGGGATATTCAGCTTGTGGGTGAAATTTCAAGATGCACCTAAAATGCACTATAACCTTTACAGATGAACTTAATTTGACCTTCTCTGACCTTTTGAATGCTCATGTCCAACTGTTCAATGTTTCAGTACTTTTTGTATAGCTTGCTGTTCTCTATCAAGGTGCTTCATGGCAAAATTCACAACAGGTATTTGATCCATGAATTGACCAATAAATTTTCTGTTTCCATTAGAATTGGTATTTAAACAGTCCTCTTCATCATGCTGTTCACATTTTGACATCATGAGACCAAGACGACGCCTAACAGTTGATCAACAGTACCTTGCCATTGCGAGGCTTCAAACAGGATGTTCTCAGAGGGAAGTGGCTACTGAGCTTAGTGTCACAGAATGTCATCAGCAGGTTGCAACAGAGAGACTGGAAGAGTCGCAGAAAGGCATGGAAGTGGACGTCCTTTGGCCACATCCCACGCTGATGACTGCTTCATTATGAACAGTGCCTTGCAGAACCGGATGATGAATAAGACTCAAATCCAGGCACATTTAAGGGAGGTGAGAGACACCCAAGTGTTATGTCGGACCATTCAAAACTGTTCACATCAGTGTGGTCTGTGTGCTAGAAGATCTGCAAGAATACCTGTCCACACCACCAGGTACAGGCGTCATCGTTTGCATGGGCCAGGGAGCATTTACACTGGACAAGGGACCAGTGGGCCTCAGCACTGTTCTCTGATGAAAGTCGATTTACAGCCGTGGACAAAATTGTTGGTACCCCTCTGTTAATGAAAGAAAAACCCACAATAGTCACAGAAATAACTTGAATATGACAAAAGTGGTAATAAATAAAAATTCTATGAAAATTAACCATTGAAAATCAGACAATGCTTTTGAATTGTGGTTCAACAGACTTATTTTAAAAAAACAAACTCATGAAACAGGCCTGGACAAAAATGATGGTACCCTTAACTTAATATTTTGTTGCACAACCTTTTGAGGCAATCATTACAATCAAGCGATTTCTGTAACTGTCAATGAGACTTCTGCACCTCTCAGCAGGTATTTTGGCCCACTCCTCATGAGCAAACTGCTCCAGTTGTCTCAGGTTTGAAGGGTGCCTTCTCCAGACGGCATGTTTCAGCTCCTTCCACACATGTTCAATAGGATTTAGATCAGGGCTCATAGAAGGCCACTTTAGAATAGTCCAATGTTTCGCTCTTAACCATTCTTGGGTGTTTTTAGCTGTGTGTTTTGGGTCATTATCCTGTTGCAAGACCCATGACCTTCGACTGAGACCAAGCTGTCTGACACTGGGCAGCACATTTCTCTCTAGAATACCTTGATAGTCTTGAGATTTCATTGTATCCTGCACAGATTCAAGACACCCTGTGCCAGATGCAGCAAAGCAGCCCCAGAACATAACAGAACCTCCTTCATCTTTTACAGTAGGGACATTGTTCTTTTCTTGGTATGCTTCATTTTTGCATCTGTGACCATAGAGCTGATGTGCCTTGCCAAAAAGTTCCAGTTTTGTCTCATCTGTCCATAGGACATTCTCCCAGAAGCTTTGTGGCTTGTCAACATGCAGTTTGTCAAATTCCAGTCTGGCTTTTTTATGATTTGTTTTCAACAGTGGTGTCCTCCTTGGTCGTCTCCCATGAAGTCCACTTTGGCTCAAACAACGACGGATGGTGCGATCTGACACTGATGTACCTTGACCTTGGAGTTCACCATGAATGTGTTTAGAGGTTGTTCTGGGCTCTTTTGTTACCATTCGTATTGTCCGTCTCCTCCTGTGGCCACGTCCAGGGAGATTGGCTACAGTCCTGTGGATCTTAAATTTCTGAATAATATGTGCAACTGTAGTCACAGGAACATCAAGCTGCTTGGAGATGGTCTTATAGCCTTTACCTTTAACATGCTTGTCTATAATTTTCTTTCTAATCTCCTGAGACAACTCTCTCCTTTGCTTCCTCTGTTCCATGTTTACTGTGGTAAACACCATGTCAACAAACAACACAGTGACTACTTGTCACCCTTTAAATAGGTCGACTGACTGATTACAAGTTTGTAGACACCTGTGATGTTAATTAGAGGACACATCTTGGTTGAACATGTCCCTATGGTCACATTATTTTCAATCTTTTCTAGGGGTACCATCATTTTTGTCCAGGCCAGTTTCATGAGTTTGTTTTTTAAAATAATTCTGTTAAACCACAATTCAAAAGCATTGTCTGATTTTCATTGGTTAATTTTCATAGAAATTTTATTTATTACCACTTTTGTCATATTCAAGTTATTTCTGTGACCATTGTGGGTTTTTCTTTCATTAACAGAGGGGTACCAACAATTTTGTCCACGTCTGTACATTGAGCAGAAATGATGGCCACCAACGATGTTGGAGACATCAAGGAGAGCGCTATGCATCAGCCACTGTTGTCACCAGATGAGCCTTTGGTGGTGGTGGTGGTGTTACAGTCTGGGCAGGTGTGTCTAGTCAATACAGAACTGCCCTACACCTTGTGAATGGTACAGTGACAAGTCGATACTACTGGAATAACATCATTAATTCAGTCATTGTGCCCCTGCATGAACAACACAGGCTTAATTTCATCTTCATGGACAACAATGCTCCAGGTTATAAAGGTCGCATCATTAGGGAACGGCTGTGGAGGCTGAGGTACCTCAAATGGAGTGGCCTGCACTTTCTCTAGACCTGAATCCCATAGAAAACCTATGGGATCAGCTGAGTCGCCGTGTAGAGGCTCGTAACCCTGTACCCCACAACCTCAGTGACCTGAGGGCCGCCCTTCAAGAAGAGATAAGTCGACTTGTGAACAGCATGAGACGTCATTGTCAAGCTGTAATTGATGCTCAAGGGCACATGACAAGTTATTGAGATATTGACATTTTTTGTTGTGTTAAACCCACCACTGTTGTTGGCTTTTGTTTCAATAAATTGTTTGAGATGAGGAAATCACCACTGCATGCTTCTACTTAAATGCCCTACTTTCATGATATTATATCACTGTAGCATGAACTTTTTACATATTCCATAAATTTCACTTGAAAGCCAAATATCCCTAACCTTTTGTGAGTAGTGTATATTTGTATCTAAGTTTGCGTGTATGTATATTTGTAAACCCATTCTCCCCACACGCTCACATGGGCTTGTATGTGCGCACACACACACAATGTAAAACCTGATGAGTTAGTTCAACTCAAAGGGCCATATTTTGACAGTCTATTCACTTGTCAGTAGGCACAGGGAGTTGTTTTTTGATTTTTTTGATTTTGTGTACTTTATTGAGCCCCAGAGGGGAAATTCAGGACAACAATGTCCATCCACCTGGATGGATGAAGCAGCCACAGTACGGTGCTATCCCTTCACCATTCACACACATATTCACACCTAGGGCCACTCCAAGAAGAAAATAACTCGTCCTTCCTCTGCAAAACTTAACAGCAAAACCAGTGTGAAAACAATCAATGTGATGAATCAGTGGTGTAGTTGCTGAATATGTTTTTTTTTCAGTAACCACTATTTTAATAACAGTTCAGCTCCACGTGCTGTAAAATAGTCGCACTGCCGCCTCTAGTGGCCCGGCATAGTTATTACAATACCTTTTTTCCTGGCTTCATTGACAGTAGAGGTGAGTTATATTTGTGCTTATTTTGAAAACAAAGCTTTATCTCGGAATTCTGGCAAGTTAAAAGTTGAGAAAATATGGCAATACAAGCCTTTAGTTCCACTTAATTTTGACTGGGCAAGCTGAAACAGACAGGCGGACAGACACACACATGCACTGAGTGATTACCGTATGCCTCCGTTTTCACCAAGGCGTAAATGTACTATATAGTGCTCAAATTCCCATGAGGAGGTAGGCTGGGGTGGGGGATGGTCCCCGACAGTGCTTTGTGACTCACCTCAGGTTTTGCAATTCACTTCTTTTAGGGTAATGGTTAGCACAGGATACAAAATTTGTTCGGAATTGGTAGGGCTGTGGTTAGGAAAATGTGAGTTTCTATGTTACATCACAGCTGTAACCTTCCGCTTTGTCATCTCATGTCATTATTTATACGACCATCAGAAAACTTTTAATGTCAAAGATATGAAAGAAATTTTGATATAATTTACCATATTGTGTTTTCTGTTGGAGGACAGTCTCATAAATTAAGTCACAGACTATTTCAGAATTTAAGACTTGATATAAAAGTTTGCCACATGATGCTGTAATCTGTTTAATAGTTATTTATACCATATACTGTATGGCTTTCATTGTGTAGTTCATAATTGTTGAGCATTCAACAATTATGAACTACATACTACATACTATGAACTACATCCGCTTCGCTCTCGGAAACGAGAGCGGAGCGGAGCGGCCCGCCATTCAGCTAGCTAAACAGCTGTTCATTAGCTGTTTAGTCAACATACATCGTCCGGGATCATGGGTCCTAAGAAAGCTCAGCAGACTGAGGAGGTGGACGATATTAAAAGATCGCTCGACTTCTTGGCTGAAGAGATTTCTGCTGTTAACCTGCAGCAAAAAAACATCCTGGGCCTGCTCGAGGAGGTGAAAGCGCTGCGGATCCAGAATGCCGAGAAGGACAAGAGGCTGGCGTATCTGGAGAGCAGCGTGTCGGACCTGGAGCAGTACATCCGGGTGAACGACGTGATCATCACAGGGCTCTACATTAAACCCCGATCATATGCTTGAGCGGTGGCCGCGGACAGCGGAGGGAGGCTCAATGCGCTGAAAGCCGAATCCACGGAGCAACAAGTGGCGGCCTTCCTGCGGTCCAAAGGAATCCAGCTGGACTGTAACACCATTGAGGCCTGCCACCCTCTGCCCAGGAAAAACAGCGACAAACCATCTGTCATCATGAGGTTTGTCAATAGAAAACACAAGACTGCGCTGCTAAAACAAGGTAGAAAACTGAAAGGAATGAACATTTACATAAATGAGCACCTCACAAAAGAAAACACAGAAATAGCCAGGAAAGCAAGATACATGAGAAAGCAGAAAAAGATTCAAAACACCTGGACATCAAACTGTAAAATATACATCAAATTAAATGGATCACCTGAAGAAGAAGCCAAGGTTATTAACATTCTCCTAATTCCATGTGCTCATCAGGAATATCTTTTATCATCTTGTTTTGTTTGAATGGAGATCACCAGCCACACATAGTATAAGTGGATTCACAAGTGACCTGAAACCCCAATTATAAAGTCTGCAATCTGCATTGTTCTTGGAGCGAAAAAACAATCAATGTGCTGAAGGCATATCCCCATCAGAAGACCTAATGATGTCTTTCTGGACCACAGCCTTGCACACTGCATAGTAATCTTCTGCTAATTAGGTTTATAATGCCTAGGCAGGCCTCCGCATCAGCACAATTCCAGGGAGGACAGTGAAGTTATTTATTTATCTTGCTGTGGCTCACTGTTATAGTTATAATTAAAGCAAAATTATTTAGATAGGAAAAGGGCTTATTGGAATTAGTGTTGCACATTGCAATTGTGCACATTTCAGCTGTGTTTTCAATCATGAGGTTACATTAATTCAACTAGTTTGTTCTATTAAAGCAAATAAACAGATGTCCTCTTGAGATGGTTTGTTCCGCATTTCTTAAGTTGACTGTCTTTACCAGTGAGAAGCTAGTGTGATTTATAGGTGCCCTTTTAACTCTACATGCTGAAGTATTAGCAGCACTTGTCATATGTAGGCTTGTAATGATAACATTTTGTTGGATGGTAAATTTTCCCTAAAATTATCACGATAAATGATATTATTGTTGATGAAGGCCATTACTGTATATGCCCCAGATATATTGAGATAATGATAACAATCCATGTACATCCTTTCAAAAAGCATTGAACTTTATTTATTAACAATATCAATCACTTGAATTAAATGTGAAAAAGTATGTAAAATATTCTAAATAAATAAATGGTTGCACCTCTTTAGCTGTGGAGCCAGTAACGGTGTCTGTGACCGTGGATCATTTAGCTCTGTCATGCTTAAAAAAAACTTGACGACCGAATAGTATTGAATGCAAAAGACGCAACAGACTTACACAAATGGTCCCCTCCAGTATACAACTAGTTTGATGACACACAATTATACCTGTCAATGAAGCCAGATGATAGTAATCAGTTAGCCAAGTTAGAAGCCTGTCTTAAGGAAATCAAAGCTTGGATGACTTGTAATTTCCTGCTATTAAATTCAGATAAGACTGAAGTCATTCTTGTTGGTCCAAAAAACCTTAGAAATTCCTTTCCAAATCAAACTTTCAGTTTGGATGCGGTTACTCTTTCTCTTAATAGCTCTGTGAGGAACCTTGGAATTATTTTTGATCAGGATTTGTCCTTCAATTCACATATTAAATTTGTTTCTAAGACTGCCTTCTATCATTTGCGTAATATTGCCAAGATTAGGAGCATCTTGTCTCAGAGTGATGCTGAGAAACTGATCCACGCTTTTGTTAGCTCGAGATTAGATTATTGTAATTCTTTATTATCAGGCTGTCCTAAAACATCTTTAAAAAGTCTTCAGCTGATCCAAAATGCTGCAGCAAGAGTTTTAACAGGTACTAGAAAGAGAGATCATATCTCTCCGGTTCTGGCCTCCCTTCATTGGCTTCCCATAGAGTTTAGAATTAAGTTTAAAATCCTTCTTCTTACTTACAAAGCTCTAAACAATCAGGCTCCTTTTTATTTAAAAGATCTGATACTACCGTATTATCCTAACAGAGCACTACGCTCCCAAAATGCAGGATTACTTGTAATACCTAGAATCTCCAAAAGTACAATGGGAGGCAGAGCCTTCAGTTATCAAGCTCCTCTCCTGTGGAATCAGCTGCCAATCTGGATTTGGGAGTCAGACTCGATCTCTGTTTTTAAGAATAGGGCTAAAACCTACCTTTTTGATATAGCCTACAATTAGGGAGGGATCATGTGTTTCTGAACCCTCCCTTAGTTATGCTGCTAATAGGTTTAGTCAGCCGGGGGACCTCCAGTAATGCACTGGGCCTCACTCCTTTCCTCACTCTCTATGAAATATTTTTTTTTGCTTGTCATTAACATTTGTTTGTTCTCTCCCATAGATTGAGTCCCCATCGTGCTGTTTGCTCTCTACATGTCTGTTCTTTTCTTTTTCTCTATCCCCTCACCCCCCAGCCAGTCGCAGCAGATGACTGCCCCTCCCTGAGCCTGGTTCTGCTGGAGGTTTCTTCCTGTTAAAAGGGAGTTTTTCCTCTCCACCGTCGCCAAGTGCTTGCTCACAGGGGATCGCCTGATTGCTGGGGTCTTTCTGCAACTGTGGGGGTTCCCCCCTACAGTTGATAGTGCTATGAGATGACTGTTGTTGTGAAATGGCGCTATATAAATAAAGTTGAATTGAATTGAATTGAACTAGGACAATATCAGTCGCTATGGAGGGTGACAATATGTATGGGTACATATTCATACCATGAAGGGTAACTAAATAGACGGTTATGCTGTTTATTCCATGTAGCTACAATGCTCCGCACTGTGTATATATATATATACTGTATATATACAGTATATTTATGTGTACATATGTATATTCACTGCTCTTCTTATCTTCTAAATTATTGCTCTGAGTGTTGCTATCCCTGTGCTGTTGCAATCCTGGAATTTCCCCATTGTGGGACTGATAAAGGCTTATCTTATCTTATCTTATCTTTGCATTGTTGGGCAAAGGCTCCTTTATTCCAGACTGGTGAAAGGAAGGACTCTGCATGTTTGACTGCAGTTTTTGTGCCCACTTGGAAAAACTGAGTGAGATGGTTATGTTTTAAATGCTTTTTCAGGTTAGTTGTATTGCCATTTTTCATTGCAGCTATTTTCAAACATGTGATAGGGTGGGCATTTAACCAAAAAATAACCAAAGCCGACATTCAGACTCTAGAACCAACGTAATTTTACCCATATCAATTATTTCAGTTTTCCCTTTCCCTTTGTAAAACAGGAATGGGCAACAGTTAATGGCAGCTAGTTACCTTTGGTCCCAGTCAGACTATAATAATCTAGAATGAATAAGTTAAATTTGTAGTGGGTTGAAAAGAATTTAAAGAAAATAGCAATAAACACCGTGGTCTCTAGCTCGACAGTAGCCATCATAGCACTGTAAGTGAGGATTACTCAAGGGGATCATCCCACTGTCGCTAAAGTCAGTGGAGATGAAGCTGGGATGGTGGTGTCATTCTAGTGAGCTCCAGTTCTCACGTCACAACCGCTGCCAGATCCAAACCACTCATTTAGTGAGAGGTACTGAGCCAAAGACCGGCCCTAACAAAGAAACAGGGTTGAGTTTTTTCAATTGGTACTAACTCTAGACACTCAAATTGATGTGCAAAAGCACTGAAAATTTTATTTTCTTCGCATGTCCCTTTTAAAATAAGTAGTAATCATTACTAGATTGGGATAAGCTATGAAGGATATTATCTTTGCGAAGATTATTTATTTGTTTAAATAATTTACTGATTATAAGTGCAATTAAAACATGTTTTCAGTTTGAATTGAGGTCTCACGACTGAAGCTATAACATGATTTTAAAAATTCAAGTAACTTGAACTTCAGTATAATCTAAAGCAAATGCTCCTTTTTCACAGTTATAATTCTTTTTCGTTTGTTCTCTCTACATAAAGGAAACTTATAGTACAAGCAGAGATTATGATAGATTTACTTTCTGTACTGAAGCATTTTGCTGTACCCAGGGCTTGACATGAACACCAGCCAACCGACTAGGCTTGCCAAGTGGGTTGACCCTATTGGCGACACAGGTAGAGTGCGGGACTCCGGAGCGGGAGGCGTGAGTCCGAACCTCCCGGTGGGACGTCGTCAGTTGGGCGCGCACGTTACAGTACTGTGTTTTTTCTAATTAGTTTTCTTTTTCTTTCTCTTCTTTTTTCTAGTGAAAACAGTTAGTGTCCATTTAGGTTAAATCCATCAGCACCTACTAATGATGTCGTGCAACCATGAAGGGGTGTCCCAATTCATAGGGGGAGGCAAAGGGTAGGGGTACAAATGAAAATTGGAATGGACCGAAATCTACCTGCACTTCACTCTCACATTGCACATATTTTTCGTTACGGTTTTGCAGTATTTACTGCTCTTCATAAATAATTAAATAGACAGTGTTTCTCTTGCAATTTTTACATACACTACTTACAGAAAGTTAGGGATATTTGGCTTTTGGGTGAAATTTATGGAAAATGGAAAATGTTCATGCTACAGAGATATTATATTGTGAAAGTAGGGCATTTAAGTAGAAACATGCAATGGTGATTTCCTCATCTCAAACAATTTATTGAAACAAAAGCCAACAACAGTGGTGGGTTTAACACAACGAAAAATGTCAGTGTCTCAGTAACTTGTCATGTGCCCTTGAGCATCAATTACAACTTGACAACGACGTCTCATGCTGTTCATAAATCAGCTTATTGTCTGCTGAGGCATGGCATTTCACTCTTCTTGAAGGCCGGCCCTCAGGTCATTAAGGTTGTGGGGTGCAGGGTTACGAGCCTCTACATGGTGACTCAGCTGATCCCATAGGTTTTCCATGGGATTCAGGTCTAGAGAAAGTGCAGGCCACTCCATTTGAGGTACCCCAACCTCCAGAAGCCATTCCCTAATAACGTGACCTCAATGAGCCTGGAGCATTGTTGTCTATGAAGCTGAAATTGGGCCTGTTAGTTCATGCAGGGGCAAAATGACTGGATTAATTATGTTATTCAGGTAGTATCGGCTTGTCACTTTACCATTCACAAGGTGTGGGGAAGTTCTGTATTGACTAGACACACCTGCCCAGACTGTAACATGGTGACAACAGTGGCTGATGCATAGCGGTCTCCTTGACGTCTCCAACACCGCTGGCGGCCATCATTTCTGCTCAGCGTGAATTGACTTTCATCAGAGAACAGCACTGAGGCCCACTGGTCCCTTGTCCAACGTAAATGCTCCCTGGCCCATGCAAACGATGATGCCTGTGCCTGGTGGTGTGGTCAGGTACCCTTGCAGATCATCTAGTACGCAGACCACGCTGATGTAAACAGTTTCAAATGGCCTGACGTGACACTTGGGTGTCTCTCACCTTCCTTAAATGTACCTGGAGTTGAGTGACATTCATCATCCGGTTCCGCAAGGCATTGTTCACAATGAAGCGGTCATCAGCGTGGGATGTGGCCAGAGGACATCCACTTCTATGCCTTTCTGTGACTCTTCCAGTCTCTCTGTATCTCTGTTGCAACCTGCTGATGACACTCTAAGCTCAGTGACCACTTCCCTCTGAGAACATCCCATTTGAAGCCTCGCGTTAGCAAGGCACTGTTGATCAGTTGTTAGGCATCGTCTTGGTCTCATGATGTCAAAATGTGAACAGCATGATGAAGAGGACTATTTAAATACCAATTCTAATTGAACCAGAAAATTTATTGGTCGATTCATGGATCAAACACCTGTTGTGAATTTTGCAGGTAAGCACCTTGTTAGAGAACAGCAAGTTATGCAAAAGGTACTGAAACATTGAACAGTTGGACATGTGCACTCAAAAGGTCAGAGAAGGTCAAACTAAGTTCACCTGTAAAGGTTATAGTGCATTTTAGGTGCATCTTGAAATTTCACCCGAAAGTCGAATATCCCCAATTTTTTGTGAGTAGTGCATGTACAGTGGATATAAAAAAGTCTACACACCCCTGTTCAAATGCCAGGTTTTTGTGATGTAAAAAAATGAGACCAAGATAAATCATTTCAAAACTTTTTTCTCCCCATTAATGTGACCTGTAACCTGTACAACCCAAATAAAAAACAAACAAATCTCTCCATGGGAAAAATAAAAAAACCTTACAATAACCTGGTTGCATAAATATGCACACTCTATTATAACTGGGGATGTGGCTGTGTTCAGAATCAACTAATCATATTCAAACTCATGCTAAATGGGAGTCACCACATGCTTGCCACCATTTAAAGTGCCTCTGATTAACCCCAAATAAAGTTCAGCTGTTCTAGTAGGCTTTTCCTGACATTTTTGTAGTCACATCTTACAGCACAAGCCATAGTCCGCATAGAGCTTCCATAGCATCAGAGGGATCTCATTGTTCAAAGGTATTAGTTAGGATAAGGGTACAAAAGAATTTCCATGGAAATAAATATACCATGGAACACAGTGAAGACAGTCATCATCAGGTGGAGAAAATATGGCACAACAGTGATATCTCAACCCAAATGGAAAATACAGAAAATGGATATAAGCTGGGCTTTAAACGCAATTGACACCACCTTTTCAAACAGAAAATTGGGCCCGGGGGAGCCCAAATGTGGAGAGACCCATGGATTGGAACTCATGTGTCTGTGTGATTCGACTGAAGATGTAGAAAAACATCTACCTGTTTTGGCTTTACGATCACAGGATTTCTGCCGATTGGGCTTTGGAGTTCTCCTGGTGTATCGAAAATTTAACTGGAAGAGCTAATCAAAATGCGGACCCGGCGGAGCTGCTTCTCAATAATTCGACCAGATGGGGAGTGCAAGAAATAGCGGCAAATGACCAACATGGAATTTACCATCTGCATGCACTGTAGAGAGATGGACTCTACCGGACATGTTCATCTGTGTTTAAAAGGGGAAACATCTGGAGTCGCTTCGTGCTCTCCAGGGAATGATATGAATTTAAAGCCAGTGAATGTTAATTTGAATTGTAAGCTCAGAATATGAGAACAGGGAAATCCTATACTCTGTCTGTGCAGATTCGGCCTTGATCGGCGCCCCTGGATAACTCACTCCTCCAGAGTTGAGATAAGCGGATGTGTCGGCTGGCTCTGCTAACCCAAACACCGCTGCTGTGCAATAAACAGAACTCTTCAGGGACAGCGTTCATGAACTATAACATCTATCGTTGCCTAGGAGACTATTTGTTGTACTCCAGTAACTGATACACTCAACACTGCACACACACTGACATCATCATCATGCTGATATACACACACTGCTCTCCCTCTGCTGTGTGATTTGTCTACTAAATGTCTGCTAAATATGCATTGAGGGTTTTTTTGCCTGCAATCAAAATTTCGCTTACTCATTAAGCGTCAATTTGATAAAACATGTTTTTTTCTCTCGCCTACTGTGTCATATCCTCTCTCTTTTCTTTTTTTCCCCTTTCTTCTTTATGACTGGCGCCAAGCGGCTGCCCCGGCCTTGGATGCACTCTGCAGAGCGTGCCCAAATGCCAAGTCACGTTTCGTTACCTTGTATTCATAAATGTTGTAATGACAATAAAGTTGAATCTCATCTCATCTCATCATATTACCAAGAACTGGATGTCCCTCCAAAATTGATGAAAAAACGAGAAGAAAACTGGTCAGGGAGGCCGCCAAGAGACCAACAGCAACATTGAAGAAGTTGCAGGAATTTCTGGCAAGTACTGGCTGTTTAGTACATGTGACAACAATCTCCCGTCTTCTTCATATGTGTGGGCTATTGGGTAGGGTGGCAAGACAGAAGTCTTATCTTACAAAGAAAAACGTCCAAGCCCGGCTACATTTTGCAAAAACACTGTTGAAATCTCCCAAACGCATGTGGGAAAATGTGTTATGGTCCAAAGAAACCAAGGTTGAACTTTTTGGTCATAATTCCAAAAGGTATATTTGGTGCAAACACAACACTGCTCATCACCAAAAGAACACCATTCCTACAGACTGAGGGCTGTAATAAAAGCCAAAGGTGCTGCAGCAAAGTATTAGTTTAAGGGTGTGCATATTTATGCAACCCAGTTATTGTAAGTTTTTTATTTTTCCCCCTTAAAAGATTTCAGATTTCAGTTTGTTTTTCAATTGGGTTGTACAGGTTATAGGTCACATTAATAGTGGAAAACGTTGTGAAATGATTTATCTTGGTCTCAATTTTTTACATCACAAAAACCTGGCATTTGAAGAGGGGTGTGTAGACTTTTTATATCTACTGTATAAGGGTAATTTACATTGAAAAAGGCTGTAAATTTAGCTCAAGTAAATTTTAGCATGCAATAGTCAAATTTGATCATATTAAACATAATTTTCCAACCACAAAATTGTGGCTAGTAACTTTGGAAAATCACTAGCCACAGTGGCTGGTGAACAAAAAAGTTAATGTCAAGCCCTGGCAGTACCCCACAAATAGTGCTCTACTTTCAAGAACAACAAAAGAAAAGCACCATTAGCAATATTTACACATAAACATTGTCAACTAGGTTCCAAGCAGCTGTGGACTTCAAGATTTTCTACTTCACCAATCACACGTGCGCTACACATTGGTGATGGCAGTGGCTCAGGAGATAGAGTGGGTTGTCCAAAAACTGGAGGGTGGTGGTTTTAATCCTGCTCCTCCCCCAGCTATCCTGCAGTTGTGTTCCTGGACAAGACACTTTTCCCATCTTGCCTCCAGTGTCTGTGACACTGGTGTATAAATGTTTGGTGGTTGTTTGAGAAGCTGTTGTCATGGATTGATAGCCACATTATAGTCAGTCTGCCCCAGGGCAGCTGTGGCTACAGCAGTAGCTTACCACTATCAGTGTCTGTCTGTGGAGTGAATGAATAATGCATTCATTGTAACGTCTCCTTGAAAAGAGCTATATAAAGCTGATGTGTTATTAAAGAGGCATGTTGTACTTTACTTGCTCGGAAGAATAAAGGTGCGTTCACACCAAATGATAATGGGCGGCATGAATCCATACAAAGTTAATGGAAAGAGGCAAGTACACACAAAATTGCGCATTCGCGCGTTCACGTCCAAGGTAATATGCTAGCTTTGAGATTCTGCTGTCACTGGAGTAAAAGTACCAACATTGCAGAGTAAACTAGTTTGAAAATGAGACACTCACCTGGAGACAGGAGGACCAAGAACTCTTCAGCTGAATCAGGATTTTGGAGTTAGCAACAGGAACACTTATAAAGTTTTGGAGACAGGGACAACTTTTTCAGGTGAGCCCTCCGTCGGATAATGTAAATCTAAAGCATGATATTATTTTGGGGATTTCCACAGTAGGCTGAACACTGCTGCAGAAGTTATAAAGGCAACTTCGCCTGTCTGCGTCTCACTCAGATGCTGAATTCATGTTTATTTGTGCATTTACATTGAGTTATGAAGTAATCGCGCCACCCGAAAAATTCACCCATTCATGTTTGGTGTGAACGCACCTTAATACTTCCCTGGTAAAATTCAAACCCACATCCTAAAGCACACTACATGAACCCCTCAACCACTACATCACAGGACGACTTGAATTCACACTCTGACTTTCTCAAACAAAATGTTCCATTGACAGGACATAAAGGCTTATAGACATTTTATAAAGAGAATTTTAGTCACATGAATAGAATTGCATGAAATTTGGTGTGATTCTGAAGAATACAGTTGTGATTGTGATTGTGAAGTTTCATTAGACTGCCTTCTATCATTTGCGTAATATTGCCAAGATTAGGAGCATCTTGTCTCAGAGTGATGCTGAGAAACTGATCCATGCTTTTGTTAGCTCGAGATTAGATTATTGTAATTCTTTATTATCAGGCTGTCCTAAAACATCTTTAAAAAGTCTTCAGCTGATCCAAAATGCTGCAGCAAGAGTTTTAACAGGTACTAGAAAGAGAGATCATATCTTTCCGGTTCTGGCCTCCCTTCATTGGCTTCCCATAGAGTTTAGAATTAAGTTTAAAATCCTTCTTCTTACTTACAAAGCTCTAAACAATCAGGCTCCTTTTTATTTAAAAGATCTGATACTACCGTATTATCCTAACAGAGCACTACGCTCCCAAAATGCAGGATTACTTGTAATACCTAGAATCTCCAAAAGTACAATGGGAGACAGAGCCTTCAGCTATCAAGCTCCTCTCCTGTGGAATCAGCTGCCAATCTGGATTCGGGAGTCAGACTCGATCTCTGTTTTTAAGAATAGGGCTAAAACCTACCTTTTTGATATAGCCTACAATTAGGGAGGGATCATGTGTTTCTGAACCCTCCCTTAGTTATGCTGCTAATAGGTTTAGTCAGCCGGGGGACCTCCAGTAATGCACTGGGCCTCACTCCTTTCTTCACTCTCTATGAAATATATATATTTTTTTTTTTTTGCTGGTCATTAACATCTGTTTGTTCTCTCCCATAGATTGAGTCCCCATCGTGCTGTTTGCTCTCTACATGTCTGTTCTTTTCTTCTTCTCTATCCCCTCACCCCCCAGCCAGTCGCAGCAGATGACTGCCCCTCCCTGAGCCTGGTTCTGCTGGAGGTTTCTTCCTGTTAAAAGGGAGTTTTTCCTCTCCACCGTCGCCAAGTGCTTGCTCACAGGGGATCGCCTGATTGCTGGGGTCTTTCTGCAACTGTGGGGGTTCCCCCCTACAGTTGATAGTGCTATGAGATGACTGTTGTTGTGAAATGGCGCTATATAAATAAAGTTGAATTGAATTGAATTGAATTGAATTAAGTTTGGATCACGACATCAGAAGATAAATCAGAAAATAGAAGCCAAAGAGAAACTGTACAACTTCTTTGACCTGCAAAATCAGAACAGATTAATATTTTTAAAATAATTTTAACAACTTTTGACAATTATTAATCACTGTAGATGAGTTCTTATAAATGTCCACTTTAATTCCCCTCTCAAACCATCGATCCTCTCTGTCCAGGATGTGCCCATCATGACCAACTCGGAAAAATCAGAGAACTGTCCCTCCCAAATCCTCATAAACCTTCCTGTGTCATGTTACTTATCTGAATACAACTTGAAGTACCAACATAAATGCATTTTTTTTCTTCAAAATTTGCGGCTTTTCTCATAAATTTGTAACTTTTTCATTAATTTACCACATTATTTGCAAACTTACACATTTTTCATGTAAATTAACTACTTTTTGCATGCTTTTCTTGTGAATTGATAGGCTATGCTGACAGTGTGTAATGTAATAATTTTGCCTTCAAGTCTGTAATTGCTAACTAAGAATTTTCTAAAACGTCTTTACCGATATGTTACTGAACTCCTGGGGAGGGGGGGGTGAATATATATATCCTGTTCAGTGGCGCTGCCTAAATTGTGTCACCGATTCAGGGTCAAGGGGCCTTCAGCAGATGATCTGGAGCATAAACTAAGCATTCACTGTGGACCTAACTCAGCGGACGCGGAAATGCGCTCCACTTAAGAAATGTTTTAATTCTGTAATGATTATCTTTCTGGCCTTGTAGCATTTTACATCACCTGTGTGACAATTCCAGCAGCTGGCTCAACGTTAAAGAGTAGGCCTGGTTTTTCAGGCTTTAAATTTGCAAAGTTTGCACAAATCAGACTGCAAACTGTTATATAAAAGAACTGGTTAAACCTCAATTGGTGCTTTGTTAAAAGTTAAGCTACTGCAATTACAAAGCAGAAGAAAGTTGCTTAAAAATACTTTTTCATTGTTTTTTTCATTGTAATTTTAGTGATTAATCGCTGTTACCGTATTAATAAATTAATCCCAAGCAACTGTAATTTCTGACTTTCTGATTGAACACAATATTTTCGACAAATTTCAGTCAGGTTTTCGTCAGAAACACCCGACAGAGACCGCTCTTCTCAGGGTGTCAAATGATATTTTAATGTCATCAGACTCTGGCAAATGCTCTGTTTTACTGTATTAGATCTTACTGCAGCATTTGAGACTATTGATCATTGTATTTTGTTACAAAGGCTTAGAGACTGGGTAGGTATTTCTGGAAAAGCTCTGGATTGTTTTTTCTCCTACCTTTCTGGTAGGAGTTTTTCCGTGGCTGTTGGCTCTTATTCATCTGACTCTGCTCCTTTAACCTGTGGGGTGCCTCAGGGTTCTATTCTGAGTCCACTTTTATTTTCCCTATATATGCAGCCACTTGGTTCTTCATTCATTCATTCATTCATCTTCTTCCGCTTAATCCTTTACGGGTCACGGGGGGGCTGGAGCCTATCCCAGCATCTTTGGGCGAGAGGCAGGGTACACCCTGGACAGATCGCCAGTCCATCGCAGGGCCAACACAGAGAGACAGACAACCATTCACTCTCTATTATCAGCAAATTTAAAGGTGTGTCTTATCACAGCTACGCTGACGATTTACAGCTACTTTTCTCTTTTAAGCCTGATCATGTTGACAATTTAAACATTATTCATGATTGTCTGTCTGCAATTAAGGACTGGATGTCTAGTAACTTTTTGCAACTTAATGCTGATAAAACTGAAGTCCTTATTGTAGCACCTGACAATATAATTCCTAAGTTGGTTAATAGCATTGGTTCATTAAGCTCTAACGTACGATCTAATCTAAAAAATCTTGGTGTCATTTTCAATCAGTCGATGAGTTTTGATCAGCATGTTAAATCTCTGACCCAGAGTTGTTTTTTCCACCGTCTCATCCCGTGTAACTGGGAGTGGTCCACCACTGACCTGTGATAGATATTGTTTTTAGTTCTGCCAGGATGCCCAGTTTCACCCTCCACGCCCTCGGAAGGGCGGGGTTGCCGGTTGAGTCGCTGTGACATGCACTACACAGAGACGTGAAAAGCAGCAGGAAAAAGAGAGGAGGAGGAGTGGCACTTCTTGTTAATGAACGATGGTGTCACCCCAGGCACATTTATGTGAAGGAAAAGTGCTGCAGCCCGAACATTGAGCTGCTGGCTGTCAGTATGAGACCTTATTATATGCCGCGAGAAATGAAGTGCGCTTTAATTTTTATCGTCTACGTCCCTCTGTCAGCTGACGCAGCGGTGGCCTGTGACGTCATCAGCTCCACTGCGGCCACATTACTGGAGAAGCACCCGGATGCATTCATGGCCATCACAGGTGATTTTAACCATGTCTCAGTGGGAAAAACACTACCAAACTTTCACCAGTTTGTTGACTGTCCCACCAGAGAGAACAAAACACTGGATTTACTGTATGCCAATGTCAGGGATGCATATAGTGCAACAGCTCTACCTGCCATTGGTAAATCAGATCACTGCATGGTCATGTTAACACCCAAGTACGTCCCCCTTGTGCAAAGGCAGCCTGCTTATACATGGACTGTGAGGAGGTGGACACAGGAGGCTGCTGATGCACTACAGGACTGCTGTGAGACGACGGACTGGAGCGTACTCTGTGAACCACATGGGGTGGACATAGACAATATGACCGATTGCATCACAGAATACATTAGATTCTGTGAAGACATGACCATGCCAGCTCAGACTGTACGCTGCTTCTCCAACAACAGACCATGGGTCACCAGTGACCTGAAAGCACTTCTGAACAAAAAGAAGAGCGCTTTTAGGGCTGGAGACAAGGAGAAACTGAGGGGAGTGCAGCATGAGCTGAGAGAGATGCTGAGGAGGTGCAAGGACAATTATAGGAGGAAGTTGGAAGAGAAACTCAGGCAAAATAACACTAAAGATGTGTGGGAGGGAATGAAACAAATAACTGGGTACAAGGGGAGAGTCAGGCAGACATCTGGGAGCCAGGAGAGAGCTGAGGAACTGAATCTGTTTTTTAATAGGTTCAACTCACAGTCACCCGAGCAACACAACCAGACCCCCACGCACCCCTCCCTACCCACGCTCCCGTGCAGAACCTCTCTCCATCTTCCCCCTCCTCCTCCCCAGGGGGCACCAGGACCCTCCCTCACTTCACGGTGACTACAGATCAGGTGGAGAAACAGCTGGAGAGACTCCGTCAGCGGAAGGCATCGGGCCCTGACGGCATCTCCGCAAGGACCCTGAGGACCTGTGCCAACCAGTTAGCTCCGGTACTGAAACACCTGTACAACCTGAGCCTGAGTCTGGAGAGAGTACCGGTGCTGTGGAAGACATCCTGCCTGGCTCCTGTCCCCAAGAAGTCATCTCCATCGGATTTGAATGACTACCGACCAGTTGCCCTCACATCTCATGTGATGAAGGTCCTGGAGAGACTGATCTTAGCCCACCTGAGGCCGCAGGTGAAGACGTGGCTGGACCCTCTGCAGTTTGCATATCAGCCCCATTTAGGACTTGAAGATGCTGTCATCTACCTGCTGCAACGAGTCCATCTGCACCTGGATGGTGGAGGAGATACTGTGAGAATCACTTTTTTTGATTTCTCCAGTGCCTTTAACACCATCCAGCCACTGCTGCTGGGCGAGAAGCTGCGGGGGATGGGGGTTGACAGCTCTGTGATCTCCTGGATTACCGACTACCTGACAGGCAGACCACAGTTTGTCAGGCTGGGCAGTGTCTTGTCTGGAGTGGTGGCTAGTGATACAGGAGCGCCACAGGGGATTGTGCTCTCTCGTTTTCTTTTTGCCTTATACACCACTGACTTTCAGTACAACACTGAGTCATGCCACCTGCAAAAATTCTCTGATGACTCAGCTGTTGTGGGGTGTATAAGAGGAGGAGAGGAGGGGGAGTACAGGGCAGTGTCTTGTCTGGAGTGGTGGCTAGTGATACAGGAGCGCCACAGGGGATTGTGCTCTCTCGTTTTCTTTTTACCTTATACACCACTGACTTTCAGTACAACACTGAGTCATGCCACCTGCAAAAATTCTCTGATGACTCAGCTGTTGTGGGGTGTATAAGAGGAGGAGAGGAGGGGGAGTACAGGGCACTGGTAGACAGATTTGTGGAGTGGACGGAGCAGAAGCACCTGAGGTTGAATCTCAGCAAGACCAGGGAGATGGTGATTGACTTCAGGATGAGGAGGGCTCCTTTTCAGCCACTGCAGATTAGGGGGGAGGATGTGGGAGTGGTTGAGGACTACAAATATCTGGGTGTCAGGATCAGCAGCGGGTTGGACTGGAGATCCAACATCGATGCTGCGCACAAGAAGGGGATGAGCAGACTCTACTTCCTGAGAAAGCTGAGATCCTTCAACGTGTGCAGCAGGATGCTGGAGCTTTTCTACCAGACTATTGTCACCAGCGCCATCTTCTTTGCTGCGGTCTGTTGGGGTAGCAGTATCAGGGCCAGAAATACCAACAGACTTGACAAGATTATCAAGAGGGCTGGCTCTGTAATTGGTCTCAGACCGGAGACCTTTGAGACAGTGGTGGAGAGGAGAACACTAAATAAACTGCGATCCATCATGGACAATCCTGATCACCCCCTCCACCACACACTAGATAGACAGCGAAGCACTTTCTTCAGTAGACTACTATAGCTTCGTTGTCGAACGGCCAGGTACAGGAAATCTTTCCTGCCACATGTAATTTCACTGTACAATAACTCACTATGATGTTGTATTCTGGTCATAGCTACAGTATGCTGCCACACCTGCACCTTGCAGACTAACTGGTACATCACTTTTCACTCTGCTCCTGATAGTCCTTCTTTGTGCAATGGGATGATTCATGTGTTTATACGGGTCATCATATATTAAGCTATGATGTATATAGGTTCTATAGTCGTGTTAGTTTTTACTTTACATGGGTAATCCCTTTGTCTGTCATATGTGTGTTTCTGTTGTTTGGCTGTCAACTGTCATACTGCTGTTACACTGTAATTTCCCAGTTTAGGATCAATAAAGTACATCTATCTATCTACACAAAGAGCAGAGATAAACAAACCTATCATCTGGTCAGTCACTGCAACAGATACTGGAGTCAGTTTGTCTTGGCCTGTCCTTGCCACTGATAATACCTCTATCTGCCAAGAATGTGCCGCTAGTCCAGCAAAAGCTCGCGGTACTCAAATACTTTGCAAGCAGTTTCATGAAATGGTCAGTCAGAGAGCAACTCATACCGGCTCGGACGTCACCTGGGTTAACAAGGTCAGGAGATCCTGGCAGCAGAAGGCGAAGAATAGAGCTGTGTGGAGGAATCTGATCAGACCTAAATGAAACAGTCATTGTCACCCCCAACAGACTGCTATGATGATGATGATGATGGTCCAAGTGTGTTTTTCGTGTCATTGATCAATCCACATCGGAAGAGTATGCCATTTTTAAATATAGTCTTCTCTATTTTTGGTAAATCTGAGAAAATTTGTTGGCAGTCTCGGTCTGCCGGCATTTTTTTAAATAAACTTACATTTTTATCATCAGTCCTCTCTGGCATCTCTCAGAACAGCTTTAGCTGACGAACCAATCAGGTTGCAATAGGTGACCACATACACCAATCACGTTCAACTTAATCAGGACCCCCCCCCCCCAACCCCTACCCCCGGCTTGAGGGTTAAAAAAAAAATCAAAATGCAGCAGGTCTGACGTGAATATTAATTTTCAAGAATTTAACTAGCTTACCAAAAAAACATGTATTAATTGTTGAAAAACAACCGGACAAGTGCAAAATTATAGAGCATAATACATTTATAAGCCTTGATTCATTACCTCACAGACTATCACATACATTTTCAGGTTTATTCTGTGAACAAAATATATACCATTAAGAATAATGCCTCACAACATCCTTAAGAAATTTGATATTTATTCATAATATACTTTGAGTGGTCTTTGTGACTAGAAAAGTGCTATATAAGTGCAGGTTAGTTAGTTAGTTAGTATTACACCAGCATCACTTCTTATATTTAGATCTGATCAGAATGTTAAAATAAACTAGTTTGTCCCACTCTTATGTCTGCTGCTTAATTTCTTGCTTTGGTATGGGCCTATCTTTATTTATAACATGTCAATTATGTCAAGTCAGACACGTGCTTTCATTAGCTAGCATGAATATCAGGGACAGGTATGGAGTGCTGTATGCATGTTACAAGCTCTTTAGAAAATATAATTCAATTTTCAGACAGGAGTTGGAAAACAATGTGCAGCGTTCAATAGAATAGGTAAATCTTGATACAAATGAAAGCAAAATAGCTGAAAAAGCAATAGAAAAATATAATTTGCATAATACCCGCCCTTCAGATGTGTCAGTTAATATAGGCTATCATAGACAATGCTACATGTAGTATGCTAATACAAGAAATATTGAAAGAGCCCAAAAAAGGACACAAAAATCAGTACACACAAGTGATGGTGAGTATTCATTTTTAATCTGATGAACTCCATCTGAACTGATCATGTACATTGAGTGTAAACATTAATAGTCAATTTAAGACAAGGCAGAAAGATCCAGACAGGTCCAGGAGTGTGTCAGGAATGTCTGAGCAGCTGGAGTTACCTGTAGAACAGAAGAGACAATGCTAACACAATGTAGTTATCTTCAGAATGAACACTTGTGCAGTAAATATATAGTTGTCCCAAATTTAGCATCCCACCCAATTTTGTCTCCTTTACATTATTTTAGATGAAGAACCACATACTTCCACTACAAATCCCCAACCAAACTGGGTTCTCCGGTCAACAAAAACAGAGGTTCCACCCCACCTAAGAAGAGCACCACATCTGCTCCCAAGGCAATGCATCATATGCAGAAGGGAAAAGTATACAACTCAAAAATATAATGGAAAGAGGCTAAGAGAGAAACTTAAGCAATGAAAATACTACTGTCCAACAAAGAAGACTTTATGTCATTAAAGACACTGGGAAAAGCTTTTCAACTACTCCCAGAACAGTATGAGGCCATTGAAAAATTAACTTGTGTTCTTTATGACCTCAAAGGCTCCAAGGATGTGAATTACACAAGATGCAAACTGTTTAAGAGTGGCAAGTGCACAGACAGAAGTCTTCCACCAAACAGAGACTCACTATACAAACACATTCAGTGAACAAACTACCAGGCAGCCATCTATAGAAGATAGAAACCTCCACCAATGGCTCATGGTTGGAATATTGAGGAAGACTCCTTTGAGATCAACTGGATGATTCTTCCCCCTGCACCTGTCAGCATTCTGGAACTTGTATACTGCTGTTGTAAAAAAACACACCGTGTGAAAGGGAGATGTACGTGCAGACAGAACGAGCTTCCATGCTCAGACATGTGTTATTGCTTGGACTGCAAGAACATTTCTGACTAGGCCACATAGACACACACACTGTGTGTTCTGTAGATACTTTTGGGTGTGGTACGTTGCAATGAGTTTTCTTGTTTTGCTTCACTTGTTCTTTGTTTGTCGGTGATTTTTTGGTGATTATAACACCAATAAAAATGTTAAAGCTAATTTAGAAAAATGAGCTACTCCTGTTTGAAATGTTGAATATTTAATCTTTATTATTAACCTCTTAAAATTCCATTGTTCCACCCATGGAACATTTCACATTGACTGGAAACTCACTGGAATGCTTTAAAGCCTTTTAGTGCTATAATTTTAATAGTTTTTCTGGTGCTTTTTACCTCTGCCAAGGAGGTTATGTTTTCATCGGCGTTGGTTTGCCTGTCTGTCTGTTTGTTTGTTAGCAAGATATCTCAAAAAGTTATGGACGGATTTTCATGAAATTTTCAGAGATTGTCAGAAATGGGGTATCCTACACATGATTAGATTTTGGTGATGATCTGAGAGTGCATACCTCCACCAAGGGCTTTGTTTGTATTTGTGCAGCAGGATTACACAAAAACTATTGCATGGATTTGGATGAAATTTTTACCAGAGGTGGTTCTTGGGCTGCAGAGGAGCCCATTATATTTTGGTGATGATCTGAGAATGCATACCTCAGCCAAGGCTCTTATCTTCTCACAGTGTGTTAGCAACAATACTCTGAAACGGATGGACAGACTTTGATGCAATTTTCACCACAAGTGGCTATAGGCCTACACACAAACCCATTACATTTTGGAGGTGATCCATGACAAACGGAAGGAGCCTTGGCGGAGGTATGCGCTCTATGAGTGCTTTTCTAATCATCTTTTTTTTTTTTTTTTTCAATAAATATGTCATAAAATGTCCTTTGTGTGAAATATTTTGCCCTGTTTTTCAGAAGTGTACATTTCAAAATCTGGCAAGTATGTGTCAATATTATATGTTTTAAATGCTTAAAACTGTGTGTAATTACCACAAAAAAAATGAATTGAATTTTCACCGGTTTTCTCTTTATAAATATTTCAAATGTACATGAACAAAAGTTTTGCAATAGCAAAAATTAAACTGAACCCCTTATACATGTTCTCAAATATTTGAGTTTGCCCAGAACTTACAGTGTCCGGTTTACAAGCTGTTTTATGTGTCCATGTCTAGGCATTTTCTTAGCTCTGTGGTAATTCAGGAATCAGTTCCTCTCCAGCTGTTCTTGTTCCGCTGCTGGTCCTGGTGGATGGCTTTTCATCTGAAGAATCTCTAAAAGTATAAACATATAGCATAAGATTGCAGTGTTTCCTCTGGCTAAAAGACCTTGGCGCGGTGGCCTGGCCTGGGTGAGGTGGGGGGGTTAACATACCGGAATATGTTAACTTTATACTATGTATTTCTTTTTAAAATTTTACACAGTAACGTTGCATATGGAACTTACCATTTGAAGTATTGTACAACTGAGGCTTGAATATTGGGCCAGTTGGGATCCCACCCAGCCATCCTGTGTTTAGACTTTTTAGTGGTGTTATCCTTCTCTTCTTCCTCTGCCTGAACACTTTCCTCTCCTTGGCTCCTCTCTTCTCTCTCATCTTGCCCTCTCTGAGCTCTGTCTAATTCAGGTTCTCTCTCTGTCTATAGTGGTATACAGACAGGTTAGAAAATATCAAGTGTCATGTTTTGTCCTGTAGGTTTTTTTTTTTTGTCATGGTTTACATAAATGACAAAAATATATGTATTTTTTGTATTTTTATTCTAGTGTTTTTTTTCCATTGAGGTAGGGAAGGGAAAGAAACATTCATAATAGTAACGTACTCATGCATACTTAAATTATATGATCAGGTGGGTATAGTAACCAGAAATTCTACTCATGTAAAAGCAGTGCTTTGAAATTAATAATTAAAAGTAGGCAACCAAAAATTTCTACTTGAGTTAATGGTACAAAGAGCATCCACTTAAAAACTTGAGTAATGACTTCAGTTTTGAAGGTTTGAGGTTTTTCTCAAAAATTTACAACAATTTTCTTATAGTTTTCAACTTTTCTCTGTAAATCTAAAGTTGAAACCATGTTCCTCAAATTTGTAATTTCCTCTTATAAAATTGACTTTTCTTGTACATTTGAAACTTTATTATAAATTTGGGGATTATTTTATGTCTAATTTTTGTCTGTTTTTTAAAATAAAATTACTGGGGTTTTTTTTTTTAGATAAATTTGAAACAGACTGTGGTAATTTTTTTTTAACTTTTTCCTTATAACAATTTACATTTTGACCATAATTTTGCAGTCAGAGCAGAACAATAATTTAACTCTGATTACAAAGAAACAATATTAACTGGGTGTCCGTGGGTCCTTAAAAAGTCTTAAATGTGTTTGTCCAAAATTAAGGCCTTAATTATCCTTAAAAATTACAATTAATCCTTAAATCCGCCTTTCAAAGGTCTTAAAAATGCCACAAACACAATGAACAAAATTGCAATATTTTCTTACGTTGTACAGTGAAATCTTTGTAAAGAATTTGTCGAATTTGTAATTACTGCTCTGCATTTTAGCACCATGGAGTGGAAGTGAGCGGAACCAACAGCAATCATTCGTTTGTGGGGGCAGGGGACTACTTTCAGGTTTACACGTTAGCAGCTTGCACTTCAGTAGCTATTGGCAACGTCAGTCATGGGGAAATGTAAATTTAATCTTAGCTGGATGGATAAACCGACATTTGCGGCATGGTTAAGACCGGTTCAAGGAAATAACTATGAGGCCCGTTGTATGCTGTGCAAGAAGCTCTTTAAACTCGGCTCGATGGGAATTAAAGCTGTGGAATCGCATATGCAGAGCGAGAAGCACAAAATGGCTGCAAAAACCCACCAACAAACGCCTGCCATTTTTCAGTACTGTTCCGTCTCATCAGTATCACAGACTTCAGCTCCATCTCCGATACCAGCAGCAACAGCAGCTCAAACCACAGCAACTGACCTCAGAGCAACCTTCGGGTCCACCGCTACACTTCAAGCAGAGGTACTGTGGTGTCTGCATACAGTAACCAAACACCAGTCCTATAACACCAACGAAGGAGTCGGAGACATTTTCCGAGCTATGTTTACTGACTTACTCTGGGATTTCTCCGGTTTCCTCCCACATGCCAAAAAACATGCAAGTTAGGTTAATTGGCATCAAACTGGGGATTCTAAATTGTCTTTAGGTATGACTGTGAGAGTGAATGATTGTCTGTCTCTCTGTGTTGGCCCTGCGATGGACTGGCGATCTGTCCAGGGTGTACCCTGCCTCTCGCCCAAAGATGCTGGGATAGGCTCCAGCCCCCCACGACCCGAAAAGGATTAAGCGGAAGAAGATGGATGGATGGATGGATGTTTACTGACTCAGAAATCGCTAAAAACTTTACGTGCAATAAAGACAAATCAGCCTACATTTCAAAATTTAGTTTGGCTCCACACATCATTAAACTCCTCATCACCGACTTTAACAAAGACAGCTTGACTTTGATGTTACTACTGAAACTATGTACAAACAGAAATCAATTAAAAAGAGGTATAAACATTATTTGCTGAAAGGATATATGTTAGAAGGGTAGTATTTATATGTACGATTCACTATGCTCACTCTGGGACACTATGGAATGGTGAGTGGGCCAGTACTGTGTGTTTGAGGCTGGTTTTGATGTATGGACATCAATGTATGTTAGGATGGATGGGTGTTAATGTTGATGTGTACAAAATACAGTTAATTGTTTACTTGGGGTCTTAAATGTGGTAATTTGTATATAATTCACAAGGGTGTATTTATGGAAAAGAGGAGTTGGAATTAATAAGTGTTCACTTCTTCCTTCTCCCTTTCGAACACTGTATACTGTTACTTTATTGCATTTGTCATTTGTTTTGTTTTACTTTTTTGTTCGAAATAAAGTATCTATCTATCTATCTATGTTTGACGAAACCCTCAACCAAACAACTAAAACGAAGCAGCTGGACCTACATGTCCGTTACTTCAAAGATGATCCGAGTCCACGGAACAGCTTAGGATTTACTGCTCCACTTTCAAGTAAGTAAGAACCCCACACTAAGAAATTACCAGTAATCTAGCTACAGCTTTTTTTTTCTCAATAGAACACTTATAAGAAAAAGTGTTATACATCGTTGATGCTTGTTACCTCCGCCAGGCCGAAAAGGCCAGGAGGAGGTTATGTTTTTGCCAGGGTTTGTGTGTTTGTCTGTCTGTCTGTTGATTAGCAAGATAACTCAAAAAGTCTTGGACGGATTTCCATGAAACTTTCAGGCGTTGTTGGAAATGGTACAAGGAAGAACTGATTAAATTTTGGGGATGATCCGCATCACCGTCTGCATACAGGAATTTTTTAAAGCATTTTTCCACACTGTGACATATGGCCATTTTCAACATGTGCGCAGGCGCAATGGACGGCGCTGGGCGTCGTGTCTGACCAACACAAACTCCGCCTTCTTCAACGTTTTACCCACAAAAGCATGCGGAAAACACTGGTGGCCTGGGCCCGCCAGCCATAGGCGCTGCGCACATTGCGCTGGTCGTCGTGTCTGACCAACACAAACTCCGCGTTCTTCAACGTTTTGGGCACAAAAGCACGCGGAAAACACTGCTGCCCTGGGCCCGCCAGCGTGCGTGTTTTTGCGCCACGCTGCAAAACCTGACACGGCCACCTGTCCGCCGCCCGATTATTTGCCACAAATTCCCCGCCCAGCTATAGGCGCTGCGTAAAAACGACCTCTCTGCCGGGGAAAATTCGAAATTCTGTTTTGCCGCGGAGCACAACCCCAATAATTTCTAATTTCTAATTTCATGAGTTTGTTTTTTTTAAATAATTCTGTTGAACCACACAATATAATATAAAACCCACGGCAACCTGTCTAACCAATCTGCATCCGTCAGTGGAGGAGATGGACACACCAACACTTCAGCTTATTACCTCTGCCAAGGAGGCAATGCTTTTACTACCGTAAAACGGGGCTATAAGGGACGGCGGGGTAATATGGGACACTTTTCTAAATGTAATTCTGCTTTTTTAATTTTGCTTCTGCCTAGATTTGATGAAGGATTCATGGATATTTCACAATAACAACACAACTCAGCGTCCTGCTCAAAATAAAAAAAGCAGAATTACATTTAAAACATTTCCCAGAAAAGTGTCCCTTATCAACCCGCCGTCCCTTATAGCCCCGTTTTACACTACTGAACCACTAATCCTATCACTATCTCATTGATTGTCATTCATTAATTGTCTGTTTATTGCACTGTCCATGTCAAATAAACAAATAATCATTGTGAATCCAATTGCTAGTCATATCTTTTCATGCTCAGGGAATCTGAAAACATACACACAAACACTGTATGGGGGGAACTGTGCCGCTTGGCGGAGGTCTGCGCTCTCCGAGTGCTTTTCTAGTTGTGTAATGTTCTTTAATGTTTGTTTTTGTCAAATGCTACAAGCACGTTTTCATATTTGTTTGAAAGATTGTCAGATCATTCTGACTGTTACAAGTTGCCTGTGTTCTGCCTACAGAGTTGTGATCTTGATGTTTGTTATTTTTCAGCACTTTCAGTTCCATTAAATCTGTGGACAAAACTATTTGCAATGTGGTCACACTTTGCTATTTTGCAGATGAAAGGTCTTAAATTTGATTGAAGTGGCCTTAAAAATGGTCTTAAAAAGTCTTAAATTTAACTTCCTTAAACCTGCAGATACCCTGATTAATAAAATTGTATTTAATGAAATAAATTAACTTAAACGACTAAGGATGCCGTTATTTCTGTTATAATATTTCTTTATATTTATAGTTGTTTTGTTTTTGTTTTTTTAGAAATCTCCTCACCCCCAGACAGCAGGAAAAATCTCCCTTATTTTGAAATCAGATGTTGGCATGTTGAGTTTGTCTGAAGGCTGCTGATGGATTAAAGTCATTGACTTTGTGAATTTTGGTCACCTTAACCTGCCAGGTACATAATAGGGAACTGTAACAGACTCTAAAGACATAATTCACCACAATATGTGTTCATGTACAGAATGATCTGCTTAGGCAGTTATAGTTGTGCTCTCAGCCTTTCTCATCAGGCACCTCTCTAGGCAGCCGCTGAAGGACCTCAGTTTAGAGCTAGCGTTTTTAGCTGTTGCTTTTTGTCACTGCCACTGGAGAAAAAAACGGCACGCCTGCTCGTGCGAGAAAAGAGAGAAATTACCAGTCTCTTCATTTCTGCAATTCCTACAGAACTTAATATTGTAGTGGCTGGTGAAATATATCCTCAGCAATTCATCAGTCCCTCTTGCCTTTTCCTTCATATGAAGCCGGCTGTATATGAATTCTAACCCCATCTCTTAGCTAAGCGACTCTTCCATTATTGCTCCCATTTCCAGCGGGTTAAAACCATGATAAACGCCAGTTCTTACATACCTCTTATGATTATTTTTTTTTGCGTTTAAAGTACTTTAATAAACTCATGTTTCTGTTGGACAGTCGCTCTTAGCGAGACACTGTTTGCTGACTGACTGGAAAACTCGCGTGGGCGGGGCGCTTCTAAACTCCGCACAGAT
This sequence comes from Pholidichthys leucotaenia, assembly GCA_020510985.1. Lineage (NCBI taxonomy): Eukaryota > Metazoa > Chordata > Actinopteri > Cichliformes > Pholidichthyidae > Pholidichthys > Pholidichthys leucotaenia. The sequence goes on along the minus strand of CM035843.1, from coordinate 56,228,008 downwards.
GACGGCCACGCGCGTTGTTTGTGTACGCGCTTGTGGAAAGTCATTGATTCATATATTTTTCTCAATAAAGTCATATCTCCTTGGCGAGGCGGTAACATTTCTGGCGAGGCGGCCCGCCACCAAGAAATGTTACCAGAGGAAACCCTGAGATTGGATAAGATTTATCCAAAAGAAACTTGTTTCAAGAGCAAATGTTCAACAGTATACAAATAAGTAATAAATATAACGATGACAAAGCAATTTGAAAAGAAGCTAATAAGAAAAAATACATTAGATATGGGAAAAAAAATAGAAATAATATAGATATTGAAAAAAATATTGTAACAAAGCTGGGAATAAATATCCAGTGATACAAACTGTACCGCTGTGGTTGAGATTGGGACACTTCTCCTGAGATTTCCTCCTCTTCCATGGGGCTTTCTTCTTTCTAGTTGATTTCCTCAACATTTTTTGCGAAGCTATTTACAAATTATTACTTTAAAAAATCTATAAAAACAAGAAATAAAGCAAAAAAAGACGAACAATATGAAAAAAAGATGCTGCTCCGAAAACACAACAAAACACGGTGTTCTGCGCCACCGGTGCTGCACGGTGGCGCAGTGGTTTAGCACTGTGGCAGCACAGTTTACCCTCGGCCGGGGGATCGCGGGGATCATGAGATCGTGGGTTCGATTCCAGCCCCCGACCAACAGTGAGCTGTGTGGAGTTTGCGTGTTCTCCCCGTGTTGCGCGGGTTTACTCCGGGATTTCTCCGGTTTCTTCCCGCATACCAAAAACATGTAGGTTTAGGGCGCTCGCGCACGCAGCGACCAGCAGCCGGTGGCTTGTCACCAGACTGCAAACCAAATCTACCTACGGGTACAAATAAGTAACAAAAAAAAAAAAAAAAAAAAACCACGTAACTAAAACAAACACTCAAAAACTCTCAAACAATACTAAACTATTATTTATCGGTGCTGGTCTGATGCTTTTGTATGCCTTTTTTTCAGCAGGGCTTCTTTAACAGCAAGACAACGTGAAGGACGTGTAATTACTTCATTTAGCAATATGCCACGCAAGACGGGACAATGGGGAGCAACATTTGGTTGTAATATTAACTATACAGATCTGTAACACGAAAAGAAAACACAGGGACATAAATATAACATTATTATGCTTACCTAGCTGATGAAATTGCAGCATTGTCAGCCCATCTTGTTATGACCCGAGCGCTATTATTATTGCTGGTGGAAGGAGGTTTTCACTCAAAATCTCACGATACATGGCCCCATTCATTCTTTCCTTTACACGGATCAGTCGTCCTGGTCCCTTTGCAGAAAAACAGCCCCAAAGTATGATGTTTGCACTCCCATGCTTCACAGTAGGTATGGTGGTTTTTACCAAAAAGTTCTATTTTGGTTTCATCTGACCATATGACATTCTCCCAATCCTCTTCTGGATCATCCAAATGCTCTCTAGCAAACTTCAGACGGGCCTGGACATGTACTGGCTTAAGCAGGGGGACACGTCTGGCACTGCAGGATTTGAGTCCCTGGCGGCGTAGTGTGTTTCTGATGTAGCCTTTGTTACTTTGGTCCCAGCTCTCTGCAGGTCATTCACTAGGTCCCCCTGTGTTGTTCTGGGATTTTTGCTCACCGTTCTCGTGATAATTTTGACCCCACGGGGTGAGATCTTGCGTGGAGCCCCAGATCGAGGGAGATTATCAGTGGTCTTGTATGTCTTCCATTTTCTAATAATTGCTCCCCCAGTTGATTTCTTCACACCAAGCTGCTTACCTATTGCAGATTCAGTCTTCCCAGCCTGGTGCAGGTCTACAATTTTGTTTCTGGTGTCCTTTGACAGCTCTTTGGTCTTGGCCATTGTGGAGTTTGGAGTCTGACTGTTTGAGGTTGTGGACAGGTGTCTTTTATACTGATAACGAGTTCAAACAGGTGCCATTAATACAAGTGACGAGTGGAGGACAGAGGAGCCTCTTAAAGAAGAAGTTACAGGTCTGTGAGAGCCAGAAATCTTGCTTGTTTGTAGGCGACGAAATACTTATTTTTTTTTCCACAATATTTTTTATTGAACCTTTTTTTATTTTTTTTACAAACATAACACAAACACTCAAACTCTAACACTAAACTACTTTAAAAAAAAATGTACTAAAAACACCAACAACCACTAACAAAGACAGGTCTTCAACAATGCTCCTCTGTTTAGTCTAGGCAATCCATTACATAAGTATACATATTATACATTCACCAGTTTGGAATTTACAAGGTCCACACACATCATTCACCTTCTTCTTCAAAAGTTATGTTTAAATTCTTTACATAATCAATGAAAGGTCTCCATATATTCTCAAACACAATTTCCTTTGATTTCAGTATGTATGTTATTCTTTCTAATGGAAGGTTTGTTAACATCTGTCTTAACCACTGAGTCACATCTGGTCTATGAGTCTTTTTCCACAATAGTGCAATACATTTTTTGGCGTTAAGCAAACTGAGATCTATGAATGCTCTTTCACTTTTATTAAAGTTATGCTTTTCTGGATGCAGACCCAACAAAAACAATTTAGGATTCAATATGATTTGTTTTGAAATTGTTTTTTCAATTGTTACCCTCACCTCTTCCCAAAACATTCTAATTTTTCTACATTCCCATAAACAATGAAATAAGGTTCCTTTACTTTCCATACATTTTGTGCACGTATCTGGTATGTTTTTGTTATATCTATTTAACTCCACCGGTGTAACATACATCCGCATTAACCATTTAAAATGTATCAATTTAAGGCGTACATTTATTGATTTGGTTTGAGCTTCTGTACAAGCCAATGCCCATTGTTCCTCTGAAATTTCAGTTTGCAGGTCTTCTTTCCAATAATTCAGTCTTTTCTGTGAGTTTTCACTTGAGGATAGTGTCAATGAGTTATAAAACTCTGAAATAATACCCTTTCTCTTGTATGAACATGACAGATATAAGTCTTGAATCTTTTGAATCCCTTTTAAATTCCATACTTTAAATACAGCATCCGCTCTCCCTGGTTTAAAGTATTGATTACCCCATGTTGGGCTAAATTGTAACAATAAGTGTGGTTCTTTTAAATATTTTTTGGTTTCACACCATATTTTGATCATATGCTTTACAAATGGATTTTTTACTTGTTTCTGTAATTTTTTTGCCGAGTCTGAGTATATGAATATGGGAAGAGGTAAAGGTAAATTGTATGATTCCATTTCAGTCCAGTGAGGGAGATCATTTGATGAAAAATAATATGTCATAGACCTCAGTTGTGCTGACCAGTAATACAACATAAAGTTTGGACATTTCAGACCTCCACGATCAAATGGTAAATATAGTAAGGACAGACGTAATCTAGCCTTCCTATTGTTCCATATAAATTCCACTAACTTTTTTTAATTCTTGAGAATAGATCTGAAGGTGGTGGTAAAGGAATGTATTGAAATAAATAAAGTATTTTGGGTAAGATATTACTTTTAAGTATATTGATTCTCCCAATCATCGACATTGGTAGTGACATCCATCTCTGAAGTAACTCATTAATGTCTGTCATTAAGGCTTCATAGTTGGCACTGGCAACTAATTCTAGCTTAGGCACAATTTGAATTCCTAAATATTTAAACTGATTTACAACATTGAATTGATTTACCTCAGGAGCTGGGTGATTTCTCTGGGTCTCATTTAGCATTAATATTGAAGATTTAGTTTTATTTATTTTACATCCTGATATTTCCCCAAAATTCTTTATTAAATTCAACAAGGTCGGAATTGATTTTTTAAGATTCAACATAAACAAAATTATGTCATCGGCATACAGGGAGATTTTATGTTCTGTTGGTCCTACTTTAATTCCATATATTTGTGGATGTAAACGTACTGCCATCGCTAAAGGTTCAATTGCCATAGTAAACAGTAAAGGTGAAAGTGGACAGCCTTGTCGACATCCTCTATTGATATTTATTGATTTTGAAATATTGCTGTTTGTTAGGATTTCTGCTGTAGCATTATTGTATATTATCTGAACCCATTTTATGAAATTATTTCCAAGTCCAAACCTTTTTAAGACTTCAAAAAGAAAGGGCCATTCGACCCTATCAAAGGCCTTTTCGGCGTCCAATGATAGGAGAGCTGTATCCGGTGCTTCTTTATTAAAATAGATAATATTAAATAGTCTTCTTACATTATGGAAGCCTTGTCTCCCCTTTATAAAGCCATTCTGATCTCGGTTAATAATATTTGGTAATATTTCTTGTAGTCATCTTGCTAAAATTTTACAGATTATCTTAAGGTCAGCATTTAATAGGCTTATTGGTCTCATATTTTCACATTTATTAGAGGGCTTACCTGGTTTTGGCAACAGTATAATTAAGGCATTATTCATGTATGGTGGTAAATTACTATTTTGAAATGCTTCTAAAACCATTTCCAAAAATGGTTTTATTAATTTATTCTTAAATTTTTTATAGAGGTCAACTGGAAGACCATCTGGTCCTGCACTTTTTCCTGATTTCATATTATCAATGGCTAACCCAACTTCTTCTTGACTAATTTTAGACTCCAGTATCTCCCTGTTTTCATTTGGAATACACGGCATAGATAATCCGTCCATAAACCCATTTAGTTTTGTTAAGTCAGTTTCATTTTTTGTATCATATAATTTTTCATAGTAATCTCTAAAGGCACTATTAATTTCTAAAGGATCTACAACAGCCTGTCCGTTACTTATAATACTGGTAATTGGTGTTTTAAATTCTAATTGTTTAATCTGCCATGCCAATAATTTTCCTGATTTTTCACCTTGTTCATAAAAGGTTTGCTTCAATCTTAGAAGACTCGAGGCAGCTCTATTTGCTGATTTTTTGTCATATTCAGCTCTCAAAATCAGTAATTCGTTCTCTAACTTTGGGTCACTTCCTGCATACACTTTTTCTTGAAGAATTTTTATTTTATGTTCCAATTGGACTCTCTCCTCTCGAGTCTTCTTAGATTTTGAACCTATATAACTAATAATATGCCCCCTAATAAAAGCTTTGAAAGCCTCCCACTTTATACATGCTGATGTTTGTGTAGTATTGATATCAAAGAACTCATCTATCTGTTTTTCTATGTACAGTGGTACCTCTACTTACGAACGTCTCTACATACGAAATTTTCAGGTTACGAGACGCCTCAACGGGAAAATATTGCCTCTAGTTACGAACAAAATTTCAGGATACGAAAGGCAAAAAAAGTACGCGCTCCTCGCAGCTCCCGTATTTTACCGAACGTAAACATACCTGTAGCTGCTCTGCCATTGGCTATCGCCTAGCATCTTCCTGGTATCCCATTGGCCACGAATGGGTGTGTTTGGTTGATCTCGCTTTATCTTATTATTATTTACTATTCTTACTACTTTATTTTATCCTTCTTACCTCTTGTAAGACTGTTGACTGAACTACACAATTTAGAGAAAAAAAAATTGTTAACTGCCATGTTTATCACCATCTACGTTATAACTCTGTACTTTCACCTTGTTCTTAATAAAGTTTTGGGAAAAAAAAAAACAACATCAACGATCAGCACGGTATTAAAACAAAAGGAAGCCCTTACAAGCCGATAAAAGCAAACGTCCTTGGATCGTTTCATCACAAAACATCAGGCAAAAACAACTGATGAGACAGAACATGAACCAAAGAAGGCAAAAGGTGACGCTGACGCCGACGCCGACGATCACAGTTAAAAGGTAAATGAACATAATTTTTATTATTCTTTCTCTTTTATTATTCTTTCTCTCATTTTAAACTCTCATTTTATGTTTATTGTGCAGTAATCTAATTGTAACATGTATTTGTTACATGTTTTGATGCGTTTTTACGATTTATAAAAAAATTATGCCCGAATTTTGGGGGCTTGGAACGGATTACGGCATTTACATGTAAAATGCGCCTCTACTTACGAATTTTTCACGTTACGAGAATTCTTCCGGAACGAATTAAATTCGTAAGTAGAGGTACCACTGTACTTAACAAATTCCTCATCCTGAAGCCATTTATGCTGAAATTGCCACCTACCTGGTTCCTTTGTCAGTTTCTTATCTACATATATTAGACAGCAGGGTGCATGATCAGAGATCACAATATTTTCATAGAAGCAGTTTTGAATCTTGGACCTTAATTCTGTGGAGATCAAAAAATAGTCAATACGTGAGAATGTCTTGTAGGTATTGGAATAACAAGAGTAGGCTTTAACTTGTGGTTTCATTTCTCTCCATATATCTAGCAATCTCAATTCTTTCATAAAATGATTAATGATCATCCTGCATCCATTGCGCGTACAGTCCAGTCCTGTTGATCTGTCTATACCGGGATTCAATGTACAATTAAAATCCCCTGCTATTATATGTTGCCCTGTAAGTGATGATAAAATAAGAAATAAATTAGCAAAGAAATTTTGATCATCTATATTGGGACAGTATAAATTCACCAGATTTATATTTTCTAATAACAAAGATCCTTGAATGATTAGATATCTTCCAAATTTGTCTCCAATTACATTTTTCACTTGAAATGGGATTGATTTATGTATGAGAGTCATAACTCCCCTGGCTCGGGATGGAAATGATGAGGTGAATACACTTCCTTGCCATCTTCTCCTAATTCTTTTTACATCCTCCTCTATTAGATGAGTTTCTTGTAAAAACACAATTTTTGAACCTATGTCTTTTATTTTAGTCATAACTTGTTTAAGTTTTTTTAAATTTTGTAGACCTCTGCAATTCCATGAAGTTAAATTAAGATTAACGCTTTGGTCTATGATCAATAAGGAGTTTGAGATTACCTCGCAATGTAAACATGCTCATACAGAGAAGCAAAAACATGAGTGGTTGAACATTCATCCTACAAACTGTCATATCCGGCTCTAGGGAGCCGGGCAATCAGAGCCAGGGGCAAGCCAGTGAGTCGTGATATTTTATTCAGGGTAAAGGGGAAGGGATGAGGAGAGCACAGATACTCATGCAGACGTACACTCACAGGTTGCACAGCGCAGAGGTAAGCAGCTCGTACCGGACGTGGGGGTAGCAAGACGTACATACTCACAGCGGGATACAAACACAGGAATGCTGCAAGAGGAGTATAAGCTGACACCAGACGAAGGGGCTTCAGCTTAGCAATGTGTTTATGTCGCAGCCCCGAGTCATCGAGGCTGCTCCCATTTATCCTCATTGGCAGCGCCCCAGCTGATGAAGACTAATTGGCCCCAGCCGTCCGTAATGCTGCCAGCTGGGGGCCAGCTGAGACGCTGCTCAATGGGAAGCAGGGATGAGGGAAAACATGGGCTGAGTGCCGAGACGGCATCTCAACCCATGGTGACAGAGCCCCTCCCTCAAGGTCGGGCTCCTGAACGACCAGGAACATCCCAGCCCCCCCCCCACCACCACCACCTAGGGTGGGAGGAAGGGAGGCGGACCGGAGGGGAAGAAGCCAAGGGAAGGACAACACCAATGGGGCAATGTAGGGTAGCGGGAAAGAAAAACCCAAATACAATACTGACAAAACAGAATAATTAACCCAGGTACAGATGGGGAGAAGAACTGGGTCAGCACGCCGGTTACATACTACCCAGAGAGTACCAACCATGCGTGACCCAGAGCAAGGAAAAAAGAACCACCAAAAAGGTACAGGGCAAAAAATGCTGAGTACGGTTAAATAAAGGGGAACCTATACACAGCGCTAATTTAAGTACATACACACAGTCACCAAGAAAAGTGAGGGTGACTGGAACAAATGACAATTATAGAGCATGGTGTTACGGAAAACAAGGCACATGACTCTATAATGAACCAACAGGACAAAAAAGAAATACTGAGTGCAGGCAAAGAAAAACCCACACACACGAATATATAAATACCCAGTCACCTAAAGAAATGAAAGTGACTGGAATAAATGGATAACTGCAGAGCATGGTGTTACGGAAAACAAAACATAACTCTACAATACAAAAAACGAGGCTAAAAACATGGCACAAAAAGTAAAATGCTGAGCATGAGCGATGGAAAACACAGCACTATAAAAACGAATCCACCAACAGGACAAAACATTACACCCGAGTGACCTTAATAACAAAAGAAAAAGTGACACCCGAGGTGAATGGCAGGCAGAGTCCAAAAATGGCCGAGATGGCTCCGGAGATCTCCCCGCCCATTGTCCAGCTGGCGAATCAGGGAAAGAGAAGTGTTCGGACGGCGAACTCTGGACCCAGATCCCAGGAATCCAGTCCACCGGCAGCCGAACCAGGCTGCCCAGAGGGAAACAGACCAGTGGGGGGAACCAGATCACCGAACCGAAAGTTCTGTGGGTCGGGTCGTCGACCCGCATCACTCAACCACCAGGACCGTTGAGACGGGCGAAGGATCAGAGCGGATCCTGGTGGAAGAGGCTCAGGGGAGAGCCGATGACGAGGGTGGCGGGCGTCAGGCCGCAGGAAAACGGCCACCTCCTCACCGGACCTGGACAATACTGGGGCAGCACCCACGTCGGACCCCGATCGGGCCTCAGGCGAACCCACGTTGGACCCCGACTGGGTCTCGGGCGAACCCACGTTGAATACTGCACCAGAACCGACCTCCAACGTTGAACCCGGACCCTCCAGCACCACGAGGAACAGCAACTCCTTGCCGGTGACCCTGGAAGAAGGCTCAGAAGAGAAAACAGAACCGGGATCAGGATCACCGGCAGCGCCAGAACCCGGCGAGACGAGTTCAGACGCAGCGGACGGCTGCACCCGGCTCGTCTCCCCTGGAGATAGGCTGAAGTGCTTGGGGATAAAAAGAGAGAAAAGAAAGGAGAGCACTCGCCTGATCTCGGGTTCTGACGCCGTCCAGGACTGCGAAGATCCAGGATCCGTCGTCAGGAGGTCGTTGTCAGGCTCCCATCTAGCCGCGTCGGGCCCCGCAGCCAGCACGATGGTCAGTGCAGCTTGAGATCCCTCCAGCTCAGGTAACCCCGCCGACGATCCACTCGGCGTGAAGCCAGAAGAATCTCGTCCCGCCGGACCGAACCGCTCCTCCGTGGAGACCCGGGGACGCTCAGTCGTCGGCGTAGACTCCACGCAGCAGTCAGTCCCCCTCCTCCGTCCGCAATGTAGCTGCGGAACCACAGGCCCTCTCCATATCCCACCACGTTGACCCGGAGCCGGGGACCGCTCGGCGGAGAGAGACACAGAGGATGCGGGATTAGGCATACAGGTTACAGCAGGTGGGGAGAGTTCAGGGAGCTGCGAACCCTGAACTTCTCCTCCAGGGATGTGACAGAGCAAATCATTAAGCAGGTGTGAAAAAACAATGACTTGCCTGCCCCCTGGAGGTTGAGTATCGCCTGCTGTAGTGGAATCTGCTTCTTCCTCTCCCCGCCCGGCGATAACGGAGGACCCCCCGGGAATTCGTCTGAGGATCGCTCGCGTTGTCTCCAGCAGAGAGCTCACCAGGCCGGGATTCCAGGCACACACAGCGGTCAGGAAGCGCGTCGAGGAGGAGGGGGAAACAGCCGGGGTGAGCCAGCCCGAATGTCCAGGAATGACAGCGGGGGAACGAGGCTCAGGGGACGAGGCTGTAGAATCTCCACACTGACGAGGGGAAGGGATGACAGCTGCGTGGGAGGAATGGTCCTGACGATGACCCAGAACTGGATCCGGACGAGGTTCGTGCAGAGGTGACTCGGCAATGTGATGACGACTACTCCCAGGGGACGAAGCGAGGGGGAAACCCAGGATTCGCCGCTCCAGATCGGAGATCGAGACGAGGAAGGCGTCGAGCACGGGAAAGCTTCGTAGCCCTGAAGTCCTCACCATCAATCTCACTGCCGCCGCCACATGCCTGAAGGTGGTGACAGGAAACACAGTAGAGCTCGCGACAGCCACTCGACCCCGGACATAACTGCTGTCAGCTGCGGCTCCTTGAAGGGAATCCCGAGTGACGTGGCGCAGGTCGGGGGAAGTCCTCTGGTTGGCGCGAACTCCCGGACTGGAATAGCGGCAGGAACGGGACTCCGAAGCGGGGAAAGACGTCGCCCACTTCGACTCCCTGCCGGGATTTCCATCCACCCCGTGGAGCTTCTCTCGCTGTGTACCTGCAGCGTCTATCCTGGCACTGTCCTCCAGATGGTACAGAGAGTGAGGTTGACAGTCCAGGAGTTCCTCAGCACGGCCCGGATGCCAGCGTCTCGCGTTGGAGGCGTCGTGCAGGGTGAAGAACGTCCCGTCGACAGCCTCCGAGATGGACCTCAGCTCGTCGCCCTGGCGCCGGAAGTGACTCCTGGGAAACGGCATGCTAGCAGCGCTGACACCCGGACAGAAAGGTACATTTCCACAGCGACTCACGGCCGCCGGCAACTCTTCTGGCTGCGACATACTGTCATATCCGGCTCTAGGGAGCCGGGCAATCAGAGCCAGGGGCAAGCCAGTGAGTCGTGATATTTTATTCAGGGTAAAGGGGAAGGGATGAGGAGAGCACAGATACTCATGCAGACGTACACTCACAGGTTGCACAGCGCAGAGGTAAGCAGCTCGTACCGGACGTGGGGGTAGCAAGACGTACATACTCACAGCGGGATACAAACACAGGAATGCTGCAAGAGGAGTATAAGCTGACACCAGACGAAGGGGCTTCAGCTTAGCAATGTGTTTATGTCGCAGCCCCGAGTCATCGAGGCTGCTCCCATTTATCCTCATTGGCAGCGCCCCAGCTGATGAAGACTAATTGGCCCCAGCCGTCCGTAATGCTGCCAGCTGGGGGCCAGCTGAGACGCTGCTCAATGGGAAGCAGGGATGAGGGAAAACATGGGCTGAGTGCCGAGACGGCATCTCAACCCATGGTGACACAAACTACACACAAACAAATTCCCCCTTCCCACATTCGTGGTAATCCCCCCAAAATAAAAAAAAAATTCCGTCTCCCGCTATAGCCATCGACCGCTCCACACCCGCGAGGACCAGCCAAAGCCACTCCTTCTTCATCCTCCCAATCACCCTAACTCTACTGCTTTTAATGACGTAACATTAACTCTCTTCTGTAGTTTTCCAGCTTAACTCCAAAATTTTATAGCAACTTTGTACATCATAGGTTGGTTTTTTTTAATATATAATACAATCTATATTTTGTAAACTTGCTATGTGCTTCAGATCAGTTAGATGCCTGTGCAAATGCTTAAATATTCTACCTTATATTTTGTTCATGCTTCATGCTTAGCTCCCACCAGTCTCTCCTTGGATCTGCTTGATGAGCTCCTGCGCCTCCTGAGGGGTCTTGAAGGTGTGGGTTCTGCCCTTATATGTGACCAGCAGTCTTGCAGGATGAATCACTCCATGACGAATCCCGAGGTTGCGCAGCTCTTTACGGGCGGGGTCAAACTGTTTCCTTAATTGTTGGATTCCTGTGGCCAAATCTGGGTAGAACCGCACCTGTTGATCCTGGTATTTAACTTTTCCTTTGGCTCGCGCCGCGTTGGAGACCGTCATCTTGTCTCTGTAACTGAGGAACTTCATAATCAGCGTCCTCGGTGGTGCCTTATTATCTCTCGGTGGGCCGATTCAGTGTACGCTCTCTAAGACGACCGATGACTGCAGCTCTGCGTTGTTCAGCGCTTCTGGAATCCACTTTTCCAAAAAGGAACATGGGTCCCGACCCTCGGTTCTCTCCGGGAGGCCCACCAGCCTCAGGTTGTTCCGTCTCGACCGAGATTCTAAGTCCAGGACATTATCTTCCAGACGTTTATTTTTTAATTCCAATGTGCGCACCTTTAATTGTAGGCTGGTGACGTCATCCTCAGCGCTGGAAACTCGGAGCTCCACTTGTGATACTCATTCCATACAGTCGCTTATTTCCTTTCTCATTCCTTCTATCGCTGCTATAATCCCATCAAATTTAGCGGAAAAGTCTGCTGTCATTGCGCTAATGGCAACGAGCACCGCACCTGTGCCCTCGCCAGCAGTCACCGCTCCGCCGTTAGCTTGCTCTGCCATAGTCTCTGGAGATTTTTCTGCTTCGTCACGAACGTGGAAGTCCGTTAACTTGGACTGTTTTGGCGTTTCAGTTTTTCCTCCACCTGATTTCCCAGCCTTAGGCTTTACCGGCATATCCGCGCCCAAACGCTGGGATAGGTTTTGTTCAAATTGAGAGAGTTATTTGCCGACTTTTTATTTTTAGGAGCAGAGCCGAGTGAAACACGTCTTCCTACGTGGCCGCCATAACCGGAAGTCCCAAATACTTATTTTACTGAGGAATTTACCAGTTAATTCATTAAAAATCCTTCAATGTGATTTTCTGGATTTTTTTTTTTTCTCATTTTGTCTCTCATAGTTGAGGTATACCTATGATGAAAATTGGAGACCTCTCTCATCTTTTAAGTGGGAGAACTTGCACAATTGGTGGCTGACTAAATACTTTTTTGCCCCACTGTATGTAATAATGTTAATTTTTTTTGTCAGCATATCAGCAAGCATAGTATTCATATTCACTTACATGCACAAGCAGGTATGCAACTTCAAGTGTAGTTCCAGATCACAGTGAATCCAGGCAAATGTCCTGTATGGTGACATAGTTACAGCAAAACGAATGCCAAGGGAGCTCAGGGCCACAAAGGTGAAAAACACCAAACATCCGCCATTCCCTTATTCAGATGTATACGTTTTCCATTTTGTCCATTTTGCAGTACATAAATCAGCGATGGGCAACTGGCGGCCCACCCCCTCATCCACTGCAGCCTGCCAGTCCATTTCCAAAAATCAATTATTTATTTATATCACATTTACCGTATTTGGAACTGCATTCTTAAATGCAATTATAGAGTCCATCAGCAGAGGGAGCACTAATTGAAATCTTAGATGCTGTCTACATGCAAGTGATCAAAGCATTGTTGCCAACTTGGTGACTTTCTCTCTAAATCTGGTGACTTTTCAAATCCTCTTGGTGACTTTTTTCTATCAAAAGCGACTAGTGACAAATCTAGTGACTTTTTCTGGTGTTATTGGAGACTTTTCTGGTATTTTGGAGACTCTGGCTCGAAAGCACTATTACTCTGCAGTTACTGTCCTCAACAAGAAGCAGGTGCTAGCCTCTCCCCATCCCAAAGCACTCACAGGCGGTCAGTCTCACAGTAGCCTCGTGCAGCAGTTAGCTGCAGTCAGAGAGGAGACCCATGCCACTCGCGTCCAGACTGCAAATGAATTGCACGTGCACAACCTCCCCGCCCCCCACCAACCCCGCCCTGTTTTACAAAGCGGGATGTAAATGTTTCTTCACTGTCAGTGTCACACTAATCACACTGCATTTGACTTACAGCCTCAGTCACATACTCACCTCGTCCACTGTGTGTGTGTCTCTCTGTGAAATAAGCTAAACATCTAGCTAGCAAGCTCATCATGTTGCAGTCTAAACTGTATGCTCAAAAATACAGAAAGGAGAGGGACTCAAACCCTGAATTCAAAGGCTGGTTAAAGCCATTTATTGGAGATGATACAGGGGCATACTACCTGTACTGTCCCAAGCCCAGATAAAGGAGGAGGGTTGGATGTAGAGCTAGCAGTTTCCCCCACATAACAGTCTTTTGATTAAATTTGATATTCTAACATTTAACAATGCAGAACAAAATTGATTTATGTAATGTGGGTCTAGGCAAAGCATTAAAGTCATGAAGTTATTTTGAGAAGTGATGGCTTATTTAAATGGCAAAATTAAAACAAACAAAGCAAGAATCAACAGAAGAAAGTTTATTTGTAGTTTTAAACATATTTAGGATGTTTTTTTACTCATTTTTTTTCTCTCCCGCAACAGTATTCTTCGTCTATTACAATTACATGCAAATGGACAATTATGCAAATTAGGTGATGACATCATTTAGCGACTTCTAGTGACTTTTAGGACAGTCAATGGCTACTTTCCTTACTGAGGAGTTGGCAACGAGAGTGAGGGAGCCACAGAGGGAGTGCATTGGCGGAGAACATGTTTTTAAGGTATGTTGCCTGCTAAGACCACATTAATAGTCTGTAAACAGCAGTAAATGTACAAAGTAGGCTGCTTTTAAACAAGAATAAATACTACTGAGGAGCTGTAGCATTTATTCTTGTCTGGCAGATGAAGCCTCATGGAGCTCGGAGGCTTTTCTTCTAATTGTGCAGAAAAATATTCAAATCTTTGGGTTTTTTTCTAAAGACCATGACTGAAGCACTGACAGTTTCAATCCCATGTCAGCAGTAAAAGTTCAGAGATTGTGGTCGTTGTAATCTGCTGATTTGTTTTGTTTGTTTGTTCATTTACACCAGTGGTTCTTAAACTTTTTTTAATTCCTCATTTTGGGGAGCCATTAACAAGCCCACCTACCCACAACTATTTCTCTGTCCCTCCACACCCACAATTAATCCAAGAGCAAGCTAAGCCTTGTCATATTTCCTTTTCTTCTTGGCTTTTTTCGTTAATTATCGTCTGGAATTTCTCTTTGCTCATCATTTTGATGGAGAGAGTTTTAAAAATTAGGTCGTGATATAATTTTATGCATCCATTCGTCTTGTACTGCTTAATCTTTTTTGGGTCGGGGCCAGGGGGAGGGGGGGGTGATACTAGAGCCTATCCCAGGATCTTTGGGTGGGAGGCAGGGCACACGCTGGACAGATCGCCAGTCCATTGCAGGGCAGATATAATTTACCAGTAATTTTAATTCTTACATGATAAAACACTGAGTAGCTTTTATTTTTATTTGCATTTTCAGTTTTAATTGTGAAACTTTTGACTTTGCAGGAAATAATACACCCCCCCCCACACACACACACGGAAGGTTTACATGTAAATCTGGCCCCCGGGAAGTGAGGAAAAAATTTTGTGGCCCTCACTACCACCAAAGTTGCCCATCCCCAGTGTTGGGAATAACGCCATTAATTTTGCAGTAACGTGCTCTGTAACAAAATTACTGTTTAAAAATTCAGTAATGCGTTACAGTTATTGAAATTTGATCAGATGCTTTACTCATTTTATTAATATGGATAGATATTTTTAATGCAAATAAATGAATATACAAACTGACGCTACTGTAGCTGACACAGCCGTCAGTTGACGTGACCTGTTGCAGAGAGCTGAGTCTTCATTGCTGAGTGGAGGAAAAGATGAAGCTACTTTGTTTTTGTGGAAATAGACAGATTATTTTTCCTGTGTCACAGTTAAGGACAAAAGCACATTGATGGGTTGGAAGCTAAAGTGTGATTGAGACCTACTACAATCTTCAGAAGCGCCTGAGAACAGCAACAAAGCTTCGATAAAGCTAGTGTAAAGTAACGACTAGCTATGCTAACAACAATGGATCTGCGTTATCTGAACAGCCACAGCTGGATGTAGAGTGGAAATACTCTTGTCTCAACAGCCACAGCTGGATTTCAAGCACAGGTATGCATCTGAACAGTTTGTGACCCAGCAAGAATTGCTGATATGCGAATGTGATAATGGTCACTTTCCATTAGACAGCTGAGACTGATCCACTGACGTTAAAACACATTTACTTGCTACCTGGATAAAGATTATTCAAAAAAGGATTTTGATCTCCAAAAGGAATTTGAGGAACTGGATCATGTCTCTGTCACAGCAGACATTTGGACTGTGGATAATGGACATTTTCTTTGAATCACTGCACATCAGATTAAATCCACATCATAAAGGTAAGATAAACATGGATAGCTTTATGCAGTGTTGCCAACTCTCACTCCAAAATGAGGAAATTGCTGGCAATATCATGTTGATTTTCTTCAGATTTTTCCCACAGTAAGAGCTCTCAAGGAAGGATGAAGCGGACTGAACTTGTTCTGAAAGCTCTGTCTGAAAACAGTCTGTTTTCAGCCTGACATTAATAAGCCCATAATGCAAGTTCATAAGTTTATTTATTTATAAAGGGAACAGTGCCTATTAATCAACATAAGACATGTAAATATGCAGCATACAAAATTATAGCTGAAGCTAATTTCCATCTTGTGTCCCCTGGCCAGCCAATTTCAGCCCCATAGAACAGAAAACACAATACAACAACAATAGACAATGATAAAGAAAATGAAGCAATACAACAATAACAATAGCACTAGGGCAGCAATCCATTAATTCATTTAATGTAATACATTAAATTATCTTGCCATGTATGCAAGATGACTTAAATATGCATTTAAAAGTAATGTGAAAGTTACTTTTCCAAGTAACCAGTTTGTTTAATTATGCAGTAATTGGTAAAGTAACTCAGTTACTTTTCAAACGAAGTAACTAGTAACTGTAATTAGTTACTATTTTTTAGTAACTTGCCCAACACTACCCATCCCTGATATACTGTAAATCATTCTTCAATCACAGCAAAAACATTACTCTTTCCAACTCATGAATGTCTTTAGTTATTTCAAACCAAATATCCACCATTGGTGGGTCCGTCTGCAACCATCTACAAGTAATAGCTTTTTTTTCGCTGCCGCTGTGAATATTTTCAAGAGATATCTATCATTTCCTGTTGTTTCTTCTGGCAGGTCACCCAAATAAAAATACTGCAAAAGTAAGTGGAATGTGTATCCTCAAAACCACATTCCGAGGGAGTCTGGAGACATGGAGTCTGAATGGGCCATGTTCTCCACCTCTGTTGTTGAAACGGCGGCCCAGAGCTGCGGCCGCAAGGTGGTCGGTGCATCTCGTGCTGGCAACCCCCGAACCAAGTGGTGGATACCAGTGGTGAGGGGGGCCATTAAGCTGAAGAAGGAGTCCTATCAAGCTTGGTTGGCTTGTGGGACTCCCGAAGCAGCTGAGGTGTACCGGCAGGCCAAGCGGAGTGCAGCTCGGGTGGTTGCTGAAGCAAAAACCCGGGTATGAGAGGAATTCGGTGAGGCCATGGAACAAGACTTTCGGTCGGCTTCAAAGAGATTCTGGCAAACTGTTCGGCGGCTCAGGAGGGGAAAGCAGCTCCCCGTCCACACTGTGTATGGTGCAGATGGGACACTGTTGACTTCAACTGGGGATATCGTCGGGCGGTGGAAGGAACAGTCTGAGTTCCTTCCACCTTCCACCTTCCTTCCAGTCCCCAACAGCCTGACCGGGAATTGCTCGGAAAGTGAGCACCAGGATCTCAAAGTGGACGCAATACAGAACAGGGAGCCAATGGAGTGATCTGAGGACAGGTGTAATGTGGTCTCTCCTGTTTGCACGTGTCAAGAGCCTCGCAGCAGAGTTTTGAACAAACTGCAGACGGGCCAGTTCCTTCTTGTCCAAACAGGTAAAAAGGCTGTTACAGTAGTCCAGACGTGAGGAGACAAATGCGTGAATGATCATCTCCAGCTCTTTGTGTGAAACCATGGTCCTGAGCTTGGAGATATTTCGCAGTTGGAAGTGGCAGTTTTTTATCAGTTGTTTGGGGTAATGTTCCAATGACATGGCCTTATCAAAGGTGACACCCAAGTTTCTCAGCTTTGTTTTAACTGTACTGCCCAAGTCACCAAGGTATTGTTTTATGCCTGATATGTCGCTGTCTGGGGCAATGATCAAAGTCTCCGTTTTGCCAAAGTTTAGCTGGAGGCTGTTGTCATTAAGCCACTGCTTTATGTGGGACAGGCAGTTTGTTAAGGAGCTGAGTGTATGGAGCTCAGACTTGTTGAACGAGCAGTATATCTGGATGTTGTCTGCAAAGAGATGATAGGAGATGTTGTTGTACCGCTGTATGATGCGGCCAAGGGGGAGAATGTACAGTAGGAACAGTAGTGGCCCCAGGACAGAACCTTGACTCATCAGCCGCTTTAATAAGTACACCTATTGTTGGATCTCTGTTGCCTTCAGAACTACCTTATTCTTCGTGGCATAGATTCAACAACGTGCTGGAAGCATTCCTCAGAGATATTGGTCCATATTGATATGCTAGCTACATACAGTTGCTGCAGATTTGTTGGCTGCACATTCATGGTGCTCCATACATGCATTCATTATTTCTTGTTGTTTATGCCAAATTCTGACTATACCATCTTAAAATTGAGACTCCAACATGGCAACTTTTTTCAATGTTTTGCTATCAGTTTTGGTGAGTCTGTGTGAATCGTAGCTTCAGTTTCCTGTTCTTAGCTGAGAAGAAGGGCTCTAGTTGAGGTCTCCTGTTGCTGTAGCCTATCTGCTTCAAGGGTCAATGTTTTGTCCTTTCAGAGATGCTCTTCTATATACCTTAGTTGTAATGAGTTGCTATTTGAGTTACTGTTACCTTTTTGTTAGCTTGGACCAGTCTGGCCATTCTTCTCTGATCAACAAGGCATTTGGGCCCAGAGAACTGCTGCTCACTGAATATTTTCTCTTCATTCCATTCTCTGTAAACCCTAGAGGTGGTTGTGCATGGAAATTCCCGCAGATCAGCACTTTCTGAAATACTCAGACCAGAATGTCTGGTAATAACAACCATGCCAGCTTCAAAGTCGCCATTCTGATGCTCTGATGCTTGTTTTGAGCTGGATTTGCAGCTTGTCTTGACTATGTCTATATTCCTAAATGCACTGGGTTGCTGCCATGTGATTGGCTGATTAGATATTTGGATTAACAAGCAGTTCAACAAGTGTATTTATTAAAGTGGCCAGTGATTTTAAGTTCATTGGTCAGCAAACTTTGACACTGAAATTCGACGAATCTACTTTTTGAATTTAGAAATAAAACTAGTTGGGTTTGGGTTGAAATTTCTTATCATTACTGTACATTTAAAGTGTAACGCATATGGTAGAAACAAGTTTAGTAAAAAATAAACTTTTCTGTATATTTTTATCAAATTTTAGTTGATGTGCTAGTTTTTGTTCCCTTAAATTTCCTGCTTTTTTTTTCTTGTAAAATTGAGTGTATATTTTTTCCTGTAATTTTTTTTTCTCGAACATTTTCTTTTGGTAAATTTGCATTCCTCCCACTCAGAATATTTCCACACTTTTTTTTTTCAGTTTATTTGAGTTAAGACCCCAAGATGAACATGTGTGTTTGCCCCAATGTTTTCTGTGTTCTTGGCATTATAGGAAATGTTGATGTTATGGATATAGTCACTTGTTTTTCATGCATACTCTGCAAACCATTTCTGCTTGTTGAAGATGGCTTCTTCCCCTGAGTTCATACAGCCGTTATGAGCTTTTTTTTTTTTTTATACCTTTTGTCATTTTTGTTTAAGTGGTGAACAGATAAGAATGGGATGTGACTATGTGAGGGGACAGCAGTCAGATCTCATTGTGAACACCAGTTTAATACCAGGCATAAATGTATGTGATTAATCTGGAGTTAACTCAATTGCTATCCAATCACATTAAAATGCTTTGCCAGGTGAAATGGAACTTCTTACTTTCCTTTTCTAAATGACGTACAAAACTAATTTTTCCACTCTGTGCTAAATTCGGTGTTCATTTTCTTGTACTACTTAATGTTATCAAGTCTTCTAAATTGTAAAGTTTTCTTTGAGTTCTTAGTCCCTCTTTTTCAATTTTCATCTTCTCATACATTCGTTGTTTGGTGTCCTTCATTTGAGTCCTCACCCCTTGATTTTTTTGCAAGTATTTCTATAAACAATATGAATAGATATTTTGAAATGTCAGTTTTGATCTTTAATATTGAGTAGTTTTTCTATTCACAGTTAGGCCTTAAACTCTATTCAGTAGCATTTTGTCATTATTTTCTGTACATTTTACACAACATTCATTTTTTTTAAACAGAGTTGTAATTACTGTATGTTAAGGAAATCTAGAAACTGTTAAAGTTTCATTTAGACATTAATCACAATACTTTCACTTTTGCTTAAAAATACCCTTTGAACTTTCTTTTTCTGACTTGGAACTTCCTGTTGGTCTTTGTCTTCTCTCTGCGAGGTTAGTAGCTGTCCGTGCCTTTCTCCAACAGTCTGTTAACTGACAAGCTTCGAGCATTTGGCGAGATGTTATCCAGCAGCAGAGCTCATCTACAACTCTGACAGCCCAAAGCACCTGCCAAAGGATCTTCTTACCTGCACTATATGCTGTGAGTGAGCAATGCTCAATGCTGAGGGAACTGTTTCAGACTCCCTCATGTTGGAATTTTTCAGCTTGTTCAAGTGTTTCCTTTTTCTTTGATTAGACAGAGGAAGCCAAGAAGATACTTTCATGGATAATGAGACACTGGACAGAGGTTTTATTTGTTTCCCAAGCTAAGGTCTCCATTGGCCTTTTGGCAGATGTGCTGAGTCTAGAATGGAAAACTCTCACCATTATCGTATCTTTTTACTTATTAAATGCAAATTGGTAAAATGCATATACAGTAACATAATTTTTTACCAATAGAACATAATGACTTACCTCTGCACTACAAGGTGCTCATTTTATCCTCTAGAGATCCTCGGGGTGTTTTTTTTTTCTTTGACTGATGCAATCTGGATACAGCTGAGGAGGTAGATGAGAAGAATTTAATTTGCTCTCCTTTCTACTTCAGTGCCTGCAAACTTAAGGTCTTATGTGTAATGCAGTCGTGACCATGATAGATAAGCCTGCATAAGTCTACAAAGCCAGCTTCAATGCATCTGAGATTAGTTGTTCTTCCCTCTGTGGATCTGTGGCAGCAGTGGAGACGACCCTGGCCTTGGCAGCAGGACGGCTGGACATAAAAGTCTCAGAGAACCCAGGCCGTTCCTCATAAGAGCATGTGCCATAATTAGAGCCATAATGGCATCTGAATGCAGTGCAGGTTAATGAAACTCTGTCTCTGCGAGGGAACAAGGGGCTTTTGGGTAAAGAAAACAGCAGGGTTCTGCCAGGAGCCCGATGATAGCAATTTGCAGAGTGAGTTATGTCCTATAACCTAAAAGCAGCGAGTACTTTGAGCATGTTTTGTTCTTAAATGGGGTATAGTTTTCCATTTCCCACCCATTAATATGCATAGAACAGCTAATGAGGCTGAACCAACTAAGATAATAAGATTCTGAGGCTGCAGCACCACTGACTGCATTAATAGTGTATGACTTTGTGGTGAGGCATTTGTCTCAGAATGCCTTTAGACATAAGCGCAAAATGGAAACCTAAAGAAACTGTGTTCAGTGATGAATACAGCGAGGTTTTGATCTGCATTTTGCAGTTATTGCACTGTCAAAATGCTCTGGAATAGAGGACCCAAATCCAATTGAGATTACCATTTAATGAGTATTAAAGGACTCGTTTAATTAGTTATTTTTCACATTTTAATTTGTGTATTACTCATTATCTGTACAAACTGGTATCATAAATTAAAGCTAATTTATTATAGCAGGTCAGAAGATTTGAAATGTTGATGCATCATTTTGCATCATGTAGCTCTAACTGTTGCCTCCTGCTTTCCTTGAGAAGAGATATTTTCTTTCATATAACACTGAATTAACTCACCTGTGCCAATGCGCTCCAATCATGGAAATAAAACATTGATCTCTTCAGATCCAACACCTTGTAGTTGAACCTGCAGTGAGAGCAACTGTGGAGGTTGTCTGTTGGTGTATTGGCAGACTGTGGGGGGTTATTAACCATATCTATAAATATAAAAGAAGTGCATCGTCCTCTAGGAGGGAAAACCTCTGATTTTTGCCCTCTTCCTGTCAGCAGTTTTCCACATTCGTGCATTAGTGTTGTCTCCTCTCAGTAAATAATGTGTCCTCATTCAGTCACAGTGAAGAGAGAGAGCATTTGACTACAATGGGCTATTATTGGCTATAATAGGGATGAAGCAGACTCTCAGGAGAGACTGGGAGTCTTGTGAACTGGAAATGTCTGCTGTTCATCACAGCATTTTACAGCCAACGTTTTCTCTGCTAGAGCAGCATCACTGCCCCAGGATAGCTTACACTGACGCCTCACTTCATTTACACAGTGCAGTTTTGCTTCTGCTTGAACAGAAACTGCTGTTCGGTGTTGGGAAAAACTGAAAAACAGGACCACTTGACCAGCCCCCATGTATAGATCCATAAGTACTACTGAAGAGAAGTCCTCCTCCCTTCCCTGCAAAAGTCCAACCATCCATCTTAGAGAATGAGTATCATCCTCACTTCATTATGCTATGTGGACCTTCCTCTTCATCCTCCTTTTGCACAGCGTAACCCAGGAGTCGTCTTCCTCATTGCTCATCTCTGTTTTGTTCTTACAGCATACCACCTACTAAGTTAACATTACCACCTACTTTCCTATCTTTCATCCTCCACATTTACCAGACGCTCTAACCTAATGCAGCCGTGACCATAACATGACTCTCCGTTGCGCCCTCTTTAGCTACCCCTCCTTTTGAAGGACCCCCCCCCCCCCTTCCCTTCTCTCCTCCTCCCCCCTCCCCCCCCCCCACCCTGACCCTCCTCTCTCCACCCCCTTAGCTGGACCCCTCTCTCTGGTGCGGGGCCTGGCTGTCAGGCCCTCTCCTGTGAGTGCGGCTGCTGTGATTTCCTCTGGGCCATCAGGTGGGCTGCTGCTAACTAGCCAAGCCTGAGACAGGGTGACCTCAAGCCTCAACATGATGGGTCTGAATCAACAATGTGTTCGCCTAAACAGGGAGGGAGAGACCAAACAACTTAGAGGGCTGCCTGCCAGCAAGTAAACCAGCAAGGCTGCTTTTCAAACTTATCTACCAGTGGAATTATTTTATAGTACAAGTATGCATTTAATTTGTTTCCTTAAACGTGTGTGTTGGGTCTACGTTATGTGTTTTTAATCTATACTAAACGGCTTTCATTTGGGCGTGTTTGCTGCAGTGCTTGTCGCAGTGGTGCCTCACAGTAGGTGTATTGTAAATCAACTGGGTGCTGCGTGAACTGTCATTATAGTGATCATTAACACTCGTGATATCATCAGCGCATGGCAGATACTTAATTATCGGATCCCTTCTTCTGTTTCAGAGGCCCTGGTGTATTTTTCTTTTTCAGAACAATTTCTGATGTCTGCAAAATCCATATAAGCCTGTCTGATTAGAACAAGCCCAGTTTAATGAGTTTCTCCTGTGCCACCATTTCAGATGGATCTCATTAAGGGTAATCATACTGTAGTATGAGTTCTAAGGAGGACTTTATACACAAGCCAAGGCTATCTAAATTGATTTCCCCTCTCAGTATTGAATATATAACAGGTGCAATTCTGTTGGTCATGAGAAAAATGTCATTCTGCTAATCAGATATAAAGAGTGATCAAGTAAATGTTTCTGTCAAACTCCACTGTGCTGTGACTGCAGAGCATTTGCCAGCATTTAGGTAATAATCAAATTTAATGACGGCATTACTGAAGAGCTGAGGCTTGCTGCAGTCGCTCTTTTCTCTCCTGGGTCCTCCTCTGCTCCTCAAAATGTTTCAAACTTTTTCTTTTCCACAATTCCCTGGAGCTAGCCTCCCATCATATCTGAAATGCGCTTACAGAAGTGGCCGTCTTTTGCTTGAGAGCTCTTTGCCTTATGCTTCCATCAGAGGAGACTGAGTCTCACAGATGCACTGCTTAACAATGCCATCCCCTGCTCCCATCAGAGGGGGGAAGGTTGCAGAGCTGCGCCCCGCAGAATAAGGGGGGCAGGTCCCCTGTGATTGGCGAGAGCTGAACATCGATGCCAGCTTCCATCTGTCATGATAGCCTATCTCTGAACCTTCAATCTGTCAAAAGCTTGCTGCCTAGCTGAAGGCTCCGGGAGATTTGGCGTGCTAAACAGATTTGACAACAGGCATTATCACTGTGAGGGGCCCGGCGAAAAACGCCATCAACGTGTTAATTGTGGCTGGAGATGTAAACTGTCACTTCTCATCTCATTTAACACTAGCGTTGCCAAGTTTCCTCACCTCCTCTTTGCTTATGTTTGTAAACATATGGATATGTTTAGACAGAGTGCCTAATGCTTGAACTTTAGCTGCTGTATTCTTGTAGGCAATAAGGCCTGGAAGCTGAGTACTGTTTTGTCGTTGACTTGAAGTCATATTGGACTCTTCTGTTGTCTGTGATGAGAAACTAAAGCCTGATTTATTTATTGTTTTTTTTTTTAATATCCGGGCATCAAACCAACACCATAGCTATGGCATAGGGTCTGCTGCTGTACCGTAGCTACGCTATATCCTATGCTGTAACCTATATGTGCCCCTCTCCAGAAATGTAACTACCATCACAGCGACGCAGACCACAACAGCTGTGATTGGTCTGCTTTGTCTCCTACACATTTCCTGGTTCTTGTCATTCACCACTGTGCCACTTCCAAAGTGAGTTAGATAAACAAACAACCAAATCAAAGAGATTATTGTAACCCCTGGGTTAATGTTATAAGTGCGCACATAACTTCCAAATAACCCTTGCATAATATTAAATACAATGCATTGCAATATTTTTCACCTATTTACAGATGTAGTACTACATTAGTATTATTATTTTTCATGCTCACAAATAGTGCAACATTCTTGTTTTTTTTTCCCTTTCTAATATAGGCTTTACATATAGTGTTTTAGTCTTTTCTCGAATTTTTTTCAGAAGCTCATATTTACCAGTGCGTGTAATTGGGCCATTCTCTAACTACCTCCTATTCGCTGCCTACTGATCAGTCAAGGACAATATTTGTGTTTTATTGTTGTGATTGGCTTTTGCTGTTGGGGGGGGGGGGGGGTTATGTAGTGGTTTGAGAGTTAACGTTTTTTTTCTTCAGTAGTAGTAGTCGACTGGTGGTCGCTCCCGGAGTAGGCTGTGTCTATTGCTGCCTGTGGACGCTGACCGTTGGACCCGATAAACTAGCTAGCTAAGTTTTTTCCTTGGACCTAACGTTTTTTTTTCTTCAGTATGTAGTTGGGTGATTGTCGCTCCCAGAGTAGGCTGTGTCTATTACTGCCCGTGGATGCCGACCGTTGGACCTGCTAACCTAGCTAACTGTGAGTTTTCTCTGAACTTAAAGGTTTTTTCCTTAGCAGTTGGCTAGTGGCCACTCCCGGAGTAGGCTGTGTCTATTGCTGCCCGTGGACGTCGACCGTTGGACCCACTAAGCTAACTAAAGCTGTTTTCTTTGGTTTTACCGCAGAGATTCTTTTGGCTTTTGGCTGCCGTTTAGAGCATCTGGTGAAGGAGGGCTGCTCGTCTGTGCCCTCTGCTTTGTGAACTGTTCAGTGGGTGCCGTGTTCCCATCGAACCAACGTCCCGCTGGAGTTGTTGCTGGGGTTTGGGTTTGGCCAAATTCCCCGTAACGGAGGATCTCCGCCAACGCTGAGGACAGCGCTGGATTTTCCCTGACTACTCGACCCACTGAAGACATCACTGGATTTTTTTGTTTTGTTTTGGGTTTTTTTTCTTTTCTCTCCTTCTTTCTTTCTCTCATTGAGGACGTCGCTGGATTTTTCCCTGAGCCGCTTTGTCATTTTGCGCCACGTTCTTCGTCCCCTGAGACTGCTCTCTGCTGTCCGCCATTACAGACGGTAACTCTGGTATGGGTGAGTATCCTGCTTCACCCCACAAGGTTATTAATGGCGGCCACCATTTGGTATTAGCCGTTGTAGTGGCGTTTTAATATTAGAACAGGCCTGCAATGTCAGAGACCTTTTTATTATCACTCGGTACCAAGTAGGGACCTTTATAGACCTACAAATTAATAGGATATGCCGGCTTAGATTTATTAAGAATTCTGTTTGTTTGTGAATCCTCATTTGTGATTTATTGCCCTTTTTCCCCCCTTTGAGAGTGTGTTATTCCTTTTTTCTTTTCTTTTTTTTTTTGTTTTCTTTTGTTTCTAAGTGCATGTTGCTTACCCAACAGTTATTTAATGGTTTTGTGTTATATGTTTGAAACTGTTTCCATTGCCTTGGTTCCTTCTGCTGACCAATGGGTAAATAAATTCTGGCTTTTTGAAATATATCTAATTGTTTGCTTATTTTAAGGAAGGTTTACACCATACACCCTACAGTTTTAAAGCTATCCTATACCTTTTTCACACAACTTGATCCTGATTAACGTAGCCCTTCACACACTCTGCTTATTTTGTAGGCTAGACATTTGTATTTACACTGGTTTAGTTGGCCTAGTCTACAAGTTAGAGTTTAAGTACACAAACTTGGGCGCTGTTCATAGCGGTAAAATGGAACAGGCGTTACATTATCAAGGAAATTTACAGCTATGAACCTGTGTATGTCTCGTCCTCAGCCCATTAATTACAGAGATTGTCAAATGACGGCAACCAGAGTGGTGGCAAAGCCAGGAGGTTGTGGGTTCAAGCCCCAGCTGGGTTTTGCCAAAGACTATAAAAATGGTACTTTCCCTCTCCTAGCTTGGTGCTCAGCAAAATAAAATGGGGAAAGGAAAGTTGATTACCTAAGGGAAGCACAAAACCAGTGTACTGCTTGTGCCAGTCCCAAGCTCAGGTAAAATGGGGAGGGCTATATCAGAGAAAGGGCATCAGGTGTAAAAATCCTTGCCAAATAAAATATGTGTCCACCCTGAATAGGGAGCAGCCAAAAGGTAGGTGTGTGTGTGTCAAATGACGACAACCGCAATGGCCGTACTTAACATTTTCTCTCTTTTCTCCATTGCAGTGATCATTATAAGTTTTTTTTCCACATTTATTAGCTCCAGCTCCACCACAATCCACTCATTGTCCATTGCCATTGAATAAACAAAAATGCAAACAAAAGGAAATCACTACACATCAGCTGTGAATCTATTTTAGCAATGCAACAGCACATTCAAACCAGCAAACGAATATAAATGCTGACAATGGCATATGTAACCCAGCTGAGAAAATGACCCCTTTTTTTTCTCAGATGTCAATTGTATTAATACAATTGTGTGATTTTATTTTGAAAAATGATTATTTTGGGAAGAGGAAGTGTGATCCTCGTTATCCAACTTTTAAATTCCCGTTTCATGGTCACGTTGGGCGGTTGTGGTCTTTTCATTCGTTAAGAGCGATATTAGCCCTGCCTTCCAAGCAGAGGCAGCAGGCGCGCACTCGGGTTTCGGTCTTTTACGATCTGAGAGCGGACGAGAGAGGCTGTGGACGGTCTGGTTCACACTGATACCTCTTCTTGGTGAGTTTAATTTAGAAAGATGCTGTAAATGAATCTAAACACTGTCCAAACACTAATTTGAAACCTTTATTATCCTAAGTTGATGGGAGCATGAGCTTGAGAGGCCGTGAGGCTGTGACTTTTGCTGTGTTCACACTGATACCTCATCTTGGTGAGGGAAATACATGCTAATGTTAGCGTTATGCTAATGCTAATCGCGAGTGGATTTTTTCTGTTTGAAAGCAGTTAAATGGAAAAGGCTATTTTTGTGTCTGTATGGTTTTCCTAAATGTGATTTCAGTTCCCAACAGTATGCTGAAGTACTTTTAGTTCTTATGCACTATTTCTGTCGAATGTAATGTGTAGTTTGTTGCTAAAAGCACATTGTGTTAGTCTCCTATGTAAATTCATAGGTTATGCTAAACCCAGTAGCTCAGACAGGGTTTTACTGATTTTAAAAGGGAATATTGGAAGTAATGGGACAGTATATTCCCTGGTTATGTGATAGATTAATTGTATTTCATTTCATGATTTACAAAGACAAGGTTAAAAGGGATTAATCATAATTTCATGGTTAAATGATTTAGAGATAAAAAGAGAAATTCATTTAAATAGTTACATGAGAAAAAAAAGTATTTCATGTGCTACCAGAGAGATTGTGAGAAAAGAACACATGCATGTAAGATGTAAGATGTGAAATGTGAATTGTAAGATATTACTATATTACTGGATTGTAACAATAGTAATATGAGGGAAGAATTTAAACACTAAGCTATAGTGTTATATAAGAAGAGATTGGAAAATGAATTACTCTAGCTGTAAACAATAATACCATTATTGTTGTGCAGGCTAGGTTTTTTTTGGTTGCCGATTAAGAACCTTCTGGATCCTGGATTCTCTCCGAATGGAGATGGCGAGCCTGACCTGAGACCTGAACCGAGATTGAACCGAGATCTGACCAAGATCTCGATTGAAGAACATCCTTCCTCTCTCCAGTGCCCAAAATTCAAAGTGGTAACAACTCAAGCCGCTGCTTTAAAAGAGGAAAAGAAACCTGAGTCTGGATATACAAGATATCTTGACTGGTCAAACGACTAAACCAAAAGGACAAACAAACACTGAGCTCAGTAGGACATTTTTGGGGTTTTATTTCATGTCGGCCATTGTTATATTTGTATAGTTGTAAATTGTTTGTATATATTCTCTTTATCTCTACAAATAACAATCATTATTGCTCATTTCTTGCCTCCAGCTATTTCATTCCACACTCATTTTAATTCCCTATTGTAACCCTTACGAACCTAGCACTGGTCTACACTTAATAATTTCCCTTACCTAATTAACATAAGGCAAGGGTTACACATAGGCCACTTGTGTAGGGTTCACCAGCTCTACATTAACTATAAATCAGGCTTGACTGTGAGCATTTGTTGAAATTTAACTTGATTGTCAATGAAAGTATGACTTAGGTTTCATTTGAATCAATTAAATACAGTTTTGCTGCTTTATAACTTATTATTTAAGGAGCTCAAGTGAAGATTATACTTTAGTGCTCATTTTCTGAGCCACTTAAACCCAATTCATGGTGGCAAAAATGCATTGGTACGCAAGCAAGTGCAGTGGATGCATTCGTGCGCAAGCCCTACGCAGAGGGTGAGTGCATGCAGGCCCAAAAAAGTGACCGCACGCACAAGAATGCAGTGGTCGCAGTGAACTGCACATGCGCCAGGGAACTCCCACCATCCCAGAGGGGGGACGTATTGAGCAACCCAACAAAACTGGGAGGAGGAGACTAAGAAGACCAACAATAACAGCAACAAAAGCTCCTGTTCGTCCTCATTGTCATTATTCACGTACCTCCATTGCCTCTGCCATTTTCTAAAAAATGTCCACCGCCATGCTGTTCTTTTGTGTTTGGATTGCAACTACTCAAATGGGTGAGTCTTGGTTGCCGCCGACAGTACGGGCACATGAACTGCATATTATTTTCACTGCGCATGTGTGAAATGCGGTTGCTGAGCGGCAGCTGCGATGGCTCAAAAACAACTCTGAATAATGTTGTGTATGCAAACACAGTCTACAGAATGCAAACGTTTTCCCCTCGGAGGGGCTCTAAACTGGATTTATACATGCAAGTACAAAGATTTACACACTAAATACATATCCAGAATTTCTGAATTCTGTCGTCACTACCTGGAATGATAAAACTAATTAAACAAAACAACAAGTTTCAGGTCAAGACCAGGGAAAATGTTATAATCTCGGTTAGGAAATTAGGAAACAGACAAACTGTAAACAGACTATTAAAATAAGAGGTAAACCTTGTAATGCAGTTAAAATATCTCAGGTTTGCATAGGTGTGTTGAAGAATACTTATAGTGCCTAAGAAAGTTTTAACAGTCTGATCAGCGTAGACCCAAATGGCTTATTTGATGGTTTGACCTCATTGTCCACATTTTCTGCAGAATTCTGCCTTTTTGACCTACTGCTTCTCAACAGAGCTTATTACCATCTGCTAAGATGGTAATAACATTTTAGAGATTAATTAGTGGATTCACTGATTAGTCAACGAGCAGAAAAATAATCAGCTACTTATGATAATCAATAAATCAGTAAGTAACTTTTAAAGTAAAAATGTCAGGCATCCCCCGGCATGTTTTTAGTGACAATTGGTCATTTTTCATGTCTTATGCGGCACTAAATTTAGTATTTTCTATATTTAACTTCTGTTGGTCAAGCAAACAAGCAAATGTATAACATTTGCTGTGGGACTGTGATGGACCATTTTAGTGACTTTTTGGATACAAAATGTTTGCCAATTTGATTAATAATAAAATAACTAGACATTACTATACTTGGGTTGTTAATTTGGCATTTGTCCTTAACATTTCCTTGCTCTCTTTGTTGCAATTTTGCTCCATCCTTGTGCATCTCAGAATGTCAAGCCTGTTCCTATTATCACTAATTGATTATCCTCTATCAAAGCACCTAATTATTTGTCAGTTGTAGCGATCAGCCCTATTATTTGTGGGCTTTCCCCTGACAGGCCTTTAATGGTGATGGTTGGTTTAACCCCCAGGCCTTGCTAATAGGATTTAGCAGCAGGTGACTGGTAGCACATACACACACACCCCTCTAACCCCTTCACCCCCGAGGAATATCAGACCCTCCCACTGCTCGTTCACTTGAAAAGGCATACAAACACTGCACTAATACAGCCTCATCATTGCCTCTGCGTTGAATGTATCTGACTGTAGCAAGGCAGGACTTCAGCGCCACGCCTGGCTCTCCCCCGTTTTTTGTTTTGATGCTGTGGAGTTGGGATTCATGCAGCAGTTGCAGACGTATGCAAACACTAATGCAAATAAAGCCGAGGCAGACACTGCACCATCTTGGAGATGACAGACGATGGCTAGACGGAAAGGCCACGGCCCCTAAACTCTGGCTGTTTCCTGACAGCAGTGTTATTACAAGCCACATTGTCTGTAATGTCTTACATGGTAAGATTTTTAATATTTACTGAGCTTGATTTTTTTTTGAAAGATTTTTAAATTGCAAAGCCCTTCAATATGTGTCATTATCCAAGTTTCCATATGGCTAACAGTGCCATCTAGTTTACCTCTTGGCCTCTGTGCCATTACAGCGCTCCTGCCAATCAAGATCAGAGGCGCTAACTGAGACAGGGTCATTCTCTCAGCTTTTAACTTTGATTAGGTGTCTGTCCTTCAGCTGTTTACAAACAGCAGCAGAGGCCATTAATTTCTACCCCAACACTGATTGGAAGGATGAGTGCTGGAAGCCCAGGGAGGTGACGGCGCTGGCCGATGAGGGAGGAGGTAATGTGAGGAGAGCAGGACAATGAGGAGCAGGGAGGGGATGGGTTTGTTATCCTGGTAATTAAGGACAGAGTGGCTTCCATGTCTGGTGTGTGGACAGGATGTGGCAAATTACTTGAATCTTTGTGAGGAAAAGCTGCTCCCTCTCTACTCTGTCCGTTCTCAGGGGACCTCATCATCTTCTCTAACAGTCAGGATGGGATTTTGTACCCTCTATTCCCTCACCTTCTCCTTCCCTCTTTTCTGTCTCGCTGTTCATTTCCTTTCACTTCTCCCCGTCAGCCTCTTCCCAAAAATGCACCTCAAAGTCTAACACTGTAGGTTTAAAATTGCAGATTATCATGCATTTAACCAACTTTTTCGGTAATTACTTGCATTGAAGTTTTTTCAGTATTTACTGATTCCAGCCAGCCAGTTCTTCCAGCATCTTTAGACAGATTTTGATAATTAACTGTGTGTGTTTCACAATGTAATTCCCCTGACATGCAAAGGACAGGGGAAAAGACAAACTGTAAACAGTAGTTTATGTTCACGTTTTCTTCAGTGACACCGCTGTTACCGTGGTATTGTAGATTAGGAAAAAGAGGACATTTTTCCCTTGTTTCTCTTGACATTTTTGCTCCGGGATCTTTTGGCCGGGGTGCTCAGGTGGGGCTGGAGAAAACGGTGGCCCTCACAATGACACTATGCGCTAGCAGCAGCCGCGTGGCAAGACGGCAAGAGAACACTCTGGGGTTTAAAAGTACCCAAAGCATCCTGGGTAATTAGCCATTACGGCGCTGTCACAGAGGGTTCTGCAGTCAATACAGAGATAATTTGGGCAATGGTGAATGACAGTGCTGTCCAGGCTTTTGGGATGATCAAGGACAGATCCAGCTGCACCAGGCATCTGTCAGGCCCATGAATCACTTCTCCAGCCAGCAGCTGGGTGAGTGGAGCAGAGAGAATCGCTGGAGAAGCATGTGCAGACACACAAATAAACATGTTCCCCCTCTCTCCCCTCGCCACACCGGGAAATGGCTATTAAAGGTCTGCCGTTACAGAGCACCGAGTGGAAAAGGCTTGTTACCTTCAGTGGCAAATGAATGACATTGGGAATAAGGTGAGGAATAAAAGTCAGGCCAAGGGGACATTTTTCACAGTTATTTCAGCTGTGTAACTGAAACCAAGGAATGCAGCCAGCACGCAAAACTTGATCATCTGTTTATTATAGTTTTCACCAAGTATTTTATGTAATAAGTTTAAATAAAAGCAACATGAAAAACAGTTACCATAATCGATAGTTGAAGAGATTCTAATACTGGATCCAGCTTCCAGATTTTAGCTCCCGACCATATCTAAAGAAAAGCAATTGCAGAATTAATTAAAGAAATAGGATTTTTCTTAAATGAGGAAAAAAGATACTGAGTAACTATTAGAATAATTCTGAGCTTAAATTGTTCAAAGTCAAAGATCAGGCGGAATATTGGATTTAGGTACATTTATTATAAAAATAAATAAAAGAAAAGTTACAGTTCAAATTTAACCTCAAATGGCCATTTTTGAGGGAGAGATTACAAAGGATGGCCTTCCGCACACACATAGAATCTCTGAAGGTACACTCTTTAGGTTTGGTATTTATGGGCAACAGAAAAGGGAGGGGGAGGAGAGGGGTAAGAGGAGGAAGGGAGAGAGAAAGACAGTCCTGATAAGCAGATCAGTATGGCATAGAGCTTATCCTGGGTGATGAGCAAATGAAGAAACGTCACAGACATTCTGGAGACAGGGTGTCCATAAACCTAATCTACATAAGCTAGGAGTTCCTGTGCATTCGTGTGACCCAAAGTAAAGCCGGGCATGTCAAAGAGATTATCAATGTAACTCAGATCATCCTTTACGCATGTACTGACCCTCAGTCTGATTTCTCTGAAGGCCAATAATTGCTCACAGAAACATGCCAAGAATATATGAACTTATCCTACATGGAATGCACTTATAAACATTAAACATGGCATATGAAAGGCATGGTACTTCTCAAATATAATAATATATTACTAATAACAATGTGGATAATATGGAATTTTTCTATCAGTAACACATCCAATTAGTTTATGTGTAGCAACATGTTTACATAATAGCTTCATCCACTTGCATGTCAAACAAAATTCTAACATGTCTGGTGCAACATTCAGTTGGTATGGATCAATACTTTTTTTAAACATTTTATTCTTTACTCATATTATTCAAATTATAGATTAATTTCAAGCACTGTAACTGTCGGTACTATAGCATGGATGAAATAAATTGAGGCATTTTTTGACTACAGCTAAATATGTGAAGCTTTGGAAGAGACGGAAATCCTTGCTAAAGGAGTTTTTTTTTAAGTGAAATATTAAAATAATTCTAGGTAATATCCTAAAGAAGACTTTTTTAGAGCTGTAACAGTCTGCTGAAATGAGAGAAAGAAAAAGACTTTCACATTCCATGAGAAATAAACATTCCAAAGTGGTGACCCAGCACACTGCGGACGGACATTATCTCACACTCATCAGGGCTGGAGGAAACGGAGGACAATTTACATATGGACAGAGAGCCCCAGGGGGCAATCAGACGGGACTGTTATGTGTGCGTCCTCGGAGAGGACGTCCGGGCCGGGCACTAGCTGATGTCATGCTAATGATGTGTATTGACTGATGTGTATTAGATGACAGTCACTATGCTAATGTGCCATGCATTCTCTCTGTCTGTATAACATGTATAAAAGGGCTTGTTATACATGCCTCAGAACGCAAAAACTCTCCTACCAGACACACGGCTCCAGCGGGCAACGCTGGGGTCCACTGGCTGTATTTATGTTAGTGGGTCAATAAAAAACCTGTGTCGACCTATGCTCGTGCCTCACCCCCACATCCTTTCCTTAAACCCTCTACACCAATATCAAAGTAGAAAACTGGATACCTGCAGTATCTAACAAATACTCCCAACAGTCAAATAATAGGGAGCAGCCCTATTTCATAGTATGGTATTCATCTTCTTCATTGTCTTCTTTGTCATCTTCTTTGTCTTCTTCATCTTCTTCATCAACCCTGTCCATGTCCTCCTTCACTACTCTGCTACTCCTCCATGAATCTTCTCTGTGGTCTTCCTCTTTTCTTCCTTGTAGCAACCATGCTGTATGCCAGAAGGCCAACTATTATCTCAGACCCTGGGCTAGATATAGTGTTTGTGCCATGGGCCTGATGTGGCCTGCGGGTCTTGAGTTTGACATGTGTGACTCTCACTGTCCATGGTTAAAGAGACCTAGGAGCCAATGAAGACCTTGATTTTAAGTTTGGTTTTTTTTAATTATTTTTTTAAAGTCTATCTGTAGTTACTGGAGTAAAACTATTCATTTTACAGAATTTTTGCATCATGAAAAAATAGAATATTTAGCCAATTTCTTGATATTATTCCAGAGGTCACTTGACCATGTGGTGCTTGTCATGGTTAAATAGAAGACCCCAATGAAGGTTTTTGGACTAAAATGTCACTCCATAAAATCTATCATTCTGTAGCTGTCCTTTTTAATTTTACAACAGGACTTGTTCAAAATGTCACAACAGCAGTTATTCAAGTATGTCGTCATTGTTATTGTTGCTTGCTATCTTTCATGCAAACTCTGCATTCTTGGTAAAGCCACATTCAGTTGCTAATAGCACACATCAAAAGTGCCCATGGTAAATTTGTATCCAGGGCTCAAGCTCTTGATGATCTGTCCTTGTGTAAATGCCTTTAAATGTGTTGAATTTATTCACCGTTAATGTTAGTAGCATTCAGTCCCCCTCATAACCAGGAACAAGCTCATTAATTTTGTTCACGGTGACACTTTAGCAGAATTAAAAGCTAAGTGGAGTACCGGAGATGTAGCAACATCATCCTCCTCTTACTGGAGTTAGCCCGCCGGCGCTACTTTAACAGAGCTTAAAGACACTTGTCATCACTGTGGAAGAAAGTAGCACAAATACAGTACTTCACCAATTCAATTGATGCTGTGTTTTGAAGTCCATCAAAGTGATAATCTTATATTCATAGGACATTAGTTACTTCCAGTAACAGTCATAATAAGCACACTATATAGCCATGTGTAGCGAGGCTGAGAAACACAGTCAAAATTAGAGGTTAAAATGTGTACCTAAAAATGTGCAAATGCTTGTCTCTGGGAGCATACTTTCTTGAGAGACATTTGTGTACCCCTCACTGCTGGTCCATTTTTGTACCTGTATCAAATTTTACCAGTTAAAGTGCAATTGTGTACGCTGAAAGACATAAATGTACCTTCAAACTTTAGTACAGTAATGTACCCATTGAAAAGGGTACAAAAGGGTACTTATAAAAGGTACCACCCCAGCGACAAACTGCTCTGGACTTTAAGGAGACAAAAATGAACCACTATAATTTCTTCATGACTGTTATCAATTTGAAAAGCTTATGTTGTTTCTTTCTCTAGTTATCGCATTCACAAGGTAGGTGTTGACGCCACCGCCAGCACCCATCCACCCAGCGGGGTAACAATAAATACCCCTTCAGCCCGTTAGAGGCTGAGGGGTAAAAAATGATGAAAGGAAGGCCTCAAACTTAAAAGAAGAAAGTTGCAACTTGATTAAGAAAAAGTTGCAAACTTTTTCTCTTGCAAGAGGTCAAAATTTATCACAAAAAAGCTTACAAGACAACAGTCTCAAATTTATAAAGAAAGTCTCACAAACTTATTAGAATTGAGTCTCAGATGTACAAGGAAAAAACAATAAAAAGTGCATTTTCAAAAAATGTTTTCCATATTTATAATAAAATTAACAAATCTCAATGAAATTTTTTTTTAAAGTTTTACATTTATGGGGAAAAAGTGGCCAGAGTAAATTCATTCTTCACTATTCAAGTAACTTTTTTAAGTTGCATTTTCCCCCCTTAAAACAGTAACAGTTAAATTACTAAATGTTACTAAAAAGGTATAAGAAAAAGACACAAATGTATACAAAAAATGTCTTAAATTTCATAGACAAATGTCACAAATGTCAAAGAAAAATCTCTTATTGGTGAACGTAAAGCCATTACTAGTCAAGTAACTTTTTTAGTGGATACTTTATTAGTCTTACTCAGATTTTTTTTTACTTGTACTTGTATAATTAATATTATGAGGTAATGAGGTAATGCTGTAGCATCCATCCATCCATCTTCTTCCGCTTAATCCTTTTTGGGATGCGGGGGGGGGGGGGGCTGGAGCCTATCCCAGCATCTTTGGGTGAGAGGCAGGGTACACACCCTGGACAGATCGCCAGTCCATCGCAGGGCCAACACAGAGAGACAGACAACCATTCACTCTCACAGTCATACCTAAGGACAATTTAGAATCCCCAGTTTGATGCTAATTAACCTAACTTGCATGTTTTTGGCA
Organism: Pholidichthys leucotaenia; assembly: GCA_020510985.1. NCBI lineage: Eukaryota > Metazoa > Chordata > Actinopteri > Cichliformes > Pholidichthyidae > Pholidichthys > Pholidichthys leucotaenia. Next base: position 56,191,793 of record CM035843.1, on the reverse strand, counting down.
TGTGGGAGGAAACCGGAGAAATCCCGGAGTAAACCCACGCAGACACGGGGAGAACATGCATACTCCACACAGACCACTGTTGGTCGGGGGCTGGGATTGAATCCAGGGTCCTCTGGCCAAGGGTGAGTTGCTATGCTGCTGCAGTGTTAACCACTCCGCCACCGCACTGCCCCATTCTGTAACATCTGGAGTTCATAATAATAATGAGGGGAGGTTGATAGAAAAATTCCGTATCATCCACATTATTATTATTATATTATTATTCTTATTTTGTACCATGCCTTTCCTATTTCATGTCTGATGTTTATATGTGCATTCCATGTAGAATAAGTCCATATATTCCTTTATATTATTCTTTCATGTCTGTGAGCAATTATTGTCAAACTGTGGTCTTCAGAGGATGTGTGCGAGTGCTGAGACTGAGGGTCAGTACAAGTGTAAAAGATGACCTAAGCTGTATTGATAATCTCTTTGACATGCCTTGCTAAGTTTCTGTGTCCGAGGAATGTTTGGATCAGAGTGACTGTAACCCTGGATTTACACTGACTCCGGATGCAGAACGTTACAGCTGTGATCCGGCCTCCACAGCAAATAGTTCCCATTCTCATCAATTTTCTAATCCCCACCTGATCTGGACCACTGTGGAACAAATCGGGCTCATCAAATTCGGTTTGCTAATGAAATGCAATAAGTCTATTTTTGACAGATGCTGGATCCAATCCACAAGGAAATCCTGCGGTATTTAATAGCTGTTTGTTCGTTAAAAATGATTTAAGGATTGTCTGTTATTTTCTAAGGTCTACTCCTCCACCACTGTGTCAGAGAAGGTAAAAACTTGACTTAACATACAGACACTTCATAGAATTAAAATTAATAGGCTACTTACATTTTATTTAGAGCCCAAAAATCCAGGTGGGAGCTGCTACATCACATTTCTTTGCTGTTATCACGTGATTGCAATCGATTCTCCTCGGTCACTCTCGGGTCTTTGTCAAGATTTCGTGTTATTTTGTATAATTCTCACGTGATCTTGTATTTCAAACTCTGTTCTTATCCATGCCGCTGCAAAACACAAACAGAGTTGATAGGGATGGATACAAGGGGCCATCCACACTGCATCTGCAACGTACTGCATCCGGAGTCAATGTAAATCCTAGGTAAGGTTTAAATATGACTTCACATGTCATATAAATTTCTCAGGTGATCAGAAACAGTCCTGTATTTTCTTCAGCCATGAAACCAATCTGACAGATTCCAGTTTTCAGGTCGTCGGCCTCCATCGGTCTATGATGACCATGGAAGAGAATCCTAAACGTCTACTCTGCTGGAACAGCACCGCCTGTGGCTGAACAGGCCGATGCGCGAATGGCAGTCCCTGTCACACAGGTCGCACTTGTGGGTGGTCTCCGTGCTGCTGGGTCTGTGGTGGCTCTTCCTGCGGGTCCTTTTTTCATCTGCTGCAGCAGTCAGTCTCTCTTCAGCCGCCTTGAGCTGTCTGGTCAGGGTGCCTCTCCATTTGGAGCGGTCCGTTGCAAGGTCTTCCCAGCGCTCTGTGTTGATCTCCAGGGCCTTCATGTCGCTCTTGCAGACGTTTCTAAAGCGCAGCTGTGGGCGGCCAACGTCTTTCCTGCCAGTCGTCAGTTCTCCGTAGAGGACGTCTTTGGGGAATCTGCCATCCTCCATACAGTGAACGTGGCCTAGCCAGCGGAGCCTGCGCTGCCTGAGTAGAGTGAACATGGAGGGAAGGCCGGCGTGGGACAGAACTTCTGTGTTGGGCACTTTGTCCTGCCAGGATATGTCCAGGATGTGGCAAATGCAGCACAAGTGGAAGGAGTTCAGTCTCTTTTCCTGCCGGGCGTATGTTGTCCACGTCTCACTCCCATAGAGCAGTGTGCTGATGACGCAGGCATTGTACACTGCCATCTTCGTCTTGACAGAGAGTTTAGGATTCTCCCACACTCGTGTGGTGAGGCGAGCGAGCGTGAAGGCTGACTTTCCAATCCTCTTGTCGATCTCTGTATCAAGCGAGAGGTTGTTGCTGATCGTGGACCCCAGGTATGTGAACTGATTCACGACCTCCAGCTCGTAGTCGTCGATGGTGATGGCTGGTGGTGCTTCCATGCCTTGCGCCAAGACGTTAGTCTTCTTCAGGCTGATGGTAAGCCCGAAGTCCTAGCATGCCTGGGAGAAGCGGTCCATCAGGGTCTGAAGCTCCTGCTGTGTGTGGGTTGCGACTGCAGCGTCGTCTGCGAACAGCATGTCTCTGATTAGAGCCTCGCGTACTTTGGTTCTGGCTTTCAGGCGGGCGAGGTTGAAAAGCCTGCCGTCAGATCTTGTGTGCAGGTAGATTCCCTCTGTTGCTGTGCTGAAGGCATGCCTCAGGAACATAGCAAAGAAAATCCCAAAGAGGGTTGGCGCAAGTACACAGCCCTGTTTCACTCCGCTGCGTATGTTGAATGGCTCTGACACATTGCCATCGTGCTGCACTATCCCCTGCATGTTGGTGTGAAACGATTCGATGAGGCTTTGCAACTTTGGTGGGCATCCTATCTTTGGCAGGATCTTGAAAAGGCCCTCTCTGCTGACCAGATCGAACGCTTTGGTGAGGTCGATGAAGGCGACGTACAGGGGCATGTTCTGTTCTCTGCATTTCTCCTGGAGTTGGTGGATGGAGAATATCATGTCTACCGTCGATCGCTCAGCGCGGAAGCCACACTGAGACTCGGGGTAGACACGTTCGGCAAGCTTCTGTAGACGAACAAGAGCAACTCGTGCGTAGACTTTGCCAACAACGCTGAGGAGGGAGATGCTCCTGTAGTTGTTGCAGTTGCTTCTCTCCCCTTTGTTTTTGTAGAGGGTGATGATCTTGGCGTCCCTCATGTCCTGTGGTACGGCACCTTCCTTCCAGCACTGGCAGAGGACGTCATGCAATGGCAGCAGTAGGGCGGTCTTGCAGTGCTTGATCAGGTCAGGGGGTATGCCGTCGTTGCCGGGTGCCTTGCCAGCGGCCAAGCTATCAATGGCCTTGCTGAGTTCGTCGATGGTTGGCTCAGCGTCAAGTTCGTCCATGGATGGCAGGCAGTCGATGGCATCAAGGGCTGACGGTGTCACGGTGTTCTGTCTGGAGTAGAGGTCAGAGTAGTGTTCCACCCATCTCTCCATCTGCTTGTTCTTTTCTGTGATCATCTCCCCAGTGGAGGATTTGAGGGGGGCCGTCTTGCTCTGAGCCGGACCAAGTGCTTTCTTGATGCCATCGTGCATACCACGGATGTTCCCTGTTATGGAAGCGATTTGAATGTCTTGGCTGAGCTGAGTCCAGTACTCGTTGGCACAGCGCCGAGCAGTCTGCTGAACTTTGCTTCTCGCAGCCCTGAGAATCTGGAGATTCTTCTCGTTTGGGTACTTCTTGTACTCAGCAAGTGCTGAGCGCTTGGCTTCAATGATGGGGCCATCTCGGTCAACTTGGCATCAAACCAGTCCTGTGACTTCGAGGTCTTCCTCCCAAAGGTAGCCAAGGCTGTGTGGTGGATGGTGTTTCGCAGCTCTTCCCACTTCTGCTTTGCAGATTCTCCTTCTTGTGGTACACCAAGTTCCTTCTCAAAGGTGGAGGCAAACTGCTCAACAAGTTCTGGTTGGGCCATCTTGCTGGTGTCAATCCGTGCCTTTCCAGGCTGTCTAGCACAATGGAATTTCTTCAGCTGCAGCTTGACCTTGCAACACACCAATGAATGGTCTGTGTCGCAATCTGCACTCTGGAACGAACGGGTGATTAGCACGTTCTTCAGTGAGGTGCGCCTGGTCAGGATCAAGTCCAGCTGGTGCCATTACTTTCAGCGCAGATGTTGCCAGGAAACCTTGTGTTGGGGCTTGGTCTTGAAGAACGAGTTTGTGATGCACAGATCGTGATATGTGCAGAACTCGAGCAGCCGCTGTCCTTTGTCGTTCATTCTTCCCACGCCAAATGGTCCAAGACAGGAGGGCCAGGAGTCGTGGTCAGCACCCACTCTGGCATTGAAGTCTCCAAGGAGAATGAGTTGTTCAGAGTTGGGGATGATCCTGACAGTTGATGCGAGATTCTCGTAGAACTCGTCTTTTGCCTCTGGTGTGGCTGTCAGTGTTGGGGCATACACACTGACGAGGGTGACTGGGCCTTGAGTGGTGTTGAGGCGGAGGGTGAGGAGTCGTGCAGAGCCATTGCTGCCCGGTTCCACCATCTTCAGCAAGGTGTTCTTCACTGCGAAGCCCACTCCGTGTTCCCTGTGTTCATCACTGCCCTTTCCCTGTCAGTAGAACGTGTAGTCCTCCTCTCTCAGTGTGCCTGCGTCAGCCAACCGTGTTTCCTGGAGAGTGGTGATATCCACTCCCAGTCTCTTCAGCTCATTATTGATGATGGCAGTCTTCCTGGTGTCGTTGATGTCCTTGAGGTTAGCAGCGGGTCCTGTCATAGTGCGGACGTTCCAAGTTCCCAGTTTTAGAGTTGGTCTCTTTTGTTTTTTTGTCTTGCCTGGTGCGAAGGTTCTCAGCCTGCTGTTCAGACTTCTCCTCATCCCCATGCACCCAATGAGGAAAGCAAGCTGTGGCGGGGCAACACCTTATTGGCTGGGGGCTGCCCAGCTTGAGGCGGGCGGTAGCTGTCCAGTGAGATCCGATGATCCCTCCCACCATCGGGAGCAACCCCTGGCGCTGCGCTCTACGCCAATTGAGCGGTGGCTTATAACCGGTAACTGTCATTCCCCGTGTTTTGTCTATGCCAAAGGCGAAGCTGGAGTGTCCTCTCCAGTAGAACGACTACAATTACACTTGAACAATTTTCAAGACCTGGTTATTGAACAAAAACGCCCAGTAATATCAATAAACAGAACCTGAAGGAGATGCATTACTGCTAAGCACATGTTTTTAGAATATGTTGTACAGTAGAAGAAGACGAAGAAGAAGACAACTTTGTCATTCAATCCATACAGCCAGTCATGTACAGTAGAATGAAATTATGTTTCTCCTATCTAAAATGTTAATCACATCTAGAATCAGAGGGGCAGCTGCCATGCAAGGCGCCGCCACAAGTATAGGTAAATGCAGATAAAGAATTCATAAAGTGAAACTGGATATGGCTCAATTTAATAAATTAAAAGACAATTTGTCATCATCTTCTCTGGGTCATCTACTTCTTTGACAGTGGTCTGGCTGGTTTCAGGTCTGGGAGCAGGATCTAGGAAGACGTGTGTTCAGGTGGCCGCTGTGCTGCTGAAGCTGGCTGAGATGACTGATTGTTCCATAAACACAAAAGAAAAACAAATGACTGTTTGAAATACGTACTTTTAAGGACACAAGTTTATCAGATAATAAAATGTGATGTTAAAAAATATTGTAATGCCAACTATAACAGCATAGTTTTATAATAATGACAGATTTCAACTTGTTTTCTTACATTCTTAGTTGGTGTTCAGGTGTTCAGTAGATGCTATGGTTGACAGACGTTCACTTCTAAGCCCCCAGAACCACAGGAATTCTGCACTGACATAAAAATGATCACACAAACATTTAGTATCATGTCACTAACACTACCTAAATACAGTACTGCATTTTGTGTTCTCAGCTTACTATGGCTTTGTGGCACGTTTTGTGTTCAGAGCTTACTTTGTCAATAGCTGTTGATGCTCTTGTTGTCCTCATCTGTCCCCCCAGTCCTGGTTGCCCGTCTTCACATCGCAGCTTCTTTCCATGCACCTCAATTCCTCAAACCAACATGCAGCTGCGTGGCCTATCATCAACAACCTTGCTGGACGGAAAGGCAGACCATTGGTCCGCATTAAAGAAGGATTGGCTGAAAAGTGGAAAGAGAATTGGTTATCTCACTTTCAGATCCTGTTAGCGGGTCAGCCAGTTACTCAGGGAAGCATAGATCTACCCCTTATGCAGATTGCTGAAACTCTAGACATAAGTACCTCTCCGTTCACTATACAAGAGCTGCGTGATGCGGTTAGGTTTTTGAGGGCCAATAAATCAACTGGCCTTGATAACATCCCAAGTCTTATCTGGAAAGATCCTCTGTTCCATGACCTCCTGCTAAAGATTTGCAATCACACCTTTTCCGACTTGCTGCCACCATCTGCTTGGAAGAAATCTGGGATTGTACCTATCCCAAAAAAAAGGCGACTTGACGCTGACTTCAAATTATAAAGGCATCTCCGTAATGCCTATTGCCTCCAAAATCTACAATAAGCTTCTTCTAAATCGTCTAGTATCCGCGGTGGACTCCCTGCTGCACAATAACCAAAATGGTTTCAGGAAAGGGCAGTCAACAATCTCTCAAATACTGTCCCTGCGTCGCATAATAGAAGAAATGAAGAGACTAAACAAAGATTTCACTATCTGTTTTGTAAACTTTTAGAAGGCATTTGATTCCATCAATCGGAACGTGATGTTTAATATCTTACCTCTCTATGGTATCCCACAACCTATCATCACAGCCATTCAAGCGCTCTATACCAACACCAAGGCTACAGTCATAACAGCTGATAGTGAAACAGCATTCTTTGACATTGAAGCAGGGGTCCTTCAAGGCAACACTCAGGCACTATTCTTATTTATTATTGTGCTAGATTATGTTCTGCGCCTCTCCCTAGACACCATAAATGACAAGGGTCTACAATTCCAACCAAGACGTAGCCAGAGGCATCCTGCTAAGTATGTTACAGATCTTGATTTTGCTGATGGTATTGCCTTAGTATCAGACCTTGTCATGAATGCAGAATTGGTTCTTCGGTCACTAGAAAAAGCAGCAAACCTGGTAGGGCTTTACTGCAACAAAAGCAAAACGGAGTTCATTTCTACAACACCGAACTGTAGCTTGCTTTTGGTGGCTGGTGCAAACACCACCCAAGTTGAAGACTTCAAATACCTTGCCTCGTATATAATGGACTCTCAAAAGGATATGAAGTCTTGTAAAGCTCTAGCATGGGCAGCGTGTAATAAGCTTAATAAGATATGGCATTCGACTCTCAACAACCAAAAGAAAATTCACATATTCAGGACGCTGATAGAGCCAATTTTGCTCTATGGCTCAGAGACGTGGACTCTAACTGCACGTCAAGAAAAATGACTGGACGGGACATATACAAACTTACTGAGGCATACACTACCGTTCAAAAGTTTGGGGTCACTTACAAATTTCCTTATTTTTGAAAGAAAAGCACTGTTTTTTCAATGAAGATAACTTTAAACTAATCAGAAATACACTCTAATATCTAATATACATTGCTAATGTGGTAAATGACTATTCTAGCTGCAAATGTCTGTTTTTTGGTGCAATATCTACATAGGTGTATAGAGGCCCATTTCCAGCAACTATCACTCCAGTGTTCTAATGGTACAATGTGTTTGCTCATTGCGTCAGAAGGCTAATGGATGATTAGAAAACCCTTGTGCAATCATGTTAGCACAGCTGAAAACAGTTTAGCTGGTTAGAGAAGCTATAAAACTGACCTTCCTTTGAGCAGGTTGAGTATCTGGAAAAAATTATTATTTCAAATACAAATCATTATTTCTAACCTTGTCAATGTCTTGACTATATTTTCTATTCATTTTACAACTCATGGTGGTAAATAAGTGTGACTTTTCATGGAAAACACAAAATAATTGTCTGGGTGACCCCAAACTTTTGAACGGTAGTGTATATAAAACATCCATTGGTCTGAGCATGCCACTCTCGAGCGTGTATATGGTGACATCCCGCCCCTCTCTCAGAGGCTAACCAAATGGAGACTCAGATTTGCTTGCCACTGCCATCAGACCACCGGGGAGATTATACACTCCCTGCTCCTTTGGAAGCCTATTGGCTCAGTCCAGTCCCGGAAACTTACATTCCCAGAGGTATTGTTGAGGGATTTGGAGATAGCAAGAGAGGACTTGGCGACAGCCATGGAAAATCGCACGGTGTGGCAGCAAGTTGTTCAGTGTGCCCTGACCCTTCGGGCCACTGCATGATGATGATGATGATGATGATGCAGGTGTTTCTTCTGTGTCCCATTCACCTCAGTAGAAAATGTGAAAAGACACAAAACCCGTGTAACTGATCTGATCGAAGATATGAATACCTAGCAGACGTTGCTGTTAGTACACTGAGAGAACACATTTACTCACCTTTGTTGTGACTGGCAGCAGCTGAAGGGTAGAAAGTGCCCTCCGTTTGTGTCAGGATTGTTGTTGTTTGGCTATCACCAGCTCCACTCAGAGTGTGACTCCTCTGAGGAATGTAATGTAAATATGCATGTGAGTAGGAATGAAAATTTCTTTTCATTACCAACACACATAAGCTCGTGGGGCACCAGTCCAAAAGAATGGACAATTTTATTAATAATTCTGTATTTGTACCAATAATGAATCAGTCTCAAAAAAACCTTGTGAGTTCTTGTCTGCTTTTAATCAAGAAGATGGACATGAAATCAAACAATAAGTCCAATATGTTTAACAATATGTAACCCGTGCTGGCAAAATGAGTCGGAATGCACGCCATGTCATTACGAGCTACAGGCACAAGAAGTCATAAATTATGAATTTTGGCTATCAGCAAGTCTCAGGAAAACCCCCGTAAGTGCCTGGTATTGTTGTAAAGCTTAGAAATCGTACTTTCTAAAAATACATATGTTTTGCCAGACGACGTAACTCCTAACCGATCGAACGCGAGTTTTCAACCTAGCCAAAATATAAACAAAACGGCTTTTTCCGGGTCCATTTTTGCGCACTTCCTACAAATGAAATATCATTTTGAAGGTTTTTCAATACAAAATATGGAAAAAACGTTGCCTCAGTTTTGATAATTTCCTCAAAGTGACTCATTTTGCCAGCACAGGTTACATATAACAAAGAAGTCATGTAACTTTCCTCTCCTCTATATTCTGGGTATGTGACAAATTGTAATAGGGTATCATGGATAAAAAATCAGAATCAGACCATGTTGAACCAGGGGATGAGGCAGAAGAAAGGCAGGTGCTACTAGACTGGGTAGCTGGCTATGATAACACAACAGAAGAGTTAACCCTTTTACAACAGTCTCTAATTCGAATGGCTGAGTTAGAAAGAGCCATACAAGAATTAAATCATATCCCACCACCCTTTTGGGTTGATTTACAGGATAGAGCAAATGAAATAGGTGAAACTGTAGAAATACCCCCGAGCAACAACAACAACAGCAATGCTCTTCATCATCTAGAAAATATATTTGAGAATCAAAGCCGACCACTCCTCTCACCCACAAATCATCAATTACTCACAAAACCTTCAACCTCCTCCGAACAGCTAGAGATCTCCCCTGATGTACAGCAGAGTGCGGGGTTGCGCCCTTCCGCTCATGACCGAGATGCGGCATCCTCTAGGGATGGAGAAGTTAGAATATTCTCACCTTTTAACATGGTGAGAATGAGGCGTTGCCTACCCATCCCTAGACGATGCGATGTGCCCAACATCACAGACTTTTACAGTGATGTGATGGGTATCCTCAGAGAATTGGCAGAGGATGCCTGATCACACGTGGAATGGAATCGATGTAATCCAGCTGGAAGTTGTCGGTGAAAGCGTGAGGGACAACATCAGCGTTACAGCCGACGATGACAGGGGTAATATTTTACCGGCTTTTGAGGGTTTGCTCGGTCGGGTAGTACAGTCCAACAACAGTATCGCCACGGACAAGGGTTTAGAATTTATCCTACAGGTGGTGCACAACCCCAGAGGTGGTGGTAAACGCAGGCTTTAGAAAACCTTAGACTGTGAAATTATCGATAAAAAAGGGTGTCACTTGTATGTTACACATAGCAAGAAGGATCAACTCTGTTTCACCACTAGCGTAGCACACCTGATGAACCCCCATTTGGACGACGACAGAAGTAAGGCTTTTGGTAGGACATTGCAAAATCAGGCAGGTCTGGGTGACCAGACGCCCATCACTTTTAGCAATATAGCTAAATTTGAACGGATTGCAGGACGTAAAATCGTGGTGTTTCACAGAACATCTCGCAACCAACCCCTCTTTCATTTTGAGACTGACTATAGCGATAGTTCCAGCCTGTTGTTTCTGTTCTTATTGCAAAACCATTACTACAGTATAAAAAATCTCAGCGCTTTCATAGGTACAACATTTGTTTGTAACTACTGTTACAAGGGTTTTAATAACTCGTATATGCACTGTAAAGGATACTGTCAGGTTTGCAACGATCCCATCTGCCCTACGGAAGAGCTCAGACCCATAGAATGTTTAGACTGTCATAGAAAGTGTCGCTCTCCGGCCTGTTATGCTAGACACCAAGAGGCCAAACAAGGTGGTGTAACCACACCCCACAGGAGTATCTGTGACGTGATAAAAAAAATGTCCTCGCTGCAACCTTTGCTATTCTGTTAGTAAAACCACAGGTACATTCACGCATCATTGTAGCTGGTTAAAATGTAAAATTTGTGGGGTGCAATTACAACCACGTTCTGACACTGATGATCATCGATGCTAGATTCAGCCACTCGTGTTTCACCCCGCAGGTGAAACACCCCGAGTTGTTTTTTTATGATACTGAAACATTTGTCGACGACAAAGGGGAGCACACACCATTTCTTGTGTACACTAAAACATTGAAAGGTGAAGAAAAGTGGTTTTACAGTACCGACTGCATAAAACAATTTCTTCTGCATTTCACGTGTGAAAAGTACAGGAGTAATGTATTCAAAGTGCATAATGCCAGAGGATTTGATGGTTACCTGATCTTGAACAGTATGATAAAAGAAAATACAACACCGTGACAAATTCTCATGATGGGGTGTAAGATTCTAAGTTTTGAGGAACCCTATTATAACCTTAAATTCATCGACTCACTATCCTTCCTACCTATTTGTCTTAGTGTGATGCCCAAAGCTTTAGGTTTTAGTGAGGTGAGAAAGGGACTGTTCCCCAACGGATATTCTGTGGTGGAGCATTTAAATTATGTAGGTCCTTACCCACCACCATCAGACTATGGCATAGAACGTATGATGGTCGCCGAGTGGGGAGAGTTCAACGACTGGTACAACGGGGTCAAAGATGGCTCGTTTGACTTTAAACAGGAGGCTCTGCATTATTGTAAAAATGATGTGGACATTCTGTTTACAGCAGGAGACGGTACAACAGGGAACAGCTGCTTGCACTTAATCGCCACTCGGTGCTAACGGAAAAACTTGACGTACCGGGAGAAATAAGGCGAAAACGACGTGGTTGTCGGGCTGGTGTTAGACGGCGGACAAGGAGTATAAGGTACAGACCCACCCTCCCATCCGTTGTTATGGGGAATGTACGTTCTATATTGGGAAAGGTAGATGAGCTAGCAGCTATCTCCCGCTACGACAGCGTATACCGGGAATGCTCCCTCCTTTTGTTTACCGAGACGTGGCTAACTGAACTAGTAGCAGATGCTAACATTGAGCTCAATTCAATTCAATTCAACTTTATTTATATAGCGCCATTTTCACAACAACAGTCATCTCATAGCACTATCAACTGTAGGGGGGACCCCTACAGTTGCAGAAAGACCCCAGCAATCAAGCTGGAGGATTTCCACGCGATACAGGCAGACCGAACACCAGACAGAGGCAAAGCAAGGGGCGGTGGAGTGTTGATCTATGTTAATAACAACTGGTGCATACTGGGACATATCACTGTTAAACAACAGCACTGCAGCAAAGACATCGAGTTGCTAGCTGTTAGCATGCGGCCTACATATCTCCCGAGGGAATACTCACACGTGATCTGCATTGTTATCTATGCAAATCCGACGGCGAACGCTGGTACAGTGTGTGACGTCATCCACTCAGTAACTGGCAGGCTGCAGACAGAACACCCAGATGCTCTTCTCCTCATCTCAGGTGATTTCAACCATGTTTCACTGTCTCCCATTCTACCTATGTTTACCCAGTATGTCACATGCCACACTAGAGACAATAAAACACTGGACTTATTCTACGCAAACACTAAGGAGGCGTACACCTCATCACAACTCCCCCCACTCGGGAGATCGGCTCACAACTTGGGTCATCTCCGGACGGTGTACAAACCCCTAGTGCACAGACAACCTCTGGCCATGCGCACAGTGAAGTTATGGTCTGAGGAGGCAATGGACACTCTAAAGGGCTGAATTGAAACCACCGCCTGGAAGCAGCTCTGCGATCCACATGGTGAGGACATCGATGGCCTCACTCACACTATCACAGACTACATCAGCTTCTGTGTGGACAACACCATTCCCACCAAGACCATACGGTGTTGCTCGAACAACAAACCCTGGATCAACCCTGAGATAAAAACACTTCTGAGAGAGAAGAAGAGGCTCTTCAGGTCGGGGAACAGGGAGATGCTGAAGTCCGTACAGAGGGAGCTGAGGAGAAAGATCAGAGAAGGCAAGGACAGCTTCAGGAAGAAGATGAAGGACAAGCTGCAACAGAGCGACATCAGCGGGGTCTGGAGAAACCTTAAAACCATCTCTGGGCTCCAGAATACCTCCCCTCAGGCCACGGGGGGCAGGGAGTGGGCGAACAATCTGAATCTCTTTTTTAATAGGTTTGACCAACCGCCCTCCCCCCCGACTGCACAACAACCACTGCTGCCACTGAAGACATCAAGTCCTGCTGCCCACTCCCCACTCCACCATCACCCCCCCACTCCCAACACACAGCCCCCTAACCTGACCCTCACTAAGACCCAGGTGAGGACGGAGCTGAGGAAGATCAAGGCGAGGAAGGCGTCGGGACCAGACGGCATCAGTGCAAAGCTCCTCAAGTCCTGTGCAGACCAGCTGTGTGGGATTGTGGAGTACATCTTCAACCTGAGCCTGAAGCTGGGGAGGGTACCACAGTTGTGGAAAACATCTTGTGTGGTACCTGTACCAAAGACTTCCCACCCCAAAGATCTGAACAGCTACAGACCAGTGGCCCTGACGTCCCACATGATTAAGACCCTGGAGAGACTGCTTCTTGCTCACCTCCACCCCCTGGTGGGACCAGCGATGGATCCACTCCAGTTCGCCTACCAGCATGGTATTGGGGTGGAAGATACGGTCATCTTCCTCCTTCACCGTTCTCTGTTCCACCTGGAGAAGCCCGGGAATGCAGTGAGGATCATGTTCTTTGACTTCTCCAGTGTTGTCAACACCATCCAACCGATGATCCTGAAGGACAAGCTGCTGTGCGCAAGGGTGGACCAGCACCTGTCATCATGGATCCTGGACTACCTCACAAACCGGCCACAGTTTGTGAGAACCCGGGACTGTGTGTCCAACACGATCATCGGTAGCACGGGGGCCCCCCAGGGAACGGTTTTGGCTCCCTTCCTGTTCACCCTTTATACTGCGGACTTCTCACACAACACAACACACTGCCATCTACAGAAGTTCTCTGACGACTCTGTGATCGTTGGCCTCATCTCCAACAGAGATGAAGCTGAGTACAGAGGGCTTATCCAGGACTTTGTGGATTGGTGCCATCGGAACTGCCTCCAGATCAACGCGAGGAAAACTAAGGAGCTGGTGGTGGACTGCCACAGGCAAGGACAACCCCTCACAGCACCAGTAAACATCCAGGGAACAGACATTGAGATGGTGACATCCTACAAGTACCTGGGTGTTCATCTGAACAATAAACTAGACTGGTCACACAATACTGACGCACTCTACAAGAAGGGACAGCGCAGGCTGTTCCTGCTGAGGAGACTCAGGTCTTTTGGTGTACAAGGGGCACTGCTGAAGACATTCTACGACACGGTGGTGGCATCAGCCATCACTTTTGGAGTGGTCTGCTGGGGCAGTGGCATTACAGCAGCCGATAGGAAGAGACTGAACAAACTGATCAAGAAAGCTAGCTCTGTCCTGGGGCAGCGCCTTGACCCAGTGGAGGAGATGGGAGAGAGAAGGATGGTGGCTAAACTGTCATCTCTGCTGGAGTCCGAGTACCACCCTATGCAGGACACACTGAATGCACTAAGGAGCTCATTTAGCAGCAGACTACATCATCCTAGGTGCACAACCGAGAGGTTTCAAAGGTCCTTCCTACCAACGGCTGTCAGACTGTATAACCTAAGCAGGGCTGCTCGCAGAGATAGCAAAAAGACGTGACAACCTAATAGTATTGAATGCAAAAGACGCACGGGGCTGCACAGTGGCGCAGTGGTTAGCACTGCGGCAGCACAGTTTCACCCTCGGCCGGGGGATCGCGGGGATCATGAGATCATGGGTTTGATCCCTGCCCCCGGCCAACAGTGATCTGTGTGGAGTTTGCATGCTCTCCCCGTGTTGCGTGGGTTTACTCCGGGATTTCTCCAGTTTCCTCCCACATGCTACAAACATGCAGGTTAGGGATACGGGGTGCTTGCGCACGCAGCGACCGGCAGCTGGTGGCTTGTCACCAGACTGCAAAACAAATCTACCTACGGGTGCAAAATAAGTACAAAAAAAAATAGACTTACACAATGGTCCCCTCCGGTATACAACTAGGAAAATACCGGTAGCTAGGGAGGGTGACAATATGTATGGGTACATAATCATACCATGTAGGATAATTAAGTAGACGGTTATGCTGTTTCATTCCATCTAGCTACAATGCTCCGCACTGTGTGTGTTTATATATTTATATATTTATTCCATCTAGCGACAATGCTAAACTGTGTGTTTATATATTTACATATTTATTTCATCTAGCTACAATGCTCCGCACTGTGTGTGTTTATATATTTACATATTTATTCCATCTAGCTACAATGCTTCACACTGTGTGTGTTTATATATTTATATATTTATTCCATCTAACTACAGTGCTCCGCACTGTGTGTGTTTATATATTTACATATTTATTCCATCTAGCTACAATGTTCCGCACTGTGTGTGTTTATATATTTACATATTTATTCCATCTAGCTACAATGCTCCGCACTGTGTGTGTTTATATATTTACATATTTATTCCATCTAGCTACAATGCTCCGCACTGTGTGTGTTTATATATTTATATATTTATTCCATCTAGCGACAATGCTCCACACTGTGTGTTTATTTATTCCATCTAGCTACAATGCTCCGCACTGTGTGTGTTTATATATTTACATATTTATTCCATCTAGCTACAATGCTCCGCACTGTGTGTGTGTTTATATATTTACATATTTATTCCATCTAGCCACAATGCTCTGCACTGTGTGTGTTTATATATTTACATATTTATTCCATCTAGCTACAATGCTCCGCACTGTGTGTGTGTTTATATATTCATATATTTATTCCATCTAGCTACAACGCTCCGCACTGTGTGTTTATATATTCATATATTTATTCCATCTAGCTACAATGCTCCGCACTGTGTGTGTTTATATATTCATATATTTATTCCATCTAGCTACAATGCTCCGCACTGTGTGTTTATATATCTATATATTTATTCCATCTAGCTGCAATGCTACGCATCGTGTGTCTATATATTTATGTTTATATGTACATATGTATACTCGCTGCTCTTGTTTTTTCTTGCCTTCTGATTGTTGCTGTGAGTGTTGCTATCCCTGTGCTGTTGCAATCCTGGAATTTCCCCGTTGTGGGACTAATAAAGGCTTATCTTATCTTATCTTATCTTAGCCACGGGGTGCATTAAATTTAAAGAGCGGTTCCTCACCGACACGGGTGTGGACCCTTTCTCCAGAGTCACAATAGCCTCGGCTTTCATGAAAGGACGGCTTTCATGGGGATGGCAGTGGCTCAGGAGGTAGAGCAGGTTGTCCAATAACCACATGGTTGGCGGTTCGAATCCCGCTCTCCCCAGATATCCTGCCGTTGTGTCCCTGGGCAAGACACTTCACCCCAGTTGCTCCTTGTGGGTCTGGAAGCGCCATGTTAGGCAGCATGCCACCATCAGTGTGTGAATGTGTGTGTGAATGGGTGGATAGCACTGTGATAGCATGGTGGCGCAGTGGTTAGCACTGTGGCAGCACAGTTTACCCTTGGCCGGGAGATTGTGGGGATCATGGGATCGTGGGTTCTATCCCAGCCCCCGACCAACAGTGATCTGTGTGGAGTTTGCATGTTCTCCCCGTGTTTGCGTGGGTTTACTCCGGGATTTCTCCGGTTTCCTCCCACATGCCAAAAACATGCAGGTTAGGTTAATTGGAGACTCTAAAGTGGCCCTAGGTGTGAGTGTGTGTGTGAATGGTTAAGGGATAGCGCCGTATCGTGGCTGCTTCATCCATCCAGGTGGTGGATGCCCTCAATTTCCCCTCTGGGGATCAATAAAGTATACTAAATCTAAAAAAAAAAATAAAAAATAGCAGGATCTGTAAAGCGCTTTGGTCATCAAGAGATGAGAATAAAAGCACTATATAAGTGAGTGCCATTTACCATTTCATGAAAGTGTTTCTAATCAATTATCTGACCCCTAAAACCCTTGCATCCCATTCCCCGACAACTACAGACATCAGTGTAAAAGATTTTCTAACGCTTTGATCCAGTGGTTAGAATGGGTTATGCATCGTCAGAAAATATTCATCCAGCACACTTTAAACAGGGGGGAAAACAGATTGGGCCCTTTTTTGTAGACAGTTATACGGAGATCGAGGGCTTGAAGCACGTCTACGAGTTCAGCAGTTGCTATTTCCACGGTTGTGTTTGCAGTTTTAAAAGCACGGAGATCTGCCCTCTGAGGGGTGTTACATTTGGAGAGCTGCATTTGAAAAGTGAGGAGAGGTTGCAGGCGTGACGCTCTATGCACGGTGTCTGCGTTACGGTGATGAGAGAGCACGAGTGAAAATTTTTAATCCACCCGAGCCTCTCTTACCACGCCAGGCCCTTTATGGGGGCAGGACAAGTGCTCTAAAACTGAGACACACTGCAGGGTCTGATGAAACAGTGCATTATGTAGACGTCACTTCTCTGTACCCCTATGTTAACAGCACATGCTTTTACCCTCTAGGCCATCCCACCATCATTTACAAAGATTTTGGGGATCCTCGAAGCTATTTCGGGTTAATCATAGCTACTGTCTACCCACCCCGTGGCCTCTTTTTCCCCGTTCTACCCTACAAAAATTCAGGAGGTAAATTAACCTTTCCACTGTGTCGAACGTGCACGGAAACCAACTATCAAGACGGTGTTTGCGCACACGGTGACAAGGCGAGAGCATTTACGGGGGTCTGGGTCACTGTGGAGTTTAACAAAGCCCTGGAGCTGGGGTACAGGGTGGGTAAAATCACAGAAGTGTGGCATTTTGATCAAAGTAGCAACACGGTGTTTGTAGACTACATACACAAATTTCTAAAAGAAAAACAGGAAGCATCGGGTTACCCTGCAGATGTCACTGATCAGGAGAGCAAGGACAGATACATCAGGGACTATCACCGTCATCAGGGTATTCTGTTAGACGCCGATAAAATACAAGAGAATCCACTCCGTCGCTACATCTTCAAAACTGATTTTGAACTCGCTTTGGGGGAAATTTGTGCAGAGAGATAATCTGGTTCAGACCGTTGTGATCTCAGAACCTGAAGAGTTTTTCACTTACTTGTTGGGTAAATACAAGGTGGAATACTTTAATGTTCTGGACGACGACAAAGCTCTGCTTAGGTGGAAATATAACGATCATTGCATCCAACCCCCCAGTAAAACTAATAACATCTTTATAGCTGCCTTTACCACAGCTCACGCACGTCTGAAGTTGTACGGTTATCTGGAGAAACTGCAAAAGAGGGTTCTTTACATCGACACGGATAGTTTAATTTACGTGGTCAAGAACAGTGAGACGCCTCTGGAGTTGGGTAATTATCTGGGGGATTTGACGGATGAGTTGGATGGCGATACCATTCAGGAATTTGTATCTGCAGGCCCCAAGAGTTACTCCTACCAAACAAGGAACAAAAAGAAAGTCGTCATGAAGGTCAAACGTATCACACAAACCCGATCATGTTGTGAGCATGTCAGTTTTGACAACATCAGAGATTTGGTGGAGGATTACCTGACAAATTCAGGAGAGAGAGTGATTGAGATGCCGCAATACAGCAGAGGACGCAATAAAAGGGGGTTTGTATTAAGAAACTTGTCATTTCAGAAAAAGTTCAGAGTTGTGTATGAAAAAAGACGTCTCTTTAGGGACGAGACCACTCTGCCTTTTGGTTATTAGATTTTTTTGAGGAAAAAAAAAGTCACATCTTACCCGGATGGAGGAGATTGACTTTGACCCTAGGTTCATCTTTCCATTTTCATGTTTTGGTAGTGGGATCGAGCAGTTGTGGCAAGATTTATTTTGTTTCAAAGGTACTGGAAGACCATGAACATATTGTAAACGTTGTACCTGAAAACATTGTATGGATTTATATGTGTCATCAACCTATGTATAGCGAACTGCAGAAGATGAATAAAAGAATAAAATTTGTTGGACTCCCAGATTCTTTTGAAGATGAAAACCTGTTCCCTCCCGATCAGAAACACTTGATTATTCTGAATGATGTTATTTTTCAAGCCTCCGACTATCCTGAAGTAGTAAGAATTTTTACTCAGTATCGGCATCATAGAAACATGAGCATCATGATGTTGACTCAAAATGTGTTCCACCAGGGTATATACAGTCACACCATTAGTCTGAACAGCAATTATCTCAATCAAATCAAAATCAAATCAACCTTTATTGTCATGTTGCTGTACATACAACTGTAGTGCAGGCAAGATGAAATTACATTTCTCTAGGCATCCATATAAGTAAAAAGAACATAATTTAAGACACACTCACACATCCCCTCACCCCCCCACCCCAACACAGCCATTCACACATCCCTGAGACATACTTGAAACTAGCTAGAACTATAATATACAAATAATTTGCATAATGTCCATAAGGTGCAGTAGTATGTATGAAAGATTCCGGATCAACTGTTCAGCATCCTAACAGCTTGTGGAAGGAAGCTGTTAATCAGTCTGGTGGTTCTGCCTCTGATGCTCCGGAATCGTTTGCCAGATGGCAGCAGTTCAAAATGTTTATGCAGAGGGTGAGAGTGGTCCTTGACAATGTTTAGTGCCCTGCTCCTACAACGGTTCTGAAAAAGTTCTTGGACAGAGGGGAGAGAAACTCCAATTACCCTCTCAGCTCCCTTAACTCTCCTCTGCAGGGCTTTTTTGTCTGACATACTGCAGCTGGAGTACCATGTTGCAATGCAGTACGTTAGAACACTCTCCATCACACCTCTGTAGAAGGTCCTGAGTATGCAGATGGGGAGAGAGGCCTGTTTGAATTTCCTCAAGAAGTGCAGTCTTCCTAATCCCCAAGGAATTCTTGCTCCAGGTCAGGTCCTGCGAGATCTGCACTCCGAGGAACTTGATGTTCTCCACTCTCTCCACCAAACGGCCACCGATGCTGAGAGGGATGTGTTCAGGCTGTGACCGCCGGAAGTCGATAATCATCTCCTTCGTTTTGTCCACTTTGAGCACCAGATTGTTCTTGCTGCCCCAGCCCTCCACGTCTCTAACTTCTTCCCTGTACATTGATTCCTCATCCCTCTGAATAAGTCCCACCACTGTGGTGTCATCTGCAAACTTAATAATCTGGTTCCCCTCATGTCTGGATACACAGTCATGTGTTAGAAGTGTAAACAACAGTGGACTGAGTACGCAGCCTTGAGGGGATCCGGTGCTCAGCGTGATAGAGTTGGAGATGTTGTTTCCAACACGGACAGACTGAGCTCTCTCGGTCAGGAAGTCCAGGATCCAGAGACATGTGGGGGTGTTCAGACCGAGAAGGAGTAATTTCTCCATCAGTCTCTGGGGAATAATGGTGTTGAATGCTGAACTGAAATCAATGTACAGGAGTCTGGCGTAGGTGTCTTTCTGATCCAGGTGGGTGATGACAGAGTGCAGGGTGGTGACTATAGCATCCTCCGTGGAGCGGTTTGAGCGATATGCAAACTGGAGCAGGTCATGTGATGCAGGGAGGCAGGCTTTGATGTGTGGTTTAACAAGCCGTTCAAAACACTTCATCACAGTTGGTGTCAGTGCAACAGGATGATAGTCATTCAGACAGGACACAGGTCTTAAAGCATCTGGGAACGATGGCCTGACCAGGGAGATGTTATAAATGTCAGTCAGGACATCCGCCAACTCGCTCGCGCAGACTTGGAGCACACGTCCCGGGATGTTGTCCGGACCTGCAGCTTTACGTGGGTTGACCCTGATTAGAGTCCTCCGTGTGTCCGCTGTGTTGATGATGATAGCTGACCCAACAGATGGTGGAGATGGGTCAGCCTTCCCTCTGATTGTCGGGTTTGATGCTTCAAAACGTGCAAAGAAGTTTTTGAGCCTGTCTGGAAGCGAAGCGTCATCATCATCGACCCCCTGCCTAGACTTATAATCCGTCAGCGCCCAAACTCCCTGCCACATCCGTTTGGTGTTCCTTGTGTCACAGAGGTGTACCTGGATTTTCTCTGCATAGGCGCGTTTCACCGTCTTAATTCCCTTTGAGAGCGCAGACCTGGCTGAGCGGAAGGCAATCCTGTCCTTCGCTCTGAAGGCTACATCTCTGGCTGTGAGCAGTGAGCGCACCTCTGCCGTCATCCAGGGTTTATAGTTGCCCCGTGCAGTGAAAGTCTTCACTATAGTGACATCCTCTGTGCACTTCGCGATGTAGCTGGTGACCGTTTCAGCGTACTCCTCCACATCAATCTTGTCTCCCTGGGAGACTGCTATTTTGAAAACCTCCCAGTCTGTGTACAGAAAACAGTCCTGAAGTGCCGAGGCTGCACCCTCTGGCCAAGTCCTGATTTGTTTCTCTACTGGCCTGCTGCTCTTCAGTAAAGGTTTGTAGGCAGGCACCAGCATCACAGATAGGTGGTCAGAATGGCCGAGGTGGGGGTGAGATGTTGCCTTATATGCATCTGGGAAGTTTGTGTACACCAAGTCCAACATATTCTCTCTTCTGGGCTTAAAGTCCACACATTGTTTGAACTTGGGGAGCACAGTCTTTAAAGTGGTGTGATTAAAATCCCCTGTAACCACCACAAAACTGTCCAGGTGTGAAGTTTGAAATTCACTGATAGCATCGTGCAGCTCTCCGAGTGCCTCGTTAGCATTAGCTTTAGCAGTAGCGCTAGGAGCTCTGTAAACAGCAGCTACAACACGTTGGTGAATTCCCTCAGCAGATAGAATGGCCGACAATTCATGATAAGGAACTTCGCCAACGGAGAGCAGTGTTTAGTTACTAACGTGGTGTTAACGCACCAGTTCTTGTTAATATAGATACATAGCCCCCCCCCCCCCCACCCTCGGCTCTTACCAGAGCTAGCAGCCTCCCTGTCCGCCCGGAACGATGTCATCCCTTCCAGCTGAATGGCCGCGTCAGGGTTGTTGTCGTGGAGCCATGTCTCCGTGAATGCAAACACACAGCAGTCCCTCCACTCTCTCCAGGTTTCTCTCAGCAGACGCAGCTCGTCCAGCTTGTTGTCGAGGGAGCAGACATTGGAAAGAAGGAGCGATGGTACTGCTGGTCTGGAGGGGTTAGCCTTTAGCCTAGCATGAATCCCGGCTCTTTTTCCTCTCCTTTGTTTGTGTTTGCACCGCTTACGCTTCCTCCTCTCCCGGGTAGCTGCCAGTGAAACCTCCGATGGTATTCCATGCTGGCGTAGAATGTCCAAGTCACATCCGAGCGCCGCAATTCTTGCAGCGTGCAATACCTTGATGTTTAATAAGTTCTCACGGTTGTAAGTTTTACAGAATGTACGTCTAGGATGATTAAAACACTCAAAACTCTCACACTCACTGATGCCTAGAGGGGCCGCAGCATCCATGTGCGCCGCCATCAGGCTGTGTTTTTGGTGCATCTGGCGATGTTTAAAAACCCACAAGATAAACTACAGATATATTAGCTTGTCAAATCTTTCCATCACAAAAGACCTTCTTCCTAGAGTGTTTTGAAGATCCCACCAGAGACCCCCACGGCTATTTAATAGTAGACCTCACACCATCCTGTCCAGAACAATACAGGCTGAGGACGGGTATACTTCCTCAGGAGAGGCTGACAGTCTATGTGCCCAAAACATCCACCTAGTTTAGTCATGTCTGCGCGTATGAAGAGGAATGCAATCTTACTGATGGCGCTGTACCACGCCTTGCCCAAAAAGCACAGGGATATTCTCATTCACAGCTCTCCGGACTTTATTCAGACATTATGTGAGATTGCTCTGAATCTTTTAAAAGGGAACATTCCGTTGTCCGATTGTCAGTTCAAGAAACTAAAAAGGCGGAAAAAAATTATCAGACTATTGGCTGATAAGAAAACTAGTTTAAAACACAAACACCAGGTTCTGAAAAAATAGTTGGGCAGTTTTCTATTGCCTCTGCTATCCGCTGTGGTGCCCATGATCGGGGATCTTATCGGTGGACTGGTGAGAAGAAATAAAAAAAAAGATGACTTTGAAGAAGGCGCAGAAGATGTTTCTGTTCACACCCCAACAGTTAAACTGTCTGACTGAACCAGCAACCGTCAGAGAAAATACAGAGGATGATTTGGACTCCAGAATGAGAGTCGTATTAAACAAGCCGGGATTGAGTACTTATGAAAAAATGAAAAAGTATGACGCTTTACTGCAGAGATACCTCACGCTTGTGAAACAGGATCATAATGAGCGACGGCAGGTAACCCTGACTCTGCAGCGGGAGAATGACCACCTATCCCTATCAGGTGTCAGCGGGGCTGGTGACAGCGAGCATGCTCGTGCCTCATCTCCCCACGGTACCCGCACATTATCCTCTGTGGGTGCCCACGCATCATCCTGCAGCATGCGTGATGGTTTAGATTTTGATGTTACGGTTGAAGAGGTTCTGCAAAACCTCCCCACACGTGATTGTAAGAACACCGAATACATCCTCAGGAAATTGCCCCAGAGTTATGGGGGATGGAATTCAAAGGGAGAATTTGTTTACAAGGGCAAGGCGTTGAAAGGGCCTCACATGATTGATTTATTCAAACACCTCTCACTCCCTTATAAAAAAAACACCAACCCATGGTGCCTGCGGGGTGGTCGAAATTTTTATACATGTTGTCAGAACTCAATATACCTTTATCGGCTGTGAGCAACCCACAAGCGCGCGATCAGTATCGACTTCTTAAGACGAATGCGAGCAACACCACCGATGTGGGTTTTGGAAAACCTTGAGACGTACACCATACCAGAAAGAAAAATGAGAAACTTCTGCTGTCCCCAAACTGGATCACACCCCGTGAGAAAGAAGAGTCTGAATTTGAGACTAGAACGCGGATAAATAGGAGACAAAAGAAACTCTCCCCTCAATGGACTGTACCTTAAGAATAGAAATTTGAGATTAGATATCAGAATCAGAATCAGAATCAGCTTTATTGGCCAAGTATGCACAACACATACAAGGAATTTGACTTTGGCTAAAAACTTGCTCTCGTTGTTCAGGTGAAGGATTTAAATAAGGATTCAATGACAAACAGAGTATGTACAGTAAATTACAGTCTGTCCACGTTTCTATAATATAATTGTAAACCACACATCTTTTCTGTCTTTTAAAATTAAAACGTTGATTAATCATACTTTTCAAGCATACAGTCTTTTTTCTTTCTATAAAAATCGCAAAAAGGGTAATTATTCACGGTATTAGTAACATAGTTGTCAAACATACACTCTATATCATCAAAGAGTGTATATCATACACTCTTTATCCTAAGTCTACACAAGACAGTTTTTAAACAGTTGTAAAGAACAACACCCCTGTTTATGGGGTGCACCGATTTTATTTTTGGTACAATCTTGATATTTTCTCACAAAATTGTGCACCATCAGGTCATTTTTCATCACATCTTCATCGTACAATGACAGTACATGTTCAAAAGATAATCCGCAGGTCCGATGTGCAAGGTAATAGACGCAGTGTTGACCGCAAGTCGTTGATAGTTGATGCTGTAACTGGGCATTGTGGTACTTGATGTTTTGTGAATGCTTCTCCAGGAACTTTAAGATGCTTTTGGGATAGTAAACAAAATCAGGCGGAAGCCCGTAAGAATCAAAAAAGGTGGCTTCACTGTTCTTTTCCAGGGTGATAGCTAACCAGTGCTCTCTGGGCATGTGTGCGGGGTGTGTGTTGATGACGAAGTAGGCAGGGGGTCTAAAGGCGGGGGTTAACAATGGCAGCTGGTCAGAGGGCCACACCCCACAAAACACATCCCCCAGCAGACGATGCAGAAGACTCTTCAGTTGAATATTATCCATTTCCTAGTAATAGTCCACCAGCACTTCTCTTTTAGAGTTAATTTCCAGAATAGAATCGTAACAGGCGTAGACTATCAGCGTCGTGGTGTGGGGCTGGGCTGTCTCATCTCCAGTCTTAAATTACCATTCCAAACGGTGGACAGGGCATCGTTGTCATCCCCTGGGGTGAGATTAAACACAAACAAGGTGTACCCATTGTTAAATTCCTCTCTGTCAATACTGAGAGGTAAATCTTTAAGATGTCTCCCTGTTGCCAGGAACATGTTGTAAAATTCCCTAACATACAGTTGGTTATTAAACTGAGGTTGGAAAGCATTGGCGGGGATCTGTCGACCATCCTGACAAAGAGCTAGATATTCCACATTGTTGTGAATAAAATTGAAAGGTGATAGGTCTCTTCTCCCCGTGAAAGCCTTGTGATGCACCATACCCAGAACCACATATTTGGGAATGGCCCCCAGAAATGGATTCTCCTGGTTGCACATCCTAGAATTTTGCAGGATGGAGTATGTTTTTACATTGACGCGTGAGAGGGGGTAGAGTGCATTGCCTTTCATTAGGGCTGTGGCGTGGCCTAATCTGACCACGGGGGACACGGACACTTTTCTAACAAATAGAGGCCCCCAATATTCTCAAACGGAAAGACGAATCATGGGCTCCTGTGAGACAGAAAGCGTCGTTGGTGTGGGTTAGTTTGATTTTCAAATCCACAGAGTTCAGCAAGAGCCTCTCGCAAAAAAATATGTCCCTGTGAAGAGGACCGAGCAGGTGCACCTCGCAAGAATTGGCGGTGAAACAGGTTCTTTTATTTAACCCTGCATTAGGGCCATCCGTGGTCTTGATAGAGTTTACAGCACCGGCCGTATCTTTGTAAAAAAGACCAGTGCTAAATTGACTCTTGAGAGTGTAGTTGGAATAGTTCAGTATCATCTCAATTAAGGCTGTGTAGGGATGTGTGGCACTGGATTGCAAAATCAATCTATCTCCCAGGATCACGTCGCATTGACTGAAAATTGTATTTAGAGGGTAATTGATGAGGCCCAATGCAGCGTCGTCTGCCAAGTTCGTACCGTCTATACTGGTAATTTTCACAAGGAGGTGCAGCAGAGTATCATTCATATCGAGGTACTTTTCCCCATCTCCGGGGATGAAAAACTCGATAGGACCTCCGTCGGTGATGGCTGACATGTGGGAAATTTCCGTGTAGATTTTATCCTCCACCGAGAGCTGCGCCATAGGTGCTGAAAATAAATCCAGCTCAGCCAGGGTGCATTCGGGAGATTTTTGATGTAACAGCGCCGTGGTTTTTACAGTTTAGTTTGTTAAAAAAAACTTTGCTTAAAATATATCAGAGTTCCAGACTTCCTCGTCACCCGCTTACCTTTCCCAACTGATTTTCCCTTTTTAGGACCGGAGCGTTTATGGGACAGTGATGAGACACGTTGGCCGGGGGGTCGCATCCTCGATCTGTGTGACAAGATCAGAATACCTCCTGGGCCCTCTTGTCTTGGGTCTTTGTTCATCGTTTTTCCCACCGCTTGGTTAAATACATCCGATGTGATGCCGCTGTCTTAACCCTTTGAGTGTGTATGGTGCAGAACTGCGCCATACCCCCTAGTGGTCAAGAATGGTAAATATTTTTTTCAATAAAATAGTTCAGATTTCCAAGGCTATAACTTTACAGTTGTAAGAGATAATTACTTACTGTCAATTAGAAAGTTGTAAAATATGATCCAAAGTTTCAGACAGGAATACATTTATGCATCTAATTTGCATAATGTTGCGGCACCTGTTTAAATTCCATAACTCAGTCAAAACTGGACTTTGGACGTATTTACACAAAAAATGGTTCAGTCTTTTGACACCATTTTTTGTACAGAGGTACCTCATCATCTTTTCTTCAAAGTATATGAACAAGAAATCAGTACATTTAAAAAAAAAACAGAAATTTCTCACTTACTTTTGACAAAGTCAGAGTGAGAAGGCAGGCGCAGTGCCGTGCTCTGCTACTCGGGGCACGCAAATTCTCACACTCAAAGGGTTAAGATGAGGTTTTGCAATGGTAAAACCTTTCTTCACCAGAAGGGCTACAAAATGGAATAGTCTTTAAAACAGCGAGCAGATACTGCGTCCGTACATGACAGGTGCTCCATAAAACCCTGGTAAAGCACGCCCTACTTGATTCTCATAATAATGTACAAAACGGTGGGGATCCCCCCTCAGACCTGCAAGAGTCTTTTTTTTGTTGTTGTTGTTGAGACGTAGCGTTGTAACTTAGCACGTCCAATCACACACCAATACCCGCTGCGCAGTGGCGGTTGTAGACCAAATGATGCGCGTGTGTGTGGACGGATAAGTTATATACATTGTTTATTCAAGGTTTAGGTCTAAAGTGAAGTGTCAATATAGTCTTCCCGTAGGTAAATTCCACCGGTTTGTTTTGATCCATTTTTATCACCACGTGGATGGTTTCTGTCATGGGCAGCGGGAGCACGCCCCTCCCCCCCAGCCTCACATTCACAAATTCATCACTGCACCTGAGGCAGAAGACACAACTGCACCCGCTCATCAGCCAGTGTACTTAAGGAGGCTCCCTCCGCGCAGTCAATGCTGGCTCGTCTGGGTATACTGCCCGTGATCAGGCAAGCTATTACAAGTCTTAAGCGTTAACACGCCGTTAACCTTATTTCTCTTTTCCTTCTCAGGTTGCTGCCACCGTGTAGGTGTGTCTCAGGGACTGCGCGCACTCTCCTGCCTCACCACACCGTTCCCCAGCGATCTACTCCACCCGGTCAGGCACCATCAGCTCATCTTTCTCCCCTACCCTACTGGTTTGTCTATTCCCCGCTGGGTCCTGCCGGTCCTCCTTAGATTTCCCAACTACGTGGTAATTTGGCTCGCCCATTTCCCTTACTCCACTCCTCAGCTCACGGCTCTAGTCTTCTCTCCACAGGACCTTTCCTCTGGCGAGTGACAGTTTCTGCAGCTGTGCGCTTTGGATTTTTGCCATTAATTAAACTGTCAAACCTGCCCCTCTGTGTGGTTCCTTCCTGTGTTTGGCATTGTGCACGTGAGCTGCCAAAACTTAAATTCGCTATGACAGGTTTCAATGTGCTGTTTCGCTACAGGTAAATAATAAGGTGGATTGAAATGCTTTGTTCAGGTTCAGGTTACTTTATTTGTACCCATAGGTAGATTTGTTTTGCAGTCAAGTGACATCCTTTTAGACACATATTTACAAACCACAATTACATTGAACATGAACACAAACACAGGCACACATGAAGCTGACTATAAACACGATAAAACTACTCAAGGCTCCACCAATCAGGACATAAGAGAACGAGATAAGAGAAAAAACAAAGAGATAAGAGACTTGCGATAAAGTCACCGTACGCTCCTTCAGTATTGATCGTTCTCAGGAGCAGTGCATAAGAGTCCCCCACTAACTGCAGACATACCACGTCGCTGTAACAGTACATATGATAAAATCTGGCCTTCAAATCGGCAGGATAGGGTACCAACTTCCGATCAAACTTGAACCATTCTCCCGGTTTGACACCCAGCATGTAAGCCGCTGGCACGTCAAAGCATACGTGAGTTTGACCTCCGCTCTGGAAACTCATTCTTTTCTGAATGTAGCCGTAGACCATAAAAATATCAGAATTAATTTTTCTAAAGAACCCCTCCAGCTCCACCCTGAACTGATTTATATCGCTGTAATAACCGCCTGTAATCCTTTGATAATGCACTTTAGTCTGTGTTTCTGGTTCTTGCAGTTTTGCTCTCCAATAAAAGTAAGCATCTTTTTGAGCTAGGTTATACTAAGTATGTGGGTATGAAATTTCCATCAAAGCAACCTCCCATGGTCCTTCTAAATCCATATGTTATGCTAAATCCATGCAAAAACTGGAACTTGTGTTGTCTTTAAAACATCAAAACTGGCGTTGGAAGGTAGGGTGATGAAAAACCTCACATCTTTAGATCCGTACATGATGGAATGACTGTAAGCACTGTGGTTGGCGGTGCATGCGAATGTCTATATGTTTTTTAAATCGGAGGCCTTGACCCAACTGTTAAATTTCTCAAGCTAATTTTTCCACCAGACCAGCACCTGCCTTTCACCTTTGACAGTACGTTGTTTTAGAATCTTCTCCACACAGTAGACTCTGTCATTACCCAGTGTTATGTTTGCAACTCCGCCTCATAAAACAAACCTTGAATCTTTCAGTTTGTAGACAAGGGGGTTGTGGAGGATGCACTCAGACACCGTAAACACTTCATCCGTAAAACTCTGTTCATATTTCTTATCAAACACTCCCCTCAACTTTGATATCCTGACAGAGTCCCCCTTTTTAAAATTCATCTTTAATTCACCGCTCTGTCGAGCTCAGAACCTGTGTACAGGTTTTGAAACAGTTGGCTTGCGTTCTCCGCGGTCACCTGTGTAGGTGCCATTTTAATACTCCTGTGATAACCTCGATTGTAGCCCGTCACCAAGTCTTGTAAGACGTCAAGGTGTCGCAGTGTGTTGTTGGCTGTAAAATACCTCCACATTCTGCCTTTTAATGTACAATTAAACCTTTCGATCACAGAGGCCTTGAGATTGCTGGCCGTGGAAAAATGTGTTATACCATGTTTTTTCATTAAAGCCTCAAAACTTTTGTTGAAAAATTCTTTTCCCGCATTGGTTTGTAGTTTGACGAGTATTTGGCTTTTTTCAAAAATTGATTCAAGGGCCCGTACCACCTCAGCGGCTGTCTTTCTCTTCAGAGCCCGTACATACGCCTTCTTGGAAAATACATCTATAACCGTTAATAAATAATTGTATTTGTCGTTCTATTCGGCTAAAGCCTACATATCGCATAGATCGGCTTGAAACTGGTTTAATGGTCGTGGGACAAAAACTTTGTTTCTAGGGAAATGTACTCTGGCAGGTTTGTGTAAAGTGTAAGCATTCGGTTTGGATAAAAAATTTTTGACACTTTCAACCCCAACCTTCTCTCCTGTTTCATCTTGCATGCCCCTGTGGAGTCGTTCTACACCTCTGAAGCTACCTGGGTGTGCGAGGTTGTAATACACTGTTTTCATGAAGCGTGTCTCGGACATGATGAAACCAGAATGAGAAAAAAGACTGGACAGAGGTTTTTTTATTCACCTTCTTTTAATTAAACGTCTTTATACCAGTGACATAATGCACGGCTCAGGAGACACACACGCAGTCTCAGGGTAGCTTTATTTAGCAACAAGTGTGTATGAATGTGTGTCTGCGGGATGTGAATGTATTGGTGGTGGCGTCTGCGTCGGGCACGGAGGCAGGAGGCCGTACAGCCGGACAACCCTATGGGAGAAGCAGAGGGAGAAGGGTGACGGACACCACACCAACACAGGGGATATGAGAATGGAGACAGGCTTACTTGGAATTAGCAGGTGGCTGGCACAGCAAGGGTGATGCCCGGTAGACAGCGACCTGGAGAGCCCGGTGCAGCAGCGAGGAAATGGAGACGGAGAGGAATGGTCCGCCGCCGGGAAATCCACCTGTGCACAGGGGAGCAGACTGGGAGAGGAATGAGGTAAGGGCTTCTTACCGAAATGCTTGCTGAGGGGTTGAGGTTCCTCACAGCAATCGTGGCGAGTGAAGTCTGACAGCTTCAGGCCGAAGCCCAGGGCGAGGCAGCTTAAATCCCTCGCCGCTGACGAGG
The DNA here is from genome assembly GCA_020510985.1 of Pholidichthys leucotaenia. NCBI lineage: Eukaryota > Metazoa > Chordata > Actinopteri > Cichliformes > Pholidichthyidae > Pholidichthys > Pholidichthys leucotaenia. Next base: position 56,161,845 of record CM035843.1, on the reverse strand, counting down.
TGCAGGTGTGCGTGCAGCTGGCGCTGCAGATGAGCGGCGAGGCGTGACAACCAGCGTTACAACATAGTGATAGATGTGTGAAAAACACTTTTGATCAAATATTCAAAAAATAACCGGGAAAGGAGAAACAATTTCTTAAAAATAACCTAAAGCTAACATCTACACACGATAAAATGCGTGAAAAGTAAACAAACAAAAAAAATCTAACTCTAGCACTATCAAAATGTAACAGAAACTTAAATGTAACAGTTTGAGCTAAGACAGAATGATCTACAGTACTACGAATGACGTGTATTTTCAAGAGTTCACCAAAGACATTGATCGGGTGTCTGGCTTGCAAAAGTTCTGCGGTAGCATCAACAAACAAACCATAGAATGCAAGTAGATGACTAGGCCTGAGAGGGTCATTTCCCACTCCTTTAATGATCTCTCTAAAACTGTGGGAGAAGTTGGAGTTGTACTCCGTCACACAGACCCGTACCAGTCTTTTCCACAGTGTATCGACGGATAACAGGTTCTCCAGTCTCTCAAACTCCACGTCACCCCTTACACCTGCTAAATTTTTAATTACTCTGCTATCAATAACACGATACAAGAGATTTGCTAAGTAAAGAGAGTTAAGATGGCTCTCAAACTTGCTCCAAAGTTTCTCGATGACACTCCCCATTCTCCACATTTTTCTTTTAGACGTCCCAAAACAAAGGATTCAGCCACAGCTCCGTGGCTTTCTGGAGATGCACCAGGTCGATCTTATTTTTTCCAACCAGTTTCTTGTACATATCATAGATGGGCTCGTGGATGACTCTGGTCGATTGTAGCTCCAACAGAAGAGTCTGGGCCGCAGTTTTGATTTGTTGGTCGTCAGCCTGAATGTTGGGGAGTTGTAAGCGGTGTCGGATGGCTGGAATAAACCGTGGTGTGTAGAGTCTCCCCGTCAACCAGAAGAAGTTTTCCTGGTAGAAACCCTTTGTGATCATATCCAAGCACTGATGCTGCCTCTGACTGGGGTGATTAATACGACATCCCACACATTTCGCATGTTGGTACTCCTCCAGAGTTTTGCTGAGCAGATGGAGCATGGCTGATTTTACAACTCTGAAGAACACGTCACTCATCCACCCGTCAGGTTGGTCTTCTGCCGATGTTACCAGTGTTGTTGGTGAAATGGGGTTTTGTAATGTAGGTGAAGGGTGTGGGATCAGACACTCCCCACAGTCACACTTGACGTCTGTGGAACTCGGGGTTTTAGGATGGATAATATCATCGGTGTCTGGTTCCAGAGCCTGAGAGAGGGAGATATCCATGCCGACCGGGTCCTGAGCCGGTGTGTTTAGAAGATCTATGGGCTGTAGAGGGTATCGGCTCTCCGGGATCTCCATGGATAGCAGGGGCTCTGGGGTATCTGTGCGTTGCACGGGTCCCGGGACCTCTAGGGTCTGCTCGGGCTGTAGGATCTCTGGGGTCTGCAAGGGCTGTTGAGATTGCGGGACTGGAGTGAGCCGTTTCTCCACCGGTTTGACGTCCGAGGTTTTAATTTTGGAATGAAGACCCCAAAACTTTGAAGGATCCCGACCAGACTTAACAAAGGTAGGCGCGATACATCTGGTGGTGTAGTTTCTCTTTGGATTGCTCATGGTTTTACCGGTGGTGGTCGATGTCTGCCATGGATGCTGTGCTTTTAAAGCATGTAGGGATGAGGGAAATGTACTCCGAATGTGTGTGTGTGTGTGTGTGTGTGTGTGTGTGTGTGTGTGTGTTTAAGCGCCTTCTCGTTCACCCTGACATGTTCAGCTTAAAATGGGAAAAGGCGCTTGGGAAATAAAATTAACATTCCATTCCCACACTAATCCCGTAGAAAATGAATTTGTTAGACAAGTCAGGTCACGGGTCAGGTCATTTTAATCCATATATAATTAACATTCCATTCCCAGACTAATCCCATTGGTCAAAGATCATTTTTAATCCATATATAATTGACATTCTATCCCCACACTAATCCCCATGGGATTAGAGATAATCCCCATTTAATTACATAGGTCAGGCCAAGGGCAGGTCAGGGGGCGTGTTGGGTCAAAGGTCACCTGTCAAAACAAAGTTTGACAAGAAGTACCCCCTTCCCTCTCTGCCATGTAAGTGGGGCCATTAACTCAAGTAGTTTACCCTCCAACAATCAGTTTGTTCAGTGCATGTAAACATGACAAAACTGATTATTGCTATTATTTATTCTCAGTAATCGGTTTATTGTGACCATGTAACTGGGGTCACTGGTTATAACATTTCATGCAGCAAGCAAACAAATCACGAACAGATTATGATTGATTCAGATTCTAGAACACAGACATGCACAATCTAATAATACCTGCAAATAATGCAAATAATTTGCCATTGTTGTGCATGGATGCATGGGTACTGACAGAATCCATACACAATCACAGCAAATTAAATACAGTATTTTTGGACAAATTAAGAAGTGAAATTAGATAATTTCCCATAGAAACCTGAACGTACCAGGGCATCCTGGTTAAAAAGCACGGATCGAGAAGATTTCCCTTGGACATGCTGCATGCACCACCAAAACACAGTTCCCACCTTTACCTCAGAAATGCATTTGATTCCACCCAGTCGGTCTCCTGTTAGCACAGAGACACTGACAGAAATGGGAACGAGATGACAGAAAACCTTACAATGTACCGTCATAATCACAATCACATAAAAATCCCTTTTCACAGCAATTAGTTTAACAAATAAACTGTGAATCGTTGGTGTACTAGCTTTAAATTTGTGGTTATTTCATTATTTCATCAAAGCTAACTGCCGTTTTGTCATTTAAGAAAATGAGTAATGGGTCAACAACCTCTACCATGCAAAAATTCATTTGGAGCAATCTTTGTCCCCCAAAAAATCTGCTTTTAGCCTTCAAATATCTGAGCCATAAAATTAAGATACAACAGCAGAGCTACTTGAATTAACTGGTCTGAAATTTGCAGCTTAGTTGTAAATAAGCAAGTTTAACCATTTAAACTGTTTAATTGTAACTGCATTGTTGTAAAGTTGTGTGTGTGGGGGGGGGGGTCATCAGAAATTTGCCAGTTTTTCATTATAAATTAGCAATTTTTTCATCAAATTTGCAACAATCCTAGTTTTGTACTTTAGCATACACTATATTACCAAATGTATTGGGACACCCCTCCAAATGAATGGGCTCCAATGCACAAAGCAAGTTGCATAAAGACATGGATGAGAATGTTTGGTGTGGAGGAACTTGACTGCCCTGCAGAGAACCCTGACCTCAACCTTTGGGATAAATTAGAGAGGACACTGCAAGCCAGACCTTCATGTCTGACATCGGTGCCTGATCCCCATTCTGAAAGAATGATCAAAAATTCCCATAAACACACTCCTAAACCTTGTGGAAAGCCACCCTTTGTAGCTATAACAGTATCAACTCTTCTGGGAAGATAATAACACTTAAAAAAATGAGAAAAAATGTTACACAAAGAAAATTAGGTCTCTTTTTTAAAACAAAGGTACAATATTTAGAGAAAAGTAGCCAATTTACTGTGAAAAAGTCACAAATATATTTAAGACAAAGTGCAAATTTAAGAAGTACTGAATTTAGGTGAAAAAACTGTAAAATAAAAAAAAAATCTACAAAAGTCATACTTAACATTTTCCTGACAAAAAAAAATTTGAAAATTAGCAAGAATAAAGTCACAAATTTAAAAGAAAAATAATGTGTACATTTATGAGTAAAAAATGTCCAAATATAAAATACCAGTCATTAAATTTGAAAGACAGAAAAGTAAAGTACTATTCTAATTGTAAAGTACTAAATTAATTAGAAAAAAGTTGCAACTTTATGAGAACAAATTCACAAAATTAAAAAGTGTTAAATTTACAAAGAAAACAAAACATGCCAACTTATAAGAGAAAATCCTATTGATGTAAAGTTGCAAAGTTACAAGAAGAAATATGGGAATTTATGACACTAATGTTTTTTATATATATATATATATATATATATATATATATATATATATATATATGCACACACACATACATACAGTGGTGTGAAAAAGTGTTTGCCCCTTCCTGATTTCTCTTTTTTTTTTTGAATGTCACACTTAAATGTTTCAGATCATCAAACATATTTAAATGTTAGACAAAGATAACACAAGTAAACACAAAATGCAGTTTTAAAATGAAGGTGTTTATTATTAAGGGTAAAAAAAAAAATCAAACCTACATTGCCCTGTGTGAAAAAGTGATTCCCCCCCCCCAAAACATAAATTAACTGTGGTTTATCACATCTTTGGAAAGCTGAGTTCAATTTCTCTAGCCACACCCAGGCCTAATTACTGCCACACCTGTTCTCAATCAAGAAATCACTTAAATAGGACCTGCCTGACATAGTGAAGTAGACCAAAAGATCCTCAAAAGCTAGACACCATGCTGTGATCCAAAGAAATTCAGGAACAAATGAGAAACAAAGTAAGTGAGATCTATCGGTCTGGAAAAGGTTTTGGACTCCAGCAAACTACAATTAAAGCCATTATCCACAAATGGCAAAAACATGGAACAGTGGTGAACCTTCCTAGGAGCGGGCAGCCAACCAAAATTACCTCAAGAGTGCAGCAACAATTCATCCAAGAGGTCACAAAAAACCCCACAACATCCAAAGAACTGCAGGCCTCACTTGCCTTAGTTAAGGTCAGTGTTCATGACTCCACCATAAGAAAGAGACTGGGCAAAAATGGCCTGCATGGCAGAGTTCCAAAACGAAAACCACTGCTGAGCAAAAAGAAGATAAAGGCTCATCTCAGTTTTGCCAGAAAACATCTGGATGATCCCAAAGACTTATGGGAAAATACTCTGTGGACTGACGAGACAAAAGCTGAACTTTTTGGAAGGTGTGTATCCCATTACATCCAGCGTAAAAGTAACACAGTATTTCAGAAAATGAACATCATACTTTTTTACATACATACGTCTTTTTCCAGCGCCACACGAGTTGGCTGCCTTTTGCAACAGCGGCTCAATTCTGAGTCTTTTTATCTTCCTTCTTCTTTCTGATCCGGTGATGGCTTTCTGATCCGGCACACCTTTCACTCTATATATATCACGGACACACAGATCACCCCAAAGGTCTCCCGAGTTGGCGGACGGAGCCTCTGTTTACAGCAGGAGATGATACAGCAGGGAAGAGCTAGCTAGCACTCAACCGCCACCCGGTGCTAACGGAGAAACTCGACATACCGGGGAACTGAAGCGAAAACGACGCGGGTGCCGGGCTGGAGTTTAGGCGGCATGCAAGAAATATAAGAATAATAAAGAGTGATGGCAAGAACCAAGCAGACCGCCCGTAAATCTACTGGAGGAAAAAGCCCCCAGGAAGCAGCTGGCCACCAAGGCTGCTCGGAAAAGCGCTCCGGCCACCGGCGGAGTGAAGAAGCCTCACCGTTACAGGCCCGGTACCATGGCTCTGAGAGAGGTCCATCGCTACCAGAAATCCACGGAGCTGCTCATCCGTAAGCTGCCCTTCCAGCGCCTGGTGAGGGAGATCGCTCAGGACTTCAAGACCGACCTGTGCTTCCAGAGCTCCGCCGTCATGGCTCTGCAGGAGGCCAGCGAGGCCTACCTGGTGGGTCTCCTCGTGGACACCAACCTGTGCGCCATCCATGCCAAGAGGGTCACCATCATGCCCAAAGACATCCAGCTGGCCCACCGCATCTGCGGAGAGAGAGCTTAGACTTTCTGCTGCACATCCACCAACCACAATGCTCCGCACTGTGTGTCTATACATACATATATATATATATATATATATATATATATATATATATATATATATATATATATATATATATTAATATGTACATATGTATACTAGCTGCTCTTGTTTTTTCTTGCCTTATGATTGTTGCTCTGAGTGTTGCTATCCCTGTGCTGTTGCAATCCTGGAATTTCCCCATTGTGGGACTAATAAAGGCTTATCTTATACCAACAGTAAAATATGGTGGTGGTAGTGTGATGTCTGGGGCTGTTTTGCTGCTTCAGGACCTGGAAGACTTGCTGTGGTAAATGGAACCATAAATTCTGCTGTCTACCAAAAAATCCTGAAGAAGAATATCCTACCATCTGTTGGTGACCTCAAGCTGAAGCGCACTTGGGTTCTGCAGCAGGACAGTGATCCAAAACACACCAGCAAGTCCACCTCTGAATGGCCTAAGTAAAACAAAATGAAGACTTTTGAGTGGCCTAGTCAAAGTCCTGACCTGAATCCGCTTGAGATGCTGTGGTATGACCTTAAAAAGGCAGGTCATGCTTGAAAACCCTCCAATGTGGCTGAATTACAACAATTCTGCAAAGATGAGTAGGCCAAAATTCCTCCATATTGCTGTAAAAGACTCATTGCCAGTTATTGAAAACGTTGATTGCAGTTGTTGCAATTAAGGGTGGCCGAACCAGTTATTAGGTTTAGGGGGCAATCACTTTTCCCCTTAATAATAAACACCTTCATTTTCCACATTTAAGTTTATCACGTGGAACATATGTGGAATTGGTACCAGGGAGAAGAGGCTAAAAGTTTTTAATCAACTGAAGGATCTACAGGCAGACTTTCTTATTGCAGGAGACACATGCCTCTAAGTTGTCTGTAGATGCGCTCACCTCCCCGGAATTCCCCCACATGTACTCAGCCAGCTTTAATTCTAAACAAAGGGGGGTAGCTATACTAGTAAACAGAAGAATATGCTTTGCTGTGAATATTACCATAACAGATCCGGAAGGCAGATTTATAATACTAAAAATCTCAGTTCAGGGGACTTCCGGTTATGGCTGCCATGTAGGACGGACGTGTCTCGCTCTGCTCTGCTCCTGGAGAAAAAAAATCGGCAAATAACTCTCTCATTTGGGACAGAACGTATCCCAGCATTTGGGCGAGGATATGTCGGCGAAGCCTAAGGCTGGAAAACCAGGAAAAGGAAAAAGCGAGCCGCCGAAACAGTCCAAATTAACGGACTTTCAGGTCTGTGACGCAGCAAACAAAACTCCATATATGGCGGAGGAGGCTGGCGGCGGTGCGATGTCTGCGGGGAATGGCGCAGATGCGCTGATGGCTGCCATGAGTTCAATGAGAGCGGACTTTTCCTCTAGATTTGATGGGATTATGACAGCGTTGGAAGGAATAAGAAAGGAATTGGGTGACTGTGTAGAACGAACGGCGCAGATGGAGCTCCGTCTCGCTAGTGCTGAAGATGACGTCACCCGTCTTCAATTAAAGGTGCGCACTTTGGAAAAAAAAAATAAATCTCTGGAAGATAATATTTTGGATTTGGAATCTCGGTCGAGACAGAATAATTTGAGGCTGGTGGGTCTTCCAGAGGAATCAGAAGGTCGGGACGTATGTTCCTTTCTGGAAAAGTGGATTCCGGAGGTGCTGGGCAGCGAGGAGTTGCAATCAGCAATGGTTCTGGAAAAAGCACATCGTATTGGCCCACGGAGAGATAAGGGACCGCCGAGGACCTTAATTATGAAGTTTCTTAGCAACAGAGACAGGATGAAGATCTTCAACGCTGCACGTGCTAAAGGAGAGATTAAACACCAGGACCAGCAGGTGCGGTTCTACCCAGATTTGGCCACAGGAATCCAGCAATTGAGGAAGCAGTTTGATCCCATACGTAAGGAGCTGCGCAACCTTGGGATTCGTCATGGTGTAATCTATCCTGCGAGACTGCTGACCACGTATGAGGGCAGAACCCACATCTTCAAGACCCCAGAGGAGGCGCAGGAGTTCATCAAGAAGATCAAAGAAGAAGAAGAGACTGGTGGGAGCTAAGCATGAACAAAATATAAGGTAGAATAATTAAGCATTTGCACAGGCATCTGACTGACTTGAAGTAAATAGTAAGTTTACAAAATATAGATTGTATTATATATTAAAAAAACAAAACAAAAACAAAACAAACAAAAAAACAAAACAAAACTATGATGTACAAAGTTGTTAAAAATTTTGGAGTTAAGTTGGAAAACTACTGAGGAGAGTTAATGTTACGTCATTAAAAGCAGTAGAGTTAGGGTGATTGGGAGGATGAAGAAGGAGTGGCTTAGGCTGTTCCCCGTGGGTGTGGAACGGTCGATGGCTATATCGGGAGACAGAATTTTTCTTTTGATTTTGGGGGGTTTGCCACAAGTGTGGGAAGGGGAAATTTGTTTGTGTGTAGTTTGTAGGATGAATGTTCAACCACTCATGTTTTTGCTTCTCTGTATGAGCATGTTTACACTGCAAGGTAATCCTAAACTCTCTATTGATCATGGACCAAAGTGTTAATCTTAATTTAACTTCATGGAATTGCAGAGGTCTACAAAATTTAAAAAAACTTAAACAAGTTATGAATAAAATAAAGGACATGGGTTCAAGAATTGTGTTTTTACAAGAAACTCATCTGATAGAGGAGGATGTTAAAAGAATTAGGAGTAGATGGCAGGGAAGTGTATTCACCTCTTCATTTTCATCCCGAGCCAGGGGAGTTATGACTCTCATACATAAATCAGTTCCTTTTCAGGTGAAAAATGTAATTGGAGACAAATTTGGAAGATATGTAATCATTCAAGGTTCTTTGCTATTAGAAAATATAAATCTTGTGAACTTATATGGTCCCAATATAGATGATCAGAAGTTCTTTGCTAATTTATTTCTCATCTTATCATCACTTACAGGGCAACATATAATAGCAGGGGATTTTAATTGTACATTGAATCCAGGTGTGGATAGATCAACAGGACTGGATTGTATGCACATTGGATGTAGGATGACTATTAATCATTTTATGAAAGAATTGAGATTGTTAGATATATGGAGAGAAATGAAACCACAAGTTAAAGCCTATTCTTGTTATTCCAGTACCTACAAGACATTCTCACGTATTGATTGTTTTTTGATTTCCACAGAATTAAGGTCCAAGATTCAAAACTGCTTTTATGATAACATCGTGATTTCTGATCATGCACCCTGTTGTCTAATATATGTAGATAAAAAATTGACAAAGGAATCAGGTAGATGGCAATTTCAGCATAAATGGCTTCAGGATGAGGAATTTGTCAAGTATATAGAAAAACAGATAGACGAGTTCTTTGACATCAATACTACACAAACATCAGCATGTGTAAAGTGGGAGGCTTTCAAAGCTTTTATTAGGGGACATATTATTAGTTATACAGGATCAAAATCTAAGAAGACTCGAGAGGAGAGAGCTAAATTGGAACATAAAATAAAAAGTCTTCAGGAAAAAGTGTATGCAGGAAGTGACCCAAGGTTGGAGAATGAATTACTGATTTTGAGAGCTGAATACGACAAAAAATCAGCGAATAGAGCTGCCTCGAGTCTTCTAAGATTGAAACAATCTTTTTATGAACAAGGTGAAAAATCAGGAAAATTATTAGCATGGCAGATTAAACAATTGGAAATTAAAACACCAATTACCAGTATTATAAGTAATGGACAGGTAGTTATAGATCCTTTAGAAATTAATAGAGCCTTTAGAGATTACTATGAAAAATTATATGATACCAAAAATGAACCTGATTTAACAAAACTAAATGGGTTTTTGAACGAACTATCTATACCGTGTATTCCAAATGAAAACAGGGAGATATTGGAGTCTAAAATTAGTCAAGAAGAAGTTGGGCTAGCCATTGATAATATGAAATCAGGAAAAAGTGCAGGACCAGATGGTCTTCCAGTTGACCTTTATAAAAAATTTAAGAATAAATTAATAAAACCTTTTTTGGAAATGGTTTTAGAAGCATTTCAAAATAATAATTTACCATCATACATAAATAATGCCTTAATTATACTGCTGCCAAAACCAGGTAAGCCCTCTAATAAATGTGAAAATATGAGACCAATAAGCCTATTAAACGCCGACCTTAAGATAATCTGTAAAATTTTAGCAAGACGAATACAAGAAATTTTACCAAATATTATTAATCGAGATCAGAATGGCTTTATAAAGGGTAGACAAGGCTTCCATAATGTAAGAAGACTATTTAATATTATTTATTTTAATAAAGAAGCACCGGATACAGCTCTCCTATCATTGGACGCCGAAAAGGCCTTTGATAGAGTTGAATGGCCCTTTCTTTTTGAAGTCCTACAAAGGTTTGGACTTGGAAATAATTTCATAAAATGGGTTCAAATAATATACAATAATGCTACAGCAGAAATCCTAACAAATAACAATATTTCAAAACCAATAAAAATCAATAGAGGATGTCGACAAGGCTGTCCACTTTCACCTTTACTGTTTACTATGGCAATTGAACCTTTAGCGATAGCGATACGTTTACATTCACAAATATATGGAATTAAAGTTGGACCAACAGAACATAAAATCTCCCTGTACGCCGATGATATAATTTTGTTTATGTCGAATCTAAAAAAATCAATTCCAACCTTGTTGAATTTAATAAAGAATTTTGGGGAAATATCAGGATATAAAATAAATAAAACTAAATCTTCAATATTAATGCTAAATGAGACCCAGAGAAATTACCCAGCCCCTGAGGTAAATCAATTCAATGTTGTAAATCAGTTTAAATATTTAGGAATCCAAATTATGCCTAAGCTAGAATCAGTCGCCAGTGTCAACTATGAAGCCTTAATGTCAGATATCAATGAGTTAACTCAGAGATGGATGTCACTACCAATGTCGATGATCGGGAGAATCAATATACTTAAAAGTAATATTTTACCTAAAATACTTTATTTATTTCAATACATTCCCTTATCACCACCTTTAGATCTATTCTCAAGAATAAAAAAAAAGTTAGTGGAATTTATATGGAACAACAGGAGGGCTAGATTACGTTTGTCTTTATTATATTTACCATTTGATCGTGGAGGTCTGAAATGTCCAAATTTTATGTTGTATTATTGGTCGGCACAACTGAGGTCTATGACATATTATTTTTCATCAAATGATCTCCCTCACTGGACTGAAATGGAATCATACAATTTACCTTTACCTCTCCCCATATTCATATACTCAGATTCGGCAAAAAAATTACAAAAACAAGTTAAAAATCCATTTGTAAAGCATATGATCAAAATATGGTGTGAAGCTAAAAACTATTTAAAAGAACCACAGTTATTGTCACAATTTAGTCCAATATGGGGTAATCAATATTTTAAACCAGGGAGAGCGGACGCTGTATTTAAAGTATGGAATTTAAAAGGGATACAAAAGATTCAGGATTTATATTTGCCATGTGCAGACAACATAATGTCTTTTGAAGAGCTGAGGATCAAATTTAATCTCAATAGAACACATTTTTTTAAATATCTTCAACTTAGAAACTTTATTCGATCAAATCAAAATAAAGCTCTCACTCGACCTATTTATTCATCCTTGGAAAAAATGATGATGAAAGATAGTAAAAGAAAGGGTATTATTTCAGAGTTTTATAACTCATTGACACTATCTTCAAGTGAAAATTCACTGAAAAGATTAAACTACTGGAAAGAAGATCTGCAAATTGAAATTTCAGAGGAACAATGGGAATTGGCTTGTACAGAAGCTCAAACCAAATCAATAAATGCACGCCTTAAATTGATACATTTCAAATGGTTAATGCGGATGTATGTTACACCGGAGGAGTTAAATAGATATAACAAAAATATACCAGATACATGCACAAAATGCATGGAAAGTAAAGGAACCCTATTTCATTGTTTATGGGAATGTAGATTAATAAGAATGTTTTGGGAGGAGGTGAGGGTAACAATTGAAAAAATAATCTCAAAACAAATCATATTGAATCCTAAACTGTTTTTGTTGGGTCTGTACCCAGAAAAGCATAATTTCAATAAAAGTGAAAGAACATTCATAGACCTCAGTTTGCTTAATGCCAAAAAATGTATTGCACTATTATGGAAAAAGACTCATAGACCAGATGTGACTCAGTGGTTAAGACAGATGTTAACAAACCTTCCATTAGAAAGAATAACATATATACTGAAATCAAAGGAAATTGTGTTTGAGAATATATGGAGACCTTTTATTGATTATGTAAAAAATTTAAACATAACTCTTGAAGAAGAAGGTGAATGATGTGTGTGGACCTTGTAAATTCCAAACTGGTGAACATAATATGTATACTAATGTATTGGATTGTCTAGACTAAACAGAGGAGCATTGTTGAAGACTTGATTTTGTTGGTGGGTGTTGGTGTTTTTAGGGCATTTTTTTTTTTTTTTTGTAGTACTTTAGTGTTAGTGTTTGTTTGTATCATGTTTGTTAAAAAAAAAAAGGTTCAATAAAGATATTGTGGAAAAAAAAAATCTCAGTTCAGAATTTGGAACTATCTATTGCAAGTGTTTATGGCCCAAATGTTGACGACCCATCCTATTTTCACACTTTTTTCACTTTCTCTTTCTGAGCACTTGGACACTACACTCATAATAGGAGGAGACTTCAACCTGGTATTAAACCCTGCAATCGACAGACTCAGTGCATCGGGGAATTACCAAAAATGGCAGGCTACTGACACTCTCAAACAATACATGAATGATTTTGGTCTTTGCGATGAATGGCGTTCTCTTCACCCAACTCTTCGGGAATACACTATTTTTTCATCAGTTCATAGTTCACATTCACGTCTAGATTTCTTTTTAGCCAGTAACTCTATTGTGAGGGACATCACAGACACTGAAATATGTTCAAATCAAGCTATTAGCGATCATCATCCAGTATCTCTTACACTAGTAAATAGAAAAGCTACAAGGGAAAACTAGAGCTGGAAATTTAATATATCACTACTGAAAGACAAAGACTTTATTAACTACTTTAATAAAGAGTGGGAATCATATCTGGAATATAATGATGTGCCAAGAAATATCCCCAGGTGTTCTTTGGGAAGCAGCAAAAGTGGTCATGTGAGGTAAAATAATCTCTTACTGTTTATATGAGAATAAAAAAGAAAAAGTACTGGTACTGGAGTTAGAACAGAAAATGAAATCACTGGAGACAACCTGTGCCGTTTCCCCATAGGAACAGACACTTAACAATCTGAGAAAATTAAAGCTGGAATTAAAAGAAATTACAAATAAAAGAGCACAGTTTTTAATACAAAGACTGGGTCTTGAGAAGTTTGAACACAGTAATAAATTGGAGCGATATCTTGCAAACCAGCTTAGATTGAATAAAGAAAAAACAACTATCCACTCTATTAAGGATATGATTGGAAATATTACCCATGAGCCTGAAGTAAATAAATAACTCCTTCAGAAAGTTTTATGAAAACCTCTACTCATCTCAAATTAACCCATCTGACTCAGAGATAAATAAATTTTTGTACGATATTAACACCACGATCAAATAATGACTAGATTGCAGCTCTGGATGCACCTCTTAAGGTGTCTGAACTCCAGGAGGCACTTAAGCACATCCCAAACAACAAAGCTCCGGGACCAGATGGTTTTCCTAAAATTTTATAAAGAATTTTGGCCTGTGATGGCACCTACCTTCTTTAAAATGGTGAACCAAATTAAAGAAGATAATGTAATCCCTCCAACTATGAATTTGGCTTGTATTATCCTGCTCCTTAAACCTGGAAAAGAACCTACGCTTCCATCCAGCGACTGTCCCATCTCACTTATGAATGTCAATCTTCAAATAATTTGCAAAGTTCTCGCCAAAAGACTGGAAAGGATAATTCCGTTTATTATACACCCAGATCAAACAGGTTTCATCAAGGGTAGGCACTCGGCTAATGATACACACAGGCTATTTAATTTAATAGACTACTGCAAGATCAATAACGTAGAAACTACAATCTTGTCCCTGGATGCAGAGAAAGCTTTTGACCGTGTTAACTGGAAATTTCTTTTTATGGTGTTAAACAAGTTTGGGTTTGGTTCATCTTTCATAAACTGGATTAAAACACTATATAGCTGTCCAGCTGCATCTGTCCGAACAACTGATCAGACTTCCCGAAGCTTTAATCTCCAGAGAAGTACTAGGCAGGGGTGTACACTCTCTCCCTCACTTTTTACCATCTTTATTGAACCATTTGCAGCAGCCATATGACAAAATGTTGATATCAGAGGTATCCAAACTGGAGAAAAAGAACACAAGATAGGTCTTTATGCTGATGATGGCTTTCAGAGTTAAGGCTTTCAGAGTTATTGCAAATAAATCACGTTCCCCTTTTAAAAACAATACAAGATGACCTTATGCGATGGAGGACACTACCTATATCACTAATCGGAAGAGTTGCAATTGTTAAAATGATGGTCCTTCCTAAAATCAACTATTTGTTCCTAATGATTCCTACCCAACCATCAATAGCCTGGTTTAAGTCTCTAGACTCAAATATAAGGAAATTTTTATGGAAGGATAAACCATCACGGATTAGTTTAAAAACTCCTCAAAAAGCGAAAGAGTGCAGAGGCTTAGATCTACCATTTTTTTAATTACTTTTTTGCCAATACACTGCAGTTTGTTTCAAAATGGACAAAATCAACCCCACTAGGAAACCCATGGTTAAATGCTGAACAGGCTCTCTACGAGTCGCTAAATATCTCTGACTTACCTTTTATAAGTCCCTGTATTAAACGCCATGACTGTTTTAAAAGCATTAATATCAACTCCTCTCTGACGGCTTGGTGGAAATTTTTAAAAATAACGGGGTCTTCACTTGTCCCCTGTAAACTCACGCCCATTTGGAATAATCCTGATATCTTGCAACAAAAGAGGACATTAAAATTTCCACTATGGTAAGAGAAGGGAATAAATATCTTAGAACATCTTATTCAAGGTGGAAATTTTATCCAATTTCAGGAACTAGTGTCACAGTACGACATCAGTGATAAAAAGTATTTTGAATACCAACAGCTTAAATCCATAATAAAAACAAGATTTAATCTTGATCAGACAGATTTGGAGGTACCAGTTAAGGTGGCAGAATTTCTAAATCTTCCTTCCCCTAAATTGATATCGAAAATACATGGACTATTATCAAAGCTGGATGAGTCTGTATCTCTTCCAATATCAAAATGGGAGACAGACCTATCGATCAATAAGGAGGAAAGTTTCTGGACACAAATATGTTTAAACACTTTTAAGATGACTAAAAACTCTAACTTACAACTTATACAGTATAAAGTTCTACATAGAAT
This sequence comes from Pholidichthys leucotaenia, assembly GCA_020510985.1. Lineage (NCBI taxonomy): Eukaryota > Metazoa > Chordata > Actinopteri > Cichliformes > Pholidichthyidae > Pholidichthys > Pholidichthys leucotaenia. The sequence continues at coordinate 56,146,667 of CM035843.1, read as the reverse complement.
TCATTACACAGGACAAAGGATGTTCAAAATGGGCCTGAGTCACACAAATATCTGCTCTCACTGCACCAGCAACGTCCCGGATAGCTATATGCGTGATATGTAGTCCTGTGTACCGGTTCAAAAGTTCTGGCAGAAGACATGTGAGGACTTGTCAGCATGGCTTGGGTATAGTGTCCCATCCTCATCCATACTTTGCATATTAGGTGATTTAAGTGAAATAAATATAGATGCAACGATATCACACATGGTTCTCACCGCCTTATGCATCACAAAGAAAACTATCCTCATGAACTGGAAATCAAGAAATAACTTATGCATGTGACTTATTATCATAACTTACTATTAAATTATATTAGCCTGGAGAGGTTGTCAGCTTCCTCAAATAATCAATTGGCAGAATTTAATTCTCTCTTGTCCCCGCTTATTAATTCTATAACCTAAGGGGTGGCGGACGGTGGCTCGCTTTCCTTGACGCCTCTTGTGGCTGGCTGCGCCCCGACCACAGGTCTCCGGGGGGCCTGTTCCAGGGTGGCCGTTTGTCTGACCTGGGGGGGGGGGGTTGGTTGGGGAAGGCTGCGGGGTGGGCCGGGTGGGTGGGCTGTGGCCCCCGGCCGGCTGGCCTCGCCTCCCGAGGTGGGGGGTGTCTGGGTCTGGCCCTGGGCCCCTGGTGCTGGCGGGGGGGGGGGGGCATTCCCCTGGGGCTGGGGTTGGGTGTGCACCAGTGGTGCGGGTTGGCCCCGGTGCATCCTTGCGCGGCGGGGTTGTGTTCTCCCTGGGGCCTTGGTGGCACCCTGGGGCAGGTGCCTGCATCCTGGGTCACCCTCCCCGTCCACTGGGGTCTGCGGGTGTGGGTGTGCATGTGTGTGAGAGTGGGTGTGAGTGGGGGCTTGTGTATAAGCGGATGCGGAAGTGGGTGTGTGTGTTGTGAGTAGGCAGGTGGGGCTGTGTGTGGGTGTAGGTGGGCATGTGTGATGGTGGGTGGGGTACGTGTGTGTATGGGTGCAGCTACCTGGGGGTGGAGGATGTGAGTATGGGTAGGAAAACTTTGTTGGGTGGCGGGGGTGGGGCAGTCCATCTAGTGGCATGGGGGTTGGCGTTTCAGGGCCTGCTTGTTCCGGACGCCCTGCTGTTGTGTCGCGGGGTGGGGCGCTTTGTCGCATTGCCCCTGGTGTCATTGGCGGCGGGTGTGTGGCAGTGGTTGTGGGGGCCGTTGGCACAGGTTTGTGGCTGTGTTTCCGTCAGGTTGCTCTGGGGTGGCTGTGGCTGCAGGGCGGCCTGCCGCTGTTGGTGTGCGTCTGGGGTGGGTGGTCGGTGGGCTTGTGTGAGTGCTCGGGAGTGTCGCTTGGCATGTGGGGCGCCGTATGGGTATGGCCCATTGTTCACTATTGTGACTATTGTTGTCCATGTTTGTGTGTGTAAGATGAGTGGGAATTGGTATGGCTGCCCCATCATGTTTGTGGTGCTGGGAGTGCCAGGGTGCGATGCTGGTGGGACCTGGGCTGCTTGCACTGGCAGCCCTCCCCCTGGGTTGGGATTTGGGGGCAGTGGGTGGCCTCATGAACCAGTTTGCAAGCTGGCTTCTGGGGGGGGTGGGGGGGTGGATGGCCTCGCTTTTAGACTGCCTCCCTCCCAGTCTTATTTTCTGCCCTCCCCCTGACTTTGGGTGGAATATACATCTTCTTGGATACATTTAGGGCTTTGGGGTGGGGGTGTGCTGTACTGTGTCAGCGAAGGGGATACCTTTGCTGTGCGGTGCGGCTGCACTCACCTCAGTTTTAATTGCATTTTAGACACTGAGGGCTTGGGGGGATGGGGGTCCCACTGCCAATCGCAGTGGCTCGCGGTGCTCCAATCACTATCCCCCCAATTTTAATTGCACTTTGGTAGTCCACACATTTACACACAATTACATCATATAACCGACATACACCCACCATGTTTTGTGCGGGGGGAGGGGGGTTGGGGGTCTTCCCCAACACCTGTTGCCCTCCTTCTGCTGGGGCCATGGGGGCCCAGGGGACCCATCATATTGTCAAAATCCCTGGGTGCTACTGAATGTATAGATACAACCAAGGGAGTGCGAAAGGGATTGAATATGAGCGTAAGTGAGAGGGAGGGGGTGATGAATGGAGGTGGTGATGGTGGGTCGGTTTTGTGTGGCGCCTTGCATGTCGGGTGGCATCTCAGGGTGCCTGCGATGGTCTCCTGATCAGTCGCTCAGGTGGGCACCGGGGGTGGGGGTCTGCTTCTGTGGCCTGCGCCGGTGGTCTCTCCGGTCACTGCCGGGCACTGGTGCACGTTCAGGCTCGCTGCATCTGCTTCGCAGCCGCCTTATGAAACAAGGGTGAATGAGGGGTGAGTTTGAATGGGTACAGTAGTGAGAGAGAATGGGTTGGTCTGGGTGAGTGAGAGTGAGTTAGTGTATATGGGTGCGCATGGGGGTATGTGGGGGTGAAGGTGTGGGGAGGGGTGTGTCTGTGAGTCAGGAGGTGCTGGATTAAGGGGGGTAGTGCCTCTAGGCAATGTGGGCTCCCCTGGGCGGGGGGACTTCTTTGGGCATGGGGGTCCCCGGGGTGTGGTGCCTGGGGCCCGGGGGCAGGTGTTGGCCCTGCTGGGGGGGTAGGGGGCAGGCGGGTCCGGGGGTGTGGACTTGCTGCGCTGGCTGCCGAGCAACCTGGCCTCCCTCGATCGTCCCTCGGGGGGCGGATGCCTGGCTTTCCTGGGGCTTGCTGACCTCAGACATTTGTGCCCTGTGGGGGTTGGTGGAGCTGTCTTGCCTGCTCGGGGTTCCCGGGGGGAGAGCTGCTGTGACCGGCCCCCCACTTCGTATGTTTCCTGACAAACCACTCACATGCACACACTTATTTTGCGCGCGCTCTCATATATATGCACACAGACGTGCACGCACAAGTGTCTCTTCTTTAACAGGTGCGGAAACCAGACTCGTGTTGAGGCATCTTCGCTGGAAGAAGCAGTTTGTCTTTTGTTTGTTTTAGATGTTGGTTTGTTTGTTTGTTTTTTTGTCTGTTCCCCTCCCTTTTCTTCCCCCCTCCACACACTTCCTTTCCCTCTTCCCCATCCTGTCGGGTCTTCCATGGGTAAAATAATTAAAATAAAGTATTAAAAGTTATTACAGGAGGCATTTATAGCAATATACAATACACAGTTAGGCACTGTATAAGGTCCTCTTGGCAAAGTGTTTTGGCACAAGAAGGGTGACAGATCCCTGTTATGCTTGCCTAGCTGCCTGACAGGACAGGGGGGGGGGAAACACCTTCATTTAAACACTGCACTTTGTGTTTACTTGTGTTATCTTTGTCTTGTAGCACCTTGGGGGAGCCAGATTATCTAGCATCTCAGACAGGAGACAGTGGAAAAGCTTGGGAAAACAAAGAGCAGGAGGCTCCTGGTGAGATAGCAGGAAGGAGTCAGGGATGAAGGATGTTGAATGCAGTGTGATGCAAATGTCATGTTCTGTGTGATGTAAATGCCATGAAACTTAAGAGGAGAGTTTCTGCTTAAATGTTCAGTCTGTTCTGTGCTTGAGAAGTGTGAGTGTGTAATAAATCGTCTGAAATAAATCTGCCTCTTCATTTACACGCTCCACACTGGTGACCCAAGATGTATTATGGAACATGAGGCAAGATCCCCGGAGCCGGCCCGGTCAGGAAGCTACAGCGAGGCGGCAGCCATCCCACAGACAGCCCGGACTGGAACCCCCAGCCACGTGTGTGCGGTTTCAGTCAAGCTACCGGATTTCTGGCAGCACAACCCGCGCTCTTGGTTCCACCTCACCGAGGCTCAGTTCGCCCTCCAGGGAGTAACGGCAGATGACACCAAATTCTACCATGTGGTCGCAGCGCTCGATGCCCGCACAGCTCAACAGGTAGTGAGCCTGCTTGATCAGCCACCAGCCGGCAACAGATACGAGGCGCTCAAGGCTGCGCTCATCCAGCGCTACATGCTCTCGGACTGTGAGAGAGCAGAGAGGCTCCTGACGCGGACCGAGTTAGGAGATGGTTCGGCCGTAGACCTGATGGAGAAGATGCTGGAGTTAATGGGCACGGACGACGGGCACTTTCTGTTTGCCCACCTCTTCCTCCAGAACCTTCCGACAGCGGCGAGAGCGGCCCTGGCCAATTTGCCGTTGCTGGCCGCGCGGGACTACCGTGCGCTAGCCCAGGAGGCAGACCGGATCATCATCACCACCAGGGCGATCACAGTCAACGTGGCAGCGGCGGAGACCAGCGAGACGACCAGAGGAGGCGAGGAGCCACCGACGGTAGCAGCAGCGGGGGCCAAGGAGCGCGAGAGAGACATGCTCTGTTTCTACCACCGCCGCTTCGGAGAGAAGGCATGCAGGTGTGCGCCCCCGTGCCAATTCAAGCGCTCGGGAAACACCAAGGCCGGGGATCGGTAGCAGCTGCGACCCTCGGGGAAGAGAACAAGCTGCTCTACTTGACGGACGCACGCTCGGGGAGGCGTTTCCTCGTGGACACCGGAGCCCAGAAGAGCTTCATCCTGCCGACCTACGCTGACCGGCTGGCAGGACCTAGCGGCCCCGAGATGTTGGCAGCAAACGGCTCGGATATTAAGACCTTTGGTGAGAGGACTCTGCTCTTATCTCTACACGGCCGTACATATGAGTGGACTTTTGTCGTAGCAGCACTGAATTACCATATTCTTTGGGCTGATTTTCTGTGTGCACATGGTTTACTGGTTGATGTTGCTAACAGGCGCCTGGTTAATGCATTGTCCTTTGACTCTCTCCCCTGTATAGCTCGAGTGACCCGGCCAACAGCACAAGCCAGCGTCACAGCTCCAGGCGGTAAGTTCCACACACTGCTCACTCAGTTCCCAGCACTCACGGTCCCGACGTTTTCCGCGGCCATCGCTAAACACAGGGTGGAGCACTTTATCACCACCACCGGGCCGCCCGTTTTCGCAAGACCTCAGCGCTTGGAAGCAGCTAAACTGGCCATAGCGCGCGAGGAGTTCGCCAACCTGGAAAGGTTGGGCATCATCAGGCGCTCGAACAGCCCATGGGCATCCCCGCTGCACATGGTCCCTAAGGCTGAGGGCTCGTGGCGACTGTGCGGGGATTTCCGCAGGTTGAACAACGCCGCAGCACACGACCGCTACCCAATTCCCCACATACAGGATTTTTCCGTTCACCTTGCCGGAGCACGCATTTTTTCCAAAATAGACCTGGTCCGCGGTTACCACCAAGTCCCAGTGCGCGCTGAGGACATACCCAAAACAGCGGTAATAACTCCATTCGGTTTATTCGAGTTCCTGCGCATGCCATTCGGGTTAAAAGGAGCGGCACAGACGTTCCAGCACATGATGGATGCAGTGCTGCGTGATCTCCCGTTCGTGTTCGTCTACCTGGACGATATCCTGGTAGCCACCTCACGACGGTTTTCCGGAGGTTGAAGGAGCACGGGTTAATAATCAACCCGGTGAAATGCCAGTTCGGTGTGACGGAGATTGATTTTTTAGGGCACCGCGTCTCTCCCGAAGGAGCGATCCAGCTGCCCGACAAAGTGCGCGACGTGGCGGATTTTGCCCGGCCTCAGACGGTCAGGGCACTGCAGGAATTTTTGGGGATGGTGAACTTTTATAACCGTTTCCTTCCCCGCGCGGCGCAGCTCATGCAACCATTATACGCCGCGCTCAAGAAACAGAAACCCGTGGATAGGGTCAAATTGACCCCGGAGCGAGAGCGGGCGTTCTCGGAAGTTAAAGCAGCCCTGGCAAACGCCGCACTGCTGGCGCATCCGGACCCGTCGGCCCGCATAGCGCTCACCACCGACGCTTCAGACGTGGCCATAGGGGCTGTCGTGGAGCAGCGTGTCGCCAGGGCTTGGCAGCCGCTCGCCTTTTTCAGCAGAACTTTGCGCGACAGCGAACGTAAATACAGCGCGTTCGACAGAGAGTTGCTGGCTTTTCACCTGGCCATATGCCACTTTCAGTTCTGGCTGGAAGGGCGCAGCTTCACCGCGTTCGTGGACCACAAGCCGTTAACGTTCGCGATGGCCAAGGTTTCAGAACCGTGGTCGGGCAGGCAGCAGAGACAGCTGGCCGCGATCTCAGAGTTTACTACCGATATTCAGCATGTGTCTGGTAAACTGAATGTAGTGGCGGACTGCCTCTCGTGCGCTGTGGTGGCCCCGGTCTGTGTGGGGATAGATTATGCAGCCATGGCCGCGGAGCAGATTAGTGATGCAGACGTGCGCCCGCTCCAGTCTGGACCAACATGGTTAAGGCTGGAGAGCAGGGTGCTGCAGGATGGCGGCCCCCCACTAATCTGCGATGTTTCCATGGGTCGCCCGCGTCCGGTGGTCCCGTCTGTGTGGCGCCGCCGCGTGTTTGAGTCGGTTCACACTCTGGCGCACCCAGGAGTGCGCGTGTCGGTCAAAATGATGGGAGAGAAGTTTGTGTGGCCGAGCCTACGCAAACAAGTGAAAGAGTGGGCTGCAGCCTGCGTGGCGTGCCAACGAGCCAAGGTACACAGACACACGAAGGCTTCCTTGGAGCCGTTTCGTATTCCGGCTAAGAGGTTCGACCATGTTCACGTGGACCTCGTGGGCCCCCTCCCGCCATCAAAGGGGTGTACGCACCTCCTGACAAGAGTGGACCGCACCACGCGCTGGCCAGAAGCGGTCCCACTGGCGGCAACCACGTCCGCAGACGTAGCGCGCGCTTTTTTAACAGCATGGGTGGCGCATTTTGGAGTCCCGTCGGACATTACGTCCGACAGGGGCCCTCAATTTGTTTCCGAACTCTGGTCCGCGATGGCCCGCAGCCTGGGTGTTACAATTCACCGCACAACCGCGTACAACCCACAGGCCAATGGGTTATGCGAGCGTTTTCATAGATCACTGAAAGCAGCACTCAGGGCTTCATTGACGGATGCAAATTGGGTAGACAGGCTGCCGTGGGTTTTATTGCGGTTGCGCTCCGTGCCGAAAGAGGTTCTGGAAGCTTCCCTGGCAGAGCTCGTTTTGCGCAGCCCCTACGGCTGCCCGGGGAATTTCTGCCAGATAATCCCGCGCCGGACAGCTCCCCGTCTCAGCTTTTGCAGCGTAGCGCAAACACAGGCACGCTGCCGGGCCCTGCCCACCACTGTTTTCCACGTGTTTTCGTGCCTAAAACTTTAAAGAGCGTGGAGTTCATGTTCGTCAGACACGACGCCCACCGCCCTCCATTGCGCCCACCCTATGATGGACCGTTCAGAGTGCTGGAAACAGGGGATAAGCATTTTTTGCTAAACTTGGGGGGTAGGAGGGAAAAAATTGGCATAGACAGACTCAAACCTGCTTTCGTTGTGGCGGACGAGCAAGTGCTGTTGGCTAAGGCCCCTCGGCATGGAAGACCCCCACGGAGAGCTCCCCAGGGAAACGATTTACCAGAGCAGCCACACGGACAGACCGAAGTGGCCTCCCCCCTAGCAACAGCCCACCCGCAGTCAGACACACTCCCAGCAGCCCCCCATCGGCACAGCAGTGCCACGGAGGCGGTAAACCCCAGTTACAGCAGATACGGGAGGAGACGGAAGCCCAAGCAGCATGTGGACTGATGTTCAATTGTTCTATCACAGCATGTGGACTGTTATTCTGTTGTCCCATCTAAGATGCTGGGGGGGGGGGGTGTAGCACCTTGGGGGACCCAGATTATCTAGCATCTCAGACAGGAGACAGTGGATAAGCTTGGGACAACAAAGAGCAGGAGGTTCCTGGTGAGATAGCAGGAAGGAGTCAGGGATGAAGGATGTTGAATGCAATATTTAAATTTGTTTGATGAGCTGAAACATTTAAGTGTGACAAACACAAAAAAAAAACGAAATCAGGAAGGGGCTAACACTTTGCAGAACACTGTATATACTGTATATAATGTTTATTTTAGTGGTATTGTCATTATCACGTTAATCACCCGTTAACGCTTCTCTGTACCCCCCATTAACGGCGACAAATTTTGTGATCACAGTTAACCGCAGTTAACAGCAGAAAGCACGAACAGTACTTTTTTGTCCTGAACTGCACTCTGTACAGAACTACGGAAGCTGCTCTGGGTAGTGAGAGACACTGTGTGTCATAAACGCCCAGGCAGGGGTGGAATAAAGATCCAATCGCAGGAGCTGTGAGTGGCTTAATGTTTAAGAAAACACAAAATAACACAAAGTACAAAACTTACAAAGGCTGGAGACGAGGAATACAAACAAGGCTGAAGCGTGGCGTGCATGCCGGTAACACCAAATAGCCTGAGGGAAAAATACAGCGTGGAATGCATGCAGGATTAAAGGGAGACTAGGTATGGGAACCAGTCTGATCCAAAGAGACTAATAAGACATAAAATTAACGTCTGGATAGGAGAAGACCGCTGCGACCAACTGCGGCGCAGCAGCTCCTAAATAGGCACAAAGAGAATAATACAAATGATACACAGGTGTGGGTGACATGAGCGAGGAGTAATAGACCAAACCAGTGTCAGCTGTGACAGCCTGTGAACTTGAACTAAGGGAGGAAGTAACACAGGCGGCTGTCAAAATAGGAGCAAAAGAAATATGGCAAAAGGCAGCTGACTACAAACATGGAGTGACACACAAATGAGAACAGTGTGGAAGTAATAGAACAGGTGAGATGCAACGAGCTGGAAGGGTGCAAGGTTTTATTTCCTCCAACATAACGAAACACGCTTTGTAGCTCGATGAGCTACTGCGCTGCTTAGGCATGTGTGACAACCTCTTTTATACATTATACAGACAGAGAGAATGCATGGCACATTAGCATAGTGACTGTCATTTAAAACCCATCATTAGCATGACATCAGCTGGTGCCCGGATGTCCTCTCCGAGGATGCATACAAAACAGTCCAGTCTGATTGCCCCCTGGGGGTCTCTGTCCGTATGTCATTTGTCCCCCCTTCCTCCAGCCCTGATGAGTATGAGATAATGTCCGCAGCGTGCTGGGTCACTACAACAGACCAGATAATGTACAGATGTGGACAAAATTGTTGGTACCCCTCTGTTAATGAAAGAAAAACCCACAATTGTCTGATTTTCATTGGTTAATTTTCATAGAATTTTTATTTATTACCACTTTTGTCAGATTCAAGTTATTTCTGTGACCATTGTGAGTTTTTCTTTCATTAACAGAGGGGTACCAACAATTTTGTCCACATCTGTAAATAGGGAGAAATGACCCATGAAAATGGGGACAAGATAAAATACAAACAAGAAATACTAAAGGTGCTGGAGAAGATAAATACCACTACTTCAACAGGGAACCACAGGCAGAGGCAAGAATAGGCTCAAGTCCAAATACCAAGATATATAATAATAATAAAAAAAATTATAATGACCAAACTAAGATAAAATAACCAGACAACTCAAAACAGAAACAAAGAGCAAACTCAGATAACATCATACATGTTGAATACTAAACAGAAGTGGGGAAATACAGAAAATAACCAGAATAACAAAGGAGTGTGAGCACGGTTCCCCGACCGTGCTTCGCATCATGACATTGTGCGTGCCATGCAGACATTGGAAGTCAAACAAGCTGGATCACTGTTATGGAAATTGCCAAAATGCTGCCATGTTTAACCTTACAACGTTATCTGTCGGAGCTCTCACCTCGATAATTGTCACAGCTTCCTCCAAAACTTTGCCTGGATGCCGGTTGTTCTTCATTGGAAGTCGACTAACCGGCTAGCAGTAAACAGCTACGTGCTATAGATGTAACAGCTGCCAGCAGCTGAGTGTCACGCCGCGCCATTCATCAGCGGCGCCACCTGCTCACGCACCTGCTACTCGTCAGCGGCGAAGGATAAAAGCCGCCTCGCCCTGAGCGTCGGCCTGAAGCCGTAGACTTCATTGCCTTCGTATGGACTTCTACCACATTCTCTTCAGCATCCTCATCTCCGGTAAGAAGATCACTTACCTCATCTCTCCAGTCTGCTCCCCTGTGCACAGGTGGATTCCTCGGCGGCGGACAATCCCGTCCCTCGTCTCTCCTCGCTGCTGCACCGAGCCCTGCAGGTGGCTGTCTCCCGGGCTTCCATCCTTGAAGCGCCAGTCATCTGCCAAAACAAGTAAGCTTCTCTCCCTCGCCTATTCTCCTCCCGTGTTGGTGTGTGCTCATCACCCTGTGTCTGATTTCTCCCATAGGGTTGCCGGCTGAACGGTCTCCTGCCTCTGGGTCCGAAGCAGACGCCACCACCAACACATTAACATTCCGCAGGCACGCACCCAAACATCCCTGTTGTTAATAAACAGTTTGAACTACTCTGAGCCTGTGTGTGTGCGTCTCCTGAGCCGAACGTTATGTCAGTACGGCTTCAGCAGAGCGGCTCGGCAGACGGCGGGCTCGCACACCGGTTTACCATCCTCGAGGCTCGGGTGGATCAGATTGTTTATCAGCAACAGGTGGTTCTTCATCAATTATTAGAACTGACTAACCGATTGAACCGCTTGGACCCCCAACAGCCGTTCCTCCCGACTCACCAGGGTGGCGCGGCTCCTGCTGTTCCAGCGGCCGTCCAGCCGGCTCCAGTGGCACCGGTTCGGCTCACGCCGATTCCGACCCCCGCCCGCTTTAGCGGTAAGCTCGGCGGAGCGCGGGGGTTTATTATGCAGTGTGAGTCCGTGTTCCACCGTGTGCCCGGAGATTTTCCCTCGGATCACAGCCGAATTGGTTACATAGGGAATCTTCTGGAGGGGCGTGCGTTAACTTGGACCTACGCCGTAATGGCGAGGCCCAGTTATGCCACCCTCACCTATGACCAATTCGTGAGGCGCTTTCTGGAGGTCTTTGACCACTCACAAACCGAAACGGTCCAGGTCGATCGGCTTCTCGCTCTCCAGCAGGGAAGCCGGTCGGCAGCGGACCACTCGGTCGACTTCCGGGTAGCGGCGGAGGAATTGGGCTGGGAGGAACGCTCCCTCTGTGGCCTGTTCCTCCGCAGCCTCAATAGTGATCTGAGGGATGAACTGGCTGGTCGGGATATCCCTGGGACGCTAGCGGAGCTGACATCCTTAGCGATAAGTTTGGATAACAGGCTGCGCGAGCGCTCCTCGGGGCGGAGGTCTTCTTCTTCTCGCCCTCGTGGAGCCTCGCCGCACCTGTTCCAAGCTCGCCCCCTGGCGGCGCCGCCAGCATCGCGCCCCGAGGAGTCGGAGCCGGTGGTGACGGCCTGGACTAAACTTTCCCCTGTGGAGAAACAACGCCGCCGTGAGTTGGGCCTCTGCATGTATTGCGGAGGCGACCAACACACCGTGGAGCGTTGTCCACGGAAAGCCAGTCGGTGGGGTCCGCGAGTCACTGTTGGAAGCCTCGCGGATGTCAATCGGTTAGGATCACTTACTCAATTGAAGCTGCCCATCCGTTTCTGCCATAACTCTACTGGGCACCTCACCCACGCACTGGTGGATTCGGGCGCAGAAGGCAGCTTCATTTCACAAAGCCTGGCAACCCGATTGGGCATCCGCTGCCAGGCACTCAACACTCCCATCTCCCTGATCCACCTCTCCCGTGCCACCCTCGGGAGAGTGACACATCAAACTGTTCCCCTACCGGTCATCATCTCGGGAAACCACCGGGAGGAAATGACCTTTTACGTCCTTCCCAACTCTGTGTCGCCCGTCATCCTGGGGTATCCCTGGCTCCGCCTTCACAATCCGGTCCTGGATTGGAGATCAGCTGGGATCTCGGCATGGAGTACGTTCTGTATGGGCACCTGCCTTCAGTCCGCTGCCTGCTCTCCGTCCGCTCCTCCCCCTGCGACGGACGCTGCACCCCCGGACCTGTCTCTGGTGCCCCCAGAATTTCACGACCTGGGTATAGTGTTCAGCAAAGCGAAAGCTATGTCTCTTCCCCCTCATCGGCCCTATGACTGCGCCATCAACCTCCGCCAGGGGGCTCCCTTACCTTCTGGTCGCCTTTACAGCCTGTCTGCGCCGGAGAAGGAGACGATGAACGCCTACCTGAAGGAGTCATTAAGTGCTGGGATTATCCGCCCATCATCGTCACCCGTGGGGGCAGGGTTCTTCTTCGTGGGGAAAAAGGATGGGTCCCTCCGCCCTTGTATCGACTACCGGGCCCTCAACAATATCACGGAGAGGGACCGTTACACCCTGCCTCTCATGGACACTGCTTTCCACTCCCTCCAGGGGGCGACCTGGTTCACCAAGCTGGACCTACGCAGCGCTTACCACCTCGTCCGGATCCGGGAGGGAGATGAGTGGAAAACGGCCTTCCGTGCCCCGAACGGCCACTTTGAATATCTGGTGATGCCGTTCGGGTTGACCAACGCTCCTGCAGTCTTCCAGCGCCTCATTAATGACGTCCTCCGGGACTTCATTGGCCTTTTCGTGTTCGTCTACCTGGACGATATTCTCATCTTCTCCAAGTCCAGGGATGAGCACCAGGTCCACGTGAGGCGGGTCCTCCAAAGGCTGCTGGAGAATCGTCTGTACGTTAAGGCGGAAAAGTGTGAATTTTACGCCAGGAGTACATCCTTCCTGGGGTTCATCATCGCCCACGATAAGGTGCTCCCCGACCCAGAGAAGGTAAAGGCGGTGGTGGAATGGCCCACACCTGCATCTCGGAAACAGGTGCAGCAATTTGTTGGCTTCGCCAATTTCTACCGCCGCTTTGTCCCCAACTTCAGTGCCATCGTGGGACCACTGACCCGCCTCACGTCCCCGAAGGTCCCGTTCCGGTGGACCGAAGAGGTCGCTGCCGCCTTTGAGGCGCTGAAGGCGGAATTCTCCTCCTCCCGGGTCCTTCGCCAGGTCGACCCCGCGCTGCAGTGCATTGTAGAGGTAGACGCCTCGGACACGGGAGTGGGAGCAGTGCTGTCCCAGCGGTCACCGGACGATGGCGCCAAGCGACCGTGCGCCTTCTTCTCCCGGCGCTTGTCCCCGGCGGAGAGAAACTACGATGTGGGGGACAGAGAGCTCTTGGCCATCAAGCTCGCCCTGCAGGAGTGGCGCCACTGGTTGGAGGGGGCAAGCCTGCCGTTTGTGGTCCTCACGGACCACAAGAACCTGGAATACTTACGGTCTGCCAAGCGCCTGAACGCCCGCCAGGCGCGCTGGTCCCTGTTCTTCGCCAGGTTCCAATTTTCCATCACCTTCAGGCCTGGCTCTAAGAACGTCCTGCCTGACGCCCTCTCCAGGCAGTTCGCCCCCGTGGAGTCGGAGGAGGCGCCCCACTCCATCCTGCCCAGGTCGTGCGTCGTGGGAGCCATCTCGTGGGACATTGAGAGCAAGATCCGGAAGGCACAGGAGGTGGAACCTGACCCTGGCGGCGGACCGGAGGGGAGGCTGTTCGTGCCATCCGCGGTCCGAGGAGAGGTCATCCACTGGCTCCACACCTCCAAGCTCACCTGTCACCCTGGCACCTCCCGGATGATAGATCTCCTCCAACGGTCCTTTTGGTGGCCAGGCCTGCGGAGGGATGCAGCCCGCTACGCCCGGGCTTGCCCAATCTGTGCCACCTGCAAGTCGGGAAATGCCCCTCCAGCGGGTCTGCTCCAGCCCCTGCCCGTCCCTGGCAGGCCCTGGTCGCACATCGCTCTGGATTTCGTCACCGGACTCCCCATCTCCAACTCCTATGACACCATCCTGACCATCGTGGACCGCTTCTCCAAGGCCGTGCACTTCGTCCCCCTGCGAGGCCTCCCTACTGCCCTGGAGACGGCGGACCTCCTCGTCCAACACGTGGTCAGGCTGCATGGGATTCCGGTGGACGTGGTCTCGGACCGGGGCCCCCAGTTTTCATCTGAGGTTTGGAGGTCTTTCTGCAACGCCATCGGAGCCAAGGTGAGCCTCTCCTCTGGCCATCACCCCCAATCCAACGGGCAGTGTGAGAGGACCAACCAGGAGCTGGAGGCTGCGCTCCGCTGTGTGTCCAGATCCAAACCCGCGTCCTGGAGCAACCATCTTGCCTGGGTTGAATATGCCCACAACACCGCTCGCTCTTCTGCTACAGGGATGTCCCCCTTCAAAGCGTCCCTGGGTTACGACCCCCCGCTGTTTCCGGAGCAGGAGAGTGAGGTAACTGTCCCGTCAGTTAGGGCCCATCTCAGGCAGTTCCGCTCCACCTGGGCTGCCGCGCGCCATGCGCTATTGCGCACAGCGGAGCGCAACAGGACTGTGGCGGACCGGCGTAGGAGACCTGCCCCGGCGTACAGAGTTGGGCAGCTTGTTTACATTTCCACCCAGGACGTCACTCTAAAAGGCGAGAGGAGAAAGCTGGCACAGCGCTTCATGGGTCCCTACCCCATCACCCGGATCATCAACCCGGTGGCTGTGCGCGTGGCTATTCCCCCCTCCCTCCGCATTCATCCTACTTTCCACGTGTCGAAGGTGAAACTGGCGGTTACTGACCCCCTTTGCCCTCCTCCTGCAGCACAACCCGCGCCCCGGATGATTGGTGGCCATCCGGCCTGGTCCGCCTCCTCCATCCTGGACTCCCGGCGCCGGGGTCGTGGGTTGCAATACTTGGTGGACTGGGAGGGCTATGGGCCCGAGCATCGACAGTGGGTGCCCCCGTCGTTTGTGTTGGACCCATCGCTCATCGCGGACTTCCACCGAGCGCACCCGGATAAGCCATCGCCAGGAGGCGCTGCTAGAGGGGGGAGTACTGTCACGCCGCGCCATTCATCAGCGGCGCCACCTGCTCACGCACCTGCTACTCGTCAGCGGCGAAGGATAAAAGCCGCCTCGCCCTGAGCGTCGGCCTGAAGCCGTAGACTTCATTGCCTTCGTATGGACTTCTACCACATTCTCTTCAGCATCCTCATCTCCGGTAAGAAGATCACTTACCTCATCTCTCCAGTCTGCTCCCCTGTGCACAGGTGGATTCCTCGGCGGCGGACAATCCCGTCCCTCGTCTCTCCTCGCTGCTGCACCGAGCCCTGCAGGTGGCTGTCTCCCGGGCTTCCATCCTTGAAGCGCCAGTCATCTGCCAAAACAAGTAAGCTTCTCTCCCTCGCCTATTCTCCTCCCGTGTTGGTGTGTGCTCATCACCCTGTGTCTGATTTCTCCCATAGGGTTGCCGGCTGAACGGTCTCCTGCCTCTGGGTCCGAAGCAGACGCCACCACCAACACATTAACATTCCGCAGGCACGCACCCAAACATCCCTGTTGTTAATAAACAGTTTGAACTACTCTGAGCCTGTGTGTGTGCGTCTCCTGAGCCGAACGTTATGTCACTGAGGACAGACACTGCACCTGTTTCATGTTCATAGCTTTGGGTCCAACTGCCTGTAGATGAGTAGCAGTCTAAAATTCTCAAGCTGTGTTCATAATGTCCACTCACAATGCCCTGTTTTTGCTGCATGGCTGGTGACGTCATAGGCGAGATAATTGTTTATGTTTACAGTTTTTTTTATTAAAAGGAAAATTGTGTCTGTTGTGACACACGAGGTCCACTGATTTGTGTTCAGCTGGTGGATGTTTGCTGTGGGAGTGTAGTTGTGTTGCAGTGACATTACTGAGCCCTGGCATTCTGTTGTTTTTTGCACATATTCTGGACAGTTTTGTCATTTTGGATATGTTGAGAGCTTTCATAGACCTGCAGGTGAAGAAAGCAAGCATATTTGTCCACCCCCATGTTTATAACAGTATGAGAAACTTGAAAAATTACCAACTTAAGGTACACTGTATCTGAATGGAAGAACACGTGATTAGCATGTTATTAATCATGATTAATTCAACGTTCCAAAATAATAATCGCTATTAGAAATTTTAACCGTCCAACATCACTAATACACACACACACACACACACACACACACACACACACACACAGAGCGGGGGAAATAAGTATTGAACACGTCAATGTTTTTCTCATTAAACATATTTCTGATGGAGCCATTGATCTGAGATTTTCACCAGATATCAGTAACAGCCCAAGTAATCCATACATACAAAGAAATCAAGGCAACTGTGTTCACAAGACGAGTTATATTTAATAAAGTGGAATGACAGGGAATAAGTATTGAACACATGAGGAAAACTAGAAAAGCACTCGGAGAGCGCAGACCGCCGCCAAGCGCCACAGTTCCCCCCCATACAGTGTTTGTGTGTACGTTTTCAGATTCCTTGACCATGAAAACATATGACTAGCAATTGAATTCACAATGATAGGATTAGTGGTTCAGTAGTAAAAGCATTACCTCCTTCCATCCATCTTCTACCGCTTAATCCTTTCGGGTCGCGGGGGGGCTGGAGCCTATCCCAGCATCTTTTTTGGGCGAGAGGCAGGGTACACCCTGGACAGATCGCCAGTCCATCACAGGGCCAACACAGAGAGACAGACAACCATTCACTGTAACATCCATACCTAAGGATAATTTAGAATCCCCAGTTTTGATGCCAATTAACCTAACTTGCATGTTTTTGGCATGTGGGAGGAAACCGGAGTGCCCGGAGTAAACCCACGCAGACACGGGGAGAACATGCAAACTCCACACAGAAGGGTCACCGATGGTCTAGGGGTGGGATCGAACCCACGATGATCAAGGTGCTGCATTACCTCCTTGGCGGAGGTAATAAACTGAAGTGTTGGTGTTGTGTCCATCTCCTCCATCTGCAAACTCCCAGGCTGCGGGCGTTGCAATTCATCGCACAACCGCGTACAACCCACAGGCCAATGGGTTATGCGAGCATTTTCATAGATCACTGAAAGCAGCACTCAGGGCTTCACTGACGGATGCAAATTGGGTAGACAGGTTACCGTGGGTTTTATATTGGGGTTGCGCTCCGTGGCAAAAGAGGATTTGGAAGCTTCCCTGGCAGAGAGCTTGTTTTTGCGCAGCCACTATGGCTGCCCGGGGAATTTCTGCCAAATAATCCGGCGCCGGACAGCTGCCCGTCTCAGCTTTTGCAGCGTAGCGCAAACACAGGCACGCTGCCGGGTCCGGCCCACCACTGTTTTCCACGTGCTTTTGTGCCTAAAACTTTGAAGAACGCGGAGTTCGTGTTCGTCAGACACGACGACCAGCGCCCTCCATTGCGCCTGCACACATGTTGAAAATGGCCCTATCTCACAATGTTAAAAAGAATCCTTTAAAAAATTCCTGTATCCAGACGGTGATCCGGATCATCCCCAAAATTTAATCAGTTCTTCCTTGTACCATTTCCAACAACGCCTGAAAGTTTCATCGAAATCCGTCCCAAACTTTTTGAGTTAATTCAATTCAATTCAATTCAACTTTATTTATATAGCGCCATTTCACAACAACAGTCATCTCATAGCACTATCAACTGTAGGGAGGACCCCCACAGTTGCAGAAAGACCCCAGCAATCAGTTATCTTGCTAACCAACAGACAGACAAACAGACAGACAAACACTGGCAAAAACATAACCTCCTGCGGCCTGGTGGAGGTAAAGAGGTGCAAAAAGGCATAGAAAGCCAAGAAACCAGCTGAAATCCATCAGAATTTAGGAAGCCATCCCATCCCCCATCAGTGCAAATTAATTTCAGCTGGTTAAGTCCTGACTGATAGCCTTTAAAAAGGTCTGTGAATATTAGATTGTCACACCACAAAGAACTCATGATGGGTAGAAACAAACAGCTCTCTTTAGACCTTCGCAACCTTATTGTTGCAAAACATAATGATGGCATTGGTTACAGGTGCATTTCTAAACTGCTGAATGTTCCAATGAGCACTGTTGGAGCCATCATTCGAAAGTGAAAAGAACATAATTTTACCATAAACTGGCCTCGACCAGGAGTTCCTCACAAGATTTCTGACAGAAGCATCAAAAGAATTATCAGAAGAGTTATCCAAGAGCCAAGGACCACTCATGAAGAACTCTGAAAAGACCTGGAGTTAGCAGGAACTGCTGTTTCAAAGGAAACAATAAGTAATGCACTGAGCTGACAAGGGCTGTATGCCCAATCACCTCGAAAGACTCCATTGCTGAAGAAACAGCATGCTGAAGCTTGTTTAATGTTTGCTGCACAACGTTTAGGCAAGCCAGTAAAATACTGGGAGAATATAGTCTGGTCAGATGAAATCAAAATTGAACTTTTTAGATGCCACAACACACAGCATGTTTGGAGGAGAAATGGCAGTGCACATCAGCCCCAAAACACCATACCAACAGTGATGTTTGGACGTGGGAGCATCTGTGTGGGGGTGTTTTTCAGCACATGGTACAGGGAGACATCATATAATTGAAGGAGAGATGAATGGACAAATGTACAGAGACATCCTTGATAAGAACCTATTGCCATCTGTCAAGATGCTGAAGATGAAATGACGGGGGAAATTTCAGCAAGACAATGATCCCAAATACACAGCCAAGGAAACTCTCAGCTGCTCCAGAGAAGGAAAATAAAGCTGCTAGAATGGCCCAGTGAGTCACCTGACCTGAATCCAATTGAAAATCTATGGAACGAACAGAAGATCAGAGGTCATAGAAGACGCCCACAGAACCGTCAAGATTTGAAGACAGTTTGTGTGGAAGAATGGGATAAAATCACTCCTGAGCAATGCCTGCACCTAGTTTCTCCATCCAGGATGCGTTGGGAAGGTGTTATTACCAACAAAGACTTTTCTACTAAATATTAAATGAATTTCACCAAGTATGTTCAATACTTACTCCCTGTGTCATTTCACTTTATTAAATATAACTTGTTTTGTGAACACAATTGCCTTGATTTCTTTGTATGTATGGATTATTTGGTTTGTGACTAGGGGTGGGTTCAAAAGATTGAGTCAATGATCCGGATCGATCCATGTTTGACTGAGCCGATAGCGATACACAAAATCTGCGGATCGAGCTTTTAATATAATGCTTTTACTTCTGTGAACATCTGCTGATTCTGATCGGGTCGAAACCTGGTCAGTGAGCCAGGAACAGCGGTGAAGAACCAGAAACACCTGGCGCGCTAATGGAGCTAGCAGCTAACAAGCTAATGGATATGCTAGTTCTCCTTTTGTGGTGTTAAAACGGTTCTCATCCGGCAAGAGTTCCCTGCGGTGCATGCGCACGTCTTTACTTCTGTGTTTACATGAGCAGAGTTGTTGGCATTCGTGTCTCTTAATTTATCAACAAAAGTCACTGTAAAAACTGTCCAACAGTTTCCAGATATTTTTCATAAAGTGGGAATAAACGGTTTTGTACTACGTGCAGCGCTGAGTTGGAACATAAAGTCAACGATTGATAAACACTTAAAACGGAAAGCGCACAGAGACTGGCTGAAACTCATGAACAGAAAGGGAGACTTGGAGCTGCTGAAATTGTAAGTAAAATATTTGTTCGTTTTATTTGTGTCATAAATTAATAAGTTATCCGGCATGATGGTGTTTCCTTTTACAAACTATGGAAACAGTAGTTAACCGTTGATTAAGCGCTGTGAATAAACACAGAATAAAGGTATATTTTATGAGATTATGGACTTCTAGCACTTAAAGGTCTGATGACATGATTTTGACATTTTTTAGCATGTTGTGTAAACCCAAAAGTCATTGTCGATGATCAATGTAATATTTACAACCGCGCCTGCATAAACTAGTTATCGTCAAAAAACTGCAGTCGCTGACTGGACTGTGTTGCCGCCCACCGAATGAAGGAGGAGTCGGCAATGACATAAATGACAGTATGGATGCCATGTTGTTGACTGGAATACCAGCAGCTTTGTAGCTCACAGTTTCTCTGGTTTCTTGTTTTAATTTTACGGCTATGCCTTCGCGTTGTGTTGCAGGCTTAGATAAACAGCAGACTGTGAAAGACCACATCACACGCTTCAGCTTCAACTGTCATAAGCCTCCTCATGCACTCCTCATGCACTTTTACGCAGGAGGAGTGTCAGGAGCCAAGCCGGCTTGGTTTCCCCCGGCTCGGTCCAGACTTCTCTGTGGGTTTAGGTACCACTGTTTATGTATGTATAGTATGTATTTCAGTGTGCTTTCCTCTCCTTAGCCACTGTCTGGCCGGCAGCTGTTAGATGGCCACTTTGACCTACTTTCTGTGAGCGCATGCTGACAGCTCGCTGGTCTGGCCATGTCCCCTCTATCATTATCACCAGCTGATTCAAACTCCCACTGATCATCTTTCCCGGTCCTCGCCCAGGTGCTTCTCATCACACCATCACCAGCAGTACGTGTACTTAGCAGCCATTTGCCAGTCACGCACTGCTAGTCCATAGTATTGTCATCTGTGCTGTTAGTCTGCCAGTATTTTCAGCACTCTCACGACATGTTAGTCACTCCATGTTCGCTGTGGTTCTCGTGCGTCCTTGAAGCGATGTCAGCTCTGGGGCGCACCAGTGGCTAACACGTCTCCTCTCATTCATTTGCTGGGCGATACCGGCCCCCGAATGCCATCAGTAAGTGTGTTTGTGTTTTTTGTACAGTACATCTTCACCTTTTTGGGAATTGTCTGTCTTTCTGTATTAAATGTGCTGTGGTGAACCCTGCATGTAAATCCTCGTTATTTCATCCTCCCTCTCGTGTGCTGTGGAAGAGCACACGGAGGGTCATGACAAGGAGCGCATGAGGAGGGGAAGGATGAATGGATTTACGTGCAGGATTCACCACAGCACATGTATTGAACATAAGACTGATGACAACAGTTCCCAAAAAGGTGAAGACTTACAAAAATAAACAGAAACACTTACAGTTGGTGTTTGGGGCTGACATCGCTCAGCGAACGCATGGAGAGGAGATGTGTTAACCACGGTTGCACCCCAGGGCCGACATCGCTTCAAGGGGCACAACAGAACCACGGCTGTGTGGAGTGGCTAACACGTCGCGATAGTGTTGACAATATTGGCTGGCTGACTACACAGCAGATGATGCACACAAAACATGAACAGCTGACTGTCAAAGAGAGAGGGGGCGTGGTCAGACTGGTGAATCTTGGACAGTGCCCACCTGAAAGTGGGTCAAAACGGCACATAAACCACATGTACAAAACATAAAAACAACAAGAACTCAAAAGATAATACATAATAAACCTGATGCCTGAGCCACAGAGAATGCATTATGATTTTATTGAAAAATCGGGTTTAAATAAATTATATTTATGAACAAATAACTTGTTGCAATATCTGTAACAAAAGAATACCACTCGGTGTTCCCCTGCCGTGTGTTTGTCGCTGCTGCTGTGGCGGGCATGTGTGCCTCACCACCGTCACTCTCTGAGTCTGACTCGCTAGGCACGATGCCCGCTTGGCACGGCTCAAACCTATACGGTCTGATGCCCCCAGATTCTTCATTATCATCCCATTCTTCTGAACTATGATCGTCTGAAGATTGGACAACACAAAACAATTCCAGACTACATGTGCTGGAACCATCATCGATGTTTTCTACCGCTTCCATCCTGCATGTACAATGGGCAGCCAAGCGCTGTGTTCTGTCGCTGACGTCACAACATGGCCGGGGGTTTTTCCAGCCGCTGACGCAATTTGTGACGTGGCGCTCATGAAAACGTCCGATATTCGGGTGAAAAAAAAGCCTGTTTGACTTAGATCTGCACAGACCAACCTATTTCGTCATACTGAAATCATGTGTTGCAAAATTAGATGAAGTCAGAATCGTGTCATCAGACCTTTAAGTGAGAGGTTTGAAGATAATAAATCACAATAAAATGAAAATGGCAGAATTAATAAAGGCTGCTGTATGAGCTATTTTTACTCAGTAGAACTAAGCTGAAATGAACAAATCTTCCCAGGAAATGAATTGAAACCCTTTTCAAAAATTGAAAGTTAATTTGTGGTTAAAATATAAACAACAAAAAAATAAAAGAAACAAAATTATTAAACCCTACTGTGTTGTGGGGATTTAAAAATATGATTAATTTTACTTTGAAATCTATTTTCCTTTTCATCTCTCCTTCACTTCTGTGAAGACTGAGTTTCCAATCCAAGGTCCATCCTGCACTGAGACTTTTGTATGGGAAGAGGTTGTCAGCAGAGGAGCCATCCCTGCTTCATTGTGGATTTACACACAGAAGAAGACCTCAAATTTTTCAGGGGTCTTAGTTTTCAAATTCAAGATTCAAGAAGGTGCTGCCATAATTTTCTCCATACTCGGTAACATGCATTCAATGCAATTTAATTGTTGTAATGACTAATTCTTTTATTTCTTTTTTTAATTTAAGTTCTCAGCAAGAATACAATGTTGGTTGTTTTTTGACATCTTTACTGAGCATTTAATTCTCCATAAATCACTGTTTAACAGGAAATTTTTGGCAATCCTGTGCTTTTCTTGTGGTGTTACATAGAATAGCATCACTGTAAACTATGGAAAAAGCAGCTACTTAAAAATCTGTACTTCCTCGCTCAACTTTCAGTGCAAAAAAACTCTAAAAATGTCACAGTTTTTTTGGAAAAGCTCCCACAAATTCAGGCTTTTTGGGCCACAACAATCCCAGAAACAGCCGACGAAATCCAGGAGGGACTTAAATGCAGTGAGATTATGTATACATGCTTCATGCATTGAATTTGCTTACTGACTCTGGGTTGTTAACTTGACACTACACACCCTTTGCACTAAAGAAAGCACTTGTGATCACTTTGTGAAATCACAAGTTGAATAATAAAAACTGCATTATTACCTCCGCCAGGCCGCAGGCCAGGAGGTTATGTTTTTGCCAGCGTTTGTCTGTTTGTCTGTCTGTCTGTCTGTTGGTTAGCAAGATAACTCAAAAAGTTTTGGACGGATTTCAATGAAACTTTCAGACGTTGTTGGAAATGGTACAAGGAAGAACTGATTAAATTTTGGGGATGAACCGGATCACCGTCTGGATAGAGGAATTTTTTAGATGATTCTTTAATATTGTGAGATAGGGCCATTTTCAACATGTGTGCAGGCGCAATGAAGGGCGCTGGTCGTCGTGTCTGACCAACACAAACTCCGCGTTCTTCAAAGTTTTAGGCACAAAAGCACGCGGAAAACAGTGGTGGGCCGGGCCCGGCAGCGTGCCTGTGTTTGCGCTACGCTGCAAAAGCTGAGACGGACAGCTGTCCGGCGCCGGATTATTTGGCAGAAATTCCCCGGGCAGCCATAGTGGTTGCGCAAAAACAAGCTCTCTGCCGGGGAAGCTTCCAAATCCTCTTTTGCCGTGGCGCGCAACCCCAATATAAAACCCACAGCAACCTGTCTACCCAATTTGCATCCGTCAGTGAAGCCCTGAGTGCTGCTTTCAGTGATCTATGAAAATGCTCAGAATCAGAATCAGAATCAGGTTTATTGCCATTGTTCATGTAGTACACAAACTAGGAATTTGTCTCGGTGCAGTGCTGCAACATTAAACATGATAAGATAAAAGAAATAAACTATACATGCAATAAAGTGTAGAATAAGAGTAAGTGATACTGGTCAGCAGTTAAAATATATTAGCGAGCAGCAGATACTGTGGAGAACTATATAGTGCAGTCGGTAATGCAGGAAGAAAACAGTGATGATTGACATGAGTCTGGTTGAGCTGCTGTACATAGTGCACGAGAGTCAATAAGTCACTTAGTGTTCAGCAGTCTGATGGCAGAGGGGAAGAAGCTGTTCATGTGACGGGAGGTTTTAGTCTGGATGGACCGAAGTCTTCTACCAGAGGGGAGGGGGGCAAACAGTACGTGACCAGGGTGTGAGGGATCGGCTATGATCCGGCCAGCACGCCTCCGGGTCCTGGAGATGTACAGATCCTGGAGAGATGGGAGCTTGCAGCCGATCACCTTCTCAGCAGTGCGCACGACGCGCTGCAGCCTTAGTCTGTCCCTGGCAGTGGCTCCTGCGTACCACACGGTTATGGAGGTGGTGAGGATGGACTCGATGATGGCTGTGTAGAACTGCACTAACATCTTGGTGGGTAGCTTGAGCTTCCTCAGCTGCCGCAGGAAGAACATCCTCTGCTGGGCTTTTTTGATGAGTGAGCTGATGGTCGGTTCCCATTTGAGGTCCCTGGTGATGGTAGTGCCTAGGAAGCGGAAGGAATCAGCAGTGGTGATGGGAGAGCCTGAGAGGGTGAGGGGGGGCAGAGGGGTAGTGACTTTCCTGAAGTCTACAATCATCTCCACTGTCTTCAGAGCGTTCAGCTGCAGGTTGTTATTGTTGCACCAGGACGCCAGCTGGGCCACCTCTCTCCTGTAGGCGGACTCGTTGCCGTTGGAGATGAGCCCGATGAGGGTGGTGTCGTCCGCAAACTTGATCAACTTGACAGACTGGTGGCTGGAGGTGCAGGAGTTGGTGTAAAGGGAGAAGAGTAGGGGGGAAAGTACACAGCCCTGGGGTGATCCGGTGCTGATGCTAGTATAGTCTGAGACAGTCTTTCCCAGCCGCACATGCTGCCTCCGGTCCGTCAGGAAGTCGGTGATCCACCTGCAGAGGGAGTCAGGCACGTTGAGCAGGGACAGCTTGTCCCGGAGCAGAGCGGGGCGGATGGTGTTGAATGCGGAGCTGAAGTCCACAAACAGGATCCTGGCGTAGGTTCCCGGGGAGTCCAGGTGCTGCAGGATGGAGTGGAGGGCCAGGTTGACTGCGTCGTCTACAGACCTGTTGGCTCGGTAGGCAAACTGCAGCGGGTCCAGGAGAGGGGTGGTGATGGACTTGAGGTGGGGCAGGACCAGGCGCTCAAAGGACTTCATGACTACAGAGGTGAGCGCTACAGGTCTGTAGTCATTAAGTCCAGTGATCCGTGGCTTCTTGGGGACAGGGATGATGGTGGAGGATTTGAGGCAGGACGGCACGTGGCATAACTTAAGGGAGGTGTTAAAAATGTCTGTGAAGACAGGAGCCAGCTGTTTCGCACAGTGTCTCAGGGTGGAGGGAGACACGCCGTCCGGGCCGGGGGCCTTGCGCGGGTTCAGTCTGGAGAACTGTTTGAGCACGTCCTGCTCACTGATGATAAGGGCAGGGGGGGAGGAGGGGGGGTGCCTTTAATGAAGTAGGGATTGTGGAGGCTGTGGAGCTGGAGGGAGGGGGGGAGTTGGACACAGATGACGAGGTGTCAAAACGGGCATAGTGTTGGGACAGTCTTTGACAAAGGGCTTTGTCATCCTGACCTTTAGGAGCCTTAGGTCGGTAGTTGGTGATTTGCCTCAGTCCTCTCCACACAGAAGCCGAATCATTAGCAGTGAACTGCTGCTGGAGTCTCTCTGAATACACAGATTTAGCCCTCTTCAGCTCTCTGTTAAACCGGTATTTAACCTCCCTGTAGCAGTCCCTGTTTCCACTTTTCAGCGCTGCTTCCTTCTCCTTCCTGATCTGTCTGAGCTTAGCTGTGAACCAGGGTTTGTCATTAGAGTAACTCACCCTGGTGCGTGATGGAAGAATGTTCTCTTCACAAAAGTGGATATATGAGTTCACAGTGTCCGTGTACTCATCCAGATCATGCGTGGCTCCTTTAAGCATGCCCCAGTCAGATATTTCCATGCACGTTTCCAGCTTCTCCTCAGCATCACTGGTCCGTATCTTCGTAGTGCTCACGACAGGTTTAGTGAGCTTCAATCTCTGTCTGTATGTTGGAATGAGGTGAACCATCACGTGATCAGATAATCCCAGCGCAGCGCGAGGAACAGCGCGATATGCGTCTTTCACTGTGGTGTAACAGTGATCCAGTGTGTTTAATCCTCTGGTGGGGCATTTAATAAACTGTTTGTAGCGGGGGAGATCGTGGCTCAGATTGCACTGATTAAAGTCGCCAGCCACAATAATCAGCGAGTCTGGGAAACTCCGCTCTGTGTGTTGAATGTGATCTGCGAGCACGCGCTGAGCTTCGCGCGTGTCCGCATCGGGAGGGGCGTACACAGCGATCAGTATAAAAGAAGCAAACTCCCGCGGGGAATAAAAGGGCTTGCAGTTGATAACAAGAAATTCCAGGGCGGGAGAACAGTGTTTGGAAATTACCGTTACATCAGAGCACCAGCTGCAGTTGATGTAGAAGCAGACTCCGCCTCCTGTGGTCTTGCCGGAAAGCTCTGTGTCACGATCAGCACGGAAGAGCTGGAAGCCGTTGAGGCGCAGCGCGCTGTCCGGTATATTTTCCCGGAGCCAGGTCTCAGTAAAGCAGAGGACAGCTGAGGAGGCGAGGTCCTTAAAACGCATCAGCAGTCTCAGTTCATCTACCTTGTTAGAGAGAGAGTTGGTATTGGACAGAAATATGCCAGGCAGCGCCGTTCGCGAGCCTCTCCTGCGAAGCCGCACGAGAGCGCCCGCTCGTCTTCCTCTCTTCCGCCGTCTCACTTTTCGAGCCAAGCAATGAATTGCTCGCATAACCCATTGGCCTGTGGGTTGTACGCGGTTGTGCGATGAATTGCAACACCTGCAGCCTGGGAGTTTGGAGATGGAGGAGATGGACACAACACCAACACTTCAGTTTATTACCTCCGCCAAGGAGGTAATGCTTTTACTGTGAAGCGTGTAAATGAAGAGGCGGATTTGGCTCAGACGATTTATTACACAACTCATACAACAAGCACAGACAGAATGACATCTCAGCAGAGACTCTTCTCTTAAACAACATGGCATTCCTCTAAGCTTCTAACACACAAAAGTTGACCTTCGCGTCACATTGCATTCACTTCATTCATCCTTCACACCTCCCTGTTATCTCACTAGGGAACCCCTGCTCTTTGTTCTTGTCTAAGATGGTAAACAATTATGCTCTCCCCATGTGCCGCCATATTACTACTGAACCACTAATCCTTTCATTGTGAATCCAATTGCTAGTCATATGTTTTCATGGTCAAGGAATCTGAAAACGTACACACAAACACTGTATGGGAGGGAACTGTGGCGCTTGGCGGAGGTCTGCGCTCTCTGAGTGCTTTTCTAGTTGTAACTGATTTTGAGTCGGTTCTTTATGTGATCATTTATGTATGCATTAACAAAGTTAGCATATTTTTGTTACAATTTGCAGCATTAGGTCTTGAAGATTTTTTTTTTCCTGGCAAATAAAATGGCTATTAAAATGGTAATTTTTCAGATGGAATTGAATCAGAATTGGATGGATTCAGAATTGGACTCGAATCGATTCTGTACATTGGGGATCGTTCCTAGCCCTAGTTGTGACTGATATCTAGTGAAAATCTCATGTCAATGGCTCCATCAGAAATATGTTTAATGAGAAAAATGTTGTGTTCAATACATATTTTCCCCACTGTATATATACAGCGCATTCCAAATTATTATGCACATAGAATGTTTATGTCATAAACATTCAATTTTTTGTTTTTCAATTAAACTCATGGATGGTATTGTGTCTCAGGGCTCTTTGGATCACTGATATCAATCTCAGACACCTATCATAATTAGTTTGCCAGGTGAGCCCAATTAAAAGAAAACTACTGAAGAAGGATGTTCCATATTATTAAGCATGCCACAGATTTCAAGCCATGTCAGAAAGAAAAAGGATCTCTCTGCTGCCGAAAAGCGTCAAATAGCACAATGCCTTGGACAAGGTATGAAAACATTAGATACTTCATGAAAACTTGAGCATGATCATCGTACTATGAAAACATTTGTGGCTGATTCAGAGCACAGATGGGTTTGTGCAGATAAAGGCGTAATGAGGGAGGTTTCTGCCAGACAAATTCATTGGATTAAGAGAGCAGCTGCTAAAATGCCATTACAAAGCAGCAAACAGGTATTTGAAGCTGCCGGTGTCTCTGGAATCCCACAAACCTCAAGGTGTAGGATCTTCTAGAGCAGGGGTCCCCAAACCCTGGTCCCCAGACCGGTACTGGCCCGTGGATCATTTGGTACTGGGCCGCAAAGAAAAAAAAATATGGGTAATATTACAGCTATTTTTTTTCCATTAGTCTTGCAGAGATTTTATTTTGAAAAACAACTGTTTCCTCCCTCGCCTCAAAACCGCTCTTGACTCTGGCGCAACGTTTCACACATCAGTGACACAAGCTAACCCTTGAAAAAATGAGCCCAAAACAAAATTCTAGTTGCAGGGAAACAAGCCCAGAGTTCCCACTGATTATGGTGAGTTGATATGATGCTGTAGAATCATTGTAATTGCTGGATTTAAAGTGTAATTGTTTCAGATTACATGCTCTGAACTGACAAAGGTTTTTGTTATTGGAACCCCCACACCACTACCTGGTCTACGGAACATTTTCATGCATGTAACTGGTCCCTAGTACAAAAAAGGTTGGGGACCGCTGTTCTAGAGGCTTGCAGTTGTGCATAAGCCTATTATTTGGGAACCCCTAACCAATGCTCAAAGTAGAAACGGTTGCAGTGGGCCCAGAAATACATGAAGACTAATTTTCAAACAGTCTTGTTTACTGATAATGTCATGAATTGCCCCTCAGGGCAGAGAGAAAGACCCAGATGCTGAACTGCTAGTTTGTGAAATTTATTAAGAAACAAAAACACAAAGTCCACGCAGTGCATCATCATCATGGCAGTCTGTCAGGGGCGACAATGACTGTTTAATTTAGGTCTGATCAGATTCCTCAACGCAGCTCTGCAATTCGCCTTCCGCTGCCAGGAACACCTGACCTTGTTAACCTGGGCGACGTCCGAGCCAGTATGAGTTGCTCTCTGACTGACCATTTCATGAAACTGCTTGCAAGTATTTGAGTACTGCTAGCTTTTGCTGGACTAGCGACACATTCTTGGCAGATAGAGGTATTATCAGTGGCAAGGACAGGCCAAGACAAACTGACTCCAGTATCTGTTGCAGTGACTGACCAGATGATAGGTTTGTTTATCTCTGCTCTTTGTGTAGTGCATGTCACGATGCACTACACACCACGCAGTGGACCAACACAAAAAACCAAACTGTTAAACAAACAAACAAACTTTGGAGTTAAGCTCACCAGAACAAGGGAAGGGTTCTGGTGAGGATGAGGGGGAAGAAACTCGAGACTATGGCAATGACACTTCTGAGAGAGAAGAAGAGGATCTTCAGGTCGGGGAATAGGGAGATGCTGAAGTCCGTACAGAGGGAGCTGAGGAGAAAGATCAGAGAAGGCAAGGACAGCTTCAGGAAGAAGATGGAGGACAAGCTGCAACAGAGCGACATGAGTGGGGTCTGGAGAAACCTCAAAACCATCTCTGGGCTCCAGAATACCTCCCCCCAGGCCACGGGGGGCAGGGAGTGGGCAAACAATCTGAATCTCTTTTTCAATAGGTTTGACCAACCGCCCTCCCCCCTGACTGCACAACAACCACTGCTGCCTCTAAAGACATCAAGTCCTGCTGCCCACTCCCCACTCCACCAACACCCCCCCCACTCCCAACACACAGCCCCCTATCCTGACCCTGACCAGGACCCAGGTGAGGACGGAGCTGAGGAAGATCAAGGCGAGGAAGGCGTCGGGACCGGACGGCATCAGCGCAAAGCTCCTCAAGTCCTGTGCAGACCAGCTGTGTGGGATTGTGACGTACATCTTCAACCTGAGCCTGAAGCTGGGGAGGGTACCACAGCTGTGGAAAACATCTTGTGTGGTACCTGTACCAAAAACTTCCCACCCCAAAGACCTGAACAGCTACAGACCGGTGGCCTTGACGTCCCACTTGATGAAGACCCTGGAGAGACTGCTCCTTGCTCACCTCCGCCCCCTGGTGGAACCAGCGATGGATCCACTCCAGTTCGCCTACCAGCATGGCATTGGGGTTGGAGGATGCGGTGATCTTCCTCCTTCACCATTCTCTGTCCCACCTGGAGAAGCCCGGGAATGTGGTGAGGATCATGTTCTTTGACTTCTCCAGTGTTTTCAACACCATCCAACCGATGATCCTGAAGGACAAGCTGCTGCGCGCAGGGATGGACCAGCACCTGTCATCATGGATCCTGGACTACCTCACAAACCGGCCTCAGTTTGTGAGAACCCGGGACTGTGTGTCCGACACGATCATCGGTAGCACGGGGGCCCCCCAGGGAACGGTGTTGGCTCTCTTCCTGTTCACTCTTTATACTGCAGACTTCTCTCACAACACAACACACTGCCATTTACAGAAGTTCTCTGATGACTCTGCGATCGTTGGCCTCATCTCCAACAGAGATGAAGCTGAGTACAGAGGGCTTATCCAGGACTTTGTGGACTGGTGCCATCGGAACTGCCTCCAGATCAACGCGAGGAAAACTAAGGAGCTGGTGGTGGACTGCCGCAGGCAAGGACAACCTCTCACAGCACCAGTAAATATACAGGGAACAGACATTGAGATGGTGACATCCTACAAGTACCTGGGTGTTCATCTGAACAATAAACTAGACTGGTCACACAATACTGACGCACTCTACAAGAAGGGACAGCGCAGGCTGTTCCTACTGAGGAGACTCAGGTCTTTTGGTGTACAAGGGGCGCTGCTGAAGACATTCTATGACACGGTGGTGGCATCAGCCATCACTTTTGGAGTGGTCTGCTGGGGCAGTGGCATTACTGCAGCCGATAGGAAGAGACTGAACAAACTGATCAAGAAAGCTAGCTCTGTCTTGGGGCAGCGCCTTGATCCGGTGGAGGAGATGGGAGAGAGAAGGACGGTGGCTAAACTGTCATCTCTGCTGGAGTCCGAGTTCCACCCTATGCAGGACATACTGAATGCAGTAAGGAGCTCATTTCGCAGCAGACTACATCATCCCAGGTGCACAACCGAGAGGTTTCGCAGGCCCTTCCTACCAACGGCTGTCAGACTGTACAACCTAAGCAGGGCTGCTCGCAGAGATAGCAAAAAAGACGTAACAACCTAATAGTTTTTTGAATGCAAAAGATGCAATAGACTTGCACAATGGTCCCCTCCGGCATACAACTAGGAAAATACTGGTCGCTATGGAGGGTGAGAATATGTATGGGCACATAATCATACCATGTAGGATAACTAAGTAGACGGTTGTGCTGTTTCATCCCATCTAGCAACAATGCTCTGCACTGTGTGTGTTTATATATTTACATATTTATTCCATCTAGCTACAATGCTCCGCACTGGGTGTGTTTGTTTTTATTTATATTTATATATCTATATATTTATTCCATCTAGCTACAATGCTCCGCACTGTGTTTATATATCTACATATTATTCCATCTAGCTACATTGCTCCGCGCTGTGTATGTTTATATATTTACATATTTATTCCACCTAGCTGCAATGCTCCGTACTGTGGGTGTTTATATATCTACATATTTATTCCATCCAGCTACAATGCTCTGCACTGTGTGTCTGTGTGTATATATATATATTTATAGTAATATGTACATATGTATATTAGCTGCTCTTGCTTGCTTGCTTTTTTTTTGCCTTCTGATTGTTGCTCTGAGTGTTGCTATCCCTGTGCTGTTGCAATCCTGGAATTTCCCCGTTGTGGGACTAATAAAGGCTTATCTTATCTTATCTTTATGAGAAATGAAAATAACAGGCCTAAATACGGCTAGAAACAAATGACACAAGTGATAGCAGGTGTGGGTCACATGAACGGGCAGGAGATAATAAAGATACAATTTAGACCAGCTGGGAGCAATGAGAGGGGAGATAACGGGCTGACAGGGACCCCGCCCACACGGAGCAAAAACCCAGAAACATCACTGACAGCTGTCAACCCAGACGGAGAACACAACAGAATAAAAATATAATGAGACGGCAAAATAAAGACAAGTACCCTCAAAAATGTAAATAACAAACTATAATGAATGTAAACAAGAAAATAAATCATACTAAGAAACAATACAGAATATGTGACAAATCAACCAAGGATAAAATAACAGGAACTGCAACTCAAAACGACAACACTGTACAAATATGAAAAAAGGCAAAAAGACTGAGCCCGGTGGAATCCCCCCGCGCTCAGATCATGACAGATGAGTGCTGTGGAACCCTGGATGGTCCAGATGGATGGAGTAGTGGATGGTTGGTGGATGGCCACCATGTCCCAACAAGGCTGCGGCATCAGCAAGGAGGTGATGGAGTCATGTTTTGGGCC
The DNA here is from genome assembly GCA_020510985.1 of Pholidichthys leucotaenia. Classification (NCBI taxonomy): domain Eukaryota; kingdom Metazoa; phylum Chordata; class Actinopteri; order Cichliformes; family Pholidichthyidae; genus Pholidichthys; species Pholidichthys leucotaenia. The sequence continues at coordinate 56,114,771 of CM035843.1, read as the reverse complement.
GGAATCATGGGGAGAGAGCTGGTAGGCCTCTTTAAGGTCCCTGAAAGTGTGAAAATGACCTCAGCAAAGTTTCTAGTTTCTGACTGACCACTTTATTCCATGGTACAAAAAGAAGAACCATGCCTTCCTTAGTGCATTGTCATGCATGAAGATAATTTTGCTATCTCATGCTGCAAAGAATACCTCTGTGTCATTGGCTGCTATGGGCATAAAAGGAGAGAAACTCATGGTGTGGCCTCCATCCTCCCCTGACCTCAACCCTATTAAGAACCTTTGGAGCATCCTCAAGCAAAAGATCTATGAGGGTGGGAGGCAGTTCACATCAAAACAACAGTTGTGGGAGGCTATTCTGTCATCTTGCAAAGAAATTCAAGCAGAAACTTTCCAAAATCTCAAAAGTTCAATGGATGCAAGAATTGTGAAGGTTATATCAAAGAAGGGGTCCTATGTTAACATGTAACTTGGCCTGTTTATTGGTTTATTTGTCAGGGACCATGTACAGAAAAAAAACATTAAACACAGGGTAAAGATGCTTTGTTCCAGATTATAGCATTCTCACTAATTTCCATCTGTAGTCCCTGAGGCAGGCAGGTAGATATACTGTAAAAAAAAACCCAGCACATATAGAAAACAATTCAGGTCAGGTTTCAGAAACTGTTATCACTGAAACAAGCACGAAGTAAGTTTAAAAAGTAAAAAGATAACAGAAACAGCACACATAAAAACAACTTAAGAGTGCAATTTGAAATCCCATTTAAGGGAGAGTGTCATGGTCTGAGCGCCGATGTCGTCCACGCTCGGGCCATGCATCATCTCCGCCAGGTTTTGACAGCAGTGTTTACCTTCTGGCTCCCCGAGCTCTTATTGTGACAGCGCTCGGGGGGCTTCCTGCTGTTAAAGCCTGCCAGCTGTGCTGCATTTGCGGCTCATCAGTGGCCCGGCATTTAAGCGGGCGCTGAGTGCAGCCCAATGCAGCAGTCTCGTCGATTATTCCCTCATTGGACGCTGAGCGAGCGTTCCTTGTCTCTGACGTCAATATTCCTTAATGATTCCACGTCTACGATCATCCCTCGTCCTTATCCTGAATCGTAAGTGAGCTTGTTCAGCCTTACGGTCTCTGTATCTAGTGTAGTGTGTTTTAGCCCATCGTGGCTCATTACTTTCTGTTACTTCTGTTCTTAATAAAACATCATGCAAATCCCACTGGCGACTTTTGGCATCTTATGGTGGCCCACGAGGGCCACCGCTTGACAGAGAGGGCCAATGCTGGCAGGCTTGATTATGTAAAATCCATTTTTTAGTCTCTGTGGAAAAGTCTCTGTAATTTGTTCTGGTCTTCAAAGCAGTGGGGAGCTTGTTCCATTCTGTTATAGCTTTGCATGAGAAGGCTGATTGTCCAAAAACAGTTTTACGTCGGGGGATGCGACAATTCCACCTAGAGGAAGTTCATGTTATTCTAGTATTTTGTTCAGATGTTTTAGATGTTAAGGTGTTTTTAATTGAAATAGCTTTTGATTTCAGTGAATATGACCTCCTAACACTGCAAATTCAACAAATGACCATTTTCAGTTCTTTACAACCAATAAAATGTTTTGAAACTCTGTTTTGCATAATAATTTGGAACAGTGCATTCTGAGGTTTTTTTTATTTTTGCAAAAAAAATGGTTGTCATTGGGAGATTTGTTCAGTAAAAACTGAATTATGCTCTAATGGCTGATGACTTGAAAATTATAGTGACTGTCATTTGCATTGACTATGTAGCAAAATCAGAGATGAATATCATTTGCATAATAATTTGGAATGCGGTGTAATTTACAAGCTGCGTCCACTCTGCACTTATAAAACAGAACATTTTCCAGCAGCTGATGATATATTTAAACCCACATACCTATGCTGTAAATACAAATCTGCAGGTCTCCTAGGCTTGTTTTAACGTCATCATAGCCTCTGTCTTCAACTTTTTTCAAACACCTTTAAGTTCTAAAGGTGCCATGTTGGCCCATTAAATATTTGATGCATAACTTGACAAAATCTGTACCTTCAACCCAAAATGAGTTTTTTTTTCAACTCATTGCACACTATTAAACAATTCAAAAATGTTTCCTGTAAATTTCCATGTGGAAAACCGAACCAACAGCAGTTTTACTCCAACCCTCTTTTTCAAACGCCGCACCAAAAATCTGACACCTGAGGAGTTTTAAATCAATCATTCTGCTATAATTTATACACTGAAACAAATTTAAATCTTTCTAGGTATATCCAGCATGGGGTTACTGATATATGTATGTTTTAAGCTAAATAGAGTTTCCTACCAGGTGGAGTGTGAGGGTGTCCAGGGAGCTGGTGGTTCTCTGCAGTCATCTTTCTCAGGTTTGGTTGTCTCCTCTCTCATATGTAGAAGTCCTCGATAAGATGCTTTTCAGTGGTTTTCAGGTGCTATAGATCTCAAAAGTCTTCAATCTCTGTCAGGTTTGGGCTCTGCAAATGGTCGCTGTGCTTCCAGGTGCAGAAAGGGCGGCAGAAAGGGCTGCAGGCCTTTATATAGACTCAGTAACATGACAACATTCCATTTCCATGACTCTGATTAAACACTGCATAAAGAACAAACATGCCAACAAAAATGCCACAAAATAAATAAATAAGATTAATGTAATATTTATTTTTATTTATTTAACCTTTATTTATACAGGGTAGTTCCATTGAGAGTTAACCCCTCTTTTTCAAGGATGCCCTGTTCACACTCACACAGTTGCACATTAACACCTGGAAGCTGCCTAGTACAACCACAGACTGACCTGTGGCCACTGAGCAGCTCCACTGGAGCAGTTGAGGTTAAAGGCCTTGCTCAAGGGCACCACAGTGGGGTTAAGGAGGGTGGGGCAAACACTGCTATGTCATCTGTCTCACCCAGATCTGATTTTGCCAGTCCAGGGACTGAACCAGCGACCCTCTGCTCACCAGTCTACATCCCCAACCATTAGGCCACCAGTGCCCCAAATGTATAAAAAAAACAATAAAATAAAACAAATTCAAACGAACATAAAAAATACTGACAGCTGCCAGTGGTACCCCTCAGTCTGTCTGAGATGTAGTTCATATGGCCTTTTGATCTTGACCTTTTTTAATGACTATTTGTTGTATCGTGAGCCATGAGATACCTGAAGTTTCCCGTGCGGATTAATAAGACTATCTGTCTGTCTGTCAATAACTAAAAATAGTCAGAGGTCAGGGTCACAGGGTGAACCTGTGTTCAAATTTGGTGACCCTACCTTTACTTGATCTATAGCAATAGGGCATCACAGCTCCACTGGGCTGCTCATGTAAGGAGAATGCCCAAGGACCGGTTTCCCAAAGCAGTATTGTATGGAGAACTCAGTGTTGGGGAAAAGGAGACAACATGGTCAGAACCTAAGGTACAAGGATATGCTCAAAAGGCACATGGAAAAATGCTGGAATCAATTACCTGGGAGAAAGAGACCTCAGACAAATTAAAAGTGGCACTCCATGCTAAGGAAGAGCATAGCTACTATTGAGGAGAAGAGTGAGAGGGACTACATCAGAGCACATGAATATCGGCATTCCATGACAACCTAGTCAACCTTCACTTGCAAGATATGCCAAAGACCTTGTTGCTCCAAAGCAGGCCTTATGTGTTCCTGCACTACCTGAGTACACAGTCAACATTAACTCCAATTAACAGCCGAAGAAGAAGCAATTCGGCATAGGGGAAGCTAACCGTGACCTTTGACCCTTTGACCCCAAACCCACAGTCAGAGGTCAGGGTCTCAGGGTGAACATGTGCACCTGGTTTGGTGACCCTAGGTTTCATTTTTGTTGAGATGTAGTTTATATGGCATGTTAAAGTGCTATGAGATAACTGTTGTGAAATGGTGCTATATAAATAAAGTTGAATTGAATTGACCTTGACCTCTGACCTTTTGACCCCAAACCCATAGCTGTAGGTTGGGGTTCCAAAGTGAACCTGTGTATCTAGTTTGGTGAACCCAGCTTTACTCGTATAAGGCAAAGGGACTTTAACTGGTAATCCTAACTAACCTAAAACTGGAAAAGTTTGGTTTGATTTCATGTCAGTGAGAAGAACAAGGTTAGGTGAAGAAGGTTAGGCTCTCATACGCACCAGTTTTTATACAGTGTATGTAAACTTTTTTCGAATGTAATGACAACACTTTGTCCTGAAGTCATGATATTTCAGGATAGAATTATAATCAATTAATATTTTAAATATAGCTAAATACTGTTTCGAGAGAAGGAGCCCTTACATTTCAAGCAGTAGGTCAATATGCAGATTCAGCAATATCTTGCTGAAACAGATCTAAAATGTCAGTAACATAAATATTCCTGATGTGACATTACTGAGTGAAATAGAATGACGTTTCCCAATAAACACAAACTTGCACAAAGAAAAAGTCTTATGAAAGTAGAGTTGATTCATTAGGCCATGGAGAGGATAGAGTGGGTCATTTTACCACAAATAATGCTTATTTTAATATCAGCAAAAATAACTATTACTGAATTAACTAATTACTGAACTAATTAACTAAATTATTAATATGCTGCTGTTGCCTTCTTGGAGAGCTATATTACTTAGTGGAAGAATTACAGTTTGTTTATGATTTTATTTTATATTGCTGTGTTTATAATTTAATAAAAGCCAGTTGAGGTCAAGATTTACAGTAATTCTAGAACAACTAAATTGAACTCAACTTAAAAGCACCTTTCATACATTTCATACAACATGCAACCCCTGTGCATCAAATGGGACTAAACCAACACGGACAAATAAAATAAATCATCATCATCATCATAACAGTTTGTTGGGGGCGACAATGACTGCTTCATTTAGGTCTGATCAGATTCCTCCACACAGCTCTGTCCTTTGCCCTCCGCTGCCAGGAACTCCTGGCCTTGTTAACCCGGGCGATGTCCGAGCTGTTATGAGTTGATTTCTGACTGACCATTTCATGAAACTGCTTGCAAAGTATTTGAGTACCGCTAGCTTTTGCTGGACTAATGGCACATTCTTGGCAGATAGAGGTATTATCATCGAGATGGTGACATCCTATAAGTACTTGGGTGTTCATCTGAACAATAAACTAGACTGGTCACACAATACTGACGCACTCTACAAGAAGGGACAGCGCAGGCTGTTCCTACTGAGGAGACTCAGGTTTTTTGGTGTACAAGGGGCGCTGCTGAAGACATTCTATGACACGGTGGTGGCATCAGCCATCACTTTTGGAGTGGTCTGCTGGGGCAGTGGCATTATTGCAGCCGATAGGAAGAGACTGAACAAACTGATCAAGAAAGCTAGCTCTGTCCTGGGGCAGCGCCTTGATCCGATGGAGGAGATAGGAGAGAGAAGGACGGTGGCTAAACTGTCATCTCTGCTGGAGTCCGAGTTCCACCCTATGCAGGACATACTGAATGCACTGAGGAGCTCATTTAGATGCAGACTACATCATCCTAGGTGCACAACCGAGAGGTTTCGCAGGTCCTTCCTACCAACGGCTGTCAGACTGTACAACCTAAGCAGGGCTGCTCGCAGAGATAGCAAAAAGACGTAACAAACTAATAGTTTTTGAATGCAAAAGATGCAATAGACTTACACAATGGTCCCCTCCGGCATACAACTAGGAAAATACCGGTCGCTATGGAGGGTGAGAATATGTATGAGCACATAATCATACCATGTAGAATAACTAAGTAGACGGTTATGCTGTTTCATCCCATGTAGCAACAATGCTCTGCACTGTGTGTGTTTATATATTTACATATTTATTCCATCTAGCTACAATGCTCTGCACTGGGTGTGTTTATATTTATATATCTATATATTTATTCCATCTAGCTACATTGCTCCGCACTGTGTGTGTTTATATATTTACATATTTATTCCACCTAGCTGCAATGCTCCGTACTGTGGGTGTTATATATCTACATATTTATTCCATCTAGCTACAATGCTCTGCACTGTGTGTTTATATATTCATATATTTATTCCATCCAGCTACAATGCTCTGCACTGTGTGTCTGTGTGTGTGTATATATATTTTTTATAGTAATATGTACATATGTATATTAGCTGCTCTTGCTTGCTTGCTTTTTTCTTGCCTTCTGATTGTTGCTCTGAGTGTTGCTATTCCTGTGCTGTTGCAGTCCTGGAATTTCCCCGTTGTGGGACTAATAAAGGCTTATCTTATCAGTGGCAAGGACAGGCCAAGACAAACTGACTCCAGTATCTGTTGCAGTGACTGACCAGATGATAGGTTTGTTTATCTCTGCTCTTTGTGTAGTGCATGTCACGATGCACCGACTGGCAAAAGTCCACCACAGACCTTGCAACAGATGTGCTTATCTGCCAGGATGTCCAGTCTCACCCTGTGTAACTGGGAGTGGTCCACCACAGACCTGTGACAGATATTGTTTTTAGTTCTGCCAGGATGCCCAGTTTCACCCTCCACACCCTCAGAAGGGGGGGCTGCCGGTTGAGTCGCCGACGGCCCGACCCATGAGACAGGTAGTACCAGTTTTCCTGGTTATCTGGAAGCAAGCAAATCAATGCCTAACCTGACATGGACAAGTTTATAATAAAGTCTCAAATATACAAGAAAAGTCATACTTTTGCAAGAGGAAATTGCAAATGAGGAAAATGGCTGCAAATTTAAAATAGAATTAAAGAAAAATAGACAACAATAAACAAAAACTGACAAGAAAAACCAACAATATAACAACTAGGAATGTTAATGATTAATTGACTTGATTAATTGTCAAAAATAATTTAGTCGACTAAATTAAGTTTGTTGTCAATTAAGATAAGATAAGATAAGCCTTTATTAGTCCCACAATGGGGAAATTCCGGGATTGCAACAGCACAGGGATAGCAACACTCAGAGCAATAATTAAGAAGATACGAAAAATATAAATAAGAGCAGTGGCTATACATACGTACACATAAATATACAGTATATACAAAGTGCGGAGCATTGTAGCAAGATGGAATAAACAGCATTACCGTCTACTTAGTTATCCTACATAGTATGAATATGTACCCATACATATTGTCACCCTCCGTAGCGACTGATATTGATATAATATGCTGATAACTCAGCAGTCCTTCTTCTTCTCTTAGATTTGATTGGTGGTTGGCAACCAGCTTACAGGTGCATTACTGCCACATACTTAACTCTATATCATCACTCTATCTGGTCAGGAGCTGTAGTTCTTACTACCATGTACTTCACTCAGTAAACATCACTCTATGTATCAAAAGTCAGAATTCTTCTAGGTTGGCAACATCTTCTTTGTCTTCTTCACTCTATATCTTTGTATAAGGAGTTCTTATAAGGAGTTCTGTACAATCTTCTTCTTCTTCAAACAGTGAGATTTCCATGTCTACATGATGTTGATTTCAATGGTAGCTTATTCTATGAAATGTAGTGTCGTCGCCGTCCAGGTGGGGGCACACGCCATCACCCACTGCTGCATTTCAACCGAAAAAGCAGAAGAAGACACCAAGCCCCCCCCCCAGAATGCATGCGCTGTGCAGAGCGAAAAAACTCACCCTTCTGGGTTATGTCAGAGTGCTACAAGCTCTAATAGCACGCAAGCTTGAAGGTGTACCTGCTTCAAATTAACAGAGTGGAGAAACTGACCAGAGCAAAAAAAAGTTACATGAGCGCAAAAACCTATCCCCGCTGCCTTCAGCTCACCACAAGACAGGAAAGCAGACCGAATTCAAGCTACCACTGAGGTAACAGACAACAGAGGGAGCTCAGATCGTACTGGGTTTGCCTGGATTTTTGGGATACTGTCATAATGTTTAACATGCAACAGATGAAGCAGCTCACAATTTATTTCCCTGTTAAAACAGTCTACTAGTGCATCTCAGTAAATTAGAACATGAAAGTTATTTTTTGTAATATAACTAAAAAAAAGATAAATTTGTGATATTGGTTATAGTTTTTAAAATAAAATAAAAATCCTGACATTTCTAATTTACTGAAATGTATCAGCACATAGTACACACTATACAGTACAAAATTTATTAAACTACAAAAAATGTCATTGTCTGTAGTAAAAAAAATGCTAATGGTACAATAAATCATTGAGGAATATGATGTTCATGTTTTATTCAGTATATCAAAAACAGTAACTTTTTGTATGTTAAAGATAGACCATATTGTAAAGAGGGAAATTCAGATTCTCAGGAAAATTGCCACTTATCAATTAACAGTTAATGAATTAATTGATAACTTGAATCCCTAATAACAATAAAATATTAATATTGATAAATATTGATAAATAAAAGTCCTTAAAATGAAATGTATAAACACTCAGGTAAAAAATTAAATAAAAGCCAATGATTAAAACTTTAAGAAATAAAACAAACTTGAACACTCTATTTTTAAGGCTTTTTTAAGGCTTAAGCCTGAGTTAGTTCAAAACAAAATGTTCAGACTGAAAATAAACTGAGGCTGTATTTATCAAACCACCACAAGATCTATGCCTTGCTGTCGGTGTGGTGGCTTGCGTGCTTCAATGACTGTGAGAGCTGTGCCATCTGGAGCATAAGCTCCTGGTAGGGCCACCCATGCTGGACAGGTCAAAGGGCAGAGGCCAGACTAAATGTGGACCACCTTCCCCCAGAGTATAAACAGGTTTGTGTAGGACCAACACTCCTGCCTAGAAAAAAGCCAAGTTACAGAAGCACTGGCTTCAGTTCAAAATCATCAAGACCTGGGAGAGGAAGAGCTTCTCCATAGGAGGAGTATGACACAGTGCAGCGAAAGCCAAGAGGAAGCTATAAGGCTGACTTCCCTTCTAACTCCTAGGAAACAAACAAGAATTGCTATATGGAACATTGGAACAATGTACAAAACAGGCAGGACCGCCCAAGTGGCAAAGGGGATGAAACTACAACATCTCTCTTTTGGGATTGAGTGAGACAACATGGTTACAGTCAGGTCAGCTGAGACTAACATCTGGAGAAACACTTGTATTCTAGACATACAGAAGAGGATCCCCCTCACTTTGAGGGAATGGCCCTGATGTTGAGACCGGATGCACAACGGGCAATTATTACCTAGGAATCTGTCAGTTCATGCATTATTACTGCCAAGTTCACCACCAAGAAGAAACAGATCACATTATACAGTATGTCATCCAGTGCTATGCCCTCACAAACTAAACTGAAGATGAGAAGAAGAATGACTTTTGCCAACAAGTACAGGCAGTGTTGGACAGAAGAGGAGAAAAGGACATTACAATCCTAATTGGGAACGTCAAGGCCAAGACTGGAGCAGACAACACAGGTTATGAGGAAGTCATCGGTGTTCATGGACTGGGACATATGAGTGAGAACCGTGAACGCTTTGCAGAACTGTGCTCCCTTAACCAGCTTGTGATGGGAGGAAGCATCTTCTTTCTTAGGCGAATACACCTAGCCACTTGGAGGTCTCCAGACAACATCACAGAAAATCAGATTGACCACATGTGTATCAGCAAGATGTTCAGGAAATCGTATCAGGATGTGGAGTGGATATAAAAAATCTACACACCCCTGTTCTAATGCCAGCTTTTTGTGGTGTAAAAAAATGAGACCAAGATAATTTATTTACCTTTTGTTCTTATTAAAGACAAAAATAGAAAGGAGATGTCTTTACCTTCTTAACATGTTTCGACTGTGCACTGCAGCCTTCGTAAGAAGGAAAAAAGGAAATCAGGGTCACAAGTAAACACAAGATGAGACAGAATAATCATAATGCAAAGGATAACTTGACTAAGAATTAAAGATGTGATAACCATAATGATGGGCAGCGCGGTGGCGGAGTGGTTAACACTGCGGCAGCACAGCAACTCACCCTTGGCCGGGGGGATCCTGGGTTCGATCCCAGCCCCTGACCAACAGTGATCTGTGTGGAGTTTGCATGTTCTCCCCATGTCTGCTTGGGTTTACTCTGGGATTTCTCTGGTTTCCTTTCACATGCCAAAAACATGCAAGTTAGGTTAATTGGCATCAACTGGGGATTCTAAAATTGTCCTTAGGTATGACCATGAGAGTGAATGGTTGTCTGTCTCTTTGTGTTGGCCCTGCAATGGACTGGCGATCTGTCCAGGGTGTACCCTGCCTCTCGCCCAAAGATGCTAGGATAGGCTCCAGCCACCCCGCGACCTGAAAAAAAAAAAAAAAAGGATTAAGCAGAAGAAGATGGATGGACCAATACAAATACTTTTTGCCCCTTAAAGGAAAATCACATGATTGTAGTTTCATTAACTTTATTGCAGGGGCAATATGAAATATGAATAAAACTCATGAACATAAATACTTGAAAGAAATGCTTATAAAATGAAATATAATTCAATTATAATAACAATAACTCAGACTTAAAATGAATGCAAAATTAATTCAGTTTCTTAATTTGGTGAAGATTCTGTCATCCAGGTGGGTAAGTATGCTGTATGAAAGCTCAGTCAAGTCAACTGGATTCAAGTACGTTTTACTTCTGAAATGTTTCACCATTCATCCAAATTTTTTCCCCCATTGCCCTGTCAACCAGCTAGGTAAGCAGAACAGAAATTCATCCAAATTCTATGGTAATACCAAGCAGCATATATGTGGAATTTCTTTTCACAGTGCAATGTTGTTTTTTTTAATATTTTATTTTTACACTATTATTTTTACAAACTTAAATTGTGCTTATTTTGCTTATTTTTCAAAATTATGCTGCTTGGTACTGTATCACCATAGAATTTGGATGAATGGTGTACCAGTTCAGAAATAATACTTCTTCTGCCGCCCCTGACGCTGCTGAGCTCATTCTGCACCAGAGTCACCGTGACTGCTTGATTGAAGCTGCCAGTGTGCAGTGAGTCTTCAGTTCTGACTTGTGATAGGTTGCCATAATCATGTGAGATGGCAGACCCTCTTTAAAAGATAAGATAAGATAAGATAAGCCTTTTTTAGTCCCACAATGGGGAAATTCCAGGATTGCAACAGCACAGGGATAGCAACACTCAGAGCAATAATTAAGAAGATACGAAAAATATAAATAAGAGCAGTGGATACACATACGTACACATAAATATATACAGTGGGGCAAAAAAGTATTTAGTCAGCCACCAATTGTGCAAGTTCTCCCACTTAAAAGATGAGAGAGGTCTCCAATTTTCATCATAGGTATACCTCAACTATGAGAGACAAAATGAGAAAAAAAATCCAGAAAATCACATTGAAGGATTTTTAATGAATTAATTGGTAAATTCCTCAGTAAATTAAGTATTTGGTCACCTACAAACAAGCAAGATTTCTGGCTCTCACAGACCTGTAATAACTTCTTTAAGAGGCTCCTCTGTCCTCCACTCGTTACCTGTATTAATGGCACCTGTTTGAACTCGTTATCAGTATAAAAGACACCTGCCCACAACCTCAAACAGTCAGACTCCAAACTCCACTATGGCCAAGACCAAAGAGCTGTCAAAGGACACAAGAAACAAAATTGTAGACCTGCAACAGGCTGGGAAGACTGAATCTGCAATAGGTAAGCAGCTTGGTGTGAAGAAATCAACTGTGGGAGCAATTGTTAGAAAATTGAAGACATACAAGACCGCTGATAATTTCCCTTGATCTGGGGCTCCACGCAAGATCTCACCCCGTGGGGTCAAAATTATCACGAGAACGGTGAGCAAAAATCCCAGAACCACATGGGGGGACCTAGTGAATGACCTGCAGAGAGCTGGGACCAAAGTAACAAAGGCTACATCAGAAACACACTATGCCGCCAGGGACTCAAATCCTGCAGTGCCAGACATGTCCCCCTGCTTAAGCCAGTACATGTCCAGGCCCGTCTGAAGTTTGCTAGAGAGCATTTGGATGATCCAGAAGAGGATTGGGAGAATGTCATAAGATCAGATGAAACCAAAATAGAACTTTTTGGTAAAAACTCAACTTGTCGTGTTTGGAGGAGAAAGAACACCATACCTACTGTGAAGCATGGGGGTGGAAACATCATACTTTGGGGCTGTTTTTCTGCAAAGGGACCAGGACGACTGATCTGTGTAAAGGAAAGAATGAATGGGGCCATGTATAGTGAGATTTTGAGTGAAAACCTTCTTCCATCAGCAAGGGCACCGAAGATGAAACGTGGCTGGGTCTTTCAGCATGACAATGATCCAAAACACACCGCCCGGGCAACGAAGGAGCGGCTTCGTAAGAAGCATTTCAAGGTCCTGGAGTGGCCTAGCCAGTCTCCAGATCTCAACCCCATAGAAAATCTTTGGAGGGAGTTGAAAGTCTGTGTTGCCCAGCGACAGCCCCAAAACATTACTGCTCTAGAGGAGATCTGCATGGAGGAATGGGCCAAAATACCAGCAACAGTGTGTGAAAACCTTGTGAAAACTTACAGAAAACGTTTGACCTCTGTCATTGCCAACAAAGGGTATATAACAAAGTATTGAGATGAACTTTTGTTATTGACCAAATACTTATTTACCGAGGAATTTACCAATTAATTCATTAAAAAATCCTTCAATGTGATTTTCTGGATTTTTTTTTCTCATTTTGTCTCTCATAGTTGAGGTATACCTACGATGAAAATTGGAGACCTCTCTCATCTTTTAAGTGGGAGAACTTGCACAATTGGTGGCTGACTAAATACTTTTTTACCCCACTGTAAATATATATACAAAGTGCGGAGCATTGTGGCAAGATGGAATAAACAGCATAACCGTCTACTTAGTTATCCTACATAGTAAGAATATGTACCCATACATATTGTCACCCTCCGTAGCGACTGATATTGTCCTAGTTGTATACTGGAGGGGACCATTTGTGTAAGTCTGTTGCGTCTTTTGCATTCAATACTATTAGGTCATCACGTTTTTTTGCTATCTCTGCAAGCAGCCCTGCTTAGGTTATACAGTCTGACAGCCGTAGGTAGGAAGGACCTGCGAAACCTCTCGGTTGCGCAACTAGGATGATGTAGTCTACTGCTAAATGAGCTCCTCAGTGCGTTCAATATGTCCTGCATAGGGTGGGACTCGGACTCCAGCAGAGATGACAGTTTAGCCACCATCCTTCTCTCTCCTATCTCCTCCACTGTGTCAAGGCGTTGCCCCAGGATAGACATAGCTTTCTTGATCAGTTTGTTCAGTCTCTTCCTATCGGCTGCTGTAATGCCGTTGCCCCAGCAGACCACTCCAAAAGTGATGGCTAATGCCACCACTGTGTCGTAGAATGTCTTCAGCAGCGCCCCTTGTACACCAAAAGACCTGAGCCTCCTCAGTAGGAACAGCCTGCGCTGTCCCTTCTTGTAGAGTGCGTCGGTACTGTGTGACCAGTCTAGTTTATTACTATTACTATTATTAAAACATGCCTGGGCTGGTTTTTCACCGGTTTTCACACATAAATTTAATGTCTAATACTCTCAGAAGTGAGAACAAATTGCATGTTTTGTATTAACATGGTGATATCGCGTTATTTAAAAAAGTATCGACTCCAAAGTATCGACCAGTTGGTCATCTCCTTGATCAAGTGCACCTACCAAGACACGACCTGTAGAGTAGCTCATGCTGGCCATCTGCCAGACAGTTTCGAGGTCAGAACAACGGTGAGACAGGGATGTCTGATGTTGCCTTTCCTGTTTCTCCTGGTCATCGATTGGATCATGAAGACCACCACAACAGGCAGGAACAATGGAATACAGTGGACACAACTCAATGACCTCGACTTTGCTGATGACTTGGTGCTCCTGTCACACAACCATAGGCAGAAGCAGGACAAGACCATATGCCTTGCAACAACATCTGCTGGGATAGGGCTCAAGATCAACAGTAGGAAAACAGAACTCATGAAGATCAACACAGCTGTTGACACACCAGTCACAATAGGTGGTGAACCAATCAAGGAAGCTGAGTCCTTTGTCTACTTGGGAAGTGTGATGGACAGACAGGGAGGCACCAACCAAGATATCACAGCATGGATTGGCAAGGCACGAGCAGCCTTCATCATTCTCAAGAACATCCCCTCATACATACATATGGACATACCCTCAGGAAGCAATATCCAGCATCACTCGGCAAGCATTTTCCTGGAACCCACAAGGGAAGAGGAAGAGGGGTCAGCCCAGGACCAGGTGGAGGTGAGACACTGAAGCAGAGCTGCGGAGAATGGGAACCGGCTGGTCACAAGCAGGAAGGACAGCCCAGAGTCGAGTCCGAGGGAGGAGTGTTGTCGATGGCCTATGCTCCTTTGGGAGTTAAGGGCTTAATGAATGAATGAATGTATTTATCAAAACTGACATCACAGCTTTGCAGAACAATGCAGTCTCATGTTTAACACTGAGTTAAGAATTGTTATAAATGCAAGCTTTAGAGAAATTATAACAATAATCATAGAGAATAATATTTATAATGTGGAGAAAGGAGGCAGGCGAGGCAGCGAGCTGGGCGACACAAACTTTATTCCTTCTCCAACATAATTTACAGCAAAAGAGCATCCCGGGCCTCTGTGCATCCCTCTCTTATATCTTTATTTCCATGCATTGAGGCTTGGAACTTCCAACCATAACACATTATGTTTAGAACAAAGCCTGTGCGGCACATTAACATGACGTAACACCAGCGCTGCTCTCACATCTTTCTCCCAGTGGCCTGGTATTTACTCCTCTCCCCAGGGGGCGCATAGTCCTTACTGTCCCATCTGAACCCCCTGGTGACACCTCCTCTTTTGGCCCATTGTCCCCAGGGTGGAAAAGTCCAACACCGTGCCCCCACAATAAGAGGCTTTATTGTCATTGTGCAAAGTACAACGAAACTTATGTGGTAGCTCCAGCAACACAGCACAGTAATAAAAAAGAAAATAAAACAATTTAGATATATGCATATTTTGCAGTGCAAAATTATGGCACATGTAAACAGGCATAAAATGTGCAAGTAGTGGAGTGCAAAGATAGTACCAGGTGGTGCCTTGAATATGTTCAGTATAAAAGTACAGTTATTATTATGACGGTTATTATTGCACAGATGAAGGAGGGGGCCTAAGACAGTTACTGTTATTGAGCTAGTTCTGTGGAGTAGTGGGAGGCGTGATAGAGGAAACAGCTCTAGGGAAGAAGCTGTTTCACAGTCTGCTGGTTTGTGCTTTTAAAGTCTTGAACCTTTTCCCTGATGGAAGGGGGACAAAGTCTGTGTCCTGGATGGGTGGGGTCTCTGATGATGCCGCTGGCCTTTTTCCTTAGCTGGCAGGCATAGGCTGGGTCCAGGCTGGGAAGCTGTGCTCCCACAATTTGCTGAGCTATTTCAACAATGCGAGCTAACTCTAAATAATTATATTTTTGCTACTATTAATATAATATTGATGTCATGTCAGGTCAAGCATTGGTTTGCTTACTACTGGATAACCATGAAAACCGGTACTACCTGTCTCATGGGTCGGGCCGTCGGCGACTCAACCCATCAACCCCGCCCTTCCGAGGGTGTGGAGGGTGAAACTGGGCATCCTGGCAGAACTAAAAACAATATCTGTCACAGGTCTGTGGTGGACCACTCCCAGTTACACGGGGTGAGACTGGACATCCTGGCAGATAAACACATCTGTTGCAAGGTCTGTGGTGGCCTTTTGCCAGTCGGTGCATCATGACATGCACTACACAAAGAGCAGAGATAAACAAACCTATCATCTGGTCAGTCACTGCAACACCTACTGGAGTCAGTTTGTCTTGGCCTGTCCTTGCCACTGATAATACCTCTATCTGCCAAGAATGTGCCGCTAGTCCAGCAAAAGCTAGCGGTACTCAAATACTTTGCAAGCAGTTTCATGAAATGGTCAGTCAGAAAGCAACTCATACTGGCTCGGACGTTGCCCGGGTTAACAAGACCAGGAGTTCCTGGCAGCGGAGGGCGAAGGACAGAGCTGCGTGGAGGAATCTGATCAGACCTAAATCAAACAGTCATTGTCGCCCCCGACAGACTGCTATGATGATGATGAGTATAATATTGATAATAGCTAGTACCTAAACCTGGGCGGCACGGTGGAGCAGTGGTTAGCACTGCGGCAGCACAGCAACTCACCCTTGGCCGAGGGATCCTGGGTTCGATCCCAGCCCCCGACCAACAGTGATCTGTGTGGAGTTTGCATGTTCTCCCTGTGTCTGCGTGGGTTTACTCCGGGATTTCTCCGGTTTCCTCCCACATGCCAAAAACATGCAAGTTAGGTTAATTGGCATCAAACTGGGGATTCTAAATTGTCCCTAGGTATGACTGTGAGAGTGAATGGTTGTCTGTCTCTCTGTGTTGGCCCAGCAATGGACTGGTGATCTGTCCAGGGTGTGCCCTGCCTTGCGCCCAAAGATGCTGGGATAGGCTCCAGCCCCCCCCCCCGCGACCCGAAAAGGATTAAGCAGAAGAAGATCAATGAATGAATGAATGAATAGTACCTACCTGTGACCTACACTAGTTTTTCAATGCTGCAGGTACCCTTAGGGTTGAAATGGTATAAATTTGTACTTTCTTGTAATTTAAATCACTTTGTACCCTTTCTATTATCCAAAAGGTTCACTTGTGGCTTTTTAAAGACCAATATTGTACTCTTCAGGGAACATTCTTAAAAAGTTTAATTACAGAAATCTTCTTGTCTTGTACCCTAATTTTTGGGTGTGAAGATGAAGATCTCGCAAAGGCAGTCAGAGCAAGTTAAAAAGCAGTGGATGGTGTATTTGAAAATGTACCTAAGTAAATGAATAATCACAAAGGTGAAGCACCATGTTACACAGCAAAATTGTCAGATGTTTTTTAGCTCATTCCAACAAAACCAAAAGAGGCTAATGCAATGACACAGCTTCTGTTTATCCGTCCGCATTTGACCGGAATTGCTACTTCTCCTAGGCAGTTTCCCCGATGCTCATTAAACTCACTCATAATGGTCCTCTGATGGGTCTGCATCCTGGTTGTGCTCAAGGGCAAGGTCATTATTATCACAGATTACATTAATTTCAAAGCTTCAACAAACTGTGTGTGCCACAAATATCACAGTGGCTAGTGAGAACCTGAGCCAACGATCAGAGCCTCCTGCAGCTTTGACTGTTCCCCGGCTGCTGTGGAGCTGATCACAAGTCTGTTCTGGTTCAGCAAGGGGAAATCTACTGTTTAGCTCTACTGTATTCATTCATGCATCCCAATTCATCTCGCATTAATTTATCCTCTGCTAATCTTTTTTTGTGACAGCCCCCTCCGAAATAAAACGTATCCCACCTTCCGTGGCTCTAGAAATGAAACTCAACACAAAAACAGTCGTCCTGCCAAATAAAACGACAACTCTGCACACACAAACACACACAAGAGCAAAAACAAACTTCATTTTATACAGCTACTACAATAAATTTTGTCCTACCTTTGCTGTTTTGTCCTTATAAATCATATTTGAGAGACAACACACAGAACCGGTGGCTAGAGCTGTTTGTAGCCGGAGAGCTAAGTCCACAGCATCGGCCAGTCAGAGTTGAAATTACCACTGATACAACTTGCGCTGGTTCTGCTGTTAAAGCAGAGTTTATCACAGTGGTCATCTGCAGGTGGAGGAATAAGTGAAGCTGGATTCTTCTTTTTTTAGTCAGCCTGCACATTTATTTAATTTTACTACTACTACTACTAATAATATACATTTTATTTATATAGCGCTTTCCAAGGCACTCAGGATGCTTTACATTAGAGAAGAAAAAAAGAAAAACGCACAATTAAAATTAAAGATTAAAAACAAGTCTGAACAGGTGGGTTTTGAGTAATGATTTGAAGGAGTTTAAGTCTGTGCAGTCACAATTGTGTTGGGGGAGAGAGTTGCAGAGGGAGGGAGCAGTGATGGAAAAGGCTTTGTTCCCACAGGTTCTGTGTGATGGAGAGAAGAGTTTTACATCAGAGGAATGGAGGCAGCGAGGTGGGGGGTTGGGGTGCCAGTGCAACAAGTTGGTAAGATAGGAAGGGGCCTGGTGATCGAGGGCTTTAAAGGTGAGGGGAAGGACTTTGAACTATATGCGTTGTGAGATTGGGAGCCAGTGGAGGTTCTGGAGGACGGGGTGATGTGGTCGCAGGAGCGGGACTGGGTAAGGAGATGGGCGGCTGAGTTCTGAATGTATTGAAGAAATATCAACAAGTTCCTCTCCACAATGTGTTTACATACGATGCGCACTGGTACAGGAGTAAAAGGTGTGGGTGGGGCCACCATGGTCACTACAAACTCTACACTGTCACTGCTAAAGTGATTCAAAGTGGGTCAGCTCTCGAAGGCCTCCTACTGGCCTGGGGCTCTAAGCATTTGTCTGTCAGCACAGCGCCTCTGACTATTTGGAATTTTACTTTATTAATTTAAAAAAAATTGAGCGCTTGCAGCTGTGCTCCCTCCAGCAGGTGGCGCCCTAGGCAACCGCCTATAAGACCTATGCCTTGGGCCGGCGCTGGTTATAACTGTTTATCTCATCATAAAAATGGAAATGTGTAGAGTGATTTCTAATAATATTGGCTAAGGACAACATACAGTGGAGATCAAAATTAGTAAACAATGTATTAATACTTGATTTATTCAAACCTATGTTATCCTTTATTGTTCAGAATTTTACAGAATATCAGCTGTGGCTATGCCACTGCTGTACTAGCATATTTTTTTAAATAACCAAGGCACTTCAACACAAACATTTATTTTGTAATCAGAACAGTGACCACTGTGTCAGAAGAGAAGATTTAAACAATGTTTTTTTTTTTTAGGGCTAAAGGATTAAAAAATTAATAGGAAGTGTAGAGGCCCTTGCTTTAAATGACTTCAGCACATCTGCGCCCACGGGACATCACTAGTTTCTCACACTGCTCTGTTTTGATCTTGGTCCATTCTTTTTGAAGTCTCTTCCACAGTTCAATCAATCAATCAATCAATCAATCAATCAATCAATCAGTCAATCAGCCTTTATTGTCATGATGCTATGCATACAACTGTAGTGCAAGCAAGATGAAATTGTGTTTCTCTAGGCATCCATATTGTAAAAATAACATAATTTAAAAACACACTCACACCCCCCTCACCCCCCACCCCGACAGCCATTCACATATCCCTGAGACACATTTGGATATTACAGTAATGTTAACTTATTACAGTTGCAGTTAAAATGATAATAACTGCCTATGTATATATAAAACAATTAAAATGGCTAAGTGAATCTAAGTAGCTAAGAGAAATAAATACTAAAAACTGACTAAAACTATAATATACATATAATATACATAATGTCCATAAAGTGCAGTAATATGTGTAACGGATTCCGGATCAACTGTTCAGCATCCTAACAGCTTGTGGAAGGAAGCTGTTGATCAGTCTGGTGCTTCTGCCTCTGATGCTCCGGAATCGTTTGCCATATGGCAGCAGTTCAAAGTGTTTGTGCAGAGGGTGAGAGTGATCCTTAACAATGTTCAGTGCCCTGCTCCTGTCATGGTCCGAGCGCCGATCTCATCCGCGCTCGGGCCATACATCTTCTCCACCAGGTTTGACAGCAGAGTTACCTTCTGGCTCCCCGAGCTCTTATTGTGACAGCGCTCGGAGGAGCGTCCTGCTGTCAAAGCCGAGCAGCTGTGCTGCATTCACGGCTCATCAGTGGCCAGCATTTAAGTGGACGCTGAATGCAGCCCCATGCGGCAGTCTCGTTGAACATTCCTTATCATTCCACGTCTTCTTATCGTTAACGAGCATACCTCGTCCACGGCCTGGATCGTAAGTGAGTTTTGTGTTAACCTTATGTTTTCCTTGCCTAGTGTTTTGTGCCTTAGCCCACCGTGGCTCATTACTTTGTTACTTTGTGTTATCCTTTATCCTTAATAAACATCATTGCAACTCATCGGTGACTTGTGGCGTTTTATGGTGGCTCGCGAGGGCCACCCTTGACAGTGGACTGCCACCAGGGCGCCTAAACGGAGGCGCCAAACCGAGACGCCGTTCCCGGTGAGTTTGCATAAGTGGACATTTGCTCTTTCCTGTCTGGGTATTGCGTGCTGATAGAATGCCGTCGCGGAGGGGCCATGCTCGGAGTCGGGACAACGGGCTGGCGGAGGCTTTGGAATACATGGACGAAACGCTCATCGCTGCCTCCCTCCTCAACTATCACAGCGATGTACGCTGGTACCTGGACCTTGCTGAGGATGTCCTTAATCATCTCCCTCGCTACGCCGACCATCCTGAAGTCGACGTTAGGAGGGTCCACATCGCTGCACAGCGCGAGATTCTCCGTATGGTTGAGGAGGACTATGGTGAGAAGCAGAGGAGAAGGCATCCCCGCTCCCTGCTTTGGGATCCCGTTCCTGTCCTCGATCCACCCCAGGAGTTCGCGCCACCCAGGGGTCGTGGAAGACGTCGGCGCCCCGGCCAAGATAAACCTCAGCAAGAACCCCGTCCGGATCCTGTTCCGGGTTGTCGGAGGAACTCTGCCTCCCAGCCAGCTGCTCCTTCGGCGTCACATCAGGAGGGAATCCCCGCAGCCTCTCCCCCCGGGCCACCTGTTCCCGCTGTCCCGTCAGCTCGTCGTGCCCAGATCGTTTCGGCTGTCGTCCCCTCCTCTGTGACGTCACCTCCAGCTGCAGAGAGAGTTCTGAGTCCTGCCCTGGCGAAGCCTGTTCGTGGTCCGTCGCGAGCGGCCCCTCCTCGTCCTTCCAGGGAGCCCTCTGTCACCATCCAGCGGGGAAAGGGAGGAGCAACGTCCCCTACAGCAGGCACCATCCTCCCTCCGGGAGACAGGCAAGTGCAAGTTCCTTCTTCTCACCAAAGTTGTGATTTGGCTTGTCTGACTCCTGGGGGCAGAGTTCGGGGTTCGCAGTCCCCCGAGCTCCCACCACCTGCTGTAGCCCTGATTATTAAACCTGCTGCCTCTGTGTCTCCCTCCGCTGAGCGGTCCTCGACGCCAGGCCAACGTTGCTGGATGAGGAGGGGGCCTGCGGCTCTGGAGAGCTTGGTTCCAGCCCCGCAGCCACGTCATGGGTGGAGGAGGAGAGCGGACTGCAACGTGGAGCCTGCACCGACGAGGAAGCATCCTCGGGTCTCCACAGACGAGCGGTCCAATCCAGGGGGTCGAGGGTCCCCTGCCACCACGCCGTGCGGGTTGTCAGCGTGGACTTCAGTGCCGGAGGGTCCTCAGGCTGCGGAAACCATCATGCCAGCTGCGGAGCCCGACGTAGCTGAGTGGAAGCCGGAAGACGATCTCCTTCCGTCTGAGCCTGGATCGTCGGAGTCCTGGACAGCGGCAGAACCCGAGTACAGGCAAGTGCTCTACCTTGTTTTTCTCCTCTCTATTCTGGAGCACTTTTGCCTGTCTCTCGGAGAGATGAGCCAGGGGCAGCCATCCGCTGCGCCCGAACTCGTCTCGCTGGGCTCTGTCTCTACCGGTGATCCTGATCCTGGTTCTTTTCTTTCTCCTGAGCCTTCTCCCAGGGTCACCAGTGCGGAGCTGGTTGCGATCGCTGTGCTGGAGGTTCCGGGTTCGGGGTTGGAGGTCGGTACTGGAGCTGCGCCGACCCAGTCGGGGTCCGACACGGGTGCAGCCGTGACCCAATTGGGGTCCATCGCGGGTGCAGCCGAGTCCCAATCGGGGTCCATTGCGGGTGCAGCGCCAGTAGGGTTCAAGGTCGGTGAGGGAGCTGGAGATCCCCTGCTACCTGATACTGGACGGGCTCGTCATCTTCTTCTCTCTCCTCATCCAAGTCACCGCCCCTGCTCATCGTCGCCAGGGGCCGTTGGGAGCCTTCTACGCTTGGCCCAGCTCTCCCACATTTTTTCCCCACCAGGGAGGCCGCCGTGGGCTGTTTTTCCACGGTTCTGGTGGCTGAGGGACTCCGGTCAGCCACCCGAGAAACTGTTTCGCCGGTTCGGCGCGTTGGGTCGGCCACCCGACATTCTGTGTTTGCTGCGGGGCAACCTGGTTCGGCCGCCAGAGATTTGGACTCTCCGGGCCTGAGACTGGGGTAGGCCGCCCGAGCACGTTCTGATCCACTTATTCCCCTGTTGGCCTTGGGACGCAGGGAGACCACCGGAACTGTCCCCGTGGGTTTTTGGTCCCTGCCTGTCACCATTTCCCTGTACTGTCTGGGTTGAAGGTCATGCGGGGTGATAATCTTGTTCTATGTGCTGCCTGTGTTAATGTGTTTTTTTTTCTTCTGTCTTGGTCGTCCTGTGTGCTTTTGTACCTTTGGGGAATGTGGTATTTTCTGTTATCTTGCCCTGTAATTGTTTCATTCGTAGCCCGCCTTAATCTTGATTTTTGCTTTTGGGAATATTGTGTTTTCTGTTATCATGCCCTGTAATTGTTTCATTTGTGTCTGCCTTAATCATGGTTTTACGTTTGGGGACATTGTATTTTCTGTTTTCGTGCCCTGTGTGATTCATGTATTTGGGAGTTTTGTCTTTCTTTTTCTGGTCGTCTCCGTGCTCTGTTTTCATTATGTCTTTTGGTTTATGGCTGGGCCTGTCCCTCCTGGCCCATTCCCCCATCCGCCCACCCTGGGGGGGGTGGGGGGCTTGGGTGTCCCTGGGCATTCAGAGCCCGCCCTCGGGGGGGAGGTACTGTCATGGTCTGAGCGCCGATCTTGTCCGTGCTTGGGCCATACAGCTTCTCCACCAGGTTTGACAGCAGAGTTACCTTCTGGCTCCCCGAGCTCTTATTGTGACAGCGCTCGGAGGAGCTTCCTGCTGTCAAAGCCGAACAGCTGTGCTGCATTCGCAGCTCATCAGTGGCCGACATTTAAGCGGACGCTGAATGCAGCCCAATGCGGCAGTCTCGTCGAACATCCCTTATCATTCCACGTCTTCTTATCGTTAACGAGCATCCCTTGTCCACGGTCTGGATCGTAAGTGAGTTTTGTGTTAACCTTATGTTTTCCTTGCCTAGTGTTTTGTGCCTTAGCCCACCGTGGCTTATTACTTTGTTACTTTGTGTTATCCTTTATCCTAAATAAACATCATTGCAACTCATCGGTGATTTGTGGCGTCTTATGGTGGCTCGCGAGGGCCACCCTTGACAGCTCCTACAACGGCTCTGAAAAAGTTCTTGAACAGAGGGGAGGGAAACTCCAGTTACCTTCTCAGCTCCCTTAACTATCATCTGCAGAGCTTTTTTGTCTGACATGCATGATGCAGATGGGGAGAGAGGCCTGTTTGAGTTTCCTCAAGAGGTGCAGTCTCTGCTGGGCCCGCTTCCTGATCCCCAAGGAATTCTTGCTCCAGGTCCTGCGAGATCTGCACTCCGAGGAACTTGATGTTCTCCACTCTCTCCACCGAACAGCCACTGATGCAGAGAGGGACGTGTTCAGGCCATGACCGCCGGAAGTCGATAATCATCTCCTTCGTTTTGTCCATGTTGCGTACCAGATTGTTCTCCCTGCACCAGCCCTCCAGGTGTCTAACTTCTTCCCTGTACATTGATTCCTCATCCCTCTGAATAAGTCCAACCACTGTGGTGTCATCCACAAACTTAATAATCTGGTTCCCCTCGTGTCTGGACACACAGTCATGTGTTAAAAGTATAAACAACAGTGGACTGAGTACACAGCCTTGGGGGGATCCAGTGCTCAGCGTGATGTAGTTGGAGATGTTGTTTCCAACACGGACAGACTGAGGTCTCTCGGTCAGGAAATCCAGGATCCAGAGACATGTGGCGGTGTTCAGACCGAGAAGGAGTAGTTTCTCCACCAGTCTCTGGGGAATAATGGTGTTAAATGCTGAACTGAAATCAATGTACAGGAGTCTGGCATAGGTGTCTTTCTGATCCAGGTGGGTAATGACAGAGTGCAGGGTGGTGACTATAGTGTCCTCTGTGGAGCGATTTGAGCAATACGTGAACTGGAGCGGGTCATGTGATGCAGGGAGGCAGGCTGTGATGTGTGGTTTAACAAGCCGTTCAAAACACTTCAACCTTGGTTCCAAGGTTGTCATAGCCAGGAGCGGCACTGGGGTTAAGCTCCCAATGCTCATAAAATGCTCCTTATGGCGTGCGTCTTGAAAAGCCTCTGACAACTAAGTCCAACTTTTAGCCTGCCCGTGTGGTTTAGTCTCTAAGCCCGGCGGAACTGCTTTTACTAATAGGAGAAGGGGCGAGGGCGGATCTCTGGCGCCTTAAAACCAGATGCTTCGGGTAGATGGTGGCTCGTCAACCTGGGAAGGTAGCCCATCTAGGGGAAGGTAAACCCTGATTTCAAACCTCCGCTGCCTTGCGGCACACCCGGTCATGGGAAAGGCTTCGGGAGTCAATCCTGAGGAAAAATCCGGAGTCGGAGTCCCTAAGGCAGTTCTCTGTTGTGCTCAACATCGTTCTGGCAGCCCCTGCGACGGCGCTGGTGCCAAACTGTAGCAGCCCTGCTGTTCCTTTGGATTTGTCAGTGACGTGGAGAGGGGTGACATGCTGCATGGGCAACATCTTGTCCTCCATATCTTCCTGCCCAGACTTGAATCCTACCAACACCTAACGCTGGAAGGTAGAACACCGGATCACTGGAGAGGACACTCCAGCTTCGCCTTTGGCATAGACAAAACACGGGGAATGACAGTTACCGGTTATAAACCACTGCTCAATTGGTGTAGAGCGCGGCGCCAGGGGTTGTTCCCGACAGTGGGAGGGATCATCGCATCTCACTGGACAGCTACCGCCCGCCTCAAGCTAGGCAGCCCCCAGCCAATAAGGTGTTGTCCCGCCACAGCTTGCTTTCCTCATTGGGTGCATGGGGATGAGGAGAAGTCCGAACGGCAGGCTGAGAACCTTCGCACCAGGCAAGACAAAAAAACAAAAGAGACCAACTCTAAAACTGGGAACTTGGAACGTCCGCACTATGATGACAGGACTCGCTGCTAACCTCAAGGACATCAACGACACCAGGAAGACTGTCATCATCAATAATGAGCTGAAGAGACTGGAAGTGGATATCGACACTCTCCAGGAAACACGGTTGGCTGACGCAGGCACACTGAGAGAGAAGGACTACACGTTCTACTGGCAGGGAAAGGGCAGTGACGAACACAGGGAACACGGAGCGGGCTTCGCAGTGAAGAACACCTTGCTGAAGATGGTGGAACTGGGCAGCAATGGCTCTGCACGACTCCTCACCCTCCGCCTCAACACCACTCAAGGCCCAGTCACCCTCGTCAGTGTGTATGCCCCAACACTGACAGCCACACCAGAGGCAAAAGACGAGTTCTACGAGAATCTCGCAACAACTGTCAGGATCATCCCCAACTCTGAACAACTCATTCTCCTTGGAGACTTCAATGCCAGAGTGGGTGCTGACCACGACTCCTGGCCCTCCTGTCTTGGACCATTTGGCGTGGGCAGAATGAACGACAACGGACAGCGGCTGCTCGAGTTCTGCACATATCACGATCTGTGCATCACAAACTCGTTCTTCAAGACCAAGCCCCAACACAAGGTTTCCTGGCGACATCCGCGCTCAAAGCACTAGCACTAGCTGGAATTGATCCTGACAAGGCGCACCTCACTGAAGAACGTGCTAATCACCCGTTCATTCCAGAGTGCAGATTGCGACACAGACCATTCATTGGTGTGTTGCAAGGTTAAGCTGCAGCTGAAGAAATTCCATTGTGCTAGACAACCTGGAAAGGCACGGATTGACACCAGCAAGATGGCCCAACCAGAACTTGTTGAGCAGTTTGCCTCCACCTTTGAGAAGGAACTTGGTGTACCACATGAAGGAGAATCTGCAAAGCAGAAATGGGAAGAGCTGCGAAACACCACCACCGCACAGCCTTGGCTACCTTTGGGAGGAAGATCTCGAAGTCACAGGACTGGTTTGATGCCAAGTTGACCAAGATGACCCCTGTCATTGAAGCCAAGCGCTCAGCACTTGCTGAGTACAAGAAGTACCCAAACGAGAAGAATCTCCAGATTCTCAGGGCTGCGAGAAGCAAAGTTCAGCAGACTGCTCGGCACTGTGCCAATGAGTACTGGACTCAGCTCAGCCAAGACATTCAAACCGCTGCCATAACAGGGAACATCCGTGGTATGTACGATGGCATCAAGAAAGCACTTGGTCCGGCTCAGAGCAAGACGGCCCCCCTCAAATCCTCCACTGGGGAGATGATCACAGAAAAGAACAAGCAGATGGAGAGATGGGTGGAACACTACTCCGACCTCTACTCCAGACAGAACACCGTGACACCATCAGCCCTTGATGCCATCTACTGCCTGCCATCCATGGACGAACTTGACGCCGAGCCAACCATCGACGAACTCAGCAAGGCCATTGATAGCTTGGCCGCTGGCAAGGCACCCGGCAACGACGGCATACCCCCCGACCTGATCAAGCACTGCAAGACCGCCTTACTGCTGCCATTGCATGACGTCCTCTGCCAGTGCTGGAAGGAAGGTGCCATACCACAGGACATGAGGGACGCCAAGATCATCACACTCTACAAAAACAAAGGGGAGAGAAGCGACTGCAACAACTACAGGGGCATCTCCCTCCTCAGCGTTGTTGGCAAAGTCTACGCACGAGTTGTTCTCGTTCGTCTACAGAAGCTTGCCAAACGTGTCTACCCCGAGTCTCAGTGTGGCTTCCATGCTGAGCGATCGACAGTAGACATGATATTCTCCATCCGCCAACTCCAGGAGAAATGCAGAGAACAGAACATGTCCCTGTACGTCGCCTTCATCGACCTCACCAAAGCGTTCGATCTGGTCAGCAGAGAGGGCCTTTTCAAGATCCTGCCAAAGATAGGATGCCCACCAAAGTTGCAAAGCCTCATCGAATCGTTTCACACCAACATGCAGGGGATAGTGCAGCACGACGGCAACGTCTCAGAGCCATTCAACATACGCAGCGGAGTGAAACAGGGCTGTGTACTTGCGCCAACCCTCTTTGGGATTTTCTTTGCTAGGCTCCTGAGGCACGCCTTCAGCACAGCAACAGAGGGAATCTACCTGCACACAAGATCTGACGGCAGGCTTTTCAACCTCGCCCGCCTGAAAGCCAGAACCAAAGTACGCAAGGCTCTAATCAGAGACATGCTGTTCGCAGACGACGCTGCAGTCGCAACCCACACACAGCAGGAGCTTCAGACCCTGATGGACCGCTTCTCCCAGGCATGCAAGGACTTCGGGCTTACCATCAGCCTGAAGAAGACTAACGTCTTGGCGCAAGGCACAGAAGCACCACCAACCATCACTATCGACGACTACGAGCTGGAGGTCGTGAATCAGTTCACGTACCTGGGGTCCACGATCAGCAACAACCTCTCCCTTGATACAGAGATCGACAAGAGGATTGGAAAATCAGCCTTCACGCTCGCTCGCCTCACCACACGAGTGTGGGAGAATCCCAAACTCTCTGTCAAGACGAAGATGGCAGTGTACAATGCCTGTGTCATCAGCACACTGCTCTATGGGAGTGAGACGTGGACAACATACGCCCGGCAGGAAAAGAGACTGAACTCCACTCCTTCCACTTGCGCTGCATTCGCCACATCCTGGACATATCCTGGCAGGACAAAGTGCCCAACACAGAAGTTCTGTCCCACGCCGGCCTTCCCTCCATGTTCACTCTACTCAGGCAGCGCAGGCTCCGCTGGCTAGGCCACGTTCACCTTATGAAGGATGGCAGAATCCCCAAAGACGTCCTCTACGGAGAACTGGCAACTGGCAGGAGAGACGTTGGCCGCCCACAGCTGCACTTTAGAGACGTCTGCAAGAGAGACATGAAGGCCCTGGAGATCAACACAGAGCGCTGGGAGGACCTTGCAACGGACCGCTCCAAATGGAGAGGCACCCTGACCAGACAGCTCAAGGCGGGTGAAGAGAGACTGACTGCTGCAGCAGATGAAAAAAGGACCCGCAGGAAGAACCGCCACAGACCCAGCAGCACGGAGACCACCCACAAGTGTGACCTGTGTGACAGGGACTGCCATTCGCGCATCGGCCTGTTCAGCCACAGGCGGTGCTGTTCCAGCAGAGTAGACGTTTAGGATTCTCTTCCATGGTCATCATAGACCGACGGAGGCCGACGACGACAAAACACTTCATCACAATTGGTGTCAGTGAGACAGGATGATAGTCATTCAGACAGGACACAACCGCTTTCTTTTCCACCGGTACTATGACAGAGGTCTTAAAGCATCTAGGGACGATGGTCTGACTCAGGGAAATGTTATATATGTCAGTCAGGACATCCGCCAACTCACTTGCGTAGACTCGGAGCACACGTCCCGGGATGTTGTCCAGACCTGCAGCTTTACGTGGGTTGACCTTGATTAGGGTCCTCTTTGTGTCCACTGCGTTGATGGTGATAGCTGGCCCCACAGATGGTGAAGATGGGCCAGCCCTCCCTCTGATTGTCGGGTTTGATGCTTCAAAACGTGCAAAGAAGTTATTGAGCCTGTCTGGAAGCGAAGCATCATCATCATCGACCCCCTGCCTAGACTTTTAATCCGTCAACGCCCGTACTCCCTGCCACATCCATTTGGTGTTATCTGTGTCACAGAAATGTCCCTGGATTTTCTCCGCATAGGCGCGCTTCGCCGTCTTAATTCCCTTCGTGAGCACAGACCTGGCTGAGCGTAGGGCAATCCTGTCCTTCGCTCTAAAGGCTGCATCTCTGGCTGTGAGCACCAAGCACACCTCTGCAGTCATCCAGGGTTTATAGTTGCCCCCATGTAGTGAAGGTCTTCAATATAGTGACATCCTCTGTGCACTTCGCGATGTAGCTGGTGACCGTTTCAGCATACTCCTCCACATCAATCCTGTCTCCCTGAGAGGCTGCTATTTTGAAAACCTCCCAGTCTGTATGTAGAAAACAGTCCTGAAGTGCCGAGGCTGCACCCTTTGGCCAAGTCCTGAATTGTTTCTCTTCTGGCCTGCTGCACTTCAGTAAGGGTTTGTAGGCAGGCACCGGCATCACGGATAGGTGGTCAGAGTGGCCGAGGTGGGGGTGAGATGTTGCCTTGTATGCATTTGGGAAATTTGTGTACACCATATCCAACATATTCTCTCCTCTGGTCTTAAAGTCCACACATTGTTTGAACTTGGGGAGCACAGTCTTTAGACTGGTGTGATTAAAATCCCCTGTAACCACCACAAAACTGTCCGGGTGTGAAGTTTGAAATTCACTGACAGCATCATGCAGCTCTCCGAGTGCCTCGTTAGCATTAGCTTTAGCATTAGCGCTAGGAGCTATGTGAACAACAGCTACAAACACGGTGAATTCCCTCGGCAGATAGAATGGCCGTTTACGATAAGGAACTCCGCCAATGGACAACGGAGAGCAGTGTTTAGTTGCTAACGTGGCATTAACACACCAGTTCTTGTTAATATAGATACATAGCTCCCCCCCCCCAGCTCTTACCGGAGCTAGCAGCCTCCCTGTCCGCCTGGAACGATGTCATCCCTTCCAGCTGAATGGCCGCGTCAGGGATGTTGTCGTGGAGCCATGTCTCCGTGAAAGCAAACACACAGCAGTCCCTCCACTCTCTGTGGGTTTCTCTCAGCAGACGCAGCTCATCCAGCTTGTTGTCAAGGGAGCGGACATTGGAAAGTAGGAGCGACGGTACTGCTGGTCTCGAGGGGTTAGCCTTTAGCCTAGCATAAATTCCGGCCCTCTTTCCTCTCCTTTGGTTGCGTTCGCGCCGCTTATACTTCCTCCTCTCCCAGGTAGCTGCCAGCCTAACCCCCAATAGTATTCCATGCTGGTGTAGAATGTCCAAATCGCACCTGAACGCCGCAATTCTTGCAGCGTACATTACCTTGATGCTTAATAAGGTCTCTCGGTTGTAAGTTGTACGTCTGGGATGATTAAAACACTCAAAACTCTCACACTCACTCATGTCTAGAGGGGCTGCAGCGTCCATGCGCGCCGCCATCCTGTATCCATGTTACATTCAGTAACTGTAGTGAGTTTCTTAGCCATTACTTTGTCACCAAGGATTTTCGGGAGATTCTCTGTGGGGTTTAGATCTGGACTCTGGGCTGGCCATTTCATTGTTTCAGTATTGTTAGATTCAAGGAACTGTTTAACCTGTTTTGCAGTGTGACAGGGAGCATTGTATTGCATGAAAATTGCGGGTTGATTGGGAGACAGTTGCAGTGAAGGAATAGCATGTTGCCGAAGGAGGTTCACGTAAACATTTGCATTCACCCTGCCATGTAGCTGTACAAGAGGCCCAACTCCTGCTGCAGAAAACACCCCCCAAACTATGACACTTCCTCCTCCAAATCTAACTTACTTCTTTACACACTTTGGGTTCAGTCTTTCCCTAATTTGATGCCAAACATATTGTTTCCCATATATAAAGTGAACTTCCTCTCATCACTGAAGTGCACTCTGGACCAGTTCTCCTGTGTCTACACAACATGCTCCTCAGCAAAGGCAAGTCTAGCCTTTTTATTCTTTCTGTGGATGAGGGGTTTGGTCACTGCAGAATGAGCTTTGAGTCCAAACTGTCTTAAACAGAGAGATACTGTGTGCCGAGAAACATCCTTGCCCTGTTCAGCAGTGAACTGGCAAACAATTCCAGCTGCAGTGTTAAACTGATTCCCCGTTGAGAGTCTTCGCATAATCTTGTCCCCCAAACCAGAGCAGTGTGAGAAACTAGTGATGTCCTGTGGGCACAGATGTGCTGAAGTCATTCAAAGTAAGGGTCTCTACACTTCCTATTAATTTTTAATGCTATAGCCCTAAAAAATATTGTTTAAATCCTCTTCTGACACAGTGGTTACTGTTCTTTAATTTTGCTCATTATTTTTTTTTTTTTTTAACAAAATAAATGTTTGTGTTGAAGTGCCTTGGTTATTTTAAAAAAATATGCTAGCACAGCAGTAGTGTAGCTACAGCTGATATTCTGTCAAATTGTCAACAATGAAGAATAACATAATAGAATAAATCAAGTATTAATACATTGTTCCCTAATTTTGATCTCCACTGTATAAAATGATGAGTATTGGACCTGACACAGAGATCAAACACAGTCTTATTTTGGTATAAAATGTGCATTTTGTTCAGTAATGTGTCAACTTTGTATGCTATTTTTGTAGTAACATATGAGCATAAACAGACTAGAGTTAAGAAAAAGATGTCAAATGTTTCGTCAATGGATATTGTGAAATGCAGTTCATTTCTACTATTATCAGTATACTGCAAAGTATCTTCTATTCCAAGTGCAACTGAGTATGAAGTATTTCTCCTGTGAAACTCAGTTACTACCATCTTAAATCTGTTACATTACACAAAATATTTAGTATGATGGCATTCTGAAGAGACACCCCTCTCACAGAAAGTAGTTGAGATTTCAGAGCTTTTATTCTTTCTAATTGTATATTAGCGCAGAAGCCAATAGACTGTATATAGAAGCACAAGGTTGCCTTTTCTCTGTGATATAGGTCCTACCTCTGTGCAGCATATTTAATCATAACAGTGGAGGCTCTGCTCTGGGACTGGCCCTTTTTCTTATCATACTTTAATCAATATCTTTCTCACTATGTTAACACAAAGCAGACCTTTCAACACTGTAAAGGTGTAGTGTCCTACAGAAATAGTAGATGAGTCCATGGAAACTGAAGAGAAAATGAAACTGTATCCTGTGCAATGCTATAACATTTATATATTACACTTTTTGATAAATAGAGCATGTGTGGTTTAATTTCTGATGATTTCCATTGTGTATTACATGTTTGTACAAGAAAAGCAGCAGTTTATAATAGAAAAGGAAAGCATATTTAGATGAAGTCACCTTCCTCCTAATGTAATCACTGCAATTTGTCTAAGACTGGAATTAACTTCATGATAGGCAGTGAAAGTACCTATCCATCTTTGATACAACAAATCCGAAAATGCACAACACTGACAGTCAATTAAAAATGAAAGATAATCCGGACCGTCCTTTTAGTGGAATTTTCCATTGCACATATGCTTTTATAAATACCTGCCATGATTTTACATCAGCTTTGCCATTTATCTGTCTTGTTTTATTTTTCCTCTAAAGTGCATAAGCATACCATCTGAATGTTTACCTGCTTTTCAGCAAGGCTGTAGCTTCTTGGTGACTGTTGTATTACCACATTTTAGTATTCCCACGGGACCCATTACCTTATATGTGTCTATAAAGGGAATTTGCAGAGAGCAAAGTGAACATGTTATGTCGGTCATTTGCTGTGCAAGGATATTTTCCTCCAAACTGCATTTTAAATGCTGCATTTCTCCCCATTACTCTGCACTGAGAAACATTTAAATGCCCTTTAATTAGTGTGTCCTTCCTGTGTATCGACAGGCCACTGGTAATCACTCAGAGGACTAATGGCTCCTAATTGAATTGCTTTAAAGTGGAACACAATAGGTCCTGTCATCAGCACACAAACAGCAACATTTGGGAGTGAACCCAAAACTTGGGTCATTTTGTTAAGCGCACCGCTAATCGAAATTACATATTTTCATAGTGGCAGGAAAGAGTCTGATGTTACATTGGTTATGTCAGATCATGTTCTCTCAATAGAGCCCAGGGAAGGCGGGGGGACTGGCTTGTGGATCATCAAAATTTCACTAGATATTGATTGATCTTTTCATATTGTCAAGGAGAAATCTAATCATAATAGAGCAACATATGATATCTCCCTCAAATGCCTTTTAACAAGCTATTGCGGCTTATTATCCGGCTCCCCGGCACCATACTCTTCTTGCAGAATGAGCGGTACACACGATGAACTTTCATCTGGTGATACCTACATTTCACAACAGGACTAATGGATTTGCAGAATAGCTAAGACTAGGCAAATGGATGAAAAGTAGTCATGTATTCCTCCGGCAGGTCACAGTGGAAATTATGCTCAATATATTCACGGGTAGTTATAAAGATAGTTAAAGTGCCTATGTTGTGACACGTCTCTAAAACAGAGGTAAGGGCTGCACCTTAAGTTAAACAGAGCTTGGCTGTAATGGAACGAAAAGTAATTTTTTGAAAAAGGGATGAAAATGACGAGCAATTTTATATAGATACACTGTACAGTGATTTTATATAGAATTTAATGATCCTATTTCCTGTAGAGTGTCATTGGCATCACAGAAACTTTCCGTCCTAATTATCCATTTCAGCCTGTCTGTTACACATCTCTGCAGTCCCTCATTATCCCCACAGCCACCTCACAGTCTGCTCAGTGTTACATTAGTAAAATAGAGCCTTTGATTTGTCCTCGGCCGTGCAGACGTTTGAGAAACAGGGAAGGAAACGGGGGCGAGAGAGTAAAACAAAAGAAAAGAGGGGAGAAAGTCTTTGGCGTTAGCCTGGAAGTGGCCTTGTGTGTTGAATATATATTGACCGTGTCACCCTCCAGTTTTTGGGGGGAGAAACGGCATTCAAGGCCTCACCAGGGATTTGATGCGTCTCAGACATAATAGGGGATATTTTGGTTTGCTCTCTGAAGTATGAGAATATTTTTTTTTTCCTTCCCCACTCATGTGTGGGATGTGATTTGCTGGAGGGCATTTGTGAAACAAAATACTTTACCTGACTGTGGAAACAGTGAGTGCCCACGCCCCCTGTGGCTCTAATGAAGCAGTTAAAAAAACAACAACAATTCAACAGTTCTGAAAACAAAATGTAAGGTTATGGATATAATCACTGTTCCCCAAAGGAGAGGAACTTGGTGCAACTGAGTATAGAATATGCACGCTCCACGTATCACATACTCAGGTGTACGGAGTGTGGCGGAACTGCCCCCAGTCGGAGAACCTTATTCAAATGTTAAGTCACATGTATTAACCTGTTTTTTTTTTGTTTTTGTTTTTTTTTGCTGTACTGAAATATTTCTGGGCTGCATTAACAATACATTAACAATGTCAAGCTGACTTACCATGACATTATGGTGGCGTTGTTAAAGCCCAGGCTGTACCTCAGTACAAAATGACAGCAATAAGAACCTGATCATGTTGGGTCACTCTGTTTGAAAGCAGCTCCTGCCTCTGCCTCCCTTAATTAAACCCACACAGCACTCTTTCATCTTTGCATATTCCACGCCTGGGACATTGATACTCATTATTTCTTAAGTCTAAACACCAAGACTCTGTCAAGAATGCATCCATCACTAGCAGGCTGCTTGGAGTCAGCAGAATTTTTTTTTTTTTTTTTTCCTACTCTGTCAGCAAATTTAGCAATTTGCAATCTTCTTGCTTGGGATGGGGTGGGGGTGTGTGTGTGTGACGTGTTTTTATCGCTGAAGACGACTTCCAAATGCGGAGATCATGAGGACACTGGCTTGTTAGTTCTTTCTCCTAGCACCGGCTCTAATGACAGTAATTAACAGGGCCACATTAGAGAGCCACCTCAGGAAGCGTCTGACTGTTCATTTGCATGGCGTTAATACGGGAGGACAGCGCGCTGTGAAAGGCTTGCCATGAGTGCAGCAGCACAGCTCTGCCTGTTTGGCAAGCCCTCCTGTTCTTAACAGCACTTGGGCCCATTCTCCCATTCATTATGTGCCTAAAGCTTGAGTTATCCTCTCCTTGGTATGGGGATGAATGTTATTAAAGGCGTAGCTGTCTGACACAACTCTAATGAAAAATAGGATGTTTCTGAAGGTTATGTTGCCAGCAAGCACAGAAATGCCTGCTTCATTTTCCCTCCCCGGCACAGGGCAATGTAATTCCCACCTCTTGATAGATATTTTTTCTTAAGTTTTTGTGGCTGTGTGTGCAGGAGCCTCATCATAAAGAGACCTTTATTATCCGGGTTTCTTTGCCTGTAGATGCCCAACAAAGGGCGAGACTGGACTTTTTGGCAGATCAGACAATTGTGAAAAACTACATCCGTGTGTTTTGGTGGTGGTGGGGGGTCTAATTTGTGAGTTTAATGAAAATGTATTGCTAGTGTATCTTATGTATAGAATTCTTTTTTTTTTTAAATTAATACTCAATTTTTCCTCTGATTTGTTTAACACAGTTTTTTAAAGGTGAGGGAGACAACATTGTTACCTCCTGGTCAGTAGCTGTCCCATGCACTCTTTCTCCACTATAATATTCTACTGGTTGCCAGGTTGAGGCACATAACAAGTCATGGGTATCTCTCAGTATCTGGCAACCCCTGAGCTGCTCGCTAAATGATGATGTGTGATAGCAACCAAGTTATGATATTAACTCTGAGATCCTTACTGGCCACCATAATTTTCATCCGCCGACTGCTATACTGGTTTAAAAAAATTATGTCACAGCTATTTACATTTTTCCAACAAAGTATAGATGTTTTGTGGATGTATTTTTTTTATTTTGTTTTTATGAAAATGCTGTAAACATCACCTACAAATATGCTATTGAACATGTATTATATTTTAGAAATCACAAACGCATACAGTACATAATAACAATAACCGCAATTATTAGACTATACTATAAGATTCCTATTCAGACGATGCAGAATTGTGACAGTGAGGAACGACTGCTCAGCACTGGGGTCAGATTGCTCTTTTCGCTGGTCCGTCAGAGGTGGCAGGTCAGGCTGAAGATGACCCGACCCACCCATGCTGACGGATCCCAGCTCCGGCCTTTAGTATAAATTCTGCTCTCCCCCCTCACTCTCTGCCCTAGTTTGGCCCTGCCAGTCTCTAACAGCCCTATCAGAGCCACATGGGAGGCCCCTGACAGACGTGCAAGATACTGGGCTGCTCCAATTTAGCCTGATATTCAAATAAAAGACTTTTTTTTTTTTCTCTCTGAAGCTGCTCCATCGACACCTTTTTAAAGTTCATGATGGCTTGTCCAGTTTCGTGAGCAAAACACCAAAAATGTAGCAGAATTGTGAAATGCATTGGAATGTAATGGCACTGGACCACTGATGCACTGAAAATTTATAAAGAGCCATTTTTTTGTTTGTGCGTATGCTTGTCTATACATGCATATAATACTGTACATATATTCATATATTATGTATATAATCTATAAAGTATTCTGCTATAATTTAGTTTAACAAAAACATCAATTATAGTTTTGAAAAACTCCCAGACATGCCAACAATCCATGTATAGATTATAAATATTGAAGTGAAATGAAACAAATTAGTATACAGTGATTTGCAAAAATTTGGACATCTTTAAACTGGTGTGTTTTATTAAGTGTGTAGGGTGCCCAGATTTTTGCACTTTCACAGTTGTGTATTTATTCATTTATTTTATATTTTTCAATTTATTAAATAAAAAGAAACTATTAATGTTTGCGAGTAATATTGTCATTTCCCCATATCTTACATCTTTAAAGTAAAAAAAAAAAAAATGTGAGGGGTGTCCAAATTGCGTACCACTGTATGGTATATGACTTTAATATTTACTGTTGTATAAATTCAAATAGACAAACGGATATAATGTGATTTACAAATACATGAGAAAAAGTGGGTTAATTGTAAATGTGTTACCTTAATTGTTGAGTGACTGAATGAATGACCTATTCCTAAACACTTCTAACAGCTCTCCAAAGTAAAGGTTTTCATTTTCAAAAATATAATCAGGACTAGAGCTAACCACCAGGAAAAAAAAAATGTCCGAATATGTCAACTAAAATTACTGGTTTCAAATAACGAGTAATTTTGAAACTTCCGTCTGTGCTCACAGAAAGAAGGCGGTCAAACTGGTGATGGCTGAGTGTCATAATCAAAAATAAATAATAGAACAAAGGGTTAAAAGAATCAGCAATTACACATTTAGGTGTAAAGATTTTATCAATAATAAATCATCTTGGGGGGGGGGGGAAGCTTTTGACAAGACAGGAGGACACAGGTCAAGTGTAGTGTAGTCAGGTTGTCATTTTAAAACTGAAATGCCTGGTTGTGCATCTTTTGTTTAACATTTAAGAAAGTTATATCATTTGGTTCAATTTCAGCCAAGCCTCTTCTGCCACTCTCTTCCCTGTTGAGTAATGGGGAACGGATCCTAAACACAGATGTTTCAGGGTCGGCCTGCAAGACCTCTGACAAGCGGTTCCCACCTCTGACTGTGTGTAAATCACAGCCAAAATGAGCCTCTCCAAAACCCACGCCTGTGTGGGTGTTCCCTTCGCCACAAGCAAAATAATGAGTAATGAGCTGGTACCGGTGCCAGGTCATTTGGTTAATCTGTGAGACCTGAAATATCAGCTTTTAATACAACATTTGCAGGAGTTAAGCAGAATGCTGACAGTTGGTTAAAAAAAACAAAATAACCTTTTGGACATAAATGAATAATGTTGTGACATTAAATAGCTACTTTATGTCTGACATTATAGCTCGCTCACCTGTGGAGCGTTTAAAAACATGCAACTATTGTCGCTGTTGTCTGGATTTGTGGTTTGTTAGGGTTGTTTCTGATGCGGCGACTCGCCGTGTCAGATTATGCCACACATCCATTTGACTTTCATAAGCTGTTTACGCTTCAGAAATTGTGGCAATGGCTTCTCTCTTGTGCAAAGGCTTTTACATATGTTGTGTGTCTCAGAAATGCTGCCCCAGTTATAGCTATCATTCAGAAAAAGGGAAAAAAAAAAACCCAACCCCACAAGGTTACATGAGGCTTGTCATTTTGTGTTTTCTTTAGTCATTTCCATCTTTTTTTTGTGTGTGTTTGAATAAAGCGTGAAGGGATCATGCCGACAACAGGCAACACTAAAGATACCTGTAAATATTTAAAAGCATTTAATTTATTACTCTAAAGCAAATCCAGCAACAGCCCATATGGGGGAAAAAAGTGGCATTTCTTTTATTTCAGGGAGTGTATTTATGGCTTATGTCTTACACAAAGCTCACTAATAATGTGTTTAATGTGGACAATATTGCTTACACGAGGGCTCTTATTAATGAGTGGTAGTCTGGGCTCAGGATCAGTGGTGGTATCCTTAAAGGATTGCCTCTCTTAGGGAAGGATGAAACAAGTGCATGTGAAAAAACCCCAGCATGAGTCCTGTTCAAAGGAACAGACGAGTTCTGACTGGATTAACATTTATTGACCGTTCAAGCCCCCCCACCCCCACCCCCACATGCTTTCTTCAAATTTTCTTTTCCCCCCCTTTTTTTTTTTTTTTTTGCTCCAGGACAAAGATTCAAACTTAATTGCAGTGGCTGTTCCACCAACTGATCACCAATGTGCCAACAAAAGCCTCCCTAATAGGCGCTTCATTAAGGATTAGAAAGTCTCTATTACAAAACAAATTAAGCATGCTCTGATCTTAACCTATAGGTCGAACAGCATTACGGCAAAGTTTAAGCTGTTAGAAGGCTGAAAAACTTATTACGGGTTAGCGCTGAGGTAGCAGTTTGGTATTGATTTTACGATAGCTAGGTATGATGATTTATGGAGTGCTTGTGTCAGTATAACAAGCTGAAGGACACACAATATCATCTCCAACATCATTAAAATTCAGAGGTCTCCAGAGCTAGCTCATCAAGTACTGTTCACCACCTTGGAATTTTGCACTCACACACACACACACACACACACACACAAACTGCACACACATACACACCGACACATATTTATTTATATATATATATAATATATATATATATATATATATATATATATATATATATAAGTTTCAAGAAAAGGTATGTATTCACTGAGGCTTTTCACAGTTTTTGTACACCTTTGAGAAAACACTACACCACCCTGTGAGTATATTTCAGTTTTAACTGTTTTTTTTTTTTACCCTGTTTTCCCCTTAATTAGCACAGTTATAGCATGCTTATGTTCTGATTTGTGTGTAAGCTTGGTTAATGCTTGCATCAATCGTATAGCATTGCAGTTCAAAAGGTCTACCCTAACACAATCAGTGTCTGGGTCTCTGAGCTGCAGTTAACGGAGTCTCTTGCAGTAAAATGTGTGGTACACTAGAGCCCCCTGTGGGCACATGAAAGTAATACCGGCTGGTGGTAATGAGCCTCAGTTATTTATATTTGGATGAGGATTTATTGTGGAGAATTTGTCCCAGTGCTGATGATTAACATCATCTGATTGCTGTGGGGTTTTTTGGGGTTTTTTTTTTTACTGTTTCTAAACAGTTGTTAGGAAGATTCTGCTGCAGCTCAGCAGCTGTCAGTTTTGTTAGCATACAACTAATTGTTAAATTAGGAAGATGGATGTAAAATTTGGTTCTGCTTGGTGTGTATGCAGGGAATTACTTCTTCTATAATGCTGCACTTGTACTATAAAAAAATGTCGCAGAAAGTGGTGTTTGTTAAAGTTTTTTTGCAGTCAGTCTCTATCACCAGATTTTTTTTTTTTGTTGAGTTTTAGACATTTGCAGGTTTTGTAAATGTGTCCTGTTATTTACTCTTGTAAACTCATCTGCCAAGTAGTATATCTTAAATTATATTCCTAATTATGAATCAACGTGAAGTGTTTGTGCCTAGATTTGTTGTACGCTCATAAGGGAAAGTCATAATACACGACCAAGTACATCATTCAGCTGTCATTTCACACCTCTCCTTCTCAACCCCCCCAGAGAAACCCAACAAGGAGATTCAGACTACCATATTAGGTGGGGCTGTCCGAGGATCGGCCTGTGGGATGAAGGTAAGCTTCTGGGCTTCTCTCTGTCTTTCTCTGTCGCTCAGATTCCTCTGGATCCACCCCCCTCCTGGATCCCAGATTCTCTCCATCATCTCCTCCAACCGCGAGGTCTAACTGGCAGGGCAGGGGCGTGTAGGTGAACATGCTGGGCGCTGGCAGCCTGCTCCGTCTGCTAGTGAGTAATGCGAGTACAGCGAGGACCCCCTCCGCTCCCCCCAAAACTCGTGTGCGCACACACATTTCACACTACTAGAAGGAGATGGGCCATAGATGGAGAGGCAGGCACTCCTACTGTGACTTGGCGCACCCCACTGGACAGCTGGAGACTCGGGGAAAGGAGGCGATGCCAACCATGCCTGCCGGAGCGGGGCAGCGCTGGAGGTGCTAGGCTAGGCGAGGCCTTAGGTGACTCCCATACCTGC
The DNA here is from genome assembly GCA_020510985.1 of Pholidichthys leucotaenia. Taxonomy (NCBI): domain Eukaryota; kingdom Metazoa; phylum Chordata; class Actinopteri; order Cichliformes; family Pholidichthyidae; genus Pholidichthys; species Pholidichthys leucotaenia. Next base: position 56,074,810 of record CM035843.1, on the reverse strand, counting down.
AGCTGACCACAGGCCCATCATCTGTAATTATCTGCGCTTATATACCATTGAGATGAGCGAAAAAGATGCTGAACACAGACCTGTGCACACACAGACACACAATTACAACCACATGAAAGAGCTATGAATACACTCCAGTAAACTTCATTGAAGGTCCCCTTATGTGCATTTTTCCAGGGATTAATTATAAGTTTCGACATCCTCAAGGACATATATAGAACATGGTTTTAAAGAACATAATCCATTTCTGTGTTGTGCTACAGCTGATCTAAAAAGCTGTCTGCAAAGTTCCGTTTGAAACATTCAGTTTTCAGCCAGCTCATTAATGGGTCACTGGCTGAAAAATAGTGTTTCTCTAGGTCTTAACCTTCTGACCACGCATCTATTGGTCTCCTGATTATTGAAAAAAATATCAAAACACTCACTTCTCTTAAAAAAAACACAGTCCTTACATCGTTTCTGTCTCTGACGAGCCGTTTTAACTCTTCCAGGTTTGCTACGGAATGTCATAAACATGGTCAGCCCAGCCTCAGTACTCACCCACTGCTCTATTATTGGCCAGTCGAGCTGTCTGTCTGCAAATGTGAGTGGCCAGGGAGCCCAAGGTTCAGAGCTAACAGTGCTAGGAAGTTAGTTTACCAAGCGCAGCTTATATTGTTATTTTGTTTAGATGTCAGCCACCCTAATAGACATTTCTGTTTCCACCTGGTTCACTAATCCACAGATGATAATATATTTTCCATCATTCTGGCTTCTTTTGATATATATTTGCTATGACGCTACATCAGACCATTAGCTTTAATACTTTTTCTATAACTGAGACCCAAGGTGGCTAGCTAAAGTTAGCAGTTTAGCCACTCATTCACAAATGTTTCTGTGTTTGTTGTACTCCAGGGATTAGTCCTGTCCTATTGACCACTGAAACCACAGACTCCTGTCCATCAGTGATGTATTATCTAATTTATTTTCACATATGTTTACGTTACTTGGTTCAGGCTTGCTATCTAAGCTAGGAGCTAACCAGCTAAGATTAGCAATTGTGACATAATAGGGAGGGAGTTGACTGCAGTTCTTGAGCATTTAAAGAGACATGCATAGAAACAAGCCAGTCTGAGAATGGCTGCAAAAGATGATTCACAATTATGCTGCAATAATTAAAGAAAATTTGACCAAAATACTGTATGTCACAAACATTTCATTAAGACCTGTGGGAGCTGTCAAAATGTGGAAAGACGACAGTCAGTGACCTTTTAAGCCCCAATTTATCTGAGTGGACAAAAATAAGGAGAAAGTCATGGTGCATTTGTTGTGGTAACTTTGAAAACTAAGGGCAGGGCTTGTTGGTTTGTGATGCCATAAAACCCAGGGATCTGCTCATTTCTTTCAATGTGCATTCACACCAAATGCGAATGGGCAAATTTTTCACGTGTTACAATTACATTTTAACTCAGTGTAAACACATGGATAGACATGAATTCACCGTCTGAGTGAGTTGCAGATGGGGGGAGATGCCATTATAACTTTTGCATCTGTGTTCAACCTGCTGTGGAAATCCCCAAATCACAGTCATACTTAGGTTTACATTATCCGACGGGGGGTCTCACCTGAAAAAATTGTCCCTGCCTCCAAAATTTCACCTGAATGGTGGTCGTTTACACTCCTAGCCTGCTAGTCTTGTTAGCATGTCTGTGGCAGGAGTCTGTGGGTAAAAAACTGATATTCCGATTCAGCTGCAGAATTCCTGGTCCTTCTGTCTGCAGGTGAGTGTTAGTCTCATTTTCAAACTAGTTTACTCTCCATATTTTTATTCCGGTGATGGCAGAATCTCAAGGCCGTTACTAGCAAGCGCTATCCCTCTTCCACATGTTTACATTAACTTTACATATATTCAAGCTGTGAGAAAAATTCACTTTGCATTTGGTTGGAACACATCTTAAGAGCTTAACTAAATAAAGGTAGTTTGTATTTCTCTGTGAAGTGAGCATATTAATAGCATAGATGATCTATGACTGTTTCATAAAGATAAAACCCACTTTTGAACAATACACCGCATTCCAAATTATTATGCAAATGATATTTGTCTCTGATTTTCCTAAATAGTCGATGCAAATGAGTCAGTATAATTTTCAACCCATCAACCGTTTGAGCATAATTCAAATTTTTTTGAACAAACCTCCCAATAATAACTTTTTTTTTTTTTGCAAAAATAACTCAAAATGCACTGTTCCAAATTATTATGCACAACAGAGTTTCGAAACATTTTATTGGTTATAAGGGACTGAAAATGGTCATTTGTTGAATTTGCAGTATTAAGAGGTCATATTTACTTAAATCAAAAGCTATTTCTATCAAAAACATATTAACAGGCCAAGTTACATGTTAACATACAGTGTATCTGGAAAGTATTCACAGCGCTTCACTTTTTCCACATTTTATGTTACAGCCTTATTTGAAAATGGATTAAATTCATGTTTTTCCTCAAAATTCTACGCACAACACCCCGTAATGACAATGTGAAAAAAGTTTTTGAGATTTTTGCAAATTTATTAAAAGTAAAAAACTAAGAAATCACATGTACATAATTATTCACAGCCTTTGCTCAATACTTTGTTGATGCACCTTTGGCAGCAATTACAGCCTCAAGTCTTTTTGAATATGATGCCACAAGCTTGGCACACCTATCTTTGGGCAGTTTCACCCATTCCTCTTTGCAGCACCTCTCAAGCTCCATCAGGTTGGATGGGAAGCGTCGGTGCACAGCCATTTTCAAATCTCTCCAGAGATGTTCAATGGAATTGAAGTCTGGGCTCTGGCTGGGCCACTCAAGGACATTCACAGAGTTATCCTGAAGCCACTCCTTTGATATCTTGGCTGTGTGTTTAGGGTCGTTGTCCTGCTGAAAGATGAGCCGTTGCCCCAGTCTGAGGTCAAGAGCGCTCTGGAGCAGGTTTTCATCCAGGATGCCTCTATACATTGCTGCATTCATCTTTCCCTCTATCCTGACTAGTCTCCCAGTTCCTGCCACTGAAAAACTTCCCCACAGCATGATGCTGTCACCACCATTCTTCACTGTAGGGATGGTATTGACCTGGTGATGAGCAGTGCCTGGTTTCTTCCAAACATGACGCCTGGAATTCATGCCAGAGAGTTCAATCTGTGTCTCATCAGACCAGAGAATATTGTTTCTCATGGTCTGAGAGTCCTTCAGGTGCCTTTTCGCAAACTCCAGGTGGGCTGCCATGTGCCTTTTACTAAGGAGTGGCTTCCGTCTGGTCACTCTACCATGCAGGCCTGATTGGTGGATTGCTGCAAAGATGGTTCTCCTTCTGGAAAGTTCTCCTCTCTCCATAGAGGAATGCTGGAGCTCTGACAGCGTGACCATCGGGTTCTTGGTCACCTCCCTGACTAAGGCCCTTCTCCCCCGATCACTCAGTTTAGACGGCCAGCCAGCTCTAGGAAGAGTCCTGGTGGTTCCGAACTTCTTCTATTTATGGATGATGGAGGCCACTGTGCTCACTGGGACCTTCAAAGCAGCAGAAATTTTTCTGTACCCTTCCCAAGATTTGTGACTTCCTAGCTCAGAGGTCTACAGACAGTTCCTTTGACTTCATGCTTGATTTGTGCTCTGGCATGCACCGTCAACTGTGGGACCTTATATAAACAGGTGTGTGCCTTTCAAAAACATGTCCAATCAACTAAATTTATCACAGTTGGACTCCAGTTAAGCTGTAGAAACATCTCAAGGGTGATCAGTGGAAACGGAATGCACCTGAGCTCAATTTTGAGCTACACGGCAAAGCTGTGAATACTTGTGTACATGTGATTTCTTAGTTTTTTATTTTTGATAAATTTGCAAAAGTAAAAATCCCCACTTTTTTCACATTGTCATTATAGGGTATTGCATGTAGAATTTTGAGGAAAACAATGAATTTAATCCATTTTGGAATAAGGCTGTAACATAACAAAATGTGGAAAAAATGAAGCACTGTGAATAACTTCTTGGATGCACTGTAGGACCCCTTCTTTGATATAACCTTCACAATTCTTGCATCCATTGAACTTGTACGTTTTTGGAGAGTTTCTGCTTGAATTTCTTTGCAAGATGTCAGAATAGCCTCCCACAGCTGCTGTTTTTTTATTTTTTTTTATTTAAGTTTCTGTAAAGGGTATACATGTCATTACAGCATTGCATTGTTTACATTTTCATCACATGTTCCCTTTTTTTGTTTTTTGACAACATTGGAAGAATAGTTATTACAACACTCTTTTTTTAAGTGAAAGAAAAAGTGAATTAAAGAAAGAACAAAAAAAACAAAAAACAAAACAAGAAAAAACAAAAACAAAACAAAAGAACAAAAAAATAAAATAAAATAAAATAAAATAAATAAAAATAAAAGAGCATCTGAGTAGCGTTGGAACAAAGAGAGGTGCCATTATTGAAATGGTATTTGTCAAAGAGTAGATCTGATGGAAGACACATATGCGATCCAGGGTTGCCAAAAGTTCAAGAACCCATCCATGTCCTGTCTCAGTGCAAATGTCAACTTTTCCATCGAGTAAATGTCCTGAATCACGTTAATCCAATCTTCAGGTGAAGGACAATCCTTCAACATCCATTTTTTAGTTAGAGCTTTTTTACTTGCCAATATTAAAACAGTGAATAAGTATTTTTCTCCTCGTCTTTCCAGTGATTCCGGTAGTAAACCCAAATACAAAGTTACAAAAGAAAAGGAGACTGTTATTTTGAATATTTTCCCCAATATTGTCTGTACATTGGTCCAATATTGGTGGATAACTGGACATGACCAAAACACATGAAAATGATTTGCAGTCTCTTCACCACACAAGCGCCAACAATTCAACCCCTTACGAGTAAATTTGTTTTGTACAGGTGTTCTGAAAAATCTTACCAAATTTTTCCATCCAAATTCTCTCCACTGCAGGGATGAGGTACTTTTCCATTGTTGTTTATTTAGCTTTTCCCATATTTCCAGTTGTAAAGTGAAATTCCCCTCTTTTTCCCATCTCTCTTTTATATATGATGTGTTGTCTCCTTTTAAGTCTTGAAGACCTTGATATATTTTAGAAATGTATCTGATCCCTGGGATCCCCTTATATGCCATTAAGAAAACCTTCAGAACACCTGACTGGGCCCTTTCCAAATCCTCCTTTTTAAGTATTTTGTTTATGTGGTGTCTAAGCTGAAAGAACCTGTAAAGGTCTTGATTTACTAGGCCTTGTTTTTTCAAATCTTCAAAACTTCTTAAAATTTGCCCTTTAAAAAAAATCATAATATTTTATCAGTCCGTTCTCTTTCCATTTTTTAAATCTAGTGTCTGTTTTATTAGGAGTAAAGTCTTGATCATAGGCAATCCATTGCAGCAATTGATAGGGTTCTTTAGTTTGATTCTGTCTGACTATCTTAAACCAAATTTTTAGCGGGGTCTCTATCCACGGGTTAGTGTTATTCAAAAGTTTAGGTAAGGCATTGTTCCCTATTATCGCCTGTAGGGGGATGTCACTTGTTATTTGGCATTCCATCTCCTTCCATTGTGCAGTGTAGACTGGGTTACATATCTCTACTAAAGTTTTAATTTGTGCGGCTTTAAAATAGTCCCTGATATTTGGCAGCGCGAGCCCACCTTTATCTTTGTTTAGCTGTAGGGTTCTATATCTGATTCTAGGTCTCTTGCCCTGCCATATGAATCTTGAGATCCTTCTGTCCAGTTCTTGCCATGTTTTTTTGGGAGGTTCTACCGGTATTGTTTGGAAAAGGTATAGAAGACGTGGAAGTATATTCATTTTGACTGCTTCAATTCTTTGTGCGATACCCAAGAATGGTATCATATTCCATCTTGCTAGATCAGATTTTATTTTTGCCTTCAGTGGGTCATAGTTTAGTGTTATAATTTTGTTGAGTTGTTTCGGGATATTGATCCCCAGATATTTCATAGATTCCATCTCCCAGTTAGTTTTGAGTTTGCTTAGTAGATATTGATTTGAGTCATAGTTGAATGTTAAAACTTGGGTTTTATGCATGTTTAATTCGTACCCCGATAAATCTCCATACTCTGAAAAAACTGAGATTAGTTCTGGAAAAGAGGTGTCCGGCTGCCCCAGGTATATTAAAATGTCATCAGCAAAGAGTGCTATTTTGTGTTCCTTCTGACCAGGTGTAATACCTCGAAATTTTTGAATCTGTCTTATCCATTGGCTCAGAGGTTCTATGAAGATTGCAAAGAGCAGTGGAGACAAGGGGCAGCCCTGACGACATCCTCTTTCCAGTTCAAAAGATGATGATAATTTACCGTTAATCCTTATTTTAGCTGTTGGTTTTTTATATAATGCCTGGATAGTTCTAATGAAGTTGTTATGAAAATTGAAACTGGATAAGATTCTATATAGGAAAGACCAGTCAACCGAACCAAATGCTTTTTCAGCATCTAATCCCAATATGGCTGCATTTAAGTTATATTTTTTTATATGATGAATTATGTGTAAAGTGCGTCTAATGTTGTCTTGTGTCTGTCTTTGTCTTATAAAACCTGTTTGGTCTAAATGAATTAGGTCTGTCAGTATATTTTCTAACCTTTTGGCAAGGATAGTGGTAAAAAGCTTATAGTCCTGATTTAACACACTGATTGGTCTGTAGTTGGAGCAGTCTAGTTTATCCTTTTCAGGTTTAGATATGACTGCAATGACCCCTTCTCTCCAGGAGGGGGGGATTTCCCCTGTGTGGAGGACATAGTTAAATGTTTTCAGGAGGAGAGGAGATAGTTGCTGTTTAAAGGTTTTGTACCACTCTGCTGTATAGCCATCTGCTCCTGGGGATTTGTTAGCTTTAAGTTTCATAATTCCTTTTTCTAATTCTTTAGGTTGTATTTCTGACAGTAGTGTTTTATTTTGAGACTCAGTAAGTTGGGGAAGGTTTAATGTGTTTAGGAATGCTTCGGATGCGTTTTTATGTTTTTTGAGGGAGTACAAGTTCTTATAGTAGTTCTCGAAGCTTTTAAGAATATCCTGAATTCTAAATTTTATTTCCTTTGATACTGGGTCTCTGATTTTGTAGATTGCTCTCTCCGTTTGTTGTTTCCTCAATTTATAGGCTAGCAATTTTGCCGATTTGCTGCCTGTTTCATAGTACTTTTGTTTCAGAAATGTAAGGTTCTTCTGGATTTCTATTGTGTAGATCTCATTTATTTGTTTTTTAATTTCCTTAATTTTGAGCGAGTCATTAGAATGAGTGTTATCTTTGTGCTCTTTTTCTAGGTTCTTAAGTTCTGACTCTAATGCGATTAGTTTTTCTTGTCTCAGTTTCTTTTGGATTGCCAGTTTTGCGATAATCTTTCCCCTTATTACAGCTTTGCATGCGTCCCACAGTATTAAAGGGGATACTTCTCCATTATCATTTTCTTCCAAATATCTGAGAATATCTGATTCCAATTCATCTTTCAGTGGTCCTTTCAGCACATTTGAATTTAACCTCCAAGAAAATGTGTTATTTGTGTATTTTTGGATACTTAAGTCCATATAGATCGGACTGTGGTCAGAGAGATCCATCAGTCCTATTTTACATGTTTTTACTCTTCCAATGTCTCTATTAAACATAAAAAATAGTCAATCCTTGAGTATGATGAATGTGGTGCTGAGTAAAATGTATAATCTTTTACACTGGGGTTGAATTCCCTCCACATGTCACAGATTCACATTTCTTTTAGTAGTATCCGAGTTTTTCTACTTTGAGTGTTATTTTGATGTGGAGAATTACCTGATGCATCCCAGTGTGGTTTCAGTCTTAGATTGAAGTCTCCACCACATATCACTAAACCTTGGGCTTTAGTTATCATTAGGTCAAATACATTTTTATAAAATTTCCAGTTAGCCCCTGGAGGTGCATATACATTCAGCAGGGTGTTATCTTCTCCCTCTAGCCGCCCAAGTACCATACTGTATCTCCCTTCTTTATCTTTGTGTTCTGATTTTTTTTTCAAATATAATTTTGGTTGAGATCAATGTCGCTACCCCCCTCCTCCTCCCTGACTTATGTTCAATTCAATTCAATTCAATTCAATTCAACTTTATTTATATAGCGCCATTTCACAACAACAGTCATCTCATAGCACTATCAACTGTAGGGGGGAACCCCCACAGTTGCAGAAAGACCCCAGCAATCAGGTGATCCCCTGTGAGCAAGCACTTGGCGACGGTGGAGAGGAAAAACTCCCTTTTAACAGGAAGAAACCTCCAGCAGAACCAGGCTCAGGGAGGGGCAGTCATCTGCTGCGACTGGCTGGGGGGTGAGGGGACAGAGAAGATGAAAAGAACAGACATGTAGAGAGCAAACAGCACGATGGGGACTCAAACTATGGATGGGACTCAATTTATGTGAAGATGAAGAGATCATTTTAAACCCTTGTCTATTGAGTTTAGTGTGCTCCATGTCTGTTAGGTGGGTTTCCTGTAAAAATATTATTCCTGCTTTGTCTTTTTTCATTTTGCCTAGAATCTTGGATCTTTTAACTGGATTCAGGATCCCTTTTACATTATATGAGATTATTTTGGTTACACCCTGTTTCTCCATTGTGTTGTCTTATTTAGTATAACAGTGTGGTGGCCCTCTTTTATGCTACTCGGAAACTGAAAGAACATTAAGAACATAAAAACCATTAAGAACATAGTATAAAAAACTTTAAAACAAAAAACTGACAAAAGAGCTTCCTGAGCTGAGGTCTTTTTAGTGACCTTAGAAGAGCCTTGATGGTGTGTTGGCTCTGAGGGAGATTCCTCAGAATCCGTTACGTGCTGAGGGCCCTCTCTTACCCCTGTAAGTTGTCCCATGTTTCTAACGTGAATTTCAGATCCCAATCTGAACTTGTAATGATTTTTTTTTTATGCCTATACCCTATGAAATTGTGCGCAACCTCCCACCACCATCACAGCAAGCAGACACGTTAATACAGTATTTGTTGGTTCATTGTCACATTTCTATTTTAACAAGTTTTTTTTTTTTTTTTTAAGACTTATTTGTTTCTAATATTATGTCTGTTCCATAAAATGCTTTACCACTTGCTGATTCTGCATCTCCTTTAATGTTTGTTACCTTGTAGGAGGAGGGTTGGATGCACAGATTGACTAAAAATATCCTTATTCCCTCCTGTAAACGGCCAGTTTTTCCTTATAGCTCTGGCGCTGGGTTTCCTGCTGCTGGCCCGTGGATTTTGAGGGTCTCTGTGTGGACCACGATTGAGCCTTGATTCTTTCGATTGGGTCTGCTGCGGGTTTATACACCGTTACGGGAGTCCTCTTCTCGCCATATCCGTGGTTGCTTCTTCCGCCGAGTTGTAGAGACACGTCTCATCCCCATAAAAAACCCTCAGCGTCGCTGGAAATGGAGTCTGAAAGTGCAATTTCTTCTCTCGTAGTATCTTTTTAGCGTCATTGTATTCCCGACGCTTTTTAAGGACCTCCGGAGCGTAGTCGTGTTCCACGAAAACTTTTCTCTCTTGGTGCATAAATCCTTTTTTCTGCCAAGCCAGTCTTACAACCTCTTCTTTTATTTTGGAGTTGGAGAACTTCACCACCACTGATCTTGGTGGCGCTTCCGCCGCCGGCCTAGGGGCTAATGTACGGTGCGCCCTTACTATCTTCAAGTCGGTGGTTTGGGGAATATCCAACTTCTCTCTCAGTAAGGATTCCACGCATGCCGCTATTGTGGTGAAATCATCCTCGACTCCTTCTTTCAGACCATGAATTCTTATGTTGTCTCTTCTTAGTCTTCCTTCTTGGTCGGTTAGCTTAGCCTCCAGTCTTGCCTGTCTTTTGTGTAGATCCAGCATGGTATCTTCCAGCCCTTTTATTCTTTCTTCTGCTTCCATGATTCGGTCCTCGGCCTGGTCCACTCTGCTGTTTGTCCTTTTTATTTCGTCTTTAATTTCACGAAATTCGGCCCAACACTCTCGGCGAAATCGTCTTAATTCTTTAAGTACCATTTTTAAGCTAACCTTGTTGCTAGCTTCATTCAGCTCCTCGTCTTCTGAATGGAAATCATCCGGATCAGATTCTCCGGCCGATGCGTGTCCTGGCCTGGTAAATGTCGATTTGTTCTGTTTTCCTTTAGGCATGATGACTTTGTGTCTTGATTTTCACTCTTCCAAAAATCCGTTAAATCTGATTTTCAAGGTATTTTCCTGGATCGGGTCTGGGAGCTTCAACGTTAAGCTGCTATCACCATGGTGTCCAGACCGGAAGTCCCCCACAGCTGTTGTTTTGATGTGAACTGCCTCCCACCCTCATAGATCTTTTGCTTGAGGATGCTCCAAAGGTTCTCAATAGGGTTGAGGTCAGGGGAGGATGGGGGCCACACCATGAGTTGCTCTGCTTTTATGCCCATAGCAGCCAATGACACAGAGGTATTCTTTGCAGCATGAGATGGGGCATTGTCATGCATGAAGATAATTTTGCTAAGGAAGGCACGGTTCTTCTTTTTGTACCATGGAAGAAAGTGGTCAGTCAGAAACTATATATACTTTGCCGAGAAACTATATATACTTTTCATACCTTCAGGGACCCTAAAGGGGCCTACCAGCCGTCTCCCCATGATTCCGGCCCAAAACATAACTCCGCCACCTCCTTGCTGACATCGCAGCCTTGTTGGGACATGGTGGCCATCCACTACTCCATCAATCTGGACTATTCAGGGTTGCACGGCACTCATCAGTAAACAAGACTGTTTGAAAGTTAGTCTTAATGTATTTCTGGGCCCACTGCAAGCGTTTCTGTTTGTGAGCATTGATTAGGGGTGGCTGAATAGTAGGTTTATACACAACTGCAAGCCTCTGGAGGATCCTACACGTTGAGGTTTGTGGGACTCCAGAGGCACCAGCAGCTTCAAATACCCGTTTGCTGCTTTGTAATTGCATTTCAACAGCTGCTCTCTTAATCCGATGAATTTTTCTGGCAGAAACTTTCATCATTATACCTTTACCTGCACAAACCTGTCTGTGCTCTGAATCAGCCACACATTTCTTCACAGTACGATGATCATGCTTAAGCTTTCGTGAAATATCTAATGTTTTCATACCTTGTCCAAGGCATTGCACTATTTGATGCTTTTCGGCAGCAGGGAGATCCTTTTTCTTTCCATTATTGCTTGAAACCTGTGGCATGCTTAATAATGTGGAACAGCCTTCTTAAGTAGTTTTCCTTTTACTGGGCTCACCTGGCAAAATAATTATGACAGGTGTCTGAGATTGACATCAGTGATCCAAAGAGCCCTGAGACACAATACCATCCATGAGTTTAATTGAAAAACAAAACACTGAATGTTTGACACTAAAATCCTATTTGCATAATAATGTGGAACATGGTGTATAGCCCCTTTAACAAATGATATACATATGTTTGCAGTGTATTTACAAGCATAGGAGGATTTTGCCCAGTTTAGATCATGTCATTATCACTCTATAATGTTGATCAACCTGAATTTAAGGTTTCTATTATTAATCCAGGGCAGCAATGAGGTGAAATGTCATTTTATGACTCATTTTTAGCTAATTCTGGTGAAGCCAAAAGGAGCTAATGCCATGGGGTTTTGTCTGTCATCCGTCCGTCCGTCTGTCAACTTTCATGGGAGCCTCTGCTCCTCTTAGGCAATTGCCCTGATGCTTATAGAACTTGCACGCAATGATCCTCAGGTGGATCTGCATCCAGAACGTGCTCAAGGTTAAGGTGTACATCGACGGTCACAAGCTATGAATATATAACATTTCAACTTTCAGTATTAAGTACAGTATAAAGATGAAAACTCACTGATGGTCTGGTTAATGTCCATAAAAATGTCAGAAATATTGCACACACATACAGAGAGACAGAAGATAAAACTATCTTATAGTCAGACTGATATTATGTAGTACTCTATTTGTTTACAAGCCTGTACGTACAGTGTTTGATATGTGCCAGGATATGTAAAAGTATGAAAATATCTTTATACTAGGTTAATTTGGGAATTATGTGATTACATATTTTGTCAGCTCTAACACTCTCATTCCCTTATGCAGCACTTGTAGCAGAGCAGCATCTCAGCCGAGCAGAGTGGTGTAGTGCAGCATCTCCAGATAGTAAACTGCTGTCTAGTGTGTGACATTGTTAACAGTAACTACATTAATTATTATGTTTGACTCTAATGTGCCTAATATATGTGCAAATATAAAATGTCAGCTTTTCTTCTCGAAAGTCTGCAACAACATCAATATTTTTAATAAAATGCAGTTATTCTTAAGCTCTAAAAACCATAATATCTTCAAGAAAGTTTTGCCAGCACTCCTTTTTTAATAGGATTTTGATGTTTTAACAGCTTATAAGAATATGTAGTGGAAATAGCAGCTGTGCAGATTGTTTTCAACATGAGCAAAGTGGTAAGATGGTTCATCATGGTGAATTAAGCCTGAAATTATTTTGCAACTGCAGGTTTTGCTGCTGTATCGATCCCTCTCTGTAATGAAATGTAGGCAAGATCACCAACTCAGTGTTATGAATATCAGACTGAATCTAGTTTCAACATGGCTGTGGCCCATTTTCTCCTCCTTCATTCTCAATCTAGCGGCTTAATCTTGATTCATCAGTTACTGCGGCTTATTATGGAGCCCTGACAGCACGCTCAGGTTCTTGATAAATGACACCGCTCAGGCCAGATTCAAAATGTGAGGCTCAAGTGCCAATTATCTATGCAGACCTGGTTAATAAGGGGATCTCTTGTTAACTATCTGATCTCAGCATGAGGATCATTTGTCATGAGGGCCCCTGTTTACCTCAGAGACAGGAGTTCCCGAGACCTCCCCTGCCTAACATATGTAAAACCTAGATCTTTGTTCCTTTAATAACCTTTTATTAACAGCCTGACATCATGATTAAGTTGGGCCCAAACACATGCACGATGAGGTACACAATTATCCCCCAGAACTGCAGCCGATCACAGTCAGAGAGAATAATGAATATTGAGTCGACGTTTGATCCATTCCACATTGGAAGCCCAATTTGCTCGAGCACCTGGAGCTGTGCCACTGCATGCAGTTTTTTGAGGTGATGATGGATACTCATGGGACCTTATTTCCTTGAGCACATCTTCTCCTGATTTGTAAAGATGATAAGTGCTTTGACCTTAACTCATCATTACAGCTCATTAAAGCTTTTGTTTGTGCCACCTTGGAAGAAGAGGAAGCTGGTTTTAAATCACAAAGCATTATGGCTCCTGACTGTTAAGAAGTTGGGAGACAGCACGTTGTGTGTCTGTGTTTTAGTTTTTATTTAGCAACTTCTCTGAGGTCTCAAGGTCTCAGATTAATAAACACTCGCTGTGGTCAGAAGTGCAGAGCTGCCCAGGGAGGCGAAATGCTGCCTGTCCTCTCTGGATCCCAGCATTGCTTGTGGCAATTCTGTCTGCCACGTCCTGAGGTCTGGCTCACAGGCTTTCCCGTCGGCCAGAGTATGTATTCACTTCCTGTGAAAGCAGCAAATAAAACATTTTGCAGGGCTGCCAAGCCGAGGGACTTTGTCTTCCATCAAGAAACACCTCTGCCTCGTAAGCACAGAAGTTGTAAAATACTTCCAGGCAGCACTTGGAACACTCCCTTTAACCTTAGTTGTCCAGAAAGAGATGTAGAAAACATGATTCTTTAAAATAAATAATTAATCACTGTGTTTTCTATTATTGCTTGTATATGGAGTCAGTAGGAAGCCAGGTGGAGTGATCAGATCTTCACAGCATCCCCACTTCCTGTCCCCCACAGAACACTCGACTGTCGAGGCAGCATCTGCTGAGAAAAATAAAGCCCCCTTTTCCTTCTCATGTATTGAAGATCATTTGCATAATATCCCCCTCTGTAAGGTGAAAACAGAATAATAATTGGTCTGCCCTTTTCTCTCTGTGTGTTGTAAAACAGTTAGGAATTAATTTGAGGATAACTGTGCAATTAATTCTAAATGCTAAAGATGGCGTGGGGGCTTAGATTCCAAAGGAGGGGAAAGGATATACCGACTGAGGTCATGAAACAAAGACTTTGTGTTTCGGCTGCTGCCAGAAGTTGGTCTGTTGCATTTTAAGAGGGCATGGGGAGGGTTTTAGAGTTTCATTGACAATCAGAGGCAACGTGGACACCTTCACCCCTCTGAATTCTTTCCGCTTGAACCTGAAATTACTGTATACTTGGTAGTGTTTTGGACTATAATTGAATAATAACACTTCTCGAAAAAAAAAAATGTTGCATGACAAGGTTGTTTTTCAAACCTATTAATTACATGCTAATCCCCTTTATAGCTAATGAGCAGCACTACTCCTTTTATTGTAAATAAGGTGCTCTGGTCATCTAAGGCAAATGCCAATAATGGTCTGTATGTGCAAACTATGAAGGTCAACATCAAAATGAGTAGTCTGGCATGACATTAGGCATGTTTGACACATCCACATGCCTGTTCAGCTCCCATTTAGGCCAAAAGTGTTATATCAGGACACCATGTCATCGCAGTAGCAGTGGTCTGGACGCATCTCCCTTTTGTAGCTTTTCTCTGTAGCTATTAGGAAGTAGGAGCTTCAATCTTGATACCTCCACAGTGGGGAAAAAAAAAGGAACATGCCTCGCCATGAGTCCCAATTACACCTAATGATGGCAAAAGGAATGGAGCACATGCAGATTGTGCTGCAGTTCTTTTGTCACGCCAGGCACAAGGTGTGATCATTTATCACACCAGTCATATCCTGCAACTCCTCCCTGAGCACAGACAATGAATCCCCGCACATCACCCATGCTGTTATTCCTGTTTAACTGCCAGGAAAAGGAAAATAAAAGCCCAGTTAGAAGGCATTGCAAGAGCATGGCTGTATCCTGTAAATAAATGCGAGTCAAGGAGGAAGTACGGCCATCGTCTAGTCCTCAGAATAGATCTGCGCTGACAAAGTCTACCCACACATGAGCAGCCACCCCCAGCCCTTGTGTTTAGATAATTTTACTTGTAATCAGTTTTGGCTTTGAAATCCAAATGAGATGACTGCAAAGGTCTTTGTGTTACATGCTGCGAGGTGGGCGAGGGCTTAGTGTGAGATTTGGGCGGTGCTGTGTGAGCGTGTGCTGCCGCAGCAGAGAGGCGGCTCTGTGCTTGTCAGTGGCTTTTTCTTAATCCGGGCCTGATCTTTGTGTTTGATCCGCAGCGTGGTCCTGAGACAGCATGAGCAGCAGCTATTGCTGTAATTTAAAGTCAATATTGTACTCATGATCCCTCTCCCTGGGCTAACCCAACAGCTCCACTGCGATGGAAAAAAAAAAAAAGTCATCTGTGCTGCTTTGGAGGGAATCCTCAGCTTGAGTAGATCTTTTCTGTCTGAAACCTGGCTGGTGTATAGTGTTTACAACTTGAAAAAGAATTGGGATGATATTGGCTTTTTTTTTAGTTTATCTACTATCCTTTAGTGCTGACATTCCACCAAAACCTTTATCTGTTAAATACCTGCAACTCTTATTTATAATTGCTTTTTCATAATTTATAAAGACTTTATAGGATAATTAATAATCTACTGAAAAAGTATTTGTAAATCCTTTGTAAGGGGACCCTTATTGTACAAACCGCAATTCCAGTTAAGTTCGGACATTGTGTAAAATGTAAATAAAACAGAATACAATGATTTGCAAATCCTTTTCAACCTATATTCAGTTGAATACACAATAAAGCCAAGATATTTATTGTTCAAATTGACTTTGTTTTGTTGCAAATATTCACTCATTTTGAATTTGATCCCTGCAACACGTTCCAGAAAAGTTGGGACAGGGACATGAAAAGACTGGGACAGTTGAGGAATGCTCAAAAAAACCCAACCCTTTTTGGAACCTTCCACAGGTGAACAGGTTAATTGGAAACAGGTCTGTGTCATGATTGGGTATAAAAGAAGCATCCCTCACCCTTCACCACTTGGGGACCAACTGCATGGACAAATAGTCCAACAGTTTACAAACAACATTTCTCAATGTGCAATTGCAAGGAATTTAGGGATTTCAAAATCTAAATCCATAATATCATCAAAAAATTCAGAGAATCTGGAGAAATTTCTGCACGTAAGCAGCAAGGCTGAAAACCAGCATTGAATGCCGATGACCTTCAATTCCTCAGGCGGCACTGCATTAAAAACCAACATCATTCTGTAAAGGATATTACCATGTGGGCTCAGGAACACTTTCGAAAACCATTGTCACTTAACAAAGTTCATCGCTACATCTACAAGTGCAAGTTAAAACTCTACAATGCAAAGCAAAAGTCATTTATCAAAAAGACCCAGAAATGCCACCGGTTGCTCTGGGCCCAAGCTCGATTGATGGAAAGGGGAAAAGTGTGCTCTGCTCTGACAAGTCCACATTTTAAATTGTTCTTGGAAATCATGGATATTATGTCCTCCGGGCTAAAGAGGAAAAGGGCCGTCCAGATTGTTATCAGTGCAAAGTTTAAAAGCCAGCATCTGTGGTGGTATGGGGTGTGTTATTGCCCATGGCATGGGTAACTTGCACATTTGTGAAGGCACCATTAATTCTGAATGGTATATACATCATCATCATCATCATCATCATCATCATCATAGCAGTCTGTCATGGGCGACAATGACTGTTTCATTTAGGTCTGATCAGATTCCTCTACACAGCTCTGTCCTTAGCCTTCTGCTGCCAGGAACTCCTGTCTATGTCCAACTTCTTCAAGTTTCTTTTTACAGTGTCTTTAAATCTGAGCCTTGGTCTACCCTGATTGTGTTTGCCCTCGCATAACTGTGAGTAGAGTAACTGCCGAGGGAGACGCTGGTGGTCCATCCTCTCAACATGTCCAAGCCATCTCAGGTTCATCTGTATTAGCATGTCCTCCATTGATGGTAGACCAGCTCATTTCAACACTTCTATGTTGGTTATCTTGTCTTTCCATGAGATGTTCATTATGGCTTGAAGGTGTCTCATCATGTACGTGTGGAGTTTCTTCACCTGCACTCTGTAGACAGTCCAAGTTTCAGCACCATACAATAGAGTAGCCAGTACTGTCACTCTGTACACTTTGCATTTCACATGGATTGACACGTCGATTGTGCCACAGTCTCTCCCTCAGGTTTCCAAACACAGCGCTCGCTCTTCCCATTCTGAGAGATAGTTCATCCTCCAACCTAGCATTCTCTGAAACAGTACTCCCTAGGTACTTGAAAGTCTTGCACTTGACTAGTGGCTCTGTACCAGTGCTGATCTCTTCTGGTAGTGATGTTGATAATTGGAACTTTGGTGGTTGATAAAGGCACTCTGTCTTCCTGATGTTGATTTGGAGGCTGAATTGGCTAGCTGCTCTTGCAAATTTCTCCACTAAAGATTGCATATCTTCCACGCTGTGTGCAACTAGAGCACTGTTGTCGGCAAAGAGCATTTCTCTTACTATCTTTATCGATGTCTTACTCTTGGCTTTAAACTGTGCCACACTGAACAAGTCTGCTTCTTTCCTTGTTTGAATGTATACTCCTTCTGAAGTGTCTTTGAAGGCCACCTCAAGCATGGCTGCCAGATATAGCGAGAAGAGTGTAGGTGCCAGCACACACCCTTGTTTCACCCCGTTGCTTACTGAAAAGTCTTTAGATACTGAACCACTCATTGCCACGTTTGCTTGCATACCTGTATGGAGTGCCTCGATGAGGCTGACAAACTTCTCTGTACAACCATATTTCTTCAGTACCTGCCAAAGTCCTTGTCGCGAAACAGGATCGAAGGCTTTACTGAAGTCTATGAAGACTACATAAAGTGGCATGTTCTGTTCGATACACTTTTCTTGAACCTGTTTCAAGCAGAAAATCATGTCCATTGTGCTTCTTCCACTTCTAAAGCCGCACTGGGTTTCCGGTAGTACATTCTGCGAGATGTGTTCACTGAGTCTGTTAAGTAGTACACGTGAGAGAATCTTACCAACAGTGGCTAGTAGTGATATACCTCGGTAATTTCCACAATCCTTCCTGTTACCTTTCTTGAACAAAGGCACAATACTTGCATCCTTCCAGTCTTGAGGTACTTTCTGGACATCCCATATCTCTTGGATGAGCTTGTGCAGGCAGTTGGTCAGCTGAACACCACCAAATTTCCACACTTCTGCTGGAATTCCATCCCTTCCTGGAGCTTTACCATCCTGTGTTGTCCTGATAGCTGCCATTAGTTCATCAAAATTTGGTGGTTCATCCAGACTGGTGGCTGTGCTAGAGCTTCTTTAGCCTCTTCAGTGAGATCTCCAGGGTTAATAATAATAATAATAATAATAATAATAATTAAAAAAAATAATACATTTTATTTCAGGTGCATTTCAAGGCACTCAAGGATGCCGTACAAGAATAAAAACAATCAATAAAACATATTTAAAAACACATCACAAGTACAACAATCACACAGAATAGGCCTTAGTAAATAGAAAAGTCTTGAAGTGGGATTTGAAGGTGGTGAGTGAGTTTAAATTCCTGAGGTCCGGTGGGAGGGAGTTCCAGAGGCGGGGGGCGGTGCAGCTGAATGATCGAAGGCCCATGGTGGTCATACGTGCAGGAGGGACAATGAGATTGATGGTAGTTGATGATCTGAGAGTTCTAGATGGTATATGGACGGAGAGGAGTGCAGCCAAGTATGGGGGGGCGAGGCCATGGAGGGCTTTGTAAGTGAGGAGAATGATTTTATAGTCAATGCGGTGTTTGATGGGGAGCCAATGTAGGTGCTGCAGAACCGGAGTGATATGATGGGTGAATGGAGTTCTGGTAATGATCCGGGCGGCAGCGTTCTGAACCAGTTGAAGTTTTTTAAGAGTTTTGAGGGAGAAACCAGAAAGAAGGGAGTTACAATAATCCAGACGGGAGGTAACAAGAGAATGGACCAGGATGGCGGTGCTGGCAGGGGTGAGGGAGGGACGGAGATGGTTGATGTTACGTAGATGAAAAAATGCTGACCGGGTGACATTATTAATGTGGGATTTGTAAGAAAGGGTGGTGTCCAAGGTTACCCTAAGGTTTTTGACTTGAGGGGAAGGGGAAACAGTAGTATTATCAATAGTGATGGTGATACTGTTTGACTTTGAAAAGGTGGATTTTGAACCAACTAAAAGGACTTCTGTTTTATCACTGTTAAGTTTAAGAAAGTTAGAGGAAAACCAAGAAGTGAGTTCATGGAGGCAGTCACAGAGGGAGGTGGGAGGGAGGTTGGAGGTAGGTCTGGAGGAAAGATATAGCTGGGTGTCATCAGCGTAACAATGGAATTGAATATTAAATTTATGGAAAATATGACCAATAGGGAGAAGATAAATGATGAACAGAATTGGACCAAGGACTGAACCTTGGGGGACACCAGAAGAGATGGACGATGGCAGGGATGTGTATGATTTTAACTGGATGAATTGGGAGCGATCAGAAAGGTAGGATGTGAACCAGTTTAAAACAGTACCAGAAAAACCGAGAGATGCCAGTCTATGGAGGAGGATGGGGGTGAGAAATGGTATCAAAGGCTGCAGTCAGGTCAAGAAGGATGAGGATGGAGAGGAGTCCAGAGTCTGCTGACATTAACAAGTCATTTGTGATTTTAAGAAGGGCCGTTTCAGTGCTGTGGTGAGGACGGAAACCGGACTGGAACTCTTCATAAATGTTATTAGAGGAGAGGTAGGAGTGGACTTGGGCTGCTACTGATTTTTCCAAAATTTTAGACAGAAATGGCAGGTTGGAGATGGGACGAAGGTTGTTTAGATTGTTGGGATCCAGACCAGGCTTCTTGAGTATAGGGGTAATGGCAGCTGTTTTTAGGAGTGAGGGGACTAGACCAGTAGTGAGGGAGGAGTGAATGATATGAGTAATAAGAGGTGCAAGTGAGGACAGAGATGCTTTGACGAGAATGGTTGGAAGGGGATCTAGACGACAGGTAGATGATTTGGATTTGCTTATCAGTTTAGAAATAGCAGTGATGGAGGGAAGAGTAAATGCAGAAAAGGAGAAGGTAGGAGACACAAGAGGAAATGTTGATAAAGGATTGTGAGAGATCATTGGGACGAGCTGTTGATGAATATTCTGAATTTTGGATGTAAAAAATGAAATCAAATTATCACAGAACGCAGGGGAGACCATGTGCGGGGGAAGGGAGTCCGGCGGTTGAGTGATGGTTTTCAGTAAGGAGAATAGGGCCTTAGTGTTGCCTTCATATGAACTGATCAAACTGGTGTAGTAGGTGGATTTGGCGTGTTTGCAGCAGTCCTTGTAATGAGTGATATGATTTTGGTACATTTCTTGATGAGCAGTTAAACCAGTTTTCCTAACGAGACGTTCCAACTGACGTCCTTGGCTTTAAGTTGTCTGAGAGCAGGAGTGAACCAGGGTGAAGAACGGGTAAATGTGACTGATCTGATTTTTAGGGGGGCCAAGTTATTGAGAAGACTCTGGAGACTGTTATTATAGTATGAAACAAGTTCATCAGGACTGGAGAGACTGTCAGGGTGGGGTAGAGAATTAATACCAGCTGAAAGAGCGTCCAGATTAATGTCCTTGATATTACGGAAGGAAATGTCACGGGAGGACTTGTTTTTTGAAAGAACCAGATTAACATCAAAAGAAATTAACATATGATCAGAGAAGGGAAGCACATCTGTTTTGCAACCGGTAGGAATAACACCTAAACAGCAAATTAAATCAAGGGTGCGTCCTCTTGAATGAGTTGGACCAGTGATAAACTGTTGAAGACCAAAACTGTTAAGACAAAACATAAAATCCCTGGTAAGGTTATTATTTACATTGTCCATGTGTATGTTAAAATCACCAAGAATTACTATATTGAGAGAGCATGAAGAAAGCTCAGCCAAAAAAACTGAAAATTCATTTATGAAGTTCTTGTTAGGCTTAGGTGGACGGTAAATTGCCGCCACAATTGTAGGAACAGGACCAGACAGCACTGAGACCATAGACTCAAACGAGGAGGAGGCAGGGACAGACACCGGTGAGACTCTCCACTGCTCGCGGAAAAACAGCACGAGACCACCTCCCCGGCCAGAGTCACGTGATTTGCAATTGTAAACAAACCCAGGCGGATTAGCTTCATTCAAAGAAACGTAGTCATTTGGCTATTGCCATGTTTCAGTCAAACATAAAAAATCCAACTCACGGTCGACGATGAGATCCTGGACGAGTTGCCCCTCACCAGTCAGCGAGCGGATATTCAGCTGGCCGAAACTTACGACAGTGTTGGTGTTGACAGCAGGGCTAGCCGACCTAGCCAGGCTGGCTAGCACACTGTGATCAGCAGTCCAACCGGTGTTCTGATGAGGGCGTCTAGATGCGGACCAAATAGACTTTATCTGGTTGGAGTTGTCTGAGTGGTAATTCCGACGAGAGCCCCGGTGGATGCATCTTCGCCGGGGAAAGACAACGATGTCCGGGTGGAGATGAAGCACAGATGGCGGCGGTCCAGCCTGCAGGAAACGGAGTCGGAGGACCTCTGCCTCCGAGTACTGGAGAATCCCGGTCACAGGGAGACTGATGAATGACAGGAAAACCCAGGCGAGCACAAGAGACAACATTATTACAATAATAATAATAATGCATCAGATTTATATAGCGCTTTATCATAGACACTCAAAGACGCTTTACAAGTAGATACATTATTCATTCACTCCAGACAGACAATGGTAGTGGCAAGCTACTACTGTAGCTACAGCTGCCCTGGGGCAGGCTGACGGAAACGTGGCTGCCAATCCGCACCAACGGCCTCTCCGGTCACCACCGAACATTTATACACATTCATACCCAGTGTTATGGACACTGGAGGCAAGGTGGGTAAAGTGTCTTGCCCAGGGACACAACGGCAGGATATCTGGGGAGAGCGAGATTCGAACCGCCAACCATCCGGTTATTGGACGACCCGCTCTACCTCCTGAGCCACTGCCATCCCAAAGGTCCCAGGGTTGTTTAGTAGTTGGTCAAAGTGGTCTGCAAATCTGTCCAGGATCTTGTCTTTCTCCTGCAAAACCGTTTCACCATCCATAGCCTTTAGTTGGATCAGTCCTCTTGGTTTAGGGCCATAGATTTCTCTCAAACCTGTGAAGAATGTTTTCATGTCCTTCCTGTCTGCTGCAGTTTGAAGTTTCTCCACTTTTTCATCCCACCAGTTGGACTTCATCTCTCTGGTGTACTTCTGTAGCTCACTCTGTGTCATAACCCGAGTGTCGGTTCTGTCCACACTCGGGTCTCATATCATATTTCCCTGGCTTTGGCAGCAGAGGATTCCTTCCAGCTCCTCGGGCTCTTATTGTGAAGGCGGCTGGGGGAGCTCCCTGCTGTCAAAGTCAGCTGCTGCGCTGCTGTCATTGCGAGCAGCTGCGCCGCATTGGGGTCATTAGCCGCCAGAGATAAAAGCTGGTGCTGAATGTCCTCCAATGCGGCAGTCTCTGTTGTGTTCCTTTTATGCTCTGTTATGTTCCTGTTCTCCTTGCTCATCGTGGTTAACGGACTTGGGAATCCCCTGTTACCCGCCTGTTAACGGTCCTGTTTGTAAGGTACGTTCAGTGTGACTAACCTTCATCGTTATTCGTCTGGCGCATCGGGCGCTCCCCGGCTCAGACGTGCTCATTCCTTGTGTGTATTCCTATGCCTGTCTAATCCTGCACTGTAAATAAACATCACTGCAAACTCACTGGTGACTGAGGCGTCTTGTGATGGTCCGTGAGGGCCATCGTGACAGTAGACTGCCACCAAACGCCCGGAGATGAGGCGTTGTATCGAGACGCCATTCACCGTGCAGTTTGCAGTAGTGGACTGTTTGTTCCTACCTGTCTGAGTGTCTGCAGCTGGGAGTATGACGTCATCCAGGAGCCGTAGCGGGTGCCTGGGCAGGCAGCTAGCAGAAGCTCTGGAAGATATTGACAACACCATCTTTTCCGCTACGCTGTGGGACGCTCCCAGCGACATGCTAAGACATTTGGACTACACTGAGGAATTTCTGCTCAATCTCCCCCTCGAGCTTGACGGTCACCCGGGGGTGATGGCGAGGTGGGAGGAACTCGCCGCCCAACGCGAGTCGCTTCGTGGGCTGGAGGAGAGGAGCAGGAAGCAAGGGAGAAAGCATCCACGCTCTCTGCGTCGTTGTTCCGTCCCCGTCCCGGAGAAGAACCAGGAGTACGCACCGTCTTGGGTCCGACGATGACGTCGGCGTAACGACGCGGGCTCTCCTCAGCAGAATCCTCAGCTGAAACCCCGTCTGGATGCTGTTCCGGGTCGCCGCAAGGGCTCAACCCCCCACACAGCTGTTACTCCTGCGCCTCGTCAGAGGGGAATCCCCGCAGCTTCGTCTTTTCCCGGGCCCTCGCCTGCTGTCCCGTCAGCGCTCCATGCCCGACTGACCCCGGCTGTTGCCCCCTCCTCCTCGTCGCCTATCCTGGCTGCTGTGTGTCTCGGGAGTTCTGTTTTGGCGAGCCCCATCCCGGAACCGTCTCAAGTGGCCTCACCTCGTCTTCCCAGAGGGCCCTCTGTCGCCATCCAGCGGGGAAAGGGAGGAACGACGTCCCCCACAGCGGGAACCATCTTACCCTCAGGAGAAAGGCAAGTGCATGATAATTTCTCTCATTTTGATATTGTTTTGCCTTGTCTGACTCCTGGGGGTGGAGTTCGGGGTATGCAGCCCCCCAAGCTCCCTCCACCTGCTGTGGATGAAAGTATTAACCCTGCTTCCTCTGTGTCTCCCTCCGCTGAGCGGTCCTCGACGCCAGGCCAACGTCGCTGGATGAGGAGGGGGCCTGCAGTTCTGGAGAGCCTGGTTCTGGTTCCGCAGCCACGCCGTGGGCAGAGGAGGAGAGCGGACTGCAGCGTGGAGCCATCGCCGATGAGAAAGCGTCCCCGGGGTTCCATGGAGGAGCGGTCCGGTCCAGCGGGTCGAGGTTCTCCTGCCACCACGCCATGCGGGCCATCGGCGTGGACATCGTTGCCGGAGGACTCTCAAGCTGCGCACACCATCACGCCAGCTGCGGAGCCCGACGCAGCTGAGTGGGAGCCTGAGGACGACCTCCTGACATCTGAGCCCGGATCTTCGCAGTCCTGGACGGCGTCAGAACCCGAGCTCAGGCAAGTGCTCTGTTTTATCGTTCTTCTTCACCTCTTAGAGCATTTCTGCCTGTCTCAAGGGGAGATGAGCCAGGTGCAGCCGCCTGCTGCGTCCGAGCTTATCTCGCCGGGTTCTGGCGCTGCCAGTGATCCTGATCCCGGGTTTTCTCTCTCTTTTGAGCCTTCTCCCAGGGTCGCCAGCGAGGGGCTGCTCTCGCCTGCTGCGCCAGAGGTTCCGGTTTCGGGGTTGGAGGTCGAGTCTGGTGCCACGCTGACCCAGTCGGGGTCCGTTGCGGGTTCGGTTCCGGAGGCCCAATCGGGGTCCACCGTGGGTTCGGTTCCAGAGGCCCAATCGGGGTCCGACGTGAGTGCTGCACCAGCAGGTCCTGGATTAGGTGAGGGAGCTGCAGATCCCCGGCCACTGGATGCTGGACAGGCTCATTCCCCTCGTCACCCTCATCACCACCGTCATCCTCCTCGTCTCCCTGAGGAGCGCTACCCATCTCCACCTGGGGCCGTTGGGGTCCCGAACGCTCCGCCCAATTTCCCCTCGTCTCTCCCCTTTTCAGCGGGACCGCCGGCTGCTTCTTTCCAACGGTTCTGGTGGGCTGGTGTTGCGGGGCGGCCGCCTGAAGGACTGTCTTGCTGGTTTGGTTCTCTGGGCCGGCCCCCCGACATTTTTGACTTCCTGTGTGGCGATCTGCTCCGGCCGCCTGAAACTCTCTGCTTCCGAGCATGGGACTGGGGTAGGCCGCCCGAACTGTCGTCTTTTCCCCTCCCTGTTCTGTGGCCTTTTGATGCCGGACAACCCCCCGAACCTTTTGCCCCCATCCCTCCGGGTCAGGACTGCACCCTCCCCGGGTTTCTGATTTCGTTTGTGGGACTGTTGGGGTGTGCGGGGGGGGGGGGGATTGATTTGTGTTTTTGTGGCTCTCTACTTTGTTTCTGTGTTTGATGGTTCTTTTCCCTCCACCTTATGTTAATGTGTTTTTTGCCAATAGGTGTACTGCCTATTTTAACTCTGTTCTTGTCACCCACATTCAAGGGAGTATGGTTTTTTTTTTTCTGTCTCTACTGCCTTGTTAGTCTTGTCATTTGCTTGTCCTTTTTTTGTCTCTCTCCCTCCTGCCAGTGCCCCATCCACCCACCCTAGGGGGGGTGGGGGGGGGGCTTGGGTGTTACTCGGCCCTCTCAGAGCTCGGCCTCGAGGGGGAGGTACTGTCATAACCCGAGTGTTGGTTCTGTCCACACTCGGGTCTCATATCATATTTCCCTGGTTTTGGCAGCAGAGGATTCCTTCCAGCTCCTCGGGCTCTTATTGTGAAGGCGGCCGGGGGAGCTCCCTGCTGTCAAAGTCAGCTGCTGCGCTGCTGTCATTGCGAGCAGCTGCGCCGCATTGGGGTCATTAGCGGCCAGAGATAAAAGCTGGTGCTGAATGTCCTCCAATGCGGCAGTCTCTGTTGTGTTCCTTTTATGCTCTGTTATGTTCCTGTTCTCCTTGCTCATCGTGGTTAACAGACTTGGGAATCCCCTGTTACCCGCCTGTTAACGGTCCTGTTTGTAAGGTACGTTCAGTGTGACTAACCTTCATCGTTATTCGTCTGGCGCATCGGGCGCTCCCCGGCTCAGACGTGCTCATTCCTTGTGTGTATTCCTATGCCTGTCTAATCCTGCACTGTAAATAAACATCACTGCAAACTCACTGGTGACTGAGGCGTCTTGTGATGGTCCGTGAAGGCCATCGTGACACTCTGAGCCTTTGAGTATTTCTTCTTCTTCGACCTTGTGTTACACTGTAGGTTTTCCTGCCTAGCTGTATTCCTCACTTCTAGTAGTTTCTTCATGTACTAGTACTTTCATCATGCTCATCAAACCAATCTTGATGTTTCCTCTCAGGGTAGCCTAATACATCACTCGCAGTCTGATACACCGTATCCTTCAGTGTTGCCCATTTCTCTTCTATGTCATTCTCTGAGTTTTTGCTGTCCCAGTCTTTCAAGTTTTCATCCATTTCCTGTGTAAGTTCTTCCTGCTTCTTTTGGCCTTTCAGTGCACTAGTGTTTAGCTTCCGTGGTGGCTTCACACCCGTCCTGCAGTGCTGTTTTCATCTGCAAATCCTTAATCTAGATCTCAGCATAACATGATCAGTGCCACAGTCCGCATCTCTCATTGCTCTGGTGTCCAATACATCCCTTCTGTCTCTCTGCCTGACTATGATGTAGTCTAATAAGTGCCAGTGCTTGGATCTTGGGTGCATCCATGTCTTCTTGTGTGTGTGTCCTTGTGCTTAAATAGAGTGTTGGTTATCACAAGGTTGTACTCTGAACACAGTGCAAGTAGAAGTTCTCCATTAGCATTGTACTTGCCTACTCCATGACTGCCTAGCACTCCTTTGCATTTCTCGGTGTCTGAACCAACTCTGGCATTAAAATCTTCAACGAGTATCAGCCTGTCATCAGTCGGTACACGCCTGATAGTCTCACGTAAATCACTGTAGAACTCTTCCTTCACCTCCTCTGTGTTGGTCATTGTTGGGGCATATACACTGATGAGTGTGGCATACATCTTCCGCTGTAGTGGGAGTCTCATAGTCATTATCCTGTCATTGATTGGCACCAGTTCCTCATCAAGCATTGCTGCTATCTCCTTTCTAACTGCAAAGCCCACTCCTGCTTCTCTCCTTTCTTGAGTTGATTTCCCACTCCAAAAGAAGATGTACCCATGGTCTTCCAAGCCGTCATATCCAGACAATCTTGTTTCACTAAGTGCAGCTATGTCTACAATGTACCTGTTCATTTCCAGGGCCTCAAGCGCGGTCTGTCTTTCTGGGTGCTGTGATGTTGTTCTGTCCAACAGAGTGCGTACATTCCATTCTGCTACACACAAGGTTGCGGTTTTCCTCTTCTTTTGTCTTCCTGCTCCTAGCTTACTTTTCGCTGCCTGTCAGAGTGTGAACAGATCAGCGCGGACCTTGTAAGCCCGGGCAGCGTCCGAGCTGGTATGAGTTGTTTTCTGATTGACCATTTCATGAAACTGCTTGCAAAGTATTTGAGTATTGCTAGCTTTTGCTGGACTAGCAGCACATTCTTGGCAGATAAAGGTAATATCAGTGGCAAGGACAAGCCAAGACAAACTGACTCCAGTATCTGTTGCAGTGACTGACCAGATGATAGGTTTGTTTATCTCTGCTCTTTGTGTAGTGCATGTCACAATGCACCGACTGGCACAGTCCACCACAGACCTTGTGACAGATGTGTTTATCTGCCAGGATGTCCTGTCTCACCCTGTGTAACTGGGAGTGGTCCACCACAGACCTGTGACAGATGTTGTTTTTAGTTCTGCCAGGATGCCCTGTTTCACCCTCCACACCCTCGGAAGGGCGGGGATGCCGGTTGAGTCGCCGACGGCCCAACCCCCAACCCATGAGACAGGTAGTACCGGTTTTCATGGTTATCCGGTAGCAAGCAAGCCAATGCCTGACCTGACAAAAGAATGGTATATACAGGTTTTGGATAAAGCATATGCTGCCATCCAAGCAACATGTTTTTCAGGGACGTCCTTGCTTATTTCAGCAAGGTAGTACCAAACCACATTCTACATGTGTTACAACGGTGTGGCTTTGTAGTAAGAGTGCAGGTACTAGACTGGCCTGCCTGCAGTCCAGATCTTTCTCCCATTGAAAATGTGTGGCTCATTATGAAGTGCAAAATACGTCAATGGAGACCCCGGACTGTTGAGCAACTGAAGTTGTACATCAGGGAAGAATGGGAAAGAAATTCACCTGCAAAGCTTCAACAATTAGTGTCCTCAGTTCTTAAATGCTTTTTGTGTGTTGTTCAAAGGTAAGGTTATGTAAATCAGTGGTAAACATGCCCCTGTCCCAGCTTTTTTGGAATGTGTTGCAGGCATCAAATTCAAAGTGAGTGTTTATCAATTTGAACATTAAGGGGCAGAATTACTAAGGCAGTGCAAATTAGCAAGTGCGCAATTTAGACAGAGCGCCTAAGGGAGTAGCTAATTTTGGCCAGTGATCTACTAACAACACGCAAAATTATGAACATACAGTGGTGTGAAAAAATGTTTGCTCCCTTCCTGATTTCTCATTTTTTGTATGTTTGTCACGCTTAAATGTTTCAGATCATCAAACAAATTTAAATATTAGACAAAGAAAACACAAGTAAACAGAAAATGCAGTTTTGAAATGAAGGTGTTTATGATTAAGGGGAAAAAAATCCAAACCTACATGGCCCTGTGTGAAAAAGTGATTGCCCCCTAAACCTAATAACTGGTTGGGCCACCCTTAGCAGCAGCAACTGCAATCAAGCATTTGTGATAACTGGCAATAAGTCTTTTACAGCACTGTGGAGGAATTTTGGCCCACTCATCTTTGCAGAATTGTTATAATTCAGCCACACTGGAGGGTTTTCAAGCATGAACTGCTTTTTTAAGGTCATGCCACAGCATTTCAATCAGATTCAGGTCAGGACTTTGACTAGGCCACTCAAAAGTCTTCATTTTGTTTTTCTTAAGCCATTCAGAGGTGGACTAGCTGGTGTGTTCTGGATCATTGTCCTGCTGCAGAACCCAAGTGCACTTCAGCTTGAGTTCACGAACAGATGGCCAGACATTCTCCTTCAGCATTTTTTGGTAGACAGCAGAATTCATGGTTCCATTTACCACAGCAAGTCTTCCAGGTCCTGAAGCAGCAAAACAGTCCCAGACCATCACACTACCACCACCATATTTTACTGTTGGTATGATGTTCCTTTTCTGAAATGCTGTGTTACTTTTACGCCAGATGTAATGGGACACACACCTTCCAAAAAGTTCAACTTTTGTCTCGTCAGTCCACAGAGTATTTTCTAAAATGACTTGGGGATCATCAAGATGTTTTCTGGCAAAACTGAGACGAGCCTTTATGTTCTTTTTGCTCAGCAGTGGTTTTCGTCTTGGAACTCTGCCATGCAGGCCATTTTTGCCCAGTCTCTTTGTTATGGTGGAGTCATGAACACCGACCTTAACTGAGGCAAGTGAGACCCGCAGTTCTTTGGATGTTGTTATGGGGTCTTTTGTGACCTCTTGGATGAGTCGTTGCTGTGCTCTTGGGGTAATTTTGGTTGGCTGGCCGCTCCTGGGAAGATTCACCACTGTTCCATGTTTTTGCCATTTGTGGATAATGGCTCTCACTGTGGTTCGCTGGAGTCCCAAAACTTGAGAAATGGCTAGAAAATTGAACTCAGCTTTCCAAAGATGTGATAAACCACATTTAATTTATGTTTTAACAGGGGGGCATTCACTTTTTCACACAGGGCCATGTAGGTTTGGATTTTTTTTACCCTTAATAATAAACACCTTCAATTAAAAACTGCATTTTGTATTTACTTCTGTTATCTTTGTCTAATATTTAAATTTGTTTGATGATCTGAAACATTTAAGTGTGACAAACATACAAAAAAAAAAAGAGAGAAATCGGGAAAGGGGCTAACACTTTTTCACACCACTGTAGATGCAGCCACTTCATTTCAATAATGACCACTCATCCACCAAGAGCACCACAAAATTGCACACAGGCACACCTGATGAGGAAGTGGGTCATCAACACAGCCAGTTCAGAGGAGCATATAGTTTTTTTATAAGCTTTTTTTAAGGTTTTGCTTAAGCACAAACCCCAATAAAATAGTTTATTTTGTTTGTCATATATCAAAGTTTTGATTTTCATTTCACATGGCAGACTCCTTTGTTTAAATTAAGGACTACTCATGAATAAATTGATTATTGACCAATGTGTTTATTTTACTCGCAGAAGAACCGTCAAGATGGTCTGATGGACACTCTGGGGTTTTATTATGTGAATAACTTTGTTTTAACAAAATCTACAGGTCTCCCAGTCCATGACTTTTCATAAATACTGTATGTGTGTTTTATCTTTTCTGAAGTCTGGAGCATAATAGAATTAAACACACATGATTTCACTTATTTCTCGGACAGCCACAGCAGAGCCTGCTGTCACTGAGTTACTACGATGTTGCAATGTCAGGGGACGTTATGGATCTGTGCTTTTTTTGTCCACTACAGGTAGGAAGGGCTGTACTATTTTATGGATACAAATTCATTGTTTAGGAAAGCTTTTTCATTGTATTTTTATTTATTTGACCACTATTTTACCAAGTAAAGTATTTGAGAGCAATCTTCACCAGGGATGTCCTGGTGTGTCATTGTATTTTTTTTTTTTTTTTTTTTTGTTACTTATTTGTACCCGTAGCTAGATTTGGTTTGCAGTCTGGTGACAAGCCACCGGCTGCCGGTCGCTGTGTGCGCGAGCGCCCTAAACCTACATGTTTTTGGTATGCGGGAGGAAACCGGAGAAATCCCGGAGTAAACCCACGCAACACGGGGAGAACATGCAAACTCCACACAGCTCACTGTTGGTCGGGGGCTGGGATCGAACCCACGATCTCATGATCCCCGCGATCCCCCGGCCGAGGGTAAAACTGTGCTTCCACAGTGCTAAACCACTGCGCCACCGTGCAGCCCATGTACTTAATGTTTGCTTTTATTCTTGTTCTTAATCCTATTTGTGTAGAAATTTTGCCCCGAGACATAAAGTGTGTTATAAATGAAATAAATTATTATTATTATTATTATTATTATTATTATTAGGCTATATATAAACAAATGCAATAAAAAAAATCCTCTGCCTGCTGATGTCCAGTTCAGCACAACACCGATCTCTGTGAGATTGTTTCTGTTCATATTAATCTGTTCTGTTATGCCAGATCAAGTAACGCGCAGGGAGAAGCTTCTGTCTTTTTGGCCATGCACCCTCAGTTCTTGCTGGTGTCTCCTGGCACCAGCGACCGCTGTCATCAGGCGCAGATGAATTAAGACAAGCTTTTTTGGGGCGTTAAATCCTGGCGCATTTACCAGGAGGTTGACAACCACAAACCTTAGTAAATCACCTTGTGCCAGTCATTTAAATACTCCCCTCCCTCAAATTTGCGCTTTGACATGACAACTACCACAAATACATATGCAACGAGGCCAGGCGCACAGTTAACATAGTCCACGTCTTTCCACCACTAATTTTGCCCTGCGCCCTTTAGTAAATCTCAACAGTAGTTTTTTAATGCCAAAACAGGGTTTTGCGATGGCGCAGCACGCTAGTAAATCTGCCCCTATATATCTTGTTTTTGTAATGTATTCAGTTGAATATATAACTTGAAAAGGATTTGCAAATCATTGTATTCTGTTTTTATGTTTTACACAATGTCCCAGTGTCATTGGAATTGGGGTTTGTATAAAAATATACTTCACTGAACCTTAAAAAAAATAATTTTTTATAGCTTTCAAAAAAACCATATTTTGTCTATTACAATACTGAAATATTTAACTGAACGAATCTCCCGTTAACAGTGTCAGAAATTGTTGGATACGCCTGATAACAAGTCAGCTCTGATGATTCATTCAAGTGCTTTAATAGATCTAAGATTAGAAGCGAGTGTCTCCTCAACAAATCTCCTCCTGTGTTACTAAATTGAGAGCTAATATTTATCCTCTGTGAATGACAGGACATATAGAAGGGTGGCTCAAGGGCCCATTAAATCCATACATGTCATGATCGGCCATGTGTTACACTAAAACTTTCAACAAAACCCGTTGCTGACAAACACTTTGATAGAGGCAGCACAGAGCAGTAAATTTAAGAGGCAGGGTCACTGAACTCTTTAGAGATAGAGGTGAAATGTCAAAAATTGATTCTTTTAGTGGATGCAATTTGTTTTGATAAAGTGTCAGCCTTTTTATTGTTGGTCTGTTTGAATGTGTAGTGTTGTGTTAAGGTTTGGGATTCAACGTGCTCACTGCTTGAAAAATGCTGTGTAAAATTACAGGATGAAAAGAGATTTTGTGGTAGTCTGCATTCATTTTAGCAAGGTTAAGAGGTCTCGTCTTATAGGATGATGCACAGTTGTTGAGAGAATTACCCCTTAAGTGAATTTCTGCTCCACATTATTATTTTCCAAGTCTAAAAAAGTATTTATGTATGTATTGTCAGTGCAATTTAACTTTTGGGGTGA
The DNA here is from genome assembly GCA_020510985.1 of Pholidichthys leucotaenia. NCBI lineage: Eukaryota > Metazoa > Chordata > Actinopteri > Cichliformes > Pholidichthyidae > Pholidichthys > Pholidichthys leucotaenia. The sequence continues at coordinate 56,042,641 of CM035843.1, read as the reverse complement.
ATTCTATTTTTAAAAAGGATATATGGATAAACTAATATTCAGTATCAGTTTTCACTTTGGCTGAGTACTGTCCAGTCAGCACTTTTATTGTCACTATATGCTGCAACACAAGCCCTTTAGTTTCAAATATTGACACATGACAACAAGCAGTTACTGTTGAAACCTCACAAATCTCACCTATTACTGCCCACCTTTGTTGAGAGTAGTAGCAAGTTACATTTACTCAGGTAGCATTTTCACAAAATTGTACTTTACTGAGTAGTTTTGTGGGTGTACTTTTTCTGTTGAGTACATTTTTGAAGAACAATCTGTACTTTTACTCAAGTACATTTGATCATACAATTTGGGCCTTGTTTACTATGGTCTAATCAGGTGCCCATGGGTTATTGCAGATTGCTATTACCAAGGAGGGCATATCGGTTTTTCATCAAGGAAGTGGATGTGCTTGTGGGCAATGTGAAAATGCACAAGAACATCATTTACGGGAGTGTCACTGTTCCAGTTTTTTCAAGGTGAAGCATGCGTGGGGTGAAGTAGCAGCAAGTGTGTCCTTGTTTTCTGGCACTCACAAATTTTTAAAATGTGCCACTTATAGTGACTAATAATGGACCACTGACTTTAGATGTGGTTTTTGCTGATCAAAAAAGCACAGTGTTGTTAGTTTAAGGGTGCATCCCAATTCACCCCTTCACCCTACCCCTCCATTTTGCGCATTGACAGTGAATGCGCAAAACGGAGGGGTAGGGCAAAGGGATGAATTTGGACGCACCCTGATTATTGATTCCCTTCCACAGCATGTGGGACACCATGTGGTGTATAGGAGTGGTAACTAACTCTGTTTCTAAGGCCCTAGGCCACATAGCTAATCTATTAAGTAGTGAAGCTACAGTGGTGGTGGTGGGGGTCAATCCTCTGGTAGCTGTGTATGTTAACTTTCCTTTCCCCATCCTGTTATGCTGTTCACCAAGCTTGAAGGCAGAAAGTACAACTTTTGCCTTTGGTATGACCTAGCTGGGATGTGAACACACAACCTCCCAGCTGTAGGGCAGATGCTCTACCACTAGGCCACCACTCCTGTACAATGTTATTACCCTACCGTAAACTAGCAATTCACTGACTTTGCACCCAGATGCATCCCTTTTAAGAGACACCATTCCTATGAGTGCAAAACACAAGCAGTTATTTCTTATTTCACAAAGTGTGAGAATGGGCAATACACCGCCATAAATTACCAAAACTACTGGCGGAAAGTGCAAAATGTATGCTTTAGATTGTCGTAATAGGGCCATTTGAATGAAGTTTGATTTCACTGATTTGAATTGAGGGCACATCCAGTTTTTCTCTCACTGACAGACACTACTTCAACTCTGAAGCAGCTACAGTAACTGACAAAAACAGATTCACAATATACTGAAATCTGGATTTATAATCTCATTCAGTTATATTGAAACAGAGCTGTGGTATAATTCAGTTTGCAACATACACACCATACAGATACTTGTCCCCTGTTTTTCAAAAGAAAGTTGTGGTCAACAAGATACAGTCGCTATTCATGAATTTGCTGTACAGAGAGAAATGCACTTGTTTTCACTGTGATGACTGCATCTTGAGTAATTTTTTGTAAATTCATTCATTCATTCATCCGCTTAATCCTTTTCGGGTCACGGGGGGGCTGGAGCCTATCCCAGCATCTTTGGGCGAGAGGCAGGGTACACCCTGGACAAATCGCCAGTCCATCGCAGGGCCACCACAGAGAGACAGACAACCATTCACTCTCACAGTCACACCTAAGGACAATTTAGAATCCCCAGTTTTGATGCCAGTTAACCTAACTTGCATGTTTTTGGCATGTGGGAGGAAACCGGAGAAATCCCGGAGTAAACCCACGCAGACACAGGGAGAACATACATATTTTCGTTTAATTGAAATCACTGTTCAAATCATTGTTCTTGTATTCTCCTCCTGCTCCTGAAATATTTAATGATAATTTTGGAATAGTAATTATTGTTTTACTGTCTACTGTTTCATAATATGATAACATTAGAACTTAAATGTGGCTGTTTCCATTTTATTTTCCTTTATAAAACTCCTTTATAAAAACTTTATAATTTGTTTATCAGTTAAAAAAAAAAAAACAGCAACAACTGATCAGTTATTTACTGCTGAAATAACTTTTTTCCTCTTACCCACCTAACTTTTTGGTGACTACTCTTACTTATGCTTGAATATTTAATATCATAAGGTAGCACTACTTTTACTTGAGCACAGTTTTTGGTTATTTGCCCAAATCCATGATTTTTTTTCCAACCATAATCAACTAACTTTAGTGCTTAAACCAAACAACCTAAAAACAGAGTTAAAGTGAAAAGTTAAATCAGAATGTGCAACTTGAAAATAACACAGGGTGTAAATTAGCATTTTCTGTGTGACCTGCATAACACATCACCACCAGCCCTCTAAATTCTGGAGGACTTTGTGGCTCTTTTAAAATGGGTTTCACTCCTCATCATCAGTAGCTCCATTTCCTCTGTAGGAACTCGGAACAAGGGGCAGGAATAGAGGCAAAAAAGAAAAGAAAACCACGTCAATCACGCAAATATAAAGACTGGAAAACATGGGAAATAATTACACAGTTGCTTCTTTAATCTATGTAAAAGTTTTTCTTTTCAATTTTTTGGCTGACCTGCTGTTTAAAGGGGTCACTGGCTGCACTTTTTCCACATTTTAATAGCTCACACATGTCTTAATGAAGAGTTTATGACATTTTTTGTTCACATTTTCTTTAATTTTTTTAATTATTGAAGCAAATTTGTTTTGTATTTTTCCTGGCTTTCTTGAAATGCCCTGATTTAAAGCCTATCACTTTAAGAAACATCCTTCAGCTGTTCAACTCCGCCCTCACTCTTACGTCAGTTAGCGATTAGCTGACTAGCTCTTAGCCTCCTTCTAGCTTGGATGAGCAATGCTGGTTCACTGATCCACAGTTGATTGTGTATCTCATGTCATTCTCGCCCATCTCCCAACAACCTTGCCAGGATGCCACAACAAATTGCCAGCACCGCGTGCCAGGTGACCCGCCAATTGCTGCAACCTGAGGTTGCTGGCCGACCTGCCGAGCCACGTGATCTCAAAGGGCAGTGTCTTGCTCCGTGGAACTCCGCTTCTCTCCCACGGCCAGCTGGGGGATGCCTCATCACGGAGCGGCTCCCCTACGTTGCCTGTGAGAGTAGAGCAGGGTCACGGAGGATGATGGGAGAGCTGGCCGTAAGAGCCAGCAGTTTCAGGTCACAACGTAGGCAGTTGTCACGACCGGCGCGCCAGCAACCTGCTGCGGAATCACAGTGAAACCACTGGGAGATGGGTTGGAGCGACGTGAGGTATATTGTGGACGGTGGACTGGTGAACCAGGTGTTAACAGGGATGGTTATTAGGGTGACTAAGATCTGAAGAAAATCACAATATAAGCCATGTTTGGTTTGAGCTTCCTGGTACCAGTGTTAGCTTGAGGGCTAATAGCTCAGGAGCTACCTTTAGCACCCCTTCCATCTACCTGACATACAGCTAGGTGGGCCAATAATAGTGCAGTGGGCGAATGTCAAGGATGGCGGTGGGTTGGCTTTTTCTAATTGTGACGTACAGTGATCCCTCGCTACTTCGCGCTTCACCTTTCGCGCCCTCAGTGCATCGCGGATTTTTCAAAAATATTCATCAAAAATTCAAAATTGAGAAATAATGGGCGGGCGCTAGCAGAAGGCAGGGAGACTACATTAGACCATCAGGTGTCAACACGGAGAGCCGCACAACTCTCTGTTCGCTGTTGTCGTGTTGGCTCGGCTCGGAAATCTCGCAGGCTGATTGGCCGAGACGTTTCACCCCGCAAGCTGATTGGCCGAGACGTTTCACCCACCTCCTCTCCCTGCTGAGCACCCATGAAGGGAAGAAAGACCGCATTCATTGCTTTTTATCGCTCGTGTTACGTAGTCTCGCCGCGTGGAACTTTTTGCTGTTCTCTTGTGCCATTTTGTGCGAAATAGTCTTCCCGTCGAGGCACTACGCCGCCTCCTGCAGCTTCAGCTCTATCGGAAGCTGCCCTCGATGATCCTGCGCCTCCAGCATCACACGATGAGGCGTCACCTGAGGAGCAGTAAAGCTCTCATTAACCTGTGCAGTAAATCATTTTCATCTTGAGTTACGTATCTTGTTATAAGAATAAAAGAGTTCTTAAAACATATTTATGTACACTTTGTTTACATCTACGTATGTATGTACACGTACACACACACACACGTATCATATGAGAGAGAGAGAGTGAGAGAATGAACGTACGTATTATTTATGGATGACGTCATTAGGGGTGACGCTACTTCGCGGTTTTTCACTTTTCGCGGTCGGTTCTGGAACCCATTAACCGCGATAAGTGAGGGATCACTGTATACGATTGAGATGGAAGAGTTTCTGGCCTTTCTGGGAGATAAAAATGAGATAAAAGATGTGTGTGCTTTTTTAAGAGAATTGACTGTTTTGAAAATTTTTTGATAATTAGATGACCAGTAGACTCATTTCAGGCAGTTAAAACCTACAAACACACCATTTTTCAGTCAATGACCCCTTTAAGTTCTAAACATTTCTGTGATTTTACCACCTTTGGCTGTGTATGTGGTAAGGGCTTTTCAGCTTCCCCTTCTGCTCCTCCTTTCAAACATTTGTTCAGGCACTTTGGCTCCTTTTGGGCCAGTCCACTGGGAATTACCCCGCCCGGTCATGTGGTGTGCCCCTTCACTGTACCCAGGTCTTCTTGTCCTCTCTATGTAGCTGCTTGTGCTGTATAATCATTCTGAATCTACCCCTTCACAATCATGGCAGCATTAGGTTTAGATTTTTTAGATATTATACCTGCACTATGATCTTTTAATGGTCATTTTTTTGCATTTCTTGTTGGCTCCTGTTTTATTTACATCATGACACTGAGTTACATCCAATCAGCACTGAGTAAATCCCAAACTAGTAGCCTGGCAGCTCCATCTTCTACGTCTTTTGTCCAGTATATCCACTATCCCTCCTTTGCACATGTCCAAACCATCTCAGTGTTGCCTCTCTTCCTTGGTCTCAACCTGAGCTGCCCCTCTGATGTACTCATTTTTAATTCTGTCCCTCCTAGTCACTCCCAATGAAAATTTTAGCATCTTCAATTCTGCCACCTCCAGCTCCACCTCCTTCCTTTTTGTCAGTGCCACAGTCTCCAAACCATACATCATGGGCAGCACGGTGTTACAGTGGTTAGCACTGTTGCCTAACAGCTAGAAGGTTCCAGGTTTGAATCTCCAGGCTGGCAGGGGTAAGAACCTTTCTGTGTGGAGTTTGCATGTTCTTCCTGTGCTGTGTGGGTTTACACTGGGAGCTCCAGTTTCCTCCCTCAATTCAGAGACATGCATGTTAGGTTAACTGGTCATTCTAAAATGTCCCTAGGTATCTGTCTCCCATAGGCCCTTATAATAGTTAGTACTGGTGGCACACTTTGAGTGGTCTTTGAGACTAGAGACAGCACTATATACGTACTGTAAGTACAGGTCCCTTATCATAAGCCGGTCTCACAACTGTCTTGTAAATCTTCCCTTTCACTCTAGCTGCTATCCTTCTGTCACAAATCACCCGACACTTGTCTCCACCCTGCCTGCACGTCTTTTCTTCACCTCACTTGTGCATTTTCCATTGCTTTGGACAGTTGACCACAGGTATTTAATCTCATCTACCTTCACTACCTCTACTCCTTGCATCAACACCGTTCCAGGTGCATCCCATTATCCATCCATCCATCCATCTTCTTCCGCTTAATCCTTTTCGGGTCGTGGGGGGACTGGAGCCTATACCAGCATCTTTTGGGCTAGAGACAGGGTACACCCTGGACAGATCGCCAGTCCATCGCAGGGCTAATACAGAGAGACAGACAACCATTCACTCTCACAGTCATACCTAAGGACAAGTTAGAATCCCCAGTTGATGCCAATTAACCTAACTTGCATGTTTTTGGCATGTGGGAGGAAACCGGAGTAAACCCACGCAGACACGGGGAGAACATGCAAACTCCACACAGATCACTGTCGGTCAGGGCCTGGGATTGAACTCAGGATCCCCCAGCCAAGGGTGAGTTGCTGTGCTGCCGCAGTGCTAACCAATCCGCCACCGCACTGCCCGCATCCCACTATTATTATTATTATTATTATTATCTGTATTTTGTATACTTTATTAATCCCAGAGGGAAATTCAGGGCATCCATCTGGATGGATGAGGCAGCCACGGTATGGCGCCAATCCCTTCAGCATTCACACACACATTCACACCTAGGGCCACTTTAGAGCCTCCAATTAACCTAACTTGCATGTTTTTGGCCTGTGGGAGGAAACCGGAGCACCCAGGGAAAACCCACGCAGACACGGGGAGAACATGTAAACTCCACACAGAAGGGTCAGGGAGTGGGGCTGCATTAAATTAGAATATTACACTGGTCAACACCAAATTTATTGTCTAAGGGTTTTTTTTTAGCTGATTTAGGACACTTTTGATGTGCTGAATCCAAAAATCACATTGGTTTTGTTCAGTCAGGTAAACTTTTTGAAGTATGGCCACATGTTGTTTTTTACGTTTTTGTTTACATGTATGGGTATTTTCGCTTTATATGATGCAAAATTCTTTTTTATTTCTTGAAATTTCTCGAACTCTGAAGAGTTTGCATATGCCAATTTATGACATGATGTCATAAATAGTCATGACATCATGTCATGACTATTTATGACATTGTCATGATGGCTGATTTGGACTCTGAAGAGAGACATCCCTGCCGCTGAGCATTCTAGAGGTTCGAATAAACGGAAGTTGAAGCTCTGAATTCTGAACAATGATGACGTAACATTCAATTTACATTTTCTTACCTTTATCAATGTCTACTATTCAATTTACAGTAATCGAAGTTTGTAACATTTAATCAATAAACTGTGTTAGAAAATGATTTTTTTCTCTTAAAAATCTATTTCAGATGAGAAATATTAACAAAGATCAACTGATAATGTCACAAAAATGTAATCGATTTAGTCAGAAGATCAGATTTTTTTTGACCTGATCGAGAGAAACGGATGTCATTTTTGGATTCAGCGGTGCAAAATTGTCTTAAATCAGTTGAAAAAACACAGACAACTTACAAAAAATTGTTTTTGTAACCCTGTGTTATTGAAAGGTTAGTTTATTTCAGTAATTCAATTCAAAAAGTGAAACTCATATATTATAAAGATTCATTACACACAGAGTAATATATTTCAAGCATTTTTTCTTTTCATTTGATTAACGCTTACAACTAATGAAAACCCAAAATTCATTTTCTCAGAAAATTAAAATATTACATAAGATCAGTTTTAAAAGATGGATTTTTAATAGAAATGTCGGCCTACTGAAAAATATGTCCACGTACGCACTCAAGGTTTGGTCGAGGCTCCTTTTGCATGAATTAGTGCATCAGTGCAGTATGACATGGAGGTGATCAGCCTGTGGTACTGCTGAGGTGTTATGGAAGCCCAGGACGCTTTGACAGAGGCCTTCAGCTTGTCTGCATTGTTGGGTCTGGTGTCTTTTTCAGTTTGCCAGAATTTCAAGATAAGACTTTGTTTTCAAAATAAAAAACAAAAATAGCTCACATTTATGGTCAATGGAGAAGGGGGAAGTTATTGTAATAACTATGCTGGGCCAGTACAGGCGGCAGTGTGACTTTTTTTTTTACAGCCCCACAGACCACTTCCTGTCCAACAATTGATCTCATGCTGAACTTTTAAAATAGCAGTTGTTACTGAAAACTAAACACATGTTCAGCAACTGCACTATTTATTCATCACATCAGTTGTTTCCAGACTCATATTTTCAACATATTTTCTTCCTGTAGTTTTCAGTTCATTGGTAAAAACTAAAAGACCCACATTCCTCAAATTTCAATGCACCAGTCAGTACATCTGCCTCACCAAGGAACAAAGATGGCGGGCATCTTAGCGAAGGAAAAAACAGTTTAAGTGTAAGTTTTGAGATTAAATTATGTAGCGATTTAAATATTAAAACATTGACTCTTAAAATGGCAACATTTGATTCTTAAAGCTTATGTTTTTATCACACTATTTTTTTTCCGATGTGCTCGGCTACTGGCAGCTTTGTGGTTAAATTATTAATATGTTAATAAATTGTTAATATGTTAAACTTTTTTTTTTTTTGTAAAGAGAGCCAGTTTTTAAAACTCTTAATACTAATGTCAGTAATAGAAGAACACTGCAGTGCGACATCACTGAATCATTTGTTTTAAAATAACTTTTGCAGTCCTATTACTTGTTTGATTTATTTACTCCAGTAAAGCTGATGTGATGGTGTGAAATTTAAAAACCACTTGAGGCTATTTTTACAGAAGACCAAGCAATTTCTTAAGTTGAGGAGTAACATGACATCTGTAATATAATTTATTCGATGATGCTGACTTTAAAAATGTTCTATCATATCTGTAGTAATAATCAGATTTTCTTTTTCTTTTTTTTCTTTCTTCTCATTTGTCTCTCTGAGGTCCACAGTGGTGAATCTGAAGGTCAGCAGTCAGAGCAGCTGTGAACATAGCAGGCTGGAATCTAAATAACAATATTACATGTTTACTCTTTATAGAAAAACTGCATTTCAATAAATTACTTTTTTGCAAGTTAATTCAAAAAAACTTTCTCAGTGTTCATTACACACAGTGAAACATTTTAAGCCATTCTGATTTAATATTGATGATTATGGTGATAGTGTTATGGCAGAACTTTATTGTGAAGTGCAGTGTAGTGACGTCGACTTCCTGTCGCGTCACCGCACTGCCCTATATAGCGGGGCAAGCCGTCATAGCACGGTCTCTTGCCCCGGATGACTCCACTAAGGTGCATGCCATGTACTGTGTTCCTAATATTTAATAAAGCAGTGTTCAGTGCTACATCTCTGTTGGCGCCGTTCATCACCAGGTTTGTGGACATAACATTCGGCAATCGAGGATTAACTCATGGAGGCATGCATTACACCACTCTGTTCCTTCCTCGAGCTCCCGTGCGAACCACCGGTGCCATAGCCGCATTGGTTGGAGGCCTAGCAAACGTACTGTACATTACGGTGCTGGACCTCGGGAAGCTCAGTAAGGTGAGAGTATGGGCGCTTCTCATCCACAACCTGGGTATTGAAGGCCAGAGGGTCCTACGGTTGCTTGGCATGTCGGACTCGTACGTCGTGGAGATGCTAGCTAAACGTTTCTCCACCTCAGACAGCGTGACTGTTTGGCAAATTCACTTTCACCAGAGACGCAAGCGTGTAGGTCAGACTATCCACCAGTATGTCATTGATTTGAGGCAGCTAGCTAGCGAGTGTTGTTTTGGACCGCTTGAAGACAAGATGGTAAGCGACCAACTAGCAGAGCACACGTGCAATGCTGAGCTGCATGCTAGGCTATTAATGGCGCCTGATGACTTGACATTAGCTAGAGCCATCAAGCTAGCTCTCCGGTTGGAGGCCTGCGATTATCTAGCTCTGGAGCTAAATTGGCGCCAGTTACAAAAGCCGCTGGAGCCGCCCGCCTCAGCTAATATTGTGGACCCTGATAGCGAGGATAGCTTGGACGAAGATTACTGGGAAACCAATGCTGCCAGCCAAAGGTCTTCCCTGGGGAGTCCCCGTTGCAGGGGTTGTTGACATGATTTCTGGACCCAGGGGACAGAAGACAGACTCGAGGAAATACAATTATCCTTTTATTAACCCAATGTGTTGTGAGTGAGTGTGTGTATGTGTAGTGGAGTGTGAAGTGCTGGTGTCGTGCTGGAGCTGAGCAGGTCTCTGTTCTGCCTGGCAACCCTAAGGAGACAAAGCAGAGGTATTAGCGCTGCACAGGAGCGGGAGGAGTAATTAAGACTGCCGCTTACTTTGCAGGTGGCAATGCTGAGCCTCAGTTTGCCTTGTGGGCGGCTGCCAGGGAAAGAGCGTCCGGCTCGGTGTCGAGAAGCGGGGGGAAGGCTCTGGTGCCGGGGAGGAGCTGCGTCGCCACCGGGGAGAGAGGATCCGCCACCTGGGGGGTCCACCTGTGCACAGGGGAAAGGAACTTGACAAGGTGAGTGCAAGGATAGCTTACGTGCTTCGACGTGATGCGCTTGGTCTGACGAGGAGCCAAGTTGTGGCTGTTGACGGGAGACGTGTCTCCGTAGATTTGACAGACGGCTCCGTGCTGAGTCGCTAGCAGGCCTGGCTGTTAAAGCCCGCTGATGACTGGCGACAGGTGTGCACGCAGCTGAAACTGATGATGGCCCTGCGGGCGCCATGACAGTTGTGAGTCTGCGACGCACCGCCATAAAGTGATAGAGTGCCCAGCAAGAGGAAAACGTTGTAGTAGATGTGGACGCTTGAATCACTATGCCAGGGTGTGCCGTTTGTCATACCTGGGGAACTCACGGGAGAAATCACCCCGCCTGCCCCCGACGGACAATGCTGAGAGCGAATGGCATGAAGAGCTAACGGACACCCTCGCTTTCAAGTCAGCCAGTTCTTGCTCAGTGTCAGTACCCATGCCGATGAGCGACACCATGCTAGCCCCAGATGCCTCCGGTAGCCGCAGTTGGGTGGGGGTGGGGGGGTCTGCAGGTACGACGGTGACCATTACAACATTTATCAAAGAGATGAGGCCAGATCGACGAGCGTGGAGTTATCGCATGCTCAGCAGCAGCTCATCGGCCTGAGCAAGATTCCACTTTGGGTTATGGACTTAGTTTGGGGTGATGAATGACCACAGCAAAGATGGGCCAGATGACAGCCAGCAAGACATCAAGCATGTCTGCGGATAGTGGCGAAGTTGGGAGCGGCGTGCTTCTGGTTGTCCAACGGCTCAATAAGGCATGCCAACCAGCTGCAGCATGTCCAGGAGGATAATCCAAGTGGCGAGGCTGGACGGGACTCAGTGATGGCGGTGTGGGATCCGGGCTCTGTTGTCCACAAGATCAGCCATTGCTCCGGGGGCCTGCTACCTCCAGGGGCGTGCCTTCTGAGGGGCTGCCCTGGGCCCCCCATGCCAGTTTCACCATTCCCACCCAAGTGACTGTGCGGTAGCACTTTGTTTATAGTTCTTGTGTGTTTTATGGGGTTATGTGTTTTATTATATTTAGTTTAGGAGCACAGCAGACATTTTAGTTTAAAAAAGGACTTTTAGTTTATCCGGTGGCAGAATAATCCATCGTGCCATGCGGGTTGTGTGGCAGTCCACCCACCAACTCTATTTGAGGTTGTTTCGTGTGAGTGTGTTAGGCCAGTTAAGTGTCATGGGCCGGTTTTACCGGTGCTCAGATCTTATTCCTCCTCAGCTCAGCTCTTACTTTGGCAGCGTCTCAGCGGGCTTCCAGCTGTCAAGCTCTATGGACGGCTGGAGGCCAATTATCTCTCATCAGCTGAGGCGCTGTCAACCACCTTAAAAGGGAGCAGCCCTGTTTTCCCGGTGCTGTGATCTCGCCCTGGTTACCCACGCTCTTCCCAGTGTGGGTAAGGCTGGAGCCCCCACGTCCGGCTCCTGTCCACTTCTCTTCCCTTTCATCATTATTCGTAAGTGCTCTCCCGCATTGTTTGGGTTTTGCCCCTCGAGGCTATCTTTCCTTTGTTCCTTTCTGTTATCATTAATAAAATATGCAAACTCACTGGTCAGTCCTTGGCTCTTATTTTTGGCTCGCAGAGCCAAACGTGACAGTAGGTCACAGCCCGTGAGTTGCCGGCTGCCATGAGTTTGTTTAATGGACTGTTGTTCCTACGTGTCGGGGTTCTGTTCTGGAAGCAAGCCGTCACGGAGGCCCCGCACTCTGAGTCTGAGTTTTTCCCGCTGTCTCCTCGAGTGCTTGGACAAACTCCCTTCGCAGCCTCCCTCCTCGACTTCTGCAACAACGTGCCCGGTACCTGGACTAAGCGTGAGGAAGTTGACTTCGCTGCCCAGCGCCAGTTCTTCCCTCTTCTCCGCTTCGCCGTTCCACCCGGAGGTAAGCGTGAGGAAGGATGACTTCGCTGCCCGGCGCTAGTTTTTTTTTTCTTCTTCCCCGCTTCACTGTTCCACCCGGAGGTAGGCGTGAGGAAAGATGACTTCGCTGCCCAGCGCCAGTTTTTTCCTCTTCTCCGCTTCGCCGTTCTACCCGGAGGTAAGCATGAGGAAGGATGTCTTCGCTGCCCAGCGCCAGTTTTTCCCTCTTCTCCGCTTCGCCGTTCCACCCGGAGGTAAGCGTGAGGAAGGATGACTTCGCTGCCCGGCGCTAGTTTTTTTTTTCTTCTTCCCCGCTTCACCGTTCCACCCGGAGGTAAGCGTGAGGAAGATGACTTTGCTGCACAGCGCGAGTTTCTCCGTGGGCTGGAGGGAAATCCCGGCAGGAAGCCCAAGTGAGGGGGCTCCGCCCCTCGCTCCGGGATCCCGTTCCCGTCTCCTTTCCGGCCCGGGAGTTCTCTTCATCTGGAGGTCTTTCCCCATCAAGCATGATGTCACTCGGGGTTCCCCCCTAAGGTGCTGCAGCTGTCAGCAATTAGGATCTGGGTCCGAGTGGCTGCTGCTCTCTCCGCTGTCATCCTGGGTTGTATTCCGTCCGGTTCCTGTTTCGGGTGCCCCGTTTCGGTGAGTCCCGTCCCGGAACCCTCTCGAGGAGCTCTCCGCCATCCTCCCAGGGGGCCCTCTGTCACCATCTAGCCTCCGGGAGACAGGCAAGTCCAAACTCATTTTTCATTCTCATTATTGTGGTTTGTCCTGTCTCATTCTTAGGGGTGGAGTTTGAGGTTCACAGCCTGCTTGGGACCTCACTCCTTTCCTCTCTCTCCCTGAAATAATTTTGCTGGTCATTAACATTTGTTTGTTCTCTCCCGTAGATTGGGTTCCCGTCGTGCTGTTTGCTCTCTACATGTCTGTTCTTTTTGTCTTCTGTCTCCTCTCCCCAGCCAGTCGCGGCAGATGACTGCCCCTCCCTGAGCCTGGTTCTGCTGGAGGTTTCTTCCTGTTAAAAGGGAGTTTTTCCTCTCCACCGTCGCCTAGTGCTTGCTCACAGGGGATCACCTGATCGCTGGGGTCCTTCTGCAGTTGTGGGTTTTGTTTTTTTTTGCTCTCCATACTCTGTAACTGCTTCATTATTCCCTGCCAATATTGGGTTTTTCCCCTCTCCCCTTTTTTCTGTTTCTCTCCCTCCTGGCCTGCGCCCCATCCACCCACCGTTCGGAGCCCGGCCTTGAGGGGGAGATACTGTCATGGGCCGGTTTTACCGGCGCTCAGATCTTATTCCTCCTCAGCTCAGCTCTTACTTTGGCAGCGTCTCAGCGGGCTTCCAGCTGTCAAGCTCTATGGACGGCTGGAGGCCAATTACCTCTCATCAGCTGAGGCGCTGTCAACCACCTTAAAAGGGAGCAGCCCTGTTTTCCCGGCGCTGTGACCTCGCCCTGGTTACCCACGCTCTTCCCAGTGTGTGTAAGGCTGGAGCCCCCACGTCCGGCTCCTGTCCACTTCTCTTCCCTTTCATCATTATTCGTAAGTGCTCTCCCGCATTGTTTGGGTTTTGCCCCTCGAGGCTATCTTTCCTTTGTTCCTTTCTGTTATCGTTAATAAACTATGCAAACTCACTGGTCAGTCCTTGGCTCTTATTTTTGGCTCGCAGAGCCAAACGTGACATTAAGTACATTAGTTTTTGTTATTTTAGTGTGATTGGGTTCTGAATTGGGGTGGTTTTGGGTTGTATGAGTAGTTCTGGGCTTTCTAAAGGAGAGAGGAAATGTTGTGGTGGCACTTTATTGTAAAGTGCAGTGTGGTCACGTCGACTTCCTGTCATGTCATGGCACTGCCCTATGTAGCTGGGCGAGCTACCATAGCATGGTCTCTTGCCCCGGATGACTCCATGAAGGTGCATACCATGTACTGTGTTCCTAATATTTAATAAAGCAGTGTTCAGTCCTACATCTCTGTTGGACATAACAGATAGTTTTTGTAATTTTGATATTTTACCTGATATTGCACGCAGTGGTGTAAATATTCATGTATTAAATGCTCCTAATTTTATTCTTGTGCTAAATTTTTTCTTTTATGAGCTCCTTGACAAAAGTGTATAGCCCTGAGATGACGTACACCTCGTGTGTTGTGGCAGTGACATCAGTGTCATACCTGCATAAACGCATACCAAGCATTTCAAAGCTGTGCATGGATGGACTGACACAATACTTAACCCTTTAACTATCCACATTTCATGGACGGGTCGCGCGCCCCCAGTGGCACAGCGCAGCAACTGCACCTGTCAACTCATTGACGTCCCCCGGCTATACTGAGAATTTGTACTGATCTGACAGTTCAAAAGGTGGCAGACACGTGCCGAAGGAATCATGGCTGACATGGAATACAGCAAAGAAGAAGAAATCCTCATTATTATTCTTCTTTTTTCCACTTTGATCTCACACACCAATGTGGATGCCGCCATGATTGGTCATGGCGGCAGCGATTGTGACTGAAACTGCATGAAAAGGGAAAAATAGCCGTGTAATACAAATGAAATTCACATGGGATAATCATAAGAGTTTGTAGATGTGATACAGGGTGTAAATGACCGAGCAAACGCGAAACATCGACCACAATGGGCAAAAAACTGAGCTACCAGCACCAAGATGGCGGTGCCCACAATCGTCATGGATTCTCATGGGAAACATGCATCAAAACAGGAGAAATAGCTGCATAATACAAACAAAATTCACGTGGGATAATCATAAGAGTTTGTAGTTGTGGTACAGGGTGTAAATGACTGAGCAAACGCAAAACATCGACCACGATGGACAAAAACGAACCGGTCACGTGGGTGAGCGAGCCCCCCTCCCCCCAACAGGTAAGACAAATATACACTACTGTTCAAAAGTTTGGGGTCACTTAGAAATTTCCTTATTTTTGAAACAAAAGCACTGTTTTTTTCAATGAAGATAACTTTAAACTAATCAGAAATACACTCTAATATCTAATATACATTGCTAATGTGGTAAATGACTATTCTAGCTGCAAATGTCTGGTTTTTGGTGCAATATCTACATAGGTGTATAGAGGCCCATTTCCAGCAACTATCGCTCCAGTGTTTTAATGGTACAATGTGTTTGCTCATTGCGTCAGAAGGCTAATGGATGATTAGAAAACCCTTGTGCAATCATGGTAGCACAGCTGAAAACAGTTTAGCTGGTTAGAGAAGCTATAAAACTGACCTTCCTTTGAGCAGGTTGAGTATCTGGAAAAAATTATTATTTCAAATACAAATCATAATTTCTAACCTTGTCAATGTCTTGACTATATTTTCTCTTCATTTTACAACTCATGGTGGTAAATAAGTGTGACTTTTCATGGAAAACACAAAATAATTGTCTGGGTGACCCCAAACTTTTGAACGGTAGTGTATGTTGTTTTGTTTTTTTTTACATTTTATTGATTTTCTGGTTCAAATACTTTGAAGATAAGATAAAAACATACCCCTGTAGACAAAACGGCGTAAAAAAAACCCCCAAAAAATCTTTGTGTAAATGTGTCCAAAGTCCATTTTTGACTGAGTTATGTAATTTATGTACAGTGGGGTAAAAAAGTATTTAGTCAGCCACCAATTGTGCAAGTTCTCCCACTTAAAAGATGAGAGAGGTCTCCAATTTTCATCATAGGTATACCTCAACTATGAGAGACAAAATGAGAAAAAAAAATCCAGAAAATCACATTGAAGGATTTTTAATGAATTAATTGGTAAATTCCTCAGTAAAATAAGTATTTGGTCACCTACAAACAAGCAAGATTTCTGGCTCTCACAGACCTGTAACTTCTTCTTTAAGAGGCTCCTCTGTCCTCCACTCGTTACCTGTATTAATGGCACCTGTTTGAACTCGTTATCAGTATAAAAGACACCTGTCCACAACCTCAAACAGTCAGACTCCAAACTCCTCTATGGCCAAGACCAAAGAGCTGTCAAAGGACCCCAGAAACAAAACTGTAGACCTGCACCAGGCTGGGAAGACTGAATCTGCAATAGGTAAGCAGCTTGGTGTGACGAAATCAACTGTGGGAGCAATTATTAGAAAATGGAAGACATACAAGACCACTGATAATCTCCCTCGATCTGGGGCTCCACGCAAGATCTCACCCCGTGGGGTCAAAATGATCACGAGAATGGTGAGCAAAAATCCCAGAACCACATGGGGGGACCTAGTGAATGACCTGCAGAGAGCTGGGACCAAAGTAACAAAGGCTACATCAGAAACACACTACGCCGCCAGGGACTCAAATCCTGCAGTGCCGGACGTGTCCCCCTGCTTAAGCCAGTACATGTCCAGGCCCGTCTGAAGTTTGCTAGAGAGCATTTGGATGATCCAGAAGAGGATTGGGAGAATGTCATATGGTCAGATGAAACCAAAATAGAACTTTGAAGATGAAACGTGGCTGGGTCTTTCAGCATGACAATGATCCCAAACACACCACCCGGGCAACGAAGGAGTGGCTCCGTAAGAAGCATTTCAAGGTCCTGGAGTGGCCTAGCCAGTCTCCAGATCTCAACCCCATAGAAAATCTTTGGAGGGAGTTGAAAGTCTGTGTTGCCCAGCGACAGCCCCAAAACATCACTGCTCTAGAGGAGATCTGCATGGAGGAATGGGCCAAAATACCAGCAACAGTGTGTGAAAACCTTGTGAAAACTTACAGAAAACGTTTGACCTCTGTCATTGCCAACGAAGGGTATATAACAAAGTATTGAGATGAACGTTTGTTATTGACCAAATACTTATTTTACCAAGGAATTTACCAATTAATTCATTAAAAATCCTTCAATGTGATTTTCTGGATTTTTTTTTCTTATTTTGTCTCTCATAGTTGAGGTATACCTATGATGAAAATTGGAGACCTCTCTCATCTTTTAAGTGGGAGAACTTGCACAATTGGTGGCTGACTAAATACTTTTTTACCCCACTGTAGCTGCCGTGACATTATGCAAATTAGATACGTAAATTTATCCCTATTTGAAACTTTGGATCATATTCTACATCTTTCTAATTGACAGTAAGCCATTATCTCTTGTAACTTTCAAGTTATAGCCTTGGAAATCTGAACTATTTACCACTCTTGACCACTACGGGTTATGTTTACCCCTTAACCGTTCTCTGTCACCATGCAGTGCCTGGGACAACTAAAGGGTTAACTATCCCATGCGACCATGCCACAAGCACCGTGGCATCAGCACCTGTGGTGCTTTCATTAAATCAGGTGTTGGTACTTTTAGCACTGTGGGCAGAGATGCCAAATCCTGCTTGGAAAATGAAATCAGGATTTCCATAAAGCTTGTGAACAAAGGGAAGCATGAAATGCTCTAAAATTTCCTGGTACATGGCTGCACTGAACTTGGACTTGATTAAATACAGCGGACCAACACCAGCAGATGACATGGCTCCCCAAATCATCACTGACTGTGGAAG
Organism: Pholidichthys leucotaenia; assembly: GCA_020510985.1. Lineage (NCBI taxonomy): Eukaryota > Metazoa > Chordata > Actinopteri > Cichliformes > Pholidichthyidae > Pholidichthys > Pholidichthys leucotaenia. The sequence continues at coordinate 56,025,145 of CM035843.1, read as the reverse complement.
CTTCACACTGGACCTCAAGCAACTTGGATTCTGTGCCTCTCCACTCTTCCTCCAGACTCTGGAACCTTGATTTCTAAATGACAGGACTTGGCATCTGATTTGGAGAGCCAGATACAGTGGTGTGAAAAAGTGTTTGCCCCCTTCCTGATTTCTCTTTTTTTTGTATGTTTGTCACACTTAAATGTTTCAGATCATCAAGCAAATTTAAATATTAGACAAAGATAATGCAAGTAAACACAAAATGCAGTTTTTAAATGAAGGTGTTTATTATTAAGGGTAAAAAAAAAAAATCCAAACCTACATGGCCCTGTGTGAAAAAGTGCCCCCCCCTCCCGTTAAAACATAAATTATTTGTGGTTTATCACATCTTTGGAAAGCTGACTTCAATTTCTCTAGCCACACCCAGGCCTGACTACTGCCACACCTGTTCTCAATCAAGAAATCACTTAAATAGGACCTGCCTGACAAAGTGAAGTAGACCAAAAGATCCTCAAAAGCTAGACATTATGCTGCGATCCAAAGAAATTCAGGAACAAATGAGAAACAAAGTAACTGAGCTCTATCAGTCTGGAAAAGGTTATAAAGCCATTTCTAAAGCTTTTGGACTCCAGTGAACCACAGTGAGAACCATTATCCACAAATGGTGAAAACATGGAACAGTGGTGAACCTTCCCAGGAGTGGCTGGCCGACCAAAATTACTCCAAGAGCGCAGCGACGACTCATCCAAGAGGTCACAAAAGACCCCACAACAACATCCAAAGAACTAACTGCAGGCCTCATTCGCCTCAGTTAAGGTCAGTGTTTATGACTCCACCATAAGAAAGGGACTGGACAAAAATGGCCTGCATGGCAGAGTTCCAAGACGAAAACCACTGCTGAGCAAAGAGAACATAAAGGCTTGTCTCAGATCAGGAAGGGGGCAAACACTTTTTTACACCACTGTAACTACCGGGCTGTGCTAACAACACAAACATGATCATAACAGGGTGTCGTCGGGACAGTAAGACATACATAGGTATGTCACATAAAGTTTTTATTTCGCTTGGAAAAGGAGCTGTGTGAAACCAAACCTAACTGGACCAAATGTATACAATGTCACAAAAATATGAACCTTGGTCTGGACCTTAGTGTGGATTTTCAGGTGTGACAATGCCCTAAATCAGTTTACTTCAGGATGTAGGCTATAGGCTTGTGTTGTTCATTTCTGGGTACTCAGCTGGAACACACCAGATAAATATCAGCCACTAATATCAGTGAATATTATCATATTTGCTGATCGACCAATATCAGTCAAGAAGTTAACTTTTGGCCAGTACTGATGTTTAGCCATTCTATCAGTGCATCCCTAGTATTAATAGTACAGTTTCAGCTATCACATTTTAAAATATTGTAGTTATTGTCAATATTGTCATATCATGACATCCCAAGTTTAAATGTTCTGGTCAGAAGCCTTTATTTGAGGAGTTTGCATGGCAAACTTATACCTGAGTTTCTTGACTATACCCGGTTCTTCCAAAAGCATACATTTTCAGCAGAGGTGGGTCGAGTAACGAGAAATAGTTGTGTCACCTCATGTGTCCTGCCTCAAATCCTCCACCATCATCCCTGTCCCCAAGAAGCCACGGATCACTGGACTTAATGACTACAGACCTGTAGCGCTCACCTCTGTAGTCATGAAGTCCTTTGAGCGCCTGGTCCTGTCCCACCTCAAGTCCATCACCACCCCTCTCCTGGAATCGCTGCAGTTTGCCTACCGAGCCAACAGGTCTGTAGACGATGCAGTCAACCTGGCCCTCCACTCCATCCTGCAGCACCTGGACTCCCCGGGAACCTACGCCAGGATCCTGTTTGTGGACTTCAGCTCCGCATTCAACACCATCCGCCCCGCTCTGCTCCGGGACAAGCTGTCCCTGCTCAACGTGCCTGACTCCCTCTGCAGGTGGATCATCGACTTCCTGACGGACCGGAGGCAGCATGTGCGGCTGGGAAAGACTGTCTCAGACTATACTAGCATCAGCACCGGATCACCCCAGGGCTGTGTACTTTCCCCCCTACTCTTCTCCCTTTACACCAACTCCTGCACCTCCAGCCACCAGTCTGTCAAGTTGATCAAGTTTGCGGACGACACCACCCTCATCGGGCTCATCTCCAACGGCGACGAGTCCGCCTACAGGAGAGAGGTGGCCCAGCTGGCGTCCTGGTGCAGCAATAACAACCTGCAGCTGAACGCTCTGAAGACAGTGGAGATGATTGTAGACTTCAGGAAAGTCACTACTCCTCTGCCCCCCCTCACCCTCTCAGGCTCTCCCATCACCACTGCTGATTCCTTCCGCTTCCTAGGCACTACCATCACCAGGGACCTCAAATGGGAGCTGACCATCAGCTCACTCATCAAAAAAGCCCAGCAGAGGATGTTCTTCCTGCGGCAGCTGAGGAAGCTCAAGCTACCCACCAAGATGTTAGTGCAGTTCTACACAGCCATCATCGAGTCCATCCTCACCACCTCCATAACCGTGTGGTACGCAGGAGCCACTGCCAGGGACAGACTAAGGCTGCAGCGCGTCGTGCGCACTGCTGAGAAGGTGATCGGCTGCAAGCTCCCATCTCTCCAGGATCTGTACATCTCCAGGACCCGGAGGCGTGCTGGCCGGATCATAGCCGATCCCTCACACCCTGGTCACGTACTGTTTGCCCCCCTCCCCTCTGGTAGAAGACTTCGGTCCATCCAGACTAAAACCTCCCGTCACATGAACAGCTTCTTCCCCTCTGCCATTAGACTGCTGAACACTAAGTGACTCTCGTGCACCATGTACAGCAGCTCAACCAGACTCATGTCAATCATCACTGTTTTCTTCCTGCATTACCGACTGCACTATATAGTTCTCCACAGTATCTGCTGCTGGCTAATATATATTTTAACTGTTGACCAGTATCACTTAATCTTATCCTACACTTTATTACATGTATAGTTTATTTCTCTTATCTTATCATGTTTAATGTTGCAGCATTGTACCGAGACAAATTCCTAGTTTGTGTACTACATGAACAATGGCAATAAACCTGATTCTGATTCTGATTCTGATTCTGATTCTGAAATCAGTCAAATAACAGTAAGAGTAGTTAAATAAGAGCAAGAAAGTATCAACTAAAAAGGTTACTTGATTAATAATGACTATATTCTCACCAATGAGTTTTTCTTGTAGAATTTGTGACATTTTTCTTTTGATTATCATAAATTTGTGACTTTTTCATGGAAATTTCCATTTTACTCATAAATGTGCAACTTTGTTTTGTAAATTAGTGACTTTCTATCTTATTAATGTTATTTGCAACTTTTTTTAATCTTAAATTTGCAAGTCTTTTCTAGTTATTTTTACAGTTTGTGAGGTTTTTCCACTGTGTGTTTGAATAAAATGTAAAACTAGCCACATATTCCTTCTAACATAACATATACACAGAAACAGTAATACATCTAATGTTTCCTGAGCCAGAATAAAAGACCAATGAAATAAAACTACTACTAAAGTACACTTTTTTGAAAGTTATCTGGGTACATGCACTTGAGTAAATATAACTAGTTACTACCCACCTCTTATTATGCCTCGGTGAAAACGGAGGCATGCGGTAATCAGTCAATGTGTCTATGTGTGTGTGGGGGGGAGGGGGTTATATCTGTCCATCTGTTACCAGCTTTTCAGCTTAGTCAAAATTAAGTGCAACTAAAGGCTTGTATGATTGTATGGCCATATTTTCTCGACTTTTAATTTGCCAGAATTTCAAGATAAGGCTTTGTTTTTGAAATAAACACAAAAATAACTCACCTTTATCATCAATGGAACGGTATTGTAATAACTATGCCGGGCCACTAGAGGCGGAAATACAAGCCCCAACATTCCTTGCCCACAAATAGTTACAGTGAACTGCACATGTGCCCAGGAGCTCCCGCCAGAGGGAAGTACTGAGTAATCCACCAATACTGGGTGAACAAATGTTCGTCTTTTTGCCCGTCTGTTTTCTTCCTCTGTCACAAAACAGCAGAAGCTCCTGTTCGCCTTGATTGTCATTGTATTCACGTACTTCTATCGCTTCCGCCATTTAAAACATCTGTCACCGTGCTCTTCTTTTGTGTTTGGATTGCAGTTGTTCATATCAGCTTGGTGGCTTTTGGCTGCCGCCGACAGTATGGGCATATGAACTGCAGATTATTTTCAATGGGCATGCGTGTACTTCAAAACTACAGGATGGATTTGGATGAAATTTTTACCAAAGATGGCCCTTGGGCTAGAGAGGGGCCCATAACATTTTGGTGATGATCCCAGAACACATACCTCCACCAAGGCCCTTATCACAATGTTAGCAAGAATACTCCAAAACTACTGGATGGATTTGGATGAAATTTTTACCAGAGGCGGTCCTTGGGCTAGACAGGAGCCCATTGTAGAGAAATAGGAATAGGCGAAGGCTATGGTGGATCTGTTTCCTGCGCCAGTGCGCGGTAATCCTTAGTCACTCGCAACAGCGAGTTGGCCAGGTTCGCTCCCGCTGCGGCCAGTTGGTTCCTGAAGCAGGCTTTTTTGCCTGTTGCGTGGCGCACGTCCGGTGCAGCGACCACTTAGTAGTATTTTGTGTCGTCCTCGTAATTCCGTGGAGTGCGCATGGGGCTTCTATGCGCTAAAACCCCGCTGTCGGGTCGTGAAGCCAGAGTCTGGGAGCGTGACTGAAACAGCGCAGGCGGCGCTGATGATCTCCCTCCTGGTAGTCTCCGTGGCGGTGCTCGGCTCGCTATCCATGGCGCGTCTTGAGTCCCAGTGTGGCTCGCTCTCCTTGGCCCGTCAGGTTGCCAGTGTGGAGAAAGGAATAGGTGAGTGCTCTCCATGGTACGTTGAGTTCACCATTGTGGAGGAAGGGATAGCTGCTCCATGGCACGTCAGGGGTCACAAATGTGGAGAAAAAGGAATAGGCAAAGGCAACGAGCTGGACAACACAAGGCTTTATTATTTCTCCAACATAACAGCAAACATGCTTCTGAGCTCTGCTGAGCTACTGCACTACCTGGGTCTCTGTACATTCCTCTTTTATACTTTTATTTCCATATGTAGAGACTCAGAGCTTCCGACCATCATACATTGTTGTGTGAACAAAGAGAAATGCAGCACATTAACATAATAGACGCTGGTTCTGCACAAACACACTTCTTCTCTCTGGCATTTACTCTTCTCCCCAGGGGGCGCATAGTCTTTGCTGTCCTGTTTGATACCCCCCGGTGCCACCTCATCCTACTGTCCATTATTCTCCCCTCTTCCTGGCTGCTGGGTGTGAGAGAACTCCCAAACTGTGCCCCCACACCATAACATTTTCTTGTTGATCCGAAAATGCATACCTCCACCAAGGCTTTGGCACGAGGCATCAGCACCTTGGTGCTTTCATGTTAGGTTAAGTATTGAAGTGTACCCAACCTCTCCCACATGACAGCTGAAAAGCTCCATACAAAAGACTATTCGTGTGGCATGATCAACTAGAAGAGACGGGAGGACAGTAACACTTTACAACCCCAATTTCAGTGAAGTTGGAACGTTGTGTAATGTTCAAACTGGTGAACTTTATTGTTTTATTGCAAATATTCATTCATTTTGAATTTGATGCCTGCAGCACATTCCATAAAAGCTGGGACAGGGGCATAAAAAGACTGGGAAAGTTGAGGAATGCTCAAACACCTTTTTTGAACATTTCACAGGGGAACAGGTTAATTGGAAACAGGTGAATGTCATGACTGGGTATAAAAGGAGTATCCCCGAAAGGCTCTGTTGTTCACAAGAAGGATGTGGTGACGTTCACCACTTTGTGAACAGCTGCGTGGGCAAATAGTCTAACAGTTGAAGAACAGTGCTTCTCAATGAACATTTTCAAGGAATTTAGGAATTGCATCATCTACAGTCCATAATATCATCAAAAGATTCAAAGAATCTGGAGAAATTTCTGCACACAAGTGACGAGGTCGAAAACCAGCAGTGAATGCCCACAACCTTCTATCCTTCAGGCTGCACTACATTAAAAACTGACATCATTCTGTAAAGGATATTACCATGTGGGCTCAGGAACACTTTGGAAATCCATTGTCAGTTAACGCAATTCGTTGCTACATCTACAAGTGCAAGTTGGAACTCTACCATGCAAAGCGAAAGCCATATCTCAACAACACCCAGAAATGCTGCTGGTTGTTCTGGGTCCGAGCTCATCTGAGATGGACTCACGCAAAGTGGAAAGGTGTGCTGTGGTCTGATGAGTCATCTGACTCTGAGTCATCAAACTGATCATCATCATCATCCTCTGGGCTAAAGAGAAAAATAACCATCCACATTTTTTCAGTGTTATGTTCAAAAGCCAGCATCTTTGATGGTATTGGGGTGTGTTAGTGCCCATGGCATGGGTAACTTACACATCTGTGAAGGCACCATTAATGCTGAATGGTACCAGTGATGTGTGGTGAGGTTCATGGCTGGTGAGGCTGTGATGCTTTTAGGGTCAGATTTACAAATTGAATTTTATAAATAATTTTAACAAAACAAGTGTAAGGTATTTTATTGAATTACCGCTTAATGGGATACACAGAAAAGGCAGTAATAAAAGTTCATGTTTTCATTTTATAACTCTCCTTAGTTATAGTTTATTGGTTTATTTGTCAGGGACCATCTACAGAAAAAACATTAAACACAGGGTAAAGATGCTCTGTACCAGATTATAGCATTCTCATTAATTTCCATCTGTAGTCTCTGAGGCAGCCCTTGAGTATAGACAACACATAAAGACCATTGGTTATACAGTGTGAATGGAAGTTATTTTGCAAACAAGTTTTTGGGGCACAAAATGCATTATACTTTGTTTTTGGCCAAGGAATAATGTAAGTTATAGTGGCTCAGCGAGCTACATCTCTCTGTGTTGCAGTTCCACAATTTACACTCATCTATCTATAAATTCACGAAATCTGTGTTTGTGTGTTCCACGCATATCTCTCGAACCTTTTGTCAGACTGGCCTCAGATTTTGAACGTGGTTTCCTGAGGTTACGAGGGTGTGCATCTCCGAATATGGAGTCGCTCAGTCAAAATATGTACTGTAATTTTTAGCAATAAAAGTTTAGCCACTGTGCGTAACTTTTACGTTTCGCTTCCTTGTTTTGCACAGGGAGCTTACCCATGGTGCCAGCAATTCAGCTGCTGTCCCCCCCCCCCCCTTGCCCCAGCGGCACCTCGTGTTCTCCATGCCGAATTATCCATTAGACCTATGCAATCACAGCAACTTTATAGTATATTTTTTTAAGCATTAAATCTTAGGTATTATCTTTTTCTATTCAAATTTGTCACGTTTCGCTTCCTTGTTTTGCACACGGAGCACTGTGGTGGAGTCAATCTGAAACCAGAACCCACCCGCACTGCCTGGGCATAAGACAGAATGGTGGGTAAACTTTTATTGGTAAAAATTACATATTTTGACTGAGTGGCTCCATAGTTAAGATGCAGTTAGTTCAAATGTCCAGCCTTTTTTGGATTTTATAACAAAGACGTAAGACCTTGACATGACACACAAACTGCAAGACCTGCAAGAAAGAAAAAAAAAAACATGCGGGCCAGCACACGTGTCGGAGCAGTGTTAGCAACAGCTAAGCTAAAAACATACTGGTATGGAGCTTCCGAGCAGCATTCGGAGAAAAAGTATGTTTATTTATGAAACGCTTTTCAGAGACATATACTCACAAAATCCTGTACAGTAAAATCCTGTAGAATATATGGAAATTGATAAGATAAAAATAATTTTAAAAACACAAAAACAAGTTTAAAACAAGATTAAAATCAGATTATAATGCAAGGATTCTGTGTGTGTGTGTGTGTGTGTGTGTGTGTGTGTGTCATTCTGTCTGTTCCGCACATATCTCTCGAACCGTTTGGCAGACTGATCTCAGCTTTTGATATGTGCTTTGCTGAGGTTATGAGAGTGTGCATCCCCAAATTTCAGCCTCCCCAGATATGTGGAAGTTTAGTAGGAAAAATCTTTAATGAACGTCCATAGGGGAGCAGTTAAATGAACACAGAGGTGGACAAGGTATAACTGCTGAGATTTGGGAGCTGAAAATTTGGATTTCCAGCTATAATATTAAGCCCAATAACCCCTGTAAATTTCAGCCTCCCCGGATATGTGGAAGTTTAGGAGGGGAAATCGTTACTGAACGTCGATAGGGGAGCTATTAAATGAACACAGACGCTGGGAGTTGGGGGCTGAAATTCACAGGGCAGGCTCTGGAGGCCAGTGGGCTAAAATGATAAAAAAATTTTGATCTGATCTGAGCTGTGGAACCAGGTCTTCCTTAGAAGACCTATAAGGACTTGTTCAGAACTCCTTATAAGAACTCGTTAGGTGTTCTTAATAGGTGCCATCTATTCTTTGGCGCAAGCATCACTTCTGTGATGTCACCAGTCCACATGGAGTCAAACGGGCACTGCATTAGTAACTTAAAAATATCAGACTTACCATTAAAAAGCAGTTGAAACTCAACAGAAAGCCTCCTTAAACAAAAACGTTTTCAGCTGCTTTTTAAGAGTCCACAGTTGATAATAATAATGATAATAATAATAGTAATAATAATATAATAACAATAATAATAGAGTCAGATAAACATAGCTGGAGCGGGAACAAATAACGCTGTCCACCACCCTCCACGTGTGCAGAGATGCGTCTCCGCGGAAAATGAAACCTCGAGAATACTTAACTATATGAAAGAGATGTCAACAGTTTTTTTTTTTCCACAATATCTTTATTGAACCTTTTTTTTTTTTTTTTTTAACAAACATGATACAAACAATCAAACACTAACACTAAAGTACTACAAAAAAAAAAATGCACTAAAAACACCAACAACCACCAACAAAATCAAGTCTTCAACAATGCTCCTCTGTTTAGTCTAGACAATCCAATACATAAGTATACATATTATGTTCACCAGTTTGGAATTTACAAGGTCCACACACATCATTCACCTTCTTCTTCAAGAGTTATGTTTAAATTTTTTTACATAATCAATAAAAGGTCTCCATATATTATCAAACACAATTTCCTTTGATTTCAGTATATATGTTATTCTTTCTAATGGAAGGTTTGTTAACATCTGTCTTAACCACTGAGTCACATCTGGTCTATGAGTCTTTTTCCATAATAGTGCAATACATTTTTTTGGCATTAAGCAAACTGAGGTCTATGAATGTTCTTTCACTTTTATTAAAATTATGCTTTTCTGACTTCCGGTTATGGCTGCCACGTAGGACGGACGTGTCTCGCTCTGCTCTGCTCCTGGAAAAAAAAAAAATCGGCAAATAACTCTCTCATTTGGGACAGAACGTATCCCAGCATTTGGGCGAAGATATGTCGGCGAAGCCTAAGGCTGGAAAACCAGGAAAAGGAAAAAGCGAGCCGCCGAAACAGTCCAAATTAACGGACTTTCAGGTCTGTGACGCAGCAAACAAAACTCCATATATGGCGGAGGAGGCTGGCAACGCTGCGATATCTGCGGGGGGAGGCGCAGATGCGCTGATGGCTGCCATGAGTTCAATGAGAGCGGACTTTTCCTCTAGATTTGATGGGATTATGACAGCGTTGGAAGGAATAAGAAAGGAATTGGGTGACTGTGTAGAACGAACGGCGCAGATGGAGCTCCGTCTCGCTAGTGCTGAAGATGACGTCACCCGTCTTCAATTAAAGGTGCGCACTTTGGAAAAAAAAAATAAATCTCTGGAAGATAATATTTTGGATTTGGAATCTCGGTTGAGACAGAATAATTTGAGGCTGGTGGGTCTTCCAGAGGAATCAGAAGGTCGGGACGTATGTTCCTTTCTGGAAAAGTGGATTCCGGAGGTGCTGGGCAGCGAGGAGTTGCAATCAGCAGTGATTCTGGAAAAAGCACATCGTATTGGCCCACGGAGAGATAAGGGACCGCCGAGGACCTTAATTATGAAGTTTCTTAGCAACAGAGACAGGATGAAGATCTTCAACGCTGCACGAGCTAAAAAAGGAGAGATTAAACACCAGGACCAGCAGGTGCGGTTCTACCCAGATTTGGCCACAGGAATCCAGCAATTGAGGAAGCAGTTTGATCCCGTACGTAAGGAGCTGCGCAACCTTGGGATTCGTCATGGTGTAATCTATCCTGCGAGACTGCTGACCACGTATGAGGGCAGAACCCACATCTTCAAGACCCCAGAGGAGGCGCAGGAGTTCATCAAGAAGATCAAAGAAGAAGAAGAGACTGGTGGGAGCTAAGCATGAACAAAATATAAGGTAGAATAATTAAGCATTTGCACAGGCATCTGACTGACTTGAAGTAAATAGTAAGTTTACAAAATATAGATTGTATTATATATTAAAAAAACAAAACAAAAACAAAACAAACAAACAAAAAAAAACTATGATGTACAAAGTTGTTAAAAATTTTGGAGTTAAGTTGGAAAACTACAGAGGAGAGTTAATGTTACGTCATTAAAAGCAGTAGAGTTAGGGTGATTGGGAGGATGAAGAAGGAGTGGCTTAGGCTGCTCCCCGTGGGTGTGGAGCGGTCGATGGCTATATCGGGAGACAGAATTTTTCTTTTGATTTTGGGGGGTTTGCCACAAGTGTGGGAAGGGGAAATTTGTTTGTGTGTAGTTTGTAGGATGAATGTTCAACCACTCATGTTTTTGCTTCTCTGTATGAGCATGTTTACACTGCAAGGTAATCCCAAACTCTCTATTGATCATGGACCAAAGTGTTAATCTTAATTTAACTTCATGGAATTGCAGAGGTCTACAAAATTTAAAAAAACTTAAACAAGTTATGAATAAAATAAAGGACATGGGTTCAAGAATTGTGTTTTTACAAGAAACGCATCTGATAGAGGAGGATGTTAAAAGAATTAGGAGTAGATGGCAGGGAAGTGTATTCACCTCTTCATTTTCATCCCGAGCCAGGGGAGTTATGACTCTCATACATAAATCAGTTCCTTTTCAAGTGAAAAATGTAATTGGAGACAAATTTGGAAGATATGTAATCATTCAAGGTTCTTTGCTATTAGAAAATATAAATCTTGTGAACTTATATGGTCCCAATATAGATGATCAGAAGTTCTTTGCTAATTTATTTCTCATCTTATCATCACTTACAGGGCAACATATAATAGCAGGGGATTTTAATTGTACATTGAATCCAGGTGTGGATAGATCAACAGGACTGGATTGTATGCACATTGGATGTAGGATGACTATTAATCATTTTATGAAAGAATTGAGATTGTTAGATATATGGAGAGAAATGAAACCACAAGTTAAAGCCTATTCTTGTTATTCCAGTACCTACAAGACATTCTCATGTATTGATTATTTTTTGATTTCCACAGAATTAAGGTCCAAGATTCAAAACTGCTTTTATGATAACATCGTGATCTCTGATCATGCACCCTGTTGTCTAATATATGTAGATAAAAAATTGACAAAGGAATCAGGTAGATGGCAATTTCAGCATAAATGGCTTCAGGATGAGGAATTTGTCAAGTATATAGAAAAACAGATAGACGAGTTCTTTGACATCAATACTACACAAACATCAGCATGTGTAAAGTGGGAGGCTTTCAAAGCTTTTATTAGGGGACATATTATTAGTTATACAGGATCAAAATCTAAGAAGACTCGAGAGGAGAGAGCTAAATTGGAACATAAAATAAAAAGTCTTCAGGAAAAAGTGTATGCAGGAAGTGACCCAAGGTTGGAGAATGAATTACTGATTTTGAGAGCTGAATACGACAAAAAATCAGCGAATAGAGCTGCCTCGAGTCTTCTAAGATTGAAACAATCTTTTTATGAACAAGGTGAAAAATCAGGAAAATTATTAGCATGGCAGATTAAACAATTGGAAATTAAAACACCAATTACTAGTATTATAAGTAAGGGACAGGTAGTTATAGATCCTTTAGAAATTAATAGAGCCTTTAGAGATTACTATGAAAAATTATATGATACCAAAAATGAACCTGATTTAACAAAACTAAATGGGTTTTTGAACGAACTATCTATACCGTGTATTCCAAATGAAAACAGGGAGATATTGGAGTCTAAAATTAGTCAAGAAGAAGTTGGGCTAGCCATTGATAATATGAAATCAGGAAAAAGTGCAGGACCAGATGGTCTTCCAGTTGACCTTTATAAAAAATTTAAGAATAAATTAATAAAACCTTTTTTGGAAATGGTTTTAGAAGCATTTCAAAATAATAATTTACCATCATACATAAATAATGCCTTAATTATACTGTTGCCAAAACCAGGTAAGCCCTCTAATAAATGTGAAAATATGAGACCAATAAGCCTATTAAACGCCGACCTTAAGATAATCTGTAAAATTTTAGCAAGACGAATACAAGAAATTTTACCAAATATTATTAATCGAGATCAGAATGGCTTTATAAAGGGTAGACAAGGCTTCCATAATGTAAGAAGACTATTTAATATTATTTATTTTAATAAAGAAGCACCGGATACAGCTCTCCTATCATTGGACGCCGAAAAGGCCTTTGATAGAGTTGAATGGCCCTTTCTTTTTGAAGTCCTACAAAGGTTTGGACTTGGAAATAATTTCATAAAATGGGTTCAAATAATATACAATAATGCTACAGCAGAAATCCTAACAAATAACAATATTTCAAAACCAATAAAAATCAATAGAGGATGTTGACAAGGCTGTCCACTTTCACCTTTACTGTTTACTATGGCAATTGAACCTTTAGCGATAGCGATACGTTTACATTCACAAATATATGGAATTAAAGTTGGACCAACAGAACATAAAATCTCCCTGTACGCCGATGATATAATTTTGTTTATGTCGAATCTAAAAAAATCAATTCCAACCTTGTTGAATTTAATAAAGAATTTTGGGGAAATATCAGGATATAAAATAAATAAAACTAAATCTTCAATATTAATGCTAAATGAGACCCAGAGAAATTACCCAGCCCCTGAGGCAAATCAATTCAATGTTGTAAATCAGTTTAAATATTTAGGAATCCAAATTATGCCTAAGCTAGAATCAGTCGCCAGCGTCAACTATGAAGCCTTAATGTCAGATATCAATGAGTTAACTCAGAGATGGATGTCACTACCAATGTCGATGATCGGGAGAATCAATATACTTAAAAGTAATATTTTACCTAAAATACTTTATTTATTTCAATACATTCCCTTATCACCACCTTTAGATCTATTCTCAAGAATAAAAAAAAAGTTAGTGGAATTTATATGGAACAACAGGAGGGCTAGATTACGTTTGTCTTTATTATATTTACCATTTGATCGTGGAGGTCTGAAATGTCCAAATTTTATGTTGTATTATTGGTCGGCACAACTGAGGTCTATGACATATTATTTTTCATCAAATGATCTCCCTCACTGGACTGAAATGGAATCATACAATTTACCTTTACCTCTTCCCATATTCATATACTCAGATTCGGCAAAAAAATTACAAAAACAAGTTAAAAATCCATTTGTAAAGCATATGATCAAAATATGGTGTGAAGCTAAAAACTATTTAAAAGAACCACAGTTATTGTCACAATTTAGTCCAATATGGGGTAATCAATATTTTAAACCAGGGAGAGCGGACGCTGTATTTAAAGTATGGAATTTAAAAGGGATACAAAAGATTCAGGATTTATATTTGCCATGTGCAGACAACATAATGTCTTTTGAAGAGCTGAGGATCAAATTTAATCTCAATAGAACACATTTTTTTAAAATATCTTCAACTTAGAAACTTTATTCGATCAAATCAAAATAAAGCTCTCACTCGACCTATTTATTCATCCTTGGAAAAAATGATGATGAAAGATAGTAAAAGAAAGGGTATTATTTCAGAGTTTTATAACTCATTGACACTATCTTCAAGTGAAAATTCACTGAAAAGATTAAACTACTGGAAAGAAGATCTGCAAATTGAAATTTCGGAGGAACAATGGGAATTGGCTTGTACAGAAGCTCAAACCAAATCAATAAATGCACGCCTTAAATTGATACCTTTCAAATGGTTAATGCGGATGTATGTTACACCGGAGGAGTTAAATAGATATAACAAAAATATACCAGATACATGCACAAAATGCATGGAAAGTAAAGGAACCCTATTTCATTGTTTATGGGAATGTAGATTAATAAGAATGTTTTGGGAAGAGGTGAGGGTAACAATTGAAAAAATAATCTCAAAACAAATCATACTGAATCCTAAACTGTTTTTGTTGGGTCTGTACCCAGAAAAGCATAATTTTAATAAAAGTGAAAGAACATTCATAGACCTCAGTTTGCTTAATGCCAAAAAATGTATTGCACTATTATGGAAAAAGACTCATAGACCAGATGTGACTCAGTGGTTAAGACAGATGTTAACAAACCTTCCATTAGAAAGAATAACATATATACTGAAATCAAAGGAAATTGTGTTTGAGAATATATGGAGACCTTTTATTGATTATGTAAAAAATTTAAACATAACTCTTGAAGAAGAAGGTGAATGATGTGTGTGGACCTTGTAAATTCCAAACTGGTGAACATAATATGTATACTTATGTATTGGATTGTCTAGACTAAACAGAGGAGCATTGTTGAAGACTTGATTTTGTTGGTGGTTGTTGGTGTTTTTAGTGCATTTTTTTTTTTGTAGTACTTTAGCGTTAGTGTTTGATTGTTTGTATCATGTTTGTTAAAAAAAAAAAAAAAGGTTCAATAAAGATATTGTGGAAAAAAAAAATTATGCTTTTCTGGGTACAGACCCAACAAAAACAGTTTAGGATTCAATATGATTTGTTTTGAGATTATTTTTTCAATTGTTACCCTCACCTCTTCCCAAAACATTCTTATTAATCTACATTCCCATAAACAATGAAATAGGGTTCCTTTACTTTCCATGCATTTTGTGCATGTATCTGGTATATTTTTGTTATATCTATTTAACTCCTCCAGTGTAACATACATCCGCATTAACCATTTGAAATGTATCAATTTAAGGCGTGCATTTATTGATTTGGTTTGAGCTTCTGTACAAGCCAATTCCCATTGTTCCTCTGAAATTTCAATTTGCAGATCTTCTTTCCAGTAGTTTAATCTTTTCAGTGAATTTTCACTTGAAGATAGTGTCAATGAGTTATAAAACTCTGAAATAATACCCTTTCTTTTACTATCTTTCATCATCATTTTTTCCAAGGATGAATAAATAGGTCGAGTGAGAGCTTTATTTTGATTTGATCGAATAAAGTTTCTAAGTTGAAGATATTTAAAAAAATGTGTTCTATTGAGATTAAATTTGATCCTCAGCTCTTCAAAAGACATTATGTTGTCTGCACATGGCAAATATAAATCCTGAATCTTTTGTATCCCTTTTAAATTCCATACTTTAAATACAGCGTCCGCTCTCCCTGGTTTAAAATATTGATTACCCCATATTGGACTAAATTGTGACAATAACTGTGGTTCTTTTAAATAGTTTTTAGCTTCACACCATATTTTGATCATATGCTTTACAAATGGATTTTTAACTTGTTTTTGTAATTTTTTTGCCGAATCTGAGTATATGAATATGGGAAGAGGTAAAGGTAAATTGTATGATTCCATTTCAGTCCAGTGAGGGAGATCATTTGATGAAAAATAATATGTCATAGACCTCAGTTGTGCCGACCAATAATACAACATAAAATTTGGACATTTCAGACCTCCACGATCAAATGGTAAATATAATAAAGACAAACGTAATCTAGCCCTCCTGTTGTTCCATATAAATTCCACTAACTTTTTTTTTATTCTTGAGAATAGATCTAAAGGTGGTGATAAGGGAATGTATTGAAATAAATAAAGTATTTTAGGTAAAATATTACTTTTAAGTATATTGATTCTCCCGATCATCAACATTGGTAGTGACATCCATCTCTGAGTTAACTCATTGATATCTGACATTAAGGCTTCATAGTTGACACTGGCGACTGATTCTAGCTTAGGCATAATTTGGATTCCTAAATATTTAAACTGATTTACAACATTGAATTGATTTACCTCAGGGGCTGGGTAATTTCTCTGGGTCTCATTTAGCATTAATATTGAAGATTTAGTTTTATTTATTTTATATCCTGATATTTCCCCAAAATTCATTATTAAATTCAACAAGGTTGGAATTGATTTTTTTAGATTCGACATAAACAAAATTATATCATCGGCGTACAGGGAGATTTTATGTTCTGTTGGTCCAACTTTAATTCCATATATTTGTGAATGTAAACGTATCGCTATCGCTAAAGGTTCAATTGCCATAGTAAACAGTAAAGGTGAAAGTGGACAGCCTTGTCGACATCCTCTATTGATTTTTATTGGTTTTGAAATATTGTTATTTGTTAGGATTTCTGCTGTAGCATTATTGTATATTATTTGAACCCATTTTATGAAATTATTTCCAAGTCCAAACCTTTGTAGGACTTCAAAAAGAAAGGGCCATTCAACTCTATCAAAGGCCTTTTCGGCGTCCAATGATAGGAGAGCTGTATCCGGTGCTTCTTTATTAAAATAAATAATATTAAATAGTCTTCTTACATTATGGAAGCCTTGTCTACCCTTTATAAAGCCATTCTGATCTCGATTAATAATATTTGGTAAAATTTCTTGTATTCGTCTTGCTAAAATTTTACAGATTATCTTAAGGTCGGCGTTTAATAGGCTTATTGGTCTCATATTTTCACATTTATTAGAGGGCTTACCTGGTTTTGGCAACAGTATAATTAAGGCATTATTTATGTATGATGGTAAATTATTATTTTGAAATGCTTCTAAAACCATTTCCAAAAAAGGTTTTATTAATTTATTCTTAAATTTTTTATAAAGGTCAACTGGAAGACCATCTGGTCCTGCACTTTTTCCTGATTTCATATTATCAATGGCTAGCCCAACTTCTTCTTGACTAATTTTAGACTCCAATATCTCCCTGTTTTCATTTGGAATACACGGTATAGATAGTTCGTTCAAAAACCCATTTAGTTTTGTTAAATCAGGTTCATTTTTGGTATCATATAATTTTTCATAGTAATCTCTAAAGGCTCTATTAATTTCTAAAGGATCTATAACTACCTGTCCCTTACTTATAATACTAGTAATTGGTGTTTTAATTTCCAATTGTTTAATCTGCCATGCTAATAATTTTCCTGATTTTTCACCTTGTTCATAAAAAGATTGTTTCAATCTTAGAAGACTCGAGGCAGCTCTATTCGCTGATTTTTTGTCGTATTCAGCTCTCAAAATCAGTAATTCATTCTCCAACCTTGGGTCACTTCCTGCATACACTTTTTCCTGAAGACTTTTTATTTTATGTTCCAATTTAGCTCTCTCCTCTCGAGTCTTCTTAGATTTTGATCCTGTATAACTAATAATATGTCCCCTAATAAAAGCTTTGAAAGCCTCCCACTTTACACATGCTGATGTTTGTGTAGTATTGATGTCAAAGAACTCGTCTATCTGTTTTTCTATATACTTGACAAATTCCTCATCCTGAAGCCATTTATGCTGAAATTGCCATCTACCTGATTCCTTTGTCAATTTTTTATCTACATATATTAGACAACAGGGTGCATGATCAGAGATCACGATGTTATCATAAAAGCAGTTTTGAATCTTGGACCTTAATTCTGTGGAAATCAAAAAATAGTCAATACGTGAGAATGTCTTGTAGGTACTGGAATAACAAGAATAGGCTTTAACTTGTGGTTTCATTTCTCTCCATATATCTAACAATCTCAATTCTTTCATAAAATGATTAATAGTCATCCTACATCCAATGTGCGTACAATCCAGTCCTGTTGATCTATCCACACCTGGATTCAATGTACAATTAAAATCCCCTGCTATTATATGTTGCCCTGTAAGTGATGATAAGATGAGAAATAAATTAGCAAAGAACTTCTGATCATCTATATTGGGACCATATAAGTTCACAAGATTTATATTTTCTAATAGCAAAGAACCTTGAATGATTACATATCTTCCAAATTTGTCTCCAATTACATTTTTCACTTGAAAAGGAACTGATTTATGTATGAGAGTCATAACTCCCCTGGCTCGGGATGAAAATGAAGAGGTGAATACACTTCCCTGCCATCTACTCCTAATTCTTTTAACATCCTCCTCTATCAGATGCGTTTCTTGTAAAAACACAATTCTTGAACCCATGTCCTTTATTTTATTCATAACTTGTTTAAGTTTTTTTAAATTTTGTAGACCTCTGCAATTCCATGAAGTTAAATTAAGATTAACACTTTGGTCCATGATCAATAGAGAGTTTGGGATTACCTTGCAGTGTAAACATGCTCATACAGAGAAGCAAAAACATGAGTGGTTGAACATTCATCCTACAAACTACACACAAACAAATTTCCCCTTCCCACACTTGTGGCAAACCCCCCAAAATCAAAAGAAAAATTCTGTCTCCCGATATAGCCATCGACCGCTCCACACCCACGGGGAACAGCCTAAGCCACTCCTTCTTCATCCTCCCAATCACCCTAACTCTACTGCTTTTAATGACGTAACATTAACTCTCCTCTGTAGTTTTCCAACTTAACTCCAAAATTTTTAACAACTTTGTACATCATAGTTTTTTTTTGTTTTGTTTTGTTTTTGTTTTGTTTTTTTAATATATAATACAATCTATATTTTGTAAACTTACTATTTACTTCAAGTCAGTCAGATGCCTGTGCAAATGCTTAATTATTCTACCTTATATTTTGTTCATGCTTAGCTCCCACCAGTCTCTTCTTCTTCTTTGATCTTCTTGATGAACTCCTGCGCCTCCTCTGGGGTCTTGAAGATGTGGGTTCTGCCCTCATACGTGGTCAGCAGTCTCGCAGGATAGATTACACCATGACGAATCCCAAGGTTGCGCAGCTCCTTACGTACGGGATCAAACTGCTTCCTCAATTGCTGGATTCCTGTGGCCAAATCTGGGTAGAACCGCACCTGCTGGTCCTGGTGTTTAATCTCTCCTTTAGCACGTGCAGCGTTGAAGATTTTCATCCTGTCTCTGTTGCTAAGAAACTTCATAATTAAGGTCCTCGGCGGTCCCTTATCTCTCCGTGGGCCAATACGATGTGCTTTTTCCAGAACCACTGCTGATTGCAACTCCTCGCTGCCCAGCACCTCCGGAATCCACTTTTCCAGAAAGGAACATACGTCCCGACCTTCTGATTCCTCTGGAAGACCCACCAGCCTCAAATTATTCTGTCTCGACCGAGATTCCAAATCCAAAATATTATCTTCCAGAGATTTTTTTTTTTTTTCCAAAGTGCGCACCTTTAATTGAAGACGGGTGACGTCATCTTCAGCACTAGCGAGACGGAGCTCCATCTGCGCCGTTCGTTCTACACAGTCACCCAATTCCTTTCTTATTCCTTCCAACGCTGTCATAATCCCATCAAATCTAGAGGAAAAGTCCGCTCTCATTGATCTCATGGCAGCCATCAGCGCATCTGCGCCATTCCCCGCAGATATCGCACCGTTGCCAGCCTCCTCCGCCATATATGGAGTTTTGTTTGCTGCGTCACAGACCTGAAAGTCCGTTAATTTGGACTGTTTCGGCGGCTCGCTTTTTCCTTTTCCTGGTTTTCCAGCCTTAGGCTTCGCCGACATATCCTCGCCCAAATGCTGGGATACGTTCTGTCCCAAATGAGAGAGTTATTTGCCGATTTTTTTCTCCAGGAGCAGAACAGAGCAGAGCGAGACACGTCCGTCCTACGTGGCAGCCATAACCGGAAGTCCCCATGTCAACAGTTTTACTTTGGGAAATGATTTGAGGTTGAATAAGATGAAAAAAAAAATTGAAACCTATGGTATTGTGATACTTGACTTGGCGATATTGTGATTATCATTGGCTGTCAGGTCAGGTATTGGTTTGCTTGCTACCACATAACCATGAAAACCGGTACTACCTGTCTCATGGGTCAAGCCGTCGGCGACTCAACCAGCAACCCCGCCCTTCCGAGGGTGTGGAGGGTGAAACTGGGCATCCTGGCAGAGCTTAAAACAATATCTGTCACAGGTCTGTGGTGGACCACTCCCAGTTACACGGGGTGAGACTGGACATCCTGGGAGATAAGCACATCTGTCACAGGGTCTGTGGTGGACTTTTGCCAGTCGGTGCATCGTGACATGCACTACACGAAGAGCAGAGATAAACAAACCTATCATCTGGTCAGTCACTGCAACAGATACTGGAGTCAGTTTGTCTTGGCCTATCCTTGCCACTGATAATACCTCTATCTGCCAAGAATGTGCCACTAGTCCAGCAAAAGCTAGCGGTACTCAAATACTTTGCAAGCAGTTTCATGAAATGGCCAGTCAGAAAGCAGCTCATACCGGCTCGGACGTTGCCCGGGTTAACAAGGTCAGGAGCTCCTGGTAGCGGAGGGTGAAGGACAGAGCCGCGTGGAGGAAGCTGATCAGACCTAAATGAAACAGTCATTGTCACCCCCGGTAGACTGCTATGATGATGATGATGATGATGATGTGATTATCATTGAATCGTGACAGGATCGTATCTTGACCCAAGTGTCATGATCCAAATCAAAACTCCCACTCCTATAACACAGTGTTAACATGCCCCTGTCTCAGCTTTTTTGGAACATGTTGCAGACATCAAATTCAAAATAATAAAATAGTTTTGGTGTCCCAGCACCCAGTGATAATCTGTCTTTCCATCTTCCCGTCAGTTCACAATGCCTGTATTGTGGAGAGACACCTGCGGATCCTAAACTCCACCAAAGGTGTCAAGTGCGCTTGATTCCTCCCCCAGCGTACACCTTCACCCGTAAAGGTCTGTTTAAAAGGTCTGTTTAAAGAGTTGGTGGAAGCCAGCTCGATGGGAGGGAGGAGGACCGGGAGCTCTTCAGCTGCTCCTAGGACACAGTCCAAAGACGGATAATTTTTTCACACACAAGGAATTGTTCAGAACTCCTTATAAGAACTCCTTATACAAAGATATAGACTGATGATAATCAAGTCAGTGGCGGTAGTGCACCTGTAGGCTGGTTGCCAACCGCCAATCAAATCTAAAAAAAGAAGAAGAAGGTCTGTTTAAAAGGGTCCCCTTGGACCTCTTTTATGGTCAAGCGGTCAGTGTAGAAAAAAAAAAGACAAAACGGTATGTACACCCACTACCGCTGCTGTCATTTAACAGTGCACATATATAATTATTAGGGTTAGGATGAGTCATACAAATGTTCTGTGTCTGCTAACTTCCCCAATGTTCTTTTGAATTCGAACTGCTGTTTATCCCACTTGCTTTGGAAGCACAGGAAATGTGAAGGACACAGTTGTCTTCTATATTTGAGAAAGTTTTTAATTTACAAGAAGAAAGCTAATTTGTGGGGGGAAAAAATCCAAGTTTACTTAAATTTCAACTCTTTAAGAAAAGTTATAAATGTACAAGGAAATGTCAAATTTGAGAAAAAATAACGCTAATTTATCCATCCATCTATCTTCTTTCACTTAATCCTTTTCGGGTCGGGGGGGGGGGCTGGAGCCTATCCCAGCATCTTTGGGCGAGAGGCAGGGTACACCCTGGACAGATTGCCAGTCCATCACAGGGCCAACACAGAGAGACAGACAACCATTCACTCTCACAGCCTTACCTAAGGACAATTTAGAATCCCCAGTTTTGATGCCAGTTAACCTAACTTGCATGTTTTTGGCATGTGGGAGGAAACCGGAGAAATCCCGGAGTAAACCCACGCAGACACGGGAAGAACATGCAAACTCCACACAGATCACTGTTGGTCGGGGGCTGGGATCGAACCCAGGATCCCCCAGCCAAGGGTGAGTTGCTGTGCTGCTGCAGTGCTAACCACTCTGCCACCGCGCTGCCCCATGCTAATTTATGAGTGACAAAATTTTAAGTGGGGAAAAAAGTAAAATTTTGGAGACAAAAGCAGCAAATTGACAAGAAAGAAGCAGCAACCTTCAGAAAATAAGTTAATTTCACTAAAGTGAAACAGTAGTAAAAATGAAAGGACATACAAGAGTAAAACATTACTGTATATCATGACTGAAGAATAAAGTAATGCATTAAATAAGGTAAATAAATGTAAATTTGTATTTCAAGTCTACATGCTATTATCAAAATTAATACATGTTTAATGCTTGGCATACCCTTGAGAACATAGGAACAGTGAAGCAATAACCCTCCTTGAATGCTACACAACAACAGTGCATTACTGACATTTGGAAACATCAACTTTTTAAGTAAATATTCCACATAACGTTATGTAATGCCGACATTGTCGCATGTAGGGTGCTGTCTCGGAAAGGGATCAATTATATGGAAGGCCATCCGATTCAAAGTGTTGCCATGATGTATAGTTATATTTCTGGAGATGTGCAGGTCAGGTCATCATAAGCTATATATTCATTGCAGCCCAGCTGAGCTCTGGGAGGGGTGGAGGTTGGCCAGCAGGTCCTTGATATTGCTGTTGTAGTATAATCAGGATTAAACACTGCATGCAGTATTCACCGGGTATTGCTGCTAATCCTTAATAAATCAGTATAGTATCTCTGCAGACAAACAGACAGGATGGAGCTGAGTAACTGCAATATCTGAGATTTAACAGGGTAGACAACAAAGTGTCACCCTTGATCGTTCCAAATAGTGAGCTTACATTGATGTGAACTATGTCTTACAACAATTTATGATTGCTTATTTATGTTTTATAAAGCATTTATTGTATAACATAATTAATAACCTTATAAAATACTTGTAAACCATTACCCAAGGGGACGTTTAGAACTGGACATGCTGACCTGAATATTGCCACAAGTGCTGAAATATTGGCAGAGGAGGAGTTGGGATGCCATATTTGGATTATCCAGAGGTACCCAGACCATTATAGCTGTTTTCCACTGAAAATAATTTGATATTTGAGGAAAACTGTATACAGTGAAGGATTCCTGAAGAAACTTACTCAAAATAGAAGTTTTCTTTAGGTAAATCAAGTTGAATAATCTATTTGCCAGAGAAGTATTTAGTCATCCATGCTAAACATATGGATGCATATTCTGGCACCTGTGCTCTCATCACACAAACAAGTCAGACATTTTCCACAATAATTTTGCCTGAGTATCTAAGGCGCACATCTGTAATGAGCAAAATAAAATCTCAACAGGTAGCTGCATTGCAAATAATGAATAAAAAGCATGTAAATCAAAAGAATATGCAATATTTTAGCATATACCAGCATACATAATAAAGCCCCCTTTGATACAGCACAACGTTTAAGTTGTATATTTATCTCCTAAATAATGAAAACTGAAAAGAAATAGTGTTAGATACAATCTACAGTTACTGTATGAAAAACAAAAAGTCAAAGATATGAAGTCAGTCCTGAAGAAATAGCACGGACAGTAATAAGCCAAATAACCATCACAATCTTCCTGCAAAACCACAGGATGCCAAATTAATAATGGAGCCACCTAATGGGATATGAATATGGCATAAAGCTCCTAACCAACAGTTGTCCTTGTATGTTGTCATGTATGACCTGAACTGTGTGCAGTGAGCCACTGAACCACTCACCCAGACTGTTTTGAAACCTTGAATTCTTAAATTTATGTAGTTGTGGCATTTTTATTCGGTAATTACATACAGAAGCCTCTTGAGCGAACAGCACCGACACCCTAGGGTGCACACAGTCCTGGAAAATATCCTCATATTCCCTATCTATTAAGAAACCTTATAGAGCTAATTATGAGTGCTAATGACTCCTGCGAATGGCTGCGCTCACCCACACTCCATTGAGTGTTTTTATCTTTTGTTTTTCAGTTAACCTGACTATATTCAGGGGAAAGAGCTGCTATATAGAAGGGATTATTTTTGAGCTAGTTTCTGTTGGTTGATGTAGCATCTTTTTGTTTCTTTTCTTTCTTTCATTGCATTTCACTCCATTGCTATATACCATATTTTCACATATATTTTGTGACAATGACAGTTTTTTTGTCAAAAATTAAGGTATTTGTTCATATTTACACTAAAACAGCTAGAAAAAAGTTAAACATTCTGCTCCTCTTTCTGAACAGTTTCTGCTTTCTCCAAATTAACAGTTAATATAACAAAAAAATAAACACACACTAAAAGAAAACAAATAATTTCATCTGTGTGACATTATTTTAACTGGAGTTCATTCGTGTGTTTTTTTATTTTTTGTTACAGTTGTGTTCTTCTACAGACCAAGTAAAACAACTTTGGGCTTCATAGGATTTAAAAAATAATCTGTCATGTTTTCCCTCCCAAAAACCATTCTGCACTGCCAAATAGTGTTGTGACATTTTTGGCTTGTCAAAGTACTTTCTTGC
This sequence comes from Pholidichthys leucotaenia, assembly GCA_020510985.1. Lineage (NCBI taxonomy): Eukaryota > Metazoa > Chordata > Actinopteri > Cichliformes > Pholidichthyidae > Pholidichthys > Pholidichthys leucotaenia. The sequence continues at coordinate 56,000,717 of CM035843.1, read as the reverse complement.
AGCCATTTAAAGACTAAACCATACTAATTTGTTTAAATTAGGACTATTTGTTCCCATTTGTGTCAGTTTTTTTAGACATTATATTGTATAATTTCATGACTTGATTTGTATATACAGTATACCCGTTATGATATATATTGGATTTGTGTAAATACCAACACATTTTCTCACAAAAAAGAAAAGAGGGGGGAAATTACAGGAATGATGTTACATGATCGTCATGGATTGTCACCTTTTTGTGGTGGGGGGTTTGCGTGCCCTAGTGATCCCAGGAGCTATGCTGTTCTGGCAAGTTACTTCTGGTAGGGTCACCCAAGATAAACTAGTCCTGAGTGAAGGGCCAGACTAAGAACAATCCACCATACTCCCATGATGAATGTTAGAGCAAGGATTCAGTGGACCCCGCCCGGTAAGGGGTTACCGGGGCCCTGCCCCGGAGCCAGGCCTGAAGGAGGAGCTTGATGGTGAGCGTCTGGTGACCGGGTTTCTGCCCATGGGACCCGGCTGGGCTCAGCCCGAAAGAGTTACTTGGGTCCTCCCTTCAGTGGTCTCACTACCTGCAGGAGGGACCATGGGGGTCTGATGCTATACGGCTCAGGTGGTGGTCGAAGGCAGAGACCTTGGCAGTCTGAGCCACGGCTTCCTAAACTGGCTTTTGGGATGTGGAATGTTACCTCTCTGGTGGGGAAGGAGCCTGAGCTGGTGCACAAGGTTGACAGATACCAGTTAGATACAGTCGGCCTCAACTCAATGTACAGCTCTGTTTCCACAACCAATCTCCTGGAGAGGGGTTGTAGCTTGGCTTATTCTGGATTTGCCCCGGGCAAGAGGCGGCGAGCAGGGGTGGGTATTCTTGTACCCCCCCCCCCCCACCTTGCTGCCTTTATATTGGAGTTTTCCCCAGTGGATAAAAGGGTTGTTTCATTGCACCTCTGTGTTGGGAAACGGGTCCTGACCATCATTTGTGCCTCTGTACCAAATGATGGTTCAGAGTACCCACCCTTTTTGGAGTCTCTGACTGGGCTGCTGAAGAGTGCTCCTCTTGGAGACTCCATTATCCTAGTGGAGGACTTCAATGCGCACATGGGCAACGACCGTGAAACGCGGAGGGGTGTGATTGGGAGGAACGGCCTGCCCAATCTGAACCCGAGTGGTGTTCAGTTACTGGACTTGTGTGCCAACCACAGTTTGTCCATAACGAACACCATGTTCAAGCATAAGGGTGTCCGTATGGGCACCTGACACCAGCACACCCTAGGTCGCAGGTTGATAATCGATTTTGTTATCGTATCATCAGACCTGCAACCGTATGTCTTGGACACTCAGGTAAAGAGAGGTGCAGAGCTGTCAACTGATCACCAGTAGGAGGTGAGTTGGATCCGATGGCAGGGGAGGATGCCATTCAGATCTGGTAGACCCAAACGTATCATGATTATGTGCTGGGAACGTCTGGCTGAGGCCCCTGTCTGGGAGATCTTCAACTCCCACCTCTGGAAGAACTTTGACCACATTCCGAGGGAGTCTAGAGACATGGCGTCTAAATGGGCCATGTTCTCCACCTCGATTGTTGAAGCGGCTGCCCAGAGTTGCGGCCGAAAGGTCGTCGGTGCATCTTGTGGTGGCAACCCCCAAACCAAGTGGTGGACACCAGTGGTGAGCGGAACCATCAAGCTGAAGGAATCCTATTGAGCGTGGTTGGCTTGAGGGACTCCCGAAGCAGCTCAGGTGTACTGGCAGGTAAAACGGAGTGCAGCTCGGGTGGTTACTGAAGCAAAAACTTGGATGTGGGAGTAGTTCGGTGAGGCCATGGAACAAGACTTTCGGTCAGTCTTGAAGAGATTCTGGCAAACTGTCTGGTGACTTAGGAGGGGGAAGCAGCTCCCTGTCCACACTGTGTATGGTGCAGATGGGGCGCTGCTGACTTCGACTGGGGATATTGTTGGGCGGTGGAAGAAATACTTCAAGGATCTCCTCAATCCCGCTGACATGCCTTCCACAGAGGAAGCAGAGTTCGGGGATGAGGGGCTGACTTGCACATCACAGGGGCTGAGGTTGCCGAAGGGGTTAAAGAACTCTTCAGTGGCTGGGGGTGGACAAGATCCACCTTGAGTACCTCGAGGCTCTGGATGTTGTAGGGCTGTCATGGCTGACACGCCTCTGCAACATTGTGTGGAGGTCGGGGACAGTGCCATTGGCATGGCAAACAGGGGTGTTGGTTCTTCTCTTCAAGAAGGGGTACCGGAGGGTGTGTTCCAGCCTTAGAGGGATCACACTCCTCAGCTTCCCTGGGAAAGGTCTATGCCAGAGTACTGGAGAGAAGAGTCCAGCCATTGGTCAAACCTTGGATCCAGGAGGAACAATGTGGTTTTTGTCCTGGCCGTGGCACATCGAACCAGCTCTTTACCCTATTGAGAATCCTTGAGGGTTTGTGGGAGTTTGCCCAACCAGTCTACATGTGTTTGTGGACTTTGAGAAGGCATTTGACTACATCCCTCGTGGTTTTTTTTATGGGGGGTGCTTCGGGAATATGGGGTATCGGGCTTGTTGTTACGAGCTATCCAGTCTCTATACGACCATTGTGAGAGTTTGGTTCACATTGCCAACTCTCAGTCAGACTCATTCCCAGTGAGAGTTGGACTCCGCCAGGGCTGCCCTTCCTGTTCATAATTTTTGTGGACAGGATTTCTAGGCGCAGCCAAGGAATGGAGGGTGTCATGTTTGGTGGTCACAAGATCTCATCTCTGCTGTTTGCAGATGATGTTGTCCTGTTGGTTCATTGAGCAATGACCTACAGGTCTTACTGGGACGATTTGCTGCTGAGTGTGAAGCGGCTGGGATGAGAATCAGCACCTCGAAGTCCAAGTCCATGGTTCTCAGCCGGAAAAGGGTGGATTGTCCTCTCCTGGTTGGGGACGAGCTCCTGCCCCAAGTGGAGGAGTTTAAATATATTGGGGTCTTATTCACGAGTGAGGGGAGAAATGAGTGGGAGATTGACAGACAGATCAAAGCAGCAGTGACACGGACATTGTACCGGTCTGTAGTGGTGAAGAGGGAGCTGAGCTCTAAAGCAAAGCTGAAAAATTTACCGGTCAGTCTATGTTTGTACCCTCACCTATGGTCATGAGCTTTGGGTAATGACCGAAAGAGTGAGACTGCAAATACAAGCGGCTGAAATGAGCTTTCTCTGTAGGATTGCTGGACTCACCCTTCGAGACAGGGTGAGGAGCTCAGTCATCTAGGAGAGGCTCAGAGTAGAACCGCTGCTCCTCCACATCGAAAGGGGCAAGCTGAAGTGGTTTGGGCATCTGATTAGGATGCCTCCTGGACGCCTCCCACTTGAGGTGTTTCAAGCACGTCCCACTGGGAGGAGACCCCAGGGCAGACCCAGGACATGCTGGAGAGACTATGTCTCCCAGCTGTCCTGGGAACACTTCGGCATCCTCTCAGAAGAGCTGGAGCAGGTGGCTGGGGAGAGGGAAGTCTGGGCTTCTCTGCTTGAACTGCTGCCTCCGTGACCCGGACGTCTGGAAAAGCGGTAGAAAATGGATGGATGGATGGATGGATGTTACATAATATCTACAATGTCATCTTATTGAGAAGCTTCAATTACAAACTGAACCATCATATTTGTGGTCTCCAAATTTCAAACGGGGACAATCACTGAATCTTAGACAGCTGTGATTGAATTTAATAGCCTGGGAGCAGATATCCCATATAACATCAAATTATTTAAATCAACTCAAGGCTAAGTAGCACCAGAGTTACTGCGGCACTCGGCTTAATCTGTATCTGCAGACATACGCCAGTGGCCCACTTATAACTTAAATGACTAGTTTAGTTAACCTTCCTGTTTAAGTCTAACATATTGTTATGACAGCAATAGTGCTCTGCATAATTTCCATGGCATTAGCATCAGTCATCGGCCCGCCTGCTATAAATACACCTGACAGCACAACTGTTTCAGGAAGTGTTCTTTGCTGGATCCTGCACAGGACTCCAGAGGTGAGGCACTTTGATGGTACAGCTCATGAAATATTTGCTGACTTCTATCACCTATGGGACTACTGTTCTGATAGAGCCAATGATATGTGCCCCTATTAGTCTCTAAGGATTCTTCCTAGCCCACTTTCACCCGATCTGTGCCAATTAAGTAGCAGAATTATGTATATTAGTTGGAGTCACTTGTACTTCGGTGCAAAGGAATGCATATAGGGAAGGATGACAGAAGGATAGCGTTGAATAATTAGAGTGAATTTTCACAGCCCTGGAAACTCAATCATATGCTGCCATATGCTAACTATTTTTAACCTATTCTTTCCTCCTTCTCTACCCTCCTTCTTTCATATAGTCTGCTGCGGAAATGAAGAGCAAACTTTCAGTCCGCATTGCTGCTGTTGCCTTGAATCAGGTCTGTGTGAAAATTAAACAGTATGGTCGGGTGACAAAAACTTCTTGAACAAAAGCCACTTTAAAACTTAAGGCATGTTTTCTTCAACTCGTTTTAATCATCTGTGAATATAAAAACCGATCTCCGTTCTCTTGCCTAATTCGTATTTCCCTCCATCAGTGATAAACAAGTAAATGGATCCCAAAAGTTCCGCATGAAAAGCCCTTAATTGAGCTCCTCAGAGTTTGTGTAAACTCATTATGTCATGCTTGACTTGTCATCCATACAATGCTCACAGCGATAGCTCTTCTGTCTTCCTCGTGGCATCGGGTGGTTTGTGGAAATATGGCGTGTCACAGGCAGACCTCTCCTCCTCACAGACACTTCCCACAGTCATCAGTATTCTAATGACTCACCACTGCCATCCCAGGGTGTTTATTTTTAGAGATAGAGAGATTGATGAGATGCTCATATCATCCTTAACCACCAACTAATTAACTAATTAGGACATTCAAATGAAGATTTGCTCTGGATAATGCAGCGTGGCTTTGGCATGGGCAAACAGCTCTTCATTCTAATGGCTCCGCTCAGCTGAAGGAGGGTGTTTGGCCTCATGGCTCATGCTCGCCTCGCTGGCGCCTAGTGGTTCTGCCGCATTATTGATGAAGGTGGGTATCGATCAGACAAGACGATGCTGTGTTAGGTAACCAAAGCAGCAGCCATGACACTGATATTATCCACAGAAGATCATTTATATTCATGCACTCATGTACTAATCAAAGCATGTGTTTCCCCTTAACAGTTTCTCACACAGGTGCACGAGTGTTGATCAATGAGATGTCATCAAACCCCAACTCGACCGGCCCGCCAGCTTCACTGACTTACATTATTTTATGCCCGAGATATCCTGAATGATTTTCAATCACGCCCCACTTAGGCTGACTTTGAACTCTGAACTTCGTTGCTCTGGAGGTGAAGAGCCTTGAAAGATTTCACCATGTGCAACATAATGAGTTTTTTTTACCATTGACTCAGTCACCCTTTCACCTTGTTCTCATCATCCTCGTCGGTCAGAACTTTTATCATTATCCATCTATTTGCACTGATCGCTTGCACAGCAGGCATAATGTGTCAGCATTTTGTTGACTTTAATTAGAAAAAGATGTGGATGGTGTGTTGTTGGTGTTGTTAGCGAGCTCATTGAAAAGGCTAACATGTAGTGCAGCCGTGAACCATCTGACCACCTCTGATTATGATGAAAATGATGCTCTCCAGTCTCAGCCTATTTTCTAAAAAAAAAAAAAAAATGTTTTTGACACCAACATTTGAGGGTTTAATCCCACACGCCTACTTTTTAAAGGTTAATAATCCTTTTAATTAAAGGATAAGCCTGGTATTGAACACAAAATGTAATTGGCAAAGGATTACAGCGAGAGATGAATATAGCTGTAGCAATTAGTCCAATAATTAAGGCTTTAGTGGTGGACAGAGATGAGAAAGCGCACTGGAGATGTGTCATAAAATTCATAGAGTTGTTAGGACGTTGTGAGTGCGTTGGTTGCAGCTTTACAGCAGCATGCCTGCATGTGCACTCGGGGTGCCGGTGAAACATGGCGTCCCAGCGGATAGAGCCGCAACAGCTGTTCTTGCCTGAGCCTGGTGTTTCGCACAATATGATCGCTCCATCAGCAAACCCGCCCGCCTAACAGCCGCATCTGCATTCATCAAACACACTTATCAATAAACAGGGCCCCGCAACAATAAATGATCTCTGAGAGGGAACAGAATAGCAAAGGGGTGGGGTGGGGGGATGGGGAGGGGGTGCCAGGCGCTCGCTTTAATCACCGATGTTGTTAATCAATAAAGCAGCTTCATATCTTTTAATTAAAGTTTTATTCACAGCAAATGTTTGCCCAGTCTGTCTGCAGGTCTTTTGTTTTTTCTTCATTAATGGAGCCAGTTGGAGCTGGGGAACGGAAGTGGCAGCTGCTGATGACCAGTCGCCATGGGGCACTTGTGTTTGTAATTGCATTTTGTCACCTACAGAGGGTGTTAAGAATCCTTGTTAAAAGCTGGGGGAAATCTCACAGTAACAATTATTGTAGAGCAAATTACCAGGTAGGCAATATCTAAGCTGTCAGGAAAGGTTAGGAGAAATGAGAAGAAGAAGATGGACTATTCAGACATTCATCATGGCCATAGTTGCCACTTCCAAATTGAAAATTGGAGGGAATGCATCCTTCATTTTCTCAAAATGTGAACGAGTTAGTTCTGATTATTGTCGTGATTGACAGAAAGGCCTGGATAAATAAATAGGATGGTAAAGCATTTCAGTGCTTGTGTCTCAGATCCATTCCCGAGCATCACCCCTTAGTGTTTTGGCATTTACTATAAATGACGAACGAGATCCGACCAGTATCGGGAGCAGACTACCCACATGGACACGTGTGTGAGCAGGAACACGGTAGATGCACATGAAAGAGTATTAAAGGATCTAATCTGGCCTTGGGTGGTTTGGGGAGGATTTCTTCATTGGCACTGGCTGCAGTGGTACCATCACACAGTGTTACCATGAGAGATTTTCACTCCACCATCTGTCTCTTTCAACCCACTGTATTACATTTACACCACATGCTCGGAAATGTAGCTCCGTCGTTTTAATGGGAATGGGAGGCAACCGTAAAATAAATACTCTCCGTCTTTCCTCTGGCACACCGGAGCCAAAAATGCTCGTCCGTGTTCATTTTGCAACAGCGCTGTCCTTTGAATTCATTTATGGTGAGCCATAAATTGAATTATTGAAAAGCTATTGTTTGTTGCATGAAATCAGTGAAGCAGTAAAGGGGTTAAAGTCAAGGAGTTATAAAAACAATAAGCAAGGGTGTGAAAAAATCCACTCCAATCAGGACTGGGTCAATATTTAGCCCCTCACCATATCACAGGATTTAATAGGACATGCTCCATGTGTAGTTATAGATTGCAGACATCTGCTGAAAATGGGAAAAGGTTTAGCCAGTATTGATTTTGAATGTTTAAAAGTTTTATGCAGTAGCATATACAAAGGTAACTTTAAAGTTTTAGGGGGGTATATTTTGGGACATGATCTACTTTGGTGGGAAAAGTAGGCCTGAGTTTGAGGGAAACAATGTCCTGTGGGTGTAGTGGACTGGCTGAGTTTTACCTGCCCAGTGTCACTTTGACCATTAAATCCTTTCCCGGTCTGCACTGTTGTTGACATACTTGTATTTAGTTAAAAAGAGGCAGTTGATTTATTATTTAGTTGGAGCTGAATTTTAAAAAAGTCATATCAATTAATCCCCTCTATGGGTCACCACATTATCATGGTGAAGGTGTCCTAATGATCTTAGGGGCTATGATGTTGGGGCAGTTTGCTCCTGGTGCTCCCAGGGCAAACTGGTCCTGGGTGAAGGGCCAGCCCAAGAGTGGTGCAATTGATCCCCATGAAGAAATTACAACAAGGACTCAGTGTACTCCACCCATTTTGGGGTTACCAGGGCTTGAAGGCAAGCGCCTGGTGACCAGGTATCCGTACACAGGACCCAGTCGGGCTAAACGGAGTGAGCCACGTGGATCCGACCTCCAGTGGGCTCACCACATGCAGGAGGAATCATGGGGATCAAGGCGTCTTCTAGAGCTCAAAACCCTCCGACTTTCAAATTTGAAAAATGTTGTAAAAATTGAATGAAAATGACACAAACACAAATCTTGCAAGCAAATTTGTAATAAATTTATTTTCTTTATTCCACTAAGTGTGTGCAGCGTATGGTGTCCCCCATCTTAGCTGTATCATTGGCTCCCTCTGAAGGCCCTCGTCTCTTGGCTTCTCATTTACATGTATGTGTGTATGTTGAACGCCTTGCTATGCTTTGTGGCCACATTGTGTTGTGTTTCGAGAGACGAAGCATCTTGTCACCTTCATTTGCATAAAGTCGAGTTCCTGTTTAGTTTATTCAGATGAGGTGTAGCCAGTGGTAATTCATCAAGAAACTAGCTGCCGTTTTTCAAATCTATAAGTATTTAGAACAAGTCAGTAATTTATTTCTTTCCTTAAATGTTTCCATAAAAACATTATTCTCTTTAGTTTTGAAGATGTAGCTGAAAGTTTAAAGGACAGCCACCATGTTGTCTGTGAAGAAAATGCTTGAACAGACCACCCACTGGTTAGTGTTAACCACTGAGGTTTGGCAAAGTAGCAGACACCACAGGTCAGTATCAGTGTTGGGCAAGTTACTAAAAAATAGTAACTAGTTACAGTGACTAGTTACTTCTGTTCAAAAGTAACTGAGTTACTTACCAATTACTGCATGATTAAAGTAACTAGTTACTTGGAAAAGTAACTTTCACGTTACTTTTAAATGCATACTTAAATCATCTTGCACACATAGCAAAATAATTTAATTAATGGATTACATTACGGGCTAATTAACGTCAGGCTGAAAACAGACTTTCAGTCAGAGCTTTTAGAACATGTTCAGTCTGCTTTATCCTGCCTTGAGAGCTCTTATTGTGGTAAAAAATCTGAAGAAAATCAACATGAAATTGCCAGTAATTTCCTCATTTTGGAGTGAGAAATAGGGTTTGTGGCATTAGAGAGGGAAAAAGAGTCAGAATCACTCCAAAGGAGTGAGTTGGCAACACTGCATAAAGCTGTCAGCATTTCTTACCTTCTATATTATGGATTTAATCCGATGTGCAGTGATCCAAAGAAAATGTCCATTATCTACATGTACAGTCCAAATGTCTGCTGTGACAGAGACATGATCCAGTCTCTTAAATTCCTTTTGGAAATCAAAATCCATTTTTGAATAATCTTTATCCAGATAGCAAGTAAATGTGTTTTATCTTCAGTGGATCACAGTCTCAGCTGGCTAATGGGAAATGACTGTTAGCCCTAACACCCTAACAGCACTGCAGGACGGGTGCGAAGCCACTACGGAAGCTAAACACTAGTGCACTGAAAGGCCAAAAGAAGCAGGAAGAACTTACACAGGAAATGGATGAAAACTTGAAAGACTGGGACAGCAACAACTCAGAGAATGACATAGAAGAGAAATGGACAACACTGAAGGACACGGTGTATCAGACTGCGAGTGATGTATTAGGCTACCCTGAGAGGAAACATCAAAATTGGTTTGATGAGCATGATGAACACCTGAAGAAACTACTAGAAGCGAGGAATACAGCTAGGCAGGAAAAGCTACAGTGTAACACAAGGTCGAAGAAGAAGAAATACTCAAAGGCTCAGAGTGAGCTACAGAAGTACACCAGAGAGATGAAGTCCAACTGGTGGGATGAGAAAGCAGAGAAACTTCAAACTGCAGCAGACAGGAAGGACATGAAAACATTCTTCACAGGTCTGAGAGAAATCTACGGCCCTAAACCAAGAGGATTGATCCAACTAAAGGCTATGGATGGTGAAACGATTTTGCAGGAGAAAGACAAGATCCTGGACAGATTTGCAGACCACTTTGACCAACTACAAAACAACCCTGGAGATCTCACTGAAGAGGCTAAAGAAGATCTAGTGCAGCGACCAGCTGTATCAAGTCTGGATGAACCACCAAATTTTGATGAACTAATGGCAGCTATCAGGACAACACAGAATGGTAAAGCTCCACGAAGGGATGGAATTCCAGCAGAAGTGTGGAAATTTGGTGGTGTTCAGCTGACCAACTGCCTGCACAAGCTCATCCAAGAGATATGGGATCCCCAGAAAGTACCTCAAGACTGGAAGGATGCAAGTATTGTGCCTTTGTTCAAGAAAGGTGACAGGAAGGATTGTGGAAATTACCGAGGTATATCACTACTAGCCACTGTTGGTAAGATTCTCTCACGTGTACTACTTAACAGACTCAGTGAACACATCTCGCAGAATGTACTACCGGAAACCCAGTGCGGCTTTAGAAGTGGAAGAAGCACAATGGACATGATTTTCTGCTTGAAACAGGTTCAAGAAAAGTGTATCGAACAGAACATGCCGCTTTATGTACTCTTCATAGACTTCAGTAAAGCCTTCGACACTGTTTCGCGACAAGGACTTTGGCAGGTACTGAAGAAATATGGTTGTACAGAGAAGTCTGTCAGCCTGAACGAGGCACTCCATACAGGTATGCAAGCAAACATGGCAATGAGTGGTTCAGTATCTAAAGACTTTTCAATAAGCAACGGGGTGAAACAAGGGTGTGTGCTGTATCTACACTCTTCTCGTTATATCTGGCAGCCATGCTTGAGGTGGCCTTCAAAGACACTTCAGAACGAGTATACATTCAAACAAGGAAAGAAGCAGACTTGTTCAATGTGGCACAGTTTAAAGCCAAGAGTAAGACATCGATAAAGATAGTAAGAGAAATGCTCTTTGCCGACGACAGTGCTCTAGTTGCACACAGCGTGGAAGATATGCAATCTTTAGTGGAGAAATCTGCAAGAGCAGCTAGCCAATTCAGCCTCCAAATCAACATCAAGAAGACAGAGTGCCTTTATCAACCACCAAAGTTCCAATTATCAACATCACTACCAGAAGAGATCAGCATTGGTACAGAGCCACTAGTCAAGTGCAAGACTTTCAAGTACCTAGGGAGTACTGTTTCAGAGAATGCTAGGCTGGAGGATGAACTATCTCTCAGAATGGGAAGAGCAAGCGCTGTGTTTGGAAACTTGAGGGAGAGACTGTGGAACAATCGACATGTGTCTATCCGTGTGAAATGCAAAGTGTACAGAGCGACAGTACTGGCTACTCTGTTGTATGGTGCTGAAACTTGGACTGTCTACAGAGTGCAGGTGAAGAAACTCCACGCGTACATGATGAGACACCTTCGAGCCATAATGAACATCTCATGGAAAGACAAGATAACCAACATAGAAGTGTTGAAACGAGCTGGTCTACCATCAATTGAGGACATGCTAATACAGATGAACCTGAGATGGCTCAGTAACAATGCGAAAAAAAAACACAAGCTAGCCAAAATGGATGGCAGTTTGAGGATGTAGGGAATGAATGGAAGGTTGTCATTGAGTTCAGTCAGGGTGGGGGGGGGGCACTATCACCCAGTTAAGCTAACAAAAGCAATTGAGAAAGAAATTGGGAGAGTTAAGTTTGCAAAGGTCTTGAATAATAACCATCTGTTAATTCATGCCACAAGTAAACAACAGCAACAGAAAATACTGGCAATGACATGTCTAAATGGAGAACAAATGAAGGCACATGTTCCTGGCGTGACAGCTAACTTGAGGGGAGTTACATCAGGTGTCTCTTTGTGCATGTCTATGGAAGAAGTGAAAAATGAGATCCAAGGAGGAAACGTGAAGGATGTGAAAAGGCTAAAGAGTAAAAGAGAAGGTTCACTGAAGGACACACTGTCTGTCATGATTCAGTTTGAGGAAACACTCCCTAAATCAGTCCTAATAGGATACATGTATTACAGTGTCAGAAAATACGTCCCAAAGCCACTCAGGTGCTACAAATGTCAAAGGATGGGTCACACTGCTCAGCAATGTAAAGGAAAGCTAAGATGTGCTAGATATGGAGGGGAGCACGAATATGGTAAATGTGACAAGGACACCAAAGTAAAGTGTTGCAGCTGCAGGGGTGAGCACAGTGCTGTATATGGAGGATGTGTTGTGCAGAGGGAAGCTAGACAATCCCAGGAATTCAGAATAACTAAGAAAATCTCGTATGCGGAAGATCTAAAGACAGTTAGAGAGGCAGGAATAGTCAGAAATACAGCAGCTTCCCTCAAAGAAGTTCAGTTCAAATGGAAGCCCAGCCATCAACGGGTCCCACGCAAGTACAGGATCTTGCCGCTGCAAGGAATGTTTGTGTTCACAAATGCAAAATGGATGATGACACATTGATAGTTAAGAGGACAAAATTTATAGCTTTTATCTGCCACACCATGAATGTTGCTGCACAGCTAAAGAAGAAAAGTGAAAGAATCAAAACCACTGTGGAAGCAGCAGGAAGCTTCCTAGATGTGAAAGATATCACAGCTGACCAGATTCATGCTTTATTGAAAGCTGAAACTGGGGAGACTGCACATGCTGAAACAAGACCTTAATTATGGTACTACACATACTGCAGTGGAATGCGAGGAGTCTTACAGCAAATGGACAAGAACTCAAGAAGTATCTTTACAAACTAGAAGTTGATCCACAGGTAGTGTGTGTACAGGAGACATGGCTTCAACCTCACTTAGATTTTGTTATTCCAGGATACAGTTCAATCAGACAGGATAGAATTAACACTGTAAATGGAGGAGGATGTGCCACTTTCATTAAAGATGGCCTGGCGTATAGGGGGATTCCCTCCCCTGAGGATATAGAGTGTAATATTATTGAAGTATGTTGGCCAAATGGACAAGGAAATATTAAGCTGATTAATTATTACAACCCATGTAGGAAGTTAACAGCAGATATTTTCAGTGTTATGGCAGGGGAAGGGCATATGAAAGAGGTATGGTGTGGAGACTTTAATGTCCATAATAGTTTGTGGGGAAGCACACATACAGATAACAATGGAAATGTTGTGGAAGAGATGTTAGACGAAAGATCGTTAATTTGTCTAAACAGTGGTGAAGGTACCAGGGTGGATGTGCATAGGGGCACATTCTCATGTATTGACCTGACTCTGGTATCTGATTCTTTGGTGAGCACCTGTGAATGGACGGTTATGAACAGGACAACTATGGGAAGTGATCACTTCCCAATACTTACAGTCATTAAAACTGAAGTATGTATACAAGAGGGAAGATGTTTTACAAGATGGTGTTTTGACAAGGCAGACTGGGGAAAATTTAGGTAATACTGTGTTCACTCATGTCATTTGGTAACATTAGAAGGTGGCATAGAAGAGTGTTCAAGTCAGGTAACCAATCATAGCCTATTCTGAATGCGGCAATAGCAAGTACTGTATACCTAAGAAAACAGCACAGGGTAGGAAGAAGGTTGTACCCTGGTGGAATGACGAATGTAGTATTGCAGTAAAAGAGCGAAACAAGGCCTTCATAGAGCTGAGGAAGAATATGACTAGTGAAAACTTAATAGAGTACAAAAAGAAAAGGGCAGTAGCTCAAAGGATTATTAAAAACAGGAAAAGGTCAACATGGAGAGAATTTTGTTCCACCCTTGGTAGGAAAATAGAACTAGGTGATGTCTGGGGTAGATTTAAAAAATGAGTGGGAAAAGGGTATCAGTTAAAATTCCAGCTTTAGTGGATGGGGACAAGATGACTGTATCAGACAAAGAAAAGGCAGAAGTCCTAAGTAGAGCATTTGCAGCAGTGCATAGAGGAGACCATCTTGGTGAGAGTCATAGACAGCAAAGGGAGTATAAACTCAGAGAAAATGCAAACTTAAAAAAATGAAGTGAAAGAGGACATGACTGCGTTAGACCTCGAGCTCACAATGTCAGAGCTTAAGAGAGATTTGCAAGATATTGGATACACAGCTCCAGGATATGATCAGTTAAGCTATGCTATGTTCTGGCAGTTGCCTATGCAATCAATGCAACTGGTGCTGAAATTGTTTAACAGAATATGATTATCCCATTTAATAAGCCAGGGAAAGATCCAGCTCATCCAGGCAACTACAGGCCAATAGCATTAACTTCTTGCACGCCGTTGTACCGCAGGCGGGCAAGTCTCTGCGTCCCAGAGCGCACGAGGGCGCACAAGAGCGCCCTCGTGCGCTGTAGGACGCACAATGGAGCTGCGTAAGCTGCATTTCCGTTCTTCCACTGCAGACACAGCCGCGAACAGATTAGATCATCTGATTGACCTCTCATTCGACTAATAAGAGCCTTGAATTGGGTTTCTGAAACCTTGAAGAACCAATGACTGAAAACCTAGCAAGAAGGACCCGCCTACCAACGCTGTGAATGGAGCGAGCCAATTGAAGCACAGAAGTTCGCAAGCTGTTTTTTGTAAGGCTGGATGAAGAAAGACTGCTGCAGCAGATGAAAAAAGGACACGCAGGAAGAACCGTCACAGACCCAGCAGCACGGAGACCATCCACAAGTGCAACCTGTGTGACAGCGACTGCCATTCGCGCATCGGCATGTTCGGCCACAGGCAGTGCTTATTTTGTTTTTGTTCCAGCAGAGTAGACGTTATGATTTTCTTCCATGGTCATCATAGACTGACGGAGGCTGACGACGAAGGCTGAGTGACACACACGCGTTCGCCAGTCTTTTTTTAACTACTACTGTTATTTGTTTTGAAAAATCGTTCGCCAAAAACCGCAATCATGGAAGCACAAAACCGCAATAATGGAATTATGTTTTGATCGGGTCGCGAGACCAGCGTCACGTTCGTCTGACAATGAGGAAGAAGTTCGCCAGCTCCGCTTCTGCTGTGAAGAGGTAAGTGTTCTAAGCTAAATTATTCTTTATCCCTGAAAATTGTAATCAAAATGACTTTTGACCGATTGGTAAATTACAGCTGTGCGTCATCGCTGCATGACGGACCGTGGCGCAACGGGCGATGTCCGTCCTCTGTAGCGAAGGGGGGGGGGACAACCCCCCTCCCACACACACGCACACACAGCCCTTAGTGTCACCTTTCATTAGAGCCCAAGATGAAGCTTCTATATTGAATCATTCAAAAGTTACAGACGTTTTTCCAAACTGTGCCATTTGGCACAATTTGGCACAGTTCAAAAACGCCTGGGAACTACCTGAGGAAAAAGCTGTGTAATATATTCATTTTTTGTGGTATTGTTACAAAATTTTGACCTCAGCTGGATAACACTTGGTTCTACATTTCTGTTGCATTTTCCAGCCCGGATCTGAAGCTGTGTGTTATTTGCAAGCATTTGTATCCGAAAAAACACCCAGGCCAAATTTATTTTCTTCAAGTTCACTGTTTAGATGACTGTAACTCAGTGGCCGGAGCACTTAGAGAGATTATGACTGTTTTGCCAAAAAATTCAAAGTGTTTTCTTTTAAATGAGACCAACCCCATGAAGACGCTGCAAAGGGTTGAAGAACAGCTTTCATTTTACTTTGGGCACGTTATTTTTAGGCGTTTTTAGGGAAATTGACCGGAGTGCAAGAGGTTAACGTCACACTTAGGGAAATGGATGGAGAAGGTGTTAGTTTACAGACTCTCATATATATTAGAGCAAAAATGATTAATAAACGACTATCAGAATGGTTTTAGAAGAGGAAGATCCACAGTGGATGCTCTAGTTAGGGTAAGTAATGATATTGAAAAGACTCTCAAAATGAAAGAAGTAATGGTTATAGTTTATCTGGATATTGAAAAGGCTTATGACTCACTGTGGAGGGATGGACTTCTTATCAAACTGATGAAAATAGGCATTGGTGGTAGGCTGTATAATTAGATAATGGATTTTTTTAACACACAGGACAGTTAGGGTTAAAGTAGGATCAGAAGTTTCTAATGACTTTGAAATAGAAAATGGTATACCTCAGGGGAGTGTGATAAGCCCTGTTTTATTCAATATAATGATTAATGACATGTTTGAGGATCAAGAGGGATCCATCAAAACAGCACTATATGCAGATGATGGAGTCATATGGACGAGGGGAAGAAATGAGAAATTTGTGTTCAAAAACATCAGGAAAGCAATAGAGAAAATGGAAAAGTGGTCATATGACTGGGGATTTAAATTTTCAAACAGTAAAACCTGCTATATGGCTTTCACAAAAAAAAAAAATGCAGAACTGGTACAGAACCATTAACATTATATAATCAACCAACAGAGAAGGTCAGTGAGTTCAAATATCTAGGATTGTGGTTTGATAGTGCATACACATGGAGAGTTCATGTTGAAAATCTGGAGACAAAGTGCAAAAAAGTCATTAATCTCATAAAAGCTGTAGCTGGACACGAATGGGGTGCAGATAAACAGGCATTAATTGACATTTGCAGAGCACTAATGCGATCAACAATAGACTACGGATGCATGATTTATGGAGCAGCGGCAAAGACGACTCTGGAAAAAATAAAATGCAGCATAGAGTGCTTCGCCTGTGCATTAGAGCTGTCAAAACAACATCAAACAATGCAGTTTTAATAGAAGCAGGAGAAATGCCAGTGGATTTGAGAAGAGATAAACTCGCATTATCATACTGGGTCAAGCTGAAAGGTATTGAGGAAGTGAATATTTTAAAAAAAAGATTGCTACAAGACTGCTGGGAATACTCTAATTTCCAGGGACACAGGTTTGGGTGGACAATTGAAAGAAAAGCCAGAATGTATGGGCTACACACTATTGATATACCTAACACCACTCCAGTGAGTAATGTTCCCCCTTGGCTGTTTCCGGGAATAGAAGTAGATGCTAGTCTGCTAATGAGGAAAAAGGATTGGCATTTGAGTGAAGTAGGTGTTTAAACAAGCATTTACCTCAGGAACAATTACTGTAACTTCTTACAGCTCTATACTGATGGTTCAAAGAACAAAGAGGGCTCTGTTGGAGTTGGGAGTATACATTCCAGAGTTTAAAGTGACCATCGCAAAAAGACTCTCCGACAATACCTCCGTGTTTACAGCAGAGATGGTGGCAATAATTATTGCTTTGCAGTGGGTGGAAGAGGTCAGACCGGACCGGGTGGTGGTGTGCATGGATTTACTTGCAGTATTAAAAACCATACAGACACTAAAATCTACAAGGGAAGACTTGCTGATTGAGCTATATCACAGTTTATTTAGGGTACACAGGGGTGGTGGAGAAGTTCAGTTTTGTTGGGTTCCTGCACATGAAGGGTTGAAAGGGAATGACTGTGCAGACAAATTAGCAAAAAGCACTCTTGGAAAAGAGATAACTATACCATTGTCTCTTGGAAAAGGTGAAGGGAAAGCAGTAATCAAGAAAAAAGGAACTGAGCTATGGCAAAAAAGATGGGATGAAGATCATAAAGGTAGATCGTATTACAAAATACAAAAATCTATTGCAATAAAGAATTACATTGTGGAAATGTGAAAATGACGAGGCTGAGTTTATCTCACGAGTCAGGTTTATTCACATCTTCCAACATCAGCAAAGCAGAAAGAGAGATCAAACACAGACACTCGTCCTTTATATATCCAGGACCTTCAAAGCTCACAGTCACATTGCATTTAATGGCAAGTAACAATGCATCTTTTCTTAAATCCTATCACATCCTCCTCATAGCCTCTGGAAGACCAGGAAATCCCCCAAGGCCGTCTCTTGCATACCAAAGACTAAATTTTCACATCCTCCTGTTATCTCACAGGAGGCCCAGTCCTTTGTTCTACTCTGAGATGTGAAGCTTAAAGTCATACATATGTGGCCCACATGACCCCCCCCAAACATCTAAGATGGAACAACAGAATAACAGTTTGCATGTCATGATAAAATCATTACACATTAACCCACGTGCTGCTTGGGCCTCAGTCTCCTCCCGTATCTGCTGTAAGCGGGCTTCGCCACTTCTGCGGCGCCATCCTGATGGGGAGCTGCTGTCTTGGGGTGAGAACTGTTTGTCACTCCCTGTGGGTGTTCTGGGGAATGTCCCCGAGGGGGTCTGCCGCGCCGAGGAGCCCTGGCCAATAGCACATCCTCGTCCGCCACCACAAAAGCGGGTTTGAGCCTGTTTATGCCAATCTTTTCCTTCCTGCCCCCCAAATCTAGCAAAAAATGCTTGTCCCCTGTTTCCAGCACTCTAAATGGTCCATCATAAGGTGGTCGCAGCGGTGGGCGATGGGCATCGTGTCTGACAAAAACAAACTCCGAGTTTTTCAAAGCCTTAGGCACAAAAACGCGCGGAAAACTGTGGTGAACGGGGCCAGGCAGCATGCCCGATTCCGTGCCACGTTGCAACCGCTGAGATGGGGAGCTATCTGGCGCAGGATTATCTGGGAGAAACTCCCCGGGCAGCCGAAGTGGCTGCGCAAAAACTAGCTCAGCCGAGGAGGCTTCTAAGTCCTCTTTAGGTGCAGAACGCAACCCCAATAAAACCCACGGTAGCCTGTCCACCCAATTTGCATCTGTCAGCGACGCTCTGAGAGCCGCTTTCAATGACCTATGAAAACGTTCGCATAACCCATTAGCCTGCGGATTGTACGTGGTTGTGCGGTGGCTCGTTACCCCCAGGCTGCGGGCCATTGCTGACCAAAGTTCGGAAACAAATTGAGGACCTCTGTCGGACATAATGTCCGACGGGACTCCAAAGCGCGCTACCCATGCTGTTAAAAACGCGCGTGCCACCTCCTCGGCTGTGGTTGACGCCAGTGGGACCACTTGCGGCCAGCGCGTGGTGCTGTCCACCATTGTCAGAAGGTGTGTGCACCCCTGTGACGGCGGGAGGGGGCCTACGAGGTCCACGTGAACATGATCAAACCTCTTAGCCGGGATGTGAAATGGCTCCAAGGGAGCTCTCGTGTGTCTGTGTACCTTGGCTCGTTGAAAAGCCATGCAGGCTGCTGCCCACTCCTTAACTTGTTTGTGCAAGCTCAGCCATACAAATTTCTCTCCTACCATTTTGACTGACGCGCGCACTCCCGGGTGCGCCAGAGAATGAATCGAGTCAAAAACGCGGCAGCGCCACGCGGCCGGTACCACAGGACGTGGTCACCCCGTGGAGACATCGCAGATTAGGGGGGGCATACCATCTTGCAGCACCCTGTTCTCCAGCCTTAACCCTGTTGGTCCAGACTGGAGCGCGCGCACGTCCGCGTCGCTAACCTGATCCGCGGCCATGGCTGCATAATCTATCCCTACGCGGACTGGGGCCGCCACGGCGCGCGAGAGACAGTCTGCCACTACATTCAGTTTACCTGCTACATGCTGAATATTGGTAGTAAACTCTGAGATGGCAGCCAGCTGTCTTTGCTGCCGGCCCGACCACGGTTCTGAAACCTTGGCCATCGCGAATGTCAGCGGGTTGTGGTCAACGAACGCGGTGAAACAGCATCCCTCCAGCCAGAACTGGAAGTGGCGAATGGCCAAGTGGAGAGCTAACAACTCCCTGTCGAATGCGCTGTATTTTCGTTCACTATCGCACAAAGTCCTGCTGAAAAAGGCGAGCGGCTGCCAAGCCCCGGCTATATGCTGCTCCACGACCGCCCCTATGGCCACATCTGACGCGTCAGTAGTGAGCGCTATGCGGGCCGTTGGGTCTGGATGTGCTAACAACGCAGCGTTTGCCAGGGCTGTTTTGACCTCCGAGAATGCTCGCTCTCGCTCCGGAGACCATTCAGTCTTATTTTGGGGTTTTTGTTTTTTGAGTGCGGCATACAATGGTTGCATGAGCTGCGCTGCGTGGGGGAGGAAATGGTTATAAAAATTCACCATTCCCAAAAACTCCTGTAACGCAGAGTTTGGGGAAAATTTGCTACCGCGCGCACTTTGTCAGACAGCGGTACCGCTCCTTCTGGAGAGATGCGATGCCCCAAAAAATCAATCTGCGTCACCCCGAACTGACACTTCGCTACATTGATTATTAAACCATGCTGTCCCAACCTCCGGAAAACTGCCGTGAGGCGGTTTTCGTGTTCGTCTTCGGACGCGCTGGCTACTAAGATGTCGTCCAGGTAGACGAATACGAAGGGGAGATCGCGCAACACCACGTCCATCATGCGTTGGAACGTCTGCGCAGCGCCTTTAAGCCCAAATGGCATGCTCAAAAACTCAAATAGACCGAACGGAGTTATTACCGCTGTTTTGGGTATGTCCTCAGCACGCACTGGGACTTGGTGGTAACCGCGGACCAAGTCTATCTTAGAAAAAACGCACGCCCCCGCCAAATGAACGGAAAAATCTTGGATATGTGGGATTGGGTAGCGGTCGTGTGCTGTGGCGTTGTTCAACCTGCGGAAATTTCCGCAAGGTCGCCACGAGCCATCAGTTTTCGGGACCATGTGCAGTGGGGAAGCCCATGGGCTGTTCGAACGCCTGATGATGCCCAACCTTTCCAGGTTGGCGAACTCCTCGCGTGCTATGGTCAGTTTAGCTGAATCCAAGCGCCGAGCTTTTGCAAAAACGGGCGGTCCGGTGGTAGTAATAAAATGTTCCACTCCGTGCTTAGCGACGGCTGCTGAAAATGTGGGAACCGTGAGTGCTGGGAACTGAGTGAGCAGTGTGTGGAACTTACCGCTTGCAGTTGTGACGTTGGCCTGTGCTGTTGGCGGGGTCACTCGGGCTGTACAGGGAATAGAATAAAAAGAAAGTGCATTAACCAGGCGCCTGTTAGCAAGATCAACCAATAAACCATGTGAGCACAGAAAATCAGCCCCCAACATATTGAAATTCACTGCAGCTATGACAAAAGTCCACTCAAATGTACGGCCGTGTAGGGACAGAAGCAGAGCCCTCTCACCAAAGGTCTTAATCTCCGAGCCGTTCGCTGCTGACGCCCCGTGACCTCTGGGAACCGCCAGCCGGTCAGCGGAGGAAGGCGTAATGAAACTCACTTGGGAGCCTGTGTCCACAAGGAATTGCCTGCCCGAGCGCGCATCCGTCAAGTAGAGCAGCTTGTTCTCCTCCCCGAGGGCCGCAGCTGCTACCGACCCCGGGTCTTGGCGTTTCCTGAGCGCTTGAACTGGCACGATGGTATACATTTGCGTGCCTTCTCTGCAAAGCGGCGGTGGTAGAAACAGAGGATGTCTCCTCCGCAATCCTTGGCCCCCACCGCCGCCGTCGTCAGTGGGTCCGAACTCCGTCGCTGCCGCGGTGGCCGCGCGCTGTTGCTGGCGTTGAGAATCCGGTGCGCCTCCTGGGCCAGCGCGCGGAAGTCCTGCTGGTCCAACAACGGTGAACTGGCCAGGGTCGCTCTCGTGGCCGACGGTAGGGTCCTGAGGAAAATGTGGGTGAAGAGGAAGTTGTCGCCGTCTGAGCCTCTCAACCTCAGCATGTTCTCCATCAGGTCAATGGGCGTGCCATCTCCCAAGTCGTTCAGAGCTAGGAGCCTCTCCGCTCTTTCCTCGACTGAGAGAGTGAAACGCTGGATAAGCGCAGCCTTCAACCCGCCGTATTTGTCGTTGGCAGGTGGCCGCTCCAATAGGCTCTGCACATGCCGAGCTGTGCGGTTGACGAGCTTTGCGATCACATGGTAGAACTTCGTGTCATCTACCGTTATCCCCCGGAGGGCGAACTGTGCTTCAACCAAGTGGAACCAGGAGCGTGGGTTGTCCTGCCAAAAGTCCGGTAGCTGGACGGTAGCGGCATACGCTTGGCTGGGAGCTCCTGACTCGGCTGGCCCGGGGGAATTTCTTTCATCCATGATACGTCTTAGGGTCACCAGTGTGGAAATGTGAAAATGACGAGGCAGAGTTTATCTCACGAGTCAGGTTTATTCACATCTTCCAACATCAGCAAAGCAGAAAGAGAGATTAAACACAGACACTCGTCCTTTATATATCCAGGACCTTCAAAGCTCACAGTCACATTGCATTTAATGGCAAGTAACAATGCATCGGTTGCAAGGTTGTCATAGCCAGGAGCGGCACTGGGGTTAAGCTCCCAGTGCTCATAAAATGCTCCTTATGGCGTGCGTCTCGAAAAGCCTCTGACAACTAAGTCCAACTCCTAGCCTGCCCGTGTGGTTTAGTCTCTAAGCCCGGCGGAACTGCTTTTACTAATAGGAGAAGGGGCGAGGGCGGATCTCTGGCGCCTTAAAACCAGATGCTTCGGGTAGATGGTGGCTCGTCAACCTGGGAAGATATCCCATCTAGGGGAAGGTAAACCCTGATTTCAAACCTCTGCTGCCTTGCGGCATACCCGGTCACGGGAAAGGCTTCGGGAGTCAACCCTGAGGAAAAATCCGGAGTCGGAGCCCCTAAGGCAGTTCTATGCTGTGCTCAACATCATTCTGGCAGCTCCTGCAACGGCGCTGGTGCCAAACTGTAGCAGCCCTGCTGTTCCTTTGGATTCATCAGTGACGTGGAGAGGGGAGACATGCTGCATGAGCAACATCTTGTCCTCCATATCTTCCTGCCCAGGCTTGAATCCTACCAACGCCCAACGCTGGAAGGTAGAACACCGGATCACTGGAGAGGACACTCCAGCTTCGCCTTTGGCGTAGACAAAACACGGGGAATGACAGTTACCGGTTATAAGCCACTGCTCAATTGGCGTAGAGCGTGGTGCCAGGGGTTGTTCCCGACGGTGGGAGGGATCATCAGATCTCACTGGACAGCTACCGCCCGCCTCAAGCTGGGCAGCCCCCAGCCAATAAGGTGTTGTCCCGCCACAGCTTGCTTTCCTCATTGGGTGCATGGGGATAAGGAGAAATCCAAACAGCAGGCTGAGAACCTTCGCACCAGGCAAGACAATAAAACAAAAGAGACCAACTCTAAAACTGGGAACTTGGAACGTCCGCACTATGATGACAGGACTCGCTGCTAACCTAAAGGACATCAACGACACCAGGAAGACTGCCATCATCAATAATGAGCTGAAGAGACTGGGAGTGGATATCGCCACTCTCCAGGAAACACGGTTAGCTGATGCAGGCACACTGAGAGAGAAGGACTACACGTTCTACTGGCAGGGAAAGGGCAGTGACGAACACAGGGAACACGGAGTGGGCTTCGCAGTGAAGAACACTTTGCTGAAGATGGTGGAACCGGGCAGCACTGGCTCTGCACGACTCCTCACCCTCCGCCTGAACACCACTGAAGGCCCAGTCACCCTCGTCAGTGTGTATGCCCCAACACAGACAGCCACATCAGAGGCAAAAGACGAGTTTTACGAGAATCTCGCAACAACTGTCAGGATCATCCCCAACTCTGAACAACTCATTCTCCTTGGAGACTTCAATGCCAGAGTGGGTGCTGACCACGACTCCTGGCCCTCCTGTCTTGGACCTTTTTGCGTGGGCAGAATGAACGACAACGGACAGCGGCTGCTCGAGTTCTGCACATATCACGATCTGCGCATCACAAACTCGTTCTTCAAGACCAAGCCCCAACACAAGGTTTCCTGGCAACATCCGCGCTCAAAGCACTGGCACCAGCTAGACTTGATCCTGACCAGGCGCACCTCACTGAAGAACGTGCTAATCACCCGTTCGTTCCAGAGTGCAGATTGCGACACAGACCATTCATTGGTGTGTTGCAAGGTCAAGCTGCAGCTGAAGAATTCCATCGTGCTAGACAACCTGGAAAGGCATGGATTGACACCAGCAAGATGGCCCAACCAGAACTTGTTGAGCAGTTTGCCTCCATCTTTGAGAAGGAACTTGGTGTACCACAAGGAGGAGAATCTGCAAAGCAGAAGTGGGAAGAGCTGCGAAACACCATCTACCGCACAGCCTTGGCTACCTTTGGGAGGAAGACCTCGAAGTCACAGGACTGGTTTGATGCCAAGTTGACCGAGATGACCCCCGTCATTGAAGCCAAGCGCTCAGCACTTGCTGAGTACAAGAAGTACCCAAACGAGAAGAATCTCCAGATTCTCAGGGCTGCGAGAAGCAAAGTTCAGCAGACTGCTCGGCGCTGTGCCAACAAGTACTGGACTCAGCTCAGCCAAGACATTCAAACCGCTGCCATAACAGGGAACATCCGTGGTATGTACGATGGCATCAAGAAAGCACTTGGTCCGGCTCAGAGCAAGACGGCCCCTCTCAAATCTTCCACTGGGGAGATGATCACAGAGAAGAACAAGCAGATGGAGAGATGGGTGGAACACTACTCCGACCTCTACTCTAGACAGAACACCGTGACACCGTCAGCCCTTGATGCCATCGACTGCCTGCCATCCATGGACGAACTTGATGCCGAGCCAACCATCGACGAACTCAGTAAGGCCATTGATAGCTTGGCCGCTGGCAAGGCACCCGGCAACGACGGCATACCCCCTGACCTGATCAAGCACTGCAAGACCGCCCTACTGCTGCCATTGCATGACGTCCTCTGCCAGTGCTGGAAGGAAGGTGCCGTACCACAGGACATGAGGGACGCCAAGATCATCACCCTCTACAAAAACAAAGGGGAGAGAAGTGACTGCAACAACTACAGGGGCATTTCCCTCCTCAGCGTTGTTGGCAAAGTCTACGCACGAGTTGTTCTCCTTCGTCTACAGAAGCTTGCCGAACGTGTCTACCCCGAGTCTCAGTGTGGCTTCCGCGCTGAGCGATCGACGGTAGACATGATATTCTCCATCCGCCAACTCCAGGAGAAATGCAGAGAACAGAACATGCCTCTGTACGTCGCCTTCATCGACCTCACCAAAGCGTTAGATCTGGTCAGCAGAGAGGGCCTTTTCAAGATCCTGCCAAAGATAGGATGCCCACCAAAGTTGCAAAGCCTCATCGAATCGTTTCACACCAACATGCAGGGGATAGTGCATCACGATGGCAACGTCTCAGAGCCATTCAACATACGCAGCGGAGTGAAACAGGGCTGTGTACTTGCGCCACCCCTCTTTGGGATTTTCTTTGCTATGCTCCTGAGGCATGCCTTCAGCACAGCAACAGAGGGAATCTACCTGCACACAAGATCTGACGGCAGGCTTTTCAACCTCACCCGCCTGAAAGCCAGAACCAAAGTACGCAAGGCTCTAATCAGAGACATGCTGTTCGCAGACGACGCTGCAGTCGCAACCCACACACAGCAGGAGCTTCAGACCCTGATGGACCGCTTCTCCCAGGCATGCAAGGACTTCGGGCTTACCATCAGCCTGAAGAAGACTAACATCTTGGCGCAAGGCACGGAAGCACCACCAACCATCACCATTGATGACTACAAGCTGGAGGTCGTGAATCAGTTCACGTACCTGGGGTCCACGATCAGCAACAACCTCTCCCTTGATACAGAGATCAACAAGAGGATTGGAAAATCAGCCTTCACACTCGCTCGCCTCACCACACGAGTGTGGGAGAATCCCAAACTCTCTGTCAAGACGAAGATGGCAGTGTACAACGCCTGCGTCATCAGCACACTGCTCTATGGGAGTGAGACGTGGACGACATACGCCCGGCAGGAAAAGAGACTGAACTCCTTCCACTTGCGCTGCATTCGCCACATCCTGGACATATCCTGGCAGGACAAAGTGCCCAACACAGAAGTTCTGTCCCGCGCCGGCCTTCCCTCCATGTTCACTCTACTCAGGCAGCGCAGGCTCCACTGGCTAGGCCACGTTCACCGTATGGAGGATGGCAGAATCCCCAAAGACGTCCTCTATGGAGAACTGGCAACTGGCAGGAGAGACGTTGGCCGCCCGCAGCTGCGCTTTAGAGACGTCTGCAAGAGAGACATGAAGGCCCTGGATATCAACACAGAGCGCTGGGAGGACCTTGCAACGGACCGCTCCAAATGGAGAGGCACCCTGACCAGACAGCTCAAGGCGGGTGAAGAGAGACTGACTGCTGCAGCAGATGAAAAAAGGACCCGCAGGAAGAACCGCCACAGACCCAGCAGCATGGAGACCACCCACAAGTGTGACCTGTGTGACAGGGACTGTCATTCGCGCATCGGCCTGTTCAGCCACAGGCGGTGCTGTTCCAGCAGAGTAGACGTTTAGGATTCTCTTCCATGGTCATCATAGACCGACGGAGGCCGCCGATTCGATTCATTCAACAATGCATCTTTTCTTAAATCCTATCACATCCTCCTCATAGCCTCTGGCAGACCAGGAAATCCCCCAAGGCCGTCTCTTGCATACCAAAGACTAAATTTTCACATCCTCCTGTTATCTCACAGGAGGCCCAGTCCTTTGTTCTACTCTGAGATGTGAAGCTTAAAGTCATACATATGTGGCCCACAACATAACCAAAAGGAGGGAAGACATCATCATGGCAAGACTCAGACTGGATCATACAGGTTTAAATGGCACTTTATTCACCATGGGGAAAAGCGAAAGTGACAAATGTAGAGAATGTGGCGTAAAAGAAAATGTCGAGCACATCTTATTACACTGTCACAAATATGGAAATGAAAAGACAGATCATGGAAAATGAAGTTTGAGAGGCTGGTAGGGAATGTGATTTAACTGGGATTCTGGGAACAGATGGAGATGGAGAGGCAATAAGAATCGCGAGAAGGGCTCGTTTCTCTTTTTTTTAAATAACACAGGATTAAGTCATAGAATTTAGGGGTAGGGCTCAGATAACATAATGTTGCACACTCTTGTAGAGTAGGTGGCGGTATGCACCTTTCAGTTGTTTGCTATCCACCAGTAACCGAGAGAAGAAGACAATACCAGAAACAAAGAAAACATCTGATTGCAATCTAGAAAAGTTTAAAGGAAGATGTTGTCACATAGCTATGAGGATTACGTCAGAAAACTATGAGGAAGGCGTCACAAAGCTATGAGGAAAACATCACAAAGCTATGAAGAAATCATCACAAGGCTATAAGGACAACGTCACAAAGCTATGAGGAAAACATAATCAAGTCAGTAGTGGTGATGCACCTTTGAGCTGGTTGCCAACTGCCAACTGAGTCTCGCAGAAGAAGAAGAGACAGCAATTGATGCTCCCGAGGACACAGTCCAAGGACGGATAATTTTTTCACTCATAAGGAGTTGTTCAAAACTCCTTATAAGAACTCCTTATACAAAGATATAGAGTGATGATAATCAAGTCAGTGGCGGTAATGCACCTGTAAGCTGGTTGCCAACCGCCAATCAAATCTAAAAGAAGAAGAAGAAGAAACAAGGTGGCAGGCACACGTTGGAGGACTCATGGATGACACGTAATACACCAAAGAGGAAGAAATCTTCTTCATCTTTGAGATTACAAAACAAAATGGACGGTACCCATCATATTGTGGATATACGCAATCGCAGACGGCGGAGCAAATTCAGACTAGTTGGTCCTGAATTTGCCAACTATGATTCTACAAAGAGATTATTTAGCTTATGAAGGTAGATGTTTACATGTTTTTATAACACAAGGAGCGCGAAGCTCGTTAATTTCACCTGCCGGCGCCCGGAGCACCATGTGACTGTTGAGCAATTGCCGGTTGCATGTTGTTATATAAGAAATTGCCACAGAATAAAAGCGAAAGTAAGGTGGAATAATCAATAACAGTTTCTGGATGTAGGAGAGAAAGCTAAAATGACCGGGAGGACAAAATAGCGACCAGAATGCTACAAAAGGATGCCGCCTTGTGAGTGGTAAGTGACGAATGTCTTTTGTTTGTATGCAAATTAGATGTTTAAATTTACTCCTATCTGAAATTCTACATCACTCTATAAATCTAAAAATTCAAGAAATCTGTCAGTTTTGTCACCATGGGGTGAGACGCCGGCTCGGCGCTCAGCCCATGTCCCTTCTCATCCCTGCCTCTCATTGGGCAGTGTCTCAGCTGGCTCCCAGCTGTCAGTGTTACGGGACGGCTGGGGCCAATTAATCCTCATCAGCTGGGGCGCTGCTAATGAGGATAAAAAGGAGCAGCC
Organism: Pholidichthys leucotaenia; assembly: GCA_020510985.1. Taxonomy (NCBI): domain Eukaryota; kingdom Metazoa; phylum Chordata; class Actinopteri; order Cichliformes; family Pholidichthyidae; genus Pholidichthys; species Pholidichthys leucotaenia. The sequence continues at coordinate 55,972,988 of CM035843.1, read as the reverse complement.
TCGATCACTCGGGGCTGCGACATAAGCACTGCTAGGCTGGAGTCCCTTTGTCCGGTTCCAGCCCTTGTCTCATCATCCAGCATTACTCGTAAGTGTTTTCCTGTAAGGAGTATTTGTGCCTCTGTACCCCCATGTCCGGTGCTAGCCCTCTACTCGCCTTACCGAATCACTTGGGAGCGTCACCCTGTAAGAGTGTCTGTGTATTGGAGTCCTATGCCGGTGCCAGCTCTCTGGCTGCTTAACCCGTGAGTGTTACCTGCTGTGAGTTCTCTTGCTGTGTACCCCTATGCCCGGTGCCAACTGTTAACTCTGTTGCTGTACTGCTCGTGAGTGTTACTGTGTATGAGCATCTGTGCTTTCCTCATCCCTTACCCCTGTCACCAGTAAACATCACAACTCACTGGCTCGCCCTTGGCTCTCATTGTGTGGCTCCCCAGAGCCACACGTGACAGTATGTCGCAGCCAGACGAGTTGCCGGCGGCCGTGAGTTGGTGTGGAATTGTACCTTCCTGTCCGGGTGTCAGCGCTGTTAGCATGCCGTTTCCCAGGAGTCCAGGAGCTCCGCAGGTTGGAAGGAAATCCCGGCAGGAAGCCGAAGTGGATGACATTGCCCCCCGCTTCAGGATCCCGTTCCTGCTTCCATTCCAGCCCAGGAGTTTGTGCCACCCAGAGGGCTTCCCCCGTTCTGCACTACGTCACTCGGGATTCCCCTGAAGGAGCCGCAGCTGACAGCAGTTACGTCTGGGATCGAGTGGCTGTCGCGAGCTCCGCTGTGCATCCATTCACCATCTTCAGGCATGTGGCAGCGGCGGTGAGATTGGTGGAGAGGACTCCAGGGCTATGGAGCTTTCCCGAGTTCAACGCCCTCCTCGCCTCGGTCTTTGCTCAGGAGCGGCGATTCCTGGGTTCCCCCCTCGCTTCGTCCCCTGGGAATAGCCGTCATCACATCGCCAAGTCACCTCTGCACGAACCCCGTCCGGATCCAGTTCTGGGCTGCCGCCAGGACCTTTCCCCCCGCACAGCTGTCACCTCTTCGTCTCGTCAGCGTGGAGATTTCACAGCCTCGTTCCCTGAGCCTCGTTCCCCCGCTGTCACTCCAAGGCATTCGGACTGGCTCATCTCGGCTGTCACCCCCTCACCCTCGACGAGCTCCCTAACTGCTGTGTGTGCCTGGAATTCTGACCTGGTGAGCCCTCTCCTGGAGACAATGCGAGCGATCCCCAGACGACTTCCCAGGGGGTCCTCCGTTATCGCCCGGCGGGGAGAGGAAGAAGCAATGTCCACGACAGCAGGCGCTATTCGACCTCCAGGAGACAGGCAAGTCCCAGTTCTTTTACATCAGTTTTGTGATTTGCTCTGTCAAACTCCTGGGGATGGAGTTCGGGGTTCGCAGCTCCCTGAACTCCCACCACCTGCTGTAACCTGTGTCCTTAATCCTGCATCCTCTATGTCTCTCTCCGCCGAGCGGTCCCCGGCTTCGGGTCAACGTCGTGGGACGAGGAGAGGGCCTGCGGTTCCGCAGCTACGTTGTGGACGGAGGAGGAAGACTGACTGCTACGTGGAGTCTGTGCCGACGACCAAGCGTCCCTGGGTCTCCACGGAGGTGCGGTTCGGTCCAGCGGGACGAGGTTCTCCTGTCATCACGCGGCGTGGACCGTCAGCGTGGTTACCAACGCTGGAGGAACCTCAAGCTGCGCTGACCATCGTGCCGGCTGCGGGGCCCGACGCAGCTGGGTGGGAGCCTGACAACGACCTCCTGACGACGGATCCTGGATCTTCGCAGTCCTGGACGGCGTCAGAACCCGAGATCAGGCGAGTGCTCTCTTTTCCTTTTTCTCTTCATATCTTTGAGCACTTTAGCCTGTCTCTAGGGGAGAAGAGCCGGGTGCAGCCGCCCGCTGCGTCCGAGCTCGTCTCGCCGGGTTCTGGCGCTGCCAGTGACCCTGATCCCGGTTCTGTTTTCTCTCCTGAGCCTATTTCCAGGGTCGCCGCCGAGGAATTACCATCTCTTGTGGTGCTGGAGGGTCCAGGCTCAACGTTGGAGGTCGGTTCTGGTGCGGTGCCGACCCAGTCGGGGTCCGTCGTGGGTGCTGCTCCAGCGGTGTCCGATGTGGGTTCGCCCGAGACCCAATCGGGGTCCGACGTGGGTGCTGCTCCAGCGGCGTTCGACGTGGGTTCGCCTAAGGCCCAATCGGGGTCCGACGCGGGTGCTACACCAGTGTTGTCCAGGTCCGGTGAGGAGGTGGCTGTTTCCCTGCGGCCTGACGCCCGTCTACCTCGTCATCGGCTCTCCCCTAAGCCTCTTCCACCGGGGTCCGCTTTGACCCTTTGCCCGTCTCAACGGTCCTGGTGGTTGAGTGATGCAGGTCGACGGCTCGACCTGCAAGACTTCCTGTTCGGCGATCTGGTCCAACCCCCCGACGAACTGTGTTTGCTTCTGGGTGGCCTGGCACGGCTACCGGTGGACTGGTTTCTTGGGATCTGGGTCTGGAGTTGGCCGTCCGAACATTTCCTCTTCCCCGGCTCACCAACTGGACAATGGGCGGGGAGATCTCCAGAACTATTCGGCCGTTTTGGACTCTGCCTGCCGTCTCCTCTGGTGTCTCTTACCTTTTTGTTATTATTAAGGTCACTCGGGCGTAGCTTCTTTGTCCTTAGGGGAATATGTGTTTTTAGTGCTGTGTATTGTTTTTCTCATTTACCGTACTCAGCATTTTTTCTTCATTATCATCCTGTTCCTATCCTGTCACCTTTATTCCTCTAGGTGACCCTCTTTGTATATGGCGCTGTGTATTATATTTTTCTTGTTATCCTTACTCAGCGTTTTTCATCATTTTTGCCCCGATCTACACGTTGTTTGTGTGTTTTGGGTAGTGGGTTTTGTCCGTAACTACACTTAGTATTTTCCCCATCTGTGCCCTGGTTATTATTTTCTGTGGATACAGAGTGTTGTATTTGGGGTTTTTTTGTCTGCCTTGTACTCTGTATTTGTTCATGGTCTGTTTTTCTTCTTTTTTCCCTCTGCTTCTCTCCCTCCGGTCCTGCCTCCCTTCTGCCCGCCCTAGGTGGTGGTGGTGGGGGGGGCTGGGATGTTCCTGGTCGTTCGGAGCCCGACCATGAGGGGGAGGCTCTGTCACCATGGGGTGAGACGCCGGCTCGGCGCTCAGCCCATGTCCCTTCTCATCCCTGCCTCTCATTGGGCAGCGTCTCAGCTGGCTCCCAGCTGTCAGTGTTACGGGACGGCTGGGGCCAATTAATCCTCATCAGCTGGGGCACTGCTAATGAGGATAAAAAGGAGCAGCCTCGATCACTCGGGGCTGCGACATAAGCACTGCTAGGCTGGAGTCCCTTCGTCCGGTTCCAGCCCTCGTCTCATCATCCAGCATTACTCGTAAGTGTTTTCCTGTAAGGAGTATTTGTGCCTCTGTACCCCCATGTCCGGTGCTAGCCCTCTACTCGCCTTACCGAATCACTTGGGAGCGTCACCCTGTAAGAGTGTCTGTGTATTTGGAGTCCTATGCCGGTGCCAGCTCTCTGGCTGCTTAACCCGTGAGTGTTACCTGCTGTGAGTTCTCTTGCTGTGTACCCCTATGCCCGGTGCCAACTGTTAACTCTGTTGCTGTGCTGCTCGTGAGTGTTACTGTGTATGAGCATCTGTGCTTTCCTCATCCCTTACCCCTGTCACCAATAAACATCACAACTCACTGGCTCGCCCTTGGCTCTCATTGCAGAGCCACACGTGACAAGTTTGTCCGTCTGTGTGTCACGATCATAGGACATAGGGCAACCTGTGATGTCAGCCAGATGTCCTATGATGTTCCTATGATGTCAGCGATTATCGGACTGTCTACATGATGTCTATATGTCGTCACATAAACCGTAGTCTATATGACGTCAGATAAACTGTAAGGCTGCTGTTCCTATGATTTCAGAAGTATGACATTATACAGACCGCAGGACTCGCGAAAAGACATACACATAGACACAGGTAAGCAACATAACACAGAACAGTAACAAGCAGGAGCAGAAGTAACAAGCAGGGGCAAACAGAGACGGCAGGGCATGGTTACAGAAAACGGCATGGGCAGGGCTGCACAGATACTCACAGGGGACCAGAGGGGAGACAAGACCAAGGCAATAATGATAATGATGATGACGATAATAATAGGGCTGGGACCCATGCCCTGGAGACAAGGAATATCATCACGCAATATCACTCTTCACTCTGTCACTCATCACTATCACTCTTCATCACTCTGTTAAAGCAAGAAATCTGTGTGTGTGTTGGTGTGTCTGTCACGTTTATAGGACGGCCTATGATCTCTGCCTGATCATCATAGGACGGCCTGTGAACTCAGACATCATAGGACTTGCGATGCCATCATAAAGATATGATGTCTATATGACGGCACAGACAAATGTGTCTTTATGATGTCATATAGACCACGATGCCTAGCAAGAAATCTATGTATGTGTGTCACGTTTGTAGGACATCATAGGATGGCCTATGATCTCTGCCTTATCATCATAGGATGGCCTATGTACTCAGGCATCATAGGACTCGCGATGCCGTCATAAAGGTATGATGTCTATATGACGGCACATAGACAAATGTGAAAATGTGTCTTCCTGTTCACTCTTTATACTGCGGACTTCTCACACAACACAACACACTGCCATCTACAGAAGTTCTCTGATGACTCTGCGATCGTTGGCCTCATCTCCAATGGAGATGAAGCTGAGTACAGAGGGCTTATCCAGGACTTCGTGGACTGGTGCCATCGGAACTGCCTCCAGATCAACGCGAGGAAAACTAAGGAGCTGGTGGTGGACTGCCGCAGGCATGGGCAGCCCCTCACAGTACCAGTAAATATACAGGGAACAGACATCGAGATGGTGACATCCTATAAGTACCTGGGTATTCATCTGAACAATAAACTAGACTGGTCACACAATACTGATGCACTCTACAAGAAGGGACAGCGCAGGCTGTTCCTGCTGAGGAGACTCAGGTCTTTTGGTGTACAAGGGGCGCTGCTGAAGTCATTCTATGACACGGTGGTGGCATCAGCCATCACTTTTGGAGTGGTCTGCTGGGGCAGTGGCATTACTGCAGCCGATAGGAAGAGACTGAACAAACTGATTAAGAAAGCTAGCTCTGTCCTGGGGCAGCGCCTTGATCCGATGGAGGAGATAGGAGAGAGAAGGACGGTGGCTAAACTGTCATCTCTGCTGGAGTCCGAGTTCCACCCTATGCAGGACATACTGAATGCACTGAGGAGCTCATTTAGCAGCAGACTACATCATCCCAGGTGCACAACCGAGAGGTTTCGTAGGTCCTTCCTACCAACGGCTGTCAGACTGTACAACCTAAGCAGGGCTGCTCGCAGAGATAGCAAAAAGACGTAACAAACTAATAGTTTTTTGAATGCAAAAGATGCAATAGACTTACACAATGGTCCCCTCCGGCATACAACTAGGAACTTACCGGTCGCTATGGAGGGTGAGAATATGTATGGGCACATAATCATACCATGTAGGATAACTAAGTAGACGGTTATGCTGTTTCATTCCATCTAGCAACAATGCTCTGCACTGTGTGTGTTTATATATTTACATATTTATTCCATCTAGCTACAATGCTCAGCACTGGGTGTGTTTATATATTTATATATCTACATATTATTCCATCTAGCTACATTGCTCCGCACTGTGTGTGTTTATATACTTGCATATTTATTCCACCTAGCTGCAATGCTCCGTACTGTGGGTGTTTATATATTTACATATTTATTCCATCTAGCTACAATGCTCTGCACTGTGTGTTCATATATTCATATATTTATTCCATCCAGCTACAATGCTCTGCACTGTGTGTCTGTGTGTGTGTGTATATATATATATTTTATAGTAATACGTACATATGTATATTAGCTGCTCTTGCTTGCTTGTTTTTTTTTTGTTTGTTTTTTTTTTCTTGCCTTCTGATTGTTGCTCTGAGTGTTGCTATCCCTGTGCTGTTGCAATCCTGGAATTTCCCCGTTGTGGGACTAATAAAGGCTTATCTTATCTTATCTTATATAGACCATCACTCACAATGCCTAGACTAATGTGTCTTTATGATGTCATATGACTCAAAATTGGCAAGGTGAATAAGTCACAGGGCCAGTCTTTACAGTCGTGTTTTCTGCACAACAGATTTCTGCAGCCATGGCCAATTCTACGTTGCCGCAAGCAGAGTTGCCAGATCAAGCAGTCTTCGTATTGTTGCTCAAGATGAAGAAACTAAACAAAAGCGTCGCTTTCTCAGCAATGTCGATTTTAAAGAGGTGCTGACGCAGTGAACATATGTAACCTTGAAGAATGCCAGTCTACACTACAAATGTGTAAAATGCTAAGCAAAGCGCTGATTTTCTCCGGGTGCTCCGGTTTCTTGGCTTCTACAGGCATGCACGGGCCTTCCTGAACAGGGTCGTAATTCCAGTTCATGGGCATGATCATTATCTCTTACACTTTCAAGTTAACCTTGGAAAGTTCTGACATCTGATCTGAATATTTTCTGGAAAAAAATCTTTACCTCTGTTGACCACTAGGGGTTATGTCGCAGTTTGGTGACATACACAGGAGGTTAAGTGTGCATTTAAAAGTAACGTAAAGTTACTTTTCCAAGTAACTAGTTACTTTAATCATGCAGTAAATCAAAAGTAACTCAGTTACTTTTGAAAAGACATAACTGTAACTAGTTACTATTTTTTTAGTGACTTGCCCAACACTGATATCGGATGACGATATAAAAACGTCTGTTGTTTCATAGAATAGTCTTTATCGTTTATATTGTTATTTAAAACGCCCATACCCCCATTTATCCAGTAAAGCTCCTACGTCACCACTACTTGTCTCTTCCTTGCAGTGCGTCACTGCGCGCAGCGGAACAGGTGTGGTGGGTAGCTGGCTAGGCTTCAGTCCGGTGGTTGCTAATGCTAACTCCAAGCTACTAGTTCAGATAGCTGCTACTCCTGTTTGGCAGGGATGTGGGACTGTTTTTCATCGTGCTGCATCAGAGAGGATAGTTTGCTAACCTCGTTTTAATAGGAGGTAAGTAACGTTAACACCATGTCTAATTATAAAATGCTAAATGATTGTCATTTAAACTAAGTTGTGCTAACTGCAAACGTAGCAGACCATCGTTTTGTTTTTGTTTGTTTTTTTGGTAAATTACTGCTGAGTTTCTTAGTTTTGTCTGAAAGAAATTGTTAAAGCTGCAAAAGTGCATGATGGCGGCACATACACGCAAAATAAATAATAAGCAAATTAAAAACGGGTCGGAGGAGCAAGTTGGCTCTTAATGTAATTTATTTGATTTCTAATCATTTTAATTAATCAAGTAGTGATAATGAATAAAGTTAAAGTCATCACATGTATTTTATTACATTACCTTTTGTGTCTTTGATTTTCAGATCATGACCAATCTGAAATATTTTTACTAAGAAGCTAACAGGTTAAATCAGGCCAGAATGGCAGACTGCAGGTCTACACTGAAATGTCCACTGAAAACTAAGACCTAATTTATATCTGTAGGTGACAGCCATGGGTAATTTTCTCATTTTCAGACATTTTTTGCTTTTCTCCTCTGGCTCAGGAAATATTTAACTTACTGATGTTTACTTTTTATTCATATATGATTTAGAAGAAAAACCTGAAATTTATGAGAATCAAGTCTCAAGTGCACATTACAAAACTGTTTTATAACTGCAAAATTATGAGGGAAAATGGTACATGTAAAAAAAGAGATGGTCTTTTTTTATATGATTATCTAAACTGTAGAATTTACAGAAAATGTATACTGTGATATACATATCGCTATCATGATATAAGATGACATATCGTGATACTAATTTTTTGCCATATGACACAGTCCTGGACTGAACATGTTCTCAAAGCTTTGTCTGAAACGGTCTATTTTCAGCCTGACATTAATAAGCCTGTAATGTAATCCATTAATTAAATTATTTTGCTGTGTGTAAGTTGATTTAAGTATGGGGCGACTGTGGCACAGATGTAGTGTGCCGACTACTGATCAGAGGGTCATGGGTTTGATTCCCGCTATGTCTGCATGTCGAAGTGTCCTTGAGCAAGACACTGAACCCCCAGTTGTTCCTGGTGGCCAGACTAGCGCCTGTGTGTGTATAGCAGCTCTGCCGCCATCAGTGTGTGAATGTGTGCGTGAATGGGTGGATAGCAGGATCTGTAAAGCGCTTTGGTCATCCAGAGATGAGAAAAAGCGCTATATAAGTGAACACCATTTACAATGCATTGTAACGTGAAAGTTACTTTTCCAGGTATCTAGTTACTTTAATCAAGCAGTAACTGGTAAAGTAACTCAAGTTACTTTTGAAAAGAAGTAACTAGTAACTGCAAGTTACTATTTGTAGTAACTTACCCAACACTACATTTGAGTGGTCACAACAAAGTTTTGGGTTTTTTTTTAGTGTTTTTGGCATGAACTGTCCCTTTAACAGAATGCTTTCACCAAGAGTTCAGTTTTGATAGTTGGCCTGACAGAAAATAAAACATTTAAAGATATCAACATTGTAAATACGACATAGTACATAATGCTTTTGCACAGTTTACTGAAATTTCATGACCTTCAACAGTTAATTGATAGATGGAGCAGAATACGTATAAGGGGAAGATGACCTAATAAAAAAATACCTCCAACATTCAGTATGTCTGCAAAGGAAAGCTCCCTTGTATCATGTCCTATCATTGTGTCTCAATTTAGCCATTTGCAAGCTGTGACCATTGTTGATTCAAGGTGAGACCTGATATTATTGCCTTATAGGCTTGTGTTTTTATTGTTGTTATTTTCAAGAATGGGCCCATTTTGTCATTTAATTGAGGCTCATGGGCTCGGCAGTGAAACGGCTCACAGGGGAATAAGACGTCAAGCGGCTGAATTTCCACAGCCATTAACCGTTCCACGCTCAATTAGAATGCATAGGATCCTGACATTTCATAACTTATGGGTCTCCAGGCTGATATAACCCCCCCAACCCACCCCGCTATAAAAGAAGCAGCGTCCTGAAGACGCGAGCCAGATACTTACATCCTCTTTGAGGTTTTATCCAATTGCTTTTTTTTAAATTTTGCTGTGTGGAAATCAAGGCTGGTTAAAGGATGTGATTAAAAAAAAACAACTTCCAGGGTTATCACAGCCATTTCTGTGGTAGCATGGCGTGAACATATTGTGCTGTTTTACACAGAAGATGCCAGAGATTAGTCTTCAGAAGCGATGTCTTCTCAAACTATCAATTAGATCCAGTTTCATGGCAGCATTCTCCTTTTTCCAACTCTAATAAATCACCCTGCATACCAGAAATAACAAGAATGTGGGATAAAGCCATGACACTGTTGTAATACAGCATAAATATGAAATATGAAGGGCAGCAAATTGAACCACTTAATAAAAAGTAGGATTTGTTATGGTGCTGTGAGCCATCTCGGGGAAGGTGATCCTGACAATCAGAATTATGATGAAAGAAATATAGTTTGATTGCTGTTTAATTTTCTTTGGTGATCTCTCGCCACCGCTATAACTCAGTTTGAAAACAGACAGGTCCTATTTGCCAGGTAATTAATAACAGTCCGCTGAGGCGAGATTTAGCTATTATTTCTAATATGGTGTGTGATTGTAAAAAGTACCTTTTCCAACGGTACGATTGCCTTCATTTATATCTTGTTATTTTGTAAATGCTTTTCCAGAGCTTTAATTTATACAGAGTGAAAGCAAATTTTCAGCACAACCATCTGTAATCTAATTTAAAACGAGACTGTCACCACCTGAAGGCTTACCAATTAATTCAAATCGATTCCTTGTGATAATTTTGTATATTACAAAAAGTGCTTTTAAGCTTTCATTATACAGGTCGTGGTTGTTTCTGCTTTAATTTATTTTTTCCTTATTTTTCATCTTAACACATTCAAATTGGTCTGATCTTGAATAAATCTAATCATGAATACCTTTACCTAATGAAGCGGTGATGAGTTTTAAGTGAGTCACTGCTGACCATAAAATACCCAACACATGAGCAGAGAAATTGGAGCCAGAGGTTGGACAATAGATCACACCTTCTTTGGGCTCTTCGTTGGTGGCAAACCAATAAACTTACAATAGGTGAGGCCCACTGCCATGAACAACAAAGCACCGTCAGCACTGCCTCCGAGACAGAGCCTCGTATAGGTCACCGCTGCCGCGACTCTCGACAAAATGACAGATTAACGACAACAGGTTGAGCCCCGTACTTTCGGCCGCCCACAATCTCAATTATGCCTGTCTTAATGTACACTGAACAGCCACAATGGCAGGGCCATGGACAGGGTAAACACACTTGCAGGAAGCAGACTAGTGACAGCATAATAAAGTGCCATGATTGATTCAGCTTGCTGTGTGCCACATCGGTTTATTGTGTGGGAGGAGTGGTACCAGATTGTGTAGAGTCCTGTGATGAGCTATCGGTTGTCGAGCTTCAAGAGCAGAGCTGAAGCTGGGGCAGTGATTATATATGTCCTATGGAAAGGTCTGTGTGTTGTGTATCATTGGGTGTGTAGTGTTTTTTAATGTTGTTGATATGTGGAATGCAAAAAAGCAGCAATTAGTCATCTATCTATAAATGCACAAAATCTGTGTGTGTGTCTGTCTGTTCCACGCTTATCTCTTGAACCGTTCGTCAGATTGGCCTCAGATTTTGTACGTGCTTTGCTGAAGTTACGAGGGTGTGCATCCCTGAGTATGGAGTTGCTCAGTCAAAATATGCTATTTTTATAAATAAAAGTTTAGCCACCGCTCTGTCACCACTCTTGTCTTTTCATGCGCTGCAGTGTGTGCAGGGTTTCAGATTGACTCCATGCTGATTGGATAATACGCAGCATCACGGCCATGCTGATTGGATAACACATGGCATCGCGACCGTGCTGACTGGATAATACGCGGCATCACGACCAGTCAGTCACCACAGAGCTTAGTTTGGTTTAGCTTTGTTTATCTGTCAGGGACCATGTACAGAAAAAAAACAAACACAGGGTAAAGATGCTCTGTACCAGATTATAGCGTTCGCACTAATTTCCATCTGTAGTCCCTGAGGCAGACAGGAAGATATTAAAAGAAAAACAGCACATATAGAAAGCAATTCAGGTCAGGTTTACGAAACTGTTGACCCTGAAACAAGCAGGGAGTAAGTTTAAAAGGTAAAAAGATAGAAGAAATGGCACACATAAAAACAGTTTAAGAGTATAATTTCAAATCCCATTTAAGGGAGAGAGTCAGTTCTTCGCAAACAAAAAAAGGAAGTCAAAAGCGACAAATTTGACAAGAAAGAGAGAACAGTGAAGATGTAATGCTTAAAAAATTATACTGTAATGTTGCTGTAATTGTGCACGTCTAAAGGATAATTCGGGGAATGCTATTAGGGACCCGGGGTCTGCCTAAAGAGCACCGGTGTTGGAGAAGCAGCGGGCAAAACGTGGTCCTTCGCAGGGAAGTAAGCCCAGCTCGCTCGGTCAACGGTAGATGGGAGTCCCTTTGCAGGACCACGACTCGCTGTCGCCGATGGCGCTCCTTCTCGGTGTGCTCGCACAGCTATCTAAAAATTAAAAGTTAATTGTAATACCACCATGATTGTGGAGCAAAATGCCCAGATCAACTGCATGTCATATGTGGCCACATGTACAGTTTGACTAAACGACGACCGTCACCAAACTGGACACAGAAACGCCCAAATAACGAAATAAATAATTTTTATTTAAATATTTACTGACAAATGGGCAACACTGATGCAACAGTTGCAGCCAAACAGATCATTCTGCTGTGTATAATATTGGTGTTTTGTACTCCATAGTATTCCTAAAATATAAAAGGATGCACTAGAATGGGTCTCAAATATTTGTAAACGTGTCCTATTATAGTATTGCATGAGTTTACTGACGATAGATTATAAACTACACATATAAACTAAAACAGTTACAATGATGACTGAACAACTCCCATTCTCCAAAGTGCAAGATACAACAAGTCATAAAAGATCACACAAATAAGTGATCTGACAAAAAATAAACAAGGGTTTCGAAACAGTCACTAGTATTGGCTGTCCCATTCATTTTTAATAATTCTGTAATTAATATTCACACAATCAAACAAATCTTAGTGCCGTTCAGTCCCTTTTATATTTGTCAAAGTCTAACGTGTGAGTGTCTACATATAGCCTGCACCTCTGTATTCCACTTTCAAACACAGTCTACATTTGGGCCTGTAAAGCCTAATTGGGATACCTGTTTTCAGACAAGAATGCTTGCTTTCTGTGGGCATGCACTAGTATCTGAGATGCATGAACTTGTAAAGTTTGGGATTTTTGACCTGTTGATGATGATTAATAATAATAATTGCTCAGATTTACAATCACTGTATCTGCAAGTACACAGATTTAAATTTTTATCATTTTTAAGACCTCATATTCATGAAACCACGAAAAGTTTCAAAATTTTTTCAACATTGTCACAAATTTTGGGGTCAATCCAGCTCTTGCTATAATGACACTTTCCCATGGTTAAAGTTGCCAATAGCTAATGAAGTTAAATGCGGTACTAACATGAAGCATTTTTGGGACCATGCAGATGTACTGGACAACTTTTCATCCGCTCTTCCAGACACACCAAACACGAGTATATTTTCTTAAAATTTTGTTATGTGCTGCAAGTTATGAGTCCTAAGGTAAAATGATGATGTGATATAAAAATAAACTTGTTTTTTCATCACAACAAATCGAACTTTGATCTGAAGTACAAATAAATATGTTAAAGCTTCATTAATTACTTATTTAAACAAGGCTTCAGAATCAAAGACTGAGAAAAAGTACAACAAATTGCAAACTACACGCTAAAAACAGAAATAAAACTAATGCTACTCACAAATACAGCGAAATGAGCACATTTCACTGTATTTTTGCCTCTGCCAAGGGAGGACGGAGGTAATGTTTTTAGTGGCGTTGGTTTGTCTATCTGTTAGCAACATTACTCTAATAAAAGTTATGAACGGATTTTGATTCAGTTTTCAGGGAAGGTGTGTAATGGCACAGGGAACAGATGATTAGATTTTGGTGATGATCTGAGAGTGCATACAGTGGGGCAAAAAAGTATTTAGTCAGCCACCAATTGTGCAAGTTCTCACACTTAACAAATGAGAGAGGTCTCCAATTTTCATCATAGGTATACCTCAACTATGAGAGACAAAATGAGAAAAAAAAAATCCAGAAAATCACATTGAAGGATTTTTAAAGAATTTATTTGCAAATGATGGTGGAAAATAAGTATTTGGCCAATAACAAAAGTTCATCTCAATACTTTGTTATATACCCTTTGTTGGCAATGACAGAGGTCAAACGTTTTCTGTAAGTCTTCACAAGGTTTTCACACACTGTTGCTGGTATTTTGGCCCATTCCTCCATGCAGATCTCCTCTAGAGCAGTGATGTTTTGGGGCTGTCGCTGGGCAACACGGACTTTCAACTCTCTCCAAAGATTTTCTATGGGGTTGAGATCTGGAGACTGGCTAGGCCACTCCAGGACCTTGAAATGCTTCTTACGAAGCCACTCCTTCGTTGCCCGGGCGGTGTGTTTGGATCATTGTCATGCTGAAAGACCCAACCACATTTAATCTTCAATGCCCTTGCTGATGGAAGGAGGTTTTCACTCAAAATCTCACGATACATGGTCCCATTCATTCTTTCCTTTACACGGATCAGTCGTCCTGGTCCCTTTGCAGAAAAACAGCCCCAAAGTATGATGTTTCCACCCCCATGCTTCACAGTAGGTATGGTGTTCTTTGGATGCAACTCAGCATTCTTTCTCCTCCAAACACGACAAGTTGAGTTTTTACCAAAAAGTTCTATTTTGGTTTCATCTTACCATATGACATTCTCCCAATCCTCTTCTGGATCATCCAAACGCTCTCTAGCAAACTTCAGACGGGCCTGGACATGTACTGGCTTAAGCAGGGGGACACGTCTGGCACTGCAGGATTTGAGTCCCTGGTGGCGTAGTGTGTTACTGATGGTAGCCTTTGTTACTTCGGTCCCAGCTCTCTGCAGGTCATTCACTAGGTCCCCCCGTGTGGTTCTGGGGCTTTTGCTCACTGTTCTCGTGATCATTTTGACCCCACGGGGTGAGATCTTGCGTGAAGCCCCAGATCGAGGGAGATTATCAGTGGTCTTGTATGTCTTCCATTTTCTAATAATTGCTTCCACAGTTGATTTCTTCACACCAAGTTGCTTACCTATTGCAGATTCAGTCTTCCCAGCCTGGTGCAGGTCTACAATTTTGTTTCTGGTGTCCTTTGACAGCTCTTTGGTCTTGTCCATAGTGGAGTTTGGAGTCTGACTGTTTGAGGTTGTGGACAGGTGTCTTTTATACTGATAACGAGTTCAAACAGGTGCCATTAGTACAGGTAACGAGTGGAGGACAGAGGAGCCTCTTAAAGAAGAAGTTAAAGGTCTGTGAGAGCCAGAAATCTTGCTTGTTTGTAGGTGACCAAATACTTATTTTCCACCATAATTTGCAAATAAATTCTTTAAAAATCAGACAATGTGATTTTCTGGATTTTTTTTTTCTCATTTTGTCTCTCATAGTTGAGGTATACCTATGATGAAAATTGGAGACCTCTCTCATCTTTTAAGTGGGAGAACTTGCACAATTGGTGGCTGACTAAATACTTTTTTGCCCCACTGTACCTCCACCAAGGGCTTTGTATTTGTGCAGCAGGATCACACAAAAACTACTGGATGGATTTGGATGAAATTTTCACCAGAGGTGGTTCTTGGGCTACAGACGAACCCATTACATTTTGGTGATGATCTGACAATGCATACCTCAGCCAAGGCTCCTATCTTCCACAGTGTGTTAGCAACAATACTCCAAAACTAATGGACAAACTTTGATGCAATTTTCACCAGACGTAGCTCTAGGCCTACACACAAAACCGTTACATTTTGGAGGTGACCAATGAGGGATGGAAGGAGACTTGGCAGAGGTATGCGCTGTCTTAGTGCTTTCCTAGATTTTTTGAGTTTTTATTCACCAGCCATGAAAAACGCTGCTGTCAATATAACAGCAAATCACTAATATTAGCCAGAAACAGCGTCCCATCAATATATTGGTCAAACTTTACGAACATATATGTGAAACTAGGGATGCATGATATTGGATTTTTAAAATTATTTTTTTCCGACAACCAATATGCCGGTATTTTGAATACTTTTGCCAGATACTGATGCCGATATATGAGACTTTTTTTTCCCACCTATTAAAATCTTCGTCTTACAGTGATGATTAACTGGCATGTAAAAAAACATTGTCCAAGGAAAATAAGACAACTACCTCAACAAAATAGATGTTTTTTTGTTTGTTTTAAATAACATGTTCTACAGAACTATAAACTTCCTCCTTTTAACAGGATGTGAGGATACTGTTGCTATGACTACAACAGTCCCTACAACAGACACAACCAGGACAAGAGGAAACATATAAATACATTGATGTGAAAAAGTGTTTGCCCCCTTACTGATTTCTCATTTTTTTATGTTTGTCACACTTAAATGTTTCAGATCATCAAACAAATTTAAATATTAGACAAAGATAACACTAGAAAAGCACTCGGAGAGCGCAGACCTCCGCCAAGCGCCACAGTTCCCCGCCATACAGTGTTTATTTTTTTTATCCTGTATTTTTTTTTTCCATGTGTTCTGACGATTTTTTGGCAGAGTTACATGCACAAAAAAAAAAAATATTGAAAAAATGTTGAAAATGGCCCTATCTCGCAATGTTAAATTAAAAAAAAAAAAAAAAAAAAAAAAGTATCCTTTAAAAAATTCCTGGATCCAGATGGTGATCCGGATCACCACCAAAATGTAATCATCTGTAGGATACCCCATTTCTGACAATCTCTGAAAATTTCATGAAAATCCATCCTTAACTTTTTGAGTTATCTTGCTAACAAACAAACAGACAAACCAACGCCGATGAAAACATAACCTCCTTGGCGGAGGTAACGAATAAACACAAAATGCAGTTTTGAAATGAAGGTGTTTATTATTAAGGGAAAAAAATCCAAACCTGCATGGACCTGTGTAAAAAAGTGATTGCCTCCTAAACCTAATAGCTGGTTGGGCCACCCTTAGCAGCAACAACTGCAATCAGCGTTTGCGTTAACTGGCAATGAGTCTTTTACAGCACTGTGGAGGAATTTTGGCCCACTCATCTTTGCAGAATTGATGTAATTCAGCCACATTGGAGGGTTTTCATGCATAAACCGCCTTTTTAAGGTCATGTCACAGCATCTCAATCGGATTCAGGTCAGGATGTTTTTCGTAAGCCATTCACAGGTGGACTTGCTGGTGTGTTTTGGAACATTGTCCTGCTGCAGAACCCAAGTGTGCTTCAGCTTGAGGTCACAAACAGATGGCCAGACATTCTCCTTCAGGATTTTTTGTAGACAGCAGAATTCATGGTTCCATTTACCACAGCAAGTCTTCCAGGTCCTGAAGCAGCAAAACAGCCCCAGACCATCAGACTACCACCACTATATTTTACTGTTGGTATGATGTTCCTTTTCTGAAATGCTGTGTTACTTTTACAGCAGATGTAATGGAACACACACCTTCCAAAAAGTGCAACTTCTGGTCTCGTCAGTCCACAGAGTATTTTCACAAAAGTCTTGGGGATCATCAAGATGTTTTCTGGCAAAACTGAGACAAGCCTTTATGTTCTTTTTGCTCAGCAGTGGTTTTTGTCTTGGAACTCTGCCATGCAGGCCATTTTTGCCCAGTCTCTTTCTTATGGTGGAGTCATGAACACTGACCTTAACTGAGGCAAGTGAGGCCTGCAGTTCTTTGGATGTTGTTGTGGGGTCTTTTGTGACCTTTTGGATGAGTCGTTGCTGCACTCTTAGGGTAATTTTGGTTGGCTGGCCACTCCTGGGAAAGTTCACCACTGTTCCATGTTTTTGCCATTTGTGGATAATAGCTCTCACTGTGGTTCACTGGAATGTCAAAGCTTTAGAAATGGCTTTATAACCTTTTCCAGACTGATAGATCTCAATTACTTTGTTTCTCATTTTTTCCTGAATTTCTTTGGATCGCAGCATGATGTCTAGCTTTTGAGGATCTTTTGGTCTACTTCACTTTGTCAGGCAGGTCTTATTTAAGTGATTTCTTGACTGAGAACAGGTGTATCAGTAATCAGGCCTGGGTGTGGCTTGAGAAATTGAACTCAGCTTTCTAAAGATGTGATAAACCACAGTTAATTTACATTTTAACATGGGGGGGTCACTTTTTCACACAGGGCCATGTAGGTTTGGAATTTTTTTTACCCTTAATAATAAACACCTTCATTTAAAAACTGCATTTTGTGTTTATTTGTGTTTTCTTTGCTATCTTTGTTATCTTTTCTTGACAAAAAAAATGAGAAATCAGGAAGGGAACAAACACTTTTTCGTACCACTGTAAATGCAGTCTGTCCACAGGGATCATGTGAAAATGAAGTGCATTCACTGTGCAACTGTACAGTAACTAAAACAATTTGCACCAACAAAAACAGTCAGTGTAATATGTTTACACAGCTGAATAACGAAGCACAACGCTGCATGTGCTTTACAGACTTACTTAAACTCAGCATCATATAAACTGGATCAGATAATGCATGTGCTTTGCATCATGTGTTGGGATGCACTAGTTGTGAAATATATGAGCCAGTACTGATACCAGTGCCAATGACCAACATATTACCATCCATATTCCCAGCATATTATGGTTAGCGCTGTGGCAGCACAGCAACTCACCTTTGGCCATGGGATCCCGGGTTCGATCCCACCCCCTGACCAACGGTGATCTGTGTGGAGTTTGCATGTTCTCCCTGTTTCTGTGTGGGTTTACTCCGGGTTTTCTCCGGTTTCCTCCCACAGGCCAAAAACATGCAGGTTAGGTTAACTGGAGACTCTAAAGTGGCCCCAGGTGTGAATGTGTGTGTGAATGGTTAAGGGATAGCGCCGTACCGTGGCTGCTTCATCCATCCAGGTGGATGCCCTGAATTTCCCCTCTGGGGATCAATAAAGTACACAAAATAAAAATTATTTTTGATTGTTTCTGTATCGGCCGATTCTTTTGGTATTGGCTAAGAAATATGCATTATTTAAACAGCTGAAATAAAAAACTTTAAAATGGTTCAGTCCTGGATGTTTTCTGAATTTGCAGCTGAAGGCTACTGTTCTGTGTATCAGGGCAAAACTAATGCCACACAACTGGGAAGCAATAAGAATATCGGCAGTGCCGACGTCTTATTTGCCCGTAGCCGATATCAGTCAATAAGCTAAATGTCTGCCAATACCAATGTTAGGCCAATATATCGGTGCATCCTTATATGAAACTAGACCCTACCACTACAACAAACTCATACCTGATAATTCTACTCAGTACAGCCACAATGACATGCAAAGGAAATTGACACAACTGAATATGAAAATGTCACAGTGCAACTCAAGAAAATATAGCAATCCGGTCTGTTATGTTTGCAATATTTTTAAGACTCTTCAAAGATAGATTTAATGATTGTAATTTTTATTTAAATATGGCTATAAATCTGAATAAATGAAGTTGAGAATTTATAAGTCTTTCTACAGATGCCTCAATAGAATATTACTTTCTGAAATATAGGAGGTTCAAATGAATCCTATTAAGCAAAGTCCCTCAAATATATTTTGCTGCGTGGCTGTATTTTGAAATTTTTTGTTGATTCCATTTTTCTAGCACAGGTTGTCACAGTGCCAAAACTTGTTTTAGAAAGTTATTTTATTTCTAATTATGTTACCTGGTTGGTGTAGGCAGAGGCAATTGTTTCTCTGTGTGTTACACCGGAAAGGGAGTTAATGCATATTAATGGGGAACTATAAAAGCATCTAATTGAGCATTCTGGATCTTGCTGAGTTGGGCATCTGTGAGTGACATTGTGCAGCTCCAGGATCTACACCAGACTGCCCTTTATTAGCTCTCTGAACTAGGATGTAGGTCAGGCCATTAAAAGCAGGAAGGGCCCTTTCACTAAATATTGTTGTGACAGCCCCATGTTTGACACCCCAATCTGTGAGCGCTGCAGTTGGAAGTAACTAGACATTATAGAACGAATTGCCGCACTGAAAAGTTAATCCTAGTTTAAAGCTTTTTAATTGAGCACAATAAAATGCAGCCATATGCCTCCCATAAAAATCAACAGCGTTCCATATGAGAGCTAAGTAAACACTCCTGTAATATCAGCTTATGTGCAACAAGCCTCACATCCAGTCTTGATAAGGCAATTTTGTTAATGATTGAACCAAAAACTTGCATTTATTTTTTGAGTGTTTAATCATTTTCGGGGAATATTCTCCACGGTTTAAGAATTGCTTTGTGGTTGAATATTACGAAGCCATAATTATTTTGAAATACTGATTAGTTTTGCTTAAGGGACCTGATGTTAATTTTAACTCTGCGTGTTTATGCTGGGAATTAAGAGAGCTGCTTTGCATGATTTATATTATGAAAAACAATACATGGCCTCAGTGAAGTTCAGCTAATCCAGTCTGAAACATTCCTCCCTCCACGGATAGTATGCTTTTTGGTGGTTTCCTCTGCTGATTCCCTGCTAGTGTTGTCCATAGCACCCGATAAAACAGACTCCAGACTGCATGAACTGAGGGTGCACAGGTACGCAGAGTAGAAAACAAGCAACCGACATGTGCACACACAGTCCACGTGCAATAGTTGGATAAGATGTTTGCAGGCCTGTGATGACCAGAGACTGCCTTCTGTGTGTTGTGAGCACTAGATTTATTGATTGCCTTTGTGATGTGTGTGTATACAGTATAACTTTTACTCATGTTGAACCCTTTAAACCAACTTTTCTGCTGATTGACTTCCATTCACAAACGCTGTCTTTAACAGGATGTGCCCGAGATGGTCCTATTAAGGTGTTTTTTCCCCCCCTTCTCTCTCTCTCTTTTTGACATTGGTTAGAGCAAAACAACAAGACATTATAATAGGTTCAGTTTAACAAAATAAGAAAGCTTTATCAAACCATGCCTATATCCAGGTAAACATATTTAGCGGTTAAACGACCTCTAAATCAAAACTCGGCCATTAAACTTCAGAATGATGACTGAAATAAAGTGAAGTAGACAGAACGCCACTCTAAATCACCGTCTAAAACAGTAAGTAGAGGGGCAATAATATTTCAATAGGGGGCAGCACACTGCCATTACAGATTGGCTTTTAAATCATATTTAATTGCTCTTTTGTGTAGTAGACTGGAACTGCAGTTTTTCTGAAGCTTGAAATGCGCCATGCTTCTAATCCGCTATATGGCGAGCACCATATAGTGTCTGTCTATCAAACCCATTCTCCATATGCCATCCTTAACAACCTTCTGTCTGCTAACGTGCATATTTATGTTGGGTGTGGTAATAAAAACAGACAACAGCTCATCCTAGTCATGGACCGCCGTATGAGGTCAAACGGATTCTTCTAAAGTGGTCGGGCCTCTTTTTTTCCTTTCCTGTCATCAGTTTTGGGGTTGCTTTTACTAAAGTGTCATAAGCCATTTGATTGTAAATCTCAGTGACCTTGAAGTCACTACAGAAAGCAGAGATCCGTAAACCAATCATCGCACGGCTGCCCCTGTCAGCCACGCTCCTGTTCACACAGTCACTGAGTGAATTTCCTGATGTTAAACAGAGAGAGGAAGGGGGGGATTAAAGCTCAGTTCAGGCTTGTGTTTGTCAGAACAAAATGTCAGCTTTAAACCGTATTTAAAATCCTTCGACTGAGGAATTATTTAATAAAATTTGTTCAGCTGAATATTCTTCACCGTAGGGCATATAGAGGTGTTGCGGATTTGGCTAAAAAATGTCAGGATAAAGACTAATAATTCTGCAAGCTTCAGCATTTCTCAGACCACTTTCAACTGCAGCAGCACAAACATCAGGGTTATTATGGATTCACTGGAAAATCAATTTTGCGAATGCTAATGTCCTTTAAATCTTTCAGAGATGAAGAATCCTGGATGCATTTCTGTGGGATGATTTCCAGCGGTATCAGGAAAACCGTCTGTGTACTCCGACTCTGGATTATTGGAGCAGCTGCTTTGAAGGCTGTCCATGCTCTCGATGTAGAGAGTTCTCAGAGTATTTTATGACCCAGACAAGTTAAGCAATTTTGTGCCGCTTAAGTATTTCACAAGCTAAAAACTCTGTAGAGCTGTGACCTGGATTCAGGCACCACCTGACTTTACACCTGTTCTCTGGTTTGCTCAGGGAATAAAACCGCTAGTGTTATCATGGTGTATGATCATCTGCAGTAATTATCAACTGTGCCACCCAGGAGAAATGAAAACAGCCACATTTTTTAGCTTCAATGACTGTTTGGGAAATCAGTCCCATAATCACATTGTTGTTCTCTTTGCTGCATGTTGATTGTGAATCAGTGATTCATTTAGCAAATGGATCCAGAGTCAGAAGTGATATTGCAGACTGGGTGTTAAAACAAATGCTTCTCTGTTCTGATAGGGATGCCATTTATTGTGTTGTGCCACGCAGAAGTCGACTCCACTGGTAAGCCAGCAGCTGAGCTCTGTGGACTGTGAAGTACTGTATAAAGCCATTAGTAAGTAAGGTGTTACAGGTACTATGTAGAGTGTCAAAAACATTTGAGGTTTAATTCTGTTTATGAAATTGAGCCAGGCAAAATGAATGAGCCTGTGTAAATTATTTCAGTTAGGAGGGTAACATTTCAAATGATGTTTCTGCTCAATCTACTAATAAGATGGTGGCTAAACTGTCATCTCTGCTGGAGTCCGAGTTCCACCCTATGCAGGACATACTGAATGCACTGAGGAGCTCATTTAGCAGCAGACTACATCATCCCAGGTGCACAACCGAGAGGTTTCGTAGGTCCTTCCTACCAACGGCTGTCAGACTGTACAACCTAAGCAGGGCTGCTCGCAGAGATAGCAAAAAGACGTAACAAACTAATAGTTTTTTGAATGCAAAAGATGCAATAGACTTACACAATGGTCCTCTCCGGCATACAACTAGGAACATACCGGTCGCTATGGAGGGTGAGAATATGTATGGGCACATAATCATACCATGTAGGATAACTAAGTAGACGGTTATGCTGTTTCATTCCATCTAGCAACAATGCTCTGCACTGTGTGTGTTTATATATTTGCATATTTATTCCATCTAGCTACAATGCTCCGTACTGTGGGTGTTTATATATTTATATATCTACATATTATTCCATCTAGCTACATTGCTCCGCACTGTGTGTGTTTATATACTTGCATATTTATTCCACCTAGCTGCAATGCTCCGTACTGTGGGTGTTTATATATTTACATATTTATTCCATCTAGCTACAATGCTCTGCACTGTGTGTTCATATATTCATATATTTATTCCATCCAGCTACAATGCTCTGCACTGTGTGTCTGTGTGTGTGTGTATATATATATATTTTATAGTAATACGTACATATGTTTATTAGCTGCTCTTGCTTGCTTGTTTTTTTTTTTTTTTTTTTCTTGCCTTCTGATTGTTGCTCTGAGTGTTGCTATCCCTGTGCTGTTGCAATCCTGGAATTTCCCCGTTGTGGGACTAATAAAGGCTTATCTTATCTTATCTTATCTTAAGATAGAGTCCTCCAGCAAGATATGTTTGAAAACCAGATGTCAGATTTGAGTTGACAGTGTTCTAGTACAAGTCAGAAAACCCTGACGCTCTTGTTAGCCACTGTTAACAAACCCTGCTGAAAATAATACAGTATGATGCATTTTGTGCATTAAAACACTGAACCATCATATTCAAAGTCAGAAGTTGATCAGTACTGTGTGTACCACCAACCAAAAGAGACACATAAAACAGGGCTAGTAAAATGGCACATTTTACACAACTTTTATTACTGTTGCTGCATGGATGCATTTATCTTAGATTCTCATCTCTAGCATATAGAGGCTCATCCGACAAGGTGAAAAAACTTAACTCCTGGCCAGGAGTTTAGATGGGAACGTCCCCAAATCCAACTTGCAACAAATATAGGAATGCGGGGTATAGAAGAACTCTTAAAAAGAAAACCAAGATAATAAATTCGATCCAAATTTCCTTATTGCTGAAAAAAAAAACTGAACTACTTTACTACTATAAATAATAAGTATTATCCATACCATAGTTATTGTTAGCACAGATAGAAAAGTTGCAAAGTTGAATTGTTTAGTTAGATAATTACTCACTTTAAAAAATACCATAGCACCTACTGCATTCCCAGTAAAATGTAAAGAGGCAAATAACAGAAAACCGAATATTGTCCAAGCCAATAATCAATGTGATTAATGTTGTTGAAAAATATATTACATGTCAAGTACTACAACACATACAGTGGATCTAAAAAGTCAACAAACCCTTGTTCAAATGCCAGGTTTTTGTGATGTAAAAAAAACTAGACCAAGATAAATCATTTCAAAACTTTTTCCACCAATGATGTTATCTATTAGGTGTACAACCCAATTGAAAAACAAAGTGAAATCTTTTAAGGGGAAAAATAAAAAACTTATAATAACCTGGTTGCATAAATATGCACACCCTTAATCTAATACTTTGTTGCAGCACCTTTGGCTTTTAATACAGTACTCAATCTTTTTGGGTAGGAGTCTTATCAGCGTGGCACATCTTGATGTGGCAATATTTGCCCACTCCATCCATCCATCCATCTTCTTCCGCTTAATCTTTTTTTGGGTTGCTCTTCTTTGCAAAAATGCTCCAAATCTGTCAGATTGCGAGGGCATCTCCTGTGCACAGTCCTCTTCAGATCACCCCACAGATGTTTGATCGGATTCATGTCTGGACTCTGGCTGGGCCATTCCAAAACCTTAATCTTCTTCTGGTGAAGCAATTCTTTTGTTGATTTGGATGTGTGCTTTGGGTCATTGTCGTGCTGAAAGGTGAAGTTCCTCTTCATCTTCAGCTTTCTAGCAGGAGCCTGAAGGTTTTGTGCCAACACTGACTGGTATTTGGAACTGTTCATAATTCCTTCCACCTTGACTAAGGCCCCAGTTCCAGTTGAAGAAAAACAGCCCCAAAGCATGATGATGCCACCACCATGCTTCACTGTAGGTATGGTGTTCTTTTGGTGATGAGCAGTGTTGTATTTGCGCCAAATATACCTTTTGGAATTATGGCCAAAAAGTTCAGCCTTGGTTTCATCAAACCATAACACATTTTCTTACATACGTTTGGGCGATTTCAAATGTGTTTTTGCAAAATGTAGCCAGGCTTGGATGTTTTTCTTGTAAGATAAGTCTTCCGTCTTGTCACCCTACCCCATAGTCCAAACATGTGAAGAAGATGGGAGATTGTTGTCACATGTACTAAACAGCCAGTACTTACCAGAAATTCCTGCAGCTCCTTCAATGTTGCCGTCGGCCTATTGGCAGCCTTCCTGACCAGTTTTCTTCTCATCTTTTCATCAGTTTTGGAGGGACGTTCAGTTCTTGGTAATGTCACTGTTGTGCCGTGTTTTCTCCACTTGATGATGACTGTCTTCACTGTGTTCCATGGTATATTTCATGCCTTGGAAATTCTTTTGTACCCTTCTCCTGACTGATACTTTGAACAATGAGATCCCTCTGATACTTTGGAAGCTCTCTGTGGGGCATGGTTTGTGCTGTAAGATGTGACTACATAAATGTCAGGAAAAGCCTACTAGAACAGCTGAACTTTATTTAATCAGAGGCACTTTAAATGGTGGCAGGTGTGTGCTGACTCCCATTTAACACGAGTTGGAATGTAATTGGTTAATTCTGAACACAACCACATCCCCAGTTATAATAGGGTGTGTATATTTATGCAACCAGGTTATTGTAATTTTTTTTTATTTTTCCCCTTAAATTATTTCAGTTTGTTTTTCATTTGGGTTGTACAGGTTATAGGTCACATTACATTAAAGGTGGAAAAAGTTTTGAAATGATTTATCCTGGTCTCATTTTTTTAAATCGCAAAAACCTGCCATTTGAACAGGGGTGTGTAGACTTTGTATATCTACTGTGTGATGATTTTGCTATAAAGGGATTCAGTATTGAATGGCATCTCCCTAAAAAAAAAAAAAAAACCCAAAAAGGAAAAACACATTAGCTATGTAAATATAGGTCCACTGTGCTATGGTATGTGTATTATCAATATAATCCAAATGTGAGTTCAACGGATTAGTTTTCCCTTATGTTTTATCTGGCATTTCGATAATAATAGTTTTCCCGTTTTCAACAGTTGTGACAAATTTAACTAAATTCATTCACAGTGCCTCCACAGGAAGTCTTAAAGAAGTGACTGTAGTGAGTTAGTGTATGTGAGGGTGGTGCAGGACATGTATGAGGACAGCAAGACGGTGATGAAGTGTGCTGTAGGAGTGACACATGAATTCAAGGTGGGTGTGGGAAACGACTCTGACTCTGAAACAACTCTTTACATTGGGAAACGACTCTTGAGCCCCTTTTTGTTTGCTATGGTGATGGAAAGGCTGACAGACAAGGTCAGGCAGGATTCTTCACGGATCATGATGTTTGCAGATGACATGGGACATGGGAGCAGGTTTAAGAGAACCTGGAGAGGTGGAGGTGTGTGCTGGAGAGAAGAGGAATGAAAGTCAGTAGAAGCAAGACAACGTGTGTAAATGAGGGAGGCAGATAAAGATGCAAGGAGTAGAGATAGTGAAGGTAAATGAGTTTAAATATCTGGGGTCAACTATCTAAAACAATGGACGGCGCACAAGAGAGGTGAAGAAGTGAGTGCCGGCAGGTGAGAGTGGGTGGATATGAGTGCCGGGTGATTTGTGACAGAAGGATCACAGCTACAGTGAAAGGGAAGATTTACAAGACAGTAGTGAGACCTGCTATGACAGAGGTGGCAGAGTTGAAGATGCTCATAGGGAGTGACTGGGAGGGACAGGATTTGAAATGAGTGTGTCCGAAGGACAGCTCAGGTTGAGTGGTTTGGAGACAAAGTAAGAGAGGCAAGGCTGAGATGGTTTGGACATGTGCAGAGGAGAGATAGTGGATATATTGGACAAAGGATGTTGAAGATGGAGTTGCCAGGCAGGAGGAAAAGAGGAAGACCACAGAAGATTCATGGATGTAATGAAGGAAGACATGGAGAGGGTTTGTGTGAGAGAAGAGGATGCAAGGGAAAGGGTGAGATGGGAGGCAGATGATTGAAGAAGACATGCAGACTAATTCAAGGTGAAAGCCTGAGGGTTGGATCACCATCACAACAACCAATTGACTGGAGTCTCTGTGCAACTGTGCATAGAACAAAAAGATGTTCCACTAGCATGTTCTGGCAAATCATTATGTATCCACACTAGATTGCATTGTGAAACACTTGAAAATAATCTGTCAATTTCAAGAGACTGGTAAACAACCAGTTCCAGTAGACTAAAGCTATGGGCACAAATACCCTTACAAATGGCTGCGAACACCATCTGAATGATTTTTGTATCATTTCGTACACCCTTCTTAAGGCGGCCATAGGAGAATCCAGCATTTGTAGACCCTTTGTAAGTTTGTAGCCAGGTTGATGGTCTTGTCCAAGATTTCTATGGATGCCCCACAAAAATCCCCTGTACGAATGCCTTAGTAACAACATGGGAACAACACAAAGAAAACAGTTTTTTTCTTATAAAATTGTAGAGGACTGTGTGCTTGTACAAATGCATAAAAACAGACCACAATTAAATACTGTTGCTTCCCGAAAATTACAGTTCTTGTATTTCATGATGCAACACATTGGCAAAGGTGTTACGGTCCATTCCTGTGCCTCGTCCCCTAGAGACAGGAGTACTGTGCGCACTCAAATCTTCTACAGCGCTGCTCTGACCCAGCACAAACCAGGATGAATTTGGTCAGAATTGCCAGAATAAACAGATAAAACTTTTCTCCAAAGGAAATTTCTTCTCCCCTCTGGGAATCGATTTTCTCTGTGTGACTGAAATTAATCCCCACTCCAGGTGAGTTCCTGCATGTTTTCTGAACTTTTTTTTTTTTTTTGTATTTCTAAGTATTTCTTTCATTAGAAAACATACTTTTTTGTTCAAAAAATAAAAAAAAATTAAACTAAATTATTAAATAATGTTGTGTGCATCAGATATTATCATTTTATTAATTAAATAGCTGGAGGTAGTTGTAATACAATGCTGACACTGCTCCTGTGGTGATTTATGGCATATTTTCTTTTAAAAACACCAAAAATAAAAACCTTCTGATAATCCTCTAGATGATTTTTTTATTAGTTAAACCAACTTCTAAGGGGGTAATATCAGTTTTATATAATTTAATTTCAAATTTACAATCTTCTTCTCTGGCCGCTATTAAATTGAATTGGGAACAAGATCTTAATTTTACTTTTACTGATGAACTGTGGGACTCTATTCTTGGCCAGGTTCACACTGCATCAATGTGTGCTCGTCACGCTCTTATTCAATTTAAGATTGTACACCGGGTGCACCTGTCCAAGGTTAAGTTAGCACGTATTTACTCGGATATAGACCCAACTTGTGAAAAGTGTGGTAGCGCTCCTGGCACTTTGCTTCACATGTATTGGTCCTGCCCTTCATTGATAAATTTTTGGCATTCTGTTTTTATTACTATGTCTGAAGTCCTGCAATATCAAATTAAACCTGATCCATTATGCGCCATTTTTGGTGTGGCTCCAGAACTTGTCTTGCCAAATTCCAAATTAAAAGTATTCAAATTTTCATTATTATTGGCCAGACGTGCTGTATTACTGAAGTGGAAAGACTCTTCGCCCCCTTCACATTTACAGTGGATAAAAGATAAAATGTCCTGTTTGGATTTAGAAAAAATCAGATATACAGTTCGTGGCTCTGAAAACAAATTCTATAAATTATGGCGCCCGTTTCTTGATTTCTTTGAAAGACCCACGATTATAGTTTCTGAGTAGCTCATGTCCCCTTTACCCCACCCCCACCTCACACACACAATTTTTCTTTTTTTTTCTTTTTTTTTTGTATTTTTTTTATTATTGTTTATTTAAAGGTTTTTGTGTTTTGAAGCATCCACATTTGTTAGTTTTAAATTCTAGTTTTGCACTGTTTGGTTAAAACAAAAATGAAAATTTCTAATACTTTGTATTGTATTGATACTTCAATTAATAATAATAAAAAGACCTTTGAAAGAAAGAAAAACACCAAAAATAATTATTTAAATACAACATTCCATTTAGTTTGCTAGTTGGCAACTTTAAATTAAAAATATATACTGTATATATATATATAGGTGCACATATACTGTATAAATAATGACAAAGCTCCACATATACAATGTCAGTCCTCTCCATCCTACTCTGTGGGTCAGAGACATGGCCACTGAATAAGACTCTGGCCTCGAGAGTGGATGGGTTTGATAGTTGGGTCCTCAGAACCATTCAGAACATCAGGTGGCCCCAGCGCACCCCTAATGACGTGCTCCAAACCCACACACATTAGCCTGCAGCATCCCACCTTATTACACAGCGGCGCATCCGCTGGTTGGCCATGTCCTCCGCCTCTCACCAGAACACCTGACAAAAGCCATCCTCATGTTCGACCCCACGGCCTCAAGGTGGAAAAGACCTCGGGGCAAGCCACGCGCCAGATGGTTCGATGTGCTGGAGAGAGACCTCCGACAGCTTGGAGTCACTGTTGACATCGCAGAGGAGCTGGCCCACAACTGGCAGTGTTGGCACGCACTGGTTAACCTGATTGGCTCTATGCATGGCGATGGCTACCCAGCCCTCACCCTGCAGGAGTAGTCAAATCAAGTCAGTATGCACACACACACATGCACATATATATATACTGTATTTACCCCAACAAAATGTGCCGAAAGCCCTAAGATCTTCCTACCAACAACTTGAGGAGTGCTGTGAGTTGCACATGGGGTGCCATACAGCCACCTTACAACAAAACATTTTCGTAAGACGGCTGTAAGTATCCCGTAGGAAGAGCCCAAGGCACCCTTACAAAGAACGTAAGAACTCTCAAGCCATCATACGATAGAAAAGCATTTCATTTTTCAAGAATGCCTCAAGTTGGTCTTGCGAATTGAATGGTAGCCGCAAGAAACCGTGCCCCCCTCCACGAATGTCTGCAAACTCCAGAATTCGTAGGAACTGGGAGATTCTTACAAACCCAACATTCATAAGAATCTGTGACTGTAGCTTTAATTTGCTTGGATAACAGTGATGGCATTGCCAACACACTTCATCTGAACCAGGCAAAATGGCACACTTCTTGCTGACCGAAGTGTTCATCTAGCCATTTAGCCCGGTCAATGCCATGTACATCTGAAAAAAATGTTCAAGGTACCCAACATTTCATGAGACAGACTTCCACAAGCAGCCTAAAGCAGTCAGTAATTATTTCCTGTGTGATTAACCTGGAATAGAAATCATATTACATGATGCCATGACACCTAAAGTCACTTATCATGTCAGGCAAAGTGCACCCAAAACCAAACTCAAAAGTTGATTGCAGTGCTTAGTGCGTGTGACCTAGTGGTGCTGGAGGCAAGGTACCATGCACCATGTCTTGTCAGGTTGTACAATACCAGTCAAAGAGTGGTTGAAGAAGAGAGACAGGAGAACACAGATGGAACCACTGGCTACATTGAGGATGTGAAGTCCAGTGATGCCTCCACAGCACCAGTAGTCAAACTCAGTGACGTGCGGTCAGGAGAGGCAGGTGTTATTATGAATTTTTTTTTTTTAAATTATAAATATATTATTATTTGTCCACTAATTTGTCTTATTTATTTTATAATTTTTGTTTTGTATACTTTATTGATCCCCAGAGGGAAATTCAGGGCATCCACTTGGATGGATGAGGCAGCCACGGTACGGCGCCAGTCTCTTCAGCATTTACACACACATTCACACTTAGGGCCACTTTAGAGTCTCCAATTAACCTAACTTGCATGTTTTTGGCCTGTGGGAGGAAACCGGAGCATTTCACCTTGTTGAAATGATTCCAGTCATTTCAACAATATTTATGTATTTAAAATAGCAGAATCTGCACATTTCCTGTTCAAATACAAGGGAGAGAGGCCAGGTGAAGCAGCAACAAATGCAGCCTCAAAGGATTGCGCAATCCTTCACAGCCCGGTGAGACTGTGCAAGATACGCATGTGTATGTCAAAAATGTAATGTTTGTAGGAGCTTTTATTGTGTGTCTTCCTTTTCCATAGTCTTATGTTATGTACTTTAACGTGTGTGTATAAAATCAATCTGGCATAAAACTTTAGTTAAAAATCACGGTCAGAAGCTGCACAGTACCATTGCTCCAATGAGGGGGGCATGCTTGGGCATCATAGGCACAGGAGTTTGTCCCGGTTTGTACTTGTTGCTCTTCTTCTACGCCGAGGCTAAGCACCAAATTAGCTAAAGATAAAATTAGAAAGTCATGTGTATGGAGTACTCTGTTTGTGCTTCCATTTTATACAATTGAAAATGGAAGATTTTATAGCTAAACTTAAAAAATTCTCAAAATTGGACTTTCAGTCAAAACTGGCAGTAATTTCAGTTGCGACAGAGAGACTTTTAAAATTAAAAGAAGACGAGGAGGACATTTACAACAAAGTCATTGAGATTTTTGTCCAGAGGGATAGGCGGATGGATTACATTTACAGGTAAAGGTATGACCATGCATACTTGTTTTATATAAGTGAATTTGTCTTGAACTGTGGAGCTACAGGGTGCACAGCAGGTACGCTCCCTGAGCTGCTATAATTTTAGTTCTTCCTTGGCCTGAAACAAGTAGTCTATAATCACTTTTGGGCCCCAAAATCTGTCTGTAAAATAACATTTTATTTGTGTAACCAAGGTCCTTTGTACTTTGTTTATATTCAGAAGAGTTGAATGAAAAGAAAACATGGAGGTATAGAGTTAGTCAGAAGATTTTTAACTGCCTTTCTGCAAAACAAAAGCAACGGACTGTACTACTATTTCTGCTTCTTATCTTTACAATGAAAACTCTAGACATGCATTGCAGAACTGAACTGAACTTAAATTCACTGCACATTCTATCAAGAGGCAATTCAATAAAATCTCTTAGTTGTTTTGTTAATAAATTGTTTATATAATCGGATTTTATAATGTACTACTTTCCCATGCATGCCCATAGAAAGTGTCAGCAAGCATTTCTGCATGCCCATAGAAAGTTACTGTTACCATGGCAACAGTAACCATGGTGATGCCTGCCTTTGATCTTTGACATGGTTACCATGGCAACAGTAACCATGGTAAAACCTGTCTTTGATCTTTGACATCACCACTCGTTCAGTGATGCCTGCCTTTGATTTTTGATGATGTGTCTGCCTGGCAACAGTAACCATGGCAACATCTGTGTGTCTATGATGTCATAGCTATGGATGTCCATAGCTCCCTATGGATGTTCATTAAAGATTTCCCCTCCTAAACCTCCGTATGTCTGGGGAGGCAGAAATTTGGGGATGCAAACCCTCATAACCTCAGTACAACACATATCAAGGCTGAGGCCAGTCCGACGAATGGTTCGGGAGACATGCTCGGAACACACACACACACACACACAGACAAGAGATTTCTTGCATTATAATATGATAATTAGCAGATCATAAAACATGCAAACTTTCAACTGAAAGTTACACCTGATGTTTATGTTGCAGGGGAAAAGCTAAGGGTGCTGTCAGACTATAAATACCTTGGTATAATTCTTGATTCCAATTTTACCTGCAAAAAAACAAATTAAAGCTGTAAAAAATATACGAAACTTCAATTGGTTAAATTTTCGCCACATTAGAAATTGTTTAACCATCGAGGCAGCAATGCTATATTTCAATACCATGATACTGTCACATCTGTCATACTGCCTAACAGGCTAGGCACAAGCTTCCTTTACAACATTCAAACCTGTACGGTCAACTTTCCATCAAGCTGTGAAGGTACCTGATAGGAAACCGAACTCTCATCATCACTGTCACTGTCTTGCAAACCATAAGTTACTGAGTTGGGCAAATCTTATTAAATTTACAGATGTCTGTCTTGTTTATAAGTTTCTACATGGTTTGGCC
Source organism: Pholidichthys leucotaenia (assembly GCA_020510985.1). NCBI lineage: Eukaryota > Metazoa > Chordata > Actinopteri > Cichliformes > Pholidichthyidae > Pholidichthys > Pholidichthys leucotaenia. Next base: position 55,940,769 of record CM035843.1, on the reverse strand, counting down.
CCTCCTCCCTTGGTGCTTTTATACAACAGAGAACACTTTGGTAGACACACCAGGTCTATAGAAAGAAGGGACTGTGTAATACCTATGGGGAGGTCTACTTTTAGCCAGTCAGCTTTTTCAGTGAGAGCAGTTCACACCTGGAATAGTCTACCAATAGCTGTTAGAGACTGATACCTACCACTCTTTTAAAAGTAACTTGAAATCATGGTTAAAACAATCAAATGTGTGACCACTTTGTGTAATTTTGTCTGAGTGTTCTTAAGTGTTTTTTCTCTTTTGTTACTGTTTTATTGTTGTTTTACTTTGTTGTAGGTGTTGTCCATGCTTTTTTTTTAATGTGTTTTATTATTTGTGCAGTGTTGATGTCTCTTGAATTTATGTGTTTTACCTGCCCAGGGACTGCAGTTGAAAATTAGCCAATTGGCTAAACTGGCACATTTACAGAAATGTTTATTAATGTGCAATGTCCCTGTAAAATTAAACTAATAAAAAAATTAAATTCAAGCTTAAGCTGTTGTGCTCATACATTTGTAAATCTGACTTTGAAAGCATCAGTGCCTCACCACCCACAAACCTCACTGCACGTCACTGGTCAAACTGGCTGACGTCATCCATCATCCAGTTGATGATCATCCGGATGATGTCTTAAGTGTGGTTATTCTGCCACTTCTGAAGCAGTCGTGCCCCGCTAAACAGTTTTTGGAGTCACCGCTGAGTTTTTCAGTTCAAGGGGCCTCTAGCGAGCCCTCGGTGGGCACAGCCTCAGAGGCACTGGGTGCTGCAGATCTGGGTGTTCCGCTGCAAAGTCCCAGTCCTGGTCCCACACTGACTGGATTGGTTCCGGGGCAGCTATTCTCACCCTTTGCAGACGGCTGGCAAGTCATCTTGATCCATTGGCCATTTGAAAGGTGGCTAGCCCCAACTGCACGGCGATTCTCATCAGTGATGACTGGATCGTCTGTGGGTCCAGGCGTTTGGATTGTCTGACCTGAACCCATTCCAACACTGCGAGTGGCGATGAGTTCAGCTGCCCTTGGTGTTGCTGTTTGGCAGCATGCCGTTTATGTCGGCGGCAGGACGTGCCCTCGGTTGGCATTGCTCTGCTGGGTCCTGCTGGGCTATGAACTGTCCATCCTGCGGCGCTGCCACAGCTCCTTGAAACTGATCCCAGGTGAGGATCCGAGGCGAGTCCTGTTTCTGCCCCCTCTCCTTGCTGTTTTCTCTCTGTGATGTCAAGCTCGGAGTGGCAGTACCCTCGTGCAAGTGTGTTGCACTCCCATCATCAGCGGTCAAACAGAGGCCAGGGTTATCACAGATGGTAAAACCCAGTTCGTAAAAGAGATAACACCCCAGGATGTTGTCCCTGTGTGTGGTTACCTGGAAGACAAACGCTGGAAGGACTCTTGACCCATAGCGAACCATCAGTGATATGGTCCCTACTAGGCTGATGCGTGTGTGCCCATAGCCATACAGCTCCGCTGGATGGTTGGGGAAGAACCCCTAACCCAGGTAACCCAGTTCATCAATGATCTCACAGCAGCGGTATCCAGCAGCAACAGTAAGCTGACATCATCTAACCTCACTGTGCACCACCTGTACGCCGCTCCTCTGGAGCCCACTGCGTGGATGGTGGTTGTTGGTGGTTTTTTTTTTAACTGGGTGGTGGACTTGATGTCAGTTGTGTCGATCGGTACACTTTGGCAAAGTGATTGAGCTTGCCGCAATGCCTGCATCGCTGCCCCTTGGCCGGGCAGGACCGCACTCGCTCTCGGTGCATCGAGGGGCCACAGTTACTGCACGAATGGTGTTCCATGGTGTTCACCTTGGTGTCGTCTGGGAAGGTCACAGCGCGACTGGGTTCTTTTGCTGGGGTAACTGCATGTGCTAGTGGGGCTTGTTGTTGTGGCTCACTCTGTTGTGATGTTAGCCATATGTTTTTATAATTGTTGCGGCCCAAAAAGCCTGAATTCGCGGGAGCTTTTTTAAAAAGATGCGATAAAAGTTGCGATGTTTTTAGTTGTTTTTTTGTGCACTAACAGTTGTGGGAAGAATTACAAATTTTAAAGCAGTTGTTTTTTTTTCCAGTTTACTGCAGTAATATTCTATATAACAATACAAGAAAAGCACAGGATTGTCAAAAATTTCTGATTAAACAGTGATTTGTAAATTAAGCAGAAACTAATGCTATACAGTAAAACTCTTGTGCAACAGCAAATACAGACTTTAACACAATATCCATTACAACAGCTAAATTGCATTCAATGCATGTTAAAGAGCATAGATTTGGAAATTATTGGCAGCACCTTCATTTGAAAATTCCCTACGGTGCCTAACCACTCGATACCGAGCGAAGAGGAAAAAATAAATAATTTATTCTGTTGCTCTGTATTGTCTATCAGAGTCTGTGCTTTTCTGAAAAAAAAAATATAGACAATATTCTCTTTTTTCATGCCTAACTCCTACCTGTCTGCTGCACATCTTGACACACACTCTTGTCTCTTTGGACACACATCTTTCATTTACAGCAGCGGCTGTGGGGAGGGGGGTTGTCTGTTGACAAGATGTAGTAATGATTTTACCTCTAAAGATGTATAAAATGTTCAAACACTGGCTGTAGTGTTAGATTTGCGCGTTTGTTTGTGGTTTTATGGCATCTCTCCTCACACGCACTCCTGCAACAGGGTGCTTGTGGGGCAGGCGGCCATTTTTCAACACAAACCTGACACTTCGTACACGTGGTCAGGACAGAGACGTGGTGAGACGTCCACCGGCAGGCTGGGTGAGACGGAGGAAGGGATGGTGTTGGAAACCTCGCAGGTGAGTGGGGGTTTTTTTAAATCACACACTCTGTTTTTGCTGATGTGTTCCATTAATTCTCACTGTAAACACGGAAGTGAATGTGGTGCAGCGATGCATTTGATTGGTTAGACTGAATGTTTGTGCGCCACTCAGAGACAAATTTGATTGGTGAAATTGGCAGAAGTTGACGAGGATTGGCCAAAATTGTGGGAAAGTTGCAGTGATTGGACAAAGTTGTAAGGTCGCGCAATAGTCACACTGATTGGCTGATTTCGCGTGAATTGGCATGAACGCAACAACGCGAAATCCTGGAGGGACTGGTTAGCTTGTCAGCGGCCTCCAGCTGGAACATCCACTCCACCGCCTTTGCCAGTGGTAGGTCATCCAGTGCCATGATTAGCTTCACCCACAGTTGTGGGCTGCTGGTGTGTTCCGCTAGCTGGTCCCACACCATTTCGTCCTCTAAATAGCCACACTTGCATATGCTTGCCTGACAGCGGAGGTCTGTGATGTATGTGTCCGCCTGTCCTAAACTGATGAATACCCGCTGCCCCTCGGTACCCAGGCTGTGGATTAAAATTGCTCACAGCCTCATCTTGCCATGTCTCGCCAGGTCCATTGCCAACACGTAAGTGCAGAACAACTCAAATCAGCGAGGCCATGGGATAGGCCGTTCACCCAGGGACACGAGGAATGGTGGCAAGGGGCCCAAGTATGCCTCCATGTTGAATTCTTGATGTTTTCTCCTCATCGCCAAATGTTATGTCTGGAATTAGGACAGTGGAGGCAATAGGTGTAGTGAACAATGACTTTATTAAACAGAGACTGTTAACAGCACATGTTACAGTAGTGTAGCTACTAAGCTAGCTTTGAGTAGGTACAGGCTGGTGTTGGTTAGAGGCAAAGTGCCAAAGAGGCAGTCTCCCGCCATCAGTCCCCTAATATAGACCTGAATGTGATGACGTCATCCATGATGCCTTCATCATCACGTCTGCACAGTCTGTTACTTCACAACACTGTCTTTTGCTTTTTTTTTAAAGGTGTAGAACGTCTGTCTAAAGAAAAGGAAGTGAACACAACCTGCTGTCAACATGTACTTTCTACACAGTTTCAACAAGATGTCTCAGCTTTGACACCATGTTCACATGAAGAGGTAGACATAGGGACTCACCTTCATGCCAGTGATGCAGCTTAAAAGGGCTTTCATTGAATCATGCTAAGCACAGTCGATGTAGATGTTCTAGTGCTCGCGGCATCCAGTTGTGTGCAGCTTGAAAAAACAGCTTTGGGTTGCCTTTAATGCAGGAAAACATTTAAGATACATCCCCACTCATGACATGGCTGATTCCCAAGGGAACAGAAGACACAGGCACTACCAGTATTTCATACCTTCACTGGGTGTGACACTTGTTTCTTCATTTGCTGGTCGAGGTGTTATAGAGGGAAGAAAACAGTGATTCTTACCTGGAAGTCACCTGAAGACGTCACACCAGTCTTTGCAGCACTCTCCACTACACCAGCTCTACCCACAGAAGAATGTATAGGGGTTATTGAAGCATTTGGTGTTCTCCTGTATGATAGAACCTGTACAAAAAGGAATGTGGATGTTGATATGAAACAGATCTTTACTATCAAAGCTAGGTCAATTGATTCCATTCCACTAACTTGTCCAGCTCTGTTGCAGCATCCCAAAAAAGCTATCTATCAAGGTGGATATGTCAGGAGACGGTGCGTTGTCCAGATATTCCCTCATTTGAAATGTGGGAGTGGAAAAGGAATGCAAAACAAAAATGAAAACCTCTCTGGACATTGCTCCCAGAAGCAGCAGTATCATGCTCAGAGCTCTTACGATGTGGCTGCCAGAAAGGATGCAGAGGACACTGCAAGTGCATCAGAGCAGATCTCAAGTGTACGCTACTTTGCCATTGTGCCAGCAACTGTGAACATAATGTGTAGAAATCTGCATTAACTCAGTGTAATTCAAGATTATTGTTTATGTTCAATCACCTAAGCATAATAAAGTTGTACAGTTTATAAAAATTAACTTTTAGGCTGACTTCCATCTTGGATTTCACTGGTGGGACCTTCCTGTGGTAACGTATCGTCACTTCCTGTGTTGCTGACTGTCCGTGGTTTGGACTCCTCTTCTCCTGAGGATTTTGCCTTTAATTGTATTTCAATCACTTTTTTCCATCTACCGTCAGCTCTCACTTCTGTTTATCAAGCCTCTTGCACCTGTGTGCGCACTCAGTGTCATCTAATCACCCTCTTTAGCCTTCTGTTCACCTTTTCATCGGTGTTTTTGTTAGCTTCGGGTTAGCCACTAGCTATGGCTACTAGCTCTCCTTCCCCTCCTCCTCTGGTGTGCTCTCTCTGTCAGATGTTTAACTACATCTCTGCCTCTTTTAGTGATAACGGTAAATGTTGTCTTTTTGAGGCGCTCGAGGCGAGGTTGTCTGATTTGGAATCCCGGCTCCGCTGCATTGAAACACCGTCTGTGCCAGTTAATCTTGACAGACGTCCCCAAGCTGCAGCGGAGCTCCCTAGCATAGGGCGGCCTGTTAGCGGTCCTCCAGTCCTCCTCAGCAGCGAGGAGACTGGGTGGGTGACGGTGAGAAGGAAGCCTAGTCGCAAAGCCCCGGTTAACCACCAACCTGTTCATGTTTCTAATCGTTTTTCCCCGCTCAGCGACACACCCGCTGAGGAAAAAACTCTGATCATTGGCGACGCTATAGTCAGAAACGTGAACCTAGAGACTCCAGCAGCCATAGTCGAATGCATTCCTGGGGCCAGAGCAGGCGACATCAAGTCAAATTTGAAAATGCTGGCTAAAAGTAACTGTAAATACTCCACAATTGTTATCCACGCCGGCATTAATGATGTCCGACTCCGGCAATCGGAAGTCACTAAATTTAATGTGGAATCGGGTGTGTGACTTTGCCAAAACAATGTCTGCCTCTGTAGTATTCTCTGGGCCCCTCCCCAATCTAACCAGTGATGACATGTTTAGCCGCTTGTCATCCTTCAACCGCTGGCTGTCTGTGTGGTGTCCTGCAAACAATGTGGGCTACATTGACAATTGGAGCTCATTTTGGGGAAAACCTGGTCTTATTAGACGAGACGGCGTCCATCCCACTTTGGATAGTGCTTCTCATTTATCTAACAATCTGGCATCATTTTTATCCAAATTTCCAAAACACTGACAACTCAGAGTTGGGACCAGGAAGCAGAGTCGCAGTCTTAACACGCCTCTCTGCAGCTCCTCTTCATCCGCCACCTCTCAACTTAGCCCCTGTCTTCCCCATCAGAGAATCATTGTCTGCTCCCTCCAAAGTAAATAAAACTATAATGTATAAGCATCCCAAAGTGATTAAACAAAAAGTTGGTAAAACTCAAACATGAAGCCTCTATATTGAATGATTTGGCCTCTGTTCCTCCTCATAATTTAAAAATTAAATATGGTTTGTTAAATATTAGGTCTCTTTTAACTCCCAAGTCTCTGCTAGTCCATGATCTGTTAATTGATCATCCGATTGATTTAATATCCCTTACAGAGACTTGGTCAGGGCAAGAGGATTATGGTGGTTTGAATGAATCAACTCCCTCTGGTTATTTAAACTGTCAAAATCCCAGAAGTTCTGGTCATGGAGGAGGAGTAACAACAATTTACCATTCCAAATTACTAGTTAATGTAAAGCAAAAAACACGTTATAATTCCTTTGAGGGCCTGGTCCTCAGTATTGGGCATTTTAGCAATTTTAGGCTAAACCCAATTTTATTTGCCATAGTTTATCGTCCCCCATCAACCTACTCAGAGTTTTTATCCAAATTTGCCGAATTCTCAGCTGATTTAGTGCTGAAATCAGATAGAATAATTATAGTAGGTGACTTTAATATACATGTAGATGTAGATAGTGATTGCCTTAATTTGGCATTTAATTCAATTTTAGACTTGATGGGGTTTTCTCAGAAAGTAGGAAATTCTACCCATTATCTTCACCATACGTGGGACCTTGTTCTGACATATGGCATAGAAATAGAAAAGCTGGTAGTGTCTCCTCATAACCCTGTACTGTCAGACCATTGTCTGTTAACCTTTGATTGTACTATTTCTGACTATTTGGCTCCTAAAGAAAAATGTTACTACAGTAGATGCCTCTCAGATGATGTTGTTACCAAATTTATGCAGATTGTTTCCTCTATGCCATATGTCAACACAATGGAAATAAGCTATAGACAGCTTACTCCTTCTGTAATTGATAGCATGGCAGATAGTGTTACAGCTTCTCTGCATTAGACTCTAGACATGGTAGCCCCTTTAAAAAAGAAAAAGTCTAATCAGAGATTTCTAACTCCTTGGTTCAACTCAGAAACTCGTAGCTTAAAACAGAAGACTCGTCAATTAGAAAGAAAATAGTGCTCCACTAATTCAGATGAAATCTATTTAGCTTGGAGAAATCATCTTTTAATTTATAAAAAATCTCTGAGAAAAGCTAGAATGAGTTACGTTAATACATGAGTGATTGAGATAGATGATGATTGAGATAGATGAGTAAATTTCATCTATCAGAGACAAAATCAGTCAGATTCTTCCCACCGTTAACTTAAATACAGTAACTACTACAACTCCTTCAATTGACATCTGTTTGGATCAGTTTACTCCAACTGACCTTTTAGAGTTAGACAAAATAGTTTCCTCATCCAAGCCTTCAATTCCTACCTGGTTATTTAACCCCTTGCACTCTGGTCAATTTCCCTAAAAACACCTAAAAATAACGTACCCAAAGTAAATCAAAAGCTGTTCTTCAACCCTTTGCAGCATCTTCATGGGGTTGGTCTCATTTAAAAGAAAACACTTTGAATTTTTTGGCAAAACAGTCATAATCTCTCTAAGTGCTCCTGCCACTGAGTAACAGTCATCTAAACATACTGAACTTGAAGAAAATAAATTTCGCCTGGGTGTTTTTTTGGATACAAATGCTTGCAAATAACACACAGCTGTCAGATCCGGGCTGGGAAATGCAACAGAAATGTAGAACCAAGTGTTATCCAGCTGAGGTCAAAATTTTGTAACAATACCACAAAAAATGAATATATTACACAGCTTTTTACTCAGGTTGTTCCCAGGCGTTTTTGAACTGTGCCAAATTGCGCCAAATGGCACAGTTTGGAAAAACGTCTAACTTTTGAATGATTCAATATAGAAGCTTCATCTGGGGTTCTAATGAAAGGTGAAGGGCTGTGTGTGTGTGGGGGGGGGGGGTTGTTTGTTCATTCATGAATGAATGAATGAATGAACAAACAAGCCCCCACACACAAAGAAGCATGCCACGTAAAAAATGTGTGGCTTTTTTTTTACAAGAAAAAATAACCTACAGTGCAATAAAAATTATACTAAAATATCTGTAATGTAGAAGATAACAACTCCCACCCACCCCCTACCCTCCCCCCCGCTACAGAGGACGGACATCGCCCATCGCTACATGACGGACCGCGGGGACGGTGCGCCGCGGTCTACTACGCACAGTTGTACTAAAATATCTGCAATAATATCTGCAATCCGCTACAGAACAGTAGCGGGGGGGGGGGGCGTTCATGGTCCGGACACGGCGCACGGACTGGACACGGTCCGTGCACCGTCCGGACTGGACCGGAGCGGTCCGGGTCCGTCACGTTGCAATGACGCAGTTGTAATTTACCGATCGGTCAAAATTCATTTTGATTACAATTTTCAGGGATAAAGAATAATTTAGCTTATAACACTTACCTGTCCACAACAGCAGTGTCACTGGCGAACTTCTCCTCCTCATTGTCAGACGAGCATGACGCTGGTCCGCTTGTTACGGACTCGTGGTTCTGCTCACGCGACCCGGTCAAACCATAATTCCATTATTGCGGTTTTGCGCTTCCATGATTGCGGTTTTGGCGAATGATTTTTCAAAACAAATAAGAACAGTAGTAAAAAAAAAAGACTGGCGAACGCGTGTGTGTCACCCAGCAGCTTACACAAAACAGATTTTAAGCACGGGACGTACACTTTCAATTGTCGAAGTTCTCTGCTTCAGTTGGCTGGCTGTATTTGCAGCCTTTGGTAGGCGGGTCCTTCTTGCTAGGTTTTCAGTCATTGGTTCTTCAAGGTTTCAGAAACCTAATTCAAGGCTCTTATTAGTCGAATGAGAGGTCAATCAAATCTAAACCAATCAAAGCACTCCTTTGGCTTTCTGTTCGCGGCTGTGTCTGCAGCTTTTTTTTTTTCAGTGCGCCCTAGGACGCAGAGACGTGACCGCCTGCGGTATCCCGGAGTGCAAGAGGTTAAAGAAGTCTTCCCATTTATTGGTAGCTTTATTCTTCAAATAATCAATTCTTCATTAACTTTAGGCCATGTACCGCAGGCTTTTAAAACTGCTGTAATTAAACCCTTACTCGAAAAGCCAACGCTGGATCCAGGAGTTTTAGCTAACTATAGACCAATCTCTAATCTCCCTTTCATTTCAAAAATCTTATAGAGTTGTTGCTGTACAATTATTTGACCACTTGCAGGGAAATGGTTTATTTGAAGAGTTTCAATCTGGGTTTAGAATCCATCATAGTACTGAAACAGCCTTAGTGAAGGTCACTAGTGACCTCCTGATCGCATCTGCTATACTTGTCCTTTTAGACCTTAGTGCAGCTTTTGATACTATCGATCATAATATTCTACTGATAGATTAGAACACTATGTTGGACTTAATGGAACTTCGTTGCAGTGGTTTAGATCTTATTTATCTGATAGGTTCCAGTTTGTTCATGTCAATAATGAGTTTTCTTTCAACTCAAAACTCAGTCATGGAGTTCCACAGGGATCTGTGTTAGGCCCTACTCTTTTTAGTTTATATATGCTTCCGTTAGGCAACATTATTAGAAAGCACTGTATACATTTTCATTGTTATGCAGATGACACACAATTATACCTGTCAATGAAGCCAGATATAGTAATCAATTAGCCAAGTTAGAAGCCTGTCTTAAGGAAATCAAAGCTTGGATGACTTGTAATTTCCTTCTATTAAATTCAGATAAGACTGAAGTCATTCTTGTTGGTCCAGAAAACCTTAGAAATACCTTTCCAAATAAAACTTTTAGTTTGGATGCAGTTACTCTTTCACTTAATAGCTCTGTGACGAACCTTGGAGTTATTTTTGATCAAGATCTGTTTTTCAATTCACATATTAAATTTGTTTCAAAGACTGCCTTCTATCATTTGGGTAATATTGCCAAGATTAGGAGCATCTTGTCTCAGAGTGATGCTGAGAAACTGATCCACCCTTTTGTTAGCTCTAGATTAGATTATTGTAACTCTTTTATTATCAGGTTGTCCTAAAATATCTCTAAAAAGTCTTCAGTTGATCCAAAATGCTGCTGCAAGAGTTTTAACAGGTACTAGAAAGAGAGATCATATCTCTCCGGTTCTAGCCTCCCTCCATTGGCTTCCCATAGAGTTTAGAATTAAGTTTAAAATTCTTCTTCTCACTTTTAAAGCTCTAAACAATCAGGCCCCTTTTTATTTAAAAGATCTGATATTACCTTATTATCCTAACAGAGCACTACACTCCCAAAATGCTGGATTACTTGTAATACCCAGAATCTCCAAAAGTACAACGGGGGGCAGAGCCTTCAGTTACCAAGCTCCTCTCTTGTGGAACCAGCTGCCAATCTGGATTTGGGAGTCAGACTCGATCTCTGTTTTTAAGAATAGGGTTAAAACCTTCCTTTTTGATATAGCCTACAATTAGGGAGGGATCATGTGTTTCTGAACCCTCACTTAGTTATGCTGCTATTAGGTTTAGACAGCCGGGGGACCTCCAATAATTGCACTGGGCTTCACTCCTTTCTTCACTCTAAATGAAATTTTTTTTTTTTTTTTTTTTGCTGGTCATTAACATCTGTTTGTTCTCTCCCATAGATTGAGTCCCCATCGTGCTGTTTGCTCTCTACACGTCTGTTCTTTTTACCTTCTCTATCCCCTCACCCCCCAGCCAGTCGCAGCAGATGACTGCCCCTCCCTGAACCTGGTTCTGCTGGAGGTTTCTTCCTGTTAAAAGGGAGTTTTTCCTCTCCACCTTCGCCAAGTGCTTGCTCACAGGGGATTGCCTGATTACTGGGGTCTTTCTGCAATTGTGGGGGTTTCCCCTGCAGTTGAAAGTGCTATGAGATGACTGTTGTTGTGAAATGGCGCTAGTGTGGCCGACACACATTGTGGGCTCACGCTGCCACAGAGACAGAACTGAATGTGTATTGTGGAGTGTCACGTCTGCAAGGACTGAGGACTCAAATCTACAGGAGGTAACAAGGAAGTGTGAGATTTGTCTCTTTGTCCCACAGAAGACGCCCCGGAGGGTATTCCGGTTCATCAAGAAATGAGAGACAATGGTGAAGCTTCAAAGGGATGCTTTGTAACTGTATGTTGACTGAAGACACCATGTGACTTGAATTCTGATGCTGGAAATGTATAAAAGGGGGTTGAAGTATGATTCTTTCTCTTTCCTGCTTTGAGAATGCTAGGAGCTTGTGTTCTGTCAAATAAAGCTGGTTTATGACTAAAACTCAGCCTCGTTATTTGAGCATGCTCCTACACTGGTGACCTACGACGGAGAATGAGCAATGAGAATTCTTCCGAACCGGGCTCGGTGGAAGCCAGCCTGATGGCCGCCTCCACGCTCCGGCTGCCCGATTTCTGGCAGCACAGCCCGCGCTCATGGTTTAGCACAATCGAGGCGCAGTTCAACCTCCGGAGAATCTCCAACAACGACACAAGATTCTACCACGTGGTAGCGAAACTGGACAGCGACACGGTCCAGAGAGTGGAGGATTTGGTTAATCATCCACCAGACAGCGACAAGTACAGCGCATTGAAAGACGCGCTGATCAGCCATTTCACCCCCTCAGTCCAACAAAGAGCAGAGGGGCTCCTGGCGCTGACGGAGGCAGAAAACGATAGACCTGCGGACCTGATGGTGAAGATGCTGCAGCTCAAAGCCTCCGAGGATGGCGAATTCATTTTCGCCCACCTATTCCTTCGAACCCTGCCACCAGCAGTGAGAGTGGCCCTGGCAGAGTCACCCCGATTGGCCAAGCGAGACTACCATGGGTTGAGCAAGGAGGCGCAGAAGTTGGTCGACGCCCACAAGCAGAACGCGGTTTCGGCCGCGGCGGCTAGTTCGGGAACGGCGTCCGGAGACAGCTTGGGTCCAGCGGCACCAGACGCACCAACAACGGCGGCGACCGGAGCCAGACGACGCGGAGCGGAGAACGGCTCGTGCTTCTACCACCGCCGTTTTGCAGAGAGAGCGCACAGGTGCGTCCCACCGTGCAATTTTAAACGCCAGGACCGAGGGCCGGTAGCAGCCGCGACTCTCGGCAATGAGAACAGGCTGCTTTACCTGACGGATGCACGCTCGGGGAAACAGTTCCTCGTGGACACGGGCTCGCAGCTGAGCTTCGTCACGCCCACCTACGCGGAACGGCTGTCGCCTTCTAAAGCCCCCTGGGTGTCAGTGTCAGCAGCAAACGGCTCCACAATTAAAACGTTTGGTGAGAGGACCATGCTTCTGTCCTTACAAGGCCGTTCATTTGAGTGGACATTTATTGTAGCAGCAGTCAGTTTCAACATGTTAGGGGCTGATTTTTTGTGCTCACATGGTTTATTGGTTGATCTTGCTAATAGACGTCTGATTAATGCACTGTCTTTTCATTCTATTCCCTGCACAGCTCGGGTGGCCCCGCCAACTGCACATGCCAGCGTCTCAGCTGCGGGTGGTAAGTTTCACACTCTGCTTGCTCAGTTTCCAGCACTCACAGTCCCCACTTTTTCAGCAACGGTGGCCAAACATGGGGTAGAACATTTCATAACAACCACAGGCCCTCCCGTTTTTGCAAAGGCTCGGCGTTTGGACCCAGCTAAACTGGCCATCGCGCGCGAGGAGTTCACTAATCTGGAAAAACTAGGCATCGTTAGACGCTCCAAGAGCGCTTGGGCTTCGCCGTTACACATGGTCCCAAAGGCTGACGGCTCGTGGCGGCCTTGCGGCGATTTCCGCAGGTTGAACAACGTTTCAGCTCATGACCGCTACCCGATTCCGCACATTCAGGATTTTTCTGTTCATTTGGCGGGGGCGCGCATTTTTTCTAAAATAGACTTGGTGCGCGGCTATCACCAGGTTCCAGTGCGCGCGCACGATGTACCCAAAACAGCGGTCATAACTCCTTTCGGCCTTTTTGAGTTCTTGCGCATGCCTTTTGGCCTCAAGGGGGCCGCGCAGACTTTCCAACGCATGATGGATGCAGTTTTACGCGACCTGCCTTTCGTGTTCGTTTATTTGGACGATATTTTGGTAGCCAGCACGTCCGAAGGCGAACATGAAAAACACCTCACAGCAGTTTTCCAGAGGTTGGCAGAGCACGGGTTAATAGTGAACCCAGCGAAATGCCAGTTTGGGGTGGCGCAGATTGATTTTTTGGGACATCGCGTTTCGGCAGAGGGAGCAGTTCCCCTTCCAAATAAAGTGCGTGCCATAACAGATTTTCCGCAACCTCAAACGGTTAAGGCGCTTCAGGAGTTTCTAGGGATGGTTAATTTTTACAACCGTTTCCTCCCAAGCGCAGCACGACTCATGCAGCCATTGTACACCGCGTTAAAAAAACAAAAGCCCGCAAATAAAGTCGAATGGTCTCCGGAGCGGGAGCGCGCTTTTGCCCAGGTCAAATCAGCCCTGGCAAATGCAGTTTTGTTAGCGCACCCAGTTCCAACGGCCCGCATGGCGCTCACCACTGACGCTTCCGATGTAGCGGTGGGGGCGGTAGTTGAACAGTTTGTGGCAGGTACCTGGCAACCCCTCGCGTTTTTCAGCAGGACCTTGCGCGATAGTGAACGGAAATACAGCGCGTTTGACAGGGAGCTTTTGGCCCTACACTTGGCCATCCGTCATTTTCAGTTCTGGTTAGAGGGGCGACGTTTCACCGCTTTTGTGGATCATAAACCGCTAACGTTTGCGATGGCCAAAATTTCAGAACCCTGGTCAGGCCGGCAACAAAGGCAACTAGCCGCAATATCGGAGTTTACTACTGATATTCAGCATGTCGCGGGTAAACACAATGTTGTAGCAGACTGCCTCTCGCGTGCAATAGCACCACCAAGCCCTATAGGGGCAGACTCTGTAGCCATGGCCGCGGGCCCGGGCAGCGACGCGGGAGCGCGCGCAGCCCCGGTCTGTGTTGGGTTAGATTATGCAGCCATGGCTGCGGAGCAGGTTAACGACGCGGACGTGCGCGCGCTCCAGTCTGGACCAACAGGGTTAAGGCTGGAGCACAGGGTGCAACAAAACGGTATGCCCCCGCTAATCTGCGATGTCTCCACGGGACTGCCCCGCCCTGTGGTGCCAACCGCGTGGCGTCGCCGTGTTTTTGACTTGGTCCATTCTCTCGCGCACCCGGGGGTGCGCGCATCGATCAAATTGGTGGGGGAGAAATTTGTTTGGCCCGGGTTGCGCAAACAGGTCAAGGAGACCAATGCAGCAGCCTGCGTAGCGTGTCAGCGAGCTAAAATACACAGACACACTAAGGCCCCGTTAGAACCTTTCCACATCCCCGCTAAGCGTTTTGATCACGTGCATATTGACCTGGTCGGCCCGCTTCCGTTATCACACGGGCACACACATCTTTTGACAATGGTAGACCGCACCACGCGCTGGCCAGAGGCGATTCCTCTGACATCAACCACAGCGGAAGAAGTTGCGTGAGCATTTTTAACAGCATGGGTTGCGCGTTTTGGTGTACCGTCGGACATAACGTCCGACAGGGGTCCCCAATTTATTTCCGAGCTATGGTCATCGATGGCCCGCAGCTTGGGGGTGAAGATTCATCGCACCACCGCGTATAACCCCCAGGCCAATGGTTTATGCGAACGCTTTCACAGGTCATTGAAAGCAGCCCTCAGAGCGTCGCTAACGGATACAAATTGGGTAGACAAACTTCCATGGGTGTTATTAGGGTTGCGTTCTGCACCTAAGGAAGATTTACATGCTTCCCCGGCTGAATTAGTTTTCGCTCAGCCGCTCCGTTTGCCCGGGGAATTTCTTCCTGATAATCCCGCACCTAATGGCCCCCCCGCTCAGCCGTGGCAGAGCGGCTCAGGAACAAACACGCTTCCTGGCCCGGTCCATCACAGTTTCCCACACGTTTTTGTGCCCAAGGCTTTAAAAAATGCAGAGTTTGTTTTTGTTAAACATGACGCCCAGCGTCCAAGTTTGCGGCCGTTTACGACGGACCGTTTCGAGTGCTGGAGACCGGGCAGAAGCATTTTCTGCTAGATTTAGGGGGCAGAAGGGAGCTGATTTGCATTAACAGGCTCAAACCCGCTTTTGTTCTGGCTGAGGAGGAGGTGCAGCTCGCGAGGCCCCCCCGCCGGGGCAGGCCGCCGAGAAGACATTCTCCAAAGTCTTCACAGAGAGGTGCTAACAGCTTTAATCCACAGGTGCAGAGAGATGTTGCAGAGGCAGCCAAGCCAAGTTGCAGCAGATTCGGCAGAAGATTAAAACCCAGGCAGTTGGTGGATTGATTAGCGATGTATGGAGTGTTTTGTGTTTCTCTTTTTGTTATGCCATGCAGATTTTGCCTTACTCGACGTTTGGGGCGGGTAGTGTGGCCGACACACATTGTGGGCTCACGCTGCCACAGAGACAGAACTGAATGTGTATTGTGGAGTGTCACGTCTGCAAGGACTGAGGACTCAAATCTACAGGAGGTAACAAGGAAGTGTGAGATTTGTCTCTTTGTCCCACAGAAGACGCCCCGGAGGGTATTCCGGTTCATCAAGAAATGAGAGACAATGGTGAAGCTTCAAAGGGATGCTTTGTAACTGTATGTTGACTGAAGACACCATGTGACTTGAATTCTGATGCTGGAAATGTATAAAAGGGGGTTGAAGTATGATTCTTTCTCTTTCCTGCTTTGAGAATGCTAGGAGCTTGTGTTCTGTCAAATAAAGCTGGTTTATGACTAAAACTCAGCCTCGTTATTTGAGCATGCTCCTACACTATATAAATAAAGTTGAATCGAATTGATTTTACAATAAAATGACAGTAACACTAACATGACTACATTTCATCAATTTCTTTTGGGTTGTAATGGATTCAAAATGCCTGAAAACCTATAAAACAACACTTGAGTCAAAGTTTATATGAAGATTCTTTACAGAGATGGAGCATTTATATTAGCAAACCAAATGGAGGCCATCTTGGAATTTTGTAATTTATGGTCATCAGCAGAGTCAACCCTAGCCATTTTGGCGCATGCACATACACACACAACTAGGGGTGGGAATCACAAGGGACCTTGTGATTCCTAATTCGGATTGCGATACTTGCGCCACGATATGATGCGCATCACATTTCAAAAGTAATCACAATATTGCGATATTAAGTATCACAATCCCACATATTTCAAATTTTTTTCAACTTACTCAACCTCAAATCATGTCCCAAAGTAAAACTGTTGGCATCTCTTTCATATAATAAAGTATTCTCTGGGCTTCATTTTCTACAGACACACGTCTCTGCACACAGGGAGGGCGGTGGACAGTTTTGGAATAGATTCCCACTCCAGATACGTTAAACTGGCTCTGTGGACTCTTAAAAAGCAGCTGAAAACTTTTTTGTTTAAAGAGGATTTCCATTGAGTTTCTATTCAACTACTTTTTTAATACGAAGTCTGATATTTTTAAATTATTTTAATCTTGTGTTTTAAGTTGTTTTTGTATTTCTAAAATTATTTTATCAACTTTCTTTTATTCAGTTTTATTGTACAGCATTTTGTGACTATATGTCTGTGAAAAGCACTTCATAAATAAACTTTACTTACTTGACGCTCGGAGAAAAAGCAAGCTCCACAAGCTCCATGCCGGTGTGTCTTTAGCTTAGCTGTTGCTAATGCTGCTCCGAGACGTGTACTGGCCCATGTGTTCCGAGGATTTTTTTTCCTGCAGCACTTCTTGCGGGTTGTGTGTCATGTCAAGGTCTTTCCTTCCATGTTTGCTATAAAATCCAAAAAAGGCCCGACATTTTGAGGTAACTGCTTCCTAACTTTCAAAGCTGGCTGCAAATCTCATTAAGACAACCTATGACTTCACTTGACTGGGTGCTTGCTTGGCGCCATCTAGTGGACTGAAAACACAATTGGTTGAATACCCAAGAGTGTGCAACATTTATATGATAATTAATAAAAGATCGATCCATGCATTTAGGAATCGATGTCATTCATGTCAAGAATCGCGATCCATCACTGAATCGATCTTTTGTCCCACCCCTACACACAACCCCAAATATTGACCCCTCGGGCCCTGAAACTCACATCTCTCTTCATAAAAAAATCTCATATTCAGACATTACCTTGCATCACACATAGTCATCATGTTACACATCCACAGAATGAAGAGAACCTTGACAATAAAGTTAAAACAACTTTGATCGGACTTCCGGTTATGGCTGCCACGTAGGACGGACGTGTCTCGCTCTGCTCTGCTCCTGGAGAAAAAAAATCGGCAAATAACTCTCTCATTTGGGACAGAACGTATCCCAGCGTTTGGGCGAGGATATGTCGGCGAAGCCTAAGGCTGGAAAACCAGGAAAAGGAAAAAGCGAGCCGCCGAAACAGTCCAAATTAACGGACTTTCAGGTCTGTGACGCAGCAAACAGGGCTCCATATATGGCGGAGGAGGCTGGCAACGCTGCGATTTCTGCGGGGAATGGCGCAGATGCGCTGATGGCTGCCATGAGTTCAATGAGAGCGGACTTTTCCTCTAGATTTGATGGGATTATGACAGCGTTGGAAGGAATAAGAAAGGAATTGGGTGACTGTGTAGAACGAACGGCGCAGATGGAGCTCCGTCTCGCTAGTGCTGAAGATGACGTCACCCGTCTTCAATTAAAGGTGCGCACTTTGGAAAAAAAAAATAAATCTCTGGAAGATAATATTTTGGATTTGGAATCTCGGTCGAGACAGAATAATTTGAGGCTGGTGGGTCTTCCAGAGGAATCAGAAGGTCGGGACGTATGTTCCTTTCTGGAAAAGTGGATTCCGGAGGTGCTGGGCAGCGAGGAGTTGCAATCAGCAGTGGTTCTGGAAAAAGCACATCGCATTGGCCCACGGAGAGATAAGGGACCGCCGAGGACCTTAATTATGAAGTTTCTTAACAACAGAGACAGGATGAAGATCTTCAACGCTGCACGAGCTAAAAAAGGAGAGATTAAACACCAGGACCAGCAGGTGCGGTTCTACCCAGATTTGGCCACAGGAATCCAGCAATTGAGGAAGCAGTTTGATCCCGTACGTAAGGAGCTGCGCAACCTTGGGATTCGTCATGGTGTAATCTATCCTGCGAGACTGCTGACCACGTATGAGGGCAGAACCCACATCTTCAAGACCCCAGAGGAGGCGCAGGAGTTCATCAAGAAGATCAAAGAAGAAGAAGAGACTGGTGGGAGCTAAGCATGAACAAAATATAAGGTAGAATAATTAAGCATTTGCACAGGCATCTGACTGACTTGAAGTAAATAGTAAGTTTACAAAATATAGATTGTATTATATATTAAAAAAAAACAAAACAAAAACAAAACAAACAAAAAAAAACTATGATGTACAAAGTTGTTAAAAATTTTGGAGTTAAGTTGGAAAACTACAGAGGAGAGTTAATGTTACGTCATTAAAAGCAGTAGAGTTAGGGTGATTGGGAGGATGAAGAAGGAGTGGCTTAGGCTGTTCCCTGTGGGTGTGGAACGGTCGATGGCTATATCGGGAGACAGAATTTTTCTTTTGATTTTGGGGGGTTTGCCACAAGTGTGGGAAGGGGAAATTTGTTTGTGTGTAGTTTGTAGGATGAATGTTCAACCACTCATGTTTTTGCTTCTCTGTATGAGCATGTTTACACTGCAAGGTAATCCCAAACTCTCTATTGATCATGGACCAAAGTGTTAATCTTAATTTAACTTCATGGAATTGCAGAGGTCTACAAAATTTAAAAAAACTTAAACAAGTTATGAATAAAATAAAGGACATGGGTTCAAGAATTGTGTTTTTACAAGAAACTCATCTGATAGAGGAGGATGTTAAAAGAATTAGGAGTAGATGGCAGGGAAGTGTATTCACCTCTTCATTTTCATCCCGAGCCAGGGGAGTTATGACTCTCATACATAAATCAGTTCCTTTTCAAGTGAAAAATGTAATTGGAGACAAATTTGGAAGATATGTAATCATTCAAGGTTCTTTGCTATTAGAAAATATAAATCTTGTGAACTTATATGGTCCCAATATAGATGATCAGAAGTTCTTTGCTAATTTATTTCTCATCTTATCATCACTTACAGGGCAACATATAATAGCAGGGGATTTTAATTGTACATTGAATCCAGGTGTGGATAGATCAACAGGACTGGATTGTACGCACATTGGATGTAGGATGACTATTAATCATTTTATGAAAGAATTGAGATTGTTAGATATATGGAGAGAAATGAAACCACAAGTTAAAGCCTATTCTTGTTATTCCAGTACCTACAAGACATTCTCACGTATTGATTATTTTTTGATTTCCACAGAATTAAGGTCCAAGATTCAAAACTGCTTTTATGATAACATCGTGATCTCTGATCATGCACCCTGTTGTCTAATATATGTAGATAAAAAATTGACAAAGGAATCAGGTAGATGGCAATTTCAGCATAAATGGCTTCAGGATGAGGAATTTGTCAAGTATATAGAAAAACAGATAGACGAGTTCTTTGACATCAATACTACACAAACATCAGCATGTGTAAAGTGGGAGGCTTTCAAAGCTTTTATTAGGGGGCATATTATTAGTTATACAGGATCAAAATCTAAGAAGACTCGAGAGGAGAGAGCTAAATTGGAACATAAAATAAAAAATCTTCAGGAAAAAGTGTATGCAGGAAGTGACCCAAGGTTGGAGAATGAATTACTGATTTTGAGAGCTGAATACGACAAAAAATCAGCGAATAGAGCTGCCTCGAGTCTTCTAAGATTGAAACAATCTTTTTATGAACAAGGTGAAAAATCAGGAAAATTATTAGCATGGCAGATTAAACAATTGGAAATTAAAACACCAATTACCAGTATTATAAGTAACGGACAGGTAGTTATAGATCCTTTAGAAATTAATAGAGCCTTTAGAGATTACTATGAAAAATTATATGATACCAAAAATGAACCTGATTTAACAAAACTAAATGGGTTTTTGAACGAACTATCTATACCGTGTATTCCAAATGAAAACAGGGAGATATTGGAGTCTAAAATTAGTCAAGAAGAAGTTGGGCTAGCCATTGATAATATGAAATCAGGAAAAAGTGCAGGACCAGATGGTCTTCCAGTTGACCTTTATAAAAAATTTAAGAATAAATTAATAAAACCTTTTTTGGAAATGGTTTTAGAAGCATTTCAAAATAATAATTTACCATCATACATAAATAATGCCTTAATTATACTGCTGCCAAAACCAGGTAAGCCCTCTAATAAATGTGAAAATATGAGACCAATAAGCCTATTAAACGCCGACCTTAAGATAATCTGTAAAATTTTAGCAAGACGAATACAAGAAATTTTACCAAATATTATTAATCGAGATCAGAATGGCTTTATAAAGGGTAGACAAGGCTTCCATAATGTAAGAAGACTATTTAATATTATCTATTTTAATAAAGAAGCACCGGATACAGCTCTCCTATCATTGGACGCCGAAAAGGCCTTTGATAGAGTTGAATGGCCCTTTCTTTTTGAAGTCCTACAAAGGTTTGGACTTGGAAATAATTTCATAAAATGGGTTCAAATAATATACAATAATGCTACAGCAGAAATCCTAACAAATAACAATATTTCAAAACCAATAAAAATCAATAGAGGATGTCGACAAGGCTGTCCACTCTCACCTTTACTGTTTACTATGGCAATTGAACCTTTAGCGATAGCGATACGTTTACATTCACAAATATATGGAATTAAAGTTGGACCAACAGAACATAAAATCTCCCTGTACGCCGATGATATAATTTTGTTTATGTCGAATCTAAAAAAATCAATTCCAACCTTGTTGAATTTAATAAAGAATTTTGGGGAAATATCAGGATATAAAATAAATAAAACTAAATCTTCAATATTAATGCTAAATGAGACCCAGAGAAATTACCCAGCCCCTGAGGTAAATCAATTCAATGTTGTAAATCAGTTTAAATATTTAGGAATCCAAATTATGCCTAAGCTAGAATCAGTCGCCAGTGTCAACTATGAAGCCTTAATGTCAGATATCAGTGAGTTAACTCAGAGATGGATGTCACTACCAATGTCGATGATCGGGAGAATCAATATACTTAAAAGTAATATTTTACCTAAAATACTTTATTTATTTCAATACATTCCCTTATCACCACCTTTAGATCTATTCTCAAGAATAAAAAAAAAGTTAGTGGAATTTATATGGAACAACAGGAGGGCTAGATTACGTCTGTCTTTATTATATTTACCATTTGATCGTGGAGGTCTGAAATGTCCAAATTTTATGTTGTATTATTGGTCGGCACAACTGAGGTCTATGACATATTATTTTTCATCAAATGATCTCCCTCACTGGACTGAAATGGAATCATACAATTTACCTTTACCTCTTCCCATATTCATATACTCAGATTCGGCAAAAAAATTACAAAAACAAGTTAAAAATCCATTTGTAAAGCATATGATCAAAATATGGTGTGAAGCTAAAAACTATTTAAAAGAACCACAGTTATTGTCACAATTTAGTCCAATATGGGGTAATCAATATTTTAAACCAGGGAGAGCGGACGCTGTATTTAAAGTATGGAATTTAAAAGGGATACAAAAGATTCAGGATTTATATTTGCCATGTGCAGACAACATAATGTCTTTTGAAGAGCTGAGGATCAAATTTAATCTCAATAGAACACATTTTTTTAAATATCTTCAACTTAGAAACTTTATTCGATCAAATCAAAATAAAGCTCTCACTCGACCTATTTATTCATCCTTGGAAAAAATGATGATGAAAGATAGTAAAAGAAAGGGTATTATTTCAGAGTTTTATAACTCATTGACACTATCTTCAAGTGAAAACTCACAGAAAAGATTAAACTACTGGAAAGAAGATCTGCAAATTGAAATTTCAGAGGAACAATGGGAATTGGCTTGTACAGAAGCTCAAACCAAATCAATAAATGCACGCCTTAAATTGATACATTTCAAATGGTTAATGCGGATGTATGTTACACCGGAGGAGTTAAATAGATATAACAAAAATATACCAGATACATGCACAAAATGCATGGAAAGTAAAGGAACCCTATTTCATTGTTTATGGGAATGTAGATTAATAAGAATGTTTTGGGAAGAGGTGAGGGTAACAATTGAAAAAATAATCTCAAAACAAATCATATTGAATCCTAAACTGTTTTTGTTGGGTCTGTACCCAGAAAAGCATAATTTTAATGAAAGTGAAAGAACATTCATAGACCTCAGTTTGCTTAATGCCAAAAAATGTATTGCACTATTATGGAAAAAGACTCATAGACCAGATGTGACTCAGTGGTTAAGACAGATGTTAACAAACCTTCCATTAGAAAGAATAACATATATACTGAAATCAAAGGAAATTGTGTTTGAGAATATATGGAGACCTTTTATTGATTATGTAAAAAATTTAAACATAACTCTTGAAGAAGAAGGTGAATGATGTGTGTGGACCTTGTAAATTCCAAACTGGTGAACATAATATGTATACTTATGTATTGGATTGTCTAGACTAAACAGAGGAGCATTGTTGAAGACTTGATTTTGTTGGTGGTTGTTGGTGTTTTTAGTGCATTTTTTTTTTTTTGTAGTACTTTAGTGTTAGTGTTTGATTGTTTGTATCATGTTTGTTAAAAAAAAAAAAAAGGTTCAATAAAGATATTGTGGAAAAAAAACAACAACTTTGATCTACACAAAACACAACCACAACATGAGGTAAAACCACATAATTACAGTAACTTGCATGTCCACACATTTTGCAATGGCATAATTCACGCTGCTGTGGTGGCAACCACACAAATACATTGTCTGAAACCGGAGGCCCATTAGAAAACAATGAGACAAGTTTTATCGCTAACCAACATTCAGGGCCATATTACAACGACGGGGTCAGATGATCAGTTGTCAGTGACGCAGAACGCGCATTATCTAAAGTGAATTGTGATCATGACGGTTTTAAGACAGGCTTTGCGCTGACCAAAGCCAGTGTGTGTGAGCCAGAATGCACGTGATAGTAATGCTGCTTGGTAATAAGGAAGACATCAATCACAGTTGATGCACAGTTAATGTTATGTTAAAAAGAACAAATGGTGAAGAATGGGCTGAAAAATCAACTGAATGTGCATGGACAGTCATCCACACACTTTTCAGACAGACTTTCCGCTGTGCGCCAGTGTTTTTCTGTCAGCGCCTTGTCCGTTTTAAACGCATTGTGTCACGCCATCAAATTACCAGTAGACAGTGCGGCCGCATATGCGCTCGGAAGAGGTGCCTCATTTCAATGAGGTGTGGCGGCACGCAATCTAATGCGCATTACTGTTATGGTTCATTCCATGAGAATCCGCTTTTGATCAGGAAAAAGGAGGTCTATCATCAGCAGTGTATTGTTTAATGATATTTCAGTGGCGTGTTCTGGCATCACTCAGCTCTGGAGCTCAGGAAACTTTTTTTGGGGGGGGGGGATTTTTTTTAGGGGAATGAATGAATGAGCATGGAGCATGTGTGCCAGTGTGTTCCAATGTGGGGGGGGGGATTTTCGTTTTCGTCACGGACTTATTAGGCATTAATGTGTTTATTTTTAGAGGAATAAATGAATGAACAAGGAGTGTGCAGCATTTTACTTTTCATTAACTCCCCAGACAGACAGGAGATGCATTCACATCTGCGTCAGCCGTGCACCCCGGGTTTCCAGCCCAGCAAGCTCCCTGACAGCCACCCGTCAGAGGCTGCTGAAAGTGGGCTTGCTTCATGGTGGGGGTCGGAGGCGGCAGATCGCCTCCTTTCCTCCTACCCAGGATGGATAGAGGGAGACCCTCGGTTGGCGAAAGCAACAGGATAGGGAGCACTCCATCTCCCCACAGCCGGGAGCGACTTCCATGCCATCATTAATGAAAGTTAATGAAAATTTGCACAGGCATCATTCTCTTTTCTTCATGTCTGTGTTGCATCCATGCACACATTAAACAATTGAGCTGATTTTTTTTTCCAGTCCATTCTTACCCATTTATTCTTTTTAACATAACTAACTGGGCATCAACTGTGATTGATGCCTTCTTTATTACCAAGCAGCATTACTATCACATGCATTTTGGCTCACACAGGCTTTGGTCAGCGCAAAGCCCATCTTTTTACGCCGTTGTGATAAGGAAATGAACTTGGAAACACCCATAAATGTGTTCTGCGTCAGACAACATATCAACCGACCCCGTTGTTGTAATACGGCCCCATGGCTGTCCCAGCGCATACCGTTTCCTGAGCTCCGGAACTGCACGATGTCAAAACACGCCACTGAAATATCATTAAACAATGTGCTTCTAACGGTAGACCTCCTTTTTCCTGATCAAAAGTGGATTCTGATGAAATACACTATTATAGTTTAATGTGCATTAGATTGTGCACTGCCACACCTCTTTGAAATGAGGCACCTCCTCCGATGCATGGTAGGCACACTTTCTACTGGTAATTTGATGGCATGACGCAAGGCGTAAACAGACAATGCGCTAACAGAAAATAACAAAAACACTGGCGCACAGCAGAAAATCTGTAAAAAGTGTGCGGATGACCGTCAAAGCCCTCAATGAGCCAAAGAAGAGCAAAAACAAACTTCACTTTATACAGCCACCACCATACATTTTGTCCTGCCTCTGCTCTTTTGTCATTATAAATCATATTCGGATCAATAACTTCTCGCCGGGCGGACTTTCTGAGACTGTGTTTGTGATGTATTGGGCATTTCTGGGAGTGGTGCATGTCCTGCAGATGACATCACCACACCATATATCTGACACATCTGACTGTGACAGCAGTCAGAGCCTGCAGACAAACCACAACAGGTGGTGTTGTTGCACCAGGAGAAGTTGTTGAACCTTATGGCAAAGAACTTGATGGAGGACACTTGCTGACGACTCATTCTGAGAGAGAAGCTTTTTTATTAAAAAAAAAAAAAAAAGATAAAATCAGAAATGAGGAGGGAGAGCAGTTTTGACTGAAGCAGGAGTCCCAAACCTTTGGTGGGGCTTTGGCCTCCACTGCTGGCTAACATCAACAGCTTCAGTCTGGGACTAAACTGCTGGCTAACTCCATCTGCCTCAGCCTAGATCTTCACTGTTTGTTAACATAAACAGCTCCAGCCTTGGCCTCTATTGCTGGTTAACATCAACTGCTTTTTCCTGGGACTAAACTGCTGGCTAATTCCAACTGCTTCAGTCTGCATCTTCACTGCTGACTAACATCAAGCAATGTGCTAGCAGGCCACACAGCCTGGGCATTTCCTGGTTGATGATACCATAATTGAGAAGCACCATCTCAGCTAATTGAGGTTCATTGCTGGGCCATCCACGGATTCTTTTACTACAAGTTAGAGGGACAATACAACAAAGTGAAGATGGCTACCCGTAAACATCAAAGGAATATAACTGAGGCAGAACCAGAGTTTGTAACACTGCACATAGTTAAGGAGATGTTGAATCAACAAAAGACATTCTATGAGGACCTTTTTAAAAGGCAGGAGACATCATTTAGATGTTTCACACAAATAATTATGGACTCAACCAATAAAAGGATCGATGGGATCATGAAGGAGTTTCAAGATTTGTGTAATAGTTTAAAATATTCACAGCAGGATGTAGATGATATCAAAACTACACTGGCTGTGAATAAAAGTGAGCTGAAAGATCTGAATAATCAAGTAAAACAACTTCACTCAACTTCCAGTGAATCTAATGCCATCCTGGAGCAATTAGATCATCTGGAGAATCAAAGCAGAAGGAACAATCTATTAATTGATGGCATTACACCGGATTATGCAGAGGAATCATGGGCTGAGACTGAGCGAAAGGTACGTGAACTGTTTACCACAAAGCTGAAAATGGAAGGAGACTGTGTTCAAATTGAACGGGCTCACAGAAGAGGAAAATTTAGAGGCGATGCAAAAAGACCCCGAACCATAGTTGTGAAGCTCTTGAAATATAAGGACAAGGAACTCATCTTAGAAAAGGCAAAGGCACATTTGAAAAGTACATCTGTGTACATAAATGAAGATTATCCTGAACGGTTGAGAAAAAAACGAGCTGAACTTTTGCCTGCCATGAAGGAAGCCAGAGCAAAGGGTAATTTTGCCATAATCAGTTATGACCGACTCATCATAAAACCAAGAAGAAACCTAGATGAGGTCTCCTAGATTGACTGTTGAATGGTTTTGGTGCAAGAAATTGTATTAAAGACCTTTGTCATAAATTATTAAATGCCCTTAAAATTACCAAAGAAAGGGCTTAGAATTGCTCATCTTAATGTTTGTAGTTTAAGAAACAAGGTAGATGAATTGAATACTGTGTTGATGGAAAATTCGTTACATATTATGGGTATTTCTGAGACACATCTAGATACTACTGTAGAAGATGAAGAAGTGGCAATTTATGGGTACAACATGTAAAGACAGGATAGAAATAAATATGGAGGAGGTGTGGCATTCTACATTCAAGAACACATACCAGTAAAAATAAGACAAGACTTAAATGTCTCAGGTGTAGAGGCACTGTGGCTGCAAGTCCATTTACCTCATCTGAAGCCAGTGCTAGTTGGGTGTTGTTAAAAGCCTCCAAATTCTAAAATGGAGTACCTTGAAGCAATATGTGTAATGTTACAGACAGTGACCGATATGAACAGAGGTTTTTTTGTTGGCGATTTTAATATTCACTGCTTCGCTGATACTTGTGTAATGAAGAAAAAGTTGAGTGATATGGCTGTTGTATGTAATTTATTTCAGATAATGCATGCACCAACAAGGATTAATATGTGTAGTTCAGGAACGTCATCCTCAACCTGTATAGATCTTATTTTTAACAACTGTGTGGATTTATGTTCAGGGGGTATCTCTGTACATTCTGGCTTTAGTGACCATAATATCATTGCATTTGTGAGGAAAATAAAAGTTCCTAAAATTGGACCAAAAGTGATATACAAAAGAACTTATAAAAACTTTTGCAATAAAGAATTTATGGAAGACATAAATAAGGTGAAATGGAATAATGTGGAGAAATTAACTAACACTGAAGATGCTTTACAGTTATTCATGAAATTGTTCCTCCTTATTTATGATAAATGCCCCCCAGTTAGAAAGCTAACAGACGTAAAAAAGCTTCTTGGATTGATATGGAGTTACGCAGCAGTATGACGAAGAGAGATCAACTTAAAAAAGTTGCCATCTCATCTGGAAATTTGGCTGATTGGCAAGCCTACCGTTCACTGAGAAATAAAGTTACAAAAATGAATAGACAAAAGAAAAAACAATACTACCAAATTATGTTTAATATAAACATGGGTGATAGTAAAAAATTATGGAAAGTAATTAATGAGTTAATGGGTAAAGATAAAATAAGGAAAACTCCACCCTTTATTGAATTGAGTTATATGTGTTAAATGTGAGTCAGGCTGTTATATTTGTGTATTTATAATATTTATGTTAAAGGTGAGTCAGGCTGTTATATTTGTGTATTTATAATATTTATAATATTTATAATTGTGTATTTATAATTTTTCTGCATTGATGTATGTGGTTATTGTGTATATTTTTATCTTGATTCTTTTTTCTAAAGCCCATCCAGGGACAAGAGTTGCAAATTAGCTAATAGCTATACACTCTATGTGCAACACATCAGATTGATTGTCTTTGATTAATTGTCTATGTTTATTGCACTGTCCCTGTCAAATAAACTAATCTACTACTACTAATTGGATTGTGGATTCATTACTAAAGCTCAAGATATTGCTAATTATTTTAATAACTATTTTCTGGATAAAGTGAATTTATTAAGAAATCAGATGTTATCAGTGAACGGTAAGCTGTGTGATACATTAATTAAACAACATATTATGAAGGGAAAAACGTGTGAATTTGAATATAATAATATAAATGTTCAAGAAATGGAAAAGCTTCTTTCTCTGACATGTGATAAACCTTGTGGTTATGATAATATGGATAGTAAATTATTACAGATGTCAGCCAAGATTGTAGCAAAACCTTTGTGCCATATTTTTAATTTATGTTTAAATGAAGGTGTTTTTCCTCAAATATGGAAAATAGCAAGAGTAACTCCATTACCAAAAAATACCAAAGCATCATTTACAGGACCAAATAGTCTACCCATGAGCATTTTGCCTGTTCTGAGCAAACTTACGGAGAGTGTTGTTTTTAAACAGATTCAGTGATATTTTTCTGAGAACATCATCTCTGAATTCCAACATGCATTTAGAGCCGGCCATTCAACATGTACAGCTTTGGCACAATTAAATGATGACTGGTTAAAACAAGTTGATAAAAAATTAATTATTGGCACTATTATTGCTTGACTTTAGTGCTGCTTTTGATCTTATAGATCATAAGCATTTGTTAATTAAATTAGCTGCTTATGATTTTAAAACATCAGCCATTGAATGGATGAGAAGTTACTTAACTAATAGAAAACAATGTGTTCTGTTTAATGGTGCCTTGTCAGATGTAATTAAAACTCTACAGTGTGGTATACCACAGGGTAGCTGTTTGGGGCCCTTATTATATTCTATATTTACAAATGATTTACCATTTATGTTAAAAAGCTCATCCATTGTTATGTATGCAGATGATAACTACTGTTTACATACCTGCAAGCAATACTGAAGAAATGCAAAAAATGCTACAGGAAGAGCTGATGTTGATCTCTTATTGGGTTGTTGAGAACAAACTAAAACTGAGTTTGGAAAAAACTAAAACCCTCTTGCTTGGTTCCAGGTATGCCCTGAGAGCAGATGAGGAACTGTGTATTTCCTTAGAAGGTGTACCAAGTTAAAGAAGTTAACAAGTTAAAGAAATTAAATTGCTAGGAGTTACAGTTGATGGAGCATTGTCATGGTCAACCCATATTAATAACACTTGCTAAAATGAGTAGAGGGATTTCTTTAATTAGGCAATGTGCAACCCTGTTTACAGAAAGAACAATAAAACAAGTATTACAGTCTTTGGTCCTTTCCTATCAGGACATTTGTTCAGCTATTTGGTCTAATGCTGCAAGACAAGATCTTAATAAAATCCAGCTCACTCAAAACAGCTGCTCGCCTAGCACTCAGATGCTCGTTACGAGATAGTGTTAAGGAAATGCATGCTAGACGATTGTGGTTGACTGTGGATGAAAGGTTGACATATAGTTTGGTTCAGTTCCTACGAAATATTGTTGTCTTTAGAAGACCTTTATATTTGTATTCACAGTTGATGTATACAAATGATAGACATAATCATAATACCAGACAATGTGTAATGCGACGATTTACTTTACCACTACCAAAAACAAATTCTTTAAAGAAAACTGTGATGTACAGGGCTGTATCACATTGGAACAAACTTCCATCCTGTTTAATTCAGAACAGAAATGGAAAAAGTTTCAAAAAGAAACTAAGAATGTTGCTTATGAGGAAAGAATCATGATGTTAATTGTTTATGGGTCATGTCTATTGGAATTGTTAATTTTATGGTTTGGTATAGAACTTAATTAGTCTGTAATTTTTTTTCCTGTAAATTGTAAACAGCACTAATGTATTAATGTATGTGTGATTTTACTGTTTTTAAATTTTTTTGTGTGGACCCCAGGAAGAATAGCTGCTACTAGGGATAGGCATTCGGTGAAATTTTCTTCATCGATCGTCGGGAGAATTAATGATTAATAATCGGTTAATCATTAACATTTTTATATTAAAAAACAATCACATTTAGGCCTATGATGCCTATACTCTTATGTATTGAGAATAATAAAAAAAATACAGAGTGTTTTTCTTCGAGGATGAATTTATTAACAAGACAAGTTTGCAGTAAAACGTGAACACATGCGCATTGCGCAAACGAGGGAGGCTTCAAGTTGCGAGCCAGACAATAACGGAAGACACATACAGGACACATAATGGAACATACTGTATATTTCTTATACTTTTTTCTTTTCCTTTGTTTAAAAACAAGGATATCAAAATAAGAAAGCTACACAACAATTTGCCTTTACGTAGGCTATCCCATTATATCACGGCGTCAGAATTATAGGCCTGCTTTTTGTTAAAAAAAAAAATGCGCTTGTTCAGTGTTTGGCAGTAAAACGTGAACTCATGTCAGTGACAACATAACGGAACAGCCGTTTTTTTTACCCTAAATAAAAATAATAAAACAACAATCTCGAAAAGCCTGTAACAAGGCCTTTGTATATCCAATTATCAGGATAGCATCACGACGCCAGTATTATTACAGACGGCTACCCATTTTTGTTTAAAAAGATGAGCATATTCACATGCTCTGGCGTCAGACGTGACCGAATTCTGGTCACCGTCAGTCCTGCCGCTGAAAAAACCCGTTCGGATGGGACAGACGTGGCTGGGATGCACAAGTACCTATTAGCTAATTTCGCCAACCTTGGGAACCGAACTCCGTTATCTCTCCACCAGTCGGTTGGGGTACAACCCAGTGGTGGTGGAGTCTCTCGCAAAAAGTTCTGAAATTCCGCATCGATGTCAGTCTCGTGATGAGTGGCATAGTCATCTCCAAGAAGGAGTGCCATAGTTGAGACGTGGCGCTTTGAGTCCACAGCAGCAGTGTTTGCGCGGTCAGGCGTAACCTCGTCCCCATCCAGTGGAACAGCCTCTTCTTCACTGGTCCCCACTGCTGTGGCCAGGTGAACCAGTTTCGCATTGGCAGCCACTCTCTGTGCTGGTGAAAGAAAGCCGAGATGCTTGTGGCGTGGGTCCAACATCGTAGCGTCGATGTTTTAATTTAAACATCGTTTAAATTAAAGTGGTCCCACGCAACACTTTGCCGCGACCTCTTCATGATTTGGCGATTGACCTACGGAAGCTCGCATGTATCAACTGAGGCACGCCAGGGTACGGCGATGGTGAAATGTTGCCCTCTGGTGCCCAAATTTTGCCAGTGGCACAGTTAAATGCATTGCATTGTTTGAGGGCGGCCATGCACTAGGCCTAATAACCTACATTCGGATTGTTTAAAAAAAAAAATCGGTTTGTCGACGAAAATGAACTTCCTCGGTGAAATTCTTAATGATCAATTATCGATTAATCGATTAATTATGCCCATCCCTAGCTGCTACTACGGTAGCAACTAATGGGGATCTGAATAAACGAAACAAAACGAAACCATATATGTTGGTTTGAATGAATCAACTCCCTCTGGTTATCTAAACTATCATAATCCCAGAAGTTCTGGTCATGGAGGTGGAGTAGCGGCAATTTTCCATTCTAAATTACTAGTTAATATAAAGCAAAAATCATGTTTTAATTCCTTTGGGGGCCTGGTCCTCAGCGTGGGGCATGTTGGATATCTTGGCTTGAATCCAGTTTTCTTTGCCATAGTTTACTGTTCTCCCTCGGCCTACTCAGAGTTTTTATCCGAATTTGCTGAATTTTTAGCTGATTTGGTGCTGAAATCAGATAGAATAATTATTGTAGGGGACTTTAATATACATGTTCATGTAGATAGTGACTGTCTTAATAAGGCATTCAATTCAATTTTAGACTCAATGGGGTTTTCCCAGAAAGTAGAAAATTCTACCCATTATCCCCACCATACATTGGACCTCATTTTGACTTATGGCATAGATATAGAAAATCTGGTAGTGTCTCCTCATAATCCTGTACTGTCAGACCGTTGTCTGTTGGCCTTTGATTTCACTATTTCTGATTATTTGACTCCTAAATTCAATTCAATTCAATTCAATTCAATTCAACTTTATTTATATAGCGCCATTTCACAGCAACAGTCATCTCATAACACTTTCAACTGTAGGGGGGACCCCCACAATTGCAGAAAGACCTCAGCAATCAGGCGATCCCTATGAGCAAGCACTTGGTGACGGTGGAGAGGAAAACTCCCTTTTAACAGGAAGAAACCTCCAGCAGAACCAGGCTCGGGGAGGGGCAGTCATCTGCTGTGACTGGCTGGGGGGTGAGGGGACAGAGAAGATGAAAAGAACAGACATGTAGAGAGCAAACAGCATGATGGGGCTCAATCTATGGGAGAGAATAAACAGATGTTAATGACCAGCAAAAAAAAAATATTTCATTGAGAGTGAAGAAAGGAGTGAGGCCCAGTGCATTATTGGAGGTCCCCCGGCTGACTAAACCTATTAGCAGCATAACTAAGGGAGGGTTCAGAAACACATGATCCCTCCCTAATTGTAGGCAATATCAAAAAGGTAGGTTTTAGCCCTATTCTTAAAAACAGAGATCGAGTCTGACTCCCGAATCCAGATTGGCAGCTGGTTCCACAGGAGAGGAGCTTGATAACTGAAGGCTCTGCCTCCCATTGTACTTTTGGAGATTCTAGGTATTGCAAGTAATCCAGCATTTTGGAAGCGTAGTGCTCTGTTAGGATAATACGGTAGTATCAGATCTTTTAAATAAAAAGGAGCCTGATTGTTTAGAGCTTTGTAAGTAAGAAGAAGGATTTTAAACTTAATTCTAAACTCTATGGGAAGCCAATGAAGGGAGGCCAGAACCGGAGAGATATGATCTCTTTTTCTAGTTCCTGTTAAAACTCTTGCTGCAGCATTTTGGATCAGCTGAAGACTTTTTAAAGATGTTTTAGGACAGCCTGATAATAAAGAATTACAATAATGTAATCTCGAGCTAACAAAAGCATGGATCAGTTTCTCAGCATCACTCTGAGACAAGATGCTCCTAATCTTGGCAATGTTACGCAAATGATAGAAGGCAGTCTTAGAAACAAATTTAATATGTGAATTGAAGGACAGATCTTGATCAAAAATAATTCCAAGGTTCCTCACAGAGCTATTAAGAGAAAGAGTAACCACATCCAAACTGAAAGTTTGATTTGGAAAGGTATTTCTAAGGTTTTTTGGACCAACAAGAATGACTTCAGTCTTATCTGTATTTAATAGCAGGAAATTACAAGTTATCCAAGCTTTGATTTCCTTAAGACAGGCTTCCAACTTGGCTAATTGATTACTATCATCGGGCTTCATTGACAGGTATAACTGTGTGTCATCTGCATAACAATGAAAATGTATACAGTGCTTTCTAATAATGTTGCCTAACGGAAGCATATATAAACTAAAAAGAGTAGGGCCTAGCACAGATCCCTGTGGAACTCCATGACTAAGCTTTGAGTTGAAAGAAAACTCATTACTGACATGAACAAACTGGAACCTATCAGATAAATAAGATCTAAACCACTGCAACGAAGTTCCATTAAGTCCAACATAGTGTTCTAATCTATCAAGTAGAATATTATGATCGATAGTATCAAAAGCTGCACTAAGGTCTAAAAGGACAAGTATAGCAGATGCGATCAGGAGGTCATTAGTGACCTTCACTAAGGCTGTTTCAGTACTATGATGGATTCTAAACCCAGATTGAAACTCTTCAAGTAAACCATTTCCCTACAGGTGGTCAAATAATTGCGTAGCAACAACTCTTTCTAAAATATTACTACAGCAGATGTCTTTCAGATGACGTTACTAAATTTTTGCAGATTGTCTGTCATGCGGTGATCCTCGCGGATCACCATGAGATTCCAAGAGTCCACCAGTGAGTTTTGCGATGATGGTTTATTTATACAAGACAAGACAGGACAAGACTGTGAGCCGTTCACGACACAAACACACACAAATTAATACTTGGGCTCGCAGGGCTGCCCCCAGCCACTACGAGCTAAACTGTGACATAACTAGGGATAACGAACCTGACATGAAGGTCTGACGACGCACTGACAAGGAACGTTGACAAGACAAGGTCTGACGAGATGTTGACAAAGTGTAGACAATACTCCTGCGACATTACTGTCGCTAGTGCTCGCTTTTAAAGGTGAACACTAACGAGCAGTAATGACACACAGCTGACCAGCCTTGACAGGCGGAAGCCCCACCAAGCACCTTCACAATAGAGCCCGGTGAGGCCAGAATACAACCCACAGCTGTCAAGGCTGGCAGCGAGTTGAACTTAGCCCGAGCGCGATCAGAACCAGCGCTCGGGTCGTAACAGTACCCTCCCTCCACGGGCGGGTTCAGAACGCCCCAAGGACCATCCTGCCCCCCCACCCCCCAAGGTGGGTGGCCGGGGGTAGGAACGGAGGGAGAGAGACCAAACCCAAAGACAAAACAGAGACAAGGAAAAAAAAAAACATACAGGACAATGACAAGAGCAACTACTCAGACAAAATCAAAAAATGCACAAGGAGGAAACAAAAAACCAGACTACTAGATCAGAAATATTAAATGCGAGGCTATGACAACATACCAAGTATTCAAAACAGGACAATGACCAGAAAAACTACTCAGATTAACTCAAGAAAATGCACATGAGGAAGAACAAAAAACCAGAACTACTGGGTCAGAAATATTAAACACCAGACTATTGACAAAAAACCAAATATTCAAAAATCAGACAAGGTACAAGGAGCCTGCTCCTTCCTTAATTGTAGTAGTAGTAGATTAGTTTATTTGACAGGGACAGTGCAATAAACATAGACAATTAATCAAAGACAATCAATCTGATGTGTTGCACATAGAGTGTATAGCTATTAGCTAATTTGCAACTCTTGTCCCTGGATGGGCTTTAGAAAAAAGAATCAAGATAAAAAATATACACAATAACCACATACATCAATGCAGAAAAATTATAAATACACAATTATAAATATTATAAATACACAAATATAACAGCCTGACTCACATTTAACATAAATATTATAAATATTATAAATACACAAATATAACAGCCTGACTCACATTTAACACATATAACATAACTCACATTTGCCTATTTCAGGCCTTCCTCCCTCCGTCACTCACTATAAACAAACACATTTATTCCTTCCCTTCATTCACTCTCACTTTGCAGACAATTAATTCATACATGAGTACATTCTTGCTTATTTTTCAGCCAGTTTTTAACATTTTTAGTGAATGTTTTAAAGTCCGTTATTATTTTAATTTCATTTGGCATTGTGTTCCAGATGTGACTGCCCTTTATAGAGAAAGCTGTTTGTCCAAATGTGGTTCTGCGGTGGAATATTTTACAGTTATTGTTAACAGAACTCCTGGTGGCTCTGCTGCTGTCCTGTCTTTGGACGAAACCAGCAAGTGGCTTGGGTGCTGATTTATGGAAACATTTGAACGTTAATTTCAGAAGACAGAGGTCAATGAAGCTCTCAAAACTCAATAGGTTGTATTTTTTTAAAACATTACAGTGATGCCACCTAATGGGCTTTTTGTCCAAGATTTTTAGGGTTTGATTATATAATGAACCTATATGTCTTATTGTGGAAGGGGCTGCTTGAGCCCAGACTGTCAAACAGTATGATATATGAGAAAAAACCATAGAATGCATATACAGTGCAGCTGCTTCGTAAGGTATGTAATATCTAATTAATTTAAAGCAGTTCAGATTTTTTTTTACTGTTTTTGAAATTTTCTTTATATGAAGATTAAATTTGAGTTGAGGATCTAGTACAATGCCAAGGTATTTGGATTCTGTAGCTAAACTGATGTCATGATCATGTATATTAACTTTAAAATGTTGCAGGTTACATTTTTTGATTGAAAAGCACATTGAGACTGTTTTCTGAAGGTTCAGCAATAGATGGTTCTTGAGGAGCCACTCTTGGACATCAACCATACTTGTAGACAGTACATCTGCAGCCTGTGCTGGAGTCTTGGCAGCTGTGTAAATAACTGCATCATCTGCATAAAGTTGGCATGTTGCAGCTGAGCAGTGTAACGGCAAGTCATTAATAAAAATGCTGAAAAGTAAAGGACCAAGAATGGACCCTTGTGGGATACCCATGCGGTTGTTTAAAAATGAGGATTTATCCTGGTGAACTTTTACACACTGTTCTCTATTCTGGAGATAAGATGCAAACCATTCTAATGTATTTGGGGAGAAGTTAAAAGATACCATTTTGGATAAAAGCAAACTGTGGTTTACAGTATCGAAAGCCTTTTTGAGATCTAGAAAAACAGCTCCTACCACATTACCCCTGTCCAAGGACTGTTTGACGTTTTCAATAAGGCAACAATTTGCTGTTTCTGTTGAGTATCCTGGTCTAAAACCAAATCGATGTGGATGAAGAAGTTGACTGTCTTGTAAGTACTCTATCAGCTGTGTAGCTACAACTTTTTCAAGAACCTTAGATAGGACTGGTAAGATAGAGATTGGGCGGTAATTGCATATATCGTCTTTACTGCCTGATTTATGAACTGGTATGACGACAGCTTTTTTCCAGCCAGATGGAAATGTACTAGACCTAATGGAGAGATTAATGAGATGAGTCAGTGGTTTGATTAATATTTTGCTGTGCATTTTGAGAAAGGAGGTGCTCATATTGTAGATATCATTAGTTTTTGAGTTTGACAGTGTTTTAACAATACCAGCAATTAACTTCTCATTTACCTCATCGATGTGAAAAGTATCTGTTGGAAGTATGGAATTTGTGTTGTTGAGCACATTTGGCAGCACAAAAATTTTTGTTAAGTCTTCCACAGAGCCCACAAAGTATGAATTAAATTCATTTGCCAAAGTAGCCTTGTCACTGACGGTCTTGCCATTGATTCTAAGTTCCTTTAACCCCTTCTGATCGTTTTTTTTTATTAGTTAAGTTATTTAAATGCCTCCATAGGGAACTGTTGTTACCCTTTGCATGAGCTATCAGTTTATTGTAATAAGATATTTTTGATTTTCGCAGCTCATGTACCACTTTATTTCTTAAACTTTTGTACAAAAGGTGATCATTTTGTAGTTTGGAGGTTAGTGATGTTTTCAGTGCATAGTCTCGCCTCTTCATAAGTTTTCTTATTTCATTATTTAACCATGGTAGGCTAATCTTCTGTTGTCTACTTTTAATTTGCTTTGAAAATTTTTCTATAGACTTTGTGATTGTTGCAGTTATAAAATTACAACAATCATCTACTTCACATGTTGACATGAGCTGCTCCCAATTTTGATTCTCTAAGTAATGTTCAAACTCCTCATTTTTTGATTTGGGGATAATAAAATTTGATTTGTCAATATCGACTCCCCCAAAATACTGTAGTCGCTTTTTAGTAAGTTTCCTGACAGCAAGAACCATGTTATGATCTGAGAGACCAGTTACAAGATTATAGGTTCTGGTTATTCGTTCTGGTTTATTAGTAAATACCATGTCAATAAGTGTTCTGGATTGTTTGGTTATCCTGGTGGGTCCTTTGATGATTTGCTGGTAATTAAATTTAGTCATGAGGCTTTTCAGTTTTTGTTTGTCTTTTTTATCAGACCAGTTGATATTAAAGTCACCATGAATTATTGTTTCTCTGTTCTTCTCAAGTTGTTTAACCAGATCACTTAATTCATTATAAAAGGAAGAGTTGTGTGACGGTGGGTTGTACACTACTGCAATGTTGAAATTCATTACCGGAGAGAGACATACATTAACAGCTAAACATTCAAGTGAAGTATTCAAATCAACCAGTTGACATTTATATTTCTCTTTGATAGCATGATAGATAATTGATAGCAATTGATAGCATGCAATTGATAGCATGATAGATAGTGTTACAGCCTCTCTGCATCGGACTCTAGATTTGGTGGCCCCTTTAAAAAAGAAAAAGTCTAACCAGAGATTTCTAACCCCTTGGTTTAGCACAGAAACTCGTAGCTTAAAACTGAAGCCTCATCAATTGGAAAGGAAATGGTGTTCTACTAATTTAGATGAATTCTATTTAGTGTGGAGAAATCATCTCTTATAAAAAAAAATCTCTCAGAAAAGCTAGAACAAGTTATTATTCTGCATTAATAGAAGCGAATAAGAATAACCCCAGGTTTCTTTTCAACACTATAGCCAGGCTGACAAAGAGTCAGGACTCGGTCAATCCTCACATCCCCCTTGAGCTTTCTAGTCAGGACTTTTTGAACTTTTTCAATTATAAAATTTTATCTATTAGAGATAAAATCAGTCAAGATTCTTCCTACCATAAACTCAAGTATATTAACTACTACAACTCCCTCAATTGATATCTGTTTAGATGAGTTTACTCCAATTGACCTTTTAGAGTTGGATAAAATAATCTCCTCACCTAAGCCTTCATCTTGTCTTTTGGACCCTATTCCTACCAGGTTATTTAAAAGTGTCTTCCCATTTATTGGTAGCCGTATTCTTCACATAATTAATGCTTCTTTAACTCTGGGTTATGTACCACTGGCAGCGCGGTGGCGGAGTGGTTAGCAGCCCCCGACCAACAGTGATCTGTGTGGAGTTTGCATGTTCTCCCCGTGTCTGTGTGGGTTTACACCGGGATTTCTCTGGTTTCCTCCCACATGTTAAAAACATGCAAGTTAGGTTAATTGGCATCAAACTGGGGATTCTAAATTGTCCTTAGGTATGACTGTGAGAGTGAATGGTTGTCTGTCTCTCTGTGTTGGCCCTGCGATGGACTGGCAATCTGTCCAGGGTGTACCCTGCCTCTCGCCCAAAAGATGCTGGGATAGGCTCCAGCCTCCCCGCGACCCGAAAAGGATTAAGCGGAAGAAGATGGATAGATGGATGGCTTTTAAAACTGCTGTTATTAAACACTTACTCAAAAAGCCAATGCTCGATCCAGGAGTTTTGGCTAACTATCGACCAATCTCTAATCTGCCTTTCATTTCAAAAATCTTAGAAAGAGTTGTTGCTGTGCAATGTTTGACCACTTGCAGGGAATTGGTTTATTTAAAGAGTTTCAATCTGGGTTCAGAGTCCATCACAGCACTGAAACAGCCTTAGTGAAGGTCACTAATGACCTCCTTATTGCATCTGATAATGGACTTGTTTCTGTTCTTGTCCTTTTAGATCTTAGTGCAGCCTTTGACACTATCAATCATGACATTCTACTAGATAGATTAGAACACTATGTTGGACTAAATGGAACTCCCCTGCAGTGGTTTAGATCTTATTTGTCCGATAGACTTCAGTTTGTTCACATCAATGATGAATTTTCTTCCAACTCTAAGCTCAGTCACGGAGTTCCACAGGGATCTGTGTTAGGCCCTACTCTTTTTAGTTTATATATGCTTCCGTTAGGCAATATCATTAGAAAGCACTGTATACATTTTCATTGTTATACAGACGACACACAACTATATGTACCTGTCAATGAAGCCTGATGATTGCAATCAATTAACCAAATTTGATGCCTGTCTTAAGGAAATCAAAGCCTGGATGACTTGTAATCTTCTACTACTAAACTCAGATAAGACTGAAGTCATTCTTGTTGGCCCAAAAAACCTTAGAAATTCCTTTCCAAATCATACTCTTAATTTGGATGCCACCACTCTCACTCTGAATAGTTCTGTGAGGAACCTTGGGAGTTATTTTTGATCAAGATCTGTCCTTTAATTCACATATTAAATTTGTTTCTAAGACTGCCTTCTATCATCTACACAATATTGCCAAGATTAGGAGCATCTTGTCTCTGAATGATGCTGAGAAACTGATCTCCGCCTTTGTCAGCTTTCGACTAGATTATTGTAACTCGTTATCAGGTTGTCCCAAAATATCCTTAAAAAGTCTTCAGTTGATCCAAAATGCTGCTGCAAGAGGTTTAACTGGTTCTAGAAAGAGAGATCATATCTCTCCAGTTCTGTCCTCCCTTCACTGGCTTCTCATAGAGTTTAGAATTAAGTTTAAAATCCTTCTTCTCACTTTCAAAGTTCTTAATAATCAGGCCCCTGTATATATAAAAGATCTGATATTATCTTATCATCCTAATAGAGCTCTACGCTCCCAAAATGCTGATTGCTTGTGGTGCCCAGAATCTCCAGAAGTACATTAGGAGGCACAGCCTTCTGCTATCAAGCTCCTCTGTGGAACCAGTTACCACTCTGGGTCCGGGAGTCAGACTCGGTCTCTGTTTTTAAGAACAGGGTAAAATCCTTCCTTTTCAATATAGCCTACGATTAGGGAGGGATTTTTCTGTTGTGCTGTCAATAGATTCAGACTGCTGGATGACCGCCAATAATGTACTTGGTTTTTCACTGTTTCATGTTCTTTATGTCTGTTCTTTTCGTCCTCTCTATCCCCTCACCCCCAGCCAGTCGCAGCAGATGACTGCCCCTCCATGAGTCTGGTTCTGCTAGAGGTTTCTTCCTGTTAAATGAGAGTTTTTCCTCTCCACTGTCGCTAAGTGCTTGCTCACAGGGGATCGTCTTGATTGCTGGGTCTTTCTGAAATTGTGGGGTTTTCTCTGCATTTTGTAGCACTGTGAGATGACCTTTGTTGTGATGTGGCGCTATATAGATAAAGCTGAATTGAATTGAATATATTGGGCGGTCCGCCATGGCAGGCAGGAGTTGTATGGGAGTCTAGAGTTGGTATGAGAGGTGGTTGGCAGCCACCACATTACACACGTGCTTGTACTTTACCATTTATTATAATAAAGTTCCGTTCAATGGCAGCATCCTCGTCGATCGTCATTGCCAGGTTTGTGGACATAACAGTGTTCATGATGTGTCAGTTGCAAATTAGAGTTAAGTCCACACGTTGGCCAGCCGAGGTGGAATCACCACTGGTACTAGTCGCACTGTTTATTCTGTTTAATTGATCAGCTGTACTTTAGGCCATGTACCGCAGGCTTTTAAAACGGCTGTAATTAAACCCTTACTCAAAAAGCCAACGCTAGATCCAGGAGCTTTAGCTAACTATAGACCAATCTCTAATCTCCCTTTCATTTCAAAAATCTTAGAAAGAGTTGTTGCTACGCAATTATTTGACCACCTGCAGGGAAATGGTTTATTTGAGGAGTTTCAATCTGGGTTTAGAATCCATCATAGCACTGAAACAGCCTTAGTGAAGGTCACTAACGACCTCCTCATTGCATCTGATAATGGACTAGTTTCTGTACTTGTCCTTTTAGATCTTAGTGCAGCTTTTGATACTATTGATCATAATATTCTACTTGATAGATTAGAACACTATGTTGGACTTAATGGAACTTCGTTGCAGTGGTTTAGATCTTATTTATCTGATAGGTTCCAGTTTGTTCATGTAAATGATGAGTTTTCTCTCAGCTCAAAGCTTAGTCATGGAGTTCCACAGGGATCTGTGCTTGGCCCTACTCTTTTTAGTTTATATATGCTTCCGTTAGGCAACATTATTAGAAAGCACTGTATACATTTTCACTGTTATGCAGATGACACACAATTATACCTGTCAATGAAGCCAGATGATACTAATCAATTAGCCAAGTTAGAAGCCTGTCTTAAGGAAATCAAAGTTTGGATGACTTGTAATTTCCTGCTATTAAATTCAGATAAGACTGAAGTCATTCTTGTTGGTCCAAAAAACCTTAGAAATTCCTTTCCAAATCAAACTTTCAGTTTGGATGCAGTTACTCTTTCTCTTAATAGCTCTGTGAGGAACCTTGGAGTTATTTTTGATCAGGATTTGTCCTTCAATTCACATATTAAATTTGTTTCTAAGACTGCCTTCTATCATTTGCGTAATATTGCCAAGATTAGGAGCATCTTGTCTCAGAGTGATGCTGAGAAGCTGATCCACGCTTTTGTTAGCTCGAGATTAGATTATTGTAATTCTTTATTATCAGGCTGTCCTAAAACATCTTTAAAAAGTCTTCAGCTGATCCAAAATGCTGCAGCAAGAGTTTTAACAGGTACTAGAATGAGAGATCATATCTCTCCGGTTCTGGCCTCCCTTCATTGGCTTCCCATAGAGTTTAGAATTAAGTTTAAAATCCTTCTTCTTACTTACAAAGCTCTAAACAATCAGGCTCCTTTTTATTTAAAAGATCTGATACTACCGTATCATCCTAACAGAGCACTACGCTCCCAAAATGCAGGTTTACTTGTAATACCTAGAATCTCCAAAAGTACAATGGGAGGCAGAGCCTTCAGTTATCAAGCTCCTCTCCTGTGGAATCAGCTGCCAATCTGGATTCGGGAGTCAGACTCGATCTCTGTTTTTAAGAATAGGGCTAAAACCTACCTTTTTGATATAGCCTACAATTAGGGAGGGATCATGTGTTTCTGAACCCTCCCTTAGTTATGCTGCTAATAGGTTTAGTCAGCCGGGGGACCTCCAGTAATGCACTGGGCCTCACTCCTTTCCTCACTCTCTATGAAATATTTTTTTTTTGCTGGTCATTAACATTTGTTTGTTCTCTCCCATAGATTGAGTCCCCATCGTGCTGTTTGCTCTCTACATGTCTGTTCTTTTCTTCTTCTCTGTCCCCTCACCCCCCAGCCAGTCGCAGCAGATGACTGCCCCTCCCTGAGCCTGGTTCTGCTGGAGGTTTCTTCCTGTTAAAAGGGAGTTTTTCCTCTCCACCGTCGCCAAGTGCTTGCTCACAGGGGATCGCCTGATTGCTGGGGTCTTTCTGCAACTGTGGGGGTCCTCCCTACAGTTGATAGTGCTATGAGATGACTGTTGTTGTGAAATGGCGCTATATAAATAAAGTTGAATTGAATTGAATTGAATTGAGCTGTGTTAAAGCAGAGTTTGTCACACCGGTCTCTGGCATGCAGAGGAATAAGCCAAGCTGGATTCTCTTCTCTCTTTAGTCAGCCGCAATATTCATTGAAATTATTTTACAAATCTCAGCAAGTTCCTCTCTGCAATTAGTTTACAAAAGACATACACTGGTACCTGCCAGAGTGAGAGGTGAGGCCCCTTTTGTGAGTTCTGCTAAGGCCTCCCACAGTCATTGCAAACTCTCCACACACAAAACACAAAAGTTCCCAGTACAGCTGCAGCTAAGACAAGTATCTTCCACCAAAATATTCTCATTGGTAACCTTTCTGACAATGCTGAATGTTTTATGATACACTAGAGGCAAGGGGATATGTTCAATTTTCATGTTTTATCTAAGAAACCTTTAAAATAACCAACTGTTATTTAACTAAGCTCATTTTTGTAATTCTCAGGTCATTTCTGATAATTCAGTTATGCTTGTTTTGTTTAAATAAACCAAGCAACAAGTGTTTTATATTGTAATTTGATCTGATTTTTAAGGTTCTA
Organism: Pholidichthys leucotaenia; assembly: GCA_020510985.1. Taxonomy (NCBI): domain Eukaryota; kingdom Metazoa; phylum Chordata; class Actinopteri; order Cichliformes; family Pholidichthyidae; genus Pholidichthys; species Pholidichthys leucotaenia. The sequence goes on along the minus strand of CM035843.1, from coordinate 55,897,607 downwards.
AGCAGCTGTGCTGTGGGGAACCCATTTTATTTAAAGTTCCAAGCAGCTGTTCCTATTGAAATTGTAATTGATTTGCAACAAAGTTACATTAGATTTACAAGATTGTAGTGAGACCTGCTATTGTCATGGGCAACCTCTGACTGGCAGAAATAACACTCTCAACGCAGGCAGGACTTCAGTTTAACTGGGTTTATTTTCTCAAAAACATAAATAATAACCAGCACGGGGGCTGAAAATAAAGCAAGCCGTGAAAGGCTGAAAACTCAATCACAATCAAAGGACAGAAGTCAGAGGGAAATCCACAGAATGATGCCACACCAAATGAACACAGACAAGGACATATATAGGGAACAGATGATCGGGGAAACATGAGACAGCTGGGGAGAGTAATCAGGGATAAATCAGCAACACATGAGGAGAAATGGCTATGACTATGGACGACATGAGGGACTGAGAATGATAGAAGAGGGAGTATGGGGAACACACACACACACACACAAGACTTGTACAGATGACCAAGGTGGGACACAGAACCACAAGAGTTGGTAATAGGGACCACATGACAGACTGAGGACTGAGGAAGACAATAACAATCGCAGAGGACCCATGGGGAGACACAGAAGGCAAAACACAGGCAAATAATCATAATAATACACAAACTGGCCATGATCCCAGGACTCAGCCCAGACCATGATAGTACCCCCTCTTTAAGGGCGGATTTCAGATGCACACAAACAAAACAGAGAACACCCCAATCGCGTGGGAGGAGGGGGATAAAGGCACGGTGGGCAAAACAAGGATACAAACACAACAGAAGAGTGTTCATCAGGTGGTCGGCCAGAGTCCCAAGACCACCAACAGGAGGAATATAGCACATCTGGTGGCCTACCAAAGTCCATGGACCACCAGATGGAGAAACATGGTGCATCGGGTGGCCTATCAGAGTCCAAAGGCCACTAGACTGCGGAGCGAGGTGGGTCAGGGGGCCTACCCAAGTCCATGGGCCACCTGACAGATGAATATGGTGTGTTGGGCAGCCTAACAAAGTCCACGGGCCACTTGAGGGATGAACATGGTGCATCGGGTGGCCTACCAGAGTTCATTGGCCACCTGATGAAGGAATGTGGTACCGTAGAGGCATTAAACTACAGAGCCTTTAATATGAGCAATAGCAAAGGACCCTCTTGCACAGAGGATAGCAACACAGAAGCATCATACTCAGGAGATTATGACATGAAAATGTTACTCTCCGGAAATAGCAACATAGAAACTGTAAACTCAGAAGGTGGTAACATAGGAAATGTAAGGTCAAGAGGTGATCAAATGGGCACTTTAAACTTAGGAGGTAATGACAATACAGGAACTTGACCCTCAGGAGAGAATGACAACATGAGCTTGTTTTGCTGTAGAGATAACATAAAAGTTTGAAACTCAGGAGATAACATAGTAGGTACCTCTTGCTCAAAAGAAAACAACATGGAGGTTTTAAACTCAGAAGATGACATTGGGGCTCTTTGCTCTGGAGACCACATAGGAGCCTTTTGTTCGGAAAATAACACAGGAGCCTTTTGCTCTGAAGAAAACAATACAGGAGCTTTTTGCCCTTAAGATAACAACACAGGAGCGTTTTGCTCTGAAAATAACAGGAGTTTTCTGCTCCAAAGATAACAACATGGAAACCTTTTGCTCTGAAAATAACAATATGGGAGCTTGTTGCTCTGAAAATAACATCATAGGAACTTTTTCCTCCAAAAATGAAGATAACAGGGGAGCTTTTTACTTTGAAATTAGCGCCTGAAGAGCCTTTGGCGCAGGGGCCAACAGCAGCTGGGAAGCGGTGAACCCAAGCGGCGAAGGTGGAGTGGACTGCTCCAACGGTGATGATGGAGCGGCATGCTCCGATGACGGAGATTAGATAGAGTGGCACGCTCCGATGACGGCAATGATGGAGCGTGGTCCTCCTGCGGCTCCATCCTCGACACAGCCACCTCAGCCGATGGCGGGGAAACAAGAGGTCAGTGAGGCAACACCACAGTCATAAGCAGCAGAGACTGGTGGGGAGTGTGCTTGGGTCCCCCCACCAGGAACAAGGCAAGTCTTTTCAAATATAGTGGTTGAACATAAACAAAAAGGTACTTGCCTTAACTCCTGGTCTCCTGCTGCCAAGGTGATGACCTCAGGATGTACTGCAGAAGAGATGGCTGGTGGAGCTGGTACTGGAGCTGGGAGGTGCCGTGGAGCAGGTACTGGAGCTGAGGAGTGACAAGGAGTTGGCACAGAGCGACGTGGAGCTGGAGCTGGAGGCCCAGGCATGGTGGCGAAACAGCAGAAGAGGCGGTTGAAAGCTCAGCAGCAGATGCCGACGCCGTGGAGTAGAGGAGATCAGCAGCAACAGATGAGGAAGAGGAAGGAGCTGATGGGACAGCCGATGAAGAGCTCAGGAGCGAAGAGGGGGCTGCTGCTGAATTTCTCTGAAGCGGCGAAGTAGCAGCTGTGTCTTCCATAACCAGCAGGTGCACATACTTGGAAAGAAGTCAGGGTTTATAGTCCAACATTAATTCTGTCTGTGTGGGCAAAACCTTCCAGCACTCCTCCTGCTCCGCCTTGTTAACAGAAAACTGGGGCCTTGATGCAGCAAACCCAGTCTGACAGCCAACGGGGTCATCCAGCGTAGGCCTGGAGGCAGCAGGCAGGGGAGTTAGAGGTGATGAAGAAGCTACCTGAGCTGAAGAGCGGCTTGGAGAGGGTCTCGTAGCCGAATGAGAAGGGGTGGATGTCTGTACCCGGGGGCATGTCCCCGTTGGGGCAGGTACAGGGGAGAAGAGCTTCTCACCGGCGGACAGAGCAATCATTGCCTATGAGGAATGGAAGAGAGAAACCCGGTCAGTCCTGGCTTGGTCTACAGGCTGGGGAAAGCATCTATCGGCTCAGCCGCACCATCCAAGTACCCAGGGCTTGCTCAGGAGTGCGGGAAGCCTGGGCATCACCAGTAAAGTCCTCTATCAGGCCTTCAGCCCAACATTCCTCCTCATCCAAGCCGAAAACATTGATGTCCATGACTGCAGAGTCACATGGTGGCGTCATTCTGTCATGGGCAACCTCTGACCAGCAGGAATGACAGACTCTAACGCAGGCAGGACTTCAGTTTAACCGTTTTTTTCCCCCCCAAAAGCATAAATAATAACTAGCACGGGGGTGAACGTAAAGCAAGCCATGAAAGGCTGAAAACTCACTGATATTTGCAGACACAATCACAGGACAGAAGTCAGAGGGAAAACCATAGAATGACGCCACACCAAATGAACGCAGACGAGGACATATATAGGAAACGGATGATCAGGGGAAACATGAGACAGCTGGGGATAGTAACCAGGGATAAATCAGCAACACATGAGGAGAAATGGCTATGACTATGGAAGACATGAGGGACTGAGAATGATAGAAGTGTCATGTGCTGGTGAGCGCAAGCCTCCTTCTTCCTGTTCATCTGTCTCCTCATCAGATGCACCTGCTGTCTCCTGCTGGGCCAGCGTTTATAAGGAAGCACTCTTCAGTGATTCACCGCTGGCTTATTTGGGTATACTGCTCCAGCAGACAGCTCACACAGTAAGCGGTTGTGTGTTAATGACCTTGTCTTACACACGTTGTCTTCCACCTCTTCCAGGTTGCTGCCAATGTAGCAGTGCGTCTCCTGGGATTTGGTGTGCTCGCCAGCCTGTTGCTCCACCTCGACGCTGCTCATCCTCTCCACCCGGTCAGACCCCACAAACCATACCCAACCGGCAGTTCTTACCTGCTGGTTCATCTCCTTCGCTGGGTTCTGTGCCGGTCTCTCCTCACCTCCCACGTAAGTGGTATAAGTTAGATTCCTTTATTCCTCCATTCCTCTCTAATCAGTCTTGTCTATCCTCCGCAGGGTTCCTGTTTCTCTGGCGAGTGACTGACTTTTTCCACAAGTGTGCGGTTTTGAAAATTCTAATAAAAGGTCAAACGTTCTCTGTGTGTTCTTTTGGTGATTGCACTTTGCACTCAGGTTGCTTGTGCAGTCAATATGACAGAAGAGGTAGTACAGGGAACACACACACATAAGACTTGTACAGACGACCAAGGCAGGACACAGAACCACAACAGTTGGTAATGGGGACCACATGACAGACTGAGGACCGGGGAAGACAATAACAATCACAGAGGACCCAGGGGAGATACAGAAAGTAAAACGCAGGAAAATAATCATAATAATACACAAACTGTGGGCATGATCCCAGGACTCAGCCCAGACCATGACAGCTATGATGTATGGTTTGGAAACATTGGCACTGACAAAATGACAGGAGGTGGCAGAGTTGAAGATGCCAAAATTCTCATTGGGAGTGACTACAAGGGACAGGATTAGAAATGAGTCTTATCAGAGGGACAGCTCAGGTTGGGCGGTTTGGAGACAAAGTAAGAGAGGCAAGACTGAGATGGCTTAGACATGTGTAGAGGAGGGATAGTGGATATATTGGACAAAGGATGTTGAAGATGGAGCTGCCAGGCAGGAGGAAAAAGGAAGACCACAGAGAAGATTCATGGATGTCGTGAAGGAGGACATGGAGAGAGTTGGTGTTACAGAGTAAGATGCAAGGGATAGGGTGAGATGGAGGCAGATGATCCACTGTGGTGACCCCTAAAGGGTGCAGCCAAAAGAAGAAAGCCAGTGTTTGACCAATTGAATGTCACTTTCCCCATAGCCTGAGTGGGCCTACATTGCCTGCAACAGCTCTACTACAACTATGGTGATTATGACCTGAGTCCCAACAGTGAATCACAGGGCACAACTTTACCCACCAGCAATGAAGCATCCTGTGATTGGCTGTTGGGACTGACATCATAGCCATTGTAGTCTTTTTGATGTTCCTACAACAAGAAAGGTACTGTACATAGTGCTGCTTTAAAAACTAATGTGTAGCACACCTTACATTTTTAATCCCATTGATAAACAATACAAGATCTTGAATCTACCATATGGTTCAAACCCGATGATTGCTGCTTGCAGCTATATTCTTTTTTGTATTTGTCCACACACTATTTCATGGAGATTTCAAAGAAAAAAAATCTAAACTTGATCCCTTGTGAACTGCAGACCTGCAGCCTCCGTTTTCCTGGTCTAGACAAAGAATGGAGCCTCAGTATTTGTGTGCAGCATCCAGGGATAGAGATTAGCATGGAGCCATCAGCGCTGCAGTCCCTCCCTACCTTGGTTTCTCCTGTCAGACCGCCTCCTCCCTGCTTGTCAGGAGCTCCGACGAGGAGCTGTAAAAACCTTTTCCCCTCTCCTTAACAACTGCAAAACAACACGCACACACCCTGGCTGAGGTGCCTGCTTCTCTGAGGCCTCTGACAGGACGTGTTGCAGGCACAAATTGTAATTCATAAAGGTTAAGGGGGTCAATGCCTTTTATTACCAGTCTGAGTGCATCCAGCTTGATGGGGCGGGCATGCAAATGGAATGTCTCGGAGTGTTCTATGCAAGAACTCAGACAGGGAGTGCGTGTGGCTGAATGGGAGGAAGTGTTAGGTGGGTAAAAGGTGGTGGGGTGTGTGTGTGGGATCGGCTGCTCTCTCCACCTTCCACAGCCGTGTAGGACCACACAGCCACTGCCCGGTTAATTAGACAGTGTGACATTGACCCCAGGTAGTTAACGGCCACTTTGATATGTGCTGTCTTGCAATTAATATATTGTAAATCTTCATGTTTTATCAGACTGTTAGTTCTGACCTATAAGTTGCTGCACAACAGTGGGATTTTTCATTTTACAAGGGGCATTAACAGAAGCTCAGTGTGAGCAGGGAGACATTAAATAGCATTGAAATCTCAATTTCTTTGAAACCTCTCTTTTTTCTGCCATACATATTAACGGCACAATACAATGGTTTGGAACAAACCGGCATCATCAGTACATCATCTATAATACATTTATAATACAATAGTCAGATAACTAGAACACATTCTGTCCTAATTATTTTAACATGAGTTTCATCACAGTGTTATTATCACAGTATTGTGGAAAGTATGTTTCTCCTCTCTAGTATAAAGTTTCTATGACCCTCCACAATGGCTATGGTAACATCAGACCCTCTTGCTCCCTCTGCTGGATCTTTTTGAGAGAGGGTTTTTTTTTTGTTGTTGAACCCTGCAAGCTGTAATGCTATTAAAGATAAAATAACAAGACTTTACAGAAATGGTAATTAGTGTACACTAGTCACACTTTTGCCAGGTTATAGTAGTTTTTCCAGTGCTGGGCCAATTAAATTTTGTTCTGTGTTTTGCTTTTTTCATTTTATATTTAATCATTTAAAAGGTTGAATGGGAATTATTTTCATTCTTGTGAACGTGCTCAAAAGATATATATCAACAGAGTTTGTAACAGAACAGAGTAGAATGTGAAGAATGAAACTGAATAAAATGATAAGAATTCAGTAACGGAATAGTCAGAAATGTCAGTAAAAGTAGCAAATATTAGTGAAGCTTAGAGCAGCCATAGTTGCTTTGTGAATTTCTTACGGTTCCATTATGAACCCTGTTATGAACCCTGTGCAGCAATGATCCTGTGCTCATGAGCCAGGCACACTTTCATTTTCTTTATAACTATGTCATCATCATTGTCTCCTGATAATGCATTAACTACCTCATGATCTTAAGAATCCAGAAGGAAAAAAATAATAGCAGCCATGGCCCCTCTGTGCTTAAATAAAACATATCATCATAGAGCCTAACAGTAAAATAGAGCAGACAAAAATAGAGAGTTGTTATCTATACCATTCTAAGTATGTTTGTCACTGGCTTCATTGTATATTATCTACTGACTGATGCCACTCTCCTTATGAGGTTAGGAATCTGTGGCTCCATGTTCATTGTAAAACAGAAAAGATCATATCTGGGGAGCCGCCGGGACTTCTCTCCCTTTCAGTCGGCATGCAGCAAAGGCAGGCTCCCTATGCTCATTACCTTTCCATCACAGACCAGCTGCTGTGGAGTCATTCATCACGATTACAAATCCACCCGGTGGTGGTAGCCTGCAGCGCCAACATCAGCCTGTGAGACGCACAGATCGGGCCCCCAGCCATCAGTCCCGCTGGATGGGGTGTTAAATTCACACCACAACAGGTGATAGTAGTGGACAGGCCAGACAGGTTTGGCTATGAGAGAAAAACTAATGCTGAAATACGGGTTGAATTCTGTTTCTGCCTGGAAATAGTCTGCACAGTAGAGCCAACACTAAATATAGTCATATAGGCAGATGGAAAAAAAAGCTCTTATGTGGTCCTTAATAATGAAAAGTGGGCCTGTTATACTATAATTATCCTAAACCAACCAAGATGGAATATGACCCTATTATGTATATAATTTATATTTACAGTTTTTCTTTATTCAGCAGCCTATATAATGTCCTTACTAACACTCAACCATACTTGGGGAACAAGTACAACTTTCATTATGTCTTCTGTAGTTCAAATGGATAAAATTGTTCCCTCAAATTTCACTTCAGGCATCTGGTCATTGGGGTTTCCAGTCATAATGATAAGCACACAGATAATGGCTGAACTCTTATCATTTGTGATTCTCATCCTTGACCCTGAATCACAAGTCAAGCACTATGATTCCGTGAAAATGTCTTGTTCATATTGCACATAAGATATTGACCCTGAAGGATCAATATCACATAAGTGGTGATCGTAGCCATTAAAACCAAGGCTTTAATCTATGTTTAGATTGTTGTGAGCAAGCACAGCTTTGAGTATATTCTGTTCATGATGCATTTGTTTTCAGTCTTGGCTCTGTCTTCATTCCAGGTATTTTCAAAATAAAGTTCAGTATCCAGAAGACTGTCACAAGGTGAGATTATCGGTGATCAGATCTGTTTTTACGATTATTTACAAACGACAAGAGTGTTATGTCTGAAAATAGGACAGTGGAGGCAGGAGTTATGCTGAACTATAGCTTGATTATAACTGGACACAGATGGTACATGTATCGGTGGCGGGGGGTTAGTGGCTAACAAGCTAACAGTGGGCTGCTACAGGCTGTGGTCGGCTTGAAGGAGAGGCGCCAAAGAGGACGACTCCCGCCAACAGTCTCCTTAAGTAAACACGGCATGATGACGTCACCCTGCCTGCGTCCTCACAACCGTGCTGCCTGTCTGTTAATATTCATATCTAACAAAGAGGAGCCAAGCATACAGTACACTCACTCAGTTGTTAGGGTAGAACCAAACCAACTGGAGCTGTCAATTACTATTTCAAGTATCTCAAAAGTGGGGCTCCACGGCCTCATGTGGCTCTTTTGCCTATATCCACTGGCTAACTTTGTCTTTGACTTCCTGGCATCCTTCAGTCTCGGGAGACTATGGATCTGCGCCTTGAGTTGGAATAACAGGGTTACGGCAGCATTGTTTGTGGCTGTGTAAGCCGATACGCGAGTGACAGTCATGGTTGCAACGGTCGCAGATGTAGGCACTTGGTTGTGGTGTCTTTTTCAATGCATCCTTTCGAGATGATCGTTTTTCGTCGGCAGACTGGCAAAGGTGCTCGTCTCCCCTTCTAAGCCCGTCTTTCAGTGCATGTCTCCAGCGGTTTCGGTCGTCTGCAGTGTCCTCCCAGTTGATCACATCCATGCCCAGTGTTTTCATGTCTCTTTTGCATAAATCCTTGAAACGGAGATACGGTCGACCTCGAGTTTGTTTGCTGGATGCAAGCTCTCCGTACAGAATGTCTTTCAGTATTCTCCCATCCGGCATCCGATGGACGTGTCCCAACCAGCGGAGACGACGTTCACGAAGCAAGGTGAACAGGCTTGGTAAGCTCGCGCGGGAGAGTATCTTATTGTTTGTGATACAGTTGCTCCATTTAACGTTAAGAATACTTCTCAGCATGCGGAGGTGAAAGGCGTTGAGCCGTTGCTCTTGCAAGGCGTATAGACACCATGTCTCACTGCCATATAGCAAGGTACTGAGGACGCATGCCCTGTAAACAGTGATCTTCGTGTGCCTCGACAGTTTTTGGTTCAGCCATACCTTCTGTGATAATTTTCTGAAGGTCATTGCAGCAAGGCCGATTCTTCTACTGAGCTCGTTGTCGAGTGAGTGGTCATCCGATATTTTGGATCCGAGGTATGTAAACTCATGAACCACATCCAGTGGGTGGTTTTCGATATTTATCGTAGGAGGGTTCGAGACACCTTGGCCCATTACTTTGGTCTTCTGCTGACTGATGGTCAGACTGAAGTCGTCGCAGGCTTTATTGAGTGTGTTGATCATTGACTGTAATTCCAGTCCCGAGTGAGCTTATCACCGCTGCGTCATCGCCAAACAGCATCTCACTGATGGATACTTTTCGGATCTTGGATTTTGCACTCAGTCATGATAGGTTGAACAATTTGCCATCAGACCTTGTGTGGAGGCAGACACCATTGTTCCGAGTACCAAATGCATACTTTAGCATGACGGCAAAATATACGTTAAACAGGGTAGGAGCAAGCACGCAGCCCTGTTTTACTCCACGGCGGATGTTGAATGGTTCTGAAAAGCTCCCATCAAAGTGGATAATAGCTTTCATGTTGGTATGGAAGGATTCAATAATTTGCAGCAGTTGGGGGGATACTCGATCTTCTTGAGAACTTGGAACAGTCCTTCACGGCTAACTGTATTGAAGGCTTTTGTCAGGTCAATGAATGCAACATAAAGTGGTTTATTTTGTTCCCTGCATTTCTCCTGTAGCTGTCTGAGAGAAAAGATCATATCAATCGTGGAGCACCCTGGTCTGAAACCACTTTGAGATTCAGGATAAATTCTTAACGTGAGTTTCCGAAGACGGCTGAGAACCACACACGCGAATGCCTTCCCGGTGACACTAAGCAATGATATCCCTCGATAACTGTTGCAGTCGCTTCGGCTACCTTTGTTTTTATACAGCGTCACTATTTTGCAGTCCTTCATGTCTTGAGGCACCTCTCCTTCCTCCCAGCAGCGAGATAGGATCTCATGTAGTTGTTGAAGGATGACATCCTTTGAGCACTTTATAACTTCTGCTGGGATCCCATCGAGGCCAGGCGCTTTCCCAATTGGCAGAGAGTCTAGTGCTTCTTCCAATTCCTCCATGGCTGGAGGTGAGTCCAGCTCTTCCATGATCAGTAGGTCCTCCAAATTATTCAGTGCTTCCTCAGAAATCGAGCTGTCTTGGGAGTATAGTTCAGAGTAGTGCTCTACCCACCTCTCCATCTGCTCCATTTGGTTTGTGATGGTAGTTCCGGTCTTGGTTTTTAACAGCGCTGTCTTGCGTTGAGTTGGCCCAATTGCTTTCTTGATCCCGTCGTACATTCCACGTATGTCGGCTGCCATTTGGATACTCTAACAGAGTTTCAACCAGTAATCGTTTGCGCAGCGTCTGGCTGTCCGTTGAGTCTTGCTCCTGGCTGCCTGCAGAGCTTCCTGTGATTTGCGGGTGGGGCGATCCTTGTATTTCATTAGAGCAGCTCTCTTTTCTGCGAGGACGGTGGCCAGCTCGCTGGAGTTCGCCTCGAACCAATCGGGTGTGTTTTCTTGTTTTTTACCAAATGTACGGAGAGCAGCACTGTGGATGTGATCTCTGAGGGTGTTCCATCTCTCTGCGGCATCCATTTCAGGTGAGATTGTGATGGACTTCTTGAGATTTTCGGTGAATTCGATGACTTTGTCTGGTTGTTGCGTCATCCTGGCATCAATGCGCTGTCTTCCAGGAGGTTTGTTGTAATGCAGGGCCTTGGGAACAAGTCTGACCTTACAGCATACCAGTGAGTGATCTGTGTCGCAGTCAGCACTCTGGTACGAGCGAGTGATCTGTACATTCCGCAGATGGTGTTGACGTGTCAGTATCAGGTCCAGTTGGTGCCAGTACTTAGAGCGCGGGTGCGTCCAAGAAACTTTATGCTGTTGCTTTAGCTGAAAGTAGGTGTTCGTTATGCAGAGTCCTTGGAGTGAGCACAGTTCAAGCAGGCGTTGCCCATTTTCATTCATCTTACCGGTTCTGTGCTTCCCCATGCATGTTGGCCAGGGTCCTGAGTCAGCACCCACTCTAGCGTTGAATATCTCCCAATAAGATCAGGTGTTCTCTGGAAGGTATCTTTTGTATCATCGATGAAAGCTGGTTGTAGAATTCATCTTTCATGTCCTGCCTGGAGTACAAGGTGGGCGCGTAGACACTGATTAGGTTGACCGGTCCGTCTGAGGTGTGCAGTCGAAGAGAGAGCATCCTTTCTGTTCCTCCCTCGGCAAGATCCACCATGTTCAGCAGAGAGTTTTTCACTGCAAAGCCGACTCCGTGCTCCCTTGTCTCATCTGCACTCTTACCCTGCCAGTAAAAGGTATAATCACGTTCACGTAATGAGCCTCTTTCTGGTAGGCGCGTTTCTTGGAGTGTGGCGATGTCCACCTTGAGCTTCAGCAGTTCGTTGTTTATTACTGCTGTCTTGCTTGCATCCTCTATCTCTCGGTGATCGTTTGAGAAGCCCGGAAGTAGGGTTCCGACGTTCCAGCAGCCGAATTTGAGTGCTGGTTTTTTGTTATTTGATACTTTGTTTTTGTTTGGTGCAGGGTTTGCAGTCCATGACTCAGAACATAAGTATTCCTGAGCCCCACGAACCCAGTAGGGCAGACAAACTGTGGCGGAACAGCACCTAACTGGCTGGGGGATGCCCAGCTTGAGGCGGGCGGTAGCTGTCCAGTGAGATACTATGACCTCTCCTACCGTCGAAAACAACCCCTGGCGCCCAGCTCTATGCCAATTGAGCGGAGGCTTATAACTGGTGAACTGTTGTTTCCCGTGTTTTTCTGTCACGTGACATGACGCTGGAGTGTCCTCTCCAGGGCGCAGGCCTGGGCAATGTGTATGGAGGACTCGCGGTTGCCCATGCAGCAGGTCCCCCCTCTCCACAACACCGGTAGGGTCCAAGGGAAAGGCAAAGGCCAGTACTGCTTGGTATCGGTGTGTCGCAGGAGTTGCCAGATTGAGATTGAGCACAACATCAAACTGCCTTTGGGACTCCAACTCTGGATATTCTGTTCAGGGTTATCTCCCCAAGCCCTTCCCATATTGGGTCTTGCCACAAGGCAGTGGAGGTTTGAGATCAGAGTTTTCCTTCTCCTAGATGGGTTGCCTCCTCTGCTAACGAGTCCCATCTACCCGAAGCACTGGTTTTGGGGCTCCAGTAACTCGCCCTCGCCCCTTCTCCTGTCAGTACTAACAGTTCCGCCCGGCATAAGGTGTATGCCATACGAGAAGGCCAGGAGTTGGGCTTGGCTGTCAGAGGCTCTTTGAGACGCACGCCGTAGGGGCATTTTGTAGAAAGCAGGAGCTTATCCCCACTCCCACCACTGGCTTAACAGCTTTCAGAACCAATGTCTTTGACTACTGCTACTACTACTACTACTACTACTACTACTACTACTACTAATAATAATAATAATAATAATAATAATAATGTACATCTCTTGATCTCTTGCTTTGTACATCTGTCACTTTGACATGTCTGATCGGATTAATTTCAGATTTATACAGAAACATTAACTCACCAATATCTTGGACATTTTCAATTTTCAGAGACATCTAATGAGGTGTTCCATTTAGTTTCGGGAGGGGTTCTCACTTCGACAAATCTCAGTTCCAGTGAGGTTTGGACATGTAACGCAAGGATGGGGTGAGGTTCACCACTTTGTGAACAACTGTGGGGGCAAATAGTCCCAACAGTTTAAGAGCAACCTTTCTCAGTGTACAATTGCAAGGAATTTGGGGATATCATCATCTACACTCCATAATATCGTACAAAGATTAAAAGAGTCTGGAGAAATTTCTGCATGTAAGTGGCAAAGCCAAAAACCGACATTGAACGCTTGTAACCTTTGATCTCTCAGGCAGCACTGCATTAAAAACCTACATCATTCTGTAAAGGATATTGCTTATTATTACTTTGGACTTGATGAAACACAGTGGACCAACACCAGCAGATGCCATGGCTCGCCAAATCAGGTCTCAAGTCCTGTCATTTGGAAATCAAGGTCCCAGAGTCTGGAGGAAGAGTGGAGAGGCACAGAATCCAAGTTGCTTGAGGTCCAGTGTGAAGTTTCCACAGTCAGTGATGATTTTGGGAGCCAAGTCATCTGCTGGTGTTGGTCCACTGTCTTATCAAGTCCAAAGTCAGCACAGTCATCTACCAGGAAATTTTAGAGTACTTCATTTTTCCCTCAGCTGACAAGTTTTATGGAGATGCTGATTTCATTTTCCAGCAGGACTTGCCACCTGTCCACACTGCCAAAAGTACCAATACCTGTTTTAATGACCATGGTATCACTGTGCTTGACTGGCCAGCAAACTTTCCTGACCTAAACCTCATAAAGAATCTATGGCGTATTGTCAAGAGGAAGATGAGAGACACCAGACTCAACAATGCAAATGAGCTGAAGGCTGCTATCAAAGCAAGCTGGGCTTCTGTTATACCTAAGCAGTACCACAGGCTGATCACCTTCATGCTACGCCACATTGATGCAGTAATTCATGCAAAAGGAGCCCCAACCAAGTACTGCGTGTGTACATGGACATACTTTTCAGTTGGCCAACATTTCTATTAAAAATCCACTTTTTTTAATTGATCTTATGTAATATTCTAATTTTTTGAGAAACTGAATTTTGGGTTTTCATTGAGTGAAAGCCATAATCATCAAAAGTTAAAGAAATAAACACTTGAAATATCTCACTTTTGTAATGAATCTATACAAAATATGAGTTTCACTTTTTAAATTGAATTACTGAAATGAATTAACTTTTTGATGGTATTCTAATTTATTGAGATGCACCTGTATACACTCATGGAGATATATAATCCCCATAGACTTCTACAAAACTATCAACGCACACAAAGACCATGGGCTTCATCATTAATTATGTATTTACAGGACAAGAAATAGACAGCTTCCATTGAAAACATCAATATCTGTTCAAAATAAATCTGCACAAAAATAAGAAAAAGGCTTTTCTTTAAATCAATAAAATGTGAAATCTCCATTCAATTAAATCTTTGCAAAACATTGAAAAGGCCATTCCCCTTGTTAGCAAAATGACCGAAAATCATCCCCTCTGTTAACCTGCCACCATCCATCCTCATAAAGACTGCAAGGATAGTTTATACAAGACAACTTAGTATACCAGTGACAGGATAGTAGCAAATGTACAAGAAAAATCATGAAAATCTGAGAAAAAAGTTGTAAATTTTATAGAAAATGTTGCAAATCTATGCGTATCTATCTATAAATGCAGCATATCTCTTGTGTGTCTGTGTGTTCCTTACATACAGTGGGGAAAGAAAGTATTTAGTCAGCCACCAATTGTACAAGTTCTCCCACTTAAAAGATGAGAGAGGTCTCCAATTTTCATCATAGGTATACCTCAACTATGAGAGACAAAATGAGAAAAAAAAATCCAGAAAATCACATTGAAGGATTTTTAATGAATTAATTGGTAAATTCCTCGGTAAAATAAGTATTTGGTCACCTACAAACAAGCAAGATTTCTGGCTCTCACAGACCTGTAACTTCTTCTTTAAGAGGCTCCTCTGTCCTCCACTCGTTACCTGTATTAATGGCACCTGTTTGAACTCGTTATCAGTATAAAAGACACCTGTCCACAACCTCAAACAGTCAGACTCCAAACTCCACTATGGCCAAGACCAAAGAGCTGTCAAAGGACACCAGAAACAAAATTGTAGACCTGCACCAGGCTGGGAAGACTGAATCTGCAATAGGTAAGCAGCTTGGTGTGAGGAAATCAACTGTGGGAGCAATTATTAGAAAATGGAAGACATACAAGACCACTGATAATCTCCCTCGATCTGGGGCTCCACGCAAGATCTCACCCTGTGGGGTCAAAATTATCACAAGAACGGTGAGCAAAAATCCCAGAACCACACGGGGGGACCTAGTGAATGACCTGCAGAGAGCTGGGACCAAAGTAACAAAGGCTACATCAGAAACACACTACGCCGCCAGGGACTCAAATCCTGCAGTGCCAGACGTGTCCCCCTGCTTAAGCCAGTAGATGTCCAGGCCCATCTGAAGTTTGCTAGAGAGCATTTGGATGATCCAGAAGAGGATTGGGAGAATGTCATATGGTCAGATGAAACCAAAATAGAACTTTTTGGTAAAAACTCAACTTGTTGTGTTTGGAGGAGAAAGAACACCATACCTACTGTAAAACATGGGGGTGGAAACATCATACTTTGGGGCTGTTTTTTTGCAAAGGGACCAGGACGACTGATCCATGTAAAGGAAAGAATGAATGGGGCCATGTATCGTGAGATTTTGAGTGAAAACCTCCTTCCACCAGTAAGGGCATTGAAGATGAAACGTGGCTGGGTCTTTCAGCATGACAATGATCCCAAACACACCGCCCGGGCAACGAAGGAGTGGCTTCGTAAGAAGCATTTCAAGGTCCTGAAGTGGCCTAGCCAGTCTCCAGATCTCAACCCCATAGAAAATCTTTGGAGGGAGTTGAAAGTCTGTGTTGCCCAGCGACAGCCCCAAAACATCACTGCTCTAGAGGAGATCTGCATGGAGGAATGGGCCAAAATACCAGCAACAGCGTGTGAAAACCTTGTGAAAACTTACAGAAAACGTTTGACCTCTGTCATTGCCAACAAAGGATATAAAACAAAGTACTGAGATGAACTTTTGTTATTGACCAAATACCTATTTTACCGAGGAATTTACCAATTAATTCATTAAAAATCCTTCAATGTGATTTTCTGGATTTTTTTTTTCTTATTTTGTCTCATAGTTGAGGTATACCTATGATGAAAATTGGAAGCCTCTCTCATCTTTTAAGTGGGAGAACTTGCACAATTGGTGGCTGACTAAATACTTTTTTACCCCACTGTATCTGTCAAACGGTTCGTCAGACTGACCTCAGGTTTTATAAGTGCTTTGCTGAGGTTACGAGGGTGGGCATCCCCAAGTATGGAATTGCTCAGTCAAAATATGTAATTTCCATCAATGAAAGTTTAGCCACCGTTCCGTTTCCTCATGCTCTGGCTTCTAGAAGTGTGGGTGGGGTTTCAGATTGACTGTGTACTGATTGGATAATACGTGGTATCATGACCTGCCACCAGAGTGCTCCGTGAACATAACAAGGAAGTAAAAAGTGACAAATTTGACCAGAAAAAGAGAATACCGAGGATTGAATGCTTAAAAATTTATACTATAATGTTGCCGTGATAGCGTAGCTCTAAAGGATAATTCAGCATATGTGGAGAACATGAGGTGCATGGGTGCGCTGGGGGGGAGAGAAGCAGCCAGATCGCCTTACCTCAATCCTTCGCGGGGAGCCAAGCCCAGCCTGTCCAGCTAACGGGAGTCTTGGCAGCTGCTTCACCCGTGCTTTACCCATGTGCCACTGCTGTGCCTTGCAGCACCACGGGTTCAACATGGCGCCCTTCCCGGTGCATGATTGTGGAGCGGAATGGCCAGATCAATTGCATATCATATGTGGACATACTGTATATGCACGCTTTGACTAAGTCAAAGTCAAGTCATAGTCACCTTTATTGTCAATTCTGTCATTTGTACAGCACATACAGAGAATTGAAATTACGTTACTTTGAGACCCACGGTGCAGCAAGGAAAACACTTAAGTAGGAAATATGAATATAACATAACATCTAACACCAAACATTAAAGATTGAACAGCAAATATCAGTGCACCTGACTAAACAATGACCGTGGCCAAACACACAAAAACGCCCAAATAACGAAATAAATCATTTTTTATTTACTGACAAATGGGCAATACTGATGCAACAGTTGTAGCTAAACAGGTCATTCTGCTGTGTATAATAATGTTAGGTGTTTTGTACTTATAATATTGCTAAAATATAAAAGGATGTCCTACAATGGGTCTCAAATATTTGTAAACGTGTCCTGTTATAGAACTGCATGAGATTATCTATGATAGACTATAAACTACACATATAAACTAAAACAATTATGATGACTGAACAACTCCCATTCCCCAAAGTGCAAGATACAACACTTATGAATATAACTCATAAAAGATCACACAAATAAGTCTTGACAAACAAACAAGGGTTCTTAAATGTTTGCTAATTCTGGATGTTCCATTCATTTTCAATAATTCTGTAATTAATAGTCACACAATCAAATACGTAAATCTTAGTGTTCAGTTCCTTTCATATTGGTCAAAGTCTAACATGTGGGATTGCCTACATATAGGCTACACCTTTTTGTGTTCCACTTTCAAACACAACCTACATTTGGGCCTGTACAGCCTAATTGGGCAACCTGTTTTCAGACAAGAATACTTGCTTTCTATGGGCATGCATTAATATTGTAAATTTGTGTGGGGGAAACGATAACAGTTTTTCCACAGTACATGGCAAATTTATAGGAAAAAAGGTCTAAATTTACTACAGAAATATAAATATTTCATTCATTCATCTTCTTCTGCTTAATCCTTTTCGGGTCATGAGGGGGCTGGAGCCTATCCCAGCATCCTTGAGCGGGAGGCAGGGTACACCCTGGACAGATCGCCAGTCCATCGCAGGGCCAACACAGAGAGACAACCATTCACTCTCACATTCATACCCAAGGACAATTCAGAATCCCCAGTCTGATGCCAATTAACCTAACTTGCATGTTTTTGGCATGTGGGAGGAAACCGGAGAAATCCCGGAGTAAACCCAGGCAGACATGGGGAGAACATGCAAACTCCACACAGATCTGTTGGTCAGGGGCTGGGATCGAACCCAGGATCCTCCGGACAATGGTGAGTTGCTGTGCTGCCGCAGTGCTAACCACTCCGCCACCACATCTGATAACTACATCAAAATGTAGTTATCGGAGTATAAGGCGCACCGGATTATAAGGCGCAGTATCAATTAACAGTCTATTTGACGGTCTATTTTCATACATAAGGCGCACCGGATTATAAGGCACATTAAGCGAGACACATTAAGCGCAACAAAACCGTCAGATAAGTGAAATTTTATTCAACTTATTCACAATAACTCTCAACATTGTTCAGTTGTAACACAAAAAACCAGTTGGAACACATACTCTCAACATTACAGTATTCAGTTGTAACACAAAAAACTAGTTGGAACACATAAAATACAAAACAGTACACTCACTTTTTTAGTTCATTCCTCTTCCATAAATCCATCAAATTCTTCATCTTCAGTGTCTGAGTTTAACAGTTGGGCGATTTCGGCATCAAGCATGCCCGGATCCCTCTCGTCATTATCCGAGTCAGTCTCGTTGCTGTTATTTAGCGGTTCAGTGATGATTCCGGCCTTCGTGAAAGCTCGGACGACACTTGAGACTGATACCTTAGCCCAGGCATCCACGATCCACTGGCAGATAGTGGTGTAACTCGCCCGGCGTTGCCTTCCTGTCTTGGTGAATGTGTGTTCGCCTTCTGTCATCCAATGCTCCCATGCAGCTCGCAATTTAACTTTGAATGGCCTGTTGACACCAATATCTAGCGGCTGGAGTAATTTGGTTAATCCACCCGGAATGATGGCAAGCTCCAAATTAGTTTGCTTCATTTGGCTTTTGACAGTATCGGTGAGATGGGCGCGCATGGAGTCGCAGATCAACAGAGACGGAGATTTGTGGAAAAAGCCATCCGGTCTCTTGATGTAAACTTCTCTCAGCCACTCACTCATTTTCTCCTCGTCCATCCAGCCCTTTGGGTTAGCCTTGATGATGGCGCCAGCCGGAAACTTTTTGTTTGGCAGAGTCTTCCTCTTGAAAATGACCATGGGTGGTAGTTTCTGGCCATTAGCCTGGCAACCGAGAACTACAGTGAAGGATGACTTCTCATTCCCTGTGGTACGTATAGATACAGTACTGGTCCCTGTTTTCTCAACAGTACGGTTCACGGGGATGTCAAACGTGAGGGGGACCTCACCTACTTGGCGCAGGTCATTTTCTTGCTTCCTCCACTTCCGTACCATTGATTCATTAATGTTGAATTCTCTCGCAGCTGCTCTATTCCCATGTACTACTGCGTGACTGATAGCCTTGAGTTTAAAATCCGCTTCGTAAGCATGCCTCTTAACAGGTACCATTTTGGGGTCTTATACACACACCGTAATATTACCTGTTGAAGCACATATTACTCCGCAAGGCTCCTGACTACCGTAATGCTCCGATAATCCATCAAGCGGTGCGGCTTCAGAGCTTACCAAAGTCGTACTAAAACATTTTGACAGATTTTTGAGCGCCATGTAACACATAAAATCGGTTCGAGGTCAGTAAGCACAACAACCAAAAGTAATACATAAGGCGCACTGGATTATAAAGCGCACTGTCAATTTTTGAGAAAATTAAAGGATTTTAAGTGCGCCTTATAGTCCGTAAAATACGGTAATTAAATAATTCTGTCACTGTGTGACCTCATCTCACCACAGCAGCGGCAGCCTGGTTTCTGTCTCCTCTCCTTCAAGCAGAGTCAGGTTCATGTATGAATTGTCCTCAGCCTTGGCATTTTTTGTTGCTGTTGTGAAAGTACACTCAGTAGGTAATTTATTTTTTAACAAGGGGAATATTCACAAATTTATCATACGGTGTAAATGTAATTTCAGTACAAATCTGCAAGAATAAAAGTGCAAAAAATATGATAAAATATGGTAATTTGCAATTTAAAAAGCCACAAATTCACTATAAGCAAGTCCCAATTTTATGTGAAAAAGTGATATTTTCATAAGAAAAAAAAACTTCCAAATGCCGAAGACATTTTTTCCAAAAAAAAAAGGCATAAATTTACAATAACACATTCATAAGAAATAAATGCCCATTTTCTAAAACATTTTTGTATTTTTGTATTTTTTTTTACTTTTTTCCTCTGTCATAAATGTCCAATTTTCTCAACAATTAGAGAGGTTTTTCTTATAAACTGTAACATTTTTCTTGGAAAGTTATAATTTCTATATATAAATTTGCAATTTTTCCTGGCATGCAAATTTATATATAGAAGTTACAACTTTCCAAGAAAAATGTTGACAGTTTATAAGAAAAACCTCTCTAATTGTTTAGAAACTTGGACATTTATGACAGAGGAAAAAAGTTAAAAAAAAAATACAAAAATGGGGACTTCCGGTCTGGACGCCATGGCGACTGCAGCTTAACACTGAAGCTCTCAGACCCAATCCAAGATAACACCTTGAAAATCAAACTTAACGGATTTTTGGAGGAGTGAAAATCAAAAGACAAAATCATCATGTCTAAAGGAAAACAGAAGAAACTGAAATTCTCCAGGCCAGGACACGTATCGGCCGGAGAATCTGAACTGGAAGATCTCCGTTCAGAAGACGAGGAACTGGTGGTAGCTAACAAAAAGGTTAGCCTGAAATCACTATTTGAAGAGCTACGACGATTTCGCCGAGAGGTTGCGGCCGAATTTCGGGAATTCAGAGACGAACTGAAAAGGACAAACAGCAGAGTGGACCAGGCCGAGAACCGAATCTTGGAAGCAGAGGAACGAATAAAAGTGCTCGAAGATTCTGTGCTGGACCTACGCAAAAGACAGGCATCTATAGAGGCTAAGCTAGCCAACCAAGAAGGAAGACAGAGAAGAGACAATATAAGAATCCATGGTCTGATAGAAGGAGCCGAAAACGGTTTTAACTCAATGGCAGAATGCGTGGAATCTTTACTAAGAGAGAAATTGGATATTCCACAAACCACCGACTTAAACATAGAAAAGGCACATCGTTCATTAGCCGCTAGGCCGGCGGCGGAAGCGCCCCCACGTTCGGTGTTGGTAAGATTTTCCAATTTCAAAATAAAACAAGAGATTGTAAGACTGGCTTGGCAGAAAAAAGGATTTATGCACCAGGAGAGAAAAGTCTTCGTGGAACACGATTACGCCTCGGAGGTCCTTAAAAAGCGCAGGGAATACAATGACGCGAAAAAGGTGCTAAGAGAGAAGAAACTGCGCTTTCAGATGCCATTTCCTGCGAAGTTAAGGGTCTTCTACGGCGAAGAAACATGTCTCTATAATTCGGCGGAAGAAGCAACAGCTGACACGGCGAGAAGAGGGCTCTCGGTAACGGTATTTAAACCCGCAGCAGACCCGAGTGAAAAGATCAAAGCGCAAACATGGACAACACAAAGACCTTCAAAATCCACGGGCCAGCAGCGGGAAACCCAGCGCCAGAGCGTCGCGGATAAACTGTCCGTTTTCAGGTTGGAATAGCGACCATTTTTTTTTTTTAATCAATCTGCACATCCAACCCCCCTCATACAAGGTAACAAACATTAAAGGAGATGCGTATTCAGCATGTGGTAAAACATTTCATGGAACAGTCATAATATTTGAAACAAATAAGTCTTTTTAATAAAAAAAAAAAAAAAAAAAAAAAAAAAAACTTGTTAAAATAGAAATGTGACAATAATCCACATGTTCTCCTCACACTAACAAATACTGTTTTTGCGTGAATGTTTGATGTGATGGGGGTGGGAGGGTGCACACAATTTCACAGGGTATAGGCATAAAAGGAAAAAAAAAAATCATTACAAGTTCGGATTGGGTTCTGAAACTCACGTTAAAAGCATGGGACAACTTACAGGGGTAAGAGAGGGCCCTCAACACGTAACAGAGTTTGAGGAATTTCCCTCAGAGCCTTCACTCCATCAAGGCTCTTCCAGGGTCTTTAAAAAGACCTCAGCTCAGGAAGTTCTTTTGACAGTTTTTTGTTTTAAAGTTTTATACACTATGTTCTTAATGTTTTTCTTGTTCTTAATGTTCTTTCAGTTTCTGAGTAGCACAAAAGAGGGCCACCACACAGTTATACTAAACAAAACAACACAATGGAGAAACAGGGTGTAACCAAAATAATTTCATATAATGTAAAAGGAATCCTGAATCCAGTTAAAAGATCCAAGATTCTAGGCAAAATGAAAAAAGACAAAGCAGGAATAATATTTTTACAAGAAACCCACCTAACAGACGTGGAGCACAATAAACTCAGTAGACAAGGGTTTAAAATGATCTCTTCATCTTCATATAAGTCAGGGAGGAGGAGGGGAGTAGCGACATTGATATCAACCAAAATTAC
This sequence comes from Pholidichthys leucotaenia, assembly GCA_020510985.1. Taxonomy (NCBI): domain Eukaryota; kingdom Metazoa; phylum Chordata; class Actinopteri; order Cichliformes; family Pholidichthyidae; genus Pholidichthys; species Pholidichthys leucotaenia. The sequence goes on along the minus strand of CM035843.1, from coordinate 55,875,469 downwards.
ATTTGAAAAAAAATCAGAACACAAAGATAAAGAAGGGAGATACAGTTTGGTAACTGGGCGGCTAGAGGGAGAAGATATCACCCTGCTGAATGTGTATGCTCCCCCAGGGGCTAACTGGAAATTTTATAAAAATGTATTTGACCTAATGATAACTAAAGCTCAAGGTTTAGTGATATGTGGTGGGGACTTCAGTCTTAGACTGAATCCATACTGGGATGCTTATGGTAATTCTCCACATCAAAAGAACACCCAAAGCAGGAAGACTCGGATGCTACTAAAAGAAATGGGAATCTGTGATGTGTGGAGGGAACTCAACCCCAGTGTAAAAGACTATACATTTTACTCAACTCCACATTCATCTTACTCAAGGATTGACTATTTTTTTATGTTTAATAGAGACATTGGAAGAGTAGAAACATGTAAAATAGGACTGATGGATCTCTCTGACCACAGTCCGATCTACATGGACTTAAATATCCAAAAATACACAAATAATACATTTTCTTGGAGGTTAAATTCAAATGTCCTGAAAGGACCACTGAAAGATGAATTGGAATCAGATATTCTCAGATATTTGGAAGAAAACGATAATGGAGAAGTATCCCCTTTAATACTGTGGGATGCATGCAAAGCTGTAATAAGAGGAAAGATTATTGCAAAACTGGCAACCCAAAAGAAACTAAGACAAGAAAAACTATCCACATTAGAGTCAGAACTTAGGAACCAAGAAAAAGAACACAAAGGCAACACTCATTCTACTGACTCGCTCAAGATTAAGGAAATTAAAAACCAAATAAATGAGATCTACACAATAGAAATCCAGAAGAAACTTACATTTTTGAAACAAAAATACTATGAAGCAGGCAGTAAATCGGCAAAACTGCTAGCCTATAAATTGAGGGAACATCAAACAGAAAGAGCAATCTACAAAATCAGAGACCCAGTATCAAAGGAAATAAAATTCAGAATTCAGGATATTCTTAAAAGCTTCGAGAATTACTATAAGAACTTATACTCCCACAAAAAACATAAAAACGCATCCGAGGCATTCCTAAACACATTAAACCTTCCCCAACTTACGGAGTCACAAAATAAAACACTACTGTCAGAAATACAACCTAAAGAATTGGAAAAAGCACTTATGAAACTTAAAGCTAACAAATCCCCAGGAGCTGATGGCTATACAGCAGAGTGGTACAAAACCTTTAAACAGCAACTATCTCCTCTCCTCCTGAAAACATTTAATTATGTCCTCCACACAGGGGAAATCCCCCCCTCCTGGAGAGAAGGGGTCATTGCAGTTATACCTAAACCTGAAAAGGATAAACTAGAGTGCTCCAACTACAGACCAATCAGTGTGTTAAATCAGGACTATAAGCTTTTTACCATTATCCTTGCCAAAAGGTTAGAAAATATACTGACAGACCTAATTCATTTAGACCAAACAGGTTTTATAAGACAAAGACAGACACAAGACAACATTCGACGCACTTTACACATAATTCATCATATAAAAAAATAGAACTTAAATGCAGTCATATTGGGACTAGATGCTGAAAAAGCATTCGATTCGGTTGACTGGTCTTTTCTATATAGAATCTTATCCAGTTTCAATTTTCATAACAACTTCATTAGAACTATACAGGCATTATATAAAAAACCAACAGCTAAAATAAGGATTAACGGTAATTTATCATCATATTTTGAACTGGAAAGAGGATGTCGTCAGGGCTGCCCCCTGTCTCCACTGCTCTTTGCAATCTTCATAGAACCTCTGAGCCAATGGATAAGACAAAATCAAAAAATTCAAGGTATTACACTTGGTCAGAAGGAACATAAAATAGCACTCTTTGCTGATGACATTTTAATATACCTAGGGCAGCCGGACACTTCTTTACCAGAACTAACCTCAGTTTTTTCAGAGTATGGAGATTTATCGGGGTACAAATTAAACGTGCATAAAACCCAAATTTTAACATTCAACTATGACCCAAATCATTATTCACTAAGCAAACTCAAAACTAACTGGGAGTCGGAATCTATGAAATATCTGGGGGTCAATATCCCGAAACAACTCAACAAAATTATATCACTAAACTATGATCCACTGGTGACAAAAATAAAATCTGACCTAGCAAGATGGAATATGATACCATTCTTGGGTACTGCACAAAGAATTGAAGCAGTCAAAATGAATATACTTCCACGTCTTCTATACCTTTTCCAAACAATACCGGTAGAACCTCCCAAAAAAACATGGCAGGAGCTGGACAGAAGGATCTCAAGATTCATATGGCAGGGCAAGAGACCTAGAATCAGATATAGAACCCTACAGCTAAACAAAGACAAAGGTGGGCTCGCGCTGCCAAATATCAGGGACTACTTTAAAGCTGCACAAATTAAAACTTTAGTAGAGATATGTAACCCAGTCTACACTGCACAATGGAAGGAGATCGAATGCCAAATAACAAGTGACATCCCCCTACAGGCGATAATAGGGAACAATGCCTTACCTAAGCTTTTGAATAACACTAACCCGTGGATAGAGACCCCGCTAAAAATTTGGTTTAAGATAGTCAGAGAGAATCAAACTAAAGAGCCCTATCGACTTCTGCAATGGATTGCCTATGATCAAGACTTTACTCCTAATAAAACAGACACCAGATTTAAAAAATGGAAGGAGAAAGGGCTGATAAAATATTACGATTTTTTTAAAGGGCAAATTTTAAGAAGTTTTGAAGATTTGAAAAAACAAGGCCTAATAAATCAAGACCTTTACAGGTTCTTCCAGCTTAGACACCACATAAACAATATACTTAAAAAGGAGGATTTGGAAAGGGCCCATTCAGGTGTTCTGAAGGTCTTCTTAATGGCATATAAAGGGATCCCAGGGATCAGATACATTTCTAAAATATACCAAGGTCTTCAAGACTTAAAAGGAGACAACACATCATATATAAAAGAGAGATGGGAAAAAGAGGGGAATTTCACTTTACAACTGGAAATATGGGAAAAGCTAAATAAACAGCAATGGAAAAGTACCTCATCCCTGCAGTGGAGAGAATTTGGATGGAAAAACTTGGTAAGATTTTTCAGAACACCTGCACAAAACAAATTTACCCATAAGGGGTTGAACTTTTGGTGCTTGTGTGGTGAAAAGACTGCAAATCATTTTCATGTGTTTTGGTCATGCCCAGTTATCCACCAATATTGGACCAATGTACAGACAATATTGGGGAAAATATTCAAAATAACAGTTCCCTTTTCTTTTGTAACTTTGTATTTGGGTTTACTACCGGACTCACTGGAAAGACGAGGAGAAAAATACTTATTCAATGTTTTAATATTGGCAAGCAAAAAAGCTCTAACTAAAAAATGGATGTTGAAGGACTGTCCTACACCTGAAGATTGGATTAACGTGATCCAAGACATTTACTCGATGGAAAAGTTGGCATTCGCACTGAGACAGGACATGGATGGGTTCATGAACTTTTGGCAACCCTGGATCGCATATGTGTCTTCCATTAGATCTAATTTTTGACAAATACCATTTCAATAATGGTTCCGCTCTTTGTTCCAACGCTACTCAGATGCTCTTTTACCTTTATTTACTTACTTTTTCTTTTTGTTTGTTTTTTGCTGGTTTATTTGGGGTTTTTTTGTTTTTTTTGTTTTTTTTTCTCTTTAATTTCACTTTTTCTTTCACTTTAAAAAAAAAAAGGGGTGTTGTAAGAATTATTCTTCCAATGTTGTCAGATATCAGAAAATAAGGGAACATGTGATGAAAATGTAAACAATGCATTGCTGTAACGACCTGTATACCCTTTACAAAAACTTAAATTAAAAAAAAAAAAATACAAAAATACAAAAATGTTCTAGAAAATGGGCATTTATTTCTTATGAATGTGTTACTTATTGTTGTAAATTTATGACTTTTTTTTTTGGAAAAAATGTCTTCGGCATTTGGAAGTTTTTTTTTCTTAAAACATTTTTAAAAAAAAATACAAAAATGTTCTAGAAAATGGGCATTTATTTCTTTTGAATGTGTTACTTATTGTTGTAAATTTATGACTTTTATTTTGGAAAAAATGTCTTTGGCATTTGGAAGTTTTTTTTTCTTATGAAAATATCACTTTTTCACATAAAATTGGGACTTGCTTATAGTGAATTTGTGGCTTTTTAAATTGCAAATTACCATATTTTATCATATTTTTGCACTTTTATTCTTGCAAATTTGTACTGAAATTACATTTACACCGTATGATAAATTTGTGAATATTCCCCTTGTTAAAAAATAAATTACCAACTGAGTGTACTTTCACAACAGCAACAAAAAATGCCAAGGCTGAGGACAATTCATATACAAACCTGACTCTGCTTGAAGGAGAGGAGACAGAAACCAGGCTGCCGCTGCTGTGGTGAGGTGAGGTCACACGGTGACAGAATTATTTAATTATTTGGACATCAAAATGTAGTAATCAGACATTAAAACAGAGTTGATCAGCAATTGGTGTCTCCACGGGGGAAGAAAAAGCTCTTCAAAAGGGCACTTCCGGTGGGAAAGGGCAAATTGGCAGTCCTAGAGCTTCACTTCATGTCAATCTGTTTGTGCCTGATTATACACCTGTCCACTGCCATGATCAATTGTGCACAGCTAGCACACCTTCAACCAAAAAACTGATTACAAATTCAAGATTCAGTATACTCTATTAGAGCTTATAGGACTTGATGGTACAATCCCTTAATATAACAACAATGCTTCTTGCCTGGTGTCTTGAGTGGTAGAATAAAACTAATAGCCATATAACTGCAAGGAGTTTAAGCAAAGGGATCTACAATTCAAAGTGGAACAAATTGTGAGAAAATATCAGAACATCATTTAACCCCCTACAATATATATATTCAATACATGTACATTGTGTGAAATGAAAATATCCTGGCTTGAAAACTGTAGGAGGAGTTCGCCGGACAAACCATGTACCCTCTATTGAAATTCTTCTTCTTCTTCTTCTGGCTGCTCACTTTAGGGGTCACTACAGCGGATCATCTGCCTCCATCTCACCCTATCCCCTGCATCTTCCTCTGTAACACCAACCCTTTCCATGCCCTCCTTCACTACATCCATGAATCTTCTCTGTCATCTTCCTCTTTTCCTCCTGCCTGGCAACTCCCGTCTTCAACATCCTTTGTCCAATATATCCACGATCCCTCCTCTGCACATGTCCAAACCATCTCAGCCTTGCCTCTCTTACTTTGTCTCCAAACCGCTCAACCTAAGCTGTCCTTAGAGCATACTCATTTCTAATCTTGTCCCTCCTAGTCACTCCCAATGAAAGTCTTAGCATCTTCAACTTTGCCACCTCCAGCTCCATCTCCTGTCTTTTGGTTAGCGCCACTGTCTCCAAACCATACATCATAACAGGTCTCACTACCGTCTTGTAAATCTTCCTTTTCACTCTTGCTGCTATCTTTCTGTCACAAATCACCCCTGACACTCGTCTCCACCCACTCCACCCTGCCTACACTCTCTTCTTCACCTCTCTTGTGCATTTTCCATTGCTTCAGATGGCTGACTTCAGGTATTTAAACTCATCTACTTTCACTACCTCTACTTCTTCTATCTTCACCATTGCACCTGCCTCTCTCTCATTCACACTCATGTATTCTGTCTTGCTTCTACTGGCATTCATTCCTCTTCTTTCTAGAGCATATCTCAACCTCTCCAGGTTCTCGCCCACATGCCCCCTACTCTCACTACAGATCACAATGTTGTCTGCAAACATCATGGTCCATGGAGACTCCTCCCTGACCTCATCGGTCAGCCTCTCCATCACCATGGCAAGCAAGAAGGGCTCAGAGCTGATCCCTGATGAAACCCCACCCCCAACTTGTAACCATCTGTCACTCCTACAGCACACCTCACCACTGTCTTGCTGTCCTCATACATGTCCTGCAAAACCCTCAGATATTTCTCTGCCACTCCTGACTTTCTTATACAGTACCACACTTCCTCTCTTGGCATCCTGTCATATGCTTTCTCTAGATCCACAAAAACACAGTGCAACTCCTTCTGACCTTCTCTATACTTCTCTATCAACATTCTTAAAGCAAACATTGCATCTGTAGTACTCTTTCTTGGCACGAAACTGTACTGCTGCTCACAGATTGTCACCTCTCCTCTTAACCTGGCTACAACAACTCTTTCCAATATCTTCATAGCGTGGCTGGTCAACTTTATGCCTCTGTAATTACTACAGCTCTGAGCATCACCTTTGTTCTTGAAAATTGGTACCAAAAAAATTTCTTCTCCACTCCTCAAGTATCCTGTCAGAAGATACTAATAGAACAGCTTCCATCAAACTGCTTTTGATTGGTTTATGAACCCGTAGCCCCACCCAAACCCCGCCCATGCCCCGCCCCCTCTGACCTGACCTGACCTTGACGTCCCCTTTGAGCCGTAATTATCCTTTGATCAGCAACGGCCTTTTATGATCCGTAATTATCCTTTGATCAGCGACGACTTTTTATGACCCGTAATTATTCTTTGATCATCAATGACCTTTATGACCCGTAATTATCCTTTAATCCATGACGACCTTCGACCCCTGCCCTAAGGGCGGAGTGTGGGAATGGAATGTTAACATACGGGAAACGCTGGGAATGGCATGTGTTGTAGTTGCAGAGTTTTATATACATATGGCTGAAGTAACACTGCGCAGATAAAAGATAACTGCATGTCATAGCGAGTCCTATGACATCATCAAAGATCATAGGACTCACTATGACATCATCAAAGATCAAATGCAGGCATCATAGGACTCACTATGCCATCATCAAAGATCACAGGACTTGCTATGCTATCATCAAAGATCAAAGCCAGTCATCACTCACGATCATAGTACTCGCTATGACATCATCAAAGATCATAGGACTCGCTATGACACCATCAAAGATCAAAGCAGGCATCACTGAACGAGTGCTGATGTGCTTGCTTAATTCAGTTCAATTCAACTTTATTTATATAGCGCCATTTCACAACAATAGGCGTCTCATAGCACTTTCAAATGTAAGGGAAACCCCCACAATTGCAGAAAGACCCCAGCAATCAGACGATCCCCCGTGAGCAAGCGTTTGGCGATGGCGGAGAGGAAAAACTCCCTTTTAACAGGAAGAATCCTCTAGCAGAACCAGGCTTAGGGAGGGGCAGTCATCTGCTGCGACTAACTGGGGGGTGAGGGGATAGAGAAGATGAAAAGAACAGACATGTAGAGAGCAAACATTAAAGAAGTGAAGCCCAATACATTATTAGAGGTCCCCTGGCTGTCTATTAGCAGCATAACTAATGGAGGGTTCAGAGACACATGATTCCTCCCTAATTGTAGGCTATATCGAAAAGGAAGGTTTTTACCCTATTCTTAAAAACAGAGATCGAGTCTGACTCCCGAATCCAGATTGGTAACTGGTTCCACAGGAAAGGAGTGTTATGACTCGCCGCTCATCAGCGGCACCAGCCGCGCGCACACCTGCTCCTCGTCAGCGGCGAGGTATTTAATCCACTCTGCCCTGGGCTTCAGCGGCCTGAAGCCGTCTCTCAACTTCGGCCCCTTTGCTACTACGGATCTCAAACCGACTAGTGAAGATAACTTGGGTAAGCTCCCCTTACCTCTCTCCTCTAGCATCCCCTGTGCACAGGTGGACGTTCCCGGCGGCGGACTTCCTCATCTCGCCGTTGGCTCTACGCTGCTGCCACAGGTACTGCAGGTCGCTATCTCCCGGGCCTCGGCCTTGTCGACGCCAGCCACCTGTCATAACCAAGTAAGCCAGCTATCATCATTATTCCCTGTATTGGTGTGGTGCCCGTTACCCTTCTCCCTCTGCTCTCTCCCACAGGGTTGTCCGGCTGTACGGCCTCCTGCCCCCGTGCCTGACGCAGACGCCACCACCTATACATTCTTATTCCACAGACACGCAGCCAAACACTTCCTTGTTGCTAATAAAGCTGTTAAATCTATCCTGAGCCTGCGTGTGTGTCTCCTGGGCCGTGCATTATGTCAGTATGGCTTCAGCAGAGCGGCTCGGCAGACAGCGGGCTCACATGCCGTCTTTCCACCCTCGAGGCTCGGGTGGATTTAATAGCCCATCAGCAACAGGTGATATTAAATCAATTATCATTACTAACCGATTAGACCGCGTGGACCCCCAGCTGCCGTTCCCCTCGGCTCGTCCGGGTGGCGCGGCTCCTGCGGCTCCGGTGGCTGTCCAGCCCGCTCCGGGTGCGCCAACATGGTTCACACCAATCCCCACTCCTGCTCGCTTTACCGGTAAGCTGGGTGGAGCTCGGGGTTTTATTATGTAGTGTGAGTCCGTGTTTCTTCGCGTTCCCGGAGATTTTCCTTCAGACCATAGCAGAATTGGCTATATAGGTAATCTCCTTGAGGGTCGTGCGCTTACCTGGGCTTACGCCATTATGGTGAAGCCCAGCTATGCCACCCTCACCTATGGCCAGTTCGTGCGACAATTTCTGGAAGTGTTCGATCATTCGCGTTTGGACAGTGTCCAGGTCGATCGGCTTCTCGGACTCCAACAGGGGAGCCGATCGGCGGCCGACTACGCGATCGACTTCCGGGTTACCGCGGAGGAAGTTGGCTGGGAAGAGCGTGCGCTCTGCGGCATCTTCCTCCGCAGCCTAAATTCTGGTCTGAGGGATGAGCTGGCTGGACGGGATACCCCGGAGACGCTGGCGGAGCTGATTTCTCTCACCATCAGTTTGGATAACAGGCTGCGCGAGCGCGCCTCCGAGCGGAAGCAGTCTTCTCGCTCGCGGGGCGCCTCTGCACGTCTGCCCCAAGCTCGCCACCTGGCGTTGCCGCCGCCGGAGGTCTCCGAGGAGTCGGAACCAATGGTGACGGGCCAGACAAAGCTCCCCCTGGCGGAGAAACAGCGCCATCGTGACCTGGGCCTCTGCATGTATTGTGGAGGTAGCCAGCACACGGTGGAGCATTGTCCGGAGAAGCCAAACGAGGTGGTCCGCGAGTCACTGTAGGGGGCCTCGCGGACGCTAATCGGTTAAATCCCCTCACACATTTGACGCTGCCCATCCGCCTCTGTCACAACCTCACTGGGCACCTCACACATGCACTGGTGGATTCAGACATGGAGGGTAGCTTTATTTCACAAAGCCTGGCAACCCGACTGGGCATCCATTGTCACCCCCTCGACACTCCTCTCACCCTGGTTAACCTCTCCCGAGTTTCCCTGGGAAAAGTAACTCACCAAACATCCCCCGTCCCGGTGATCATCTCTGGAAACCATCGGGAGGATATCTCCTTTTACGTCCTGCCCACCTCAGTAACTCCTGTCATCCTCGGATATCCCTGGCTCCGCCTCCACAACCCCGCCTTGGACTGGAAGACTGGGAAGGTGTCAGCGTGGAGCACTTTCTGCATGGGTACCTGCCTCCAATCCACGGCCTGCGCCCCGTCCTCGCCTCCCACAGCTCAGGACACTGCGCCCCCGGATCTCACCCTAGTGCCCTCAGAGTTCCATGACCTGGGTGCTGTTTTCAGTAAGTCCAAGGCGATGTCTCTGCCTCCTCACCGGCCCTACGACTGCGCCATTAACATCCGCCAGGGGGCGCCCTTACCTTCAGGACGCCTCTATAGTCTGTCAGCGCTGGAGAAGGAGGCAATGAACAGCTATCTGAAGGAGTCGCTCAGTGCTGGGATCATCCGACCGTCCTCCTGTCCAGTAGGTGCAGGGTTCTTCTTCGTGGGAAAGAAGGATGGATCTCTTCGTCCTTGTATTGACTATCGAGCTCTCAACGATATCACGGAGAAGGACCGGTACACCCTGCCCCTTATGGATACTGCCTTCCACTCCCTCCAGGGGGCGACCTGGTTTACTAAGCTGGATCTCCGCAGCGCTTACCACCTCATCCGGATCCGGGAGGGAGATGAGTGGAAAACCGCCTTCCGTACCCCAAACGGTCATTTTGAATACCTCGTGATGCCGTTTGGGTTGACCAACGCTCCAGCCGTCTTTCAGCGCCTCATCAATGACGTCCTCCGGGACTTCATCGGCCTGTTTGTATTCGTCTACCTGGACAACATTCTCATCTTCTCCAGGTCCAGGGATGAACACCGAGTCCACGTGAGGCGGGTCCTGCAGAGACTGCTGGAGAACCGTCTGTACGTCAAGGCGGAAAAATGTGAATTCTACGCCAAAATGACTTCCTTCCTGGGGTTCGTCATCTCCCATGACCAGGTGCTTCCGGACCCAGCGAAGATCAAAGTGGTGGTGGATTGGCCCACACCTACCTCTCGGAAACAGGTTCAGCAATTCATCGGGTTCGCCAATTTCTACCGCCGCTTTGTCCCGAACTTTGGAGCCATCGTCGGGCCCCTGACCCGCCTCACCTCTCCTAAGACCCCGTTCCAGTGGACTGAAGAGGCTGCTTCGGCCTTCCAGGCGCTGAAGACGGAGTTCTCCTCCTCCCGGGTCCTCAGCCAGGTCGACCCCGCGCTGCAGTGCATTGTGGAGGTGGACGCTTCGGACACGGGGGTGGGGGCGGTGTTGTCCCAGCGGTCCCCAGCCAATGGAGTCAAGCGACCCTGCGCCTTCTTCTCTCGGCGCCTGTCCCCGGCGGAACGAAACTACAACGTGGGGGACAGAGAGCTTCTTGCCATCAAGCTTGCCCTTCAAGAATGGCGTCACTGGCTGGAGGGGGCAGCCTTGCCTTTTGTGGTCCTCACTGACCACAAGAACCTGGAGTACCTGAGATCTGCCAAGCGTCTGAACGCCCGCCAGGCGCGTTGGTCCCTGTTCTTTGCAAGGTTTAAGTTCAGCATCACATATAGGCCTGGCTCCAAGAACGGCCTGCCCGACGCCCTCTCCAGGCAATTTTTCCCGGAGGCCGCAGAAGACGTTGCTCACACCATCTTGCCCAGGTCGTGCGTCGTGGGGGCTGTTGCATGGGACATAGAAGACAAGATCCGGAGGGCGCAGGAGTCGGAACCGGACCCTGGCGGCAGACCGGAGGGGAGGCTCTTCGTGCCATCTGCCGTCCGGGGGGACGTTATACACTGGCTCCATACCTCCAAGCTCACCTGCCATCCTGGAGCTTCGCGGATGATTGACCTTCTCCAGCGATCCTTTTGGTGGCCAGGCCTACGGAAGGATGCCGCCCATTACGCCCGGGCCTGCCCCGTCTGTGCTACCAATGAGTCAGGTAACGCCCCCCCTGCGGGTCTGCTCCAGCCCCTGCCCGTCCCTGGCAGGCCCTGGTCGCACATCGCCCTAGACTTCGTCACCGGGCTCCCTGTCTCCAACAACTTTGACACAGTTCTGACCATTGTTGACCGTTTTTCCAAAGCCGCCCACTTTGTGCCCCTACGTGGACTTCCCTCAGCCTTGGAGACGGCGGACCTCCTCATCCAGCACGTGGTCAGACTGCATGGAATCCCGGTCGACGTGGTCTCCGACCGCGGCCCCCAGTTCTCTTCGGACGTCTGGAGGTCATTTTGCAACGCCCTGGGAGCCAAGGTAAGCCTCTCCTCCGGCCATCACCCCCGGTTTAACGGGCAGTGTGAGCGGACTAACCAGGAGCTGGAGGCTACGCTCCGCTGCGTCACTTCATCCAAACCCACGTCCTGGAGTTCTCACCTTGCCTGGGTGGAGTACGCCCACAACACCTCTCGCTCTACTGCCATCGGGATGTCGCCCTTTAAAGCATCCTTGGGCTATGATCCACCCCTATTCCCCGCGCAGGAGGGCGAGTTGGCTGTCCCCTCTGTCCAGGCACATCTGAGGCGGTGTCGCTCCCTTTGGTCCACGGCGCGTAATGCGCTTTTACGCACGGCGGAGCGCAATAAGTCTATGGCGGACCGACATAGGAGACCTGCACCTGCCTACCAGGTGGGACAGCAAGTTTGGGTATCCACACAGGACGTTAACCTAAAGGGTGAGAGGAGAAAGCTGGCCCAACGGTTCATCGGCCCTTATCCCATAACCAGAATTATCAACCCGGTGGCTGTGCGTGTGGCTATTCGCTCCTCCCTCCGCATCCATCCCACCTTCCACGTCTCCAAAATTAAACCGGTGGTCTCTGACCCCCTCTGCCCTCCACCTGCGGCGCACCCCGCTCCCCGGATGATTGGTGGCCATCCGGCCTGGACTGTCGCTGACATCTTGGACGCCCGACGCCGGGGTCGCGGATTGCAGTACCTGGTGGATTGGGAGGGCTATGGACCCGAGTGGAGACAGTGGGTGCCTTCCTCGCTGGTGTTGGACCGGTCACTCATTTCTGAGTTTCATCGAGCGCACCCGGAAAAACCATCGCCAGGAGGCGCTGCTAGAGGGGGGAGTACTGTTATGACTCGCCGCTCATCAGCGGCACCAGCCGCGCGCACACCTGCTCCTCGTCAGTGGCGAGGTATTTAATCCACTCTGCCCTGGGCTTCGGCCTGAAGCCATCTCTCAACTTCGGCCCCTTTGCTACTACGGATCTCAAACCGACTAGTGAAGATAACTTGGGTAAGCTCCCCTTACCTCTCTCCTCTAGCACAGGTGGACGTTCCCGGCGGCGGACTTCCTCATCTCGCCGTTGGCTCTACGCTGCTGCCACAGGTACTGCAGGTCGCTGTCTCCCGGGCCTCGCCCTTGTCGACGCCAGCCACCTGTCATAACCAAGTAAGCCAGCTATCATCATTATTCCCTGTATTGGTGTGGTGCCCGTTACCCTTCTCCCTCTGCTCTCTCCCACAGGGTTGTCCGGCTGTACGGCCTCCTGCCCCCGTGCCTGACGCAGACGCTACCACCAATACATTCTTATTCCACAGACACGCAGCCAAACACTTCCTTGTTGCTAATAAAGCTGTTAAATCTATCCTGAGCCTGCGTGTGTGTCTCCTGGGCCGTGCATTATGTCAAGGAGCTTGATAACTGAAGGCTCTGCCTCCCGTTGTACTTGATTCTAGGTATTACAAGTAATCCAGCATTTTGGGAGCGTAGCGCTCTGTTAGGATAATACGGTAGTATCAGATCTTTTAAATAAAAAGGGGCCTGATTGTTTAGAGCTTTGTAAGTAAGATGAAGGATTTTAAACTTAATTCTAAACTCTATGGGGAGCCAATGAAGGGAGGCCAGAACCGAAGAGATATCATCTCTCTTTCTAGTACCTGTTAAAACTCTTGCTGCAGCATTTTTGATGAACTGAAGACTTTTTAAAGATGTTTTAGGACAACCTGATAATAAAGAGTTACAATAATCTAATCTAGAGCTAACAAAAGTGTTGATCAGTTTCTCAGCATCACTCTGAGACAAGATGCTCCTAATCTTGGCAATATTATGCAAATGATAGAAGGCAGTCTTAAAAACAAATTTAATATGTGAATTAAAAACAGATCTTGATCAAAAATAACTCCAAGGTTCTTCACAGAACTATTAAGAGAAAGAGTAACCGCATCCAAACTAAAAGTTTGGTTTGGAAAAGTATTTCTAAGGTTTTTTGGACCAACAAGAATGACTTCAGTCTTATCTGAATTTAATAGCAGGAAATTACAAGTTGTCCAAGCTTTGATTTCCTTAAGACCAGCTTCTAACTTGGCTAATTGATTACTTTCATCCGGCTTCATTGACATGTATAATTGTGTGTCATCTGCATAACAATGAAAATGTCATGGCGGCCGCTGGGCTGTCATTAACTTCAGCTGTGCACACACCTGCCACTGGTAATCAGCAGGCTTTAAAAGCCAGTGTCTCAGACTGCTCTGCACGGAGTCGTCTGTCGCCTTTGCCTCGCAACACGTCAAGGATACGACCTCAAGCCAGAGTTGGAACCAAGTCGTCACGCCAAGCCACGCCACGTAACCTACAGCATCACTCACCTTGTCAAAGTGTTCTCCCCTGTGCACAGGTGGACCTCCCTGGTGGCGGACTCTCTCCCTTGATAACGGGACGTCATCTCCTCCTCCTTGGATCTCCTCCTCACCTCTTCAGCACCGAACACCACGCGCACCATGCAACACCAGGACACGGAGCCAGCAGAACTCTCGCAGCGGCACCTGCACGGTTGCCAGGTTGCAGCAAGAATCGCTGAGCTCCAGTGGCCAGACTGCTACACACTCACTCACTCATTCACACACGCCACACTCTTCACTAATCAATAAATAATTGTCTAACTATCTACTCGTGTCAGCGTCTGTCTCCTGGGTCCTACAATCATGTCAGTACGACTCCGTCAAGATGATCCAGCAGACAGCGCGCTGTCGCGCCGCATTAACACCCTTAGCGCTCGAGTAGACTTAATTGCTCACCAGCAGACAGTTATTCTAAACCAGCTAACTCAGGTTAACAGCCGGCTGGATCGCCTGGAAGGACGCCAGGTGTTTCCCCCGGCCGCTGGGGCTTCATCAGCCCCTGTAGTCTCACCTGCTAGCCAAACACACCAGCCATCTTTACCTCGTCTCACCCCCGTGCCTACCCCCGCCTGTTTTAGCGGAAAACTCGGAGAAGCACGGGGCTTTTTGCTTCAATGCGAAACAGTGTTTCACCGCGTCCCGGGAGATTTTCCCACAGACCACAGCAAAATTGGGTATATCTCTAACCTGCTCGAGGGAATGGCGTTAGCTTGGGCCTACACTGTAATGGCTAAACCCAACTATTCCCTTTTAACTTACCAGCAGTTCGTGGCAGAGTTTTTAGAGGTGTTTGACCATACAGACCGGGGTGCGGTGCTAAATGATCGGCTGCTTAGCCTTCGGCAGGGCAGTAGATCTGCCGCCGATTACGCCATTGATTTCCGGGTGCTAGCCGCTGAGGTCAGGTGGGGGGAGCCAGCGCTTTGCAGCATTTTCCTCCGCAGCCTTAGTTCGGAGCTGAGGGATGAACTAGCGGCACGGGATAAACCTGACAGGTTAGGTGAATTAATTTCCCTCACCATTAGTTTGGATAGTAGACTGAAGGAGCGAGCGGCCGAATGGAGGGCCGTTAGCCGTTCGAGTAAACCACGCCCCCACTCCGCTAGGCCGCCTCTCCTGGCTCTGCCTCCATCTGAAGAACTTCTGGAGCAAGAGGATATGGTTATCGGACAATCTGGAGTTTCGGCAGCTGAGAGACAGCACCGGAGGGATCTGGGCCTGTGTTTTTATTGTGGCAATGGGTCTCACGGGGTAGCTGAATGTCCTAATCGGTTAAAAGGAGAGGTCCGTGGATCACAGTAGGGGGATTCACGGACGTTAAGCAGAAAAAGCCCCTCACTAGCTGCTGTGTCCCCATTAGGTTAATTTATAAACACAAGGAACATACAACACACGCCCTTATTGATTCTGGAGCTGAGCAGAGTTTCATCTCCGGAGACCTGGCAACCCAGCTGGGCCTCAGCTGTCAACCTCTTCACCCACCTGTCAATCTCATCACACTGTCCAAGGCGTCACTGACCTCTGTCACCCACCAGACGGCCCCCGTGTCGGTGATAGTCTCTGGAAATCATCGGGAGGAGATCCGTTTCTTGGTGTTGCCCATCTCCTCTTCGCCTGTGATCCTGGGGTACCCGTGGCTACGGCTCCACAATCCCTCATTTGATTGGCAAGCCGGAAGTATCACTGCATGGAGCTCTTTTTGTCTCAGTGCCTGCCTCCAGTCTGCAGCGTGTGCTCCCTCAGTATCGGTGTCCCTGCCTTCGACGCCACCCCCGGACCTGTCCATGGTACCAGAGGTCTACCACGATCTGGGAGCGGTGTTCAGCAAGTCACGGGTGCTGTCCCTTCCCCCCCACCGTCCTTACGATTGTGCGATCAGCCTCAGGGCAGGGGCCCCTCTCCCGGCAAGTCGTCTTTACAGCCTGTCTGCCCCGGAGCGCGAGGCCATGGACACTTATATTAAGGAGTCCCTTAGCTCTGGGATTATTCGTCCATCTTCCTCGGCGGTGGGAGCGGGTTTCTTCTTTGTTGGAAAGAAGGATGGCTCGCTGCGTCCCTGCATCGACTTCCGAGGGCTTAACGAGATCACATCAAGGATAAGTACACGCTGCCTCTCATGAACTCGGCTTTTGACTCCCTCCAGGGGGCATCTTGGTTCACGAAGCTGGATCTGCGTAACGCGTACCACCTGGTGCGTATCAAGGAGGGCGATGAGTGGAAGACGGCATTCCGGACCCCGAGCGGCCATTTTGAATACCTGGTGATGCCGTTTGGGTTAACCAACATTCCGGCCGTCTTCCAGCGTTTAATTAATGACGTCCTCCGGGATTTTCTTAACTCCTTCGTGTTTGTCTACCTCGATGATATCCTCATCTTCTCACGCACGTTGGAGGAGCACCAGGTGCATGTGCGACGGGTCCTGCAGCGCCTCCTGGAGAGCCAGCTGTTCGTCAAAGCCGAGAAGTGTGAGTTCCACACCGACAAGACCTCCTTTCTTGGCTTCATTATTGCCCGCAATCAGGTGCTTC
This sequence comes from Pholidichthys leucotaenia, assembly GCA_020510985.1. Taxonomy (NCBI): domain Eukaryota; kingdom Metazoa; phylum Chordata; class Actinopteri; order Cichliformes; family Pholidichthyidae; genus Pholidichthys; species Pholidichthys leucotaenia. The sequence goes on along the minus strand of CM035843.1, from coordinate 55,859,025 downwards.
CCGACCCGGCCAAGGTCAAGGCGGTGGTGGATTGGCCCACGCCCACGTCCAGGAAACAGTTGCAGGGGTTCCTGGGTTTTGCCAATTTTTATCGCCGGTTTGTGCCGAACTTTGGGATCATCGCCCGGCCCCTGACCGCCCTCACATCCCCCAAGTCCCCTTTTCATTGGAGCGAGGAGGCTGCCACAGCATTCGGGAGGTTGAAGGAGGAGTTCGCTTCGGCCCGCGTCCTGACCCAGGTGGATCTGGCTCTTCAGTGTCTAGTGGAGGTGGATGCCTGGGATTCAGGAGTTGGAGCGGTCCTCTCCCAACGCTCCCCGGTGGATGGTAGGATCCGGCCGTGTGCTTTCTTCTCCCACCGCCTGACACCCGCGGAGAAGAACTACCTGCATCGGTGATAGGGAGCTGCTGGCCATGAAGCTTGCCCTGGAGGAATGGAGGCACTGGCTGGAGGGGGCTGCCCAGCCGTTCGTCGTCTGGACGGATCATAAAAACCTTGATTATCTCCGGATGGCCAAACGGTTGAACGCTCTCCAGGCCCGCTGGTCTCTTTTTTTCGGCCGGTTCAAGTTTACCATCACCTACCGGCCGGGGAGCAAGAACAGCAAGTCTGACGCCCTCTCGAGACAGTTCGACATGAAGACCACCGGGGATCAGGAGGAGACTATCCTGCTGTTGTCTTTTGTGGTGGGCGCCCTGTCGTGGGAGATCCAGGACAAGGTCAGGAGAGCGCAGGAGACTAAAATAAATAATAAATAAATAAATATGTAAATATATAAGCACACACAGTGTGGAGCATTGTTGCTAGATAGAGTAAATATATAAATACATATATAAACACACAGTGCGGAGCATTGTAGCTAGATGGAATAAATATGTAAATATATAAACACATAGTGTGGAGCATTGTAGCTAGATGGAATGAAACAGCACAACCGTCTACTTAGTTATCCTACGTGGTATGATTATGTACCCATACATATTCTCACCCTCCATAGCGACTGGTATTTTTCTAGTTGTATACTGGAGGGGACCATTGTGTAAGTCTATTGCGTCTTTTGCATTCAATACTATTAGGTCGTCACATCTTTTTGCTATCTCTGCGAGCAGCCCTACTTTGGTTGTACAGTCTGACAGCCGTAGGTAGGAAGGACCTGCGAAACCTCTCGGTTGTGCACCTGGGATGATGTAGTCTGCTGCTAAATGAGCTCCTCAGTGCATTCAGTATGTCCTGCATAGGGTGGAACTTGGACTCCAGCAGAGATGACAGTTTAGCCACCATCCTTCTCTCTCCTATCTCCTCCACTGGGTCAAGGCGCTGCCCCAGGACAGAGCTAGCTTTCTTGATCAGTTTGTTCAGTCTCTTCCTATCGGCTGCTGTAATGCCACTGCCCCAGCAGACCACTCCAAAAGTGATGGCTGATGCCACCACCGTGTCATAGAATGTCTTCAGCAGCACCCCTTGTACACCAAAAGACCTGAGCCTCCTCAGTAGGAACAGCCTGCGCTGTCCCTTCTTGTAGAGTGTGTCAGTATTGTGTGACCAGTCTAGTTTATTGTTCAGATGAACACCCAGGTACTTATAGGATGTCACCATCTCGATGTCTGTTCCCTGTATATTTACTGGTGCTGTGAGGGGTTGTCCTTGCCTGCGGCAGTCCACCACCAGCTCATTAGTTTTCCTCGCGTTGATCTGGAGGCAGTTCCGATGGCACCAGTCCACAAAGTCCTGGATAAGCCCTCTGTACTCAGCTTCATCTCCGTTGGAGATGAGGCCAACAATCGCAGAGTCGTCAGAGAACTTCTGTAGATGGCAGTGTGTTGTGTTGTGTGAGAAGTCCGCAGTATAAAGGGTGAACAGGAAGGGAGCCAAAACCGTTCCCTGGGGGGCCCCCGTGCTACCGATGATCATGTTGGACACACAGTCCCGGGTTCTCACAAACTGAGGCCGGTTAGTGAGGTAGTCCAGGATCCATGATGACAAGTGCTCGTCCACCCCTGCGCACAGCAGCTTGTCCTTCAGGATCATCGGTTGGATGCTGTTGAAAGCACTGGAGAAGTCAAAGAACATGATCCTCACCGCATTCCTGGGCTTCTCCAGGTGGGACAGAGAACGGTGAAGGAGGAAGATCACCGCATCCTCCACCCCAATGCCATGCTGGTAGGCGAACTGGAGTGGATCCATCGCTGGTCCCACCAGGGGGCGGAGGTGAGCAAGGAGCAGTCTCTCCAGGGTCTTCATCATGTGGGACGTCAAGGCCACTGGTCTGTAGCTGTTCAGATCTTTGCGGTGGGAAGTCTTTGGTACAGGTACCACACAAGATGTTTTCCACAGCTGTGGTACCCTCCCCAGCTTCAGGCTCAGATTGAAGATGTACTCCACAATCCCACACAGCTGGTCTGCATAATAGGCTGTCCAATGATGACCTAGAGGCGTACCCCTGCGGTTGACCAATGAAACTACACCGCACTGTGTGTGAAAATTGGATCATTAAATAAAATCAGAAAATTAAGCAATGAAAAAGAGGGAAAAAAAACACCACGACTGCGGGTTAGCGAGACACCTGCCTCCAGCTTTTGATCCAGACCGGTCGAGGATTAACTGGGAAAAAATAAGATTATCTGAGCTTCATCCAGATCCCTGTGGGCGACAGCACCTCCCACAACTAACCCCGCCCAACGATTTTAAAAGAAGACCACCCAACTACCCATTTTTGCCCAAACCAAAATGGAGACAGGCCCCACGGCCTAACCAATGGTGTTCTAGAGGCGGGGTAATCCCCAACCCCAGTCAGGGGTCAACCTGGTGTAGGAAAAAACAGTGTATTGCCAATCCAGAGGTCTTTGGGTGAACTGGGATAGATTGAACTGTGCAAAAAGTAAGCTTTCAAACGTGCATATTTGCACCCTCTTCCCTCCTTTTTTCCTTAATCAAACAACCCAATAATGACAAAAAAAGTTAAACAACTTTTATCTGTATGCTTGTGAAGATTACGAGTTTATTTTGTGCTGATACTAGCAAATTTAACATTTCTCCTATAGAAGAATTCTATATTTTTAAATGACCTTACAACAGCGTTGTAAGGATTGCCTATGTGAAACAATTCTGTAAAACATCCCAAAACTTGTACATGATATTTACCAACAGTTAAATTATTTTTATTCAAACCTTTTATCATCTGCTGTGATCTGAAAAAAGGCAGAGTTTTTTTTTCAACCACTCATGACAACTTTAAACCAGAATTTGGAGAGGGTTTTGGCTGTCTGTGCATCTGCGTGTTCTTTTACCATCCTATATGACTTGAGCTTTTGTACAGGGTGGGTAATTGAAAAAAAAAACAAAAACTTATTAACCATTTGACTGCCTATGGCACTCCATCGCACTGTCAGTCCCTAGTAGTCAAGGTTTTTTCAAGAAAATATTTAGTTCAGATGTCAGAGATTTCCAAAGCTATTACTTGAAAGTAGTAAGAGATAATGGCTTACTGTCAATTAGAAAGATGTAGAATATGATCCAAAGTTTGAGATGGGGTAAATTTATGCATCTAATTTGCATAATGCCATGGCAGCCATATTGAATTACATAACTTTCAGTCAAAAGTGGACTTTGGACATACAGTTAGGCCCAGAAATATTTGGACAGTGACACAATCTTCATGATTTGGGCTCTGCATGCCACCACACTGGATTTGAAATGAAACAACTACAATGGAATTGAAGTGCAGACTTTAAGGTTTAATTCAAGGGGTTGAACAAAAATATATGATTAAACATATAGGAACTGTAGCTATTTTTATACAAACACTCCTCATTTCAGGGGCTCAAAAGTAATTGGACAAATAAACATAACCCTAAGTAAAATGTTACTTTTCAATATTTTGTTGAGAATCCTTTGCAGGCAATGACTGCCTGAAGTCTGGAACCCATGGACATCACCAAACGCTGGGTTTCCTCCTTTGTGATGCTTTGCCAGGCCTTTACTGCAACTGTCTTCAGTTGTTGCTTGTTTGTGGGTCTTTCTGCCTTAAGTTTTGTCTTGAGCAAGTGAAATGCATGCTCGATTGGGCTGAGATCTGGTGATTGACTCGGCCATTGCAGAATATTCCACTTCGTTGTTTTAAAAAACTCCTGGGTTTCTTTTGCAGTATGTTTTGGATCATTGGTGAAGCGCCGTCCAATCAACTTTGCTGCATTTGGCTGAATCTGAGCAGAAAGTATATCCCTATACACTTCAGAATTCATCCGGCTGCTTCTGTCTTTTGTCACATCATCAATAAACACAAGTGACCCAGTGCCATTGGAAGCCATGCATGCCCATGCCATCACACTGCCTCCACCATGTTTTACAGAAGATGTAGTGCTTTGGATCATGAACTGTTCCAATTCTTCTCCAAACTTTCTTCTTCCCATCATTCTGGTACAGGTTGATCTTAGTCTCATCTGTCCAAAGAATGCTGTTCCAAAACTGGGCTGGCTTCTTCAGGTGTTTTTTGGCAAAGTCAATTCTGGCCTTTCTGTTTTTGAGGCTGATTCATGGTTTGCACCTTGTGGTGAATCCTTTGTATTTACTCTCATGAAGTCTTCTCTTTATGGTAGACTTAGATACTGATACACCTACTTCCTAGCGAGTGTTCTTCACTTGAGTGGATGTTGTGAAGGGTTGTTCTTCACCATGGAAAGGATTCTGTGATCATCCACCACTGTTGTCTTCCATGGACGTCCAGGCCTTTTTGAGTTCCCAAGCTCACCAGTGCACTCTTTTTTCTCAGAATGTACCAAACTGTTGATTTGGCCACTTCTAACATTTCTGCTATCTCTCTGATGGATTTCTTCTTTTTTTTTTCAGCCTCAGGATGGTCTGTTTCACCTCCATTGAGAGCTCCTTTGACCGCATGTTGTGTGTTCACAGCAACAGCTTTCAAATGCAAACGCCACACCTGGAATCAACGCCAGACCTTTTAACTGCTTAACTGATGACAGGTTAACAAGGGAAGAGCCCATGTAGCCTTGTTATTTTTTTTTTTTTGCAGCCTTCTGAGTCAATTGTCCAATTACTTTTGGTCCCTTGAAAAAGAGGCGGCTACGTATTAAAGAGCTGTAATTCCTAAACCCTTGCTCCAATTTGGATGTGAATACTCTCAAATTACAGCTGAGAGTCTGCACTTTAAGCCCATATTGATTATATAATTGTATCCTGAATATGTTTTCGTAAACAGCTAAAATAACAAAACTTGTGTCACTGTCCAAATATTTTTGGGCCTAACTGTATTTACACAAAAGATGGTTTTGTTTTTTGTCACCATTTGTTGTTTAGGACAGTTTGTTATCTTATCTTTAAAGTATATGAACCAGTAAATCAGCTACAATGTAAACAAACAAAGAAATTTGTCACTTACTGCTGGCCAAGCAGCACACTTCGTCCATTTTCGTCCATCCTGGTTACTATTTTGTCTTCTCTTGGTCATTTTCGGTTTCTGTCCCACATCCAGAAACTGTTATGATTATTCCACCACAATTTTGCTTTTATTCCACTGCAATTTATCTCATTTGACGACCAGGAACCAGTGCAATTGTTCTATCCAGTTACATGGCAGTGGGGGTCGATGGCAGGTGCAAATCAACCAGCTTCGCCCACCCTCTGTTATAAAAAATTTTAGATATTTACCTTCATAAGCTAAATAATCTCTTTTTAGAAGCAGAGTTGGCAAATCTGGAGCAAATGCCTCCTCCGTCTTGCGATCTGTCTTGCGATCGATCAACATTTGTTTACAAACTCTTCTTCTCTGGTGTCCAGAAGTGGGGGAGTTATATGGGGGCCATTGATCCTCCAAGGCAAGAGCAGTAAGTAATACGGGTCTGCCACCTTGTGAAGTGCAATACTTAGTACAACTGCAGAGTTTTATTATGGTTTAAGGCCACATCACATGACAGTCACAGAACTGTGACACAGGCACTCCACAGTGATACCTGTGCACAAACCAAGGCAGTCAAAAGGTTAAATCAGTCAACAGTTTTTTTCAACATTCAAACTCCCCTCCCTAGTGTTCTGTCCAGCTTATGTCAAAGCTTATGTCAAACCGTCTGCAGCTTTATGTCAAATGGGCCTTAAATGACATCTCCATTTGGCTGTCTGGCCACCATTCAAAAAGTATTTGATGTTGACACACACACACACACACACACACACACACAGGAAAGTCCAGTTGTTTTTAGCTCCCGACACATAGGTGTTATCTGGTCTCCCATTTTGTAGAAATCCTAATCTATTTTCACTACAGGAACAATCCTTTGTTTTTAGAGACATGTACTGTATCAACTTTCTAATCATTCAAACAACATTTTTCATGCTATGAATTATTGACACAACAAGTCACAGAAGCATTATACTTTCAACAAAACTTTGACGCAACTTTCCAGCATACTTGCAAAATTATTCCACTTTCATTAATCAAAGATTTATTTTTTCAAAAACTTTATCATTTAAAAGTGTAGTTTATTTTGCGGTAGCAAATTTAACATTCCTCTGGCTGACAGCCCCCACCAAACAGTCAGCAGATGTGACACATCACCCACCAGTCCAAAAGTGATGTTCACACACACACACACACACACACACACACACACACACACACACACACACACACACACACAATCTGTGTGGTGATCAGATTCTCTGCAGCATGCTACTTTTTTCAGACTTGCAAAATTATTCCAGTTACATTAATCACACCACTAACAAAGATTTACTCTTTTCAAAACTTTACAAGTTCAAGTTTACTAAAAATGCATAAAGCACACAAAATTTAAAAGAATACTTTTCTCAAATATTAAGTTGTTTTAAAAGTGACAAACTGCATTTTTGTACTCACACAAAACATAGATTTATCATTTACAAGTGTATTTACCATGCCAAATTCTAAAAAAATGTTTTTGTTTTTTAAAAAAAAAATGGCTATGTCGGCTATGTCTACCAGATTCAGCACACAGAGACATCTGTGTCATTACACCTAAGAAAAAAAAATGGCTATGCCGGCTATGTCTACCAGATTCAGCACACAGAGACATCTGTTCAATTCAATTCAATTCAACTTTATTTATATAGCGCCATTTCACAACAACAGTCATCTCATAGCACTATCAACTGTAGGGAGGACCCCCACAGTTGCAGAAAGACCCCAGCAATCAGGCGATCCCCTGTGAGCAAGCACTTGGCGACGGTGGAGAGGAAAAACTCCCTTTTAACAGGAAGAAACCTCCAGCAGAACCAGGCTCAGGGAGGGGCAGTCATCTGCTGCGACTGGCTGGGGGGTGAGGGGATAGAGAAGAAGAAAAGAACAGACATGTAGAGAGCAAACAGCACGATGGGGACTCAATCTATGGGAGAGAACAAACAAATGTTAATGACCAGCAAAAAAAAAAATATTTCATAGAGAGTGAGGAAAGGAGTGAGGCCCAGTGCATTACTGGAGGTCCCCCGGCTGACTAAACCTATTAGCAGCATAACTAAGGGAGGGTTCAGAAAACACATGATCCCTCCCTAATTGTAGGCTATATCAAAAAGGTAGGTTTTAGCCCTATTCTTAAAAACAGAGATCGAGTCTGACTCCCGAATCCAGATTGGCAGCTGATTCCACAGGAGAGGAGCTTGATAACTGAAGGCTCTGCCTCCCATTGTACTTTTGGAGATTCTAGGTATTACAAGTAAACCTGCATTTTGGGAGCGTAGTGCTCTGTTAGGATGATACGGTAGTATCAGATCTTTTAAATAAAAAGGAGCCTGATTGTTTAGAGCTTTGTAAGTAAGAAGAAGGATTTTAAACTTAATTCTAAACTCTATGGGAAGCCAATGAAGGGAGGCCAGAACCGGAGAGATATGATCTCTCTTTCTAGTACCTGTTAAAACTCTGGCTGCAGCATTTTGGATCAGCTGAAGACTTTTTAAAGATGTTTTAGGACAACCTGATAATAAAGAATTACAATAATCTAATCTCGAGCTAACAAAAGCGTGGATCAGCTTCTCAGCATCACTCTGAGACAAGATGCTCCTAATCTTGGCAATATTACGCAAATGATAGAAGGCAGTCTTAGAAACAAATTTAATATGTGAATTGAAGGACAAATCCTGATCAAAAATAACTCCAAGGTTCCTCACAGAGCTATTAAGAGAAAGAGTAACTGCATCCAAACTGAAAGTTTGATTTGGAAAGGAATTTCTAAGGTTTTTTGGACCAACAAGAATGACTTCAGTCTTATCTGAATTTAATAGCAGGAAATTACAAGTCATCCAAACTTTGATTTCCTTAAGACAGGCTTCTAACTTGGCTAATTGATTAGTATCATCTGGCTTCATTGACAGGGATAATTGTGTGTCATCTGCATAACAGTGAAAATGTATACAGTGCTTTCTAATAATGTTGCCTAACGGAAGCATATATAAACTAAAAAGAGTAGGGCCAAGCACAGATCCCTGTGGAACTCCATGACTAAGCTTTGAGCTGAGAGAAAACTCATCATTTACATGAACAAACTGGAACCTATCAGATAAATAAGATCTAAACCACTGCAACGAAGTTCCATTAAGTCCAACATAGTGTTCTAATCTATCAAGTAGAATATTATGATCAATAGTATCAAAAGCTGCACTAAGATCTAAAAGGACAAGTACAGAAACTAGTCCATTATCAGATGCAATGAGGAGGTCGTTAGTGACCTTCGCTAAGGCTGTTTCAGTGCTATGATGGATTCTAAACCCAGATTGAAACTCCTCAAATAAACCATTTCCCTGCAGGTGGTCAAATAATTGCATAGCAACAACTCTTTCTAAGATTTTTGAAATGAAAGGGAGATTAGAGATTGGTCTATAGTTAGCTAAAGCTCCTGGATCTAGCGTTGGCTTTTTGAGTAAGGGTTTAATTACAGCCGTTTTAAAAGCCTGCGGTACATGGCCTAAAGTTAATGAAGAATTGATTATATGAAGAATAAAGCTACCAATAAGTGGGAAGACTTCTTTAAATAACCTGGTAGGAATAGGGTCTAAAAGACAAGTTGAAGGTTTGGATGAGGAAACTATTTTGTCTAACTCACAAAGGTCGATTGGAGTAAACTCATCAAGACAGACATCAATAGAAGGAGTTGTAGTAGTTACAGTATTTAAGTTAACTGTGGGAAGAATCTGATTGATTTTATCTCTGATGGATGAAATTTTATTATTGAAAAAGTTCATAAAGTCCTGACTAGTAAGCTCTAAGGGGATGCTAGGATTGACAGAGTCCTGACTCTTTGTCAACCTGGCTACAGTACTGAAAAGAAACCTGGGATTATTCTTGTTCTCTTCTATTAATGCAGAGTAATAACTCGTTCTAGCTTTTCTAAGAGATTTTTTATAAATTAAAAGATGATTTCTCCAAGCTAAATAGATTTCATCTAAATTAGTAGAGCGCCATTTTCTTTCTAATTGACGAGTCTTCTGTTTTAAGCTACGAGTTTCTGTGTTGAACCAAGGAGTTAAAAATCTCTGATTAGACTTTTTCTTTTTTAAGGGGGCCACCAAGTCTAGAGCCTGATGTAGAGAAGCTGAAACACTATCCACCATGTTATCAATTACAGAAGGAGCAAGCTGTCTATAGCTTATTTCCGTTGTGTTGACACATGGCATAGAGGAAACAATCTGCATAAATTTGGAAACAGCATCATCTGAGAGGCATCTACTGTGATAATATTTTTCTTTAGGAGCCAAATAGTCAGAAATAGTAAAATCAAAGGTTAACAGACAATGGTCTGACAGTACAGGGTTATGAGGAGACACTACCAGATTTTCTATTTCTATGCCATATGTCAGAACAAGGTCCAATGTATGGTGGAGGTAATGAGTAGAATTTCCTACTTTCTGAGAAAACCCAATCGAGTCTAATATTGAATTAAAAGCCACATTAAGGCAGTCACTATCTACATCCACATGTATATTAAAGTCCCCTACTATAATTATTCTATCAGATTTCAGCACTAAATCAGCTAAGAAATCAGGAAATTCAGATAAAAATTCTGAATAGGTTGATGGGGGACGATAAACTATGGCAAATAAAATTGGGTTTAACCTGGAATTGCTAAAGTGCCCAATACTGAGGACCAGGCCCTCAAAGGAATTATAACATGTTTTTTGCTTTACATTAACTAGTAATTTGGAATGGTAAATTGCTGCTACTCCTCCTCCACGACCAGAACTTCTGGGATTTTGACAGTTTAAATAACCAGAGGGAGTTGATTCATTTAAACCAACATAATCCTCTTGTCCTAACCAAGTCTCTGTAAGGGAAATTAAATCAATCTGATGATCAATTAACAGATCATGGACTAACAGAGACTTGGGAGTTAGAGACCTAATATTTAATAAACCACATTTAATTTTTAAATTATGAGGAGGAACAGAGGCCAAATCATTCAATTTAGAGGCTTTATGTTTAATTTGAGTTTTACCAATATTTTGCTTTATCACTTTGGGATGCTTATACATTATATTTTTATTTACTTTGGAGGGAGCAGACAACGATTCTCTGATGGGGAAGACAGGGGCTAAGCTGAGGGGTGGCGGATGAAGAGGAGCTGCAGAGAGGCGTGTAAGACTACGACTCTGCTTCCTGGTCCCAACTCTGAGTAGTCATGGTTTTGGAAATTTGGATAAAAAAGATGCCAGATTGTTAGATAAATGAGAAGCACCATCCAAAGTGGGATGAATGCTGTCTCGTCTCATAAGACCAGGTTTTCCCCAAAAAGAGCTCCAATTGTCAATGTAGCCCACGTCATTTTTAGGACACCACACAGACAGCCAGCGGTTCAAGGATGACGAGCGACTAAACATGTCATCACTGGTCAGATTGGGGAGGGGCCCAGAGAATACTACAGTGGCAGACATCGTTTTTGCAAAGTCACACACCGATTCTACATTAAGTTTCGTGACTTCCGACTGCCGGAGACGGATGTCATTAATGCCGGCGTGAATAACAATTGTGGAATATTTACAGTTACTTTTAGCCAGCATTTTCAAATTTGACTCGATGTCGCCTGCTCTGGCCCCAGGAATGCATGTGACTATGGCCGCTGGAGTCTCTAGGTTCACGTTTCTGACTACAGAGTCGCCAATGATCAGAGTTTTTTCCTCAGCGGGTGTGTCGCTGAGCGGGGAAAAACGATTAGAAACGTGAACAGGTTGGTGGTGAACCGGGGCTTTGCGACTAGGCTTCCTTCTCACCGTCACCCACCCAGTCTCCTCGCTGCAGAGGAGAGCCGGGGAACCGGTGACAGGGGGACCTAAGCTAGCTAGCTCCGCTGCAGCTAAGGGGCGTCCGTCGAGATTAACTGGCGCAGACGGTGTTTCAATGCAGCGGAGCCGGGATTCCAAATCAGACAACCTCGCCTCGAGCGCCTCAAAAAGACAACATTTATTACATTTACCGTTATCACTAAAAGAGGCAGAGGTGTAGCTAAACATCTGACAGAGAGAGCACACCAGAGGAGGAGAGGAAAGAGAGCTAGTAGCCATAGCTAGTGGCTGTTCATTACACCTAAGAATCAACACAACTCTACAGTTAAAAACAATATTAAAGAACTAAAGCTAACCTGCAGCATCATGTCCCAGTTACTATGGACTTTTTAAAAGAATTACCTTGGGTCTTTGGCTGGTTCTGCCCCGGGGCCTCCTCCCAGAGGGATGTACCCAAAACACCTCAAGTGGGACGTGTCCAGGAGGCATCATGATCAGATGCCCATACTACCTCAACTGGTCCTTTCAATGGGGAGAAGCAGCGATTCTACTCTGAGCCTCTCCTGGATGACTGAGCTCCTCACCCTATCTCTGAAGGTGAGTCCAGCAATCCTATGAAGAAAGCTCATTTCAGCTTCTTGTATCCACGATCTCGTTCTTTTGGTCATTACCCAAAGCTCATGACCATAGGTGAGGGTAGGAATGTAGATTGACTGGTAAATCGACAGCTTTGCCTTAGAGCTCAGCTCCCTCTTCACCACAACAGACCGGTACAATGTCCGCATCATTGCAGATGCTGCTCTGATCCTTCTGTCAATCTCTTGCTCCATTCTCCCCTCACTCGTGAATAAGACTCCAAGATACTTAAACTCCTCCACTTGGGGCAGGAGCTTGTCCCCAACCCGGAGAGGACAATACACGTTTTTCCAGCTGAGGACCATGGACTCAGATTTGGAGGTACTGATTCTCATCCCAGTCACTTCACACTCAGCGGCAAACCATCCCAGTAAGACCTGGAGGTCATTGCTGGATGAAGCCACCAGGACAACATCATCTGCAAACAACAGAGATGAGATCCTGTGGTCACCAAACATGACACCCTCCGTTCCCTGGCTGCGCCTAGAAATCCTGTCCATAAAAATTATGAACAGGATTGGTGACAAAGGGCAGCCCTGGCGGAGTCCAACTGTTACTGGGAATGAGTCAGACTGAGTGTTGGCAATACAAACCAAACTCTCACAATGGTCGTACAGAGACTGAATAGCTCGTAACAAGCCCAATACTCCATACTCCCGAAGCACCCCCCACAAAAAAACATGAGGGACGCGGTCGAATCCAAGTCCACAAAACACACGTAAACTGGTTGGGCAAACTCCCACAAACCCTCAAGGATTCTCAAGAGGGTAAAGAACTGGTCCGATGTGCCACGGCCAGGACAAAAACCACATTGTTCCTCCTGAATCTGAGGTTTGACCAACGGCCAAACTCTCCTCTCCAGTACCTTGGTAAAGACCTTCCCAGGGAGGCTGAGGAGTGTGATCCCTGTAAAATTGAAGCACATCCTCCGGTCCCCTTTTTTTGACGAGAGCAACCACCACCCCGGTTTGCCATGCCAAAGGCACTGCCCCAACCTCCATGCAATGTTGCAGAGGCGTGTCAATGACAGCCCAACAACATCCAGGGCCTTGAGGTACTCAGGGCAAATCTCGTCCACCCCTGGGGCCCGGCCACCAAAGAGATTTTTAATCACCTTGGCAACTTCAGCCCCATGATAGGTGAGTCGTGCCCCTTGTCCACAACCCTGTTTCCTCTGTGGAAAGTGTGTCAGTGGGATTGAGGAGATCCTCGAAGTATTCCTTCCACTGCCTGACGATATCCCCAGTCGAAGTCAGCAGTGCCCCATCCGCACCATACACAGTGTGGACAGATAGCTGCTTCCCCCTCCTGAGCCGCTGGACAGTTTGCCAGAATCTCTTTGTGGCCGACCGAAAGTGTTGTTCCATGGCCTCACCAAACTCCTCCCAAACCAGAGTTTTTGCTTTAGCAACCACCTGAGCTGCACTCCGCTTGGCCTGCTGGTGCACCTCAGCTGCTTCGGGAGTCCCACAAGCCAACCAAGCTTGATAGGACTCCTTCAGCTTAATGGCCCCCCTCACCACTAGTGTCCACCACTTGGTTTGGGGGTTGCCACCACGAGATGCCCCAATGACCTTGTGGTCACAGCTCTGGTCAGCCGTTTCAACAGTGGAGGTGGAGAACATGACCCATTTAGACTCCATGTCTCCAAATACCCTCGGAATGTGGTTGAAGTTCTTCCGGAGGTGGGAGTTGAAGACCTCCCGGACAGGGGCCTTAGCCAGATGTTCCCAGCACACCCTCACTATACGTTTGGGTCTACCAAGTCTGAATGGCATCCTCCCCTGCCATCGGATCCAACTCACCACCAGGTGGTGATCAGTTGACAGCTTTGCATCTCTCTTTACCTGAGTTTCCAAGACATACAGTCACAGGGCTGATGACATGATCATCAGCCCTGAATCAGAATCGATCATCGACCTGCAACCTAGGGTGTCCTGGTGCCATGTGCACATATGGACACCCTTATGCTTGAACATGGTGTTCGTTATGGACAAACTGTGGTTAGCACAGAAGTCCAATAACTGAACACCACTCGGGTTCAGATCGGACAGGCCGTTCCTTCCAATCACCCCCCTCCAGGTTTCACTGTCGTTGCCCACATGCGCATTGAAGTCAACCAGTAGGACAATGGAGTCTCCAAGAGGAGCACTCTTCAGCACCCCAGTCAGAGACTCCAAAAAGGGTGGGTACTCTGAAACATCATTTGGTGCATAGGCACAAATGATGGTCAGGACCCATTTCCCAACCCAAAGGCGCAGGGAAACAACCCTTTCGTCCACTGGGGAAAACTCCAATATAGAGGCAGCAAGGAGGGGGGATACAAGAATACCCACCCTGCTCATCGCCTCTCACCTGGGGAAACTCCAGAGTAGGCCAAGCTCCAGCCCCTCTCCAGGAGACTGGTTCCAAAACCGGAGCTGTGTGTTGAGGTGAAGCCAACTATATCTAGCCGGTATCTCTCAACCTCATGCACCAGCTCAGGCTCCTTCCCCACCAGAGAGGTGGCATTCCACATCCCAAAAGCCAGTTTAGGAAGCTTGGGATCAGACCACCAAGGTCTCCGCCTTTGACTACTACCTGATCCACATAGCACCGGACCCCCATGGTCCCTCCTGCAGGTGGTGAGCCCACTGGAGGACGGACCCACGTAACTCCTTTGGGCTGAGCCCGGCTGGGTCCCATGGGCGGAAACCCGGTCACCAGATGCTAGCCATCGAGCCCCTCCCCCAGGCCTGGCTCCAGGGTGGGGCCCCAGTAACCCCCTAACGGATGGGGTACACTGAATCCTTGTTCTAGCATTCATCATGAGAGTCTGTTGGATCGTTCTTAGTCTGGCCCTTCACCCAGGACCAGTTTGTCTTGGGTGACCCTACCAGAGGCAAATTGCGCTGGACAACATAGCTCCTGGGATCACTAGGGCATGCAAACCCCCCACCACAATAAGGTGATGATCCATGAGGGGAACATCTACACTCATGAAATAATTTACTGTTACTATGACAAAAAGGCTGTGTGAAAAAGTAAACTAATCAAGTAAGATTCTGGTGTACTTAAGGTTTTTTTTCACGTTAATCAGGTTGAAGCAACTTTGGTTGAATACAACAAGCAGGAGAATTAAATAAATACTTACATGAAACAATTCTGTAAGCATGGGTGAAATAAACACATGAAATGTGTACATTTTGATTTGAGGAGCACAGTTTGATCTTAATGAAACCATTTAAAACAGTTTTTTCAACAGAAAAGCACAACTGTGTATGACACGACATGGACAACGTTATGCTAGATTCCACAAACATGAACACCAATGTATGTTGTACAAAACACATTTTTACAATATTGGAGTTTGGGTTTTTTTGTCTATCTTTAGCTGTGATTGTAAGAACAAAATAAACCTGTTCCATTTACTCAAGTATGGATTATTTCTTTTTTCATCCACATTATTCAAAAAATGGATAAATAGATGAGAGTTTTGTTGTCCCTTAGGCCTTGTCTTTTATTTCGCTGCAAAAAAGGTGTGTTCAAAAAGGTGTTCAACTGAACCATTGAATTTCAGCAAATGCCTTGTGACTCAGGTTTTCATTGTTGATGATATTGATTCAAAAATTTAAAAGCGGTTACAAAATGTTTGAAAAGTAAATCAGAGTCAAGTCCACCTAGAGGAAAAGAAAAATCACTTGTCTACAACAAATCTGTTATCCAAAAATGGATTAGTGAAAAATTTTAGTGTTACAGTTACAAAAAAAGTTGTGTGGAAAAAGGATAAACTAAATCAAAAGTTACTAATTAAGTAAGATTCTGGGGTACTTATGTTTTTTCACACTACATGTTAAGCAGGTTGAAGTAACTTTGTTTGATATAGTTTCATTTGATTCAGATTTATCTTCATGTAGCATTTAAAAAACAGTTTTTGTCAACAGAAAAGCAAAAAATGTGTATGACACGACATAGACAGCGTTATGCTAACTTCATCAAACATGAACACAAATATACCAGAGGGTGTTTAGTTTGTACAAAAGCACCTAAAAAAAAACTGCAATTGCAATAAAAACAGGGTGATGTCAAGCATTTACAAACTTGTATCAGGTGTTTGTTTTTTTTTATCACCCTTATTGTCATTCAACCATACAACCAATCATGTACAGTAGAACGAGATTGTGCTTTACCGATCTACAGTGTCAATCACACACACCCCAGCGCAGAATCAGAGGGCTGCTGCCATGCAAGGCGCCGCCACAGATTTCCCTCCTCCATTCTGTTATTGCTGAGCACCAAGCTGGACGGCAGGAAGTTCCATTTTTATATGGTCTTTGGCATGACCCGGCCGGGATTTGAACCCCTGCCTCCCGGGTGTGGGGCGGATGCTTTACCAACTGAGCCACCACTCCGGTAATAATTTAATTTAATAAACAAATGTTTAGTACAAGTGGAGTAAATTGTTACAAAAAAAAATCAGAGGTAAATGGTAAATAGCGTTCACTTACAGTGGGGCAAAAAAGTATTTAGTCAGCCACCAATTGTGCAAGTTCTCCCACTTAAAAGATGAGAGAGGTCTCCAATTTTCATCATAGGTATACTTTGTGGCTTATATTAATCATATATTCCATACCTACATATGTATAGACATATTAGAATGTTTAGGGATTACATATGTGGAATGACCTCAAGCCTCAGAACAGGACAAGAGGTCTCAACCGCCAGCGAGGATCAAAGAACAGACAGAGTCGCAGTGGTGGAGACCGGATCGATCTCCCTGACCACCCAGGGTCAGGTGGAGGAGACGGAGGACAATGGAGGGGGGATTATGTAATGCGGGATGTCAGCTTTGATATGCAATGTCTTTTGTTGAGCGTGGGTATAAATATGAAGGTCTGACTGCGTTCGACCTCTTATTCTGCTTCTGCACCAAGATGAGACTTGTTAGAGGAGTGAAGCTGAAATTAAACTTTGATTTATAAATCACATCGCTTCGTTATTTCAAGCTCTTCTACACTGGTGACCAGACGTGAGGATGGAACAGAGACGTTCTCCCGCGATTAACTCATCAGAGGCGACCCAGGCAAGCGCCGGCGCCCATGCAGACAGGGGAACGGATGGAAGACGTTCCCCCACGACAGAAGCTACAGAGAGGGCTCAACGGACCACCATCCCCAGCCCCACCGTGAGAGCAGAAGAAAGGCGCTCTCACCCGGCGGACACATCAGGGACGGCCCACACAAGCGCCGTCACCGTCAAGCTGCCAGAATTCTGGCAAGAAGACCCGAGCTCATGGTTCCAGCAAGCTGAGGCTCAGTTTGCACTGGCAGGCATAACGGCGGACGAGACGAAGTTTTACCACATCGTCGCCAAACTCGACGCTGCCACGTCAAGATGTGCACGGAGCATAATCCAACAGCCGCCCGCCCATGACAAATACAGAGAGCTTAAAGCGACCATCGTCGAGAACTTCGTCCCCTCAGCCGAGGAGAGAGCAGAGAAGATCCTGGCGATCTACGGCCACAGAGGATGCAGACCCAAGGCCCTCATGGAGGACATGCTGCAGCTCAAGGAAGAGGACAATGACAACTTCCTCTTCCAACACATCTTCCTCAGCACTCTGCCGCCACACATGAGAGGGACGCTGGTCAACATGCGGTGCAGCACCCAGCAGGACTTCCGTGCGCTGGCCCGAGAAGCGCAGCGGCTCATCAACGCCTGCGGGGAACAGATGGCCACAGCAGCATCCGCAGATCTCAGCGCGGAAGCCCAGAGCAGCGGAGAACCACAGTCAACCGAGCAGAGCCCGCCCACCATGGCGGCAACACGACCAAGGCGCAGCAGGCGGAACGACCTCTGCTATTACCACCACCGTTTCGCCGAGAGGGCGTACAAGTGCGTGCCCCCCTGCAAATTTAAAAGTTCAGGAAATGCCAAAGCCGAGAGACCGTTAACAGCTGCGGCTCTCGGCGAGAAAAACAAGCTACTGTATGTGACTGACGGACACACCGGGAGACAGTTCCTGATCGACACCGGAGCTCAGCTGAGTTTTATCACCCCTTCCCACGCAGACCAGGCCATGGGTCCCCGGGGAAATGGAGCGATGGCAGCCAACGGCTCGATCATCGACACCTTTGGTGAAAGGAACCTGCCTCTTTGCATCCACGGCCGCAACTATAGATGGACATTTATTGTAGCGGCGGTGAGCTTTAACTTGTTGGGCGCTGATTTTTTGTGTGCACATGGGTTGTTAGTCGATCTAGCAAATAGGCGCTTGGTTAATGCATTGTCATTTTCTTCTATTCCCTGCTCAGCTCGAGTTTCTCCACCACCTGTGCAGGCCAGCGTCACAACAGCAGGAGGTAAGTTTGACCAACTCCTCACCCAATTTCCAGCACTCACAGTTCCAAAATTTTCAGCAACAGTAGCGAAACACGGGGTTGAACACTTCATCCCCACAACAGGCCCACCCGTGTTCGCCAAAGCTCGGCGCTTAGACGCGACCAAGCTCGCCATAGCACGAGATGAGTTTGCCACCCTGGAAAAATTAGGCATTATTAGACGCTCGAAAAGCCCTTGGGCATCGCCACTCCACATGGTCCCGAAAACCGACGGTTCTTGGAGACCTTGCGGCGATTACCGCAGATTAAACAATGCGACAGCGCATGACCGCTACCCAATTCCTCACATCCAAGATTTTTCACTACATCTGGCGGGTGCGCGCATTTTTTCTAAAATAGACCTGGTCCGCGGCTATCACCAAGTCCCCGTTCGAGCGGAAGACATTCCTAAAACGGCTGTAATAACCCCTTTCGGTCTTTTTGAATTTTTGCGGATGCCGTTCGGCCTCAAAGGCGCTGCTCAAACCTTTCAGCGTATGATGGACGCGGTATTACGCGACCTCCCCTTCGTGTTCGTCTACCTCGACGATATGCTGGTAGCCAGCCAGTCAGAGGAAGAACACGAACAACACCTCACTACAGTTTTTCAGAGACTAGAAGAGCACGGGTTAATAATCAACCCAGCCAAATGCAAATTTGGTGTGTCACAAATTGATTTTTTGGGACACAGAGTTTCACCGAAGGGGGCAGTCCCATTGCCGGACAAAGTCCACGCGGTAAAAAATTTTCCACGACCAGAGACGGTCAAATCGCGGCAAGAATTTTTGGGAATGGTGAATTTTTACAACCGTTTCCTCCCCTGCGCAGCTCAACTCATGCAGCCCCTGTATGCCGCGCTCAGAAAACAAAAGCCTTCCAACGCGGTCGAATGGACCCCGGAGCGCGAACGCGCCTTCGCGGAAGTAAAAAGTGCTCTAGCGAATGCCACATTGTTGGTTCACCCCGATCCCTCGGCCCACATAGCGTTAACCACAGACGCTTCAGACCTGGCCATAGGGGCAGTCGTGGAACAACATGTTGCCGGAACCTGGCAACCTTTAGCATTTTTTAGCAAATCTTTAAACCAAACCGAGCGTAAATACAGCACTTTTGACAGGGAGCTGCTAGCGCTTCATTTATCCATCCGCCACTTCCAGTTCTGGTTAGAAGGGCGGCGCTTCACGGCTTTTGTAGACCACAAACCGCTCACTTTTGCGATGGCTAAAATTTCAGAACCATGGTCAGGCAGGCAACAAAGACAACTAGCGGCAATCTCAGAGTTCACCACAGACATTCGACATGTGGCAGGCAAACTTAACGTGGTAGCAGACTGCCTCTCTCGCTCTGTGACATCGCCAGAGCACGAGGAGACAGATTATACTACCTCAGCCGCAGAACTCTTCGCCAACGCGGATGCGTACACGGCCCCAATTCACGTAGGGATAGATTACGCAGCCATGGCAGAGGAACAAAGCAGTGACGCGGACGTGCGCGTGCTCCTGTCTGGACCAACAGGGTTAAGACTGGAGGAAAGGGGTTTACGTGACGGCGTACCCCCCCTAATCTGTGACGTTTCAACCGGCCGACCTCGCCCGGTAGTCCCAGCTGCATGGCGCCGCCGCATTTTCAACTCTGTTCACTCCCTCGCGCACCCAGGGGTGCGCGCCTCGGTCAAAATGGTCGCGGAAAAGTTTGTTTGGCCGGGCCTGCGCAAAAATGTAAAGGAATGGGCAAAAACTTGCATGTCTTGTCAACGCACCAAAATACACAAGCACACAAAAGCTCCTCTAGAGCCTTTCCGAATCCCAGCCAGAAGGTTTGACCACGTTCATGTCGACCTCGTGGGACCACTACCGTCGTCTCAGGGTTTCACACACCTGTTAATGATGACAGACCGTACTACGCGCTGGCCTGAGGCGGTCCCTTTGGCGTCAACCACAGCTGCGGAAGTCACTCGCGTTTTTTTAACAAACTGGGTGGCACGTTTCGGCGTCCCATCGGACATCACGTCCGATAGGGGGCCTCAATTTGTCTCAGAGCTTTGGTCAGCCATGGCCAGCAGCTTAGGGGCGACAATTCATCGCACCACCGCTTATCACCCTCAGGCTAATGGGTTATGTGAGCGTTTTCACAGATCTTTAAAGGCCGCCCTCAGGGCCTCACTAACGGATACAAATTGGGTGAATAAACTTCCCTGGGTTTTATTGGGGTTGCGTTCTGCACCTAAAGAGGATCTAGACGCCTCCCCAGCAGAATTAGTTTTTGCACAACCTCTCAGACTCCCAGGTGAGTTTTTACCAGAGAATCCAGAGCCCGGGCATCTTCCAGCCCTGAGGCCTTTAGGCAGCACCGGACCGGACACTCTCCCCGGACCGGCACATCACTCTTTTCCACGGGTTTTTGTCCCCCAAGCTTTAAAAAACGCCGAGTTCGTTTTTGTTAGACACGAAGCTTTAAAATCAACCCTCCGTCCACCATACGACGGACCATTCAGAGTGCTGGAACCTGGTGATAAGCATTTTGTGCTTGATTTAGGGGACAGAAAAGAAACAGTCAGCATTGACAGACTTAAACCTGCCTTCTTGTTGAAAGACGAACCTGCACGGGTGGCGAGAGCACCTCGGCGGGGTAGACCCCCCAAGAAAAAAAACTCAGCCCCCCTGCAGGGAACAAATAACCACTCTCCTCCCCAAGCTGCAGATTCCTTACAGGAGGGTCCCACCACGACGCCAAAGCGGACCCACAGCAGATTCGAGAGAAGATTAAAACCCAGACGGCACAGGGACTGATGCAAAATTGACAAGAGTTGTTAACTGTGTTATCAGATTGTGCCGTGACAGTTTTAAGGCTGTTTTGTGATATTACTATACTGTTGTGGTTACCACTGAATTCTCTACAGGAGCATGACTGCTGGAAAGATTTTTCCTTGTTTTCCCTGTCAAGAGGTTTAACAGTATAATATGTCATAGAGATTATCTTAAACTGTAAAACTAATTTGATTGTCCTTTTCTTAGTCTTTTGGGGGGGGGGCTGTGGCTTATATTAATCATATATTCCATACCTACATATGTATAGACATATTAGAATGTTTAGTGATTACATATGTGGAATGACCTCAAGCCTCAGAACAGGACAAGAGGTCTCAACCGCCAGTGAGGATCAAAGAACAGACAGAGTCGCAGCGGTGGAGACCGGATCGATCTCCCTGACCACCCAGGGTCAGGTGGAGGAGACGGAAGACAATGGAGGGGGGATTATGTAATGCGGGATGTCAGCTTTGATATGCAATGTCTTTTGTTGAGTGTGGGTATAAATATGAAGGTCTGACTGCGTTCGACCTCTTATTCTGCTTCTGCACCGAGATGAGACTTGTTAGAGGAGTGAAGCTGAAATTAAACTTTGATTTATAAATCACATCGCTTCGTTATTTCAAGCTCTTCTACATACTTCAACTATGAGAGACAAAATGAGAAAAAAAAATCCAGAAAATCACATTGAAGGATTTTTAATGAATTAATTGGTAAATTCCTTGGTAAAATAAGTATTTGGTCACCTACAAACAAGCAAGATTTCTGGCTCTCACAGACCTGTTACTCTTCTTTAAGATGCTCCTCTGTCCTCCACTCGTTACCTGTATTAATGGCACCTGTTTGAACTCATTATCAGTATAAAAGACACCTGTCCACAACCGTACACAGTCAGACTCCAAACTCCACTATGGCCAAGACCAAAGAGCTGCCAAAGGACACCAGAAACAAAATTGTAGACCTGCACCAGGCTGGGAAGACTGAATCTGCAATAGGTAAGCAGCTTGGTGTGAAGAAATCAACTGTGGGAGCAATTATTAGAAAATGAAAGACATACAAGACCACTGATAGTCTCCCTCGATCTGGGGCTCCACGCAAGATCTCACCCCGTGAGGTCAAAATGATCACGAGAACGGTGAGCAAAAATCCCAGAACCACACGGGGGGACCTAGTGAATGACCTGCAGAGAGCTGGGACCAAAGTAACAAAGGC
Source organism: Pholidichthys leucotaenia (assembly GCA_020510985.1). NCBI lineage: Eukaryota > Metazoa > Chordata > Actinopteri > Cichliformes > Pholidichthyidae > Pholidichthys > Pholidichthys leucotaenia. The sequence goes on along the minus strand of CM035843.1, from coordinate 55,836,754 downwards.
TACATCAGTAACACACTATGCCGCCAGGGACTCAAATCCTGCAGTGCCAGACGTGTCCCCCTGCTTAAGCCAGTACATGTCCAGGCCGTTTGCTAGAGAGCATTTGGATGATCCAGAAGAGGATTGGGAAAATGTCATATGGTCACATGAAACCAAAATAGAACTTTTTGCTAAAATCTCAACTTGTAGTGTTTGGAGGAGAAAGAACATCATACCTACTGTGAAGCATGAGGGTGAAAACATCATACTTTGGGGCTGTTTTTCTGCAAAGGGACCAGGACGACTGATCTGTGTAAAGGAAAGAATGAATGGGGCCAAGTATCGTGAGATTTTGAGTGAAAACCTCCTTCCATCAGCAAGGGTATTGAAGATGAAACGTGGCTGGGTCTTTCAGCATGACAATGATCCGAAACACACTGCCCGGGCAACAAAGGAGTGGCTTCGTAAGAAGCATTTCAAGGTCCTGGAGTGGCCTAGCCAGTCTCCAGATCTCAACCCCATAGAAAATCTTTGGAGGGAGTTGAAAGTCCATGTTGCCCAGCAACAGCCCCAAAACATCACTGCTCTAGAGGAGATCTGCATGGAGGAATGGGCCAAAATACCAGCAACAGTGTGTGAAAACCTTGTGAAGACTTACAGAAAACATTTGACCTCTGTCATTGCCAACAAAGGGTATATAACAAAGTATTGAGATGAACTTTTGTTATTGACCAAATACTTATTTTACCAAGGAATTTACCAATTAATTCATTAAAAATCCTTCGATGTGATTTTCTGGATTTATTTTTTTTCTCATTTTGTCTCACATATTTGAGGTATACCTATGATGAAAATTTCAGACCTCTCTCATCTTTTAAGTGGGAGAACTTGCACAGTTGGCGGCTGACTAAATACTTTTTTGCCCCACTGTATATAGCGCTTTTTTCTCATCTCTGGATGACCAAAGCACTTTACAGATCCTGCTATCCACCCATTCATGCACACATTCACACACTGATGGTGGAAGAGCTGCCATACACGCACAGGTGCTAGCTTGACCACCAGGAGCAACTGGGGGTTCAGTGTCTTGCTCAAGGACACTTCGACATGCAGACTGCAGACAGAGCAGGTGGCTGTGGCACAGGTGTAGTGTGACCGACAAAAAAATCAGTGAGTTAAAAATTCTTTCTTCAAACATGTAAATGTACTTTACTCATGTACTTGTGTGATTAAAAAAAGAGGTCTCTAAAATGGTGTTATGCAAAGAAACAAGTATATAACTGATGGAGATGCTACTGCCTTTCAAAGATAAATATTTAAGGGTAGGTAATGCAAATTAATTTATCCTTAAATGCTTCTGTATAACTAAATAAAATGGGGGTTTTTTGTAATTCTTCCAAACAAATACTTGTTTCAATGTTTCTTTTTTGAAACTAGTGAATGTTTTTAACCACATTAATCATAGTGAAGCAACTTTGTGTGAATATACTAGTTTCAGAATCAGCGTTTGTGTCAACACTGTGCAACATGTAATTTGTTATTACAAAAGATAAAAACCGTTCTTATGCAAAGAAGTAAGTACACTGTTATTACAAATTATTTTTTTCAGAATCTGCTAACCCTAATGCTGGTAATGCAGTATGGTGCAAAGTGTTTAATGCCTTCAAGAACCAGCCAAAGACCCAAGGTAATTCTTTTAAAAAGTCCTTAATAACTGGGACATGATGCTGCAGGTTAGCTTTAGTTCTTTAACGTTGTTTTAAACGGCTTTGACTCTTAGGTGTAATAATATAGATGTCTCGGTGTGCTGAATTTGGTAGACATAGCCTGCTAAACTTTTCTCCCAAAAGCAGGAAGAAATAAGCACTGATTGGCAGAGTGATCAAGTTAAAATGGTAGATGTGATTTCAGCAGATGTATTTTAGAAAACCAAGTTATCACACAATATTTTATCAACACTTGGTTACAACATACCAGTTGGTTATTCAGTATTTTTCACTAGAGAAATCAAAAAAAGTTATCACACCTAAAAGGAAACATTACCTTTTTAGCTACCATCAAGTAATGCAGACAAAAGTTATCAGCTTATTTTTTTAAAACAAACATGTTTTAGAATTTGACATGTTAAATACACTTGTAAATGATAAATCTATGTTTTGTGTGAGTACAAAAACGCAGTTTTGTCACTTTTTTAAAACAACTAAATACTTGAGAAAAGTATTCTTTTAAATTTTGTGTGCTTTATGCATTTTTAGTGAACTTACACTTGTAAAGTTTTGAAAAGAATAAATCTTCTTGGAGGGCTTTCACTTTCGCCCTCCAAGGAGAGCAGACGCCTCTTTTCTTCTCTCTTGCTCCCGACCCATTTCCTCCTCCCCAAACTAACTGGATCCCAGCTTGCTGTCGTCTGTCTGCGTCTTTACTGCTGATTATCGAAAGAAATTATGGAATTAATAAGCTGGGCTTTGAACGCAATTGACACTATCTTTTCAACGAGGAAAAGTGCCCCGGGGGAGGTTGTTTGCCCCGCAGGAACGGCTCCTGCGGGCTATTTACGGGAGACAAGTAATTGGAAACTCTTGTGCCTGACTGATCTTTTTATCGAAGATGTAGAAGATTTGTACGTCTTCGTAGTAATGGTGATTGGGATCGTTCTGATTGGATCTGGGATTGTCCTGGTGTACCGCAAATTGTTGAAGATGGATACAACCTATCAAAATGCTGGCCAGGCGAGGTGCATCCATCAAATTGAAAAAATGGAGAGGACCCTGATAGCGACAAATGGAGAACTGTCTCGGAAGGTGGATTACATCATGATTACGCTTAGGTCTATCCACGATGGACTCAACGCCCAGCAATGAAGGATTAAGTACTGAATCTGTAAGAGAATATAAAGTTCCCACTCTGTGATCAGTACTATTCGACTTAATCTCTCCCTCACAAAAATCCTCCTGATCATCTGCAGTCTTTGTTTTTCAAAACACTGAGCTCATGGCCTTTGGACAGGCAGCTGCATGGACAATTGCCAAGGACAATTGCCAGTAGCCAGACAAAACATCTCCTGCCAAAGAGTCCTTGTTGTTCTTAACTGATACAACACTTACTTCAACATTGCACTCATACTGATCCACAAACTGATGATAAAGATGACTCACTCACTGCTCTCTTTGTGTCCTGTGAACTTTTTTGGTCTGCTGATTGTGCATTGAGGGCTTTTTTTTTCTTTGTAATCATAATATTGATCATATATGACCACTATTCTGAAATCAATTATTTTTTTTGCTCCTTCCTATTGTATTATTTCCTATGCTACCTGTACCCTTCTGTTGGCAGGCGCGTTTCAGATGCAGCCGTGTCACCGGAAATGCAGGTTCATTTTCTGTGTCAAGTCAAATCCCTCTTATGTTATCAGTGATCTGTTATCAGTGATCTGTTATCAGTATCTGTTAATGTACTTGGCAATAAATCTTTTCTGAGTCTGAGTTCTGAGTTCTTTGTTAGTGGTGTGATTAATATAACTGGAATAATTTTGCAAGTATGAAAAAAGTAGCATTCTGCAGAGAATCTGATCACCATGCAGATTTGTGTGTGTGTGTGTGTGTGTGTGTGTGTGTGTGTGTGTGTGTGTGTGTGTGTAAAGTTTTTGAAAAAAATACATCTTTGATTAATCATCTCTGCTGGAGTCCGAGTCCAACCCTATGCAGGGCATACCGAACGCACTGAGGAGCTCATTTAGCAGTAGGCTACATCATCCTAGGTGCGCGACTGAGAGGTTTCGCAGGTCCTTCCTACCTATGGCTGTCAGACTTTATAGCAGGGCTGCACGCAGAGATAGCAAAAAAACGTGACAACTTAATGGTATTGAATGCAAAAGACGCAACAGACTTACACAAAATGGTCCCCCTCCAGTATACAACTAGGACAATATCAATTGCTACGGAGGGTGACAATATGTATTGGTACATATTCATACTATGTGGGGTAACCACCGGAGTGGTGGCTCAGTTGGTAGAGCATCCGCCCCACACCCGGGAGGCAGGGGTTCAAATCCCAGCCGGGTCATGCTGAAGACCATATAAAAAGCGGAACTTCCTGCCGTCCAGCTTGGTGCTCAGCAATAATGGAATGGAGGAGGGAAATCTGTGGTGACGCCTTGCATGGCAGCGGCCCTCTGATTCTACATATGGGGTGTGTGTGATTTACACTGTAGATAGGAAAAACAATTTCATTCTACTGTACATGATTGGTTGTATGGTGGAATGACAACAAAGGGTGATTTAAATTTTATTTAACTAAATAGACGGTTATGCTGTTTATTCCATCTAGCTACAATGCTCCGCACTGTGTATATATATTTATACATTTATGTGTACATATGTACTGTATATTCACTGCTCTTATTTTCTTATTATTGGTCTGAGTGTTGCTAACCCTGTGCTGTTGCAATCCTGGAATTTCCCCATTGTGGGACTAATAAAGGCTTATCTTTCATTCATTCATCTTCTTCCGCTTAATCCTTTTCGGGTCACGGGGGGCTGGAACCTATCCCAGCATCTTTGGGCGAGAGGCAGGGTACACCCTGGACAGATCGCCAGTCCATCGCAGGGCCAACACAGAGAGACAAGACAACCATTCACTCTCACAGTCATACCTAAGGACAATTTAGAATCCCCAGTTTGGTGCCAATTAACCTAACTTGCATGTTTTTGGCATGTGGGAGGAAACCAGAGAAATCCCAGAGTAAACCCACGCAGACACGGGGAGAACATGCAAACTGCACACAGATCACTGTTGGTCGGGGGCTGGGATCAAACTATCTTATCTTATCATATCTTATCTTATCTCATCTTAATGAAAGTGGAATAATTTTGCAAGTATGCTGGAAAATTGCATCAGAGTTTTGTTGAAAGTATCATTCTTCTGTGACTTGTGTCAGTAATTCATAATATGAAAAATATTTTTTGAATGATTAGAAAGTTGCCCGGCGCGGGATTATCTGGCAGAAACTCCCCGGGCAGCCGGAGTGGTTGCGCAAAAACAAGTTCTGCCGGGGAAGCTTCCAGATCCTCTTTAGGCACGGAGCGCAACCCCAATAAAACCCACGGTAGCCTGTCTACCCAATTTGCATCCGTCAATGAAGCCCTGAGAGCCACTTTCAATGATCTATGAAAACGTTCGCATAACCCATTAGCCTGTGGGTCGTACGCGGTTGTGCGGTGAATTGTAATACCCAGGCTGCGGGCCATCGCTGACCAGAGTTCGGAAACAAATTGAGGGCCTCTGTCGGACGTAATGTCCGACGGGACTCCAAAACGCGCCACCCATGCTGTTAAAAAAGCGCGCACCACCTCCTCGGACGTGGTTGCCGCCAGCAGAACCGCTTCCGGCCAGCGCGTGGTGCGGTCCACCATTGTCAGGAGGTGCGTGCACCCCTGTGATGGCGGGAGGGGGCCCACGAGGTCCATGTGAACATGGTCAAACCTCTTAGCCAGAATACGAAATGGCTCCAAGGGAGCCTTCGTGTGTCTGTGTACTTTGGCTCGTTGGCACACCACACAGGCTGCCGCCCACGCCTTCACTTGGTTGCGAAGGCTCGGCCACACAAATTTCTCTCCTACCATTTTAACCGACGCGCGCACTCCTGGGTGCGCCAAAGAGTGAACCGACTCAAACACGCAGCGGCGCCACACGGCCGGGACCACGGGACGCGGGCAACCCGTGGAGACATCGCAGATTAAGGGGGGCATGCCGTCTTGCAGCACCCTGCTCTCCAGCCTTAACCCTGTTGGTCCAGACTGGAGCGTGCGCACGTCCGCGTCACTAACCTGCTCCGCGGCCATGGCTGCGTAATCTATCCCCACGCAGACCGAGGCCACCACAGCGCGCGAGAGGCAATCTGCCACTACATTCAGTTTACCCGACACATGCTGAATATCGGTAGTAAACTCTGAGATCGCGGCCAGCTGTCTCTGCTGCCGGCCCGACCACGGTTCTGAAACCTTGGCCATCGCGAATGTTAGTGGCTTGTGGTCATGGCCAGGTGGAGAGCCAGCAACTCTCTGTCGAACGCGCTGTATTTACGTTCACTGTCGCACAAAGTCCTGCTGAAAAAGGCGAGCGGCTGCCAAGCCCCGGCTACGCGCTGCTCCATGACAGCCCCTATGGCCACATCTGAAGCGTCAGTGGTGAGCGCTATGCGGGCCGTTGGGTCTGGATGTGCCAGCAATGCAGCGCTTGCCAGGGCTGCTTTGACTTCCGAGAACGCCCACTCTCACTCCGGGGTCCATTCAACCCTATCCGCGGGTTTCTGTTTTTTGAGCGCGGTGTACAATGGTTGCATGAGCTGCGCTGCGCGGGGAAGGAAACGGTTATAAAAGTTCACCATTCCCAAAAATTCTTGTAGCGCCCTGACCGTTTGCGGCCGGGGAAAATCCGCCACTGCACGCACCTTGTCAGGCAGCGGGATCGCTCCTTCGGGAGAGACGCGGTGCCCCAAAAAATCAATCTCCGTCACTCCGAACTGACATTTCGCTGGGTTGATTATTAACCCGTGCTCTTCCAACCTCCGGAAAACTGTCGTGAAGTGGGTTTCGTGTTCGTCTTCGGATGCGCTGGCTACTAGGATATCATCCAGGTATACGAACATGAACGAGAGATCGCGCAGCACTGCATCCATCATGCGCTGGAACATCTGTGCCGCTCCTTTTAACCCAAATGGCATGCGCAGGAACTCGAATAAACCGAACGGAGTTATTACCGCTGTTTTGGGTATGTCCTCAGTGCGCACTGGGACTTGGTGGTAACCGCGGACCAGATCTATTTTGGAAAAAATACGCGCTCCGGCAAGGTGAACGGAAAAATCCTGTATGTGGGGAATTGGGTAGCGGTCGTGCGCTGTAGCGCTGTTCAACCTGCGGAAATCCCCGCACGGTCGCCATGAACCCTCAGCTTTAGGGACCATGTGTAGCGGGGATGCCCATGGGCTGTTTGAGCGCCTGATGATGCCCAACCTTTCCAGGTTGGCGAACTCCTCGTGCGCTATGGCCAGTTTAGCTGCGTCCAAGCACCAAGGTCGTGCAAAAACGGGCAGCCCGGTGGTGGTGATAAAATGCTCCACCCCATGTTTAGCGATGGCTGCCGAAAACGTCGGGACTGTGAGTGCTGGGAACTGAGTGAGCAGTGTGTGGAACTTACCGCCTGCTGCTGTGACGTTGGCTTGTGCTGTTGGCCGGGTCACTCGAGCTATACAGGGGAGAGAGTCAAAGGACAGTGCATTAACTAGGCACCTGTTAGCAACATCAACCAGTAAACCATGTGCACACAGAAAATCAGCCCCCAGTATATGGTAATTCAATGCTGCTATGACAAAAGTCCACTCATATGTACGGCTGTGTAGAGACAAGAGTAGAGTCTTCTCACCAAAGGTCTTAATCTCCGAGCTGTTTGCTGCCGCCATCTCGGGCCGCTAGATCCTGCCAGCCGGTCAGCGTAGGTCGGCCGGATGAAACTCTTCTGGGCGCCGGTGTCCACGAGGAAATGCCTCCCCGAGCGTGCGTCCGTCAGGTAGAGCAGCTTGTTCTCCTCCCTGAGGGTCGCGGCTGCTACCGACCCCCGGTCTTGGCGTTTCCCGAGCGCTTGAATTGGCACGGTGGTGAACATCTGCGTGCCTTCTCTCCGAAGCGGCGGTGGTAGAAACAAAGCGTGTCTCCCTTGCGCTCCTTGGCCCCCGCTGCTGCTGCCGTCGGTGGCTCCTCACCTCCTCTGGTCGTCTAGCTGAGCTCCGTCGCTGCCGCAATGGTCGTGAACACCCTGGTGGCGATGATGATCCGGTCTGCCTCCTGGGCTAGCGCATGAAAGTCCCGCTCGGCCAGCAACGGCGAATTGGCCAGGGCCGCTCTCGCCGCTGTCGGAAGTTTCCGGAGGAAGAGGTGGGTAAACAGAAAGTGGTCGCCGTCCGTGCCCCTTAACGTCAGCACCTTCTCCATGAGGTCTATTGCTGACCCAACTCGGTCCACGTCAGGAGCCTCTCTGCTCTCTCACCATCCGAGAAAGTGAAGCGCTGGATGAGCGCAGCCTTTAGCGCCTCATACTTGTTACCGGTTGGTGGCTGATCGAGCAGGCTCGCTACGTGCTGAGCTGTGCGGGTGTCGAGCACTGCGACCACATAGTGGAATTTGGTGTCATCTGCTGTTATCCCCCTGAGGGCAAACTGCGCCTCGATGAGGTGGAACCAAGTGCGCGGGTTGTGCTGCCCGAAATCCGGTAGCTTGACTGCGACCGCACATGCGTGGCTGGAGGTTCCCGTCGAGGTCGGCTCTGGGGATCTTGACTCGTGTTCCATGATACGTCTTGGGTCACCAGTGTGGAGCGTGTAAATGAAGAGGCAGATTTGTTTCAGACAATTTATTACACACTCTCACATCTCAAGCATAGACAGAATGACATTCCAGCAGAAGCTCCTCTCTTAAATATCATGGCATTCTTCTAGAATCTTCTCACACACAAAAGATGACCTTCGCGTCACATTGCATTCAACCCACTCATCCTTAACACCTCCCTGTTATCTCACTAGGGAACCCCTGCTCTTTGTTCCTGTCTGAGATGGTACACAATTAGGCTCTCCCCAGGTGCCACAGTATTAGTAAAATGGCGGCCGGGTTGGATGGGGAATTGGCAGAGGTAGCCCGTCTTTAGAGACAGCATATAAAAATAACTAACCTCTTGTTGGCAGATCAGCTTTTCTCTTTTTCCCCCTCCAGAGGGGCAGCTCAGACAAAGATGGCAAATGGGCTGTTTCCCAGGCAACAACAGCCTGTACCTGTGCACATCCTTGTTCCCACTAAAATGTAGAAGGTTGAATGAAAACCGAATACTGTCCAAGCCAATAATCAATGTTACCAGTGTGCTTGAAATTATATTGCATGTCAAGTACTACAGCACACATAATAATCTATAGTCAAAAATACATGAACAAGCAGCTCTTTTTTTCTTGCCAACCTATGCCCTGTTTAATTTCCGAACTTAATGAAAATACACATTCTTCTTAACCCTATCCAAGTCACTCGGTGCCTGCTCTTAACAAAACAGTTCTGCAACAAAATTGTTTCTCCCTTGTCTGCGTTCAATAAAGTTTCTGTGAAATGTAATGACCTTCCCGTGTCATCATCCGGGCATTTCCACGTATAGCACACCGCGCATGCTCACTGGTCCACTGTGGTTCGACCTCTGCAGTCGGTAAGTGTGAAATAGCGGTTTGACTGGGCAGTGTCTCTTCAGAAATCCGCATTCATCTTTCTTCTCAGCTTCACATCGCAGCAGGAAAGTGAGGAGAGCTCACAGGGCGAATGTGGATGCATTTGTGAATGTGTTTATTTTCTCTCTGGAGCACTTTCACACCCGTTTGACCTTACTTCTTCTTCTCAGGGAGACCCGGGCTTCAACCAGATTCCACCGAACCGGTTAAAAACTACCTAAAATAGAAAATGTACGCCTGCGCAAAGTTCATCTCCTCGCCGGCTGTGGTGAGTTTCAGTTGTTTTTGTGTGGTTCATATTGTAGAATATTGTTATAAACCCGGAGGCCTGTGGTTGAACTTCACAGTAGCCGACTTGCAAGGGTATCTGTGGACAAGGCCGGCGGGTTAGCCAGCTAATGCTAAAGAGCTGCACGATAAGAGGGTTTGATCAGATTGACTGGGAATAACTATAATGAGGCTGTGCATACAGGTTTATGATCAAAATAGCTCTGTGCCCGTTACTGTAGCTCAGGACATATGTGTTGTATGATAGCCACCAGCTAAGGTCATCCTCTTATTACCTACATGCAAAAGTTACGGTTAAAAATGGCTAAATAAACACTTGCTCACACAACCGAAAATACAATTGACATCGAGCTTTAAATTAGACCGTCCCTAGTTTGCTAATACATTGATCCTGAAGTATCTCTGTCCAAGGTCATAGAAGTTAGTTTAACGGGTCTGACAGGCAAACCAGTCAAAAGAGGATCAAACTATTATAGGGCTGAAAATGAGCTATTTTGCTTTAGTGTTGTTTGCAGTTTTATTAATTATTCTAACAGTACCCCAGCATAAACAGTGTTTCCACTTGTTGAATACCACAGGTCACACAGGTTGTGGACTGACTGACAAAGTGACATGCAAGGTGCCTTCCACCACCACAGCGTGCAGACTAGTGCTGTCCCAAATGGTGTTTTAAGATCTGAATATTCATTTGCAGTAAAATGTTAATATTTGCATATACTGTTTTTCCATTCATGCTTGTAGTTAGTGGACATGCTGCACCTATCTTGGTGTGTGCCCACTTTTAATAAAGGTTGTGACTATGGATATGCAAGATGTTGCCCTATACGAAATGTCTATGGCTACGGAAGAGTTGACAATCTGACAAAGTATTTTCAGATCAACTCCAAGCCACCTGCTGCTGTGGCTTAGGTAGATAGTATGGTGGGTCTGTAATCACAAGGTTGCAAGTTTGTGTTCTGCTATCAGCCCCTTGTTCAAACTATTTTACTTGAGACTAAGAGTGGTCCAGTGGATCCCATGAAGAAGATTACATCAAGGACCCAGTGTACCCAAAGGAGGCACATAGGTCCGCCCTCCAGTGGGTTCACCACCTGCAGGAGGGATCATGGAGATTATGGTGATATGTGAACTGGGCGAAAATCTGGGCTACTCTGCCTGGACTGATGCCCCTGTGACCCGGATCCCTAGATTTAGAAGATGGATGGATGAAATGGATGTTGAAATTTGGAATTAAAATATAAGAGGTTAGCCTTAGGATTTGGGCGTGGGTAAGGTTAAAAAGGTAGTAAATAGATATTAAAATTTTGAAACAAATAAATGCCTCAGATTCCCATACCTGTAGCCTGCTGCTTTTAAGGTATGCATTAATAGAGCGTACTGGCCAATCAGATTCGAGCCGTATCTGTAGAAAACATTCTATGGCTACGTCTTACGTATCCATAACCACTGCCTTTAATAAATGCTGTAAAACTAAGTTCTGTAACATTATTATGAAAATATCTATAGATGATGCTTAACTTCTCTGATGTTCTTTCTAATATTGCTAATTTTCTGAAACTTTTTTGTCCTTGCAAAATGAGATTGTTTCATTTCTTGAGCAAAAATGTTACCAAAAGGTTATGAAGTCATTAATTTTAACTATAAATCTCCGATGTGTAACAGTGAGAAGTGAGGTATCATGGTCGCTTCCAAAGTGAGACAGTAATCTCCTTTAAAAAAAAAAAAAAATGTATACAAGAACATTCTATTTGTCAGGTTCAACCCCATTGATCACAGACAATACTGTATTGCTGTATGATTAATGTGTTACTGTGTGTGTTGTGTAACTGAGCCTGTTCTTTTTGTGTTTGCGCTGCAGGTCCGTGCTGGTTCCCGGGCTCTTTATAGACCCCTGTCTGCCTCTGTTCTGTCCAGGCCTGATGTTCAATCAGAGGTAAGAAGAATTTTTTGTCAATTCATAATTAATTCAGGGTTTTTGGTTCCTGTCAATTTGTCTATGTTGTGTTGGAAATGTTTACCACAACTAAATGGGGCATAATATGGGTTTTTCTTGTAATGCTTACTTTATCCCAAATACCTGAGTACTTTTGACTGCTTTCTTTCGTTTCGTAATTTGAAAAATTGCCAATTGTAAAACTTAAATAGTGCGTCTTGGTATGGCAGTAGGTCTTCTGTGTAGTAACTATTTCAACATTATTAGCAAAGAAATGTAGATGTTACTATTAACAAAGGTTATGCTCTGTTGTGAAACAAAACAGTTTCTCTTCTAATATTAGGGTTCCCCCCATTTTAAGGCAAGTGTACTGAATGGAACACAGACATTTAGAAATAAAAATGTTGCTTCTTTATGCTTATCAGTGGATTGCATCTTGTATCATTTCGCTGTAAGGAGTATGTTTAAAAGTCATTGTCTTTCTGGTTACAGAGCAGTGTTGCTGTGATGCCACAGAACCCCCTCACCCAGGTCACACTGAGAGGCTTCCAGACCAGCACCATCAGCAGGGACATTGACACTGCTGCTAAGTTCATTGGTGCTGGAGCTGCCACGGTCGGAGTTGCTGGATCCGGTGCTGGAATTGGGACAGTGTTCGGTAGTCTCATCATTGGCTATGCTAGGTTTGTATTTTAGTCACTGCATCCAAATGACACTCAGAAACAATAGCTAGATTATTTCTGTGTTCTTTACATGCAATACATCAACAGCTTTTTTCTTGTCTGCAGGAACCCATCTCTGAAGCAGCAGCTGTTCTCTTATGCCATCCTGGGATTTGCTCTGTCTGAAGCCATGGGTCTGTTTTGTTTGATGGTGGCTTTCCTTATTCTGTTTGCTATGTAAAACACTGCCGTCAGACAACAGTTTCATTACAGATGTAACTACATATTTTATTGTTCCTACCAAAATTGTTCCGTGTTGGTGTCATGAAAATGTTCATTTTCAAGTCTTTTAGACACTGTCAAAATAAACAAAACATGTATTGTACAAATGTAAGAAATTACGTGATTAAAATACATGTATTTAATGAGGGCAGTAACTTTTCTGTCATCCAACAACAGAAAGCAGTTGACTTTGATGAATGTCGTCTTTTCTCTGAAACGGCTGCTTAGACTTAACATGAATCAGCCTTGTTTTAGAGCACAACATTCAAGCTTTTTGGGTCCATCTTAATGACTTTATGGTTCAGCTGCAGGTATTATAGTACTGTATTCAGGCAGCAAGTTCATGCTTGCTTTTGTAAATGCCACTTAATAAATCTAGATGATTTAATGGAGCTGGTTAGTGGGCTTTGATTGTTTGAGTCATAGAAATTTTACATTGCTTTAGAAGTTGTATATTTAATGTTGGCTGCTTTGTTTGACTGAAATGCATAAGCAGTGATTTCAGGTGTAGTGATTGATGTAATACTGTACATGTTTGCAGTTTGGCTGAAAGATTGGAGAAGCCAGGGTTGGGATTGAGTAAAGGCTCTGGTCATCAGATAAAACTTGACAGTTTATGCAGTGAGGAAATTTTACATTCTTGTGTGGGTCTTTAGTAAAATTGAAATGATGCACATACAGTATATATAAAAACTGTAGAACTACCAGGTAAAGTGACTCTTATACAGGTACATCTCAAAAAAATTAGAATATCATGAAAAAGTTCAATATTTTTGCCACTCATTTCAGAAAGTGAAATCCCATATACTGTATAGATTGATTACACAGAGAGTGATATACACACGTGGACAAAATTGTTGGTACCCCTCTGTTAATGAAAGAAAAACCCACAGTGGTCACAGAAATAACTTGAATCTGACAAAAGTGGTATTAAAAAAGTATGAAAATTAACCAATGAAAATCAAACAATGCTTTTGAATTGTGGTTCAACAGAATTTAAAAAAAAAAACAAATTCATGAAACGGGCCTGGACAAAAATGATGGTATCCTTAACTTAATATTTTGTTGCACAACCTTTTGAGGCAATCACTGCAATCAAACGATTTCTGTAACTGTCAATGAGACTTCTGCACCTCTCAGCAGGTATTTTGGCCCACTCCTCATGAGCAAACTGCTCCAGTTGTCTCAGGTTTGAAGGGTGCCTTCTCCAGACGGCATGTTTCAGCTCCTTCCACAGATGTTCAATAGGATTTAGATCAGGGCTCATAGAAGGCCACTTCAGAATAGTCCATTGTTTCGCTCTTAGCTATTCTTGGGTGTTTTTAGCTGTAACTGAGACCAAGCTGTCTGACACTGGGCAGCACATTTCTCTCTAGAATACCTTGATAGTCTTGAGATTTCATTGTACCCTGCACAGATTCAAGACACCCTGTGCCAGATGCAGCAAAGCAGCCCCACAACATAACAGAACCTCCTCCATGTTTCACAGTAGGGACAGTGTTCTTTTCTTGGTATGCTTCATTTTTGCGTCTGTGAACATAGAGCTGATGTGCCTTGCCAAAAAGTTTCAGTTTTGTCTCGTCTGTCCATAAGACATTCTCCCAGAAGCTTTGTGGCTTGTCAACATGCAGTTTGGCAAATTCCAGTCTGGCTTTTTTATGATTTGTTTTCAACAGTGGTGTCCTCCTTGGTCGTCTCCCATGAAGTCCACTTTGGCTCAAACAATGACGGATGGTGCGATCTGACACTAATGTACCTTGACCTTGGAGTTCACCATGAATGTGTTTAGAGTTTGTTCTGGGCTCTTGTTACCATTCATATTATCCATCTCTTCCATTTTTCATCAAGTTTCCTGCAGCCACGTCCAGGGAGGTTGGCTACAGTCCCATGGGTCTTAAATTTCTGAATAATAGATGCAACTGTAGTCACAGGAACATCAAGCTGCTTGGAGATGGTCTTATAGCCTTTACCTTTAACATGCTTGTCTATAATTTTCTTTCTAATCTCCTGAGACAACTCTCTCCTTTGCTTCCTCTGGTCTATGTTTAGTGTGTTACACACCATGTCACCAAACAGCACAGTGACTACTTGTCACCCTTAAAATAGGCTAACTGACTGATTACAAGTTTGGAGACACCTGTGATGTTAATTAGAGGACACATCTTGGTTGAACACGTCCCTATGGTCACATTATTTTCAATCTTTTCTAGGGGTACCATCACTTTTGTCCAGGCCTGTTTCATGAGTTTGTTTTTTAAAGTACAGTAATTCTGTTGAACCACAATTCAAAAGCATTGTCTGATTTTCATTGATTAATTTTCATAGAATTTGTTTGTATTACCACTTTTGTCAGATTCAAGTTATTTCTGTGACCAGTGTGGGTTTTTCTTTTATTAACAGAGGGGTACCAACAATTTTGTCCACGTGTGTATTTAAAGTGTATTTTAATTTTGATGATTATGGCTTACAGCCCATGAAAACACTAAATTCAGTTTCTCAAAAAATTAGAATATTACATAAAACTGGTCCGCCCTCCAGTGGGCTCACCACCTTCAGGAGGGATCATGAGGGTCCGGTGCTATGTGGCTCAGGTGGCGGTCAAAGGCGGAGACCTTGGCAGTCTGATCCCAAGCTTCTTTAATTACCTTTTGGGACGTGGGATGTCACCTCTTTGGTGGGGAAGGAGCCTGAGCTGGTGCATGAGGTTGAGAGATACCAGCTAGATATAGTTGGCCTCACCTCAACACACAGCTCCGGTTCCGGAACCAGTCTCCTGGAGAGGGGCTGGAGCTTGGCCTATTCTGGAGTTACCCCGGGCGAGAGGCAACGAGTTTTGTGGGGGTGCTTCGGGAGTATGGGGTATCGGGCTTGTTGTTACGAGCTATTCGGTCTCTGTACGACCGTTGTGAGAGTTTGGTTTGTATTACCAACACTCGATCGGACTCATTCCCAGTGAGAGTTGGACTCCACCAGGGCTGCCCTTTGTCACCGATCCTGTTCATAATTTTTATGGACAGGATTTCTAGGCGCAGCCAGGGAACAGAGGGTGTCATGCTTGGTGACCACAGGATCTCATCTCTGTTGTTTGCAGATGATGATGTCCTGCTGGCTTCCTCAGCCGGAAAAAGGTGGATTGTCCTCTCCGGGTTGGGGACAGGCTCCTGCCCCAAGTGGAGGAGTTTTAAGTATCTTGGGGTCTTATTCACGAGTGGGGGACAGATGGATCGGAGCAGCATCTGCAGTGATGCGGTCATTGTACCGGTCTGTTGTGGTGAAGAGGGAGCTGAGCTCTAAGGCAAAGCTGTCGATTTACCAGTCAATCTACGTTCCTACCCTCACCTATGGTCACAAGCTTTGGGTATTGACCGAAAGAACGAGATCGTGGATACAAGCGGCTGAAATGAGCTTTCTTCGTAGGATTGCTGGACTCACCCTCAGAGATAGGGTGAGGAGCTCAGTCATCCGGGAGAGGCTCAGAGTAGAACCGCTGCTCCTCCACATTGAACGGAGCCAGTTTAGGTGGTATGGGCAGCTGATCAGCATGCCTCTTGGACGCCTCCCACTTGAGGTGTTTTGGGCACGTCCCACTGGGAGGAGACCCCGGGGCAGACCCAGGACTCGCTGGAGAGACTGTCTCCCAGCTGGTCTGGGAACACCTTGGTATCCTCTCTGAAGAGCTGGAGCAGGTGGCTGGGGAGAGGGAAGTCTGGGCTTCTCTGCTTGAACTGCTGCCTCAGCGGCCCAGACCTCCGGAAAAGCAGTAGAAGATGGATGGATGGATGGACATAAAATTAATTTAAAAAAAAGTTTTTTAATAGAAATGTTGGCTGACTGAAAAGTATGTCCGTGTACACACTCTATACTTGGTTGGAGCTCCTTTTGGATTAATTACTGTATCAATGTGGTGTGGTGTGGCATGGAAGTGATCAGCCTGTGGAACTGCTGAGGTGTTGTGAAGGTCCAGGTTGCTTTGATAGTGACCTTCAGCTCGTCTGCATTGTTGGGTCTGGTGTCTCTCATCTTCCTCTTGACAATACTCCATAGATTCTCTGTGGGGTTTAGGTCAGGAGCGTTTGCTGGCCAATCGAACACAGTGATGCCATGGTCATTAAACCAGGTTTTGATACTTTTGGCAGTGTGGGCAGGTGCCAAATCCTGCTGGAAAATGAAATCAGGTTCTCCATAAAGCTTGCCAGGAGAAGGAAGCATGAAGTACTTTAAAATTTCCTGGTAGACGACTGCACAGACTTTGGTCTTGATAAAACACAGTGGACAAACACCAGCAGATGACCTCTGTTCAAATAAAAGTAAAATTTTGCATTTCATTTGTAAATCAAAGTCCCAGAGTCTGGAGAAAGAGTGGAGAGGCACAGAGTCTACCTTGCTTGAGGTTTAGTGTGAAGTTTCCATAGTCAGTGATGATGTTAGGAACCATGTCATCTGCTAGTGTTGGTCCACTGTGTTTTATCAAGACCAGACCAAAGTCAGTGCAGTCATCTACCAGGAAATTTTAGAGCACTTCATGCTTCTCTCTGCTGACAAGTTTTATGGAGAACCTGATTTCATTTTTCTAGCAGGATTTGACACCGCCCCACACTGCCAAAAGTATCAAAACCTGGTTTAACCACTTGCGCTCCGTTGTTCCGCGGGCGGGCAAGTCTCTGCGTCCTAGGGCGCACGAGAGCGCCCTCGTGCGCGCTCGGACGCATGACGCATGATATACTGATGATGGTGCAGATGGAGATGGTGCTGGCCTCCAAGCGCCACTGAAAAAAAAAGCTGCAGTCACAGCCGCGAACAGATTAGTTCATCTGATTGACCTCTCATTCGACTAATAAGAGCCTTGAATTGGGTTTCTGAAACCATGAAGAGCCAATGAATGAAAACCTAGGAAGGAGGACCCGCCTACTGTGAATGCAGGAGCCAATTGAAGCACAGAAATTCGGGCTGGTGAAGAGATATTTCCTGTTGCAGCAGATGAAAACAAAGGACGCTGGACGAACCTGCTACAGACCCAGGCTCACCCAGCAGCATGGAGAACACCCACAAGTGGGACTTGCACTCATTCCAGCAGAATAGACGTTTAGGATTCTCTTCTGTCATCATAGACCGATGGAGGCCGACGACAAAGGTCGTAAATCATTCGCCAAAACCGCAATATTGGAATTGTTTTGATCGGGATCCACGAGCGGACCAGCGTCGCGTTCGTCTGACAATGGGGAAGAGAAGTTCGCCAGGACTCTGCTGCTGTGAAGAAGTAAGGTGTTTTAAGCTAAGTTATTATTTCTCCCTGAAAACTGCAATCCAAAAATGACTTTTGACCGATCGGTAAATTACAACTGTACGGCACACGAAGTACGAAGTGCGTGCGCCGCGATAAACGGTTCATTTGCCGTGTTCGGACCGGGAACAACACCCCCCCCCCCCTGCTGCAGAAGAGGAGCGGGGGGGGGGGGGGTTCACGGTCCGAACGCCCCCGGTCCACGGGGGGAAGCATATGAGTCTATTCCATCATGTAACGATGGCCGTCTTCTGTAGCGAGGGGCAGGGGGGACAAACCTCCCCACACACACACAGTAGCGGGGGGGGGGGGCCGCTGTGAAAACATGCAAGGAGTGTAATCCGTCATGTAGCGAGGGCCGAACTCCGTCTTTTGTAGCGGGGGGGGGGACAACCCCCCCCCCCCACACACACAGACACAGCCCTGAATGTGACCTTTCATTAGAGCCCAAAATGAAGATTCTGCATTGAATTATTCAAAAGTTAGATGTTTTTCCAAACTGTGCCATTTGGCACAGTTCCAAAACGCCTGGGAACAGCCTGAGAACAACGCTGTGTAAAATATTCAATTTTTGTGGTATTGTTACCAAATTTGGATCTCAGCTTGATAACACTTGGTTCTACATTTCTGTTGCATTTTCCAGCCGGATCGGACAGCTGTGCAAATGCAAGCATTTGTATCCAAAAAAACACCGTGTCCAAATTTATTTTCTTCAAGTTCAGTATGTTTAGATGACTGTAACTCAGTGGCCGGAGCACGTAGAGAGATTGTTTTTTTTGCCAAAAAATTCAAAGTGTTTTCTTTTAAATGAGACCAACCCCATGAAGATGCTGCAAAGGGTTGAATAACAGCTTTCGATTTACTTTGGGCACTTTTTTTTTTTTTGGCATTTTTAGGAAAATTGCCCGGAGTGCAAGGGGTTAATGACCATGGCATCACTGTGTTTGACTGGCCAGGAAACTCTCCTGACCTAAACCCCACAGAGAATCTATGGAGTATTGTCAAGAGGAAGATGAGAGACACCAGACCCAACAATGCAGAAAAGCTGAAGGTCACTATCAAAGCAACCCGGGCCTCCATAACACCTCAGCAGTGCCACAGGCTGATCACCTCCATGCCACGCCACATTGATACAGTAATTAATCCGAAAGGAGCCCTGACCAAGTATTGAGTGTGTACATGGACATACTTTTCAGTCGGCCAACATTTCTATTAAAAACTTTTTTTTAAACTAATTTTATGTAATCTTAATTTTTTGAGAAACTGAATTTGGGGTTTTCATGGGCTGTAAGCCATAATCATCTAAATTAAAATAAATAAACACTTGAAATATATCACTGTGTAATGAATCTATATAATACAGTATATGGGTTTCACTTTATGAAATGAGTGACAAAAATATTAAACTTTTTCATGATATTCTAATTTTTTGAGATGTACCTGTACAGCATGTTTGCTGGAAAACCTTTGTTCCCCTTTGACACAGGTCCAAAATTTGGGGGACATGAAGTTTTAGATATGTTTCCATCGATGTGTAAACCAGTGGGGCTAAACTGAGTTTAGTTTGTCAGAGAACATGCTTTATTGAGTATGAGCATATTAGTCATAGAAATTGAGTTTTTTAATTTTTTTCATTCTCTGCAATATTTAAGATATTTTGTAATCTGTTGAGCTTTGTCATACAAGTATAGGCTTAAGAAAGAGGAGACATGGCAAATTTAGAATCATTAACATTGATGTCTGGACTTTGAGAGGAAACCAGAGTACTCTAAACCATTTACTGTACATTCAAACTTTAAGACCCCTGCTAGCCAGGAGGCTCAAACTGGGACCTTTTAATAACCATAGGACAGCAGTGCCAACCATTGTCTCACTGTTGCCCCAAATTTGTTGTCAAGTTTTGGACCCCACTGAAGGAAATGTAACAGACATAACACACATAACTAATGTCACAGTACACACTTGTCAGAAATGGTTAAAGATGTGCATTAACACTTACCGGAGCTGCAGGTTTTCTCCAAACTACATGCAAACACCCCTCCGTGGATCGCCACCTTATCGTGTTGGAGGGGTTTGCATGTCCTAATGGTCACAGGAGCTATGTTGTTGGGGGCTCTTTGCTTCTGGTAGGGCCTCCCAAGGCCTGGGTCCTGGGCGAAGGGCGAGATTAAGAGCAGTCCAGTTGATCTCCATGAAGAAGTTATAAGGATCCAGGGTACCTCACCCATTTTGGAGTTACTGGGGCTCAAGGGCAAGCAACTGGGTTTCTGTCCAAAGGACCCAGCCAGGCTCAGCCCGAGCAAGCTACATGAATCCAACCTACAGTGGTCTCACCACCTGCAGGAGGGATCATGGTGCTATGTGAACTGGACAACAATCTGCTGCTGTGATCTGGCCCCCCGGATAAGCAGTAGAGGATGGATGGATATATCAAAACAACCTAGGGGAGAAAAATGATGCACTTCGTCCTTTGGACGAGATGATTTGGTCCCTGGATGACAATCACTAAGTAATCCTGGACACCAGAAGAACATGGAGGACACATTAGCATTTAATCTGCAGGTGTATTTCAATAAATCAGAGTTGGCAACTTTTCAGAAAAGCTTGGAGTGAGATGTAGAGGGAATTGTGCACTGGAGAGACAGGGGTAGAGTGAGCATGCATAGGCACAATACCCATAAACCGTTTTTCCCCCCCACACATTTTTTTTTTTTGGACTTATTTTGTACCCGTAGGTAGATTTGTTCTGCAGTCCGGTGACAAGCCACCAGCTGCCAGTTGCTGCATGCGCAAGCGCCCCATATCCCTAACCTACATGTTTTTAGCATGTGGGAGGAAACCGGAGAAATCCCAGAGTAAACCCACGCAACATGGGGAGAACATGCAAACTCCACACAGATCACTGTTGGCCGGGGGCAGGGATCGAACCCACGATCCCCCGGCCGAGGATAAACTGTGCTGCCGCAGTGCTAACCACTGCGCCACCGTGCAGCCCCCATACACATCTTGACACCAGAATAAGTTTTAGAACATGTTCAGTCTGCTTTATGTTGCCTTTAGAGCTCTTACTGTGTAATAAAAATCTGAAGAAAATCAAGATTACATTGGCAGTAATTTCCTAATTTTGGAATGAGAGATAAGGTTGTTGTTGCTGGGGGGTGGGGGGGTGGATTAAAAGAGTGAGACTCACTCCCAAGAGTGAGAGTTGGCAACACTGAATTAGAAGATCACCGAAAACATGATTTATTTCAGTAATTCGGTTCAAAAAGTGAAACTCGTATCGATTCATTGCACACAGTTATATGTTTGAAGTGTTTTTGTTTCTTTCAGTTTTGATGATTATGGTTTACAGCAAGCGAAAACCCCAAATTCGGTTTCTAAGAACATTATGAGATGAATAAAAACATGGATTTTTAATAGAAATGTTGGCCTACGGAAATGCCAAAAATCACATGGCTAGAAGATAAGTATTAACTGAATAAAAACCCCCCGAGATATTTCACTTGGAAGAAATCTGCTTTGTTGTGGATTTTCAGGTTGTGACGTTAACGGAAGCGCTCCAGCTACTCTCGCGATAGTTTGATACAGCCGTGGGATTTTGTAAACCAAGGGTTGTGGCTGAGGGGTAAGTGACCACTTAAACAGGTAGCGAATGTGTACAAAGTTGCAGTCGAACACACAAATTTAGGGGGCCGAAAGGTGCTTTTTTCCCGGTGTAATTGAACGGCTAAGAAATAAACGTTGACAACGCTCTGTGTACAGGGATATAATGGTCCTAATATGGCGACGGTTGTGTGTTAACGTAGGGCTCAGTCTAATCCCTGGAAGCTACAGGAACAGACGAGCCAAACCGTTACTTTTAAAGGATAATAAGTGGTGGGTTATTTTTAACAGATAATCGAGTATATTTGTAGTGCAGTCGTGTGACGCTTGGGATGTCCGCCTCAGATTCTTGTGTAGTGACCCGATCGAGGTCTTTTCATCCTGACACCGAGGTGTAAACAACCTCTGCAGCCGCCCAGCATCCACAGGCTTTGTCCAAGTGTTCATTTTTCCCTTTCTCAGGATTTATAGACTTACTCCAACCAGATGCCAATCACCCATTGATATGCCGTATGTACATCTTCTGAAATGCTACTTGCACCTGAGCCAGCCGTTATAAACAGCTGGTCATTGTTTTGTTTTGATTTCAGGGCGAGGTAACAGGAATTCCTTAATATGAGTGATGATAAACCTTTCCTGTGCACTGCTCCTGGGTGTGGACAGGTAAGTTATCAATAGTCACAACTGTTTTACAACACTGTCCACATAGTCCACATGTCTGTTATATAAGCTTTTATGTGTTCGGTGTACACAAACAGACCCCAGAACTGGTTGCATTGCTGTTATGTAAAATAATCCATAATCCTGACACTATTTTTATTTCACAATTTATTGTAGTTAAAGTTTTGACAAAATTTTAAACTTTGCAATCATATACCACCTTTTTGTATGGTATCTTGGTCCTAGGTCCCAATTTTGTTTAGTTAATGTGTGCCCCGTTGTTTAACACCATCTATTCTGAGACCTTCATTGAGAAATTCCCTTGTCTTTTGGTCTGACCTTCATGCTAGATAACTACAGTATATTTCATGTTTAGTTTGTTCTTCTTGCTTATGGAAATGTAAATTTTTTTACGCATGTTTCTTTCAAACTGAACTACTAGGGCTGTCGCGGTAGAGGAATTTCCCCTGTGGTGACAGTGAATAGCTCAACACCGTGATATTATTTCAAATGTTTTAGGATCCTGTGGTCCCGTAATTTAAACAGGGTTCATAACTTATATGGCAAACAATGGAAGCTGTGAGAAACTCACTGCAGCTCCGCTCTCAACTTTATGTGCGTGTGTGACAATTGTGCGGAGCTCCCATCTTTCTAGGCATAAACTGCTGATTCTGTTACCAAAAACCCCCCAATCCTTTTCATAAAGCAGTGGCAGGAACTCCAGTATTTAACTACGGTGTGTGTGGACTGCAGACTGCAGTGATATTCAGCTTTTTTAAACACTGGACATCCTCGGTACAGGACCCTGCATGGCTCTTGTCTCCGTGATTTTTGGATTTTTTGCCACTGTCCAAAAAATCACATTCAAACAAACAAGCAATGCACTATGCAGTAGTCGTTTGGCTTTTGGAGCTCAGTTGTCAGGCTTATACACATTCCACTCAGAAGGAAATTACATGCTTTGCGCCCTTTCAGTGCTCACTGTCACAGTTATATTTAACAGGGAGTCCAAACGCATCCACCACCAACTGCCTGCTGGAGTCCTTCTGGAGAGTGACCCACACGGTGCTGCAGCCGCCAGCACCTAGTGCTATGGAAGTTTCCACAGTACTGGGTGCTGCTGCCGTCAGTACCGGGTGCAAACATGCTGTTGCCAATAAAAATACACTTTACATGCATTTTAACGAGATGTAAAATACACTTTACATCTCGTTCATAAGTGAACAATGAGATTTAGCCATACACATAAAAAAAGTGAACGCTGCGGTTGTTGCAGTTGCTCGTTTTCATCTGCGGTAGGCTTGTCCATAGCATGGTATTGCATAATTGCAGTTATCGCAACAGCCTTATGAACTACTATAATCCACTGTTCACTAGCCTGACCTCATGCTCCCTAGCATTACTACGAGTGGCCCTGAATGTGACTGCAAGACTCTATACAAATGCCTCAAAAATTAGCATGCTCCATTATTATTAATCTCCCTACACTGGATTCAGATGAGCTGTACAATGTTTCTGAGTTGCTGTAGTAGTCTGTTACAATTGGATTACATACTAAGGTTCTCTGATAACTCTTCCACCAGCATGGCAAGAGTGCTGGTATCGGAGCTAGTGCCAAGCTGGTGTTCAGCTCGGCTCCTGAAGATACAGGGTTTTTTTTTTTCCACCAGCAGAACCAAGCTGATAACAGCTTAATGACATCAGCTTTACAGACATGGACATGCTGTGGGAAAAGCAGTTGTCCTGCCTCCTGACCCATGATATCGCTGGTGCCAGGAACCCAGACTTGCCTTGTATTGGAGCCAAAAAATGAATCGGCACCAGTTTCTCGGCCAGAGCACTAGTGTTTTTGCTATGGAAATACAGAGAATAGTGTTCATTGTAGCTCCGGCACCAGCATGAGCTCCTGTGGTATGGCTATGGCTGGGCCCTGTTAAGCAGTCCCCACTCTAGACTCAGAACTACAGAGACCATCAAATCCAACTTTATTTGTATTGCACTTCTCAAACATTGGATGCTGTGCAAAGTGCTTTACATGGATAAAAACAAGAACCAAAACAAAATATATATATATTTACATAATACACCCTACCCGGCCCACACGCACGCACACACACACACACACACACACACACACACACACACAGAAAGGCATATGCACCAGCACCCACTTGTCACAAACACACATAAAATAGAGGGCATGGATTGGTATCAAGACAGTGTGTGAAGGAACACCATCCTATGCAGCGCACATTCCAAAAAGCTGTGACAGGGGCATGTTTCCCACTGTGTTACATCACTGTGTTACATCACCTTTCCTTTTAATACAACAATGTTTAGGAACCGAGGACACTAACTGTTGAAGCTTTGTGGGTGGAATTCTTTTTCATTCTTGCTTGATGTACGACTTAAGTTGTTCAACAGTGTGGGATCTCAATTGTCGTATTTTGTGCTTCATAGTGTGTTACACATTTTCAGTAGCTGACAGGTCTGAACTGTCTTCTTCTTTCTGAAATTAGCATGGACATCCCTGAAAAAGATGTTGCTTGGATGGCAGCATATATTGCTCCAAAACCTGTTTGTACCATTCAGTATTAATGGTGCCTTCACAAATGTGTAAGTTATCCCTGCCATGGGCACTAACACATCCCTATACCATCACAGATGCTGGCTTTGCACTGAGAACAGTCTGGACGGTCCTCATCCTCTTTAGACCTGAGGACACAATGTCCATGATTTCCAAAAACAGTATGAAATGTAGACTCATCAGACCACAGCACACTTTTAAACTTTGCGTCAGTCCATCTCAGATGAACTCAGTCACAGAGCAACCTTGGTATTTTTGGGTGTTGTTGATATATGGCTTTCACTTTGCATGGTAGAGTTTTAACTTACACTTGTAGATGTAGCGACAAACTTTAACTGACAGTGGTTTTCCAAAGTGTTCTTGAGCCCACATGGTAATATCCTTACAGAATGATGCCTTTTTATAAAGCAGTGCTGCCTGAGGGATCGAAGGTTACGGGCATCCAGTGTTTTTCAGCCTTGCCACTTAAATGCAGAAATTTCTCCAGATTCTCTGAATTTTTTTGATGATATGAAATCCTTAAATTCCTTGCAATTGTACATTGAGAAAAGTTGGTCTTAACCTGTTGGACTATTTACCCACACAGTAGTTCACAAAGTGGTGAACCTCATCCCATCCTTGCGTGTGAATGACTGAGCCTTTGGGAGATGCTCCTTTTCTATCCAATCATGACACTCACCTGTTTCCAGTGAACCTGTTCACCTGTGGAATGTTCCAAAAAGATGTTTTTTGTTTATTTGTTTTGGGGTTTTTTTTGCATTCCTCAACTTTCCCAGTGTTTTCTTGCCCCCTGTCCCAGCTTTTTTATGCCCTGCTGGACGAAGCCCAAAGGGGTAGAAGAGCCTTTTAAGTGAAGGTCGAAGGGGCATTATGTTATGGGTCCGTCCGTCTGTCCCGCTATTGTGAAATCAGCTCCTCCTACAGTTTTGTTCTGATTATTTTGAAACTTGGTACCATGGTTTAATAAATACTTAGAATGCACATATTGCAATTTGGTTCTGATCGGATGATTTTTGCAGGAGTTGTAGCCCCTGACCTATGACCTATTATTTCACCTCAGTTAATAGACAGTACCTGTCTAGTGAAATCAACTCCTCTTACAGTTTGGTTCTGATTGTTTTGAAACTTTATACCATGGTTTGATAGTCTCTGATGATGTGCATAATGCAATTTCACTCTCATTGGATGACCTTGAGGTCAAAGGGCAGAGGTCATATTTTCCCTAACTCTTCTAAACACAATAACAACTGAAAAAAAATTATGTAGGCTTTTCAAATCAATACAGTAGTTGTATCTAAGACTCATCTTGGATGATTTGGACTCTGACCTAACTATGGGTTTGGGGTCAAGGGGTCAAAGTTCAAAATTAACATTGCAGTTGCACTATGGTAAATGCTACATTTACTATTACTGTAAAACGAGTAAAGCTAAGGCCACCAAACCTGGTACACAGGTTCACCCTGTGACCCTGAAGTGTGACTATGGTTTTGGGATCGCAAGGTCAAAGGTCAACATCAAAATGGCTTATAAACTATATCTCAACAACAAAGAAAGCTAGGGTCACCAAACCTGGTACACAGGTTCACTCTGAGACCATGACCTCAGAGTACAGGTTTGGGGTCAAAAGGTCAAAGGTCACAGTTGACACTCCCTGTGCTTCCTTACTATAAAATGTGTAAAGCTCTCTCTAGGGCCACCATACTTGCTACACAGATTCACCTCGGGATCCTGTCCTACTACTTTGTTGTATATTTGTCGATGATGGGTTTATCATAATTTGGTTCTGCCACTGTAATTATATTAAAGTTGAAAACTGCTCTCCGTCAGTAAGTGTTGGGATCTTCAGAGAAAACGGAGGCGGGGGATATTACACTTGCCTCAGAGTGCTCTTGTTGGAACATGTTTCAGGCATCAAATTCAAAATGAGTGAATATTTTCAACAAAACAATAGTTTATCAGTTTGAACATTAAACATCTTGTTTTTGTAGTGTATTCAGTTGAATATAGGTTGAAAAGGATTTTTAAATCATTGTATTTTGTTTTTATTTATGTTTTATACGATGTCCCAAGTTCACTGGAATTGGGGTTGTATGCAAAACCCTAATTCATGGTGGCATAAATGCAAGGTCAAGGTCAAATGCACACGATGCAGATTGCCATCTTCCCTGCCGCAGAGGGTGAGCACTGACCGAGCGCGTACAGCCCAATTTTTGTGACCATGTGACACAAGCAGTCTGGACTGAACTTCCACCATTGTTTACACTGAAATGAGCACCTTTTATTTTTTTTTTCTGCTTTATTTAATTGTGGGTGCTCATTTCAGTTGGCTGGAGCATCACTGTCAAACTATGTGGACATATGGACCTTAGATTACATTCAGTGCATGTGCATAAAACACGGCTATGTAGCGGACTGCTTGAGTGCCTGAAAACCACTTTGATCAGTGCTGTGTACACGAGTGCAGTCCACAGACTGCATACATTTTACCCTGGCAGCTAACCTGGATCCAGCTTAAAAGCTAACGGACCAGATCTGTATAAATCCATTAAAACTTAAGTCTCTCTTAAAACTCTTTCAAAAAAACATTTCAGCTTAAATGTTATTTATGTATGTTCATAAATCTAACGCAAGAATACATTGAGAATTGAAACCAGATTTTGAAAAGCCGTATTACCCAGAACTGAATATACATCATGGCATTAAGTACAAGTAGTTCAATTTCATGGCATGGACATGTAAAATGGGCATAGAAATGGCTGTATTCCTGTTTGCTGGTTTTACAGTACTGCTTATTGAACAATTGGCAATTTTTCTTTCAAGGTGTCAGTTAACTTATTTATAATGTTATGCAAACATTCAAGAAGAATTATGTGAACATTTTAGTCAATAAAAATATTTCTGCTCTTGGTGATGTAAAAAGTAAAAAGAAAAAAAAAATTCAAAATGAAACGATATGTGATATGATGTCCATTTTTGGCCAAATGGTGGAACTGGGAGGTAAATATACAGCAAAATCAACATTATTTCTTTTCACTTTATTGTAACTATGCTATTTATACTGTCATTGAATAAATATGCATGTTCACAACTGATAATTAATAGACATTTTCATGAATTAACATCTTTATCTTGATGTTTTCAGGTGAAGATGCATCAGGATGATCAGAGTGCACAAATCAGTTAGCTTCTTCAAATGATCTGTTCTTGTTATGCAAAGCCATGATTTTTATTTAACCATTCTATTGACTTCCCTCTCTATTCACCAATAATAGTGATATAACATACCTATTAGCAGTCCCTCCAGGATTTTGTGATGTTGCAATCGCGTCAGTTCACGCAAAATCAGCCAGTCAGCGCAACTATTGTGCGACCTTGCAACTTTGTCCAATCACCGCAATTTTGGCCAATCCTCGTCAACTTCTGCCAATTTCACCAATCAAATTTGTGTGACTGGCGCTCAAACGCTCAGCCTAACCAACCAAATGCATTGCTGTACCGCGTTCACGTCCATGTTTACAGTGAGTATTAAAAGAACACTTCAGCAAAAACAGAGTGTGTGATTTAAAAAAAAACACTCACCCGTGAGATTTCCAACACCGTCCCTTCCTCCATCTCCTCCAGCCTGCCAGTGGACGTCTCGCCACGTCTCTGTCCTGACCGTGTGTACGAAGCGCTGGGTTTGTGTTGAAAAATGTCCGTCTGCCCCAAAAGCACCCCGTCGCGGGAGCGCGCGGGAGGACAAATGCAATAAAACCACTAATAAAACGAGCATATCTAACACTACAAGCTACTGTTTGAACATTTTATACATCTTTAGATGTAAAATCATTACTACATCTTCTCAATGAGCTTTAAAGCTGTGAATCTCCGGTCTGGACAGACAGTCCCGCTGTAAATGAAAGATGCGTGTCTGAAGAGACAAGTGTGTGTGTCAAGACCAGCATGCAGCAGATAGGCAGGTAGGAGTTAGGCACGGAAAGAGAGAATATTGTCTGTAATTTTTTTTTTTTTTTCAGAAAAACACAGACTCCTATAGACAATACAGGCTAATAGAATAAATTATTTATTTTTTCCTCTCCACTTGGTACCGAGTGGTTGAGGACTGTAGGGAGTTTTCAAATGAAGGTGCTGCTAATAATTTCCAAACCTATACTCTCTAACATGCATTCAATGCAATTTAGCTGTTGTAATGGATATTGTGTTAAAGTCTGTATTTGCTGTTGCACGCAAGAGTTTTTCTGTATAGCAGAAGTTTCTGCTTAATTTACAGATCACTGTTACAGGAAATTTTGACAATCCTGTGCTTTTCTTGTATTGTTATATAGAATATCACTGCAGTAAACTGGAAAAAAAACATCATTCCTCCCACAACTTTTAGTGCAAAAAAACACTCTAAAAATATCACAACTTTTATTGCAACTTTTTAAAACAGCTCTCATGAATTCAGGCTTTTTGGACTGCAACAATCATAAAAACATCCCGTGAAATCCTGGAGGGACTGTATTAGGGGTGGGAATTGTGACTTGGGTCACAATATGATCCTATCACGATTCAGTGATCATCACAATGTCACAATCTCTAGTATCTCGATACTGTAGCATTCAAATTTTTTTTCACCTTATTAGCCTCAAATTATTTCCCAAAGTAAAACTGTTGCCATCTCTTTCATATAATAATAAAGTATTCTCGGGGCTTTGTTTTCTGCAGTGACATGTCTCTGCACAAATGGAGGGTAGTGGACGATGTTTGGAAGTCCCAGTCCAACTACGTTTATCTGACTGTGTACTCTTAACAAGCAGCTGAAAATCAGTCCCTCCAGGATTTCGCGATGTTGCGATTGCACCAATTCACGCAAAACTATTGTGCGACCTTGCAACTTTGTCCAATCACCGCAACTTTCCCACAATATTGGCCAATCCTCGTCAACTTCCGCCAATTTCACCAATCAAATTTGTCTCCAACGTGCTGAAACGCTCAGTCTAACCAATCAAATGCATCACTGCACCGCGTTCACTTCCGTGTTTACAGTGAGTAGTGAGTTTATAGTTAACAGTGAGTAACAGAACACATCAGCAAACAGAGTGTGTGATTTAAAAAAAACACTGACCCGCGAGGTTTTCAACGCCGTGCCTTCCTCCGTGTCCCCCAGCCTGCCCCTGGACGCCTCGCCACGTCTCCGTCCTGATCGCGTGTACGAAGCGCTGGGTTTGTGTTGAAAAACATGCGCCTGTCCAAAAGCACCCCTTCGCGGGAGCGCGCGTGAGGAGAGGACACTACACTACAGCGAGTGTTTGAACATTTATACATCTTTAGCGGTAAAATCATTACTACATCTGGTCAATGAGCTTTAAAACTGTTAATTTCCGGTGTGGATTGACAAACGCAC
Source organism: Pholidichthys leucotaenia (assembly GCA_020510985.1). Taxonomy (NCBI): domain Eukaryota; kingdom Metazoa; phylum Chordata; class Actinopteri; order Cichliformes; family Pholidichthyidae; genus Pholidichthys; species Pholidichthys leucotaenia. Next base: position 55,806,840 of record CM035843.1, on the reverse strand, counting down.
CCCCCCCCCCCCGCGCCATCCCGCTGTAAATTAAAGATGTGTGTGTGAAGACCAACATGCAGCAGACAGACAGGTAGGCATGGAAAGAGAGACGAATATTTTCTGTATTTTTTTTTCTAGAAAAATAGACTCCAATAGCCAATACAGTGCAACAGAATAAATTATTTATTTTTTCCTCGCCGCACTGTACAGAGTGGTTGGGAACTGTAGGGAGTTTTCAAATAAAGGTGCTGCCAATAATTTCCAAATCTCTGCTCTTTAACATGCATTGAATGCAATTTAGCTGTTGTAATGGATATTGTGTTAATGTTTGTATTTGCTGTTGCACAAGAGTTCTGTATAGCAGAAGTTTCTGCTTAATTTACAAATCACTATAATGGAAATTTTTGACAATCCAGTGTTTTTCTTGTATTGTTATACAGGATATCACTGCAGTAAACTGGAAAAAAGCATCTGCTTTAAAATTTGTAATTCTTCCCACAACTTTTAATGCAAAAACACTTAAAATATCGCAACTTTGATCGCAACTTTTTAAAAAAGCGCCCGCAAATTCAGGCTTTTTGGCCGTCAACAATCATGAAAACATCCCACGAAATCCTGGAGGGACTGGAAAATGTTTTTGTTTAAAGAAATTTTCCGTTGAGTTTCAATTCAACTGCTTTTTAATGGTAAGTCTGATATTTTAAAATTATTTTAATCTTGTGTTTTAACTTTATTATTAAAATTATTTTTATTTATCAAATTCCTTTTATTCTATTTTGTTGTACAGCGCTTTGTGGCTATACGTCTCTGAAAAGCGCGTCATAAATAAACATTACTTACTTTTTCTCCAAGCGCTGCTCATAAGCTCCATGCCAGTGTGTTTTTAGCTTAGCCATTGCTAACGCTGCTCTGGGATGTGTGCTGGCTGGTGTGTTTTATTTTTTCGTGCAGCGCTTCTTGCGGGTTGTGTGTCATGTCAAGGTTATCCATCTTTGTTATAAAATCCAAAAAAGGCCCAAGAGATGAGCCAACTTCGAGTTAACTGCTTCCCAATATTCAAAGCTGGCTGCTAATCTCATGAGACAACCTATGACTTCACTTGACTAGGTGCTTGCTTTGCACCATCTAGTGGACTGAAAACGCAATTGGTTGAATACCCTTTGACATGAATATACATAAAGATCGATCCATGCGTTTACGGATTGGTGGATCATTGCTAGTGTCAAGTATCGTGAGCTATCACTGAATCAATCTTTTGTCCCACCCCTAATATAAGATAAGATAAGCCTTTATTAGTCCCACAACAGGGAAATTCCAGGATTGCAACAGCACAGGGATAGCAACAATCAGAAGGCAAGAAAAAACAAGCAAGCAAGAGCAGCTAATATACATATGTACATATTACTATAAAATATACACTCACCGGCCACTTTATTAGGTACACCTGTCCAACTGCTCGTTAACACTTAATTTCTAATCAGCCAATCACATGGCGGCAACTCAGTGCATTTAGGCATGTAGACATGGTCAAGACAATCTCCTGCAGTTCAAACCGAGCATCAGTATGGGGAAGAAAGGTGATTTGAGTGACTTTGAACGTGGCATGGTTGTTGGTGCCAGAAGGGCTGGTCTGAGTATTTCAGAAACTGCTGATCTACTGGGATTTTCACGCACAACCATCTCTAGGGTTTACAGAGAATGGTCCGAAAAAGAAAAAATATCCAGTGAGCGGCAGTTCTGTGGGCGGAAATGCCTTGTTGATGCCAGAGGTCAGAGGAGAATGGCCAGACTGGTTCGAGCTGATAGAAAGGCAACAGTGACTCAAATAACCACCCGTTACAACCAAGGTAGGCAGAAGAGCATCTCTGAACGCACAGTACGTCGAACTTTGAGGCAGATGGGCTACAGCAGCAGAAGACCACGCCGGGTGCCACTCCTTTCAGCTAAGAACAGGAAACTGAGGCTACAATTTGCACAAGCTCATCGAAATTGGACAATAGAAGATTGGAAAAACGTTGCCTGGTCTGATGAGTCTCGATTTCTGCTGCGACATTCGGATGGTAGGGTCAGAATTTGGCGTCAACAACATGAAAGCATGGATCCATCCTGCCTTGTATCAATGGTTCAGGCTGGTGGTGGTGGTGTAATGGTGTGGGGAATATTTTCTTGGCACTCTTTGGGCCCCTTGGTACCAATTGAGCATCGTTGCAACGCTACAGCCTACCTGAGTATTGTTGCTGACCATGTCCATCCCTTTATGACCACAATGTACCCAACTTCTGATGGCTACTTTCAGCAGGATAATGCGCCATGTCATAAAGCTGGAATCATCTCAGACTGGTTTCTTGAACATGACAATGAGTTCACTGTACTCAAATGGCCTCCACAGTCACCAGATCTCAATCCAATAGAGCATGTTTGGGATGTGGTGGAACAGGAGATTCGCATGATGGATGTGCAGCCGACAAATCTGCGCCAACTGTGTGATGCCATCATGTCAATATGGACCAAACTCTCTGAGGAATGCTTCCAGCACCTTGTTGAATCTATGCCACGAAGAATTGAGGCAGTTCTGAAGGCAAAAGGGGGTCCAACCCGTTACTAGCATGGTGTACCTAATAAAGTGGCCGGTGAGTGTATATATACACACACAGACACACAGTGCAGAGCATTGTAGCTGGATGGAATAAATATATGAATATATGAACACACAGTGCAGAGCATTGTAGCTAGATGGATATCTACAGTGTATATCTACAGTGGATATAAAAAGTCTACACACCCCTGTTCAAATGCCAGGTTTTTGTGATGTAAAAAAATTAGACCAAGATAAATCATTTCAAAACTTTTTCCACCATTAATGTGACCTATAACCTGTACAACCCAATTGAAAAACAAACTGAAATCTTTTGAGAGGAAAAAATAAAAACTTAAATAACCTGTTTGCATAAATATGCACACTCTTAAACTAATACTTTGTTGAGGCACCTTTGGCATTTATTACAGAACTTAGTCTTTTTGGGTAGTAGTCTATCAGCATGGCACATCTTGATGTGGCAGTATTTGCCCACTCTTCTTTGCAAAAATGCACCAGATGTGTCAGATTGCAAGGGCATCACCTGTGCACAGTCCTCTTCAGATCACCCCACAGATGTTCGATCGGATTCAGGTCTGGACTCTGGCTGGGCCATTCCAAAACCTTAATCTTCTTCTGGTGAAGCCATTCTTTTGTTGATTTGGACGTGTGCTTTGGGTCATTGTCGGTGCTGAAAAATGAAGTTCCTCTTCATTTTCAGCTTTTCAGCAGAAGCCTGAAGGTTTTGTGCCAACACTGACTGGTATTTGGAACTGTTCATAATTGATTGATTGATTTTATTTATTTGAACATTCCGACAAAAGAAAAAAAGAATTTAAAACAAAACAAAAATCAAGCCAAAAATAAAATGTTCGAAAGGAGTGGGACGAAGCCAATGCTTATATAGTCCCACCCCTTTTCCATACCCAACAAATTACAATATCACTCTTAGTCATCATTCATCCCACAACCACATTCACCATAATACACCCCATAGTCAAATTATGCAGCAGAAATGACACAACAACAACAGTCCATATTGACAACAATACCAGCATCCAACAATAATAGTAACAATAATAAGTAAATACTTCTGGTATGTTCAACACAAACACAGACAACACCATCACCATCACAATCACCATAACACACACAATAACAACCTTTTTTCATTGAAGACACATTGTAATATTACTGCCCTTTATTTTTATATTGCTCTTATATATTATATATATATTAATATATTATATTGCTATAATTCCCTCCACCTTGACTAAGGCCCCAGTTCGAGCTGAAGAAAAACAGCGCCAAAGCATGATGCTGCCACCACCATGCTTCACTGTAGGTATGGTGTTCCTTTGGTGATGATCAGTGTTGTGTTTGCGCCAAATATACCTTTTGGAATTATGGCCAAAAAATTCAACCTTGGTTTTATCGGACCATAACACATTTTCCCACATGCGTTTGGGCGATTTCAAATGTGTTTTTGCAAAATGTAGTTGGGCTTGGATGTTTTTTCTTCATAAGATAAGGCTTCCATCTTGCCACCCTAGACAGGAGATTGTTGTCACATGTACTAAACAGCCAGTACTTGCCAGAAATTCCTGCAGCTCCTTCAATGTTGCTGTTGGCCTCTTGGCAGCCTCCCTGACCAGTTTTCTTCTCGTCTTTTCATCAATTTTGGAGGGACGTGCAGATCTTGGTAATGTCACAAGCCATGTTTTCTCCACTTGATGATGACTGTCTTCACTGTGTTCCATGGTATATTTAATGTCTTGGAAATTCTTTTGTACCCTTCTCTTGATTGATACCTTTGAACATTGAGATCCCTCTGATGCTTTGGAAGCTCTCTGTAGACCATGGCTTGTGCTGTAAGATGTGACTACAAAAATGTCAGGAAAAGCCTACTAGAACAGCTGAACTTTATTTGGTCAGAGGCACTTTAAATGGTGGAAGGTGTGTGCTGACTCCCATTTAACATGAGTTTGAATGTGATTGGTTAATTCTGAACACAGCCATATCCCCAGTTATAAGAGGGTGTGCATATCTATGCAACCAGGTTATTGTAAGTTTTTTGTTTTTCCCCTTAAAAGATTTCAGTTTGTTTTTAAATTGGATTGTACAGGTTATAGGTCACATTAATGGTGGAAAAAGTTTTGAAATGATTTATCTTGGTCTCATTTTTTTTTGCATCACAAAAACCTGGCATTTGAACAGGGGTGTGTAGACTTTTTATATCTACTGTATAAACCTAATTTCACACACATCACCTTGATTGACCTGTTCACGATCTATTACACAAATTTATAGTTTAGCTGCTGAATAAATACAATATGATGCTTTAAAGGGTTGTTTTTGTTACTCCTGTTTACATTCAAAGTATGTTGTGATGTCGGTGTATTTGCTGTATTTTTATATGTTGGAGTACCGACGTTTACTGTAATGCTGTAACTTGAATACTGTTTCACGGAATGTTCACATCAAATTGCCAAAACATAGGTTTCAAAGCAGACTTGGTTTTATTTCTATCTTTACTTTGATTTTTTTTTTTTTTTTTTTTTTACCCTTTTGGAACGCAAACTGACACCTTGAAAGAAAAACTGTTTCAGCAGAAATTACATTTCAAATGTTGCACATTGTTTAGGCAAATGGGCACTATTATGAATTTTCTGAATTATTTATATGTGCTTATAGATGTTTATTAAAGGTGTTTTAAAAAAAACTGGGTCATCCCAATCTGTTTAAGTAATTAGTGGCTTGCACTGACTTGCTTCTTTAAGGTTAAAAATGACCATTGCCATGACAGTTAAAGCTATTTAAGCTGTATAAAAAGGAGCTTTCCGTGATTTTAAATAAAAAGAAAAAAAAATTTCTGTGTCTGTGGTGTTCACAACTAGATCCAAAAAAAATCTGGTTGCACGCTACAAACTCTGAGAGGTATAATGTAGTGTAAAAACTGGGAGCCTTTTTGTACTGTACACACTCAGTTACCAGATAAGCACTTATCGTTCTAGTTCAGTCTAATGCAACAGTCCCTCTTGCATTAATTCAGTATTTAATCTTTCAGTGTTATCCAAATGTCATTTCAGTTTAACAGTCATTCACAAGCTGCTAATTGTGATGCTGACGAATTGTTACAGTCAACAGGAGTTTGCAACTTTTTTCATCCCATTCATCATATAGTTGCAGTTTTTGTTGTGGATGTGAAGGGAACATTTTTACAGACATGGCTTCAGCACAGCTGAACTTGTTAAAGGCTAATAATCTAATCATTTCAGTTCCATACCTGTATTCATCTATCACGTGTCTCTTTTCAATCTTTAACAGAGATTTACAAATGAAGACCACTTGGCCGTCCACAAACACAAGCATGAGATGACCTTAAAGTTTGGCCCCGCGCGGAATGAGAGCGTTATCATTGCTGGTAAGTGTAGCTGAAGTTAAGATCTTTATACAAGGTTGATGTTTTACATGATTTACTGAATAGTTCCCTCTCCTGTAGACCAAACCCCAACGCCTACCCGCTTTCTGAAGAACTGTGAAGAGGTTGGGCTCTTCAATGAACTTGCAAGTCCTTTTGACCATGACTTCAAAAAAGCTGCTGAAGATGACATTAAAAAGGTTCCTCTAATCACTAAACCTGTTAGCAGATCATCTGACCTCTGTCTGTCTTTGCTGATTTAGCACTTTTGTACTTGATATTTTTCTAAAGCTACCCCTGGATTTGTCACCTCTTGCAACACCCATCATACGCAACAAAATTGAGGAAACCACAGCTCTAGAGGCACATCGAGACAGTCCTCTGCCTCATCCCGAGTCCACTACAAATGATGACAAGGTAGATGCTTCAGATAAGTTTCCTCTGGAGTTTTATCTAATCAGAGTAATCTCAGTACTGACTGTCACGAAGGCTGATCTCCTAATCCTCTGATAAGTAATTTACTCCTGAATTTGCAAGTTTACGGGTACGAAGAACTACATCTTACCACTTGAAGTAGTGTATCTACTTCTGTTCTGGCAACAGAACAATTACTCATGAAAACAATGAGCTCTATTAGGTGATCTCAAGCAAATGCTTTTTTAAACCTCTCATATTTTTTTGCTGTTTATGTTCCTGATAGCACCAACATCATATAGTGGGAAATAATTGAGTGATCTGGTGTTTATTGAGCACTTCCTCCAGCTAAGGTTTTGTATGATGTTTCCAGGACTTATCTTTGCAGCCAGCCTCACTGCCAACATCCACTATAGTCCATCCTGCATCCCTCCAAGTTCCCAATGTACTTCTAGCAACCTCAGAGGCTAATGTTGTAATACAGCAAGCTCTCCCATCGCCAACATCTAGCTCTGTTATTACCCAAGTCCCATCCACTAATAGGCCTATAGTGTAAGTAATTTAATGTGTACATTTTTTTCATATCCTAGTTTATAAAGTCATTGTTTGTTTTGCCAGAATCATTTTTGTGCAGTTTTGCCTTATTCAGCTCATATTTCATGAGGCATGTGCTTGTGTGTTTTTATTTGCACTCTGCAGGAACTTGTTTTGGTAGTAAGCCTCAGAGCTTCAGTCTTCAAAAAAAATGCATCAGTGTTGCTCAAATACACAGCACATGAACTGAAGTTGTGATTGGTCAAAAAAGAAACAAATTGGGTTTTCATATAATCATCCCTGTCAAGGCTTTAGTGTTTGTGTATATAATCACATTAACAATGTAATGCTAGTTAGCTACCTTGATTATCATTTTTTTTTTTATTAGGCAACTTGTGTGTATACCTCTAACGTACACAACTTCTAATTATTTTCCGTAACACATCATAGACTGTATTAAAAGATGGACAGTGTTAGAGCAACAGTGAAGGAAGTAAGGCTGGGCAATTTGACCTTAAATCAGCATCATGGTTTAGTGACCCTTTCTGGTTGGTTTTCGTTTTCAGTTTTGTTTCCTCCTTTCTTCTAGCCTTGTAGTTCACTGATGAGGCTCGTAATTAAGCAGTATTACTCAACAGTGCGGTATCCTATCACTATGGTGCATAGTCAGTGAGCATAATAGAATAGGCCTATTCTCATTTCACACACAAATTAAACATTGTCCAGTGCTGAAGTCGTGGTTACATACCATGTGGGTCACGTGACTCACGACGCCATCCTTAGCTTGTCTATTACAGTCGTTCATTCTAGCAGAAAAAAAACTGTTGAGATGGTATGGATAGCCATCAGAGGCAAACCGCAACTTAGCTTCAGGCATCTACGTGTTAGTTTCCCTGCACTTCACTAGCTTTTTCTTGGTATCTTCAGCTGAATTAAAGAGTCAATCATAACATACTATGCGGGTGGAGACCACATTTCTTTTTGTTACAAGCCATTTTACTTTTTCTGCAGTGTTCTGGTGCTACCAAACAGCTGCTTCCGGTGTGCAGAGGTACATCTCTGCACACATAACTCTGTGGACACGTCTTAAAGGGAAAGCGCATGAAAAGCTCTCTATACCCACGGACACAACAGGGAGAGGGGAAAAAAAAAAAAAAAATCTGAGGTGAACAAAATTAGATCAGTTTGCACCCCGAATGGCAATTTTCAGTTCTATACGGTTAATTGCCCATCCATAGAAGGAAGCGCATCTTGAGTACCCTCTGGTGGCTGATTGTAGTGAAACTTTAAGCCCCACCTTCTCCTATTATATTGTGTGCCACTTGTCCGACCTGAAAATTAAAAATACCCCTCGTAGGTAGTTATCATCATGCTGATATGTGCTCGAGTGTTTGTTTTGGGTTACCTCTGTTTTAATTACCTCCATGGAGGAGGTGATGTTTTCATGTTCGTTTATCTGTCTGTCTCATTGTCTTTTAGTAGGATTTTGAAAAAACTACTGGACAGATTTTGATTAAAAAAAAAACATTCACCAGAGGTGGCCCTTGGGTTATAGATAAGCCCATTAGATCTTGGAGGTGATTCAGGTCAGAATGTGGATTCTATTAACGTTGTGAGATGGGGCCTTGGCAGAGGTGTGCACTCTTGAGTGCCCTCTAGTTAGTTATTTGACATTAAAAATAGGGGTGTGGTCATGATTGAGGGGGCTACCTGTGGGTGGCTGCGTAGACTTTTAATAGGCAGCAGTATGCATACACTACTCACAAAAAGTTAGGGATATTTGGCTTTCGGGTGAAATTTATGGAAAATGTAAAGTTCACGCTACAGTGATATAATATCATGAAAGTAGGGCATTTAAGTAGAAACATGCAATGGTGATTTCCTCATCTCAAACAATTTATTGAAACAAAAGCCAACAACAGTGGTGGGTACATCACAACAAAAAATGCCAGTGTCTCAATAACTTGTCATGTGCCCTTGAGCATCAGTTACAGCTTGACAACGACGTCTCATGCTGTTCACAAGTCGACTTATTGTCTGCTGAAGCATGGCATTCCACTCTTCTTGAAGGGTGGCCCTCAGGTCATTGAGGTTGTGGGGTGCAGGGTTATGAGCCTTTGCATGGTGGCTCAGCTGATCCCATAGGTTTTCTATAGGATTCAGGTGTGGAGAAAGTGCAGCCCACTCCATTTGAGGTACCTCAGCCTCCAGCAGCCGTTGCCTAATGATGTGACCTTGATGTGCTGGAGCATTGTCATCCATGAAGATGAAATTAGGCTTGTATTGTTCATGCAGGGGCACAATGACTTGATTAATGATATTATTCAGGCAGTATCGGCTTGTCACTGTACCACTCACAAGGTGTAGGGCAGTTCTGTAATTGACTCGACACACCTGCCCAGACTGTAACATGGTGACAACAGTGGCTGATGCATAGCGCTGTCCTTGACATCTCTAGCGTCGTTGGCGGCCATCATTTCTGCTCATCGTGAATCGACTTTCATCAGAGAACAGCACTGAGGCCCACTGGTCCCTTGTCCATCGTAAATGCTCCCTGGCCCATGTAAAACAATGATGCCTGTGCCTGGTGGTGTGGTAAGGTACCCTTGCAGGTCGTCTAGCATGCAGACCATACTGATGTAAAAGGTTTTGATTGGTCTGACATGACACTTGCATGTCTCTCACCTCCCTTAAATGTGAGTTAAGTGGCATTCATCATCCGGTTCAGCAGGGCACTGCTCACAGTGAAGCAGTCTTCAGCGTGGGATGTGGCCAAAGGACGTCCACTTCTATGCCTTTCTGTGACTCTTCTAGTCTCTCTGTATCTCTGTTGCAACCTGCTGATGACACTCTGTGACACTCTAAGCTCAGTGGCCACTTTCCTTGGAGAACATCTTGTTTGAAGCCTCACAATGGCGAGGTACTGTTGATCAGTTGTGAGGTGTTGTCTTGGTGTCATGATGTCAAAATGTGAACAGCATGATGAAGAGGACTGTTTAAATACCAATTCTAACTGAACCAGAAAATTTACTGGTCGATTCATGGATCAAACACTTGTTGTGAATTTTGCCATTAAGCACCTTGTTAGAGAACAGCAAGTTATGCAAAAAGTACTGAAACACTGAACAGCTGGACATGTGCATTCAAAAGGGTTGAGAAGGTCAAATTAAGTTGAGCTGTAAAGGTTATAGTGCATTTTAGGTGCATTGTGAAATTTCACCAGAAAGCCGAATATCCCTAACTTTTTGTGAGCAGTGTATATAGGTGTCAACTCAAGGGGCAGCTCAGTGGTGTAGTGGTTAGCACTGTGGCAGCACAGCAAGAAGGTCACAGGATCAAGCCCACCCCTGACCATCGTGGGTTTGATCCCACCCCCTGACCGTCGGTGACCCTTCTGTATGGAGTTTACATGTTCTCTCCATGTGTGCGTGGCTTTTCTCCGTGTACTCAGGTTTCCTCCCACAGGCCAAAGACATGCACGTTAGGTTAATTGGCATCAACTGAGGATTCTAATATAAATTGTCCTTAGGTATGAATGTGAGCGTGAATGGTTGTGTGTCTTTCTGTGTTGGTCCTGCAATTGACTGGCGATCTGTCCAGGGTGTACCCTGCCTGTCTCCCAAAGATACTGGGATAGCCTCCAGCCCCCCCACCCCCTGCGACCCGAAAAGGATTAAGCAGTAGAGGATGGATGGATAAATGGAGGTGCCAACTTAAAACCATGGTCCATCTTCGTAGTAGTTACTGTGCAGACTCTAGCTTCAAAGATGGCAGTGCCCAAACTCCAGGAATTTGAGCTTCACTTTTGTATAATGGATGTAAATGGTATTGCATCATCTTTATTTTAATCTGTGTAACATATGAATTAGTAAAGGTTAAGATTTTTTCATGGGGGTGTTGAAGATTTACTCAACTCCAAATAACCATTTACTTTGCTGCAAAATTATAATTTGCTCTTTATTTTTGCATCCATTGGAAAAACACTCATTTCACTAATATTGTTCTTCTTGCCTAGAAATTTACCATCCAGTCAGGCTGACCACGTTACAGCTGTGATGGTCCTTTAAAGTTATTTAGGTGGTAGTAATTTGGTGTCCTGACGCCAAAGTCACTGAGGTTGCAGAGGAAAGTATCAAATTGACTTTCAGGATTTTGGCGCCCTCCCATGGATTGAGCGATTCACTAGAGAGGCTGTTTACTGTTTCTCCATTATCATTTGTCACAAAGTATTTATTATGCAGTTATTTAATACATTTAAGAAAGTAGGCATTTTGACTGCAGTATGAAGTTAATGCTTTCCTTCAGTTGTATCACTGTTACATTATAGCCTGCTTTAAAAAACTTAACGTCACTCTTGCATAAGTTTCTTATGTTACAGTTGAGGCAGCTCTAATACTGAGGAATCCATTTAACTCACAAACTTCATAAAGTTGTGGTGTTAAGCCTCATAACTCGTGCATATGCTGGTTAAAGGGATGGTAAACCAGCTGGATTACTATACTATGATTAAAAGCTTAGCTGGTAACTGTATGCTTTTTGTTTTTTTTGTTTTTTTACCCTTTTTTTCTTTTGTTGGCTGTGTAATCACATTTCTGTTCAGTGTTTGATAGAGTGAACGAAAAGCCTGACAGATGGATTTGTGAAAACGCCACATAATTTACAGTGAAATCACTTACAGTATTTATGGGCAATGCTGATGTCATTTGTTATTAGATTGTGACAGTAATTTGTGTTCTTTTGATATTGTTTGACTTTGGTATGCAACATGTGCATTTTTGGGTTTTGTCTTGGTTACACTTTAAGTTCCATCCGTTGTTGCCTGAATCTGACATTACTTTTGTGTACAACATATATGCTTGCAACATACTCAGTAAAGTAGATTTTTTTTTGTCTCATTTTAATTTCTTTCCTCTTCTCAGCCCGGTGTCCGGTACCTTCCCCGTGCTCTTACAGCTGCCTAACGGCCAGACCATGCCAGTTGCTATACCTGCGTCTATTACAAGCTCAAGTGTACATATCCCAACTACAATCCCTGTGAGTTTTCTGTCTGTTGTATTCTGTCAATAGTGTATTTCATTGTGCTGGACTAGAAAGTGATTCTGCTACCATATATCAGAACTCAGGTTTAAACAAACAAGACTAAATTGGAAAACTATCAACCAATTAGGAACCAAGTTTTCTTGCTGAACAAATAATGATGCCACTAACAGGAAAATTAGTAAATTGTAGGTTTGCGTTGATACATTGACTGATACTCACTTTGTTGACTGATATCCGCTTGCAGGCAAATAAGATAAGCTTCACCAGTGGTAATGGTTGATATTTATCTGGTGTGTCCCAGTGGATATTTTTCCCCTTAAAAGAACAACATAGCTCAGAGCTGCAAAGCTAACAAACATCTGAGATTAAACTGTTTTAAAATCTTTGATTTCAGTTATTTTTTTTATCATTCATATTTCATTGTCACTTTGACATTGAAGATGCATAGATGGGGGGGGGGGGGAAGGAAAAAGAAGAAACAAGCAATGTCGGCCAGCTTATTTTGAACATTAGTATTGGCCCCAGACTTCACAATCGTCAACATAAATTTGTCAATCTAAAATAAGATTTATGTGACAATAAATTTGCAATATTTATCTAAATTTATTGGTCATTTTTAGCTAATTTTAGTAAAACCGAAAGGAGCTAATGTGATGACGGGGCATCTGTCGTCCCTCTGTTCGTCCGTTCACATTTCAGAGGAATCACTACTCCTCCTGGGCATTTGCCTTGATTCTCACCAAACTCACTCACAGTGATCCTCAGGTGGGTCTGCATCGAAGTTGTTAGTTAAGTTAATCCCTTCCACACCAGGTGGTGTATAGGGGCGGCGCCTATCTCCGTTTCACTGACCCTAGGCCACACAGCTACTGGGAGCAGTGAAAGCTACAGTGGGAGGTCAGTCCTCTAGTAGCCCTATGCATTAAGTTTCCTTTGACCATTCTAATATGCTGAGCACCAAGCTAGAAGGCGGAAAGTACCATTTTTATATGGTCTTTGGTATGACCCGGCCAGAATTTGAACCCACGACCTCCCAGTTGTGGGGCGGATGCTTTACCAACTACGCCACCACTCCGGTTGTGGTCAAGGTCGAAGGTCAGGAGATGTGGGCACTTCCATGATTTTAGAAAAAGCACTACTCCTTCTAGACAATTACTTTGATTTTCACCAAACTTACTCACAAGGATCCTCAGGCAGGTCTGCATCCAGGTTAAGGTCAAGGTTGTTGTCAGAGGTCAGACGATCAGTTGCTACTTCTTTATTGAGAATTTGTGAGATTTTTTTTCCTAAATTTGTGTGTGTTTGTTTGTTTTGAAGGGCAAGGTGGTAAATTTGTAATTTACCTTTATTAAAAATCAAGCAGCTGGGGCAGAATGGAAATATCTTAATATGACATCTTAAAACCAAATACCAAAGTAACAAACACATATGACCCGTGCAACACAAAGTAAAAAAAAATGTTTATCTAGCTACTGATGCTTACACAGTCCAATGAAAAAGAAAGATTGTACAGAATATGCAGATATTTTTTCTGGATCACTCCTGAATATTGATCCTGAGCCCCAAAACTGGTGTCTGGGAGCATGTCTAGCCACAAGTTTAAATGTGAAATATTGCTCTGTAACATAAAGTTCAATTTCTGATGGGCTCTGAAGGAACACAGTTAAATTTACTCTTTATTACTCCCATTTTAAACTATAGTGGAATCATTTATGTCAGTAAAATATACATTCTTGACATTCATCTTACTCTTGAGCTATAAAAAAGGCATTATATCTCACATTTTGTTGCTGTAGTTGGACAGAAGGGCTATTTACAACTTCGGCATCTCAAATTTGGCAGTCAGCTCAGAGCACAAGACGTTTACTTAAATAATAGACTGAAGAGTTAGTGTACAGTTGTGGCAAAGACAGGATTTGGCTGAGATGCAGTTGGCCTCTGTCCAAGATATTTTGCTCCTATTTTTCCATGCCTAATTAAAATAAATGCTCTTAATTCCAGAGTAAACAGATGACACTGTTCTTGCGCTTTGAAAACCACAACCCAAAACAGCCTCTCGTATAGAAAGTATAAATTGTAAATGAAGGTCTTGCTTGTGTTTTTTCACCCTCCCATGTGGGAGCCTGTCTTATTGTTCACTCTTGTCCTGATTATCTGTGTGGAACACCGAGCAGCAGTCGATTATCTCCTGATAGTGGCACAGCAGGGGGAAAAAAACCCTCCATCTTCCCGGTCTGTTGGGATATGGAAAGCCTTTGACAAGTAAAGGAGGGCAAAAGTAGATGGAGAACATGAGCCACCACTGGGCCTCCCTTTTCAGTCGATCAGCTCCCCCCCCCCCGGTCTCATTGTCAGCGGCTGTGAGAGGAGGCCCAAGTCTGGCCTTCTGACTCGTGTCTCTCCATCCTCTCTTCAGCTTCCCTGTCCATATGCTCCCGCGCAGGCAGGCAGAGGTTCATTAGCGTGCACACTGCATCTCCATGTGGCACTGCCTCCACAAAATAACAGGCCATCCAACCTAATGAGGCTGAGATATGAGGAAACTCTGAGAGCCTGCCATAGCTGTGTGTGTGTTGTGTTGTGGGGGAGCGCCGCCTGCATTTTTTACTGCCGAAGACTAATTTTCTCCATGCTGATGTGTGTCTGTGTCTCTGCTGTCAGCTTGTCAGACCTGTCACCGTAGTGCCTAGCGTCCCCGGAATCCCCGGACCTCCCTCGCCCCAGTCTCAGCTCGCCCAATCAGAGGCAAAGCTGGTAATTATTATCCCTTCCTTTGTTCACATCACATATTGTTTCCATGTTGAATTTGTTATTTCCCATCTGAGAGAGGTGATAACAACTGAGGTAATGAGCCTAACGATAAGGGAACAATAAGACGATAAGGTTTCTTATTAAAGTGCTGCCATGAGAATATGATTGTGTTTCTAGAAACAAAATATTTCTGATTCAAAATAGATATAATGATGCATTTGTGTTGCAATGCTTGAAAGTTTTGCTACTATTTTTAAGGTCATATGGACTTAATTTTCATGAAAACAGTTTAAAAAAATACATCCACAAAACTTTTAGAAAGTTGCAGAATTGGAAGTCTAAATGCTCTTGGAAATATTATTATAGACACAAAATAATGATTTTAAGCTTTTACAGGTCCAAAACAATCATGATATTTACATTTGAACAGTTGGCTGATTGGAACTATGGTGGCCAGTAAGGATCTCAAAGCCAGTAGCATAATTAGGTTAATATCATGTGCCATCATTTAACGGGAAGTTCAGGGGTTGCCAAATACTGTGAACATTGCAGAGAAATGTATGAATCAGAAGAATGACTATAAATATCAACACTAAACTTGGCACAGGAGTAGTAGCTGCAAAGATCTAAACAAGCATTAATTTTGAGGTCAAAAGGTTGAAGATCCAGATCATGGGGTTGGTGTGGGTTTGTACCTTCACATAGTTATCTTTGAATCATTCAACTAACAGTTGCCAAAAGTCTTGAAAGGCTTTAATTACTACACCAGCAAAATATTTTCTTTTTACTAAAACAACAGATAAAAAACACCATGCTGTTAGTTTTCAGCAGCTTTTGGTGTCACGCTTTCTGTGTTAAATCAAGTCTCTAATGATGAACCCATACTTTTCTTTTGGTGTGATCTGACGCATAGAAATATTTGTCTATCCGTCTAACCCCAAATCAGGGTCATTCCAATAAGAAAATGAACATTAGCCAATCAGAGACCAATGAGTCTGTTTTTATTATTTATCATTATCAAATTGTCCAAGAAAGAGGTGGGCTACAGTAAAGATCTAATCCGTTTTAAAGGTAATAGAGATAACATCGTTACCCCCAGGTCAGTAGGCGTTATATAGTGTTGTAGTCAAGACCAGAGGGAGACCAGAGTCTCCCAAACTAAAACCAAGACCACTGTGTATGTAGGTCTTGGGAGACTCTGGTTTTGACGAGGTCTCAACTACAGCACTAAGGTGTCACACTCAGTCTTGCCCCACTGTAAGATTGTTATGGTTGCCAGGTTGAGACAAATATTCACACATTGAACATGTGCCTTTAGACTCAGCAGTTTCTCCTCATAATTCACAGTATCTGGCAACCTGGGAGGTTCCTGCTAAATGATGACATGTGATATTAGCCTAGTTATTATTCTATTGGATTTGAGATGCACTACTTACAAAAAGTTAAGGATATTCAGCTTTCCGGTGAAATTTCAGGATGTACCTAAAATGCACTATAACCTTTCCAGGTGAACTTAATTTGACCTTCTCTAACCTTTTGAATGCATATGTCCAACTGTTCAGTGTTTCAGTACTTTTTGCATAACTTGCTGTTCTCTAACAAGATGCTTAACAGCAAAATTCACAACAGGTGTTTGATCCAGGAATCAACCAATACATTTTCTGGTTTAGTTAGAATTGGTATTTAAACAGTCCTCTTCATCATGCTGTTCACATTTTGACATCATAAGACCAAGACGACACCTCACAGTTAATCAACAGTACCTCGCCATTGTAATAATAATAATGCATCAGATTTATATAGCACTTTATCATAGACACTCAAAGACGCTTTACAAGTAGATACATTATTCATTCACTCCAGACAGACAATGGTAGTGGCAAGCTACTACTGTAGCCACAGCTGCCCTGGGGCAGGCTGACGGAAACGTGGCTGCCAATCCGCGCCAACGGCCTCTCCGGCCACCACAGAACATTTATACACATTCATACCCAGTGTTATAGGCACTGGAGGCAATGCGGGTGAGGTGTCTTGCCCAGGGACACAACGGCAGGATATCTGGGGAGAGCGGGATTCGAACCGCCAACCATCGGGTTATTAGACGACCTGCTCTACCTCCTGAGCCACAGGAGGCTTCAAACAGGATGTTCTCGGAGGGAAGTGGCCACTGAGCTTAGAGTGTCATCAGTAGGTTGCAACAGAGATACAGAAAGACTGGAAAAGTCACAGAAAGACATAGAAGTGGACGTCCTTTGGCCACATCCCACGCTGACGACTGCTTCGTTGTGAACAGTGCCCTGCAGAACTGGATGATGAATGCCACTCAATTCCAGGCGCATTTAAGGGAGGTGAGAGGCACACAAGTGCCACATCAGACCATTGAAAACCGTTTACATCAGTGTGGTCTGTGTGCTAGACAACCTGCAACGATACCTGACCACACCAGGCACAGGCAACATCGTCTTGCATGGGCCAGGGAGCATTTACGCTGGACAAGGGACCAGTGGGCCTCAGTGCTGTTCTCTGATGAAAGTCGTTTCACGTTGAGCAGAAGTGATGGCTGCCAATGATGTTGGAGACGTCAAGGAGAGCAATGTGGCACATTATAAATAAAGCTGAATTGAATTGAATTGAAAGCTGAAAGGAGAGCGCTATGCATCAGCCACTGTTGTGGTGGCATTGCACTCTGTGCAGATGTGTCTAGTCCATACAGACCTGCCCTACACCTTGTGAATGGTACAGCGACAAGCCAATACTACCTGAATAACATCATTAATCCAGTCATTATGCCTCTGCATGAACAACACAAGCCTAATTTCATCTTCATGGACGATAATACTTGAGCTTATCAAGGTCACATCATTAGGAAACAGCTGCTGGAGGCTGGGGTACCTCAAATGGAGTGGCCTGCACTTTCTCTAGACTTGAATCCTATAGAAAACCTATGGGATCAGCTGAGTCCAAGATGGCGCCCACAGCGGTCGACATGGTGCTTCGCTGCGCTCTTTGTTTGTTTTTGTTTGTCAATTGTGTGTCTGCTTGCACTTATACCCGTGAAGAACTTTTAAATATCAGGACTTTCACCCCCACGGACCTCCTCCCAGTTTTTCTAGCCCCTGCCGCCGATCTGGTTTATTGTTTGGCTCGGAAAGTGAGACGGCGGAAGAGAGGAAGACGAGCGGGCGCTCTCGTGCGACTTCGCAGGAGAGGCTCGCGAACGGCGCTGCCTGGCATATTTCTGTCCAATACCAACTCTCTCTCTAACAAGGTGGATGAACTGAGACTGCTGATGCGTTTTAAGGACCTCGCCTCCTCAGCTGTCCTCTGCTTTACTGAGACCTGGCTCCGGGAAAATATACCGGACAGCGCGCTGCGCCTCGACGGCTTCCAGCTCTTCCGTGCTGATCGTGACACAGAGCTTTCCGGCAAGACCACAGGAGGCGGAGTCTGCTTCTACATCAACTGCATCTGGTGCTCTGATGTAACGGTAATTTCCAAACACTGTTCTCCTGCCTTGGAATTTCTTGTTATCAATTGCAAGCCCTTCTATTCCCCGCGGGAGTTTGCTTCTTTCATAATGATCGCTGTGTACGCCCCTCCCGACGCGGACACGCGCGAAGCTCAGCGCGTGTACGCCCCTCCCGACGCGGACACGCGCGAAGCTCAGCGCGTGCTCGCGGATCACATTCAACACACAGAGCGGAGTTTTCCAGACTCGCTGATTATTGTGGCTGGCGACTTTAATCAGTGCAATCTGAGCCACGATCTCCCCCGCTACAAACAGTTTATTAAATGCCCCACCAGAGGATTAAACACACTGGATCACTGTTACACCACAGTGAAAGACGCATATCGCGCTGTCCCTCGAGCTGCGCTGGGATTATCTGATCACGTGATGGTTCACCTCATTCCCACATACAGACAGAGATTGAAGCTCACTAAACCTGTTGTGAGCACTACGAAGATACGGACCAGTGATACTGAGGAGAAGCTGGAAACGTGCATGGAAATATCTGACTGGGGCATGCTTAAAGGAGCCACGCATGATCTGGATGAGTACACGGACACTGTGAACTCATATATCCACTTTTGTGAAGAGAACATTCTTCCATCACGCACCAGGGTGAGTTACTCTAATGACAAACCCTGGTTCACAGCTAAGCTCAGACAGATCAGGAAGGAGAAGGAAGCAGCGCTGAAAAGTGGAGACAGGGACTGCTACAGGGAGGTTAAATACCGGTTTAACAGAGAGCTGAAGAGGGCTAAATCTGTGTACTCAGAGAGACTCCAGCAGCAGTTCACTGCTAATGATTCAGCTTCCGTGTGGAGAGGACTGAGGCAAATCACCAACTATCGACCTAAGGCTCCTAAAGGTCAGGATGACAAAGCCCTTTGTCAGAGACTGTCCCAACACTATGCCCGTTTTGACACCTCGTCATCTGTGTCCAACTCCCCCCCTCCCTCCAGCTCCACAGCCTCCACATTCCCTACTTCATTTAAGGCACCCCCCCCCCCCTCCTCCCCCCCTCCCCTTATCATCAGTGAGCAGGATGTGCTCAAACAGTTCTCCAGACTGAACCCGCGCAAGGCCCCCGGCCCAGACGGCGTGTCTCCCTCCACCCTGAGACTCTGTGCGAAACAGCTGGCTCCTGTATTCACAGACATTTTTAACACCTCCCTTAAGTTATGCCACGTGCCATCCTGCCTCAAATCCTCCACCATCATCCCTGTCCCCAAGAAGCCACGGATCACTGGACTTAATGACTACAGACCTGTAGCGCTCACCTCTGTAGTCATGAAGTCCTTTGAGCGCCTGGTCCTGTCCCACCTCAAGTCCATCACCACCCCTCTCCTGGACCCGCTGCAGTTTGCCTACCGAGCCAACAGGTCTGTAGACGATGCAGTCAACCTGGCCCTCCACTCCATCCTGCAGCACCTGGACTCCCCGGGAACCTACGCCAGGATCCTGTTTGTGGACTTCAGCTCCGCATTCAACACCATCTGCCCCGCTCTGCTCCGGGACAAGCTGTCCCTGCTCAACGTGCCTGACTCCCTCTGCAGGTGGATCATCGACTTCCTGACGGACCGGAGGCAGCATGTGCGGCTGGGAAAGACTGTCTCAGACTATACTAGCATCAGCACCGGATCACCCCAGGGCTGTGTACTTTCCCCCCTACTCTTCTCCCTTTACACCAACTCCTGCACCTCCAGCCACCAGTCTGTCAAGTTGATCAAGTTTGCGGACGACACCACCCTCATCGGGCTCATCTCCAACGGCAACGAGTCCGCCTACAGGAGAGAGGTGGCCCAGTTGGCGTCCTGGTGCAGCAATAACAACCTGCAGCTGAACGCTCTGAAGACAGTGGAGATGATTGTAGACTTCAGGAAAGTCACTACTCCTCTGCCCCCCCTCACCCTCTCAGGCTCTCCCATCACCACTGCTGATTCCTTCCGCTTCCTAGGCACTACCATCACCAGGGACCTCAAATGGGAGCTGACCATCAGCTCACTCATCAAAAAAAGCCCAGCAGAGGATGTTCTTCCTGCGGCAGCTGAGGAAGCTCAAGCTACCCACCAAGATGTTAGTGCAGTTCTACACAGCCATCATCGAGTCCATCCTCACCACCTCCATAACCGTGTGGTACGCAGGAGCCACTGCCAGGGACAGACTAAGGCTGCAGCGCGTCGTGCGCACTGCTGAGAAGGTGATCGGCTGCAAGCTCCCATCTCTCCAGGATCTGTACATCTCCAGGACCCGGAGGCGTGCTGGCCGGATCATAGCCGATCCCTCACACCCTGGTCACGTACTGTTTGCCCCCCTCCCCTCTGGTAGAAGACTTCGGTCCATCCAGACTAAAACCTCCCGTCACATGAACAGCTTCTTCCCCTCTGCCATTAGACTGCTGAACACTAAGTGACTCTCGTGCACCATGTACAGCAGCTCAACCAGACTCATGTCAATCATCACTGTTTTCTTCCTGCATTACCGACTGCACTATATAGTTCTCCACAGTATCTGCTGCTGGCTAATATATATTTTAACTGTTGACCAGTATCACTTAATCTTATCCTACACTTTATTACATGTATAGTTTATTTCTCTTATCTTATCATGTTTAATGTTGCAGCATTGTACCGAGACAAATTCCTAGTTTGTGTACTACATGAACAATGGCAATAAACCTGATTCTGATTCTGATTCTGATTCTGAGTCACTGTGTAGAGGCTCGTACCCCTGCACCCCACAACCTCAGTGACCTGAGGGCCACCCTTCAAGAAGAGTGGAAAGCCATGCCTCAGCAGACAATAAGTTGACTTGTGAACAGCATGAGACGTCGTTGTCAAGCTGTAATTGATGCTCTGGGGCACATAACAAGTTATTGAGACACTGACGTTTTTTGTTGTGGTATACCCACCACTGTTGTTGGCTTTTGTTTCAATAAATTGTTTGAGATGAGGAAATCACCATTGCATGCTTCTACTTAAATGCCCTACTTTCATGATATAATATCACTGTAGCGTAAACTTTACATTTTCCATAAATTTCACCCGAAAGCCAAATATCCCTAACTTCTTGTGAGTAGTGTACTTATACTGCCACTGTAGTTTTCATCAGCCAGCTGCTCACATGTAAATATTATGATTGGTTTGGTATTTATTATTACATAGTATTTTTTTTAACAATTGTTTTCTTGAAACAAAATTTTCACCTTTACTTGTTGTAGATGTAATAGTCAGTGTTTCCCCCAGGTTTACAGCCTGAGAAGGGGGGGGGGGGCGTGAAGATCGACAATGACAAACTCTTAAAGGAATCATAGTGTTTATAAGTTTCTTTTAATAATAACAACAGTTTCTTTCAATAACAACCATTCTTTTAATAACAGCAGTCAGTATGAATAAAAAAAAACTGACCCCCTCCCCCAATTACTACCTCTGGCAAGAGGAGGAGGTAATGTTTTTGCCGGCGTTGGTTGTTTTGTTGGTTTGCCTGTCTGTTGGCAACATTACTCAAAACGTCATGAACAGATTTTGATGACATTTTCAGGAAAGGTGTGTATTGGCATGAGGAACAGATGATTAGATTTTGGTGATGATCTGAAAATGCATACCTCAGCCAAGGCAAGGCAAGTTTATTTGTATAGCACATTTTGTGTACAAGACAATTCAAAGTACTTACATGAAAACATTAAAGCATTACAGCAAGGTGCAAAAGGAATCTACACATTAGAAGGCCTGAAACCTCCTTTCCTTTCCTTTTATTTTTTTATACATGAAAAAAAAAAACACAGACAGTGTTTTGACTAATCCAAATAGCCTTAGGTTTTGTCAGTCCCTTTAAAGGAGCCTCAAACTCCTTTTATCGGGGGGGCTCTAACCCACTCCTTTTCTTTTATGAGGGGGGCCTCAAACTTTCCTTTAAAGTTTAAACACAAATTTTACAAAAACAAGAATTTAAAAGCAAACTAAAAAGTAAATTAAAGAGAAACAAAAACAGGCTAAAATAGAATACGATGGAAATAAAAGTTACAGTACATTGTAGGCTACTGAAAGGCCATGGTAAATAGGAGAGTTTTTAACCTCGATTTAAAACAGCTGAGAGTTTCAGCAGCCCTGATGCTTTCTGGGAGTTTGTTCCATATGTGAGGGACATAAAAACTAAACGCTGCCTCACCATGTTTGGTTCCAACTCTGGCCACAGATTAGTAGGCCTGACCCTGATGATCTGAGGGCTCTGGGTGGTTCATAATGGACTAGCAAATCTGAAATGTATTTTGGCCCTAAACCATTCAGGGCTTTATAAACCAGCAGCAGTATTTTGAAATCTAGTCTTTGACAGACAGGAAGCCAGTGTAAAGATCTGAGAACTGGAGTTATATGATCCACTTTCTTGGTCTCAATGAGGACTTGAACTGCAGCGTTCTGAACCAAATGCAGCTGTCTGATGGACTTTTTAGGGAGACCTGTGAGGACAGTGTTACAGTAGTCAAGTTTACTGAAGATAAATGCATGGACAAGTTTTTCTAGATCCTGCTGAGACATCGGACCTTTAATCCTCACTATGTTCTTTAAGTTATAACAGGCTGACTTCACTACTGTCTCAATGTAGCTGTTAAAATTCAGGTCTGAGTCCAGAACTACACCCAGATTTCTGGCTTTGCTGTTGGTTTTTAGCATCATTGATTGAAGCTGAGTACTAACTGAGTCTTTCTTGTTTGGCTCCAAAAACTATTATTTTGGTTTTGTCTTCATTTAACTGAAGAAAATTCTGCCACATCCACTCTTTAATTTGACCAATGCATTTGATCAGGGTTTTAATTGGACCATAGTCTTCTTGTAAGACGGTTATGTAGATTTGCTTATCATCTACATAATTATGGTAATATATTTTGTTGTTTTTTATGATTTGAGGTAGTGGGAGCATATAGATGTTGAAAAGTAAAGGTCCCAAAATGGAACCTTGGGGAACTCCACAGGTTATTTTTGTTTGCTCAGATTTGTAGTTACTTATAGATACAAAATAGTCCCTGTCTTTTAAATAGGGCTCAGACAATACCTCAAGCCAATGCTCTTATCTTGTCACAGAGTGTTGGCAACAATACTTCGAAATTACTGTATGGATTTGGATGAAATTTTCACCAGAGGTGGTTCTTGGGCTACAGATGAACCCATTACATTTTGGTGATGATCTGAGAATGCATACCTCAGCCAAGGCTCTTATGTTCTCACGGTGTGTTGGCAACAATTCTCCAAAACTAATGGACAGACTTTGATGCAATTTTCACCAGAAGTGGCTCTAGGCCTTCACATAAACCCAGTTACATTTTGGAGGTGATCCAAGAGTCTGGAGACATGGAATCTGAATGGGCCATGTTATCCACCTCCAATGTTGAAGCGGCTGCCCAGAACTGTGGCCGCTTCCACCTGTCGGTGCATCTCATGGTGGCAACCCCAGAACCAAGTGGTGTACACCAGTGGTGAGGGAGGCCATCAAGCTGAAGAACTTGAAGAGCTTGGTTGGCTTGGGGGACTCCCAAAGCAGCTGAGGTGTACCGACAGGCCAAGCAGAGTGCAGCTTGGGTGGTTGCTGAAGCAAAAACTTGGGTGTGGGAGGAGTTCGGTGAAGCCATGGAACAAGACTTCGAAGTCGGCCTCAAAGAGATTCTGGCAAACTGTCCGGTGACTTAGGAGGGGGAACCAGCTCCCTGTCCACACTGTGTATGGTGTGCTGCTGACTTCGACTGGAGATATCATCAGGTGGTGAAAGGAATACTTCGAGGATCTCCTCAATCCTACTGACACGCCTTCCACAGAGGAAGCAGAGCTTGAGGACGAGGGTGACGACTCGCCCATCACAGCGGCTGAGGTCACTGAAGTGGTTAAAAAACTCCTTGATGGCCAGGCCCCGGGGGTGGATGAGATCTGCCCTGAGTACCTCAAGGCTCTGGATGTTGTAGGGCTGTCATAGCTGACAGGCCTTTGCAACATTGCGTGGAAGTCGGGGACAGTACCTTTGGCATGCCAAACCGGGGTGGTGGTTCCTGTCTTCAAGAAGGGGGACTGGAGGGTGTGTTCCAACTTTAGGGGATCACACTCCTCAGCCTCCCTGAGAAGGTCTATGCCAGAGTACTGGAAAGGAGAGTCTGGCCATTGGTCGAACCATGGATTCAGGAGTAATGTGGTTTTCGTCCTGGCCGTGGCACATCGGACAAACTCTTTACCCTCTCGAGAATCCACGAGGGTTTGTGGGAGTTTGCACAACCAGACCACATGTGTTTTGTGGACTTGGAGAAAGCATTCGACCGCGTCCCTCGTGTTTTTTTGTGGGGGGTGCTTCGGGAGTATGGGGATATCGCGCTTGTTGTTATGAACTATCTGGTCTCTATACGACCGTTGTGAGAATTTATTGCCAACACTTGGTTGGACTTACTCCCAGTGAGAGTTAGACTCTGCTAGAGCTGCCCTTTGTCACCAATCCTGTTCATAATTTTTATGGACAGGATCTCTAGGTGCAGCCAAGGATCGGAGGGTGTCATGCTCGGTGACCAGAGGATCTCATCTCTGCTGTTTGCAGATGATGTTGTCCTGTTGGCTTCATCAAGCAATGACCTACAAGTCTTACTGGGACGGTTTGCTGCTTAGTGTGAAGCGGCTGGGATGAGAATCAGCACCTCTCAAGTCTGAGTCCATGGTTGGAAAAGAGTGGACTGTCCCTCTCTTGGTTGGGGACAAGCTCATGCCCCAAGTGGAGGAGTTTAAGTATCTTGGGGTCTTATTCACGAGTGAGGGGAGAATGGCGCGAGAGATTGACGGATTGGAGCAGCATCTACAGTGATGCAGACGTTGTACCGGTCTGTCATAGTGGAGGGAGCTGAGCTCTAAAGCAAAGCTGTCAGTTTACTGTTCAGTCTCGAGCAGCTCAGTGGTGTAGTGGTTAGCACTGTGGCAGCACAGTAAGAAGGTCACAGGATCAATTCCACCCCTGACCATCGTGGGTTTGATCCCACCCTCTGACCATCGTTGACCCTTCTGTGTGGAGTTTGCATGTTCTCCGGTACTCCAGTTTCCTCCCACAGGCCAAAAACAGGCAAGTTAAGTTCATAATTGGAGACTCTAAAGTGGCCCTAGGTGTGAATGTGTGTGTGAATGGTGAAGGGATTGGTGCCGTACCGTGGCTGCCTCATCCATCCAGGTGGATGCCCTGAATTTCCCTCTGGGATTAATAAAGTATACAAAACACAAAAAAAATCTACCAACCTATCCTTACCTATGGTCATGAACTTTGGGTAATGACCGAAAGAATAAGATCGCAGATACAACCGGCTGAAATGGGCTTTCTCCATAGGATTGCTGGACTCACCCTTAGAGATAGGGTGAGGTGCTCAGTCATCCGGAGAGGCTCAGAGTAGAACCACTGCTCCTCCACATCGAACACACACTGGGTGGAGACCCCGGGGTAGACCCAGGAAACGCTGGAGAGACCATGTCTCCCAGCTGTCCTGGAAATGCCTTGGTATCCTTTCAGAAGAGCTGGAGCAGGTGGCTGGGGAGAGGGAAGGCTGGGCTTCTCTGCTTGAAGTGCTGCCTCCGTGACCCGGACCTTCGGAAAAGCAGTAGAAGATGGATGGATGGATGGATATTTACAAGTAGTTTGTTTAATAACAGAACAAGGTAAAGACTCATTCTATAGTGAATGCATCTTAAAATGACTTCTATTATGATCTGGCTCTATATAGAAAAATAAAATTAACTTTACACTTTAGGTGTGGGGGAGGGGCGCCCCCCCCCCCCCAATATAATGATAGAGGAAACACTGATCCTGTTTTATGTATTCTCCTGTATTTTGAGATTTCTTCATTCATGTTTCATGTTGATTTATCATTGATTAATGCATTTTAGGGCCAGCAACCAATATTCATGTGGAGTTTCATTCCTACATTGATACTGTATTTGTTTTTTAAATTTGGGCATTAACATATTCAGGTTCATTACTGTGTAATTTTAGTAAAGGTAATTGAAATGGCCAAAATGTGGGAACAAAAACACAAATTTACCACGAAAAGAGTTACAATAAATAATTGCAATAATACTATAGGAGACTCAGATTTAGATGCACCATTGAAAATTCGTGAGAACAAAAATCTTGAATTAACAAGAAGTCTGGAATATTTAAGGAAAAACATAGTACACAGACCGGTAAAAGTCACAAACTGCCAAGAGGGGAAAAGTGCAAGAAAAAAGTTAAAAATTTGCACAAGAGGTCACAAATTTGACATTTATGATGTTCCACTCTACAGAGGGAGAAGAACGTCAATACTGAGCATCTGGATGTTCAGTTTGGGTTACTACCAAATATCTGGAGCTCCAGAACTGGTATTCAGGACAGCCCTAATGCGTTTGGTTTGGTTTTCTTTTTCACTGGCATATTTTTTATTCTGCAATACACCTTTCGCTTAAGTAAAACGTACTAATATTTTGGTGAGTGGATTCTTCCACCCATCAGTCCTTTTAATTTGATCAGAGTGGATTTCTGATGATGATGTCCTGCAGATTAACATAACCCACCTGTTAGGAAAACAATGTTTTGAGTACGTCCCAGTGGGGAGAAGGCGACCACAGGAGTGTTGTCCGGTTTTAAAGGCACTAGTTGAAGGGCAGAGATATAAAGTGTTGTGAGGGAGATCATTGGCAATGTGATGAAGCACGGATCACAGAAGCTGTAAGTGTTCACAGCATGCTCTGCCTTTGAAATTAACAGCTAAACTGTATGGGAGGAGGTGTTTGTACGGAGGTAGGGAAGGACTGATCCTGAGAGGTGAGGAGGAGGAAGAAATGAAGGAATGATTGTGAGGGGCAGGGAGTTGTCGGGAATCATGGGGGTACGGAGATGACAAACGTGTCGACAGCGTTGTGCTCAGCACGCACGTCACTAGGGGCCGAGCAGAGGGGGGCTACTGCCGTAAGCCACTGGGGGCATCCTGCACATGCTCAGCGAGGCACATTAAGTCAGCCTCACCCTGCTGGGAACCTTTTGTTCAGCAAATCCTGCCTGACCTGCACCCCCCCCCCTCCTCCCCTCCCGCCCCCTTTACTTACGGCGCCTCCCACAGCACTCGGCTCATCAGCAAACACCTAATGAGCCTGCGTCAAGAAAACAGACCCCCAGCTCAACCTGCCCGCTCCCCGCCCCCACCCAGCTCTCAGGGGGCGTGGAGACGGCACTTTATAAGGACTGATGATGCTGCAAAGCCCACAATAATGATAATTAACTTGCTGAATTTAGAAGATTATGCTGTTAATTAGTTGCAAAATAAAGATAAGTAATATAGTAGCAGATGGTTGAATAACACCCATGAGATGGAGGGTTATTACACTGATGAGGTTTCCATGGCAGAGATGAAATATGAATCTGACTGGCTTTTCCCTCTTTCTGTGGGCCATTCCAAGAGAATAATATCTTGTTTCTGCCAGAAGAGCTTCTGGAAGGGTATTACACGATAAACTAATTTGGTAGATAGATTGGTCTGGCAAAGGTAGTTGCTAGAATAATGTGCTCCTCTGTTTTCCCATGTAAATGTGCTCCCTCTCACGTTATCGCTTCAAAAGCCTCATTCACTTTCACCTTGTTTATTTGTTTTTTTGATGCTGGAGGAATTGACCTGTGAATCGCAGACACAAATGTGAATGGCATCTATTTGTGTGTGTTATGTAGTTGGAAGTGTTAAAAATCCTTTTTAATAGCTTTATAATGTACCACAGCTTTAGTATCTAGATTAGATTTCAGTAGCTTGAAATGTTACAGGCTTGCCTTATAATTGGGCTGTTTTTTTTTATACATTTCTAAACATTAGTTGAACTATCATTATCCTTTTCAGAGTCCTTAATACAACTTTATTTACTTTAAACTTTATTTGGTGTCAAAATGCAGTGGGAGGGCATTTTATATTAAATGTCCCATTGACAACATGTCAGCAGTATTGCCTCTTGTTCTGCGTTGACTTTTCTAAATTCAGAAATGACTGTTTAGTATTTGCTGCATTTTTCACACACTATTTCATGGAGTCATATTTTACTCGTGAAATATTAGTCTCTCAAAAGCCTGACACTGCTTGCTAGTTGACATTCTGAAACATCTGCTGTAATTTAAAAACAAATATTTAGAGTGTTTAGAGTGGCATTATTAACAATGATCAGATTCCGGCTGTGCAGAGTGTGACGGGTCCACAGCAACTGTTTGTTTGCTAGCAGGATTACACATCATCATCATCATCATCACAAAAACTTGATGACAGCATGAAAAATTTACCAGAGGTGCAGTTTTCCCCAGCTGTTGGTGTTCAACTTTGGGTGGTGATGTGGATTAGGTTCTGGATCCAGGAGTGTTTTTAAGATAAAAGGGAGACCTCACAGCTTTCCCAGAGGTGTTTTGGTGGTCACTGACAATGGACACTTTCTGCTGCAATAGCTCTAATTCACATTTCATTTGCATCTACACAGGCATGTACTGTATGTACATCTACTTTGCCTCTACCACAAATGCAGTGTTACGTATTTTGGGGGAAATACTGGAATATAAAAAGATCACCCCCCTCTGTGTACGCACAGAAGGAAATGCCAAAATCAAGATGACATGTTTAATCCCCCCTGGAAATGTTTATGTAGCAATGTGACAGATTTGTAGTAATTACTGTCTTGAAATGATTAATTCAGCATTTTTAATGGAGTTTGGTTCAGTTACAGATCAGCTCGATTACATACATTTATTCACGTTTAAATGGGTTATTATCAGTGAAACCTCATTGTGTTGACTGTGTAATATGGCATCGTTATCTCCACCAAGGAAGTCATGTGATCAGGTGGTTTGTTTGTTTAGCTAGATCAAATTAAAAACTAGAGGGCACTCAGAGAGTATAAACAGTGGGGAAAATAAGTTATTGAACATGTCAACATTTTTCTCATGAAACATATTTCTGATGAGATTCTTCAGAGATTTTCACCAGATATCAGTAACAACCTAAGTAATCCATACATACAAAGAAATCAAGGCAACTGTGTTCACAAAACAAGTTGTATTTAATAAAGTGGAATGACACAGGGAATAAGTATTGAACACATCAAGAAAGAGGTGCAAAAAGACATAGAAACCCAAGAAACCAGTTGAAGTCCATCAGAATTTAGGAAACCATCCCATTGCCCATCAGTACAAATTAATTTCAGCTGGTTAAGTCCTGACTGAGCCTTTAACAAGGTCTGTGAATGTTAGATTGTCACACCACAAAGAACTCATGATAGGTAGAAGTAAAGAGCTCTCTCTAGACCTTCGCAACCTTATTGTTGCAAAACGTAATGATGGCATTGGTTACAGGTGCATTTCTAAACTGCTGAATGTTCCAGTGAGCGCTGTTGGAGCCATCATTTGGAAGCGGAAAGAACATCATTTTACCATAAATCAGCCATGACCAGGAGCTCCTCAAGATTTCTGACAGAGAAGTCAAAAGAATTATCAGAAGAGTTATCCAAGAGCCAAAGACCACCCGTGGAGAGCTCCAAAAAGACCTAGAGTTAGCAGGTATTGCTGTTTCAAAGAAAACAATAAGTAATGCGCTCAACTGACATGGGCTGTATGCCTGCTCACCTCGCAAGATTCCATTGCTGAAAAAAAGCATGTTGAAGCTCATTTAAAGTTTGCTGCACAACATTTGGGCAAGCCAGTAAAATACTGGGAGAATATAGTCTGGTCAGGTGAGACCAAAATTGAACTTTTTGGATGCCACCACACAGCATGTTTGGGGGAGAAATGGCACTGCACATCCCATCATGGTGTGGGGGTGTTTTTCAGCACAGGGTGCAGGCAGACTTCATATAATTGAAGAAATGAAAGAAAAGATGAATGGTCAAATGCACAGAAACATCCTTGATAAGAACCTGTTGCCATCTGCCAAGATGCTGAAGATGAAACAAGGGTGGACATTTCAGCAAGACAGTGATCCCAAACACACAGCTAAGGAAACTCTCAACTGGCTCCAGAGAAGGAAAATAAAGCTGCTAGAATAGCCACCTGACCTGAATCCAATTGAAAATCTATGGAACCAACTGAAGATCAGAGTTTGTAGACACCCACAGAAAGTTCAAGATTTGATGACAGTTTGTGTGGAAGAATGGGCTAAAATCACTCCTGAGCAATGCCTGTGCCTAGCTGCTCCACACAGGAGGCATCTGGAAGCTGTTATTACCAACAAAGGCTTTTCTACTAAATATTAAATGAATTTCTCCAAGTGTGTTCAATACTTATTCCCTGTGTCATTCCATTTTATTAAATGTAACTTGTTTTGTAAACAGAGTTGCCTTAACTTCTTTGTATGTATGGATTACTTGGGTTGTTACTGATATCTGGTGAAAATCTCAGGTCAGTGGCTGCATCAGAAATATGAGAAAAATGTTGAGGTGTGTTGAGTGGCTGAAATGAGCTTTCTTCGTAGGATTGCTTGGACTCACCCTTAGAGACGGGGTGAGGAACGCAGTCATCCGGGAGAGGCTCAGAGTAGAACCGCTGCACCTCCACATTGAAAGGAGCCAGTTTAGGTGGTTTGGGCATCTGATCATGATGCCTCCTGGACGCCTCCCACTTGAGGTGTTTTGGGTACGTCCCACTGGGAGGAGACCCCGGGGCAGACCCAAGACTCGCTGGAGAGACTACATCTCCCAGTTGGTCTGGGAACGCCTTGGTATCCTCTCTGAAGAGCAGGAACAGGTGGCTGGGGAGAGGGAAGTCTGGGCTTTGCTTGAACTGCTGCCTCCGTGACCCGGACCTCCGGAAAAGTGGTAGAAGATGGATGGATGGATGGAAAAATGTTGAGGTGCTCAATACTTATTTTCCCCGCTGTACCTCTGCCAAAGTCTGTCTGTGAGCAGGATTACGCAAAAACTACTGGACAGATTTGTATAACATTTTCA
This sequence comes from Pholidichthys leucotaenia, assembly GCA_020510985.1. NCBI lineage: Eukaryota > Metazoa > Chordata > Actinopteri > Cichliformes > Pholidichthyidae > Pholidichthys > Pholidichthys leucotaenia. The sequence continues at coordinate 55,775,671 of CM035843.1, read as the reverse complement.
CCAGAGGTGGCCCTTGGGCTACACATGAACCCATTAGATTTTGGAGGTGATCCGAGAGCACATAAACCTCCACCTAAGTCCTGTCTCACAATGTTAAAGATAGAGGAAAAAGTGATCCAGAATCTACATCCGACCAACTCAGCTGACGGTTGCATCAAAATCCATCCAGTACTTTTTGCGTAATCCTGCTCACAGACAGACCTTGGCGGGGGTATGCACACGCTGAGTGCTCTCTAGTTTTTTTAATTTGATCTTGCACCACAAAATTTTTTTTTAAGAGATTTGAAAGGGTGAAATGCACTGCCTTGCAGAGATTTGCACTATCCATGTGCTCCTAGTTTAACATTGATTTGTTTATTAACCCTCATCCTACCAACATATTTTACATACAAATAGTACCAACTGGGGTCCGTTTGGACCCCACACAAAATTTAACTGTTAATTGGATTATTAAGCAATACCAAAGTATTTTTTTCACTTAAAATGTTTTATTTGGTTAAAACAAAGAGTTGTGCTTGAAACCATGATCCAAAAATCCCAGAATGGGGCTAGTTTGTCGGTTGCCTGCCTTTCAGCACGAGTAGCCCGGTTAAATGTGTTTTTCAACCAGTGTGCCCTGGTGCGTTCAGGTTTTTGTGGGAAATTATCTAATTTCACTTCTTAATTGGTACAAGAAATGCAAATACTTTGCCATTGTTGTGCATGTGTTCTGTAGGCCCTACAGAACACATGCACACGTGCATCTCAATAAATTATAATGTCATAAAAAAGTTGATTTATTTCAGTAATTCAGTTCAAAAAAATGAAACTCAAAGATTCATTACACAGAGAATGATACATTTCATACAGAAATGTTTATTTCTTTTAATTTTGATGGTTATGGCTTATAGCTCAAGAAAACCCTGCAAATTCAGTTTCTCAAAAAATTAGAATTTTTCATTCATTCATCTTCATCTGCTTAATTCTTTTCGGGTTGCAGGGTGTGCTGGAGCCTATTCCAGCATCTTCGGGTGAGAGGTGGGATACACTCTGGACAGATCGCCAATCCGTCGCAGGGCCAACACAGAGAGACAGACAACCATTCACTCTCACTTTCATACCTAAGGACAGTTTATCCACAGTTGGTGCCAATTAGCCTAATGTACAGTGGGGTAAAAAAGTATTTAGTCAGCCACCAATTGTGCAAGTTCTCCCACTTAAAAGATGAGAGAGGTCTCCAAATTTTCATCATAGGTATACCTCAACTATGAGAGACAAAATAAGAAAAAAAAAATCCGGAAAATCACAGTGAAGGATTTTTAATGAATTAATTGGTAAATTCCTCGGTAAAATAAGTATTTGGTCAATAACAAAAGTTCATCTCAGTACTTTGTTATATACCCTTTGTTGGCAATGACAGGGTCAAATGTTTTCCTGTAAGTTTTCACAAGGTTTTCACACACTGTTGCTGGTATTTTGGCCCATTCCTCCATGCAGATCTCCTCTAGAGCAGTGATGTTTTGGGGCTGTTGCTGGGCAACACAGACTTTCACTCCCTCCAAAGATTTTCTATGGGGTTGAGATCTGGAGACTGGCTAGGCCACTCCAGGACCTTGAAATGCTTCTTACGAAGCCACTCCTTCGTTGCCCGGGTGGTGTGTTTGGGATCATTGTCATGCTGAAAGACCCAGCCATGTTTCATCTTCAATGCCTTGCTGGTGGAAGGAGGTTTTCACTCAAAATCTCACGATACATGGCCCCATTCATTCTTTCCTTTACACAGATCAGTCCGTCCTGGTCCCTTTGCAGAAAAAAACAGCCCCAAAGTATGATGTTTCCACCCCCATGCTTCACAGTAGGTATGGTGTTCTTTCTCCTCCAAACACGACAAGTTGAGTTTTTACCAAAAAGTTCTATTTTGGTATCATCTGACCATATGACATTGTCCCAATCCTCTTCTGGATCATCCAAATGCTCTCTAGCAAACTTCAGACGGGCCTAGACATGTACTGGCTTAAGCAGGGGGACACGTCTGGCACTGCAGGATTTGAGTCCCTGGCGGCGTAGTGTGTTTCTGATGTAGCCTTTGTTACTTTGGTCCCAGCTCTTTGCAGGTCATTCACTAGGTCCCCCCATGTGGTTCTGGGATTTTTGCTCACCGTTCTCGTGATAATTTTGACCCCACGGGGTGAGATCTTGCATGGAGCTCCAGATCGAGGGAGATTATCAGTGGTCTTGTATGTCTTCCATTTTCTAATAATTGCTCCCACAGTTGATTTCTTCACACAAGCTGCTTACCTATTGCAGATTCAGTCTTCCCAGCCTGGTGCAGGTCTACAATTTTGTTTCTGGTGTCCTTTGACAGCTCTTTGGTCTTGGCCATAGTGGAGTTTGGAGTCTGACTGTTTGAGGTTGTGGACAGGTGTCATTTATACTGATAACGAGTAGTTCAAACAGGTGCATTAATACAGGTAACGAGTGGAGGACAGAGGAGCTCTTAAAGAAGAAGTTACAGGTCTGTGAGAGCCGAAATCTTGCTTGTTTGTAGGTGACCAAATACTTATTTTACTGAGGAATTTAACCAATTATTCATTAAAAAATCCTTCAATGTGATTTTCTGGATTTTTTTTTCTCATTTTGCCTCTCATAGTTGAGGTATACCTATGATGAAAATTGGAGACCTCTCTCATCTTTTAAGTGGGAGAACTTGCACAGTTGGTGGCTGACTAAATACTTTTTTGCTCCACTGTACATGTCTTTGGACTGTGGGAGGAAACTGGTGTAGCCGGCGAAAACCCACACAGAAACGGGGAGAACATGCAAACACCACACAGAAAAGTCACCAGTGGCCAAGAGTGGGATCGAACCCATGACCTTCTTGCTGTGCTGCCACAGTGCTAACCACTGCGTCCACCAAGCTGCCCCCCAAAATTAGAATATTACATAAAATTAATAAAAAAATTGATTTTTAATAGAAATGTTGGCCTACTGAAAAGTATGTCCATGTACACATTCAGTACTTAGTCGGGGCTTCTTTTGCATGACCCATTGCATCAATGTGGCGTAGCATGGAGGCGATCAGCCTGAGGTGCTGCTGAGGCGTTAAACCCAATTCATAGTTGCAAAAACGTGCTGGTATGCGAGCGAGTGCAGTGCACGCATTCATGAGCAAACCCTACGCAGAGGGTGAACGCTGACCGAGCGCATGCAGCGCCCCCCCCCCCCCAAAAAAAAAGTGGCCTCGCGTACAAGAACGCAGTGGTAACAGTGAACTGTGCATGCACCAGGAAACTTGCACATCCCGGAGGGGGAAGTGTTGAGCAACCTGACAAAAACGGGGACAAGACGAAGAAGAACTTTGACACTTTGATAGACCAAGTAACATGGATGCTGCTAACAATAACAATAAAAGCTCCCATTCGTCCTCATCGTCATCATAATATTCACGTACCTCCATCGCCTCCACCATCTTCTAAAAAACCTCCGCCACCGAGCTCTTCTTTTGTGTTTCGATTGCAGCTGTTCAAACGTTTGGTGGCTCTTGACTGCTGCTGACAGTACGGGCATGTGAACTGCAGATTATTTTCACTGCGCATGCGCGAAACGCGGCTGCTGAACTGTAGCTGCGGTGGCTCAAAAACAACTCTGAATATTGCCATGTACGGAAACACAGTCTACAGAATGCAAACATTTTCCCCTTGGAGGGACTCTGAACAGCCCTTTATGGAGGCCCAGGTTGCTTTGATAGTGGCATTCAGTTTGTGTGCATTGTTGGGTCTGGTGTCTTTCATCTTCCTCTTAACAATAGTCCATAGAGAATCTATGGCGTTTAGGTCAGGAGAGTGCTCAATAAAGCACAGCGATGCCATGGTCATTAAACCAGGTTTTAGTACTTTTGGCAGTGTGGGCAGGTGTAAAGTCCTGTTGGAAAATAAAAACGGGATCTTCATAAAGCTTGTCACCAGAAATTAAAATTTCCTGGTAGATGGCTGCGCTGGCTTTAAACTTGATAACATAAAGTGGACCAACACCAGCAGATGACCTCTTTTCAGGTAAAAGTAAATTTTGCTTTCATTTGAAAATCAAGGTCCCAGAGTCTGGAGGAAGAGTAGAGAGGCACAGAATCCAAGTTGCTTGAGGTCCAGTGTGAAGTTTCCATATTTAGTGATTTGGGGAGCCATGTTGTCTGCTGGTGTTAGTCCACTGTATTTTAGCAAGTCCAAAGTTAGTGCGGCCATCTACCGGGAAATTTTAGAGCACTTTATGCTTCCCTCTGCTGGCAAGCTTTATGGAGATGCTGATTTCATTTTCCAGCAGGACTTGGCACCTGCCCACACTGCCAAAAGAACCAAAACCTTGTTTATTGATTTTGGTATCACTGTGCTTGATTGGCCAGCAAACCCTCCTGACCTAAACCCCATAGAGAATCTATGGAGTGTTGTCAAGAGGAAGATGAGAGACACCAGACCCAACAATGCAGATGAGCTGAAGGCTGCTATCGGAACAACCTGGACCTTCATAACACCTCAGCAGTTCCACAGGCTCATCACCTCCATGCCACGCCACATTGATGCAGTAATTAATCCAAAAGGAGCCCCGACCAAGTATTGAGTATGTACATGGACATACTTCTCAGTTGGCCAACATTTCTTTTTTTTTTCCACAATATCTTTATTGAACCTTTTTTTTTTTTAACAAACATGATACAAACAATCAAACACTAACACTAAAGTACTACAAAAAAAAAAAATGCACTAAAAACACCAACAACCACCAACAAAATCAAGTCTTCAACAATGCTCCTCTGTTTAGTCTAGACAATCCAATACATAAGTATACATATTATGTTCACCAGTTTGGAATTTACAAGGTCCACACACATCATTCACCTTCTTCTTCAAGAGTTATGTTTAAATTTTTTACATAATCAATAAAAGGTCTCCATATATTCTCAAACACAATTTCCTTTGATTTCAGTATATATGTTATTCTTTCTAATGGAAGGTTTGTTAACATCTGTCTTAACCACTGAGTCACATCTGGTCTATGAGTCTTTTTCCATAATAGTGCAATACATTTTTTGGCATTAAGCAAACTGAGGTCTATGAATGTTCTTTCACTTTTATTAAAATTATGCTTTTCTGGGTACAGACCCAACAAAAACAGTTTAGGATTCAGTATGATTTGTTTTGAGATTATTTTTTCAATTGTTACCCTCACCTCTTCCCAAAACATTCTTATTAATCTACATTCCCATAAACAATGAAATAGGGTTCCTTTACTTTCCATGCATTTTGTGCATGTATCTGGTATATTTTTGTTATATCTATTTAACTCCTCCGGTGTAACATACATCCGCATTAACCATTTGAAATGTATCAATTTAAGGCGTGCATTTATTGATTTGGTTTGAGCTTCTGTACAAGCCAATTCCCATTGTTCCTCTGAAATTTCAATTTGCAGATCTTCTTTCCAGTAGTTTAATCTTTTCAGTGAATTTTCACTTGAAGATAGTGTCAATGAGTTATAAAACTCTGAAATAATACCCTTTCTTTTACTATCTTTCATCATCATTTTTTCCAAGGATGAATAAATAGGTCGAGTGAGAGCTTTATTTTGATTTGATCGAATAAAGTTTCTAAGTTGAAGATATTTAAAAAAATGTGTTCTATTGAGATTAAATTTGATCCTCAGCTCTTCAAAAGACATTATGTTGTCTGCACATGGCAAATATAAATCCTGAATCTTTTGTATCCCTTTTAAATTCCATACTTTAAATACAGCGTCCGCTCTCCCTGGTTTAAAATATTGATTACCCCATATTGGACTAAATTGTGACAATAACTGTGGTTCTTTTAAATAGTTTTTAGCTTCACACCATATTTTGATCATATGCTTTACAAATGGATTTTTAACTTGTTTTTGTAATTTTTTTGCCGAATCTGAGTATATGAATATGGGAAGAGGTAAAGGTAAATTGTATGATTCCATTTCAGTCCAGTGAGGGAGATCATTTGATGAAAAATAATATGTCATAGACCTCAGTTGTGCCGACCAATAATACAACATAAAATTTGGACATTTCAGACCTCCACGATCAAATGGTAAATATAATAAAGACAAACGTAATCTAGCCCTCCTGTTGTTCCATATAAATTCCACTAACTTTTTTTTTATTCTTGAGAATAGATCTAAAGGTGGTGATAAGGGAATGTATTGAAATAAATAAAGTATTTTAGGTAAAATATTACTTTTAAGTATATTGATTCTCCCGATCATCGACATTGGTAGTGACATCCATCTCTGAGTTAACTCATTGATATCTGACATTAAGGCTTCATAGTTGACGCTGGCGACTGATTCTAGCTTAGGCATAATTTGGATTCCTAAATATTTAAACTGATTTACAACATTGAATTGATTTACCTCAGGGGCTGGATAATTTCTCTGGGTCTCATTTAGCATTAATATTGAAGATTTAGTTTTATTTATTTTATATCCTGATATTTCCCCAAAATTCTTTATTAAATTCAACAAGGTTGGAATTGATTTTTTTAGATTCGACATAAACAAAATTATATCATCGGCGTACAGGGAGATTTTATGTTCTGTTGGTCCAACTTTAATTCCATATATTTGTGAATGTAAACGTATCGCTATCGCTAAAGGTTCAATTGCCATAGTAAACAGTAAAGGTGAAAGTGGACAGCCTTGTCGACATCCTCTATTGATTTTTATTGGTTTTGAAATATTGTTATTTGTTAGGATTTCTGCTGTAGCATTATTGTATATTATTTGAACCCATTTTATGAAATTATTTCCAAGTCCAAACCTTTGTAGGACTTCAAAAAGAAAGGGCCATTCAACTCTATCAAAGGCCTTTTCGGCGTCCAATGATAGGAGAGCTGTATCCGGTGCTTCTTTATTAAAATAAATAATATTAAATAGTCTTCTTACATTATGGAAGCCTTGTCTACCCTTTATAAAGCCATTCTGATCTCGATTAATAATATTTGGTAAAATTTCTTGTATTCGTCTTGCTAAAATTTTACAGATTATCTTAAGGTCGGCGTTTAATAGGCTTATTGGTCTCATATTTTCACATTTATTAGAGGGCTTACCTGGTTTTGGCAGCAGTATAATTAAGGCATTATTTATGTATGATGGTAAATTATTATTTTGAAATGCTTCTAAAACCATTTCCAAAAAAGGTTTTATTAATTTATTCTTAAATTTTTTATAAAGGTCAACTGGAAGACCATTTGGTCCTGCACTTTTTCCTGATTTCATATTATCAATGGCTAGCCCAACTTCTTCTTGACTAATTTTAGACTCCAATATCTCCCTGTTTTCATTTGGAATACACGGTATAGATAGTTCGTTCAAAAACCCATTTAGTTTTGTTAAATCAGGTTCATTTTTGGTATCATATAATTTTTCATAGTAATCTCTAAAGGCTCTATTAATTTCTAAAGGATCTATAACTACCTGTCCGTTACTTATAATACTGGTAATTGGTGTTTTAATTTCCAATTGTTTAATCTGCCATGCTAATAATTTTCCTGATTTTTCACCTTGTTCATAAAAAGATTGTTTCAATCTTAGAAGACTCGAGGCAGCTCTATTCGCTGATTTTTTGTCGTATTCAGCTCTCAAAATCAGTAATTCATTCTCCAACCTTGGGTCACTTCCTGCATACACTTTTTCCTGAAGACTTTTTATTTTATGTTCCAATTTAGCTCTCTCCTCTCGAGTCTTCTTAGATTTTGATCCTGTATAACTAATAATATGTCCCCTAATAAAAGCTTTGAACGCCTCCCACTTTACACATGCTGATGTTTGTGTAGTATTGATGTCAAAGAACTCGTCTATCTGTTTTTCTATATACTTGACAAATTCCTCATCCTGAAGCCATTTATGCTGAAATTGCCATCTACCTGATTCCTTTGTCAATTTTTTATCTACATATATTAGACAACAGGGTGCATGATCAGAGATCACGATGTTATCATAAAAGCAGTTTTGAATCTTGGACCTTAATTCTGTGGAAATCAAAAAATAATCAATACGTGAGAATGTCTTGTAGGTACTGGAATAACAAGAATAGGCTTTAACTTGTGGTTTCATTTCTCTCCATATATCTAACAATCTCAATTCTTTCATAAAAGGATTAATAGTCATCCTACATCCAATGTGCGTACAATCCAGTCCTGTTGATCTATCCACACCTGGATTCAATGTACAATTAAAATCCCCTGCTATTATATGTTGCCCTGTAAGTGATGATAAGATGAGAAATAAATTAGCAAAGAACTTCTGATCATCTATATTGGGACCATATAAGTTCACAAGATTTATATTTTCTAATAGCAAAGAACCTTGAATGATTACATATCTTCCAAATTTGTCTCCAATTACATTTTTCACTTGAAAAGGAACTGATTTATGTATGAGAGTCATAACTCCCCTGGCTCGGGATGAAAATGAAGAGGTGAATACACTTCCCTGCCATCTACTCCTAATTCTTTTAACATCCTCCTCTATCAGATGAGTTTCTTGTAAAAACACAATTCTTGAACCCATGTCCTTTATTTTATTCATAACTTGTTTAAGTTTTTTTAAATTTTGTAGACCTCTGCAATTCCATGAAGTTAAATTAAGATTAACACTTTGGTCCATGATCAATAGAGAGTTTGGGATTACCTTGCAGTGTAAACATGCTCATACAGAGAAGCAAAAACATGAGTGGTTGAACATTCATCCTACAAACTACACACAAACAAATTTCCCCTTCCCACACTTGTGGCAAACCCCCCAAAATCAAAAGAAAAATTCTGTCTCCCGATATAGCCATCGACCGTTCCACACCCACGGGGAACAGCCTAAGCCACTCCTTCTTCATCCTCCCAATCACCCTAACTCTACTGCTTTTAATGACGTAACATTAACTCTCCTCTGTAGTTTTCCAACTTAACTCCAAAATTTTTAACAACTTTGTACATCATAGTTTTTTTTTTTTTGTTTGTTTTGTTTTTGTTTTGTTTTTTTAATATATAATACAATCTATATTTTGTAAACTTACTATTTACTTCAAGTCAGTCAGATGCCTGTGCAAATGCTTAATTATTCTACCTTATATTTTGTTCATGCTTAGCTCCCACCAGTCTCTTCTTCTTCTTTGATCTTCTTGATGAACTCCTGCGCCTCCTCTGGGGTCTTGAAGATGTGGGTTCTGCCCTCATACGTGGTCAGCAGTCTCGCAGGATAGATTACACCATGACGAATCCCAAGGTTGCGCAGCTCCTTACGTACGGGATCAAACTGCTTCCTCAATTGCTGGATTCCTGTGGCCAAATCTGGGTAGAACCGCACCTGCTGGTCCTGGTGTTTAATCTCTCCTTTTTTAGCTCGTGCAGCGTTGAAGATCTTCATCCTGTCTCTGTTGCTAAGAAACTTCATAATTAAGGTCCTCGGCGGTCCCTTATCTCTCCGTGGGCCAATACGATGTGCTTTTTCCAGAATCACTGCTGATTGCAACTCCTCGTTGCCCAGCACCTCCGGAATCCACTTTTCCAGAAAGGAACATACGTCCCGACCTTCTGATTCCTCTGGAAGACCCACCAGCCTCAAATTATTCTGTCTCGACCGAGATTCCAAATCCAAAATATTATCTTCCAGAGATTTATTTTTTTTTTCCAAAGTGCGCACCTTTAATTGAAGACGGGTGACGTCATCTTCAGCACTAGCGAGACGGAGCTCCATCTGCGCCGTTCGTTCTACACAGTCACCCAATTCCTTTCTTATTCCTTCCAACGCTGTCATAATCCCATCAAATCTAGAGGAAAAGTCCGCTCTCATTGAACTCATGGCAGCCATCAGCGCATCTGCGCCATTCCCCGCAAATATCGCACCGTTGCCAGCCTCCTCCGCCATATATGGAGTTTTGTTTGCTGCGTCACAGACCTGAAAGTCCGTTAATTTGGACTGTTTCGGCGGCTCGCTTTTTCCTTTTCCTGGTTTTCCAGCCTTAGGCTTCGCCGACATATCCTCGCCCAAATGCTGGGATACGTTCTGTCCCAAATGAGAGAGTTATTTGCCGATTTTTTTTTTCCAGGAGCAGAGCAGAGCGAGACACGTCCGTCCTACGTGGCAGCCATAACCGGAAGTCTGGCCAACATTTCTATTAAAAATAATTTTTAAAGATTAATTTTATGTAATATTCAATTTTTTTGAGAAACTGAATTTGGGGTTTTCATTAGCTATTTTCCATAATTATCCAAATTAAAAGAAATAAACACTTCAAATATATCACTCTGTGTGTAATGAATCTATATAATATTGGAGTTTCATTTTTTTAATTGAATTACTGAAATAAATCAACTTATAAGGACATTCCTAACTTATTGAGATGCACCTGTATGTGTAATGAGGAAAATGTTCATTATGTCTTAAGGCAGGACTCGTCCAAGCTAAAATTGAGTCATAGTATATTACTTAAGTAAACCATTCAAGAGTTCAGTATCTAGTGACCAAACGACCCAACATTCACTTTTCTGGAGAATAAAACTGCCCTTTGTACAGATGAGGCAGACTCTTGAATGATAACTATGTTTTGATACTCACCAAAAAATGTTTATGATATAGCAGCAAGAAGTTAGTGCTAAATTAGAGATCTAGTCTATCAGCTTCAGTCTCAACAACCCTGAGATCACAAGGGAGGAAAACCGAATTCCTTTATCTTCTTCTTTTTTTTTTTTTAGATTGCTGATCAACAAGGCTGACTAGTACCACACTGTACAGTGAAGCCTGTTTAGTTGTAGCATCTGCTGTAGGAGAGGTTACTCAGCAGCACCGTCAACTGGTCCACATGATATTTATCCAACACTGGACTGGCTCAGTCCCAGGCACTATTTAATTGGCCCAGCCATAAACCTGACTCATCATTTAGTGAACATCTCTGGTGAAACCTGAAGATTTCATGGAGGTATGAGGAGAAAAATTAAATAAGCTACCTCAAAGGGCCATCCACACACCAGACGTACAACGAATACTCTATTGTTTTAAAAATTGTTATAATTCAGGTATAATTCACATGACAGCATTAAAAAAAAAAAAGACAAATGATATTTTTGGAGATCACTTTCAGAACAATTTGAGGAATGATTAGAAACACTGACTGCGGCCCCAATCAAAATACATCAGCCTCTCGCTTTCATCTGCTCTGAAAGCAGAGATAGAATTAAAGTTAAATCTGTGGGAAAGTTTGTCCCAAGAATGAGCTCTTGGTTCTGCAGACCTGCTTTCAGATATGATACCAAGTGTGTGGGAGGAGAGACAATTGGATGCATCGAGCATTGTCACAGAGCAACTGAATCCAAGTTGAAATGATTTTCTTTATTATTATTAAGAATTATTTTTATACCCTAAACACGGTGCACATGGACAGCAAACCTGACTTGTTCTGTTCCCATACTGCACGATGCACCCACTGCATCCTATTTGGTTGTGGATCTGAGCAATCATGGAGCAAAGGAACCTTTGAATAATTTTGTGAACCCACACACCCTTTTGCTGTTCTTCTTTTTTCTATTCACAATGAACAGCAGCAGGTCTAACAAAAAAAACATTATAGGGCTCTGATTGCTGCAAGGAGTGCAGCACAAACATCTACTGCTGCCAGTGGGGCAGCAGGAAAAACTTTCCCACAAATCTAAGGGGATACAGTCTCAGTCATTTGCCCATCATTTTCATTTCTGCTTTTACAGTTTTTGGGATATTAAAGTTTTTCTTTTTTACTGTTGATGTCATCAGCCCATCCCACTTGCCCCAAACTCAATGGCCTATGAAAGTTTTTTATTATCTCAAAAACATTAAAGAGCAAACAAAAAATTTCAAGTGCACAAACATGTACAAATGACGCACAAATGACTGAGACTATTTACACCTAGTTTTGCAGTAGATTGGGGGAAGGCAACTTCACATAAGTGTGGTGTGGAGCCATTGTCTGGAGCACACAGCGCATGTTTGGTTCTGCTGTTGGCATTCATCAATGTGGTCGCTCAGCTCGTCCACATATTAGTTATAATCGTTTATAGTTCTTGATGTAGACAGCCTTTAATCCAAGTCACTTTTTGCCAAAGTTGTTCTACAAAATACTGAATTGTGGGTTAGATTAAAAATGTAAATCAGTTATTTTTTTGTTATTAGATTTAATTATTTATCCTTTCTCATTTGCTAAGAGCAAAGTGGTCAATCTTGTTGACAAGAAGAGCTGAAATTGACTTTTCTCCCCAATAAAAAAAGAAGGGGCAATGGAAATTAGTTTTGATTCCTCAGGAATATAATATTTTAATCCATGCTTTTTACGTAGTAGGGTTTGGGGTCAGCAGCATGGTTTCTTCTTTGTGGAAGTTGCTTCTATTTACATCAGTATATTTTTTTAATATTTCTTGTCTGTTTTTCTCTGCCTAAATTTGCTGCCAGAAATTGAATGCCACATTAAGCCAGCAGCTTCCTCAGGTTACCAACGGAGATGGTAGTGAAGTTCAAAGCAGTGCTGTAACTCACACTGCTGCTCCTGCTTCGCCTGCCACAACTCCAACGCCAACACCAACTGCAGCCCCAGCCGCTGTCCTAACTCCGGCTCCTCCACTGTCCATAACTGAGGCACCCTCTCCACATTCCCTCCAACAGCCAGCCACCTCCACCACTGAGACACCTGTAAGTAATTGCATCTACCTTGCTCTTTTTTTTTTTTTTTTTTTTTTTGACCGAAGGGGGATTATGTTGTGGGTCAGTCCGTCCGTCCCACTTTTGTGAAATCAACTCCTCCTACAGTTTTGGTCGATTGTTTTGAAAGTTGGTACCATGGTTTGATATACAGTGGGGTAAAAAAGTATTTAGTCAGCCACCAATTGTGCAAGTTCTCCTACTTAAAGATGAGAGAGGTCTCCAAGTTTTCATCATAGGTATACCTCAACTATAAGAGACAAAATAAGAAAAAAAAAAAAATCCAGGAAAATCACATTGAAGGATTTTTAATGAATTAACTGGTTAAATTCCTTGGTAAATAAGTATTTGGTCAATAACAAAAGTTCATCTCAATACTTTATATACCCTTTGTTGGCAATGACAGAGGTCAAACGTTTTCTGTAAGTTTTCACAAGGTTTTCACACACTGTTGCTGGTATTTTGGCCCATTCCTCCATGCAGATCTCCTCTAGAGCAGTGATGTTTTGGGGCTGTCGCTGGGCAACACAGACTTTCAACTCCCTCCAAAGATTTTCTATGGGGTTGAGATCTGGAGACTGGCTAGGCCACTCCAGGACCTTGAAATGCTTCTATGAAGCCACTCCTTCGTTGCACCGGGCCAGTGTGTTTGGGATCATTGTCATGCTGAAAGACCCAGCCACGTTTCATCTCTTCAATGCCCTTGCTGGTGGAAGGAGGTTTTCACTCAAAATCTCACGATACATGGCCCCATTCATTCTTTCCTTTACATGGATCAGTCGTCCTGGTCCCTTTGCAGGAAAACAGCCCCAAAGTATGATGTTTCCACCCCCATGCTTCACAGTAGGTATGGTGTTCTTTCTCCTCCAAACACGACAAGTTGAGTTTTTACCAAAAAGTTCTATTTTGGTTTCATCTGACCCATATGACATTCTCCCCAATCCTCTTCTGGATCATCCAAATGCTCTCTAGCAAACTTCAGACAGGCTTGGACATGTACTGGCTTAAGCAGGGGGACACGTCTGGCACTGCAGGATTTGAGTCCCTGGCGGCGTAGTGTGTTTCTGATGTAGCCTTTGTTACTTTGGTCCCAGCTCTCTGCAGGTCATTCACTAGGTCCCCCCATGTGGTTCTGGGATTTTTGCTCACCGTCCTCATGATAATTTTGACCCCACGGGGTGAGATCTTGCGTGGAGCCCCAGATGGAGGGAGATTATCAGTGGTCTTGTATGTCTTCCATTTTTCTAATAATTGCTCCCACAGTTGATTTCTTCACACCAAGCTGCTTACCTATTGCAGATTCAGTCTTCCCAGCCTGGTGCAGGTCTACAATTTTGTTTCTGGTGTCATTTGACAGCTCTTTGGTCTTGGCCATAGTGGAGTTTGGAGTCTGACTGTTTGAGGTTGTGGACAGGTGTCTTTTATACTGAAAACGAGTTCAAACAGGTGCCATTAATACAGGTAACGAGTGGAGGACAGAAGAGCCTCTTAAAGAAGAAGTTCCAGGTCTGTGAGAGCCAGAAATCTTGCTTGTTTGTAGGTGACCAAATACTTATTTACTGAGGAATTTACCAATTAATTCATTAAAAATCCTTCAATGTGATTTTCTGGATTTTTTTTTTCTCATTTTGCCTCTCATAGTTGAGGTATACCTATGATGAAAATTGGAGACCTCTCTCATCTTTTAAGTGGGAGAACTTGCACAATTGGTGGCTGACTAAATACTTTTTTGCCCCACTGTATATTGAGGATGTGCATATTGCAATTTGCTTCTGATCAGATGATTTTTGGGGGAATAGCAGCCCCTGACCTATGACCTCCTGTTTCACCTCACTTCATAGACAGTAACTGTCTTGTGAAATCAACTCACAATCAACACATTTTTACTCCCTGGCCTTCGACCCAGTATGAGACATTGATTTTATTGAATGAAATGGATTTTAATTTATTTTACCTTTTTTTTTTTTTCTTCTTGAGTTAGCGCCCTTTGTGTTGGTGCCCTGCTTTTATGTTCTCTTGCTGTACAGCACTTTGTGTAGCGAGTGTTGCTTTTAAAGTGCTTTATAAATAAAGTTGATTGATTGATTGATTGAACTCCTCCTATAGTTTTGTTCCGATTGTTTTAAAACTTGATACCATGGTTTGATATACTCTGATTATACACATATTGCACTTTCACTCTCATCAGATGACCTTGAGGTAAAAGGTCAGGTCAGATTTTTCCCTAAATCTTCTGAACACCGTAACTACTGAAAGAAATGATGTAGACTTTTCAAATCGATACAGTAGTTGGATCTAGTACACATCTTGGATGACTTACACCCTCACCTAACTATGGGGTTTGTGGTTCACGTTGCAGTTGCACTGTAGTAAATGCTACATTTGCTATTACTATAAAACAAGTAAAGCTAGGGCCACCAAACCTAGTACACAGGTCCACCTTGGGATCCTGAACTCCTGACTATGGGTTTGGGGTCAAAAGGTCAAGGTTAACATTTCTAATGCCTTATTACTGCAGGGTTTCCTCTGGTAACATTTCTGTGTGGCAGCCCGCCTCCCTAAGGAAGTATGCTGCCGTGCCTATAATATATTAATTTGAGAAAAATTAAATGTGAAAGAAATGCTCCGCAAGCGCACACACGAACAACATGTGACTGTCATCCACGCGGAAGCGCCTCGCCCGCCCGGCGCCCGCGTGACTTTTTCTGCAGGCAGAGCGTGTCTCTCTAGCATTGCTGTCCGAGAGAAGCATGAGCTTATTAAAGCACTTTGAACGTGGAAAAAAGTACAAGAGATGAGCAGTGGAGGCGTTTATGGTGGTTTTCACCCACTGGTAACTGGAACAACAATGAGGAGTCGCTTAGCTAACAGGTCTGGTTAGGCTTCATTGCAGGGAAAGGCAAGAGTGACTGGTGAATCGTTGAGGATTTACTTCACCAGCTACTACAATATTAACTAATAATATATGTTCGTTATTATGTACCTGACAAGATAACCAAAATTCACAAAGTCATTGACTTTAATCCATCAGCAGCCTTCAGAGAAACTAAACGTGCCAACATTTGGATTTCAAAATAGGGGAGGTTTTTCCTGCTGTCGGCTTGGTGAGGAGAGTTCTAAAAAATGATGAATACATAGAGATATTATAACAGAAATAACTGCGTATTTGGTCATTTAAGTTAATTTATTTCTTTAAATATAATTTTAATAATTTCTTTGAATTCAGAGTTATTGTTGTGTTCTGGCTGTACAAAATTATGGTCAAAAGTTTAAATTATATGAGGAAAAAGTTAAAAAAATTGCCACATTCTGATTCAAATTTATATTAAAAAAAACAGCAATTTTATAATAGTCTGCCTTTGTCCATCAGACAGTCCTCTTTACTGTCCAGTTTTAAAACTCCTCTTAAACCCCATTTTTATTCTCTGGGTTTTGACCCAGTTTGAGACATTGATTTTATTTGTTCTTATTTTCTCTATTGTATAACTATTGTTTTGTTTGTGCTGTTTTGTACTTTAGCTGTATTTTATTATTTTTATATTTTATTTATCATTGATGTACAGTACTTTGTGTCAACTGTTGTTTTTAAAGAGCTTTATAAATAAAGTTGGATTGGATTAAAAAAGATAAACATTAGCCATATAATAATCCACAAATTTATTATAGTCTCAAATGTACAAGAAAAGTCATAATTTTACAAGAGAAAATTACAAATTTGAGGAAAATGGTTGCAAATTTAGATAAATCTACGGAGAAAAGTAGAAAACTATAAGAAAATTGTTATAAATTTTGGAGAAAAACCTCAAACCTTCAAGACTGAAGTCATGACTCAAGATTTTAAGTAGGTGCTCTTTGTACCCTTAACTAGAAATTTTCGGTTGTCTACTTTTAATTATTAATTTCAAAGCACTGCTTTTACATGAGTAGAATTTCTGGCTACTATACCCACCTCTGATCATATAATTTAAGTATGCATGAGTAAATTACCATTATGAATGCCCCCCCCCTTCTCTTTCCTACTCTTTGTCAATGGAAAAAAAAGAAACACTAGAATAAAAATACAAAAAATACACATTTTGGTTATTTATGTAAACCATGGAAAAAAAAAAATCCTGCAGGACAAAACATGACACTTGGTATTTTCTAGCCTGTTTGTATACCACTATAGACAGAGAGAGAACCAGAATTAGACAGGGCTCAGAGAGGGAAAGATGAGACAGAAGAGAGGAGCCAAGGAGAGGAAAGTGTTCAGGCAGAGGGTCCAGGAGAGGTGAGAGCAGAGGGAGGAGAGAAGGATGACACCAGTAAAAAGTCCAAACACAGGACATGTGGGTGGGACCCCAACTGACTCAATATGCCAGCATTCAAGCCTTGGTACTTCAAATACTTCAAATGGTAAGTTCCATTATGCAATATTACTGTGCAAAATTTAAAAAAACAAAAAGAAATAGTGTAAAATTAACATTTCCGGTTACAATTGTGTCATGTGTCCCCCCCCCCCCCGAAAAATATGTTGCCACCACGCCAAGGTCTTTAAGCCAGAGGAAACACTGTAGAGACTGCTATTAAAAAATCAGTAGAAAGTCTGACAATAGGAAACGTGGAAGTGCTGAGCTGAGAGTGACAAGCTGTTGCTGGGATACAGGGCACAGACTTTTTTTTTTTTTTTTTCCCCAGAGCGCCGCACACAAACGCTGAAAAAAAAAAAGCTCAGGGTGGTCAGGCGACAAAAAACACATTTGGTGGACAAGCACTATTACACAAGTAAAATTTCTGGCTACTGTACCCACCCCTGAGCATTTAATTTAAGTATGCATGAGTATATTACTATTATTAATGTTTTTTTTCCCTTCCCTACTCTCTCAATGGAAAAAAGAAACACTAGAATAAAAATACAAAAAAATACACATATTTTGTCATTTATGTAAACCATGACAAAAAAAATCCTGCAGGACAAAACGTGACACTTGATATTATCTAACCTGTTTGTATACCACCACAGAGAGAGAACCTGAATTAGACAGAGCTCAGAGAGGGCAAGATGAGACAAGGAGAGAAAAGTGTTCAGGCAGAGGGTCCAGGAGAGGTGAGAGCAGAGGAAGGAGAGAAGGATGACACCACTAAAAAGTCCAAACATAGGACATCTGGGTGGGACCCCAACTGGCCCAATATTCCAACATTCGAGCCTCGGTTGTACAATACTTGAAATGGTAAGTTCCATATGCAAAGTTACTGTGCAAAATTTAAAAAAGAAATAAATAGTATAAAATTAACATATTCTGGTTACAATCGTGTCCTGTATTTTCTGCATACCCCCCCCCCCCCCCCCCCCCCCCCGGAAAAACGTTGCCACCACGCCATGGTCTTTAAGCCAGAGGAAACACTGTACTGTACAACGCATAAAGCTAGGGCCACCATACCTGGTACACAGGTTCACCTTGGGATCCTGAGCTCTGACTACAGGTTTGGGGTCAAAGGTCAAGGTTAACATTATCTATGCCTTATTACTGTACAAGTAAAGTTAGGGTCACCAAACTTGGTACACAGGCTCACTCTGTGACCCTGAAGTGTGACTGTGTCACTGTAAGGTCAAAGGTCAACATCAAAATGGCTTATAACAGGGATGTCCAATCATGTGCCATGGAGGGCCAAGACCATGCAGGTTTTTTCTTGTACCCAGTCTCTTTAGCAGGTGTTTTCACTTATCAGCAATCAGTGGGAAGAAATTCAGTGAAATCTGCTGTTGAAGACACTGGTTGGAGGTAAAGCCTGCAGGGTCTTGGCCCTCAATGGCACATGAATGGACACCCCTGGCTTATAAACTGTATCTCAACAACAAAGAAAGCTAGGGTCACCAAAATAGCTACACAGGCCTTGGAATTCTGACCTGTGACTATGGGTTTGGGGTCAAAAGGTGAAGGTTAACATTGCTTATGCCTTATTACTGTACAAGTAAAGCTAGGGCCACTAAACTTAGTACACAGTTTCACCCTGTGACCCTGAAGTGGTTTTGGGATCGCAAGGTCAACATCAATATGGCTTGTAAAGTATTTAGATTGAGATTCCTTTATTAGTCCCACAATGGGGAACAGGGCATCCACTGGTGCGGTGCCCAACCCTTTGACCTTTCACACACACATTCACATCTGGGGCCACTTTAGAGTCTCCAGTTAACCTAACTTGCATGTATATCTCAACAACAAAGAAAACTAGGGACACCAAACCTGCTACACAGGTTCACTCTGAGACCATAACCTCTGACTACAGGTTTGGTGTCAAAAGGTCAAAGTTCAAGGTTGGCACTCCATATGATCTCATACTATAGAACGTGTAAAGCTCTCTTGGGTCACCAAACTTGCTACACAAGAAATCTCTGTCTGTCTGTCTGTCTGTCAACGACCATAGGACTCGCTAAAAGATCATAGGACTCTGTGTGTCTGTCACGATGATAGGACTCGCTAAAAGATCATAGGACTCGCTATAACATCATCAAAGATCAAAGGCAGGCATCACTCACGATCATAGGACTCGCTATGACATCATCAAAGATCATAGGACTCGCTATGACATCATCAAAGATCAAAGGCAGGCATCACTGAACGAGTGGTGACGTGCTTGCTTACACCTGCTTTCTACAGGCATGCATGGGTATGCATTAGTTATATTGATAAGTTGAAAACTGCTCTAGTCCAAGGATGGATTATTTTTTCACACATAAGGAGTTGCTCAGAACTCCTTAAACAAAGATATAGAGTGATGATAATCGAGTCAGTGATGGTAATGCACCTGTAAGCTGGTTGCCAACTGCCAATCAAATCTAAAAGAAGAAGAAGATGCTTTCCATCAGTAAGTAATGGGATCTTCAACGAAAACAGGCGGGGCATATTGCACTTGCCTCAGGGTGCTCTTGTTATTTTGTATTGTGAATTCAAGCTGTTCAGATAAACCCCAATCTTGATGAATAGTAGATGTGGTAACTCCGCCTTAGTTTTCTTTTTGTATCCTCTGGGACTCGTTGGCAATACTTGTTTTAAGGACATATCAAGATAACCTTTTACCTGTTATAGTAGTAAAATAGATCCCAAATTGGGTGCATTATTTAACAAGTTCTCTTGTTTTTTCATTACCTCCACCAAGGGAGGAGGTAATGTTTTTGGAAGTGTTGGTTTGTTGGTTTATCTGTCTGTTAGCAACATTACTCAAAAAGTTCTGTACGGATTTTGATGAAATTTTCAGGAAAGGTGTGTAATGGCACGGGGAACAAGGGCCTCATGAAATGGTGCGCACGGACAAAAACATGGCGTACGCTGATTTTCACGCACACAGTGGGATTTATAAAAACAGACGTGACATGAGAATCTGCTGACCAAGCCGCAAAGTTTCCACCTGCCATGAGAAGTTGCGGGCTCTCTGCAAAATTCTGTTTGACTCTATCAGGTGGGTCTGTTAAACTACAAAACAGCTGAAACTCACAGAATGTGTTAAATTAACATTTCTACTTAAGTTAAAATGATTTGTCTACGAATTAGTAATTGAAAAACCCGATTATTATTATTACAAGATTTATCTTCTGTTAGAAAAATTCTTAACCTTCAGTTAAGAATCAGGCAGGATCAAAGTTTCAGCAAATTTAATTACACTGGCCAGTGGAGAACAATACAATAACCGTCTCAGAGTCTATTCGCGCATCATTCTGACTCAAACACACATCGTTCAGTCCTTTAAGCTCTCCGTTATCCGAGAGGCGGAGGAGAAAATGACCATGGTGATTGGTTCTGTATATCTGGTCAAAACTTGGTGTACAGATTATCTATTTCTCAGCAACCATCACACTTTCTCAGCACCAGTCACATCAGAACAGTACAAGCGAACTAAAACAAAGTGATTACACAATACAGCTGCATCAGCATCTTTAGCAGTTTCACACAGACTCTTGAGACAAAGCAAAGTACAAATATGAAACTTTTCTATCACTCTACAACTCGGCTTATTGAGCACAGTCAAACCCCGATGAATAGTAACTAATTTCCGTCAGCTATAACCTGCCTCATTCATGGTCCAAAATCAGCACCACTGGAAACTGGATCCCATCTCTGTAAATGTGACAGAGAGGAAAAAAAAAATTACCAGAAACTATACAACTAACTCACGAGGCAACGCACACAGATCCATCTCTCCTGGGAGGAATTCTGTTCGGCAAAATGCACTCTAATCGAGCCCCGGCTCCAGGACAATATGTGCCGAGGCAACGAGAAGCCCTTGATTGCAGACTACTTGGAGGCAGCTGGATTGCAGATCCCTGCAGGTGAACCCCGGTAGCTGCAGTGGTAACATTTGCAGCTGTATCGAAGTGAAGAGATGTTTCCATAGTCTAAAATATCTCTGTTTGGAGATTGCAATCTGGAAACTAGAAAAGCACTCAGAGAGCGCATACCTCCGCCAAGTCTCTCATGGATCGCATACCTCCTTCAGTCTCTCATGGATCACCTCCAAAATGTAATGGGTTTGTGTGTAGGCCTAGAGCCACTTGTGGTGAAAATTGCATCAAAGTCTGTCCATTAGTTTTGGAGTATTGTGGCTGACACACTGTGAGAAGAGCCTTGGCTGAGGTATGCATTCCTAGATCATCACCAAAATGTAATGGGTTCCTCTGTAGGCCAAGAACCACCTCTGGTGAAAATTTCATCCAAATCCATCCAGTAGTTTTTGTGTAATCCTGCTGCACAAATACAAACAAAGCCCTTGGTGGAGGTATACACTCTGAGATCATCACCAAAATCTAATCATCTGTTCCCCGTGCCATTACACACCTTTCCTGAAAATTTCATCAAAATCGTTCATAACTTTTTGAGTTATGTTGGTAACAGACAGACAGACAAACAGACAAACAAACCCCGGTAAAAACATTACCTCCTTGGCGGAGGTAATAAAAGGCTTCTCCCTGGCTGTCGTGCGTAATTTGGATTGTGACACAGATTTGGTTTGTAACTGTAAATTCAGCTGTAAGATTGGAGGGGTATTCAGTGGTATTTATTACCTCCGCCAAGGAGGTTATGTTTTTACCGGGGTTTGTCTGTCTGTTTGTCTGTCTGTTACCAACATAACTCAAAAAGTTATGGACGGATTTTGATGAAATTTTCAGGAAAGGTGTGTAATGGCACGGGGAACAGAGGATTAGATTTGGGTGATGATCTGAGAATGCATACCTCAGCCAAGGCTCTTATCTTCTCACAGTGTGTTAGCATCAGTACTCCAAAACTGATGGACAGACTTTGATGCCATTTTCACCACAAGTGGCTATAGGCCTACACACAAACCCATTACATTTTGGAGGTGATCCATGACTAACGGAAGGAGCCTTGGCATGGCTTGGTATGCGCTCTATGAGTGCTTTTCTAGTTTATTTTATTTACTTATTTTACTCAGTAACATCACTTCTGCCTATGCGGATTACCAGCGGCTTTCTTTCACAGCATTTTTTTTTCCGTGTGTCAACCCCGCCCCCGTCACACTGTCATACAGTGATCTGTCTATAGACTTTGACTTTAATGCCTTTTTATTTTATGTCAGTCTGAGCCGGCTGCATTAACTGAGGTGTAGGCACAAGCTATTGCTTCAGCCTACACCCTTTCTGTCCAAGATATGTTGTCTTTTTCCCTTTCCTTTTCTTTTTTGTCTTGTTCTGATCAGACAGAAATAAAAACAAAAACTGAATGAATTAATTGTCATTTTAACACAGTCCACTCGGTAAACTTAGGTTTATTGTTGATTCCGGAGGGTCAGAACAAAACAAAACAAAATTTTCTGACCTCCACCTCCGTTATCAACACCTCAGCGTCACACTCCATGAAGCTATTATTTTTTATGTCGTGCTTTCCCACAGGATTGACGATCACTGTTTGACAGAAGAGTGACAGAAGGGACGTTTTTCTTCATTTACATAATCATTAGTGGGAGGAACCGAGGCGGAGTAAAGAGATCGTGCACGTGCACTGGCTTTTCACGTGAGGTGGGATGTATAAAGAAAAGGAGCAGAGAATCGGGCATGCGCACAGTTTTATAAATCTGAAATTTTTTGTGCACACGTACTTTTCAAATTTTGTGAGTACGCCATCTTTCATTTCAGTATGAAAGCTGTGCAATCCTTTATACATGAGGCCCCTAATGATTAGATTTTGGTGGTGATCACGATCTGGATCCAGGAAGTTTTTGAAAATTGTTTTATATATATATTCATTTGGCACTTTTCATGTACTGCCCCTTTAAGACGTGTCCACTGAGTTACGTGTGTAGCCACGCCATAGGCCGACGCACGTAGTGCATAGTATGTGTTGATTGACATTATTTTTTCAAATGAAGACGCCAAGAAAAAACAAGATGTGGCGCTCTAGCGGAACAGCGAGGTATCAGCAAACAATGATTTCAGTGTATTTCTATGGCAATGTTAGCTAAATTTAAACAAAGAAAATGCTGAAATGGTGCGTGACTGGCTCATGTAGCCATTACCATCTTATGAAAGATAGTGATCACAATCAGAAATACGTTTTTTAGAGTCACATCGGGCAGCAGAGATTACTGAAGGAGTGTATTGTGGGCTGCCTTTTCATAATGGGATGAGAAACGTGTCGGCTTGGTCGGAATATTCATTCCAGTTTGAGCCGCAAATCAGCCTCAGAGTACAGTAAACATATCAACACTGCAATTAAACTCTTAATACTCTTAACCTCTTCAAAATAAGACTGACACTCACCTGCTGATAAATGGACCAAAGCTCTGTAGAGCTGAGAGGAAGTGTTGGGATTAATGAGGGCTAACGAGTGTAAACAAACAGCGCGTCACGGGAGGTTGTTTTTTCTGTGAGCTCCAGTGCATAAATTTTAACTACTGGATGGATTTTGGTGAAAATTTCCCCAGAGGTAGCCCTTGGGCCAAGGATGAACCCATTAAATTCTGGTGATGATCTGAGAGTGCATACAGTACCTCCAGCAAGGACCTTGTTTGTATTTGTGCAGCAGGATTACGCAAAAACTACTGGATGATTTGGATGAAATTTTCACTAGTGGTGGTCCTTGGCCTACAGAGGAACCCATAACATTTTGGTGATGATCTGAGAACGCATACCTCCACCAAGGCTCTTCTCTTCTCACAGTGTGTTAGCAAGAATCCTCCAAAACTACACTGGATAGACTTTGATGCAGTTTTCACCAGAACTGGCTTGTGGCCTACACACAAACCCATTACATGTTGGAGGTGATGCATGAGGGACGGAAGGAGCCTTGGCGGAGGTATGCACTCGCTGAGTGCTTTTCTAGTTTTGTTATACATTAGTGTATTTACATTGTGAAGGAGACTGTGATCCGTTGGCAGAGGTCTGTACTCACAGACCTGTTTACGTAACCCAGTTACTGACACACTGTTTGAGCTCATCAGTACATAAATGCAGTGATTTTTGTTGTGCTAATTATTGCTCTATATTGTCATTATTTTTATTAAGGTAGACATTTTATTAAGGTTGACATTGGTTTTGTTGTTGTTTCATAGGCTTCCCCAGCGCCCCCTGCACCAAACCCGCCGAGCACAGGGGGGCGGCGGCGCAGAACCACAAGTGAAGACCCAGATGAGAAGCGTCGCAAGTTCCTGGAGCGTAACAGGGCAGCAGCTTCCCGCTGCAGGCAGAAGAGGAAGGTGTGGGTCCAGTCTCTGGAGAAGAAGGCCGAGGACCTAAGCTCCATGAATGGACAACTGCAGGTGATTTTTTACATTTTTACGTCACCTCTCAGCTGATCTATGTGCCAACCCCTCCTTCTCTGTCTTTTGTTTTTTGTCTTTGCATACACCAGTGTGTCCTTGTGTGTTTGTGAGCAAGTCTGCTGTATGTCTGTTTATGTTTTTAAATGTTAGTGTGTGCGTGCGTACGCAGACTTTCCCCTTCTGCAGTGATGAAGTCATTAAAGCCGATTAAGAAGAGCTGCCGTGTGACAGCAGCGGTGTGTGAGCCCTTTACATCGATATGTCCCTGTCAATAAAGATGTATCCTCCAGATGTCAGCCGCACACAAGCGTGTCTTTGCTTCTGTCTCAGCAGTTTACTGAATGGCCTCAAAAATCTCCCAGGGAAAGGTGTCTTTTTGAACCTTCATTTCGCTGGAAGCAATTAGGATCTGATGCTGACAAGTTCGAAACAGTTCATGTATCTGCTGTCTCTGTTGATAAGTGTGAGCCGGGGGTGCGGCACATCGGTGTTCCAGACAATTAAATGAGATGTGGTGTTTATTTGCTCACTGTCTTATTTTCTATGAAAGCAGAGTAAGACGTGGAGGGTGGAGGAGGGGATACACAGCAGCGAATAATAAATAGGTTCATGTTGTTAATATGTTTTGGTTCAAAACAAGTTATCACCACTTGTCATGCATGTGCTCCCAAAGATTTAATTTAAAGGCAAAGGACTGGTGAATCAAGGGTTGTTATAAATAGAATACACTTTAACTGTTCACTGCAAAGATAGAAACAACATGTGGCAGAGAAAAAAAAAAAAGAACGCTTTATGTGAGGGCATTAATCAGCAGTGCCTTTTTTGTATAAAACCCCATGCTGACATGGGCCAGCTGATCAGCAAAACTGCCTCTAATGATGCACAATTATTTTAACATCATCCTTAACTGGCTCTTTAATGAGGTGTCAGGCCAGGCAGCTCACAGAGCTTGCAACACCACCCAAAGCCCATTTGCTACATTTCGATTAATTCACAAAGTTCTAAACAATTTGGAACTTGAAAAAGTTAAATTACATCTGGATTTTAATTGTATATGTGATGCAGTTTGACTTGATTTATGCCACAAATGACTTCTGATGACTTGTTTTCTTTGAGTGAATTTTTTTCTTTGTTGATGGCGCAAAATTGCCCAACACCTCTGTTTATATGAGCGTTAAATGTACGCAGCCATCTTGGGCGGCAAAAAAGCAAATTGAGTATTGGCTACATATGATACATAAGCTCCTTCCAGCTGTGTTTAAATCTGTCTTACAAGAGCTCTGCCCTGCCAACACCAGCAAGGCTAAACAGATGGAATCGAATAAATTGGCTGCTTTTAGACTAATAGATTAGGCTACCATACTCCTTTAAAAGGAGAAGAGAAGGAGCTTAAATCTGCCATGGGGTGTTCGGCAGGCCCCGGGCCGCTCTAAATCCAGTTAAAGTCACCTTCAGCGTAATGTGGCTCTCTTTTACGACATGTAGAAATCCTCACCTCCCTGGGGAGCGGTAATGACACAAGAGTGTAAATCTCAGCAGCATCTACAAAGTTGCTCTGACAATCCGAGCAGCTCACCTATGACAAATGTGCAGCGTACAGTGAAGGCTCATAATTATTGTTCAGAAAAAACATAAATGAAGAAGTTCATACTTTACTCTGAATTCATTCATTAAATATATTCCCCCCCCCCCCAGTCCCTTCCCTGTGTTCCCTCACAGAGAGAAATATAAGCTTAAGGGAGTAAATTGCAGTGATACGGTGTAGGCTTACTGTGTACCACTGTGGTATGAAAAATTCAACCTGCGACACCATAAGTAATTGTAGTCTCTGGTGATTGACTCAGTGTTGGAACTTGCCTCAAGTGGATACTTGCAATAATACAGTTAGCCATTTTTTACTCATATCCACCCATAGTAGTTCATGTTAGATATGGTGGCACTGATGTCGGCTGAGGGCAGCACTGCTAAAATTTTGGCAGTGTGCCCGAGCACCTGTCACCTGGTGGCAATGGCTTTCAGCTTTTAGCACCTCTAATGTCTACAGTATTTGTTATATGACAAACAACAAGCAGGTAAACCATTTTAGAAACAGTTTAAATCTCTCTGTACATATTTGGCAAATCTGTGGGGAAAAGTCACATTTCAGATTATATTTCTGAAATTATGAAAAATTGAAAAACCACCAAAGAAGTACAGAAGAACGGTTCTGAATGAGCTGCATATTTTGATACGTATTGTTATAATGGGCTGGCCAAAATTGCAGAAAAATACAACAAATTCTAGGGGTGGGGCAAAAAAATCGATACAGTGTAGTGTCGGCTACTTTGTGTCCATGATACTGTATCGATTCAGAGAAATCAGGATCACAATACTTTAATAAATGTTGTAAATACAAATTCTGTTTTTGTGGTACCGGAGTAATGAAAACAAATTGACTTGAATGTCGTATTGTGGCCCTAAGTACCGGGATAATATTGTACTGTGGGGCTTTTGGTGAGTCCCACCCCTAATAATTTCCGGGGGGGGGGGGGGGGGTGGGTGGTGGTGATACAGTGTAGTATCATGATATTTTGTCAGTGATATTGTAGCGATTCAAAGATACAATTTTAATAAGTGTTACTGTTAAAACATGTTTCAAATACAAACTCAGCTTTTTGGGTACCAGAGTAATCAAAACTAATTGACTTTTCTCACCGCTAGAGGGTGCTAAATGCTCACTGCCTGGTTAGGCCAGCACAGCAAAGGAGTGACTCATGATATCTAGCCATGAGTAGAATAAGACAAAAATTGGGATGGAAATATATGATATTGCAATACTCAGTATATCACAAGAGCATAATAATATCGTATCGTGGCCCAAGTATTTGGATGTTATTGTATTGTGGGGCCTCCATCCCTGTAAATATTCAAGCTGTGTGAGAAGTCAAAATACCAAGGTAGAAGCTCAGGGGCCTCACATTTCATATACATACTGTATTATAATGGGTTTGGCAAAATTGTTGAAAAATACAACATTCTGGATGATAGTTTCAAAACCATGCAAAAGAATCAAAATTCCAGATAGAAGCTCAGTTTTTCCAATCGAGCTGCAGGTTGTAACATGTATATTGTGAGGGATGTGACAAAATTGTTTTTAAAAAATGAGAAAAGGATAACTAGTAAAGTAAGGTCAGTTTTTGGCCTCAAAAATTGTTAAAAACATGTAATGTAAAAATACTGCATTTCCATGTGTTTCTAACCATATAGAACCTTTTACATAGTCTGTAGAAGGTTCCACATTATTTTTGGAAGGAATGAACGGTGTGCACCTGTCATCTGTTTGTCTCCATGTTTACATCTGACCATTTCACCAAGGGCTGTTGTGTGTCTCCTCTCTCCTCAAGAATGAAGTCACCCTGCTGAGAAACGAAGTGGCTCAGCTGAAGCAGCTTCTTCTGGCTCATAAAGATTGCCCTGTAACCGCCATGCAGAAGAAATCTGGCTATCACAGTGAGTAATGCTCCATTATTCTCAGCCCGAGGCTTCCAGGGAAACGCGGGTCTAAAAATGAGCTCCAGCTAACCACAAGAAGGACCTGTCTAACTTAGGGACAAATAAAAAGAGCGATTGACGTATTAGCTTTCTTTTTGCCATTTGTTTTTGTCAAACTTTTCAGGAGGTTTTGATGTTTAGGAGTTGTGTCGTTTGACAAATTCTGATTGGTGCCAAGAGGCCACAGGTGGTATCCACCCATGTTTGACATGTAAATCAACAATTGTGAGAAATGCAGTTAAATGATTGCCGGGTGCTTCAGAAAGTATACTGAGATACCAAAGGATGTGTGTGTTTGGAGTACATTAAAAAGGATCAACAACTCCTGCCTATGAATATGACAGTTTGATGTCTTTAGTTCACGTTATTTCTTTTTATGTGAGAAAAGTACTCCATTTCCCATTTCTCCAATTAATTGTTCAGTTTTCAGCTTATACCATCTTGTGTCATCACATAGCTTCATTTAAAATTATACTGCCTATTTTTCTTGGCTTTCTCAATGCTTTGAGCTCTGTCACATTGATGTTTTGGCCCATAGCTCACCTTCATTCACAGATGAGCCAGTATGAATGAGCTCCAACCACGTCTCCACAGCTCCGAAAGCCTCAGCTGACTTGTATTGTTAATGATTGCCACTGAAATAAGTCCATTAAGGTGGTGAGCTTGACAAGACTGCAGAACGTTCTTATTGTGGGGTCTCCTCCAAGCTTAACTGTTCATTACGCATTTCTCATAGCCAACCACCCCACAGACGAACGTCATGTGCATTATGGGACTGATGGCTTCCAGGCTCTAGCGGGCTGTCAGAGTCGGGTCTCATTTGGTATGGTGCAGGCAGTTTTTAGCAGAAGGTGTCAGTGAATTGGGTCATTCTCTGTGTGTTTGTGAGAAATCAATTCTCTCTTTCTAGTCATGTGTATTTGGAGAATTTTATTCGTTTTCAGGTTAGAAGGAAACTGTTGTGAAACTGAAAATAAAACACCAACATTTCCCCTTTTTATATTCAAATGTGTCCCTTTGAACTCTTTTAAAACTTAAAAAATTTTGGCTTGCCATTTACTCTTGGTCATTACAGTATCTCACAAAAGTGAGTACACCCCTCACATTTTTGTAAATATTTTATTATATCTTTTCATGAGACAACACTGAAGATATGACACTTTGATACAATGTAAAGTAGTCAGTGTACAGCTTGTTTAACAGTGTAAATTTGCTGTCCCTCAAAATAACTCAACACACAGCCATTAATGTCTAAACTGTTGGCAACAAAAGTGAGTACACCCCTAGTGAAAATGTCCAAATTGTGCCCAATTAGCCATTTTCCCTCCCCAGTGTCATGTGAGTCGTTAGTGTTACAAGGTCTCAGGTGTGAATGGGGAGCAGGTGTGTTAAATTTGGTGTTATCGCTCTCTCATACTGGTCACTGGAAGTTCAATGTGGTGCCTCATTGCAAAGAACTCTCTGAGGATCTGAAAAAAAAGAATTATTGCTCTACATATAGATGGCCTAGGCTATAAGAAGATTGCCAACACCCTGAAACTGAGCTGCAGCACGGTGGCCAAGACCATACAGCAGTTTAACAGGACAGGTTCCACTCAGAACAGGCCTCGCCATGGTCGACCAAAGAAGCTGAGTGCACGTGCTTAGCATCATATCCAGAGGTTGTCTTTTGAAAATGGACATATGAGTGGTGCCAGCATTGCTGCAGAGGTTGAAGGGGTGGGGGGTCAGCCTGTCAGTGCTCAGACCATATGCCGCACACTGCATCACATTGGTCCGCTTGGCTGTCATCCCAGAAGGAAGCCCCTTTTAAAGATGATGCACAAGAAAACCCACAAACAGTTTGCTGAAGACGAGCAGACTAAGGACATGGATTACTGGAACTATGTCCTGTGGTCTGATGAGACCAAGATAAACTTATTTGATTCAGATGGTGTCAAATGTGTGTGGCGGCAACCAGATGAGTAGTACAAAGACAAGTGTGTCTTGCCTACAGTCATGCATGGTGGTGGGAGTGTAATGATTTGGGGCTGCATGAGTGCTGCCGGCACTGAGGAGCTACTACATTGACGGAACCATGAATGCCTACATGTACTGTGACATACTGAAGCAGAGCATGATCCCCTCCCTTCAGAAACTGGGCTGCAGGGCAGTATTCCAACATGATAACGACCCCAGACACACCTCCAAGACGACCACTGCCTTGCTAAAGAAACTAAGGGTAAAGGTGATGGACTGGCCAAGTATGTCTCCAGACCTAAACCCTATTGAGCATCTGTGGGGCACCCTCAAACGAAAGGTGGAGGAGCCCAAGTCTCTAACACCATGATGTTGTCATGGAGGAGTGGAAGAGGATTTCAGTGGTAACCTGTGAAGCTCTAGTGAACTCCATGCCCAAGAGAGTTAAGGCAGTGTTGGAAAATAATGGTGGCCACACAAAATATTGATGCTTTGGGCACAATTTGGACATTTTCACTTAGGGGTGTACTCACTTTTGTTAATGGCTGTGTGTTGAGTTATTTTGAGGAAACAGCAAATTTACACTGTTATTCAAGCTGTACACTGACTACTTTACATTGTATCAAAGTGTCATATCTTCATTGTTGTCCCATGAAAAGATATAATAAAATATTTGCAAAAATGCGAGGGGTGTACTCACTTTTGTGAGATACTGTACATACAACTTGCCATCGATCCCATTTTAATTTGTGGTGAGCAGGTTGCCTCATTGTTTATCCAACGTTTGACTCGATTTTAACCATTCACTGCTTTAGTATTTCCCTCTGTTTAAAACCTATTGAGCATGATTAGTCCCCACTTCAAATTGTTTATTCCATATTTGAAGAAAATATCTTTATTGACTGGTTGATTGCAGTCTGTTATTTCAGTCTTTTAGGCATTTATTTTCTATCTCGGTGTATTTTTCCCTTTAAAGTGGTTTATCCATTTCCACTTATGCAAGTTTTGAATATGTGTAAAAGAAATCCTGAATGAAAACTCATGACATAAATTTCA
The DNA here is from genome assembly GCA_020510985.1 of Pholidichthys leucotaenia. NCBI lineage: Eukaryota > Metazoa > Chordata > Actinopteri > Cichliformes > Pholidichthyidae > Pholidichthys > Pholidichthys leucotaenia. The sequence goes on along the minus strand of CM035843.1, from coordinate 55,744,666 downwards.
AAACGCCCATTTAAAATGTGTGTGCTTGGTAGAGCTGGATTGACTGTTAGTTTGCATGAGACAAAATGTACATAATGCTAATAAATGTGTCTACATAAGTACTGTACATTTGGAATGAACAATATTATTGGCATGCTATGGCTGTCGGCTGATAAAGCGTTTAAAATTATTCATCTGTATCAGCAACAATTAATATTTACAAATGATAAAATATAACAGCATTATGCTTTTACCGCAGTGTGAGGGATTGCCATCATAACGTCAGGCATGTACCCAAAACAAACATGGCTGCCTCCACACAGCCACGTGTGGAGAAAAAAAAAACACAACACGAGGAACCCAGGAAGCTCAAACAAGAGCGAAGACAAGAGTGGAGAGAAAAAATCCCTTAAGCAGCAGCCTTCTCCACAGTGCCCACCGGTGCCAGGATCATGATAATGGGCTGACATTAGCTCACTGACTAGTAGTTAAAGGTTTTTTATGTTGGACATTTTCGAGTGCCATGCTGGCTTTCAAGACTAGGGGACAGTGGAGCAGTGTGTGGAGAATGGGAACAGCAGCAAATTTATGTTCTAATAGGCTTTTTTAAACGTGCCTCGTGATTTATAAAGATCTCAACCCTCAACCACATCATATTCCTATTATATGAGTCAAGTTTATTAGGTGGTTCTGAGATGTGTTTTAGTCATTTAATCATATTCATTTGGCAAACATCTCACCTTGTTTTTCTGTCCAGTTTATACCCGTGTTCAAGTGCGACACTTGTGTGATAATTTTCCCCCCATTCCTTTTAATTTCAGAAATTTAAATATTTTTTTTCGTTTATTCCCTACAACAGCAGAATTAACCACCCAGGCAGGAGTAGCCATGTTGAAAATCAGCAAAATCATCTCTTTTCCTAATTAGTAAAGCCCATGATTTAATTGCGACTGATCCATGGCCCTCACTCATGTACTCATCAAGCTCCCCGTTACATATCCCGTAGGACTCCACTGGCCCTCCAAACCCTGTAATACCCTTCATCATCCTGCCCAGGCGTAGCTATGGCAGGTGGGAGGAAATTACCCAGACTGCCCCGCAAACAAGCCAGGACATGTTTTCTCTTGGCAAACCAAACTGTCCATCTGTTTACAGCGAACTCTGCTTCAGAAAGTGAGAGAGCAGAAAGAGGCTCCGTCCGTCCAGGGAACCAAAACTTTAGAGTATTATGATGTATCAGTGAGCCACAGCTTAATGCTGTTAAGACTCATAATGCTCACTTGAACATGAAACAAAACCACCAAGCTGATTTATTCTGAAGCTGACCTTCTGAATAGTAAAACACCGAGGGAGTTTATGGCTCTTTGACATTCACTTGCACTAAATCACACGGTCAAAGTCCAGCCAAGAAGGCAGATGAATCCTCTAATGTGAACACATTTGTTTCACCCTTTAATTGCATCCTACTGCTATGGAATCTGTACTTTACACTCTCAAATACGAAACCCAGTCATTAATTACAAAGTGCCATCGCAAGTGACTTCATATCATTAGCAATATTAATTATCATTGTGCTCCTTATTCCTTTATGAAACAGAGCATGAGAATGGAGTCTTTTTTTCCATCAGGATCCAATTAATTCAATGGAACTGCCTAACAGCTGGTGGCATTTCGACTCCAAGTCTTGCCTACTCTCCAGTGTGAGCATCATTAAAATCAGGTGCTGTAATCATCTGTCGCTGCAGTAGTTGGCAAGGTAACAAAAAACAAATGAGAATGCAGTTAGGGATGGGAAACACTGCCACATGCCCCAGAATGTAATGCACCCTTATGATGTGGGTTTAAATTGACATTGGAGCTTTAATTAAAAGAAGGGCTGCACAAGTAGCATTATGGGGATTAAAACACTTCTCGCAAATAGCTGTTTTAAATCCGATTAAATGTGTGTGACACAGCCCAAAGCCAAAAAGTAGAATCCAAATATTACATTATAGACACATTAGTGAGTGATGTCACACAATGAGGGCATGACAACCTAGATACAAACATGGACTGTCTATGAATATGAACAACATGGAGCTCAATTATGATCTCCATTTATAATAGCATTAGATAATTAACTAAAATTGATTTCAAAAACAAATTTTTGGACATCTGTTAGCATGATCAGAACAACCTACAGTGGTGTGAAAAAGTGTTTGCCTCCTTCCTGATTTCTCAGTTTTTGGTATGTTTGTCACACTTAAATGTTTCACATCATCAAACAAATTTAAATATTAGACAAAGATAACACAAGTAAACACAAAATGCAGTTTTTAAATGAAGATGTTTATTATTAAGGAAAAAAAATCCAAACCTACATGGCCCTGTGTGAAAAAGTGATTGCCCCATAAACCTAATAACTGGTTGGGCCACACTTAGTAGCAACAACTGCAATCAAGTGTTTGCGATAACTGGCAATGAGTCTTTTACAGCGCTGTGGAGGAATTTTGTCCCACTCATCTTTGCAGAATTGTTGTAATTCAGCCACATTGGAGGGTTTTTGAGTATGAACCCCCTTTTTAAGGTCATGTCACAGCATCTCAATCGGATTCAGGTCAGGACTTTGACTAGGCCACTCCAAAGTCTTCATTTTGCTTTTCTTAAGCCATTCAGAGGTGGACTTGCTGGTGTGTTTTGGATCTTTGTCCTGCTGCAGAACCCAAGTGCACTTCAGCTTGAGGTCACGAACAGATGGCCGGATATTCTCCTTAAGGATTTTTTGGTAGACAGCAGAATTCATGGTTCCATTTACCACAGCAAGTCGTCCAGGTCCTGAAGCAGCAAAACAGCCCCAGACCATCACACTACCACCACCATATTTTACTGCTGGTATGATGTTCCTTTTCTGAAATGCTGTGCTACTTTTACATTGGGTGTAATAGGACACACACCTTCCAGAATGTTCAACTTTTGTCTCATCAGTCCACAGAGTATTTTCCCAAAAGTCTTGGGGATCATCAAGATGTTTTCTGGCAAAACTGAGACGAGCCTTTATGTTCTTTTTGCTCAGCATTGTTTTTTGTCTTGGAACTCTGCCATGCAGGCCATTTTTGCCCAGTCTCTTTCTTATGGTGAAGTCTGGAGTGAGGCCTGCAGTTCTTTGGATGTTGTTGTGGGGTCTTTTGTGACCTCTTGGATGAGTCGTCGCTGTGCTCTTGGGGTAATTCTGGTCGGCCAGCCACTCCTGGAAAGGTTCACCACTGTTCCATGTTTTCGCCATTTGTGGATAATGGCTCTCACTGTGGTTCGCTGGAATGCCAAAGCTTTAGAAATGGCTTTATAACCTTTTTTTTGGTCTACTTCACTGTGTCAGGCAGGTCCTATTTAATTGATTTCTTAATTGAGAACAGGTGTGGCAGTAATCAGGCCTGGGTGTGGCTAGAGAAATTGAACTCGGCTTTCCAAAGATGTGATAAACCACAGATAATGCGTTGGTTTACTCCGGGATTTCTCCGGTTTCCTCCCACAGGCCAAAAGCATGCAGGTTAGGTTAATTGGAGACTCTAAAGTGGCCCTAGGTGTGAATGTGTGTGTGAATGGTTAAGGGATAGCGCCGTACTGTGGCTGCTTCATCCATCCAGGTGGATGCCCTCAATTTCCCCTCTGGGGATCAATAAAGTATACAAAATCAAATCAAAAAATTTATGTTTTAACAGTGGGGGGGGGGGGCACTTTTTCACACAGGGTCATATAGGTTTGGATTTTTTTTTTACCCTTAATAATAAACACCTTCATTTAAAAACTGCATTTTGTGTTTACTTGTGTTATCTTTGTTTAATATTTAAATTTGTTTGATGATCTGAAACATTTAAGTGTGACAGACATACCAAAAACTGATAAATCAGGAAGGGGGCAAACACTTTTTCACACCACTGTATGTGGACAGGAATCATCTTTGGGAAAAATGTAGTTTTTCAGCTTGGCAAAATGCTGCACACAATAATGAAAGAATGAGGGGTTTATTGTCTTACTGCAACTGGCTGCCAGAGGGAGACTGAGATATTTCAGGCATCTCTTTGAGCTCTGATGTCATCCATCTTTACATAGAATCTGGATAAAAAGTGATAAATGCCTGACGAGTCTCCTTTGTGTTATGTTGCAAGAGCATGAACACTGTACAGTATACAGTGGGGGGAAAAAAAGTATTTAGTCAGCCACCAATTGTGCAAGTTCTCCCACTTAAAAGATGAGAGAGGTCTCCAATTTTCATCATAGGTATACCTCAACTATGAGAGACAAAATGAGGGGGAAAAAAATCCAGAAAATCACATTGAAGGATTTTTAATGAATTAATGGTAAATTCCTCGGTAAAATAAGTATTTGGTCAATAACAAAAGTTCAATCTCAATACTTGTTATATACCCTTTGTTGGCAATGACAGAGGTCAAACGTTTTTCTGTAAATCTTCACAAGGTTTTCACACACTGTTGCTGGTATTTTGGCCCATTCCTCCATGCAGATCTCCTCTAGAGCTGTGATGTTTTGGGGCTGTCGCTGGGCAACACGGACTTTCAACTCCCTCCAAAGATTTTCTATGGGGTTGAGATCTGGAGACTGGCTAGGCCACTCCAGGACCTTGAAATGCTTCTTACGAAGCCACTCCTTTGTTGCCCGGGCAGTGTGTTTGGGATCATTGTCATGCTGAAAGACCCAGCCACGTTTCATCTTCAGTGCCCTTGCTGATGGAAGGAGGTTTTCACTCAAAATCTCACGATACATGGCCCCATTCATTCTTTCCTTTACACGGATCAGTCGTCCTGGTCCCTTTGCAGAAAAACAGCCCCAAAGTATGATGTTTTCACCCCCATGCTTCACAGTGGGTATGGTGTTCTTTCTCCTCCAAACACGACAAGTTGAGTTTTTACCAAAAGTTCTATTTTGGTTTCATCTGACCATATGACATTCTCCCAATCCTCTTCTGGATCATCCAAATGCTCTCTAGCAAACTTCAGACAGGCTTGGACATGTACTGGCTTAAGCAGGGGGACACGTCTGGCACTGCAGGATTTGAGTCCCTGGTGGCGTAGTGTGTTACTGATGTAGCCTTTGTTACTTTGGTCCCAGTTCTCTGCAGGTCATTCACTAGGTCCCCCCGTGTGGTTCTGGGATTTTTGCTCACCATTCTCGTGATCATTTTGACCTCACGGGGTGAGATCTTGCGTGGAGCCCCAGATGGAGGGAGATTATCAGTGGTCTTGTATGTCTTCCGTTTTCTAATAATTGCTCCCACAGTTGATTTCGTCACACCAAGCTGCTTACCTATTGCAGATTCAGTCTTCCCAGCCTGGTGCAGGTCTACAGTTTTGTTTCTGGTGTCCTTTAACAGCTCTTTGGTCTCGGCCACAGTGAAGTTTGGAGTCTGACTGTTTGAGGTTGTGGACAGGTGTCTTTTATACTGATGATGAGTTCAAACAGGTGCCATTAATACAGGTAACGAGTGGAGGACAGAGGAGCCTCTTAAAGAAGAAGTTACAGGTCTGTGAGAGCCAGAAATCTTGCTTGTTTGTAGGTGACCAAATGCTTATTTTACTGAGGAATTTACCAATTAATTCATTAAAAATCCTTCAATGTGATTTTCTGGATTTTTTTTTCTCATTTTGTCTCTCATAGTTGAGGTATACCTATGATGAAAATTGGAGACCTCTCTCATCTTTTAAGTGGGAGAACTTGCACAATTGGTGGCTGACTAAATACTTTTTTTACCCACTGGAAAGGTGGGTAAAAAAGTATTTCCTTTTTTACTGGACTTGGAGAAGACGTTCAGCCACGTTTCTTGTGGGGGGGTGCTTTAGAGTACGGGGTGTCAAACTTGTTGCTACAAGCTGTCCAGTCTCTGTATGACCACTGCAAGAGTTTGGTTCATACTGCCAATCATTTTTACATGGACAGCATTTCTAAGTGCAGCCAATGAGGATGTCATGTTCAGTGGCCACAGGATCTCGTCTCTGTTGTTTGCAGATGTTTTGGTCCTGTTGGCTTAATTAAACGATGACCTACAGGTCTTACTGGAGCTGTTTGATACCAAGTGTCAAGTGGCCAGGAGGAGAATCAGCACCTTGGAGTCCATGGTCCTCAGCCAGAAAAGGTTGGATTGTCCTCTTTGGGTCAGGGACAAGCTTCTGACTCAAATGGAGGACTTCAAATATCACGGGGCCTTATTCACAACTGAGGGGAGAATAGAGCAGATGGATTGGAACAGCATCTACAGTGATGTGGACAATGTAGTAGTCTGTTGTGGTGAAAAGGGAGCTGAGCTCCAAAGCAAAGCTGTTGATTTATCTAATCTACATTCCTACCCTTACCTGTGGTCATGAACTTTGGGTAATGACTGAAAGAATGAGATCATAGATACAAGCAGCTGAAATTAATTTGGAGATAGGGTGAGGCGCTCAGTTATCAGGGAGAGTCTCGGAGTAGAGCTCCTCCACATCAAGAGTTCCCAGCTGAGGTGGTTTGGGCATTTGAGTAGTTTGCCTCCTGGATGCCTCCCATGTGAGATGTTTTGGGCATGTTGTACTGGGGGGAGTCCCTGGGAACATAGTCATGTGAAAAAATTTGGACACCCCTTTAAATATTCAGTTCTTTATTAAGAAATGTTCATGTATCTATGTCTAACCTTGTTTTTGTTTGCATTTTTTAAAATTTATTTTAGCCATTGGAAGTGGGAATGAATGTGGGGGTGTCCTAAAAAAGATGGGGGGTGTTCTAATTTATTACTCACTATTTGTTTAGAATTACATTTTACTGAAAATTTGAAAAAAAAAAGAGTCTTGAATTCATTTTTAATTGTTTAGTTGTATTACGTGAATCTCCCAGTATTTTTAACATTTACATTAAAATAGCCATATGTCCAAATATGTTGAAAAAACACACAGGCATATACAGGGTGTCTTAATTTTTATACATGACTGTATTAAAGAGACTATATCTCCCAGCTTGCTTGGGAACACCTTGGTATCCTCCCTGAAGAGCTGGACAGGGAAGTCTGGGCTTCACTGCTTAGACTGCTGCCTGCATGACTCGGACCCACAGAAAAGTGGTGGGTGGGTGGATGGATGGATGGATGGATGGACATATTTTTCATGCATAAATCCCATATTAGCTTACTGATTGGCTGTGGTCTTGATTGGGCAGTTGTTCATCTAAAAACTTTGAAGACACACTCCAGTGGATATAAATCCCCTATAAAAACAAAATCTACATTGTCTAAAATGGTATCTTATGCCCTTTTTTTCTACAAACAAAACCTTTCACTGCCTTACAGTTCTGTGTCAAAATCTTTTTACCCCCCCCCCCCCACACACACACACACTCCAAACGTCAGAATCGATGACGAGGCTCAATCCACATCCCACAAGGCTAATAGTGGCTAGCGCGACATTAAACAGCATAAATCCTGTGACAAAAAGACTTACTGGTTGAAGGACATGCCCAGTTGTATACACAGTGGCCCAGGATCGTGACTGAGACTGCAGTGGTCCTTAAAAGCAGTTTAATGGTAAAACCCATCTTAATTTGGGTCAAGTTTTCAAAGCAGCTAGCCCAAAAATGCTAACTGGCTGGAGGCTAACTTCAGTTAGGCCTGATTGGCTCAACACTATGGATGTGCCAGCAACTGTATATAGCTGCGTCACCAAAAACACTCCGTCTAAAGTCACCTTTTTCCAAGGGGTGGGGCTTACATGAAACTTTAAAGCAAAAAACCAGACATGAGACATTTGAGTGATTTCGCTCTTGATGTGTCTTGGAAGTCATAAAAACATGTTACAGACATGTTAATGAGGAAAAAAAACTTGATTTTTGGCAGAGTCTCACTTTAAGCTGCTATATGTGTCTTGCAGCTGCAGTTTTGTCCAAATTTTTTAGTTGTTTGGAGGATGCCGTTTTCTCTGTTTGCTCCACTAGCTTTTTGTCAGCAGGTCAGCTGCACATGCACAGAACACAAACTGCATTTATAGTCTTCACACTCTGCATTTTTTTCTGAATATCTTTGCAGTCTCTGACAAAGACGAGAGCTGCGAGGAGATGTCTGTCCCCGGCAGCCCCCAGAACGAAGCCATTCAGCACAGCTCCGTCAGTACCTCCAACGGGGTCAGCTCCTCCTCTTCCACGACCCCAGCCGTCACAGCCCCCTCCAGCACCGCCGTTGCCACATCAAACCAGAGCACAGAGGGGAGGCAGTCACGCATGGGCACAACTCAGTCCCAGCCTTCTGGGAGTTGATCGTCCCAAACTGTGCAAACCGAGCAACGCTGGAATTGCTGTTGCCTCCTCAATCTCTCCGACAAACAGAGGAAAGTGATTCTCTCTCTGCTTTAGTTGGGACCACAATGTTTTAAACTTTTATTTAATTCATTCTTGATTGTTTCAGTTTCTTTTGTACTTGATAGGCAATGCTTTTGGGAAAAAATGCAATGTTTTCTCTGTAAGTGACAAAGACAGAACAGGCACTTTAGGTGTAATATTTAAAACACATACTTCTTTGTTTTTGTATTTGTGTGACATATTTATTAATCTTATTTTTTTATTTGAAGGCAGTCGGCTTCAACAGCTGATCAGTGAATTGTTAGCAACTTTACCAAAGTGTGTTGTGGCTCGTTTGTAATTTATTTGCTTGTTTGGATATTTCCATGAGTTTTGTAAGCACTATCTCAATGATGAAGCTAGACGGACACTTTTTCCCTTCCCCATTTTGCACATGTTTGAGAGAAGACTAGTTTACTTTTTATGAGAGTCTGACAGTCTACTGGTTCACTAGGAGCAGCTTTTTAGAAGTACGTCTAAATACTGTCATTACACAGGTGGACAGATCCGATTTTATATTTGACAACTTTTCAGTGTGTAGTTGCATTGTGCAGTCTGAATGTTCGAGCTTACCTCTGCTTGTAAAGTAGCGTGACAGAGGTGGGCTGGTTAGAAACGTGTGTTAGTTCATCTACATTCCACATGTAGTCTGATTGTTCCTGATGAAGTGATTGTAGGATTGCAGTACCTTTACCATGTTGACTTCATTCAGTGCCATTAATGTTTTTGTACATTTTTAATGCAGGTTAGCTTGAGTTGATTGCTGTTCTTTCAGAGTTTAAGGATCTCATGAACATAACTGCTCATTAGAGATCTCTGGCTTTGTATTTTTGCTTTATAAGTGACTTTATGGACTTAGTGTCTTATGCGGAACACTTAATGACATTAGGCCATTTCATGAATACAATTTTAGGTGGCATTTTTAGAAAAAAAAAAAACATTGTAAATAACATCAGAGATGCATTGTATGTGATCTTTCTTGGTATTATGTACTTCGTTTTTATAAGATTGTCTGGATTGCTGAGCCCTTGGGATCACATCAGCTGTATTAGAATTTAAAAAAAAAAATGATTATGATAGGCCTCCTTCTGATCCAATAGGTGTTGTGTATAATGAGAGTTCAGATGTGACTTGGATTCACATCATGTCTATTACACTACTGCAGCTCTGTAGGAATTATGAGCATTTCATTACCAAGATACAGTAACTGCAAGAGTTAAATTACAACATGAAGTCAGTTTGCCTTTTTCTCTTAGTCCATACTGGCTTACTACTGTGTAGTTTTACAAGAGGCTAACACATTCTTTTATTAAAGTATGATTTCATAAGTTTTACTGTTGTGTGCTATCTGCATGAGTTAATAATTCTCTGCGAGAATTAAACTGTTTATTTGATAAGGTTTCAGATTAAATATCACTTTAAAATATGATTAAACTTGAGTTGTGGGAGCTTTGGTTTCTTGTTTTACCTTGGCTTTACCGCTAAAAACAGGATGTGATACTGTGTTCAAAGTGTACTTGTACCGTGAAAGTTCTGTATAAAATTTGAATTGATAAGTTGTTGTAATAAACCTTTTAATATCTCTTTAAACTCTGCTCATGTTTAATTCGCCACTCTCCATCTGAATAAACCACATTTGTAATCACCGGACCCACATAATTCATGACAACAAATGACTTGCTTATTATTGGATATATATATTTACTACCTTTTCATTTTATTGGTATTATGGAAAGCTATGGTTATGAGGCTTGACACGGTTGCATTTTAAAGTTACATATTGTGTACCACGGAGTCATAAGATGTTTGTCCCGACAGGTCTATATCCAAAATGTGTAAAACCAAATATATAGTAAACAGATTTTGACATCAGCACCTGCCCACCAGCCAGCTACAGGAGCTGTGGCCTGTAGTTCATTTACTCTCACACCACTTTGGCAGATGGCAAAAACATCCTAAATTTATCATTTAAATTTGCAGGTATAAAGTCTCAGATTATTGACAAAATGATGCAAATTTGTGATAAAATGGGTCAAAATTTTACCATCAGCAAGTCAGAAATCTATGGGAAGAAAAAAGCTTCAAATTTGTGAGAAAACTTAAGATTTGAGAAAAGTGGTGAAAATTATTTTAAAAGTTGCAAATTTGTGACAAAAAGACAAATTGGCAAGAAAAGTAGTCATTTCTGAAATCAAAATTTTGACACAAAGTAGGCTTATTTAGGATGAACGTTGCAAATATAAGAGCACAGTCACAATTTTAAAGGAAAATAAATAACTTGACTCACATACGATTACAGTGCAATTGGGATCGGCTCCAGCCCCCCCCCCCCCCCCCCCCCCCCGCAACCCGAAAAGGATTAAGCGGAAGAAGATGGATGGATGTTCGTAAAGTGAAATGGATATACTGTGGAGAATGTGGAAATGACGAGGCTGAGTTTATCTCACGAGTCAGGTTTATTCACATTCTCCAACATCATCAAAAACAGAAAGAGAAAGAAACCCCCAGACATTCGTCCCTTTATACCCCAGGACATCAAAGCACACAGTCACATTGTATTTAATCCCAAGTCACAATGCGTCTTCTTCCAGGTCTTCTCACCTCCACCTAAAGTCACTGGTGGCCAGGAAATCCCCCAAGGCCATCTCTATGCATACAAAAGGTCACATTTCATATCCTCCTGTTATCTCCTAGGAGGCTCAGTCCTTTTGTTCATCTGAGACGTGAAGCATACAGTAAGCATACAGTAATATACATGTGAAGCATATGAAACCCACATATGTGTCCCACATGACCCCCCCCAAATGTCTAAGATGGAACAACGTAATAACAGTCTGCATGTCATGAAAAATCACACACATCAGTCCACATGCTGCTTGGGCCTCAGTCTTCTCCCGTATCTGCTGTAAGCGGGCTTTACTACCTCCGCGGCGCCCTCCTGCTGGGGAGCTGCTGTCTGAGGATGAGAACTGTTAGTCAATCCCTGTGGGTGCTCTGGGGAATGCTCCCTAGGGGGTCTGCCGCGCCGAGGAGCCCTGGCCAACTGCACACCTTCGTCAGCCACCACAAAAGCGGGTTTGAGCCTGTTTATGCCAATCATTTCTTTTCTGCCCCCCAAATCTAGCAAAAAATGCTTATCTCCTGTCTCCAGCACTCTAAATGGTCCATCATAAGGTGGTCGCAACGGTGGGCGATGGGCATCGTGTCTGACAAAAACAAACTCCGCATTTTTTAAAGCCTTAGGCACAAAAACGCGCGGAAAACTGTGGTGAACGGGGCCAGGCAGCTTGCTCGATTCCGTGCTACTCTGCAACCGCTGAGCTGGGGAGCAGTCTGGCGCCGGATTATCTGGGAGAAATTCCCCGGGCAGCCGAAGTGGCTGTGCGAAAACTAGCTCAGCTGGGGAGGCTTCTAAATCCTCTTTAGGTGCAGAACACAACCCCAATAAAACCCATGGTAGCTTGTCCACCCAATTTGCATCCGTAAGCGACACTCTGAGGGCCGCCTTCAATGACCTGTGAAAACGTTCGCATAACCCGTTAGCCTGCGGATTGTACGCGGTCGTGCGGTGGATCGTTGCCCCCAGGCTGCGGGCCATCGCTGACCAAAGTTCGGAAACAAATTGAGGGCCTCTGTCTGACGTAATGTCCGACGGGACTCCAAAACGCGCTACCCATGCCATTAAAAACACGCGCGCCACCTCCTTGGCTGTGGTTGACGACAGTGGGACCACTTCCGGCCAGCGCGTGGTGCGGTCAACCATTGTCAGAAGATGTTTGCACCCCTGTGAGGGCGGGAGGGGGCCTACGAGGTCCACGTGAACATGATCAAACCTCTTAGCTGGGATGTGAAACGGCTCCAAGGGAGCTCTCGTGTGTCTGTGTACCTTGGCTCGTTGACAAGCCATGCAGGCTGCCGCCCACTCTCTAACTTGTTTGCGCAGGTTCGGCCATACAAATTTCTCTCCCACCATTTTGACCGACGCGCGCACTCCCGGGTGCGCCAGAGAATGGATCGAGTCAAAAACGCGGCGGCGCCACGCGGCCGGTACCACAGGACGCGGTCGCCCAGTGGAGACATCGCATATTAGGGGGGGCATACCGTCTTGCAGCACCCTGTTCTCCAGCCTTAATCCTGTTGGTCCAGACTGGAGCGCGCGCACGTCCGCGTCGCTAACCTGATCCGCGGCCATGGCTGCAAAATCTATCCCTACGCGGGCTGGAGCCGCCACGGCGCGCGAGAGGCAGTCTGCCACTACATTAAGTTTACCCGCCACATGCTGGATATCGGTAGTAAACTCTGAGATCGCGGCCAGCTGTCTCTGCTGCCGGCCCGACCACGGTTCTGAAACCTTGGCCATCGCGAAAGTCAGCGGCTAGTGGTCCACAAACGCGGTGAAACGGCGTCCTTCCAGCCAGAACTGGAAGTGGCGAATGGCCAAGTGGAAAGCTAACAACTCCCTGTCGAATGTGCTGTATTATCGTTCACTATCGCGCAAGGTCCTGCTGAAAAAGGTGAGTGGTTGCCAAGCTCCGGCTACATACTGCTCCACGACCGCCCCTCTGGCCACATCTGACGCGTCAGTAGTGAGCGCTATGCGAGCCGTTGGGACTGGATGTGCTAACAATGCAGCATTTGCCAGAGGTGTTTTAACTTCCGCGAATGCGCGCTCTCGCTCCGGAGACCATTCGATTTTATTTGTGGGTTTTTGTTTTTTTAGTGCAGCATACAATGGTTGCATGAGCTGCGCTGCGCGGGGGAGGAAACGGTTATAAAAATTCACCATTCCCAAAAACTCCTGTAATGCTTTGACCGTTTGTGGCTGGGGAAAATTTGTTACTGCGCGCATTTTGTCAGGCAGAGGAACTGCTCCCTCTGGAGAGACGCGATGCCCCCAAAAAATCAATCTGCGTCACCCCGAACTGACACTTCGCTGGGTTGATTATTAACCCGTGCTCTCCCAACCTCCGGAAAACTGCCGTGAGGTGGTTTTCGTGTTCGTCTTCGGACGCGCTGGCTACCAATATGTCGTCCAGGTAGACGAACACGAAGGGGAGATCATGCAACACCGCGTCCATCATGCGTTGGAATGTCTGCGCAGCGCCTTTAAGCCTAAACGGCATGCGCGAAAACTCGAATAGCCCGAACGGAGTTATTACCGCTGTTTTGGGTATGTCTTCAGCACGCACTGGGACCTGGTGGTAACCGCGTACCAAGTCTATCTTAGAAAAAACGCGCGCACCCGCTAAATGAACTGAAAAATCTTGGATATGCGGGATTGGGTAGCGGTCGTGTGCTGTAGCGTTGTTCAACCTGCGGAAATCTCCGCAAGGTCGCCACGAGCCATCAGCTTTCGGGACCATGTGAAGCGGTGAAGCCCATGGGCTTTTCGAACGCATGATGATGCCCAACTTTTCCAGGTTGGCGAACTCCTCGCGCGCTATGGTCAGTTTAGCTGAATCCAAGCGCCAAGCTTTTGCAAAAACGGGCGGTCCGGTGGTAGTAATAAAATGTTCCACCCCGTGTTTAGCCACGGTCACCAAAAATGTTGGGACCGTGAGTGCTGGGAACTGAGTGAGCAGTGTGTGGAACTTACCACTTGCAGCTATGACATTGGCTTGTGCTATTGGTGGGGCCACTCGAGCTGTACAGGGAATAGAATAAAAAGAGTGCATTAACCAGGCGCCTGTTAGCAAGATCAACCAACAAACCATGTGAGCACAGAAAATCAGCCCCTAACATATTGAAATTGACTGCAGCTATGACGAAAGTCCACTCGAATGTACGGCCGTGTAGGGACAGAAGCAGAGTCCTCTCACCAAAGGTCTTAATCGCCGAGCCGTTCGCTGCTGACACCCCGGGACCACTGGAAGGCGCCAGCCAGTCAGCGGAGGAAGGTGTGATGAAACTCAGCTGGGAGCCTGTGTCCACGAGGAAATGCCTCCCCGAGCGCGCATCCTTCAAGTAGAGCAGCTTGTTCTCCTCCCCGAGGGCCGCAGCTGCTACCGACCCCCGGTCTTGGTGTTTCCCGAGCACTTGAAATGGCACGGTGGTATACATTTGCGTGCCCTCTCTGCGAAGTGGCGATGGTAGAAACAAAGGACGTCGTCTGCTCCGTGTTTCTTGGCCCCTGCCGCCGCCGTCGTTGGTAAGTCTGGTACTGCTGCCTCTGGCCCCCTGCCATCTCCGGACGTTGTGCTGAGATCCGCTGCCGCGGCCGTGGCCGCGCGCCGTTTGGTGGCGTTGACAAGTCGTTGCGCCTCCTGGCCCAGCTCGCGGTAGTCTCGTCGGGCCAACAGTGGCGAACTGGCCAGGGTCACTCTCACCGCTGACGGTAGGGTCCTGAGGAAAAGGTGGGTGAAGATGAAGTGATCATCGTCAGAGTCTTTCAACCTCAACAGCTTCTCCATCAGGTCCGCAGGCCTGTCGCTTTCAAATTCAATCAGCGCCATGAGCCCCTCTGCTCACTCCTCCACCGAGGGGGTGAAGTACCGGATGGTGCAGCCTTCAACGCGCCGTACTTGTCGCTGTCCGGCAGCTGGTTGATCAGGCTCTCCACATGCTGGGCTGTGTGGTTGTCCAGTTTTGCAACCACATGGTAGAACTTTGTGGCATCTACCGAAATCCTCCGGAGGTTGAACTGCGCCTCGACTGCGTTAAACCAGGAGCGCGGATTGTTCTGCCAGAAGTCCGGTAGCTGAACTGTGGCTGCAGTTGTTTGGCTGGCTCCTGACGAGTCTGGCTCGGGAGAATTTCTTTCATGATACATCTTAGGGTCACCAGTGTGGAGAATGTGGAAATGACGAGGCTGAGTTTATCTCACGAGTCAGGTTTATTCACATTCTCCAACATCATCAAAAACAGAAAGAGAAAGAAACCCCCAGACATTCGTCCCTTTATACCCCAGGACATCAAAGCACACAGTCACATTGTATTTAATCCCAAGTCACAATGCGTCTTCTTCCAGGTCTTCTCACCTCCACCTAAAGTCACTGGTGGCCAGGAAATCCCCCAAGGCCATCTCTATGCATACAAAAGGCCACATTTCACATCCTCCTGTTATCTCCTAGGAGGCTCAGTCCTTTTGTTCATCTGAGACGTGAAGCATACAGTAAGCATACAGACCCCAGCAATCGCCTGATTGCTGGGGTCTTTCTGCAACTGTGGGGGTTCCCCCTTCAGTTGATAGTGCTATGAGATGACTGTTGTTGTGAAATGGCGCTATATAAATAAAGTTGAATTGAATTGAATTAATATACGTGTGAAGCATATGAAACCCACATATGTGTCCCACAATACAGTATATCTATATGTAATTGAGGCGGTAAAAGCATTGTTGACACTGACACAAGAAGAGTGCAGGGCTCTGGTGCAGGAGGTTGTGAGTTTTTGTTTGGATTCACCACTCTCCCCTGTACACAGCAGTGGAGATCACCGAGAGATCGTTGAGAGATCTGGCCAATTTTTGATCTACGAATGAATGAACTTTATTGCCATTGTACTGTCAAGTACAATGAAATTTTTGTGAGGACTCTCAATAAAAAATGAGATCAGATAAAATAGAAGTTAGAAGAAAATAATAGTAATAAAACCAATAAATAAATAAAATTGCAACATCAGAGCACCATTAATATAAATAGCAACATAGATGTTAAAATCTGAAAGTGACCATTGCAGGAATTACTGTGCGGGATTCTCTGTGAGGCAGGGGAGTGATGGAGGCTACTGCTCTAGGATAAAAGCTATTTCTCAGTCTGTTAGTTTTTGTTTTTATTGTTTTAAGCCTTTTGCCAGACGGCAGAGGTTCAAACATAAAGTCTCCAGGGTGAGTGCAGTCTCTGTATATTGTGTCTGCCTTTTTCCAAATCCTACTGAAATAAATTGAGTCTAATCGTGGGAGTTCCATGCCCACAATGCGCTGAGCCCCCTTTACCACCAGGTTCAGTTTGTTTGTTTTTTCTCAGCAGCAGTGCAGCTAGCAGACCAGATAGTGGCAGAGTCGGAATAGACTCATTTGTACTCCTATAAAAGTTCACCAGTAGTTTCTGAGGGAGTTTGGCCTGCTTCAGTTTCCTAAGGAAAAGGAGTCTTTGTCTCCCTTCACAAGCTGAAAGGTGTTTGCAGTCCATGTCAGCTGTTTGGAGATGGTGACACCAAAAAACTTCAGGGACTCCACCATCTCCACAATCTGTCCCTGTATGTAGAGTGGTGAGTGTTCCTTGATCTTTGACCTCCTGAATTCAGTGACCAGTTCTTTAGTTTTTGAAGTGACTTTTGAGGACAAGGTCATTGTTACTGTACCACATGATCAGATGATCCACCTCCCGTCTGAAGTCAACCTCATCCTCATTAGAGATCAGGCTGACAACTGTTGTGCCATCCACAAATTTGATTATGGAATTCAACAAATAGATCGTGGTGCAGTCAAAAGTGTGTAGAGCACTGGGCTCAACACGCAACCTTGTGGGGTACCTGTATTTAAGATGAGTGGAGGAGGAGTGCCTTCCGACATGGACGCTCTGTGGCCGAGTTCAAAAACCATGAACACAGAGAAGAGCCAATGCCCAAGACGTTAAGTTTACTGGCCAGCTTGTGAGGGATGACTGTATTAAAAGCAGAACTAAAAAGTCCACAAACAGCATCCTCACATAGCTGTTTGGCTCCTCTAGATGGGTCAGCGCCAGGTGGAGTACTGTGGACATGGTGTCTGTTGGGCGATTTGGTTGATAGGCAAATTGATGCTTGTCCAGGTCAGGGGGAGTGATACTTCTGATGTGTGACAGTACAAGTCTCTCGAAACACTTCACGACTATCTGCGTCAGTGCTACAGGCCAATAGTCATTCAGGTCTTTTGCAACTGATTTTTTGGGGCACAGGGATAATAGTGGATGATTTAAAGCATGTGTGAACAGCAGTATGTTGTAAAGAAAGATTAAACAAGTCCGTCAGTACCTCAGTAAGCTGACAGGCACACACTTTTAATATCTGGCCAGGTACTCCGTGTGGGCCAGCTGCTTTGTGGAAGTTAATGTTCTTCAGCACTTTCCTCACCTGATGTTGGTGGAGAATAAGTGTGGAATTATCAGCAGCAGGTACATAGGCTGGAGCTGCCACGTCTCCCACAGTGTCAAAGCAGGAAAAAAATTAATTTAAAACATCAGGCAGTGTGGCCTTTCCTGTGGCTGCAGATTGTTCGTCATGTTAAGCCGTCAGAGCCTTTATTCCTTTCCACATGCTGCAGGAATTGTTGTCATAAAAGTGGCTCTCAGTGCATCGTTTGGTCTTCTGTTTTGCTTCCCTGATGCCTCTCTGTAGTTCCCCCCGTGTTTCTCTGCTTGGCTGTCACTTGACCTGAAAGCTGCATCTTGTTCTCTGAGGAACGTATCTATCAATGACGGATAAATACATTAATATAATGTATCAAGATCTATCAATGATCATCAATGATCTCCACAGTCGCCATGGTCTCCTCAAAGTTTTGACTCAGTCCAAAACACACAAGGATCTCCCAAACGATCCCAAAAATCAAAAGTTGGCCCAATCTCTCAATGATCTCCATGCTGTGTGGGGCCCCTTAGTCACAACTAGTGCTACTTGGCAGGATTTGCTGCTGGCGTATCAGTCCAACCCCAGATGCAACCCATGTGTTGGTCTCGATAGTGTGCTTAACCCAGGACACAAGCTGTGTTACCAATAGGACTCAGTGCTGGTGGCATAGCCAGAAGGCAGAAATTGGGACGATGATGTCAAACTCTGGAGGGGAATATGTGAAGGAGTCAGTAAAAACATTCTTGGCTTGCCAAGCAGGTCAGCACTGCTGGTGACATAAGGAGTGTGTGGGAGGTTGCAAGTTTGTCGCCCTGCCAGTTGGGCTTCACCGCCCTCCCCTTGATGACATGCAAGTTACTTAGGTTAAGGGTCTCATTTACTGCCATTTGCAGGAATTATTTTTAAGTTTTGACATCCTCAATAAAGTATCTATATAGCTTTGAAGACCAAAAACCACTGCTCTCGTGTCCCTCATTTGTAGACACTGCTTTCTGCCTGCTTATTGACATTGATGAGTTCCATCTGATTGAGCAAAAAAAAAAATTTTCCAGGTTAAGCACAGTAAAGGCCAAAAGTTACAACACATAGCTAAGTTGCAAAGCTAACCACTAACTGTTACTGACCCATCTTACCACAGCTTGCATTTGTACAAAAAGCAGAACAGCAGCTCACAAATACAGCCACAAGCAGTGATCACTGGGTTCCAAGCAGCTGCTGACTTCAAGAATTTTGCTGTAGACTGGAAGTATTTTGAGTCTAGGACCAGCTTCAGGGTTTCCGCTGGTAACATTTCTACGTGGTGGGCCACCACCCCGAAACTATTCCGCCATGCTAAAGAAATATAAATTTAAGAAAAATAAATTAAGGAATGACGCTTCGCAAGCACACACACGAACAACGCGTGTGACCGTCATCTGCACGTGAGACTTCAGAAACGTGCTGTCTGTGGGGAGACTTGAATAACGAAACCGAATTGTCTTTCATTCCAGTTTATTCAAGAAATCATTCCACTGTCTGCTCTCATTCTTGAGCAGCGAACAAAGAGAGTGAACACACCAAAGTTCTCTCATTTAAACATTCTGACATCAAACCATTTCCCTCGCGGGGGAAATCACACATCTCTCTCAAAATCTCTTTATTCACATTCATTAGCCTTTTATTTACATAACTCCCCCTTCTCTCTTCCCGAGCCTCAGTGGTCAGGAAGTCTTCTGTCCCCTGTCCTCCGCAGGGGGTCCAGGCTCTGTGGCTCCGCACCGCAGGGGGCTGGCTCTCCTTCATCGTGGTTAAATCACATATGCAGTGTCAAACATATACATGTCTCACAACACAGCCATATAACCCCCCCCAAACGATGAAGAACAGACTAATTCCTAAAATTAAATAGCACCTTACTCACTACTGAATAATCAACACCAACATTCAGTCTGTGCGCCGCTTGGGCTTCAGCCGTCTGCCGAATCTGCTGTGCGTTGGCCCCGCCTTGCCTGCGGTGCGTTTCTGCTTCGGCGCTGTTGACTGAGGGAGAGAGTGATTAATTGCCCTCTGCGGGGGCCTGCCTCGTCGAGGCGCCACCGCGACCGGTACAGACACGTCCTTCATGACAAAAGCAGGTTTTAGT
The DNA here is from genome assembly GCA_020510985.1 of Pholidichthys leucotaenia. Classification (NCBI taxonomy): domain Eukaryota; kingdom Metazoa; phylum Chordata; class Actinopteri; order Cichliformes; family Pholidichthyidae; genus Pholidichthys; species Pholidichthys leucotaenia. Next base: position 55,725,171 of record CM035843.1, on the reverse strand, counting down.
CTGTCAATACTGACTGTCTCTTTTCTGTCTCCAAAATCCAGCACAAATTGCTTATCACCTGCCTCCAGCACTCGAAATGGCCCTTCGTAAGGCGGTTTGAGCGTTGCTTTTAGGGCTTCGCGCCTGACAAAAACGAAATCGGCATTTTTCAAAGCCTTGGGGACGAAAACTCGTGGAAAAGCGTGATGAACCGGACCCGGGAGCGTGTCTGCCCCCGTGCCGACTAACGGTCCCAGAGCCGAGAGAGGTGGGGGCTCTGGGTGCTCTGGTAAAAACTCGCCCGGCAGCCTCAGAGTTTGTGCGAATACCAGCTCCGCTGGGGAGGCGTCTAAGTCCTCTTTAGGCGCAGAACGCAACCCTAATAAAACCCATGGAAGTTTATTCACCCAATCTGCATCCGTGAGCGACGCTCTGAGTGCTGCCTTCAAAGACCTATGAAAACGCTCGCATAAACCATTGGCCTGAGGGTGGTAAGCCGTAGTGCGGTGAATTTTGGCTCCTAAGCCGTTGGCCATCGCTGACCACAGCTCAGAGATGAATTGCGGTCCTCTATCGGACGTAATGTCCGACGGAACCCCGAAACGCGCCACCCAAGCCGTTAAAAAAACGCGAGCCACCTCCGCGGCCGTGGTCGTCGCAAGTGAGACCACTTCCGGCCAACGTGTGGTGCGGTCCACCATTGTCAAAAGATACGTGAACCCCTGTGATGCCGGTAGGGGGCCCACAAGGTCGACGTGCACATGGTCGAACCTTCTGGCCAGAATGCGGAACGGTTCTAACGGGGCTCTTGTGTGCCTGTGAATTTTGGCCCGTTGACAGGAAATGCAGGTTTTTGCCCATTCTTTCACGTGCTTGCGCAGGCACGGCCAAACAAACTTTTCCGCCACTAGTTTCAACGACGCGCGCACCCCCGGGTGCGCCAGTGAGTGGACCGAGTCAAAAACACGGCGGCGCCACGTGGCCGGAACCACCGGACGCGGGCGCCCCGTCGACACGTCGCAGATCGGGGGGGCATACCGGTTTGTAAACACTTGCTCTCCAGCCTCAACCCTGTTGGTCCAGACTGGAGCGCGCGCACGTCTGCGTCCGCCCCCTGGTCCGCTGCCATGGCTGCGTAATCTATACCCACGTGCACCGGGGCTGCGCGCGCCACCGTGCCGCTCTCCTGCGGCGCGGTCACGGTGGCCCGTTCTGCCTCTGCGCGTGTTGGGGTCGTGAACGCGCGTGAGAGACAATCCGCTACTACATTGAATTTGCCCGCAACGTGCCTAATGTCAGTGGTAAATTCCGAGATTGCGGCCAGCTGCCTCTGCTGCCTGCCGGACCACGGGTCTGAAATTTTGGCCATGGCGTATGTGAGCGGCTTGTGGTCCACATAAGCGGTGAAGCACCGTCCTTCCAGCCAGAACTGGAAATGACGAATAGCCAAATGCAGTGCCAACAGTTCTCTGTCAAACGCGCTGTATTTTCGTTCAGCCGCGCTTAAAGATTTGCTAAAGAAAGCCAAAGGCTGCCAAACTCCGGCTACCTGTTGCTCAATAACGGCCCCTATGGCTAAATCTGAAGCGTCTGTCGTCAGCGCGATACGTGCTGCAGGGTCTGGGTGGGCCAGGAGCGCAGCGTCAGCCAAGGCTTTTTTAACCTCTGTGAACGCGCGCTCCCGCTCCGGGGACCATTCGACCGCCTGGGTCGGTTTTTGTTTTTTGAGCGCGGCATATAACGGTTGCATGATTTGAGCTGCGTGGGGCAGGAATCGGTTATAAAAATTCACCATCCCCAAGAATTCCTGTAGTGATTTGACCGTTTGTGGACGGGGAAAATCCGCTACCGCGCGTACTTTCTCTGGTAACGGAACCGTTCCCTCCGGGGAGACGCGGTGACCCAAAAAATCGATCCGCTCGACACCGAACTGGCACTTGGCTGGGTTAACTATTAAGCCGTGCTCTCCCAGCCTCCTAAAAACTGCTGTGAGGTGCGTTTCGTGTTCGTCCTCTGAAGTACTCGCGACCAAAATGTCGTCGAGGTACACAAACACGAAAGGGAGATCGCGTAACACGGCATCCATCATCCGCTGAAATGTTTGCGCCGCCCCTTTGAGACCAAACGGCATGCGTAAAAATTCGAAAAGTCCGAACGGGGTTATTACCGCTGTTTTAGGAATGTCCTCCGGTTGGACCGGGACTTGGTGATAGCCGCGAACTAGATCAATCTTTGAAAAAATGCGCGCCCCCGCCAGGTGCACCGAAAAATCCTGAATGTGCGGGATGGGATAACGATCGTGCGCCGTAGCGTTGTTTAGCCTGCGGTAATCCCCGCACGGTCTCCAGGAGCCATCGGCTTTCGGTACCATGTGCAGCGGCGAAGCCCACGGGCTCTTCGACCTACGAACGATGCCCAGCCTCTCCAGGCTGGCGAACTCCTTGCGCGCAATGGCGAGCTTAACTGCATCCAAGCGCCGAGCTTTTGCAAACACGGGAGGACCAGAAGTGGGGATAAAGTGTTTCACCCCGTGCTTCGCGACCGTCGCTGAAAAAGTGGGCACAGTGAGCGCTGGAAATTGGGTGAGGAGTGTGTGAAACTTACCACCTGCTGTAGCGACGTGGGTCTGTACTGGTGGCGGGGACACTCGAGCTGAACAGGGGAGAGAGTAAAAAGAGAGTGCATTTACCAGCCGTCTATTAGCAAGATCAACTAACAGATTGTGTGAACACAAAAAATCCGCGCCCAACATGTTGAAACTCACCGCCGCTATCACAAAAGTCCATTCATATGTGTGGCCATGTAAGCATAAAGGCAAGGTCCTTCTCCCGTAGGTGTTGATGTTCGAGCCATTTGCCGCTGTAGCTCCGCTACCGTGGGGTCCAGCCACCCGGTCCGCGTATGTTGGGGTGATGAAGCTCACTTGTGCTCCGGTGTCGATGAGGAACTCTCGTCCGGAGCGCGCATCCGTGATGTAGAGCAGCTTGTTGCGTTCTCCGAGGGTCGAAGCTGCTAGCGACCCCCGGTCTTGCCGTTTCCCGAACTCCTGAAGATGCAGGGCGGCACACACCTGCGTGCCTTCTCTGCGAACCTCCGATGGTAAAAGCAGAGATCTTCTCCTCCGCTGTGTCGTGCCCGCGCTTCTGCCGCCGGGCTATTGGCTCCCCCTCGTCGCGGCCGTGTTGCCGCCGTCGTCGGCCAGTCTGGTTCTGCCGCCTCTGGCTCCCCGCTGTCTCGGGTCGCTGCTGTGGTTGCTTGCCCGCCGCAGGCGTCCAGGATCCCATCTGCCTCCTGGGCCAGCTCCCGGAACTCCTCCAGGGTGTGACACTTTTTGCCGGCCAGCGTGCTTCTCGCATGCGCCGGGAGGTTGGAGAGGAAGATGAACTGAAAAATGAAATCATCGTTGTCCAACCCTCTCAGCTGTATCATCTCCTCCATCAGGGCGCTCGGCCTGTGTCCACCTTGGTCTAGCAAAGACAGGATCCTCCTCGCCCTCACTTCAGCCGAGGGGGTGAAAAACTTGATGAGGGTGGATTTCAGCTTGCCGTACCTGTCGGTCGCGGGTGGCTGCTCCACCAAGCTTTGCACGCACCGAACTGTGCTGTTGTCCAGTTTAGCGATGACATGGTGGAACTTAGTGTCATCCACCGTTACTCCTGCGAGCGCGAACTGCGACTCTGCTTGCAGAAACCACGACCGTGGGTTATCCTGCCAGAAATCAGGCAGCTTAACGGCCACTGCGCTCGCCAGCTCTGAGCGCTGTGAGTCCGGGACCCTGAGAATTTCTTCGTTCATTCTCAACGTCGTCAGTCACCAATGTGGGGAGACTTGAATAACGAAACCGAATTGTCTTTCATTCCAGTTTATTCAAGAAATCATTCCACTGTCTGCTTTCATTCTTGAGCAGCGAACAAAGAGAGTGAACACACCAAAGTTCTCTCATTTAAACATTCTGACATCAAACCATTTCCCTCGCGGGGGAAATCACACATCTCTCTCAAAATCTCTTTATTCACATTCATTAGCCTTTTATTTACATAACTCCCCCTTCTCTCTTCCCGAGCCTCAGTGGTCAGGAAGTCTTCTGTCCCCTGTCCTCCGCAGGGGGTCCAGGCTCTGTGGCTCCGCACCGCAGGGGGCTGGCTCTCCTTCAACGTGGTTAAATCACATATGCAGTGTCCAACATATACATGTCTCACAACACAGCCATACTGTCCACGTAAAATGGGCTGCACGGTGGCGCAGTGGTTTAGCACTGTGGCAGCACAGTTTTACCCTCGGCCGGGGGACCGCGGGGATCATGAGATCGTGGGTTCGATCCCAGCCCCCGACCAACAGTGAGCTGTGTGGAGTTTGCATGTTCTCCCCGTGTTGCGCGGGTTTACTCCGGGATTTCTCCGGTTTCCTCCCGCACACCAAAAACATGTAGGTTTAGGGTGCTCGCGCACGCAGCGACCAGCAGCCGGTGGCTTGTCACCAGACTGCAAACCAAGTCTACCTACGGGTACAAATAAGTAACAAAAAAAAAAAAAAAAATGTTGCAGTCGGCATGCAGAGTGTCTCTCTAGTGTCACTGTCCAAGAGAAACATGAGCTTATTAAAATATTTTAAACACAGAAAAAAAGCAGAAGAGGTATGTAAGAAGTGGAGGCATTTATGGTGGTTTTAACCCACTGGTAACGGGAACAATAATGAAGAGTTGCTTAGCAAACGGGTGTGGTTAGGATTCATATACAGAGAAAGGCATGGGTGACCAATGAATCGCTGAGGATTTACTTCACCAGCCACTACAATATTAACTAATTTATGTTCATTATTACGTACCTGGCAAAAGATGACTGAAATTCACGAAGTCAATGACTTTAATCTGTCAGCAGCCTTCAGAGAAACTAAACGTGCCAACATTTGGATTTCAAAATAAGGAAGGTTTTCCTGCTGTCTGGTTGATGAGGAGATTTCTAAAAAACTATAAATATATAGAAATATTATAACAGAAATAGCTGCATCTTTGGTAATGTAAGATATTTTATTTCATTAAATACAATTTTATTAATATTTTTTCTGTGAAATCAGAGTTAAATTATTGTTCTGTTTTGGCTCTGCCAAATTATGGTCAAAAGTGTAAATTGTATAAGAAAAAAAAGTCAAAATTTTACCACAATCTGTTTCAAATTTATTTAAAAAACTGTAATTTTATTTAAAAAAAAATAGACAAAAATTGGCTATAAAATAATCCACAAGTTTATAAAGACCTATGTGCGATGTGGACTGGTGAGCAGAGGGTCGTGGGTTTGATTCCTGGACCGGCAGGATCAGATCTGGGTGGGACAGATAACATAGAAGTGTTTGCCCCACCCTCCTTAACCCCACTGTGGTGCCCTTAAGCAAGACCCTTAAACCCAACTGCTCCAGTGAAGTTGCTCAGTGGCCACAGGTCAGTCTGTAGTTGTACTGGGCAGCTTTCAGGCGTGAATGTGTGAGTATGAACAGGGTGTCCTTGAAAAAGAGAGGTTGCCTCTCAATGGAACTACCCTGTATAAATAAAGGGTTGTGGGACACATGTGTATCACTTTAAGCTTCACATCTCAGAGAGAACAAAGAACTGGGTCTCCTTGGAGATAACAGGAGGATGTGAAAATTTAGTCTTTGGTATGCAAGAGACGCCCTTGGGGGATTTCCTGGTCTGCCAGAGACTATGAGCAGGATGTTATAAGATTTAAGAGAAGATGCATTGTTACTTGTGATTAAATGCATTGTGACTGTGAGCTTTGAAGGTCCTGGATATATAAAGGACAAATGTCTGTGTTTTTCCCTCTTTTTCTGCTTTGCTGATGTTGGAAGATGTGAATAAACCTGACTCGTGAGATAAACTCTGCCTCGTCATTTTCACATTTCCACACTGGTGACCCTAAGACGTATCATGGATGAAAGAAATTCCCCCGGGCCAGCCGAGTCAGGAGCTCCCAGCCAAGTGTATGCCACTACCGTCCAGCTACCGGACTTTTGGCAAGACAACCCATGCTCCTGGTTCCACTTGGTCGAAGCACAGTTCGCCCTCCGGGGGATAATGGTAGATGACACGAAGTTCTACCATGTGATTACAAAGCTCGACAACCGCACGGCTCGACATGTGCAGAGCCTATTGGAGCGGCCACCGGCCAACGACAAATACGGCGGGTTGAAGGCTGCGCTTATCCAGCGTTTCACTCTCTCAGTCGAGGAGAGAGCAGAGAGGCTCCTGGCTCTGAACGACTTGGGAGATGGCACGCCCATTGACCTGATGGAGAACATGCTGAGGTTGAGGGGCTCAGACAACGACGACTTCATCTTCACCCACATTTTCCTCAGGACCCTACCGTCGGCCACGAGAGCGACCCTGGCCAGTTCGCCGTTGTTGGCCCAGCGGGACTTCCGCGCGCTGGCCCAGGAGGCGCACCGGATTCTCAACGCCAGCAAACAGCGTGCGGCCACCGCAGCAGCGACAGAGTTCGGCGCGACGGCCGGAGATGGCAGGGGGCCAGAGACGGCGGTAGCAGAACCACCGACGACGGCGGCGGCGGGGGCCAAGGATCGCGGAGGAGACATCCTCTGTTTCTACCATCGCCACTTTGCAGAGAAGGCACGCAAATATATACCACCGTGCCAGTTCAAGCGCTCAGGAAACGCCAAGACCAGGGGTCGGTAGCAGCTGCGGCCCTCGGGGAGGAGAACAAGCTGCTCTACTTGAAGGATGCACGCTCGGGGAGGCATTTCCTCATGGACACAGGCTCCCAGTTGAGTTTCATCACACCTTCCTCCGCTGACCGGCTGGCGGTTTCCAGAGGTCCTGGGGTGTCAGCAGCGAACGGCTTGGAGATTAAGACCTTTGGTGAGAGGACTCTGCTTCTGTCCCTACACGGCCGTACATTTGAGTGGACTTTTGTCATAGCTGCAGTGAATTTCAATATGTTGGGGGCTGATTTTCTGTGCTCACATGGTTTGTTGGTTGATCTTGCTAACAGGCGCCTGGTTAATGCACTTTCTTTTTATTCTATTCCCTGTACAGCCCGAGTGGCCCCGCCAACAGCACAAGCCAACGTCACAACTGCAAGCGGTAAGTTCCACACACTGCTCACTCAGTTCCCAGCACTCACGGTTCCCACATTTTCAGCAGCCGTTGCTAAACACGGGGTGGAACATTTTATTACTACCACCGGACCGCCCGTTTTTGCAAAAGCTCGGCGCTTGGATTCAGCTAAACTGACCATAGCGCGCGAGGAGTTCGCCAACCTGGAAAGGTTGGGCATCATCAGGCGTTCGAACAGCCCATGGGCTTCCCCGCTTCACATGGTCCCGAAAGCTGACGGCTCGTGGCGACCTTGCGGAGATTTCCGCAGGTTGAACAACGCCACAGCGCACGACCGCTACCCAATCCCGCATATCCAAGATTTTTCTGTTCATTTGGCGGGGGCGCGCGTTTTTTCTAAGATAGACTTGGTCCGGGGTTACCACCAAGTCCCAGTGCGCGCTGAGGACATACCCAAAACAGCGGTAATAACTCCGTTTGGTCTATTCGAGTTTTTGCGCATGCCATTTGGGCTTAAAGGCGCTGCGCAGACGTTCCAACGCATGATGGACACAGTGTTGCGCGATCTTCCCTTCGTATTTGTCTACCTGGATGACATCTTAGTAGCCAGCGCGTCCGAAGACAAACACAAAAACAACCTCACGGCAGTTTTCCGGAGGTTGGGAGAGCACGGTTTAATAATCAACCCAGCAAAGTGTCAGTTCGGGGTGACGCAGATTGATTTTTTTTTTTTTTTCCACAATATCTTTATTGAACCTTTTTTTTTTTTTTTTTTTAACAAACATGATACAAACAATCAAACACTAACACTAAAGTACTACAAAAAAAAAAAATGCACTAAAAACACCAACAACCACCAACAAAATCAAGTCTTCAACAATGCTCCTCTGTTTAGTCTAGACAATCCAATACATAAGTATACATATTATGTTCACCAGTTTGGAATTTACAAGGTCCACACACATCATTCACCTTCTTCTTCAAGAGTTATGTTTAAATTTTTTACATAATCAATAAAAGGTCTCCATATATTCTCAAACACAATTTCCTTTGATTTTAGTATATATGTTATTCTTTCTAATGGAAGGTTTGTTAACATCTGTCTTAACCACTGAGTCACATCTGGTCTATGAGTCTTTTTCCATAATAGTGCAATACATTTTTTGGCATTAAGCAAACTGAGGTCTATGAATGTTCTTTCACTTTTATTAAAATTATGCTTTTCTGGGTACAGACCCAACAAAAACAGTTTAGGATTCAATATGATTTGTTTTGAGATTATTTTTTCAATTGTTACCCTCACCTCTTCCCAAAACATTCTTATTAATCTACATTCCCATAAACAATGAAATAGGGTTCCTTTACTTTCCATGCATTTTGTGCATGTATCTGGTATATTTTTGTTATATCTATTTAACTCCTCCGGTGTAACATACATCCGCATTAACCATTTGAAATGTATCAATTTAAGGCGTGCATTTATTGATTTGGTTTGAGCTTCTGTACAAGCCAATTCCCATTGTTCCTCTGAAATTTCAGTTTGCAGATCTTCTTTCCAGTAGTTTAATCTTTTCAGTGAATTTTCACTTGAAGATAGTGTCAGTGAGTTATAAAACTCTGAAATAATACCCTTTCTTTTACTATCTTTCATCATCATTTTTTCCAAGGATGAATAAATAGGTCGAGTGAGAGCTTTATTTTGATTTGATCGAATAAAGTTTCTAAGTTGAAGATATTTAAAAAAATGTGTTCTATTGAGATTAAATTTGATCCTCAGCTCTTCAAAAGACATTATGTTGTCTGCACATGGCAAATATAAATCCTGAATCTTTTGTATCCCTTTTAAATTCCATACTTTAAATACAGCGTCCGCTCTCCCTGGTTTAAAATATTGATTACCCCATATTGGACTAAATTGTGACAATAACTGTGGTTCTTTTAAATAGTTTTTAGCTTCACACCATATTTTGATCATATGCTTTACAAATGGATTTTTAACTTGTTTTTGTAGTTTTTTTGCCGAATCTGAGTATATGAATATGGGAAGAGGTAAAGGTAAATTGTATGATTCCATTTCAGTCCAGTGAGGGAGATCATTTGATGAAAAATAATATGTCATAGACCTCAGTTGTGCCGACCAATAATACAACATAAAATTTGGACATTTCAGACCTCCACGATCAAATGGTAAATATAATAAAGACAGACGTAATCTAGCCCTCCTGTTGTTCCATATAAATTCCACTAACTTTTTTTTAATTCTTGAGAATAAATCTAAAGGTGGTGATAAGGGAATGTATTGAAATAAATAAAGTATTTTAGGTAAAATATTACTTTTAAGTATATTGATTCTCCCGATCATCGACATTGGTAGTGACATCCATCTCTGAGTTAACTCATTGATATCTGACATTAAGGCTTCATAGTTGACACTGGCGACTGATTCTAGCTTAGGCACAATTTGGATTCCTAAATATTTAAACTGATTTACAACATTGAATTGATTTACCTCAGGGGCTGGGTAATTTCTCTGGGTCTCATTTAGCATTAATATTGAAGATTTAGTTTTATTTATTTTATATCCTGATATTTCCCCAAAATTCTTTATTAAATTCAACAAGGTTGGAATTGATTTTTTTAGATTCGACATAAACAAAATTATGTCATCGGCGTACAGGGAGATTTTATGTTCTGTTGGTCCAACTTTAATTCCATATATTTGTGAATGTAAACGTATCGCTATCGCTAAAGGTTCAATTGCCATAGTAAACAGTAAAGGTGAAAGTGGACAGCCTTGTCGACATCCTCTATTGATTTTTATTGGTTTTGAAATATTGTTATTTGTTAGGATTTCTGCTGTAGCATTATTGTATATTATTTGAACCCATTTTATGAAATTATTTCCAAGTCCAAACCTTTGTAGGACTTCAAAAAGAAAGGGCCATTCAACTCTATCAAAGGCCTTTTCGGCGTCCAATGATAGGAGAGCTGTATCCGGTGCTTCTTTATTAAAATAAATAATATTAAATAGTCTTCTTACATTATGGAAGCCTTGTCTACCCTTTATAAAGCCATTCTGATCTCGATTAATAATATTTGGTAAAATTTCTTGTATTCGTCTTGCTAAAATTTTACAGATTATCTTAAGGTCGGCGTTTAATAGGCTTATTGGTCTCATACTTTCACATTTATTAGAGGGCTTACCTGGTTTTGGCAGCAGTATAATTAAGGCATTATTTATGTATGATGGTAAATTATTATTTTGAAATGCTTCTAAAACCATTTCCAAAAAAGGTTTTATTAATTTATTCTTAAATTTTTTATAAAGGTCAACTGGAAGACCATCTGGTCCTGCACTTTTTCCTGATTTCATATTATCAATGGCTAGCCCAACTTCTTCTTGACTAATTTTAGAATCCAATATCTCCCTGTTTTCATTTGGAATACACGGTATAGATAGTTCGTTCAAAAACCCATTTAGTTTTGTTAAATCAGGTTCATTTTTGGTATCATATAATTTTTCATAGTAATCTCTAAAGGCTCTATTAATTTCTAAAGGATCTATAACTACCTGTCCATTACTTATAATACTGGTAATTGGTGTTTTAATTTCCAATTGTTTAATCTGCCATGCTAATAATTTTCCCGATTTTTCACCTTGTTCATAAAAAGATTGTTTCAATCTTAGAAGACTCGAGGCAGCTCTATTCGCTGATTTTTTGTCGTATTCAGCTCTCAAAATCAGTAATTCATTCTCCAACCTTGGGTCACTTCCTGCATACACTTTTTCCTGAAGATTTTTTATTTTATGTTCCAATTTAGCTCTCTCCTCTCGAGTCTTCTTAGATTTTGATCCTGTATAACTAATAATATGTCCCCTAATAAAAGCTTTGAAAGCCTCCCACTTTACACATGCTGATGTTTGTGTAGTATTGATGTCAAAGAACTCGTCTATCTGTTTTTCTATATACTTGACAAATTCCTCATCCTGAAGCCATTTATGCTGAAATTGCCATCTACCTGATTCCTTTGTCAATTTTTTATCTACATATATTAGACAACAGGGTGCATGATCAGAGATCACGATGTTATCATAAAAGCAGTTTTGAATCTTGGACCTTAATTCTGTGGAAATCAAAAAATAATCAATACGTGAGAATGTCTTGTAGGTACTGGAATAACAAGAATAGGCTTTAACTTGTGGTTTCATTTCTCTCCATATATCTAACAATCTCAATTCTTTCATAAAATGATTAATAGTCATCCTACATCCAATGTGCGTACAATCCAGTCCTGTTGATCTATCCACACCTGGATTCAATGTACAATTAAAATCCCCTGCTATTATATGTTGCCCTGTAAGTGATGATAAGATGAGAAATAAATTAGCAAAGAACTTCTGATCATCTATATTGGGACCATATAAGTTCACAAGATTTATATTTTCTAATAGCAAAGAACCTTGAATGATTACATATCTTCCAAATTTGTCTCCAATTACATTTTTCACTTGAAAAGGAACTGATTTATGTATGAGAGTCATAACTCCCCTGGCTCGGGATGAAAATGAAGAGGTGAATACACTTCCCTGCCATCTACTCCTAATTCTTTTAACATCCTCCTCTATCAGATGAGTTTCTTGTAAAAACACAATTCTTGAACCCATGTCCTTTATTTTATTCATAACTTGTTTAAGTTTTTTTAAATTTTGTAGACCTCTGCAATTCCATGAAGTTAAATTAAGGTTAACACTTTGGTCCATGATCAATAGAGAGTTTGGGATTACCTTGCAGTGTAAACATGCTCATACAGAGAAGCAAAAACATGAGTGGTTGAACATTCATCCTACAAACTACACACAAACAAATTTCCCCTTCCCACACTTGTGGCAAACCCCCCAAAATCAAAAGAAAAATTCTGTCTCCCGATATAGCCATCGACCGTTCCACACCCACGGGGAACAGCCTAAGCCACTCCTTCTTCATCCTCCCAATCACCCTAACTCTACTGCTTTTAATGACGTAACATTAACTCTCCTCTGTAGTTTTCCAACTTAACTCCAAAATTTTTAACAACTTTGTACATCATAGTTTTTTTTTTTTTTGTTTGTTTTGTTTTGTTTTTTTTAATATATAATACAATCTATATTTTGTAAACTTACTATTTACTTCAAGTCAGTCAGATGCCTGTGCAAATGCTTAATTATTCTACCTTATATTTTGTTCATGCTTAGCTCCCACCCGTCTCTTCTTCTTCTTTGATCTTCTTGATGAACTCCTGCGCCTCCTCTGGGGTCTTGAAGATGTGGGTTCTGCCCTCATACGTGGTCAGCAGTCTCGCAGGATAGATTACACCATGACGAATCCCAAGGTTGCGCAGCTCCTTACGTACGGGATCAAACTGCTTCCTCAATTGCTGGATTCCTGTGGCCAAATCTGGGTAGAACCGCACCTGCTGGTCCTGGTGTTTAATCTCTCCTTTAGCACGTGCAGCGTTGAAGATCTTCATCCTGTCTCTGTTGCTAAGAAACTTCATAATTAAGGTCCTCGGCGGTCCCTTATCTCTCCGTGGGCCAATACGATGTGCTTTTTCCAGAACCACTGCTGATTGCAACTCCTCGCTGCCCAGCACCTCCGGAATCCACTTTTCCAGAAAGGAACATACGTCCCGACCTTCTGATTCCTCTGGAAGACCCACCAGCCTCAAATTATTCTGTCTCGACCGAGATTCCAAATCCAAAATATTATCTTCCAGAGATTTATTTTTTTTTTCCAAAGTGCGCACCTTTAATTGAAGACGGGTGACGTCATCTTCAGCACTAGCGAGACGGAGCTCCATCTGCGCCGTTCGTTCTACACAGTCACCCAATTCCTTTCTTATTCCTTCCAATGCTGTCATAATCCCATCAAATCTAGAGGAAAAGTCCGCTCTCATTGAACTCATGGCAGCCATCAGCGCATCTGCGCCATTCCCCGCAGAAATCGCACCGCCGCCAGCCTCCTCCGCCATATATGGAGCCTTGTTTGCTGCGTCACAGACCTGAAAGTCCGTTAATTTGGACTGTTTCGGCGGCTCGCTTTTTCCTTTTCCTGGTTTTCCAGCCTTAGGCTTCACCGACATATCCTCGCCCAAACGCTGGGATACGTTCTGTCCCAAATGAGAGAGTTATTTGCCGATTTTTTTTCTCCAGGAGCAGAGCAGAGCGAGACACGTCCGTCCTACGTGGCAGCCATAACCGGAAGTCCAGATTGATTTTTTGGGACATCGCGTCTCTCCAGAAGGAGCGGTTCCGCTGCCTGACAAAGTGCGCGCTGTAGCAAATTTTCCCCAGCCACAAACGGTCAAGGCGTTACAGGAGTTTTTGGGATTGGTGAAATTTTATAACCGTTTCCTCCCCCGCGCAGCGCAGCTCATGCAACCATTGTATGCCGCACTCAAAAAACAAAAACCCACAAATAAGATCAAATGGTCTCCGGAGCGAGAGCAAGCATTCTCGGAGGTCAAAACAGCCCTGGCAAACGCTGCGTTGTTAGCACATCCAGACCCAATGGCCCGCATAGCGCTCACTACTGACGCGTCAGATATGGCCATAGGGGCGGTCGTGGAGCAGCATGTAGCCGGGGCTTGGCAGCCGCTCGCCTTTTTCAGCAGGACTTTGCGCGATAGTGAACGAAAATACAACGCATTCGGCAGGAAGTTGTTAGCTCTCCACTTGGCCATTCGCCACTTCCAGTTCTGGCTGGAGGGACGCCGTTTCACCGTGTTCGTGGCCCACAAGCCGCTGACGTTCGCGATGGCCAAGGTTTCAGAACCGTGGTCAGGCCGGCAGCAAAGACAGCTGGCCGCTATCTCAGAGTTTACTACCGATATTCAGCATGTAGCGGGTAAACTTAATGTAGTGGCAGACTGTCTCTCGCGCGCCGTGGCGGCTCCAGTCCGCGTAGGGATAGATTATGCAGCCATGGCCACAGATCAGGTTAGCGACGCGGACGTGCGCGCGCTCCAGTCTGGACCAACAGGGTTAAGGCTGGAGAACAGGGTGCTGCAAGACGGTATGCCCCCCCTAATATGTGATGTCTCCACTGGGCGACCGCGTCCTGTGGTACCGGCCGTGTGGCGCCGCCGCGTTTTTGACTCGATTCATTCTCTGGCGCACCCGGGAGTGCGCGCGTCGGTCAAAATGGTAGGAGAGAAATTTGTATGGCCGAGTCTGCGCAAACAAGTTAAGGAGTGGGCAGCAGCCTGCATGGCTTGTCAACGAGCCAAGGAACACAAACACACGAAAGCTCCCTTGGAGCCGTTTCACATCCCGGCTAAGAGGTTCGATCATGCTCACGTGGACCTCGTAGGCCCCCTCCCGCCGTCACAGGGGTGCACACACCTTCTGACAATGGTGGACCGCACCACGCGCTGGCCGGAAGTGGTCCCACTGGCGTCAACCACAGCCGAGGAGGTGGCGCACGCGTTTTTAACAGCATGGGTAGCGCGCTTTGGAGTCCCGTCGGACATTACGTCTGACAGAGGTCCTCAATTTGTTTCCGAACTTTGGTCAGCAATGGCCCGCAACCTGGGGGTAACGATCCACCGCACAACCGCGTACAATCCGCAGGCTAATGGGTTATGCGAACGTTTTCATAGGTCATTGAAAGCGGCTCTCAGAGCGTCGCTGACGCATGCAAATTGGGTGGACAGGCTACCGTGGGTTTTATTGGGGTTGCGTTCTGCACCTAAAGAGGACTTAGAAGCCTCCCCGGCTGAGCTAGTTTTTGCTCAACCACTTTGGCTGCCCGGGGAGTTTCTCCCAGGTAATCCTGCGCCAGATAGCTCCCCGTCTCAGCGGTTGCAGCATGGCACGGAATCGGGCACGCTGCCTGGCCCCGTTCACCACAGTTTTCCGCGCGTTTTTGTGACTAAGGCTTTAAAAAACGCGGAATTTGTTTTTGTCAGACACGATGCCCATCGCCCACCACTGCGACCACCTTATGATGGACCATTTAGAGTGCTGGAAACAGGGGACAAACATTTTTTGCTAGATTTGGGGGGCAGGAAGGAAAAGATTGGCATAAACAGGCTCAAACCCGCCTTTGTGGTGGCGGACGAGGATGTGCTGTTGGCCAGGGCTCCTCGGCGCGGCAGACCCCCCTGGGGACATTCCCCAGAACACCCACAGGGAGTGACAAACAGTTCTCACCCCAAGACAGCAGCGCCCCAGCGGGAGGGCGCCGCAGAAGTGGCGAAGCCCGCTTACAGCAGATATGGGAGGAGACTGAGGCCCAAGCAGCACGTGGGTTAATGTGTAATGATTTTATCATGACATGCAGACTGTTATTCTGTTGTTCCATCTTAGATGTTTGGGGGGGGGGTCATGTGGGACACATGTGTATCACTTTAAGCTTCACATCTCAGAGAGAACAAAGAACTGGGCCTCCTTGGAGATAACAGGAGGATGTGAAAATTTAGTCTTTGGTATGCAAGAGAAGCCCTTGGGGGATTTCCTGGTCTGCCAGAGACTATGAGCAGGATGTTATAAGATTTAAGAGAAGATGCATTGTTACTTGTGATTAAATGCATTGTGACTGTGAGCTTTGAAGGTCCTGGATATATAAAGGACGAATGTCTGTGTTTTTCCCTCTTTTTCTGCTTTGCTGATGTTGGAAGATGTGAATAAACCTGACTCGTGAGATAAACTCTGCCTCGTCATTTTCACATTTCCACAGGGTAAATAAAATAAATAATAAAGTCTCAAATATACAAGAAAAGTCATGATTTTACAAGAGGAAATTACAAATGAGGAAAATGGTTTCAAATTTAGATAGATTTACAGAGAAAAGTAGAAAACAATAGGAAATCTATTGTTATAGATTTTGGAGAAAAACCTCAAACCTTCAAGACTGAAGTCATTACTCAAGTTTTTATTTAAGTGGGTGCTCTTTGTACCCTTAACTAGAAATTTTTGGTTGTTTACTTTTAATTATTAATTTCATAGAACTACTTTTACATGAGTAGAATCTCTGGCTATTATACCCACCTCGTATAATTTAAGTATGCATGAGTAAATGACTATGATGAATGTTTTTTTTCCCTTCCGTTTCCTACTCTTTCTCAATGGAAAAAAAAGAAACACTTGAATTAAAAATAAAAAAAATACACATATTTTTGTAATTTATGTAAACCATGACAAAAAATCCTGCAGGACAAAACGTGACACTTGATATTTTCTAACCTGTTTGTATACCACCATAGACAGAGAGAGAACCTGAATTAGATAGAGCTCAGAGACGGAAAGATGAGATATGCACAGTATCTCACAAAAGTGAGTACACCTCTCACATTTTTGTAAATATTTTATTATATCTTTTCATGGGACAACACTGAAGATATGACACTTTGATACAATGTAAAGTAGTCACTGTACAGCTTGTATAACAGTGTAAATTTGCTGTCCCCTCAAAATAACTCAACACACAGCCATTAATGTCTAAACTGCTGGCAACAAAAGTGAGTACACCCCTAAGTGAAAATGTCCAAATTGTGCCCAATTAGCCATTTTCCTTCCCCGGTGTCATGTGAGTCGTTAGTGTTACAAGGTCTCAGGTGTGAATGGGGAGCAGGTGTGTTAAATCTGGTGTTATCGCTCTCACACTGTCTCATACTGGTCACTGGAAGTTCAACATGGCACCTCATTGCAAAGAGCTCTCTGAGGATCAGAAAAAAAAAAGAATTGTTGCTCTACAAAAAGATGGCCTAGGCTATAAGAAGATTGCCAACACCCTGAAAACTGAGCTGCAGCACGATGGCCAATCCCATACAGCGGTTTAACAGGACAGGTTCCACTCACAACAGGCTCTCGCCATGGTCGACCAAAGAAGTTGTGTGCACGTGCTCAGCGTCATGTCCAGAGGTTGTCTTTTGAAAATAGATGTATGAGTGCTGCCAGCATTGCTGCAGAGGTTGAAGGGGTGGGGGTTCAACCTGTCAGTGCTTAGACCATACGCCGCACACTACATCAAATTGGTCTGCATGGCTGTCGTCCCAGAAGGATGCCCCTTTTAAAGATGATGCACAAGAAAGCCTGCAAACAGTTTGCTGAAGACAAGTAGACTAAGGACATGGATTACTGGAACCATGTTCTGTGGTCTGATGAGACCACAGGACAGGGTGGTCTCATCAGACGGTGGTGGTGAGATGGTGGTGAGATGGTCTGATGAGACCATCTCACCACCTTTTATTTATAGACTCACATTGCAGAGGAAGAGGAGAGGGACGAAGAGGAAAATCAGAAAGTATACACCTCTCTGCAGCCTGAAAAAAGAACCCACATTTTCCTCATTTTTCCTTTTTTCTCCTCACTGTTCCTGCAGTCTTCCTCAGCTCCTCGCTGAGCAACTTTTAATGTGAAGAATCCAACTCTGCCTGGGTAAACACTGCAGGCACCAATCTCCCATGTATGTACCATACATCCAAGGGATAACAGAACCAATTCAAAGGATCATGAAAAAATACAAAATAAACACAGCAGTAAAACCACACAAAAAAATTAGGACAGTTATTAGTACACCCCAAGGACAAAATAGAACAAGACAAAAAATGCAATGTAGTATATGAAATATCATGCAGATCATGCAACAAAACCTATATTGGAGAAACCGAAAGATCATTCACCACAAGGAAAAAAGAACACCAGAAGGAATGTGAGAAGGAAACACAAGGACGACTCAAAAGATCACAAAAAGAAAAGGCAGAACAAGAAACATTAAAATCAGCAATATCAGATCACTGCAAAAGAAATAATCACATCATGGACTGGGACAACGCAAAAATTATTGGATCAGAGAGCAACAGACACAAACGCTGGATCAAGGAGGCCATAGAAATCAGGAAGCAGGGAAAAGATACCATGAACTGGGATGAGGGGGCCTTTATGCTTTCCCACACCTAGGACCACATTCTCCAGAGACCATCGGACGGCGGAAAGTGGGGCCGGCTTGGTGGATCTGACAGGTCTGCTGGGCTGGCCCCACCTACGAAAGTCAGCTGATAAAATGACACCTGGCAGCAATCAGTTGACTCTTCTGATGAAGGCTGCAGTGCACAGTCCAAACATGTAAAGAAGGTAAAAACATCTCCTTTCTATTTTTGTCTTTAATAAGAACAAAAGGTAAATAATTAAAAGAAGACAAAATGAATACTTGAGCTAGAGGACAAGCCACCTTATTCCGGCTGAGAACCATGGACTCGGACTTGGAGGTACTGATTCTCATCCCAGCTGCTTCACACTGAGCAGCAAACGGTCCCAGTAACAACTGTAGGTCATTGCTGGATGAAGCCAGCAGGACAACATCATCTGCAAACAGCAGAGATGAGATCCTGTGGTCACCAAGCATGACACCCTCCGTTCCCTGGCTGCACCTAGAAATCCTGTCCATAAAAATTATGAACAGGATTGGTGACAAAGGGCAGCCTTGGGGGAGTCCAACTCTCACTGGTAATGAGTCCAATTGAGTGTTGGCAATACAAACCAAACTCTCACAATGGTCGTGCAGAGACCGAATAGCTTGTAACAACAAGCCCGATACCCCATACTCCCGAAGCACACCCCATAAAAAAACACGAGGGACACGGTCGAATGCCTTCTCCAAGTCCACAAAACACATGTAAACTGGTTCGGCAAACTCCCACGAACCCTCGAGGATTCTCAAGAGGGTAAAGAGATGCTCCGATGTGCCATGGCCAGGACGAAAACCACATTGCTCCTCCTGAATCCGAGGTTCAACCAACGGCCAGACTCTTCTCTCCAGTACCTTGGTATAGACCTTCCCACGGAGGCTGAGGAGTGTGATCCCTCCAGTTCGAGGACACCCTCCGGTCCCCTTTTTTGAAGAGAGGAACCACCACCCCGGTTTGCCATGCCAAAGGCATTGCCCCCGACCTCAACGCAATGTTGCAGAGGCGTGTCAACCATGACAGCCCTACAACATCCAGGGCCTTGAGGTTCTCAGGGCAAATCTTGTCCACCCCCCGGGCCCAGCCATCAAAGAGATTTTTAACCACCTTGGCGACCTCAGCCCCTGTGATAGGTGAGTTGTCCCCCTCATCCACAAGGGGTTGCCACCACGAGATGCCCCGAAGATCTTGCGGTCGCAGCTCTGGGCCGCTGCTTCAACAATGGAGGTGGAGAACATGGCCCATTTAGACTCCATGTCTCCAGACTCCCTCGGAATGTGTTTGAAGTTCTTCCGGAGGTGGGAGTTGAAGACCTCCCGGACAGGGGCCTCAGCCAGATGTTCCCAGCACACCCTCACTATACGTTTAGGTGTACCAGGTCTGAATGGAATCCTCCCCTGCCATCGGATCCAACTTACCACCAGGTGGTGATCAGTTGACAGCTCTGCACCTCTCTTTACCCGAGTATCCAAGACATACGGTCGCAGGTCTGATGACACGATAACAAAATCGATCATCGACCTGTGACCTAGGGTGTCCTGGTGCCAGGTGCACATATGGACACCCTTATGCTTGAACATGGTGTTCGTTACGGACAAACTGTGGTTAGCACAGAAGTCCAATAACTGAACACCACTTGGGTTCAGATTGGGCAGGCCGTTCCTCCCAATCACCCCCTTCCAGTTTTCACTGTCGTTGCCCACGTGCGCATTTAAATCAACCAGTAGGACAATGGTGTATCCAAGAGGAGCACTCTCCAGCAGCCCAGTCAGAGACTCCAAAAAGGGTGGGTACTCTGAAACATCATTTGGTGCATAGGCACAAATGATGGTCAGGACCCGTTTACCAACCCGAAGGCGTAGGGAAAACAACCCTTTTGTCCACCGGGGAAAACTCCAATATAGAGGCAGCAAGGTGGGGGAATACAAGAATACCCACCTCTGCTCGTCGCCTCTCGCCTGGGGAAACTCCACAGTAGGCCAAGCTCCAGCCCCTCTCCATTGACTGGTTCCGGAACCGGAGCTGTGTGTTGAGGTGAGGCCGACTATATCTAGCCGGTATCTCTCAACCTCATGCACCAGCTCAGGCTCCTTCCCCACCAGAGAGGTGACATTCCACGTCCCAAAAGCCAGTTTAGGAAGCTTGGAATCAGACCGCCAAGGTCTCCGCCATTGATCGCCACCTAATCCACATAGCACCGGACCCCCATGATCCCTCCTGCAGGTGGTGAGCCCACTGAAGGGCAGACCCATGTAACTCCTTCGGGCTGAGCCCGGCTGGGTCCCATGGGCGGAAACCCGGCCACCAGATGCTAGCCATCGAGCCCCTTCCCCAGGCCTGGTTCCAGGGTGGGGCCCCGGTAACCCCATACTGGGTGGGGTACACTGAATCCTTGTTCTAGTATTTATCATGAGAGTCTGTTGGATCGTTCTTAGTCTGGCCCTTCACCCAGGACCAGTTTGTCTTGGGTGACCCTACCAGAGGCAAACTGCCCCGGACAACATAGCTTCTGGGATCACTAGGGCACGCAAACCCCCACCACGATAAGCTGACAATCCATGGGGGGGACAGAGGAAACAATCTGCATAAATTTGGTAACAGCATCATTTGAGAGGCATCTACTGTAGTAATATTTTTCTTTAGGAGCCAAATAGTCAGAAATAGTAAAATCAAAGGTTAACAGACAATGGTCTGACAGTACAGGGTTATGAGGAGACACTACCAGATTTTCTATTTCTATGCCATATGTCAGAACAAGGTCCAACGTATGGTGGAGATAATAGGTAGAATTCCCTACTTTCTGAAAAAACCCCATCAAATCTAATATTGAATTAAACACCATATTAAGGCAATCACTATCTACATCTACATGTATATTAAAGTCCCCTACTATAATTATTCTATCTGATTTCAGCACTAAATCTGCTAAGAAATTGGCAAATACGGTTAAAAACTCTGAGTAGGCTGAGGGAGGACGATAAACTATGGCAAATAAAATTGGGTTTAACCTAAAATTGCTAACATGCCCAATACTGAGGACCAGGCCCTCAAAGGAATTATAACATGTTTTTTGCTTTACATTAAGTAGTAATCTGGAATGGTAAATTGTTGCTACTCCTCCTCCATGACCAGAACTTCTGAGATTTTGACAGTTTAAATATCCAGAGGGAGTTGATTCATTTAAACCAACATAATTGTCTTGCACTAACCAAGTCTCTGTAAGGGATATTAAATCAATCTGATGATCAATTAACAGATCATGGACTAGCAGAGACTTGGGAGTTAGAGACCTAATATTTAACAAACCGCATTTAATTTTTAAATTACGAGGAGGAACAGAGGCCAAGTCATTAAATTTAGAGGCTTCATGTTTAATTTGAGTTTTACCAGCTTTTTGTTTAATCACTTTGGGATGCTTATACATTATATTTTTATTTACTTTGGAGGGAGCAGACAATGATTCTTTGATGGGGAAGACAGGGGCTAAGTTGAGGGGTGGTGGATGAAGAGGAGCTGCAGAGAGGCGTGTAAGACTGCAACTCTGCTTCCTGGTCCCAACTCTGAGTTGTCAAGGTTTTGGAAATTTGGATTAAAACGATGCCAGATTGTTAGATAAATGAGACACACCATCCAAAGTGGAATGGATGCCGTCTCATCTAATAAGACCAGGTTTTCCCCAAAATGAGTTCCAATTGTCTATGTAGCCCATATCGTTTGCAGGTCACCACACAGCGAGCGGTTGAAGGATGACAAGCGGTTAAACATGTCATCACTGGTCAGATTGGGGAGGGGCCCAGAGAATACTACAGAGGCAGACATCGTTTTGGCAAAGTTACACACCAATTCCACACTAAGTTTTGTGACTTTCGACTGCTGGAGTCGGATGTTGTTAATGCCAGCATGGATAACAATTGTGGAGTATTTACAATTACTTTTAGCCAGCATTTTCAAATTTGACTCGATGTCGCCTGCTCTGGCCCCAGGAATGCATGGCCACTGGAGTCTCTAGGTTCATGTTTCTGACTATATAGAGTTGCCATTGAGACTATAGAGTCGCCAGTGATCAGAGTTTTTTCCTCAGTGGGTGTGTCGCTGAATGGGAAAAAGCGATTAGAAACATAAACAGGTTGGTGGTGAACCAGGGGCTTGCGACTATGCTTCCTTCTCACCGTCACCCACCCATTCTCTCCTGGCTGCTCAGGAGAGGCGGAAACCGGGGGACGGCTAACAGGCCCTATGCTAGTGTAACGGATGCCAACTAGTACTGTTCGGCGTAGAACGTTAGTAAAACCTCCCTCCCAAAGCCTCATACAGTATCGGTAGCGCTGAGCTATCGGTCGGACCTTTAGCTCAGCGCGATCGTGCTGTGTCTCCCATGCTCGAACTGTGTAGTTGACTGAGAGGTCGCGGGTTCGTTTCCCGTGTTGGGCGAACTGCGCAGGATGATCTCTGTCACAATGGTGCCGTGAACCCGGGATGGGAGTGAGGTTTAAGGGGGAGAGTGTAACGGATGCCAACTAGTACTGTTCGGCGTAGAACGTTAGTAAAACCTCCCTCCCAAAGCCTCATACAGTATCGGTAGCGCTGAGCTATCGGTCAGACCTTTAGCTCAGCGCGATTGTGCTGTGTCTCCCATGCTCGAACTGTGTAGTTGACTGAGAGGTCGCGGGTTCGTGTCCCGTGTTGGGCGAACTGCGCAGGATGATCTCTGTCACACTAGGGTGCTCCGCTGCAGCTAGGGGACGTCCGTCATAATTAACTGGCGCTGACGGTGTCTCAATACAGTGGAGCCGGGATTCCAAATCACACAACCTCGCCTCGAGCACCTCAAAAAGACAACATTTATTACATTTACCATTAACACTAAAAGAGGCAGAGGTGTAGCTAAACATCTGACACAGAGAGCACACCAGAGGACAAGGGGAAGGAGAGCTAGTAGCCATAGCTAGTGGCTAAACCGAAGCTAACACAAACACAGATGAAAGGTGAACAGAAGGCTAAAGAGGGTGATTAAGTGACACTGAGTGTGCACACAGGTGCAAGAGGCTTGTTCAACAGAAGTGAGAGGTGACGGTAGATGGGGAAAAAAGCGATTAAAATACAATTAAAGGCAATAATCCTCATGAGAGTGAGGGCAGCTAACCACAGAGCAAACCACACCGACAGCCAGCAACACAGGAAGTGACAATACGTTACCACAGGAAGCATCCTGTGGTATGTCTAGTCAGTACAGAACTGCCCTACACCTTGTGAATGGTACAGTGAAAAGCCAGTACCACCTGAATAACATCATTAATCCAGTCATTGTGCCCCTGCATGAACAACACAGACCTAATTTCATCTTCAAGGGTGACAATGCTCCAGCTCATCGAGGTTGCATCATTAGGGAACAGCTGCTGGGGGCTGGGGTACCTCAAATGGAGTGGCCTGCACTTTCTCCAGACCTGAATCCCATAGAAAACCTACGGGATCAGCTGAGTCGCTGTGTAGAGGCTCATAACCCTGCACCCCACAACCTCAATGACCTCAGGGCTGCCCTTCAAGAAGAGTGGAATGCCATGCTTCAGCAGACAATAAGTCTACTTGTAAACAGCATGAGACGTCGTTGTCAAGCTGTAATTGATGCTCAAGGGCACATGACAAGTTATTGAGCCACTAACATTTTTTGTTGTGGTGTACCCACCACTGCTGTTGGCTTTTGTTTCAATAAATTGTTTGAGATGAGGAAATCACCATTGCATGCTTTTACTTAAATGCCCTACTTCATGATATAATATCACTGTAGCATGAACTTTTTATATTTTCCATAAATTTCGTCCAAAAGCTAAGTATCCCTGAATTTTTGTGAGTAGTGTAATTTATGTGTTATAATTTATGCTGCTGCCTCCAGTACATGGTCTGGAGGCAACAGCATCCCTTATAAGAAGTAGCTCCACAGTGAAACAAACATTATTTTAGTGAAGCTGTTGGCTGTTAGCGTTGATGTTAACAGTCCCTTGGTCTGAGTGGAAGTTGTACAACTAGGAGGCTTGTGGTGCTAATGGTGGAATGGGAGCCTCTCTGAAGTTTGTCTAATAACTGATAACCTGCTGTGTTCAGGACATCTGTGATTATCAATAAATAACTCCACAGACATAGAATAATAACCATTTTGTCTTTTGTAAAAATTTGTTTAGTTTTTATGATGAAGCTGGTGTTATGTTAGTTGTGAAGCAAAGGGACTGGACCGATATCAGTGGGATGATGGGCTGTAAGTGAAGTTTGGATTATGTGTTAAGGAAACTGTAACCTGAAATAGCTATACCATCTCTGCCCATTCTGCCAAAGTGTAAAAATATTTCTGAGTTATAAGTAATATTTCTAAAACCCTCAAACACATAATGTTTTTGTGAATGCAACCTTTAATAAACAGCTTTGTTTGAATTAAATCAGTACTTAAACCTCAGGGATCCTGTCATACTGGCTCTGTCTGGCATTAAAAATGTCCTGGCTTCAACAGGGATTTTTTTTTTTTTTCACAGTTTTGGGTCAAATATGGCACAAGCTCAATCTCCTTTAGTCTTTAGGCACGTCGAGACACAACGACTGGATGACCTTAACTCTCTAGTTGGACAGTGAACATACTGTGGGGAGTTCAGAGAGGTATGATGGTGCCAGTTCATTACTGTGTGTCACACTGATCACATTTCAAACACTTTTGGCTGCTTGTACACACTTAACTTTACAATGAAGCTAGGGTCAGCAAACTTTGCCCAGGGGTTGTATATGGTTTTGGAATCAAAAGGTCCAGGCCACAAAAGTCAAAATCAGGCATGAACTGCATCGTTTTTTCATCAGTTTGAACGGAATAAAAATATTGTGGTATAGTCTGCCATCTTGTGTCAGATGTCGGTATTGCTGATCAACTCCAGCCAACGGTATTGATCATGATTACCTCATATTTATTCTTTAAAAACAATACTTTCCTGTATCTAAATACACAGATATTATGGTGACCACTTTTCAAATGCATGTAACACATCTGCAGACTGGAGAAAAATAGTCCAAAAAAGTCAAGGCTGAATTGTCTTGATTGAAATCATACACTATATTCCACAGTAAAGACATTTGTTAACATAGTCTCTTATTTTGAATATCAGGAATTTGATATGAAAGCAAGAATGTGAATATTACACATTTTGGAGAAACTTTTAAAGGCATAAAACAAACAGACAAACAAACCCTACTTATTTTCTTGAGTGCTTGAAAGAATTTTTAAAGGAATTTTATTCTAGTAAAAAATATTAATAAACATCATTCTGTCAGACTGCAGCATGAAACTATGGTGAAATATACCTCAACTATGGCCGGATTAACAATTTACATGATGCTGAGCAAAAATGTTGAATGGATCCCCGCCTTTTCTTTAATTCGCTTTAACAAATAGACATACAGTATAGGGAACATGTGTGTTATTATGATTAGCAGTATAAATCACAGGGAAATGACATAAATACAGTATTACAATAAAACCTGACTAAAACATTTAAAAGGTAACTGTATATTATAGATTTTACAGCAAATTTGTAGCTTAAATCTGGTTTTATGATGGGGGGGGGGGGGCTTACTTAACTTAACTTGCCTTAACTTAACTTAACTTAATCCTTGCCTGGCCACTTAAGTGACCGTTGCGACCAATTGTCTGAAGCCAGGGTGATCTTGGGCTAAGGCATTGAGGTCAGCCAGGGGTCTTATCATTGCGACTTGGATCGTCCAAAACAGTCAGGGCCGACCTCGGGGGTGATACCAGCCCTGGGGGCACGGACGAGCGCTGGCGGAGATGGCCTGCTTGGCCAGTGTCCCATCTTCCAAACTGGCCATGAGGAACCATCTTCCAACTTGTGTCCCCTCCTTAAAAAAAAAAAATAAATAAAGAGTGGGGTATGCCAGTGCTGTCTAAAATTTGAAAGGCAAACATGTGTGCGGCACAGGCTGGACTGGGTATAACAACCTGCCCCATGTAACTTTGTACCCCGGCTTACCCTACTGTCAGAGTTGGAGTTTGCATAAATATTCAAAGAGCTGTGGTGACCCCAAAAGGGAGCAGCCATAATAAGAAGAAGAACCTTGGTTATTATTAAAAAATTGAACAAATTTATCAAAATAATTTTATTTAAACTAACTTAACTCAAAACTCTTCCCTAACTGGAGAGTATTTTACATAATATACAGAAAAATGAAAATTTTAGGGAATGCTAAAGTAACACTATGTAAGATTTTCACCTTAAAATAATGTTACCAAAAATTATTTTGATGATAGTACATCAATTATGACCAGCTAAACGTTCCTTCCTCCTCAGTATTTGGTAGCATTGCCTTTAAACTGTATGACTTGGGTCAGATGTTTTGGGTATCCTTCCACAAGCTTCTCACAATAGTTTGCTGTAATTTTGGCCCATTCCTCCTGACAGAACTGATGTAACTGAGTCAGGTTTGTGGTGCCTTGCTCGCACACGTCTTTTCATCTCTGCCCACAAATTTTCTATGGGATTGAGATCAGGGCTTTGTGAAGGCCACTCCAACACATTGACTTTGTTGTCCTTAAGCCACCTTGTAACTAATTTGACGGTATGCTTCACTTCGGAAGACCTATTTGCACCCAAGCTTTAACTTCCTGGCTGATGTCTTTAGATGCTGCTTCAATATTTCCACATAATGTTCTTTCCTCATGATGCCATCTATTTTTTATGGTGCACCATTCCCTCCTGCAGCAAAAACACCCCCACTACATGATGCTGCCACTTCCCTACTTCACATATGGGAGGGTGTTCTCAGGGTTCCAAGCTTCCTCCTTTTTCCTCCAAATGTAACGACGGTCATTATGGCCAAACAGCTCAATTTTAGTTTCATCAGACCACAGGACATGTCTCCAAAAATTAAGGTCTTTGTCCCTGTGTGCACCCACACACTTTAATCTGGCTTTTTTATG
This sequence comes from Pholidichthys leucotaenia, assembly GCA_020510985.1. NCBI lineage: Eukaryota > Metazoa > Chordata > Actinopteri > Cichliformes > Pholidichthyidae > Pholidichthys > Pholidichthys leucotaenia. The sequence goes on along the minus strand of CM035843.1, from coordinate 55,698,214 downwards.
TTGCTTTTGGAGTAATGGCTTCTTTCTCGATGAGTGGCCTTTCAGCTCATGACTGTCCAGGACTTGTTTCACTGTGGATAATGACGCTCTTTTACCAGCTTCAGCCAGCATCTTCACGAGGTCTTTTGCTTTTGTTCTGGGGTTGATGTGCACATTTTGCACCAAAACACATTCATCTCTGGGACATAGAACCCATCTCCTTCCTGAATGGACTTTCCCATGGTGTTTATACTTACATATAATTTTTTGAACAGATGAACACAGAGCAGGGATGAGCAACTGGTGGCCCCCTCATCCCCTGCAGCCCGCCAGTCCATTTCCAAAAATCAATTATTTATTTACATCACATTTGCTGTATTTAGAACCGCATTCTTAAATGCAATTATAGAATCTGCCAGCAGAGGGAGCACTAATTGAAATCTAGGTGCCACTGTGTGCAGGTGGTCAAGGAGAGAGGAGAGCGAGGGAGCCAGAGGGAACAGTGCACTGGTGGAGAACATATTTTTAAGGTATGTTGTCTCCTAAGACCGCATTAACAGGCTGTAAACAGCAGTAAATATACAAAGTAGGCTAATTTTAAACAAGATTAAATACTACTGAGGAGCTGTAGCATTTATTCTTGTTTGGCAGGTGAAGCCTCATGGAGCTCTGAGGGTTTTCTTCTATTTGTGCAGAAAAATATTCAAAGCTTTGAGGTTTCTTTCTAAAGAGTGCGATTGAAGCACTAATAGTTTCAAATCCATATCAGCAGTAAAAGTTCAGAGACTGTGGTCATTGTAATCTAATGATTTTTTTTTTTCATTTTTATCAGTGGCTCTTAAAACTTTTTTTATTCCCCATTTTGGGGAGCCATTAACAAGCCCAGCTGCCCAAAGCTATTTCTCTGCCCCTTCACACCCAAAATGAATCCAAGAGCAAGCTAAGATTCATCATATTTCCTTTTCTTCTTGGCTTTTTTGTTAATGATCTTCCGGAATTTCTCTTTGGTCATTATTTTGATGGAGAGAGTTTTAAAAGTTAGGTCATGATATAATTTTATCCATCCATTCATCCATCCATCTTCTACTGCTCAATCCTTTTCATCTTTGCATCTTTTGGGCGAGAGGCAGGGTACACGCTGGATAGATCGTCAGTCCATTGCAGGGCAGATATAATTTTAAGAGTAATTTTAATTCTAATATGATAAAATAATGAGTAGCTTTTATTTTCATTTGCGTTTTCAGTTTTAGTTGTGAAACTTTTGACTTTGCAGGAAATAATACACCCCATCATGTAAATCTGGCCCTCAGGGAGTGAGGAAAAATTTTGTAGCCCTCACTACCCTCAAATTTGCCCACCCCTGACGTAGAGCCTTCAGGCCTCTGGAAATTATACCCAAGGATGACCCAGACTTGCGGACTGTTGATTTTCCCATGATGTCACACAAGCAAGCAGTGGGTTTGAATTGTACCTTAAAATACATCCACAGGTGTGCCTCCAATTAACTCAAATGTTGTCAATTATCCTATCAGGAGCTTCCAAAGCCATGACATCATCATCATCTGGGCTTTCCCAAATTGTTTAAAGGCATAACAATCTTAGTGTATGTAAACTTCTGACTTTAAAAAAGTAATAAAAAATTCTCTAAATAATTATTTAGCAAATATAAAATTTTAACAAATAGAAATATACATCCATCCATCTTGTACTGCTTAATCCTTTTTGGGTCGTGGCAGGAGTGTGGGGGTGTGGGGGACCTGGAGCCTTTCCCAGCGTCTTTAGGCGAGAGGCAGGGCACACCCTGGACAAATCGCCAGTCCATCGCAGGGCGCAAATAGAAATAATTTTGGTAATCCTAAATGGCCTAAAACAGGAAACGTTTAGTCTGCTTTAATGTCAGACAGTGAGAAAAAAAAGGTTATGTCTTTTTATACAGTGTATGTAAACATATGATTTCAATTGTACATATACAGTAGTAGCACAAATTTGACTGCACTTACTTGATATATCAATTCTATTTTAATACCTAAACACTTATAGAGATATTTAATACCCCATAGATTTAAAAAAAAACATATCAGCTCACACAGAGACCGTGGTTTTCATCATTAATTATGTGTTTACATGGCAAACGGTCAATGATTTAAAAAAAATGGTCAGCTTCCACTGGAAAAAAAAAAATCTGTTCAAAATAAATACATCTTTGCAAAAATCAGAGGGTACAGTTAAAAAGGTTAAACTTTAAAGGGGTCATTTATTGCACTTTTTTCCTCATATTTTAACAGCTCACATGTCTTAATGAAATGTTTGACATGATTTGTTCAAATTTTTTTTTAAATTATTGCACTAAATTTGTTTAGCATTTCCCCTGGCCTTCTTCAAACACACTGATTTTAAGCCTATCACTTTAAGAAACATCCTTCACCTTTTTGACTCCCCCTCCCTCTTACGTCACTCAGCCATTAGCTGGCTAGCTTCTAGCCTTTATCTTTTAGCCTCCTTCTAGCTTGGATCAGCAGTGCCGGCTCAGATGCATCTTCAGCCTGTACAATACAAGTCAAGTCAGCTGCCAAGTTTGGGACACTGCCGGGGCTCGTGCCACAGCTCCCCCCTGGGGGCTTGTGGGGGAGCTGCCCGCAAACCATGATGGAATCCCTCAGGTTGCAGCACCAACCTCTTCATGCACACAGGAATAATGGCGCGAGCAGAGAATTTCTGTAAAACTTTAAAAGACTTCTTGGTCAACAATAAATGTAAGGAATATTGTAAGAGGTTCTCCACTCGATACACCAAGAATCTCAATGCCTACCAGACCAGTGGCTGCTCCGACCCGCCTCTGCCGAGACATGAACGTTTGTCACAAAGAATGAACAAAACGAAGCATCACTGGTTAATAGGGCGTGTGGTCCCAGCGGTCAACAGGACATGACCGGTCCCTACAGCACAGTAAGCACAGAAACACACGTGAATGAGTGGCGAAACCACCAGCTCCAGCCAGCAGCCTCAGATCCCGACCCACAAAAATAAAACCCTATTTAAGCCAAAATAACACCTGTTGCGTTAAAATATCTTAACCTCCGGTTCTTTTGGTACGAAGGCCAAATAACCAGACTGAGAGGCGAGGTATAGTTTCACTTATTTTACTGAAGCTGAGATATGGTACAAGGTACAGCGCCGGAGCACTACTCTCAAGACGTATCAAGAGAGAGTGCTCCCCCAACAGTGGGTCCTATGGTTTTTATAGAACTCTGCCACTCCCTCACGCAGGAGGGAGAGCTCCCCTCACGTGTATCAGCGTCCTTCTACTATGTGCCAACTCAGCTGAGGGCAGAGCTGATTCTATCTGGTTTCAGCGAGTGAATCCTTGGGTGTAATCTAAAAGGCAGCAGTGTGGCGTGCAAAGCAAGCAGGATGAAACCATAGTTACAGAATAACTGACATTCTTAAAGCAAGCAGGATGAAGGTTGGAGAAACATAGTTGCAGAATAACCAACATTCTCAGACAGACAAGGACATCATAGAAATTTACCATCACACCCAAGAACAAAACATATGGTCAAATGCTGCTCAATGAACAAGGACTCCAGTGGGGTTGAATAGAATTTAGTGATCAAAATCAGCGCTATCCATGCAGCCTGTCCGTCATCCAATCCCAGTGCAACTGAGCTGCTTTTCCAGTGAGGGTGACCAATGCAGACCACCCAGCACGCCAGTGCCAACAGCTCACTGTAGAATCACAGTGAAATTGTATATATATATATACAGTGGGGCAAAAAAGTATTTAGTCAGCCACCAATTGTGCAAGTTCTCCCACTTAAACGATGAGAGAGGTCTCCAATTTTCATCATAGGTATACCTCAACTATGAGAGACAAAATGAGAAAAAAAAATCCAGAAAATCACAATGAAGGATTTTTAATGAATTAATTGATAAATTCCTCGGTAAAATAAGTATTTGGTCAATAACAAAAGTTCATCTCAATACTTTGTTATATACCCTTTGTTGGCAATGACAGAGGTCAAACGTTTTCTGTAAGTCTTCACAAGGTTTTCACACACTGTTGCTGGTATTTTGGCCCATTCCTCCATGCAGATGTCCTCTAGAGCAGTGATGTTTTGGGGCTGTCGCTGGGCACCTCGGACTTTCAACTCCCTCCAAAGATTTTCTATGGGGTTGAGATCTGGAGACTGGCTAGGCCACTCCAGGACCTTGAAATGCTTCTTACGAAGCCACTCCTTCATTGCCCGGGCGGTGTGTTTGGGATCATTGTCATGCTGAAAGACCCAGCCATGTTTCATCTTCAATGCCCTTGCTGATGGAAGGAGGTTTTCACTCAAAATCTCACGATACATGGCCCCATTCATTCTTTCCTTTACATGGATCAGTCGTCCTGGTCCCTTTGCAGAAAAACAGCCCCAAAGCATGATGTTTCCACCCCCATGCTTCACAGTAGGTATGGTGCTCTTTCTCCTCCAAACACGACAAGTTGAGTTTTTACCAAAAAGTTCTATTTTGGTTTCATCTGACCATATGACATTCTCCCAGTCCTCTTCTGGATCATCCAAATGCTCTCTAGCAAACTTCAGACGGGCCTGGATGTGTACTGGCTTAAGCAGGGGGACACGTCTGGCACTGCAGGATTTGAGTCCCTGGCGGCGTAGTGTGTTTCTGATGTAGCCTTTGTTACTTTGGTCCCAGCTCTCTGCAGGTCATTCACTAGGTCCCCCCGTGTGGTTCTGGGATTTTTGCTCACCGTTCTCATGATCATTTTGACCCTACAGAGTGAGTTCTTGCGTGGAGCCCCAGATCGAGGGAGATTATCAGTGGTCTTGTATGTCTTCCATTTTCTAATAATTGCTCCCACAGTTGATTTCTTCACACCAAGCTGCTTACCTATTGCAGATTCAGTCTTCTCAGCCTGGTGCAGGTCTACAATTTTGTTTCTGGTGTCCTTTGACAGCTCTTTGGTCTTGGCCATAGTGGAGTTTGGAGTCTGACTGTTTGAGGTTGTCGACAGGTGTCTTTTATACTGATAATGAGTTCAAACAGGTGCCATTAATACAGGTAGCGAGTGGAGGACAGAGGAGCCTCTTAAAGAAGAAGTTCCAGGTCTGTGAGAGCCAGAAATATTGCTTGTTTGTAGGTGACCAAATACTTATTTTACCTAGGAATTTACCAATTAATTCATTAAAAATCCTTCAATGTGATTTTCTGGATTTTTTTTTTCTCATTTTGTCTCTCATAGTTGAGATATATCTATGATGAAAATTGGAGACCTCTCTCATCTTTTAAGTGGGAGAACTTGCACAATTGTTGGCTGACTAAATACTTTTTTGCCCCACTGTATATATATATATATATATACTGTATATATATATATATATATAGCCAGAATATCACAAGATATGTTATCGACTGTGGATTAGTGAACCAGGTTGTAACAGGGATGGCTATTAGGGTGACTAAGATCTGAAGAACATAACAATATACTGTAAGCTGTGCTTGGTCCGAGTCTCCTAATACCAGTTTTAGCTCAGGGGCTAATACGTTTAGCTCCCCACTACATGACAGACAGTTAGGCAGGCCAGTAATAGAGCAGTGGGCAGGTATCAGGGCAAGTGACATTTACCTTTCAGTGATGTTCCCCATTTCTTGACATCGTGGAAAAACCCTGGAAGCATCAAAAACATTTCTTGGAGAGAAAAATGAGATAAAGGCTGTTTTCTATTTTGACTTTTTTTTTTTTTGGTAATTACGTGACCAGTAGACACATCTCAGACTGTTAAAACATCCATCCATCCATCTTCTACCGCTTTTCCAGAGATCCGGGTCACAGAGGCAGCAGCTCAGAAGCCCAGACTTCCCTTTGCCCGGCCACCTGTTCCAGCTCCTCAGAAAGGATACCAAGATGTTCCCAGACCAGCTGGGAGACATAGTCTCTCCAGCAGGTCCTGGCTCTGCCCCGGAGTCTCCTCCCAGTGGGACGTGTCCAAAACACCTCAAGTGGGAGGCATCCACGAGGCATCCTGATCATATTTTTCTTTGCTGGTCATCAACATCTGTTTGTTCGCTCCCATAGATTGAGTCCCCATTGTGCTGTTTGCTCTTTACATGTCTGTTCTTTTCATCTTCTCTATCCCCTCACCGCCCCCAGCCAGTCGCAGCAAATGACTGCCCCTCCCTGAGCCTGGTTCTGCTAGAGGTTTCTTCCTGTTAAAAGGGAGTTTTTCCTCTCCACTGTTGCCAAGCGCTTGCTCACAGGAGATCGCCTGATTGCTGGGGTCTTTCTGCAATTGTGGGGGTTTCCCCTACAGTTGAAAGTGCTATGAGATGACTGATGTTGTGAAATGGCGCTATATAAATAAAGTTGAATTGAATTGAATTAGATGCCCAAACCATCTCAACTGGCTCCTTTCGATGTGGAGGAGCAGCGGTTCTACTCTGAGCTTCTCCTGGATGACTGAGCTCCTCACCCTACCAGAGTGGTGGCGTAGTTGATAGAGCATCCGCTCCACAGTCGGAAGGTTGGGGGTTCAAGTCCCAGCCGGGTCATACCAAAGACCATATAAATGGGACTTCCTCCCTTCTAGCTTGGTGCTCAGCATAATGGAATGGGGGAAAGGGAAAGTTGTTTGTGGCGGCGCCTTGCATGGCAATGGCCCCTCTGATCCCATCCCTTCTAGATGTGATTAACATTGTAGATAGGAGAAACATAATTTCGTTCTACTGTACATGATTGGCTGTATGGACTGAATGACAATAAAGTTGGCTTCTTCTCTAAAGGTGAGTCTAGCAGTCCTACAGAGAAAGCTCATTTCAACTGCTTGTACCTGCGATCTCATTCTTTCTTTTGGGTCATTACCCAAAGCTCATGACCATAGGTGAGGGTCGGAACGTAGATTGACCGCAGCACCCCCCACAAGAGACCATGAGGGGTGCAGTCGAATGCTTTCTCCAAGTCCACAAAAGCACGTGTAGACTGGTTGGATAAACTTCTACGAACCCTCGAGGATTCTCAAGAGGGTAAAGAGCTGGTCCGATGTGTCACGACCAGGACTAAAAACCATACTGCTCCTCCTAGGTCCAAGGTTCGACCAGCGGTCAGACTCTCCTCTCCAGTGCTCTGGCATAGACCTTCCCAGGAGGCTGAGAAGTGTGATCTCCTAAAGTTGGTTAAAACCTACAAATACAATTTTTCAGTCACTAACCCCTTTAAGAGGTTAGCCTTAGGATTTAGGAGAGGGTCAAAACACTAATAGATATTAATAGAAAAAAAAACAAACTGAAACAATAAACGCTTCAGATTTCCATACCTGTAGCTACTGGCTTTAATTTACAGCATTAATAGAAAAATACTGGCCAATCAGATTTGAGCCGTATCTGTAGCAAGCATTCTACAGTACAGTTCTCCACCTGTAGCCACTGCCTTAATATTAATAAGCCCCTAATGTAATTCATTATCAACATTATCTTGCTATGTGTGCAAGATGATTTAAGTATGCATTTAAAAGTAACATTAAAGTTACTTTCCCAAGTAATTACTTTTGTCTTGCAGCAATTGGTAACTCAGTTACTTCTGAAGAGGAGTAACTAGCAACTGTAATTAGTAATTAATTTTGAGCAACTTTCCCAATGCTGGAGATGACTTATGACTACTGTGGCTACTCAGGACATGAAATAAAAAAAGCAGTACCAGTTCAGAGTGCCCAGGAGATGGCGTTACACCCAAGTTTAATGTAAGAGACTGGCCTTCCAATCCAGGATCAAGCTGTTTAAAAGCAAAATCAGACCCCCCCCCCAAAAAAAATAAATAAAATAAAATAAAATAAAATACTGCGATACAGCTGTAATTCAACTGCTATTTTCATTTTTGTGCCATATATAATGCATCATGTGATTCAGACTAAACCTTGCCTGCCAAAGCTGTGGTACTCTGTGACACAGCCTAACTAGGGTGGCCCTGATTAGCTGCTGATGAAGGGCAGAACTGTAAATGTTACTATGTAGGTCACAGTGCTGCCTTATATTTACAAAGCTGAAACTGAAGGCTGCTACTGTACACTCTGCATATTTGATGTTAAATCAAAGCATCCCCATCATAGTTCCCCCAGCTATTTCAACACACACACACACACACACACACACACACACACACACACACACACACACTATTTTTTCTTTATTTGTTTGATTAATTAAACCGCCCTCGGCAAACCACTCAGTATTATTCATTATTCATTCCATAATTATTTTAATGCTAATTTGATGAGTTTTTTTTCCCCCCTCATACATGTATAGGGGTGTCACCACTGTTTCTGCTGCAGCAGGAAAGAGTGTTTTCAGAGTTAATGTAGTTTTTGGTGATCCATAAGCTGTTCATAAAACACTGGATGCAGCAGAGCCAAACTTAAGGGTGAATAGCAGCAGGACCAGATACACACGTGGACAAAATTGTTGGCACCCCTCTGTTAATGAAAGAAAAACCCACAATAGTCACAGAAATAACTTGAATCTGACAAAAGTGGTAATAAATAAAAATTCTATGAAAATTAAGCAATGAAAATCAGATAATGCTTTTGAATTGTGGTTCAACAGAATTATTTTAAAAAACAAACTCATGAAACAGGCCTGGACAAAAATGATGGTACCCTTAACTTAATATTTTGTTGCACATCCTTTTTGAGGCAATCACTGCAATCAAACGATTTCTGTAACTGTCAGTGAGACTTCTGCACCTCTCAGCAGGTATTCTGGCCCACTCCTCATGAACAAACTGCTCCAGTTGTTTCAGGTTTGAAGGGTGCCTTCTCCAGACGGCATGTTTCAGCTCCTTCCACAGATGTTCAATAGGATTTAGATCAGGGCTCATAGAAGGCCACTTTAGAATAGTCCAATGTTTCGCTCTTAGCCATTCTTGGATGTTTTTAGCTGTGTTTTGGGTCATTTTCCTGTTGCAAGACCCATGACCTGCGACTGAGACCAAGCTGTCTGACACTGGCCAGCACATTTCTCTCTAGAATACCTTGATAGTCTTGAGATTTCATTGTACCCTGCACAGATTTAAGACACCCTGTGCCAGATGCAGCAAAGCAGCCCCAGAACATAGCAGAACCTCCTCTACGTTTCACAGTAGGGACAGTGTTCTTTTCTTGGTATGCTTCATTTTTGCATCTGTGAACATAGAGAATCAGAATCAGAATCAGAATCAGGTTTATTGCCATTGTTCATGTAGTACACAAACTAGGAATTTGTCTCGGTACAATGCTGCAACATTAAACATGATAAGATAAGAGAAATAAACTATACATGTAATAAAGTGTAGGATAAGATTAAGTGATACTGGTCAACAGTTAAAATATATATTAGCCAGCAGCAGATACTGTGGAAAACTATATAGTGCAGTCGGTAATGCAGAAAGAAAACAGTGATGATTGACATGAGTCTGGTTGAGCTGCTGTACATGGTGCACGAGAGTCAATAAGTCACTTAGTGTTCAGCAGTCTAATGGCAGAGGGGAAGAAGCTGTTCATGTGACGGGAGGTTTTAGTCTGGATGGACCGAAGTCTTCTACCAGAGGGGAAGGGGGCAAACAGTACGTGACCAGGGTGTGAGGGATCGGCTATGATCCGGCCAGCACGCCTCCGGGTCCTGGAGATGTACAGATCCTGGAGAGATGGGAGCTTGCAGCCGATCACCTTCTCAGCAGTGCGCACGACGCGCTGCAGCCTTAGTCTGTCCCTGGCAGTGGCTCCTGCGTACCACACGGTTATGGAGGTGGTGAGGATGGACTCGATGATGGCTGTGTAGAACTGCACTAACATCTTGGTGGGTAGCTTGAGCTTCCTCAGCTGCCGCAGGAAGAACATCCTCTGCTGGGCTTTTTTGATGAGTGAGCTGATGGTCAGCTCCCATTTGAGGTCCCTGGTGATGGGACCTCAAATGGGAGGTGATGGGTGAGAGCTGATGTGCCTTGCCAAAAAGTTGCAGTTTTGTCTCGTCTGTCCATAGGACATTCTCCCAGAGGCTTTGTGGCTTGTCAACATGCAGTTTGGCAAATTCCAGTCTGGCTTTTTTATGATTTGTTTTCAACAGTGGTGTCCTCCTTGGTCGTCTCCCATGAAGTCCACTTTGGATCAAACAACGATGGATGGTGCCATCTGACACTGATGTACCTTGACCCTGGAGTTCACCATGAATGTGTTTAGAGGTTGTTCTGGGCTCTTTTGTTACCATTCGTATTATCCGTCTCCTCCTGCGGCCACGTCCAGGGAGATTGGCTACAGTCCTGTGGATCTCAAATTTCTGAATAATATGTGTAACTGTAGTCACAGGAACATCAAGCTGCTTGGAGATGGTCTTATAGCCTTTACCGTTAACATGCTTGTCTATAATTTTCTTTCTAATCTCCTGAAACAACTCTCTCCTTTGCTTCCTCTGGTCCATGTTTAGTGTCGTACACACCATGTCACCAAACAGCACAGTGACTACTTGTCACCCTTAAAATAGGCCGACTGACTGATTACAAGTTTGTAGACACCTGTGATGTTAATTAGAGGACACATCTTGGTTGAACATGTCCGTATGGTCACATTATTTTCAATCTTTTCTCGGGGTACCATCATTTTTGTCCAGGCCTGTTTCATGAGTTTGTTTTTTGAAGTACAGTGATTCTGTTGAACCACAATTCAAAAGCATTGTGTGATTTTCAATTCAATTCAATTCAACTTTATCTATATAGCGCCATTTCACAACAACAGTCATCTTATAGCACTATCAACTGTAGGGGGAACCCCCACAGTTGCAGAAAGACCCCAGCAATCAGGCGATCCCCTGTGAGCAAGCACTTGGCGACGGTGGAGAGGAAAAACTCCCTTTTAACAGGAAGAAACCTCCAGCAGAACCAGGCTCAGGGAGGGGCAGTCATCTGCTGCGACTGGCTGGGGGATGAAGGGATAGAGAAGATGAAAAGAACAGACATGTAGAGAGCAAACAGCACGATGGGGACTCAATCTATGGGAGAGAACAAACAGATGTTAATGACCAGCAAAAAAAATATGTCATTGAGAGCGAGGAAAGGAGTGAGGCCCAGTGCATTACTGGAGGTCCCCCGGCTGACTAAACCTATTAGCAGCATAACTAAGGGAGGGTTCAGAAACACATGATCCCTCCCTAATTGTAGGCTATATCAAAAAGGTAGGTTTTAGCCCTATTCTTAAAAACAGAGATCAAGTCTGACTCCCGAATCCAGATTGGCAGCTGGTTCCACAGGAGAGGAGCTTGATAACTGAAGGCTCTGCCTCCCATTGTACTTTTGGAGATTCTAGGTATTACAAGTAATCCTGCATTTTGGGAGCGTAGTGCTCTGTTAGGATAATACCGTAATATCAGATCTTTTAAATAAAAAGGAGCCTGATTGTTTAGAGCTTTGTAAGTAAGAAGAAGGATTTTAAACTTAATTCTAAACTCTATGGGAAGCCAATGAAGGGAGGCCAGAACCGGAGAGATATGCTCTCTCTTTCTAGTACCTGTTAAAACTCTTGCTGCAGCATTTTGGATCAGCTGAAGACTTTTTAAAGATGTTTTAGGATAGCCTGATAATAAAGAATTACAATAATCTAATCTCAAGCTAACAAAAGCGTGGATCAGTTTCTCAGCATCACTCTGAGACAAGATGCTCCTAATCTTGGCAATATTACGCAAATGATAGAAGGCAGTCTTAGAAACAAATTTAATATGTGAATTGAAGGACAGATCTTGATCAAAAATAATTCCAAGGTTCCTCACAGAGCTATTAAGAGAAAGAGTAACCACATCCAAACTGAAAGTTTGATTTGGAAAGGTATTTCTAAGGTTTTTTGGACCAACAACAATAACTTCAGTCTTATCTGAATTTAATAGCAGGAAATTACAAGTCATCCAAGCTTTGATTTCCTTAAGACAGGCTTCTAACTTGGCTAATTGATTACTATCATCTGGCTTCATTGACAGGTATAATTGTGTGTCATCTGCATAACAATGAAAATGTATACAGTGCTTTCTAATAATGTTGCCTAACAGAAGCATATATAAACTAAAAAGAGTAGGGCCTAGCACAGATCCCTGTGGAACTCCATGACTAAGCTTTGAGTTGGAAGAAAACTCATTCTTTTCAAACAAACTGGAACAAACTGGAACAAACTGGAACCTATCAGATAAATAAGATCTAAACCACTGCAACGAAGTTCCATTAAGTTCAACATAGTGTTCTAATCTATCAAGTAGAATATTATGATCGATAGTATCAAAAGCTGCACTAAGGTCTAAAAGGACAAATACAGAAACCAGTCCATTATCAGATGCGATGAGGAGGTCGTTAGTGACCTTCGCTAAGGCTGTTTCAGTACTATGATGGACTCTAAACCCAGATTGGAACTTTTCAAGTAAACCATTTCCCTGCAGGTGGTCAAATAATTGCGTAGCAACAACTCTTTCTAAGATTTTTGAAATGAAAGGGAGATTAGAGATTGGTCTATAGTTAGCTAAAGCTCCTGGATCTAGCGTTGGCTTTTTGAGTAAGGGTTTAATTACAGCCGTTTTAAAAGCCTGCGGTACATGGCCTAAAGTTAATGAAGAATAAAGCTACCAATAAGTGGGAAGACTTCTTTAAATAACCTGGTAGGAATAGGGTCTAAAGGACAAGATGAAGGTTTGGATGAGGAAACTATTTTGTCTAACTCACAAAGGTCGATTGGAGTAAACTCATCAAGACAGACATCAATTGAAGGAGTTGTAGTAGTTACAGTATTTAAGTTAACTGTGGGAAGAATCTGATTGATTTCATCTCTGATGGATGAAATTTTATTATTGAAAAAGTTCATAAAGTCCTGACTAGTAAGCTCTAAAGGAATGCTAGGATTGACAGAGTCCTGACTCTTTGTCAACCTGGCTACAGTGCTGAAAAGAAACCTGGGATTATTCTTGTTCTCTTCTATTAATGCAGAGTAATAACTCGTTCTAGCTTTTCTAAGAGATTTTTTATAAATTAAAAGATGATTTCTCCAAGCTAAATAGATTTCATCTAAATTAGTGGAGTGCCATTTTCTTTCTGATTGACGGGTCTTCTGTTTTAAGCTACGAGTTTCTGTGTTGAACCAAGGAGTTAGAAATCTCTGATTAGACTTTTTTCTTTTTTAAGGGGGCCACCAAGTCTAGAGTCTGATGCAGAGAAGCTGTAACACTATCCACCATGTTATCAATTACAGAAGGAGCAAGCTGTCTATAGCTTGTTTCCGTTGTGTTGACACATGGCATAGAGGAAACAATCTGCATAAATTTGGAAACAGCATCATCTGAGAGGCATCTACTGTAATAATATTTTTCTTTAGGAGCCAAATAGTCAGAAATAGTAAAATCAAAGGTTAACAGACAATGGTCTGACAGTGCAGGGTTATGAGGAGACACTACAAGATTTTCTATATCTATGCCATATGTCAGAACAAGGTCCAATGTATGGTGGAGGTAATGAGTAGAATTTCCTACTTTCTGAGAAAGCCCAATCGAGTCTAATATTGAATTAAATGCCACATTAAGGCAGTCACTATCTACATCCACATGTATATTAAAGTCCCCTACTATAATTATTCTATCAGATTTCAGCACTAAATCAGCTAAGAAATCAGCAAATTCGGATAAAAATTCTGAGTAGGTTGATGGGGGACGATAAACTATGGCAAATAAAATTGGGTTAAACCTAAAATTGCTAAAGTGCCCAATACTGAGGACCAGGCCCTCGAAGGAATTATAACATGTTTTTTGCTTTACATTAACTAGTAATTTGGAATGGTAAACTGTTGCTACTCCTCCTCCACGACCAGAACTTCCGGGATTTTGACAGTTTAAATAACCAGAGGGAGCTGATTCATTTAAACCAACATAATCCTCTTGCCCTAACCAAGTCTCTGTAAGGGAAATTAAATCAATCTGATGATCAATTAACAGATCATGGACTAACAGAGACTTGGGAGTTAGAGACCTAATATTTAATAAACCACATTTAATTTTTAAATTATGAGGAGGAACAGAGGCCAAATCATTCAATTTAGAGGCTTTATGTTTAATTTGAGTTTTACCAATATTTTGCTTAATCACTTTGGGATGCTTATATATTATATTTTTATTTACTTTGGAGGGAGCAGACAATGATTCTCTGATGGGGAAGACAGGGGCTAAGTTGAGGGGTGGCGGATGAAGAGGAGCTGCAGAGAGGCGTGTAAGACTGCGACTCTGCTTCCTGGTCCCAACTCTGAGTAGTCAAGGTTTTGGAAATTTGGATAAAAAAGATGCCAGATTGTTAAATAAATGAGAAGCACCATCCAAAGTGGGATGAATGCTGTCTCGTCTCATAAGACCAGGTTTTCCCCAAAATGAGCTCCAATTGTCAATGTAGCCCACACCATTTGCAGGACACCACACAGACAGCCAGCGGTTCAAGGATGACGAGCGGCTAAACATGTCATCACTGGTCAGATTGGGGAGAGGCCCAGAGAACACTACAGTGGCAGACATCGTGTGCAAAGTCACACACTGATTCTACATTAAGTTTCGTGACTTCCGACTGCTGGAGATGGATGTCATTAATGCCAGCGTGAATAACAATTGTGGAGTATTTACAGTTACTTTTAGCCAGCATTTTCAAATTTGACTCAATGTCACCTGCTCTGGCCCCAGGAATGCATTTGACTATGGCCGCTGGAGTCTCTAGGTTCACGTTTCTGACTACAGAGTCGCCAATGATCAGAGTTTTTTCCTCAGCGGGTGTGTCGCTGAGCGGGGAAAAACTATTAGAAACATGAACAGGTTGGTGGTGTACCGGGGCTTTGCGACTAGGCTTCCTTCTCACCGTCACCCACCCAGTCTCCTCGCTGCTGAGGAGAGCCGGAGGACCACTAATAGGGTTAGCTATGCTAGATAGCTCCGCTGCAGCTAAGGGGCGTCTGTCAAGAGTAACTGGCGCAGACGGTGTTTCAATGCAGCGGAGCCGGGATTCCAAATCAGACAACCTCGCCTCGAGCGCCTCCAAAAGACAACATTTATTACATTTACCGTTATCACTAAAAGAGGCAGAGGTGTGGCTAAACAGCTGACAGAGAGAGCACACCAGAGGAGGAGAGGAAGGAGAGCTAGTAGCCATTGCTAGTGGCTAACCCAAAAGCTCAGGAGAGTGAGGAGAGCAAACCACACAGACAGACAGCAAAACAGGAAGTGACGATACGTTACCACAAGGAAGTGACGATCAATCCAGACAGAGGAGGTCATTTTCATTGGTTAATTTTCATAGAATTTTTATTTATTACCATTTTTGTCAGATTCAAGTTATTTCTGTGACCATTGTGGGTTTTTCTTTCATTAACAGAGGGGTACCAACAATTTTGTCCACAGCTGTATGTTGGGGGTGTCCCTATTTCGTCCTCTCCATAAATGAGCAGGATGGTAATGTGGAGCTGATCTGCTGATGGGCAGCCTGCTCCAGCTGTTCCCATCATTCGACAGGTATTAGGCCTTTCCCCTCAGCACTCTCCCTCAGCAGACGCTCACTTAATTAGGCAAGGATTAAGGCCAAAGTGCCTCATTTACGTGAATTGTATCATAAATACAAACTGTTACCCTTTTTTTTCTTCAGGGGGCATCTGGGGTAAAATGTGAAAATTGCAGCGTCTGCTGAAAAGAAGACACTCCGGGCACCGAGATCCAGATTTTTCAACAATGAGGACTCTCTCCCCCTGCTGAGGGGTGCTGTTTTGGAGCACAGGCTTTAACCCTTCAAATCCGGGGAGACAGAGATGAAACAGCTTGATTTACATTTAATTCAGATTATGTAAATATGCTGGTCGTGTCCCAAACCAAACATTGGGCTCAGTACAAGCTGCCTCCATCACCCAGTGAATACAGCCTCTATTGTCATTTAAATGTCGAGAATCACTCATGATTTGGTCATTTAATTGAAGTCATAATGACATAGAATATGTTCTTTTTACAAATACTGATAACTGCTTATTATTTGCAGTTGGCAACCTCCCAACACTCATAAAGTGCGTCTGTGTGCTCTTTGCTCTTGGATTGGAGGGCGACTGGGCCTTCTGTGTGGATCTGCCACCGGGGATGGGCATCCAGTTAAAAGCATAATAGGGGTGTATCAGCTCAGCTATCTCTAAGTGCCTGGGTGGAGGGGAAACACCCAGTGGGCATGCTTATGTGCAGCGGTGAGTTCAGCTCTGCCAGTCCTCCCCCCTGGGCACCAGCTCTCCATGCTGCATTTGGAGGCGTTGGGACGTCTCCTCCTTCATCGGCCTGTGCTCACATTAACATTCATGAAGGCCTCGTCATAGCAGGAGGTCTTCTGCTGTGTATGCATGTGGCATCATGTGTGAATTTGCTTATTTTGACATCAATATTTAATTGTGGTCCAGTGGACTCTCCTGTAAGGCTGTACATGCTGATAGGACTATAGCAGAAGGGCAGACTGCTGTCTTTTCCTTTCGCTTTTTTAATTTTAAAGGATATATTAGTAAGATATGACTGCAAAGAAAGCTTGCAAGTTTAGGACACTGAATGCAATTAAGAACTGACCCTTGAAGCAGCTTGTTTGACTTCAGTATTTTGAGTGTGCATCATATTAGAAGGAAATCAGTACAGTTATATCAGATACATTTCACTTTCATGTAATAGAACCTAGGTTTTTAGAGCATTTATTAAAAAAATGAATGATGACCTATTTACATTATAGAATAACAAGGGTATCCACAAGCACACCCATCAGTATGCACACAAAATGCATGGAAACTTGAATAGAAGCAGGAAGAAACAAGTATAATGTTAAATGAGCTAAAATAAATTCAAGAAGAAGTTAATGGAGACAAAAAAACATGTACATTAGGTTCACTGGCAGCAACTGGTGATTCTATATTGTCCTTAAGTCTGAATGCGAGAGTGAATGGTTGTCTGTCTCTATACATTGGCCCTACAATGGACTGGCAATCTGTCCAGGGTGTACCCCACCTCTCACCCAAAGAAGCTGGGATAGGCTCCAGCCCTCCAGCCACCAAAAACTGAACACTTATAAGCTGCATAAAGGTGTAGCTGTGGTAACATTTTCATGCAAATCAGTCTATTAGTTTGTGCATACACCTACCTACAAATATGCAAGCAGATGCCAGATAGTGTGGAGGTTAGCTTTGTGAGCCCACTATTTATGTGCCATCATCACTGATTTCCAGCTCAAGATAGACTAAGCCTTAAAAAAATGAATTCAGTCTTGTAAATTTTCACATCTTGACCTACTGTAGTATGTCCTTCCATCCATTCAGTGGACTGACTCACTCTGCTACAATGTTTTTCTTACATTTCATAATGCCTTATTTGTCTCTTAATAAAAATGGTGTTTTAATGTTTTTGAGATTGAATAAATATTTGAATCATTTACCAATTTAGAAGAAGACAAGTTTGGCCGTATTTTTGTACTGTTTTAACAGCCAAAGTGAGAAAGAGTTATGTCCTGCTGCCAGAAATATGACAGAAGGTGAAAAGCATTAACTGGAGTGGTGGCATAGTTGGTAGAGCATCCACCCCACAACCGGGAGGCCATGGATTCAAATCCCAGCTGGGTCACACCAAAGACCATATAAAAATAGTACTTTCCGCCTTCTAGCTTGGTGCTCAGCATAAAAGAACAGGGAAAGGAAAGTTAACGCACAGAGCTACCAGAGGACTGACCCCCCCACTGTAGCTTTCACTGCTTACAGTAGCTGTGTGGCTTCAAGTCAGTGAAACAGAGATAGGCACTGCCCCACACACCACATGGTGTCCCACGTGCCGTGGTGGAAGGGGAAAAGCATTACCTATGAGATCTGTGCAAACAAATAGCAATAACTTGTGTCATCAGCATCTATTATTCTCTTCGTTACCTCCACCAAGAAGGATGATGCAAAAAGTACTGAACAAATTTCCATGAAACTTTGGAGGGAGGATGGGTCTTGACCCAGACTGGACTCTTCAATTTTAGTGTTTATCTGAACAAAGGTGCACATTCAGGAATTTTTTTGTCACTTAGTTAACACTGCAAAACATTTTTCTGGTATTTTCCATTTATTTTTCAATGAATATTGCATGGATCTTGATAAAAAAAAAATCTGGCATATTTAGGTTGCTGGTATATCAGCTCTACATATGTTTTTTTCTAAAATCATATTTATGGGGGGTAGTCTTTTTCCAGCCACTGTATGGTGACACATTTATGCTAATAAGGAAGTATGATGTATTGTGGTGCAGATCTGAATCTGTCAGTACTGGACTGGTTCACTTTTTAGCTCATTCCAGTGAAGTCAAAAGGAACTAATGCGATGATGCAGTGTCTGTGGTCTGTCTGTCCATCCACATTTCATGGAAATCATAATCCTTCTAGGCATTTGCCCCGAGTATTATGTTGTGATCCATTATAAAGTTTTGAGTCCCTCCAACATCTACGGTATCTATAAATCCAGAAAATCCCTGTCTGTGTGTTTGTGTGCCTGTCTGTCTGTTCCACGCATTATCTCTTGAACCGTTTGTCAGACTGGCCTCAGATTTTAAGCTTGCTTTCCTGAGGGTATGAGGGTGTGCATCCCTGAGTATGGAGGTGTTCAGGTGTGGAGGTGTGATTATTATTAATAAAAGTTTTCACTTCTACCACTGTTGTTATTATTCTGATGTAGTGCCTTCACCATTCCACACGGGGCCATACGCACTATTCCACACGGGGCCACTAGGTATCAATACTTCGATACCAGGTAGTCGATACTTTGGTATTGATACTTTTTGACTGTTATTTGTTTTACCGCCTCTTTCTCCTAATTCATTTTGCCTGATCACCTTTTACCCGCTGCGTCGCCGTTGTAATCATAGGCAAAGCCATGCTAGGTGTTACGATTAATAGGCTGACAGCTCATGTGCAGAATGCAACAACAAAGGAACACCAGAAAATACGTTTGAGAATTTTTATTAAATCTCAAAGGGCACGGGAAACAGCTACAGAAAACGTCACTCGCCAGAGGAAATGGCCTGTGGAGAGAGAAACGAGAGCTGTGAGAGGAGGAATGTAGAACGGGGAGATGGCTAGCCAAAATGCCACTTACGTGAGCTGAACAAGAGAACCGGCAGGGACCCCAGCAGGGAGAGACGAACCAGCAGGATGGAGCAGGTCATGAGAGGGAATGGAATGGAGCTGATGGTGCCTGACTGGGTGGAGAACAGTTACTGTTGAGTGTGGATGGAGGGGCAGGTGAGCGCATGCAGTCCCCGAAGACGCACCTGCACTGATGGCAGCAACCTGAGAACAAAGAGACACAAGGAAAAACAGGTGAGTGCATAAGCTTCACCGAGAACTCGAACAATACTTGCTATGCTATCACTGCGAGGCAGTATACCCAAACGAGCCAGTGCTGAGGCACCGAAGAGATGGTCCTAATAAGTGTTAGCAGAGCAGAGGCAGCAGGTGCATCCAATCTCCCAGGTGCACTGATTACCTGAATAGGAGAGAAATGGGAAGGAGGGGGCGCACTCTCACCAGACCATGACAGCTAGGTAGTTATTAGCCAACGGAGCTAACTGCTGGAGATCCATTCCTTGCTAGGTAGTAGATACTTTTGTATTGATACTTTTAAAAATATCACAATACCACTGTGTCGATACAAAACGTGCAATTTGTTTTCACTTCTGAGAGTTTTACGCATTAAAGTTATGGTTTTTTTTAGTTGTATGCATTAAAGTTATGTGTGAAAACGGGTGAAAAACCAGCCCAGGCATAACAGATGATCTGCCGTGCCACATGATTATGGCAGCCTATCAGATGTCAGAGCCAAAGACTCACTGCGCACTGCACAGCCTCATTCATGCTCATCCTCACTCAAGCCTTATTCATGCTGCATTTCCCCTGTCAAGCACTCACTGACTCCCCGCCCGCGGTAATACTAAGAAGCATAATTTTGAAAAATAAACAAAATGAGCACTATTAAAGTTTGTAAAATAATAGTGTAAAAATAACTAAATAAAATGAAATACAATAAAAATAAAAAAAAACTGCATTGTGGAAAAAAAAATTACACATACAGTTGGGTAAAAAAGTATTTAGTCAGCCACCAATTGTGCAAGTTCTCCCACTTAAAAGATGAGAGAGGTCTCCAATTTTCATCATAGGTATACCTCAACTATGAGACAAAATAAGAAAAAAAAAATCCAGAAAATCACATTGAAGGATTTTTAATGAATTAATTGGTAAATTCCTCTGTAAAATAAGTATTTGGTCAATAACAAAAGTTCATCTCAATACTTTGTTATATACCCTTTGTTGGCAATGACAGAGGTCAAACGTTTTCTGTAAGTTTTCACAAGGTTTTCACACACTGTTGCTGGTATTTTGGCCCATTCCTCCATGCAGATCTCCTCTAGAGCAATGATGTTTTGGGGCTGTCGCTGGACAACATGGACTTTCAACTCCCTCCAAAGATTTTCTATGGGGTTGAGATCTGGAGACTGGCTAGGCCACTCCAGGACCTTGAAATGCTTCTTACGAAGCCACTCCTTCGTTGCCTGGGTGGTGTGTTTGGGATCATTGTCATGCTGAAAGACCCAGCCACGTTTCATCTTCAATGCCCTTGCTGGTGGAAGGAGGTTTTCACTCAAAATCTCACGATACATGGCCCCATTCATTCTTTCCTTTACACGGATCAGTCGTCCCGGTCCCTTTGCAGAAAAACAGCCCCAAAGTATGATGTTTCCACTCCCATGCTTCACAGTAGGTAAGGTGTTCTTTCTCCTCCAAACACGACAAGTTGAGTTTTTACCAAAAAGTTCTATCTTGGTTTCATCTGACCATATGACATTCTCCCAATCCTCTTCTGGATCATCCAAATGCTCTCTAGCAAACTTCAGACGGGCCTGGACATGTACTGGCTTAAGCAGGGGGACACGTCTGGCACTGCAGGATTTGAGTCCCTGGCGGCGTAGTGTGTTTCTGATGTAGCCTTTGTTACTTTGGTCCCAGCTCTCTGCAGGTCATTCACTAGGTCCCCCCATGTGGTTTTGGGATTTTTGCTCACTGTTCTCGTGATCATTTTGACCCCACGGGGTGAGATCTTGCGTGGAGCCCCAGATCGAGGGAGATTATCAGTGGTTTGTATGTCTTCCGTTTTCTAATAATTGCTCCCACAGTTGATTTCTTCACACCAAGCTGCTTACCTATTGCAGATTCAGTCTTCCCAGCCTGGTGCAGGTCTACAATTTTGTTTCTGGTGTCCTTTGACAGCTCTTTGGTCTTGGCCATAGTGGAGTTTGGAGTCTGACTGTTTGAGGTTGTGGACAGGTGTCTTTTATACTGATAACGAGTTCAAACAGGTGCCATTAATACAGGCAATGAGTGGAGGACAGAGGAGCCTCTTAAAGAAGAAGTTACAGGTCTGTGAGAGCCAGAAATCTTGCTTGTTTGTAGGTGACCAAATATTTATTTTACTGAGGAATTTACCAATTAATTCATTAAAAATCCTTCAATGTGATTTTCTGGATTTTTTTTTCTCATTTTGTCTCTCATAGTTGAGGTATACCTATGATGAAAATTGGAGACCTCTCTCATCTTTTAAGTGGGAGAACTTGCACAATTGGTGACTGACTAAATACTTTTTTGCCCCACTGTATATGCTGCTTGGTATTACCATAGAATTTGGATGAATGGTGAAACATTTCAGAAGTGAAAAATATTTGAATCTAGTTGACTTGACTGAGCTTTCATACAGCATACTTTCCCGCCTGGATTACTGCAACTCTTCAGTAAATTAAGAAATTGAATTAATTTTGCATTCATTATTTTTATTATTTGAAAAAAAAAATCCTTTTTTAAAATTTGTATTTGCTCATTCTGTTTTATTATCATTATACAAACACTTCTTTTCAAGGATTTGTGTTCATGACTTTTATTAATATTTTATATTGCCGTTGCAATAAAATTGTTAAATGAACCTTGTATCTGTAAATTTCTGCATTATATTTTACATTTACGTTGATGTTTGTGTTAGGGCTGCCTGACTTATTCTGCAAATTCCATGAAATTGTATGGATTACAGAGTTTTTCAAAAACCTGGAAATTACTTGAATTTACAGTTTCTTAATATTTCATAAGTCTTTAAATAATTAAACTCCACTACTTGCAGTGTCGACCTGGTCACACTGCCATCCACCACTTTACCGGCAGAGATACAGGGAGATAAATTGATTGGCTTATTAGATATTTGCCTAAGCTCCTAAAACCCGGCAATTCATCTTTGTCCTCTGTAGTTGGCATTATATTCATACTATACACAACACTCTGTTATGTCCTGCTGTTCCTTAAGAGTAGACAAGTGGAGCTGTAAAATATCACGTTCGTGGGTGTGACCTTCCCAGCCTCTCTGGCCCACTTTCAAACACAGCCTACATTTGGGCTTGTAAAGCCTAATTGGCCTACCTGTTTCAGACACGAATACTTGCTTTCTACAGGCAGGGTTTCCAATGGTAACATTTCTGGGTGGCGGCCCGCCTCGCCAGAAAATTTACCACCACGCCAATAAGGAGATATGAATTTAAGAAATATATGAAGCAATGACTTTCCGCAAGCGTGCACACAAATGTGCGTGACCGTCATCCACGCAGAGTTTAAAAGCGCCCCGCCCACGCAAGCTTTCCAGTCAGTCAGCAGGCAATGTCTCGTTGGGACACGTGCAGGCAGTGTCTTGCTAGCGGCAGCAGCATCTTCGTGGAAAAGGAGTGAAAACCGGGAAGTCAAACAGCAGAAATGGACGCTATTTGAAGAGAAACTTTGTGAAGAAGTCCATTTCTTCGTTGGTGAAAATCCTGGCGCATCAGTGCCTTGGCGTGACCTATTGGGCGGGAATGAAACTACAAATGATGGTTGTGTGCATACGCCAACCACTTGGCCTGGATAGATGAAAAAAGTGAACATGTACAGCGCCGCGTGCGTGCCGGGCTCGTCCAAAGCATGCGCGGACCAAGGCGGACTAGAAGGGAAATGCAGCATGAACAAGGCTTGGCTGTCTGACAGAAACATGAGTTTATTAAAGTACTTTAAACATGGAAAAAAAAAAATCAGAAGAGTTATGTAAGCACTGGAGGCATTTATCATGGTTTTAACCCGCTGGAAACGGAAGCAATAATGGAAGAGTCACTTAGCTAAGAGATGTAGTTAGAATTCAAATGCAGCCGGCTTTATATGAAGGGAAAAGCAAGGGGAACTACTAAATTGCTGAGGATTTATTTCACCAGCCACTACAATATTAAGTTATGTTCCCAATTATGTACCTGGCAAGTTAAGATGATTGAAATTCACCAAGTCACTGACTTTAATCTGTCAGCAGCCTTCAGACAAACTAAACGTGCCAGCATTTGGATTTCAAAATAAGGGAGGTTTTTCTTGGCGGTGAGGAGATTTCTAAAAAAAACAAACTGTGGCGGTTTGGGAAAACCCCCACAAACAGACTAAGGACAGACAACTCGCTACTCCTGGTTTTTTCCGCTACACTACTGTGATAATGTCACCTTTCATGCATTGTGTTCAGGTGTCCTGTCCTTACTGTGACCTAGAGACTCAGATCAATGTGTAGATGTGCCTGTTAACCCCTTTGTCCTGCACCTAGAGCACAGTCTAGCTAATCTGCCCTTGGTCTCACAAATGCAAATACCTCCTGCCTGTTCTGTTGTCCCTTTGATCATTCTAACTGTGGGGTATGTCCCTTTGATGTATTGTTATGGTCAAGTATTTAAGCTGCAACTCTGTAACGCACTCTCTCTGACTCTATCTCTCAACCTCTGCTGTAGGACACACACGTGTCCGCCTCTCCTCTCCTTCTCTGAGAGCCAGAGGATCCCCATCCAGCCTGCACACACTTGGGCAGGAGAGGGGATACCGTGACGGCGGTATGATAATAAAACTCTACTTAAAACCTCCAACAACGCCGCCTTATTTCATTGCCGCTGCACTGGCGGCAATGAAAGTAATGAAGTAAAAGCCGGCCGGAGACGATGAAAACGTCCAGGCCGCGCAAAAATTGCTTGTGGGTCCGCGATGTCGAAGGGCTGGTCCCGTTGAACGTGCAGAGGTCCACAAGAAGAAAAATTAGTCACTGGCTCCTCTCGCGATTAAGTCCTGCAAGGATTAATAGCGGCCATGAAGAAAAGACGAGGCTGCGTGGCGGCTGTGATGAGGGCAGAGGGACTGGCGTGTTGACTTTAGGTTCAGGCGTAACCCTAAAGCCTCGGGAACCGCAGACAGCTGAATTTCCCTTGTGTGCCGTGGCTAAGACCATAAAATCCAGTGAGCAAGCTGCGTGCCTCAGGTGAACGAGCAAGCCTGAAGGGCCAGTGTACAGCGGAAGGAAGGCGGTCAGAAAAGCCCTATTTGTCCCGTGCGTGGTGTGCGCCGTCCTCGTTACTCCCCGGAGCGTGTGCCGGGGTCCCGTGCGTGGGTGGGCCGCTGGAGAGGAGAACCAGGGTCAGGGAGCTTGCTGGAGATCATCCCTGTTGTCTGTTGGAGCGGTGAAGGAAAGTAGACGCTCTGTCACCCGCTCGGTCATGGTGCGTTCAGGTCCACGTGTGCTCTGTCGGCCATGGGGATCGCCGTCGTGGAGAGGGGACGAGGTGCATGCGCTCACGGTGTGGAGGAGCTGTGAGCGCGGCCAGTCCAGCGTGGATGTGCCGATCTAGGCGTGCAGATCTCACCATGAAACGCTGCTCAGCATTCCCGGCCGTGGGTGTTCTCCGTGGAGTTTCACCTGGAAACTCCGCGTTGAGGTCTCCCTGAAGCAGAAGGGAGGGCAGATCAGTCAGGCTGCCGCGTTCGCTTGTCATCGGAGAATCACCGCCGGGTGTTGTGTTCGCTGGCAGCGTGTTCGTTTCAGCGTCGGGTCACCAGTGCGGCGGCAATGAAATAAGGCGGCGTTGTTGGAGGTTTTAAGTAGAGTTTTATTATCATACCGCCGTCACGGTATCCCCTCTCCTGCCCAAGTGTGTGCAGGCTGGATGGGGATCCTCTGGCTCTCAGAGAAGGAGAGGAGAGGCGGACACGTGTGTGTCCTACAGCAGAGGTTGAGAGATAGAGTCAGAGAGAGTGCGTTACAGAGTTGCAGCTTAAATACTTGACCATAACAATACATCAAAGGGCCATACCCCACAGTTAGAATGATCAAAGGGATAACAGAACAGGCAGGAGGTATTTGCATTTGTGAGACCAAGGGCAGATTAGCTAGACTGTGCTCTAGGTGCAGGACAAAGGGGTTAACAGGCACATCTACACATTGATCTGAGTCTCTAGGTCACAGTAAGGACAGGACACCTGAACACAATGCATGAAAGGTGACATTATCACAGTAGTGTAGCGGAAAAAACCAGGAGTAGCGAGTTGTCTGTCCTTAGTCTGTTTGTGGGGGTTTTCCCAAACCGCCACACAAACTATAAATATCTAAAAATATTATAACAGAAATAACAGCATCCTTAATCATTTAAGTTAATTTAAATCATTAAATACAATTTTATTAATATTTTTTTCTTTGTAATGAGAGTTAAATTATTGCTCTGTTCTGACTGCAAAGTTATGGTAAAAAATATAAATTGCTATAAGGAAAAAGTAAAAAAAAAATACCACAGTCTGTTTCAAATTTATTTAAAAAACAGTAATTTTATTTAAAAAAAAACAAACAAAAATAAGCCATAAAATAATCCACAAATTTATAATAAAGTTTCAAATGTACAAGAAAAGTCAATTTTACAAGAGGAAATTACAAATTTGAGGAAAAGGGTTTCAAATTCAGATAAATTTACAGAGAAAAGTAGAAAACTATAAGAAAATTGTTAGAAATTTTGGAGAAAAACCTGAAACCTTCAAGACTGAAGTCATTACTCAAGTTTTAAATGGGTGCTCTTCGTACCCTTAACTAGAAATTTTTGGTTGTCTCCTTTAACTTACATGGCACTTGATATTTTCTAACCTGTCTGTATACCACCATAGACAGAGAGAGAAGCTGAATTAGACAGAGCTCAGAGAGGGAAAGATTAGACAGAAGAGAGGAGCCAAGGAGAGGAAAGTGTTCAGGCAGAAGGTCCAGGAAAGGTGAGAGCAGAGGAAGGAGAGAAGGATGACACCAGTAAAAAGTCCAAATACAGGACGTCTGGGTGGGACCCCAAATGGCCCAATATTCCAACATTCAAGCCTTGGTTGTACAATACTTCATAAGCTCCATATGCACGGCAGTGGCTCAGGAGGTAGAGCGGGTCATCCAATAACCGGATGGTTGGCGGTTTGAATCCCGCTCTCCCCAGCTATCCTGCCGCTGTGTCCCTGGGCAAGACACTTTACCCACCTTGCCTCCAGAGTCCATAACGCTGGGTATGAATGTGTATAAATGTTTGGTGGTGGCCCGGATTGGCAGCCACGTTTCCGTCAGCCTGCCTCAGGGCAGCTGTGGCTACAGTAGTAGCTTGCCACTACCATTGTCTGTCTGGAGTGAATGAATAATCTATCTGTAAAAACCGTCTTTGAGTGTCTATGGTAAAGTGCTATATAAATCTGATGCATTATTATATACAAAGTTACCGTGCAAAATTTAAAAAAAGAAATAAAATCAATATATTCATACATATGTGTTTTCTGCACCCCCCACCCCCCCGGAAAAATATGTTGCCACCGCGCCAAGGTCTTTAAGCCAGAGGAAAGACTGACAGGCATGCAGTAGTCACAGTAATTTCAAACGTGTAACAGTTAAATGACTAAGTTTCCAACAAATTCACCATTTTCTTCTGTTTGCAGAGTAACAAGATGTTTTTTTCTGAGGGAAGCACTGATTAAACGTTTAATCTGTTTGTATGATACTGTTAGAGTAGAAAATTTTCCTCCGCTCTAGTTCATAGTGAGATAAAAGCTTCTGCCTTCTGATATTTGCCTTGAAGTTATAACTGATCTGTATCGATTACAGCACCGCTGGGCTGTCTGGTGATCTCAGCGTGTGGGCTAATTATTTTTTAATGACTTCAAAATGTGCTGTTGAGGTTCCTCCTAGATGGTGTGTCTGAACTAAAGTGCTGATTGACCTTTTGCCTCAACATGCTTACACAAGGGAATCCTCCTCACCGTGTGCTGATCGGTGCAAAGCCACATCGATTATCAGACAGGACCTGAGAACTGATTTCACCTGAGGGGGTGCCAAGAGGAATTTTAATGCACCAAAATAATTACCAAACTTATGGGTGTTTTTGAAGATTTTTATTCATCTGATTCCTCATTTACATTTGATTTTATACTGAAGTTGTACTTTTTAAAAAAGCCAAAAGGAAACAAACAAACAAACCCAGTGTGTTCTTGACATTGGATTGTACTACACATCTACCAAGCTTCAGTCCCTTCCCCCCTCTGTCCCCCAACCCCCATATGTGCACAGACCAGCCTTGCTGATTGCTCCTGTATCATTGTAGGCACAGTTGTGTTGATTTATCGGCTCTGCAGCCATCTTGATCTCCGTCATTAGCTCCTTCATTACTCCGTTGATCATTTCATGGAGGGCCTTATTGGACAGAGTTCTACTGAGCTGTAGGCACATTGTTGTGGTCTGTGGTTATGGTAATAGATTTCTTTCTTTGTTTGCAGAAGGCAGCAATGTCAGCTCAAATAGGTGAATGCTGATGATGGTTAGATGGATGTGTAAGTCAGAGGGCTTAGTAAACATATCACAAGTAATGAGGATGGGCAGGTTGAGATGGTACAGACAGGAGAGAGGATAGTGACTGGCTAGAGAAGGCTAAACTTTCCAGCATCTGGTGATACCCCCTGTACACAGGGGTGGAGACTGTTGAGAGACCTGGCCATTTTTCCTCATTTTTCAATGATCTCCACCCCTGAGTAAAGGGGTTAGAAGAGCACTAGAAACTTTTTAAATAACTTGATGATCTCTCAATGATCTCTCCTGGTCTCTCAGTGATCTCTCAATGATCTTTCAAAGATCTTTGAGATCTTTGATTATTTATTTTGCGTGTATGTGCCACCATCATGCACTTTTGCAGCTTTAATAAAATGTTTTTGGACAAAACTAAGAAACTCAGCAGTAATTTAAACACATACAAAACAAAACAAAACAAAACAAAACAATTGTCTGCTATGGTTTCCAGTTAGCACAGCTTAGTATCGTCATTTACATTTTATAATTAGACATGGTGTTAATGTTACTTACTTCCTATTAAAACAAGGTTAGCGAACTATCCTCTCTGAAGCAGCACGATGGAAACCAGTCCCACATCCCTGGCAAAGAGGAGTAGCAGTTATCTGAACCAGTGGTTTGCAGTTAGCATTAGCATCCACCGGACTGAAGCCTGTTCCGCTGTGCGCACTGCAGAGGAGAGACGGGGCGCTGACAAGTAGTGGTGAGGAGCTTTACTGAATAAACGGGAGGATGTGCATTTTAAATAACGATAGACATTTTTATAATCCATCCATCCATCCATCTTCTTCCGCTTAATCCTTTTCAGGTCGCGCGGGGGGGGGGGGGGGGTTATCCCAGCATCTTTGGGCAAGAGGCAGGGTACACCCTGGACAGATCGCCAGTCCATCGCAGGGCCACCGGCAGTGCGGTGGCGGAGTGGTTAGCACTGCGGCAGCACAGCAACTCACCCTTGGCCGGGGGATCCTGGGTTCATTTTTATATTGTCATCTGATATATATTGTCATATTGCACAGCCCTTAAGTGTTGATGTTGAAAAATATGCTTATGTGGCTCGAGCTGGAATCATTTTCTAATACAGGATGATAATAATTTGGATTAGAGAAACAACCAGGCTCTACGTCAGTCACACCTGATCAACCCATACTTAGTTATTATCTAGTAACTTTGGATTGCAATAACAACTCAAAACTGATACATGATAATGATTTTTGTACAAAAAGAATAGCTATAGCTTTAGTGACTATTGCCGACTATATACAATGATCAATCATTTTACATTGATTCTTCTTTTTCTTTCCGCTGCTCTCATTAGGGGTCACCACAGTGGATCATCTGCCTCCATCTCACCCTATCCCTTCATCTTCCTCTGTAACACCAACCCTCTCCATGTCCTCCTTCACTACATCCACGAATCTTCTCTGTGGTCTTCCTCTTTTCCTCCTGCCTGGCAGCTCCATCGTCAACATCCTTTGTCCAATATATCCACTATTCCTCCTCTGCACATGTCCAAATCATCTCAGCCTTGACTCTCTTACTTTGTCTCCAAACCGCTCAACCTGAGCTGTCCCTCTGATATACTCATTTCTAATCATGTCCCTCCTAATCACTCTCAATGAAAATCTTCAACTGTGCCACCTCCTGTCTTTTTGCCAGCGCCCCCACCTTCAAACCATACTGCGATGTTGTTCATAGGACGTATTATTGTGTGACATGGGTGGTAGCTCCACCTTTCCAGTTCCGCTGCCACACGGGGTATAAGAGGGCTGTGAGGAAGAGTGGCAGTGTCTTTGACCACCTCTCTTCCTGACAGGCACGTCTGTCAGGCAGAGAGGTGGTCAAAGAGTGGTCACATCATTGTGAGTCCGCAATAAAGTCTGGTTCAGTTCCACTTTCAGCCTCGTCATTGACCCTCGGTTATAGACATAACATTTGGCGACGAGGATAAAAGTATGGAGGCGGGAGTTGCTACCATTCAGCCATTTCTGGAGCTTCCCAGTGAGCTGCCAGTCCCTTGGGTGAGATGGTTCAGCGTGTTCCAGAATTACCAAGTGGCTCTGAACCTTGGTGAACTAAAGAAAATGCAGGCTCGGGCAATATTGGGTCATAATTTGGGTATGGAAGGACAACGTATCCTTGCTACCTTAGGTGCTTGTGATAGCTTCACGGATGTTGTTGAGCTAATGGTGCAACATTTTCACACCCCCAAGAATGTCATTGTCTGGAGGATCCAGTTTCGGCAGCGCCTCCAGCAGATGGGCGAGTCAGTACAACGTTATGTTGTGGACTTGAGCCAGCTGGCCAGGGACTGCCTGTTTGGAGCATTGTAATAAGAGATGGTTCGCAACCAATTAGCGGAGCACACACTTTGCTCAACAGTGAGGTCGGGGCTCCTCACACTCTCCAACGAACTGATATTAGCCATGGCTGTCGAGATAGCTTAACAGTGTGAAGCAGCGGACAAATTGTCACGTGACCTCGGTGAGAGAGCTACACTTCGCCAGTCTGAATTACAGTCAACGGCACAGGCTGTGGACCCGGACAGCAATGACGGCATGCAGGAGGAGGAGGAGTACGCTACCGCTGTGAAGATAAGGTCCGCCCATGGATCGCCCACGTGTTTGGGTTGTGGGTCCACCAAGCACCATTACAAGGCTAGAGAGTGTCCGGCGAGAGGAAAATGCTGCGGCAAGTGTGGACTTCTGCATCATTTTGCCAGGGCCTATAATAGGTTCGAGCGGGGAGAACGGCAACGCAAAGTGGACTCCGCCTGCTCCAACTCCCATGGTCATCCACATCGTTTCTCCAAGCACCAATGGTTGTACGTACTGTATGGTGAAATTGGACGGGGTGGAGGTGCTGTTGCTGATTGACATGGGTGTGGTGAGATCTGTGTTGAATTGGCCCACCGTGAGGAGTTTCTTCCTGTATTACCATATAAGAGGTCATTCAGCGTCGCTGTGTAGGTATGGTGGAAAGAGGTCGGCCACGGTGGGATCGGTGGAACTGACGGCGAGGTACAAGTCGGCGACGGTGTCCAACCTGAAGTTCGTGGTGACCGCCAATGGCAAGAACATTATGGGTTGTGACCTTTTTTATGGACTAGGCTTCACCATTACCAGCAGTGCTGGAGAGGAGTGGTTGGGCTGTGGCTTGTGGGACCGACCGATTCCATGGGTGGTGGATGATGTAGTATGGGACGAACCTTGGCCTAGTATTCTGGAAGATGAGCAGAACCAACCCCACCCAGGGTCATCGCAGGAGGGTTCAGATGCCAGAGCCTAAGTAACCCTAGCTGAAGGAACTGGGTGGCATGGTGAGACGCCCGTGATGGCGGGTGGAACCAAGTGGATGGCCCATTCTGCTTCTGGAGTTCGGCTGGGAGGTACCAAGGAGCAAGGGGTCACAACGGCTTCGCCGGCAGGCAAAATGAAAGCGAGAGGGGCAGGATCGGCTGGTACGGTAAAACGGCGTGCCACTCAGAGACACTGGAAGCCGAATCGGGCTCCTCTAGGGGTCGCTGATGTGGCCCGACCCAGAGGGGAGGCCAGATCAAGAGGACTGCTGGGCAAACGCAAGTGACAGGATGACTAGGGGCAGCTGCAGGTGGTAGTGGTTCGGGAGGATGGCTACCTTCAGTTGTCTGATGGCTCATGGTGGCATCCCAATGAGCTGTGGTGCGCCAAGCAGGAGAAGGAGGTGTTTGGATGTGAAGAAAAGAAGGTACTCTGGATGGGAACTGTCTGATGGTTTTCTGGGGGGTGGTTTCTTTACTGGGGCAGACTGATGTTTGGGGAATGTTGTGTTTATTGCATGGAGTTGGTATAAATAATAAGTTGTTTATTGGGTTTCTTAATGAAGTATAATCTGTTTGTATATATGTTCATTCTGATAATGGGATTGTTTTGTATTTTGTTATTTGTGTAGGAACACAGCGGTTTTAGTTTAATGGACTGTATTTAGTTGAGACGGCAGAATAATCCGTCTGGCCGTGTGGGAGTGGAACAGTAGTCCACCTGTTTCCCCCTAGCTTTAGTTGTTTTGTGTGAATGTTATAGGCCCTGATATATTTCTGTTTAATTTCAGTGTGTGATTCGGGATCTAAATTGGGGAGGGTCTTGATTGTGTGTGTGTTTTGGACCTTTTTGAAGGGGGGGTGCGGGGTGTGATGTTGTTCATAGGACGTATTAGCGTGAGACATGGGTGGTGGCTCCACCTTTCCGGTTCTACCGCCACCCGGGGTATAAGAGGGCTGTGAGGAAGAGGGGCAGTCTCTCTGACCACCTCTCTGCCTGACGGGAGCGTCTGTATTGTCATTGTGAGTCCGCAGTAAAATCTGGTTCAGTTCCACTTTCAGCCTCGTCATTGACCCTCGGTTATAGACATAACACATACATCATAGTAGGTCTCACTACAGTCTTGTAAATCATCCCTTTCACTATAGCTGCTATCTTTCTGTCACAAATCACCCCTGACACTCATTTCCACCCACTCCACCCTGCCTGCACTCTCTTCACCTCTATTGTGCATTTTCCATTGCTATGAATAGTTTACCCCAGGTATTTAAACTAATCTACTTTCACTACCTCCGCTTTTTTTGTATTTTGTATTTTATATACTTTATTAACCCCCAGAGGGAAACTCAGGTCATCCACCTGGATGGATGAGGCAGCCACGGTACGACGCCTACTCCTTCCATCTTCACCATTATACCTGCCTCCCTCTCATTCACACTTATGTATTCTGTCTTGCTTCTACTGACTTTCACTCCTCTTCTCTCCAGAGCATGCCTCCACCTCTCCAGGTTCTCTTCCACCTGCTCTCTACTCTCACTACAGATCACAATGTTGTCTGCAAACATCATGGTCCATGGAGGTTCCTGCCAAACCTCATCTGTCAGCCTGTCCATCACCATGCCAAACAAGAAGGGGCTCAGAGCCAATCCCTGATGTAACCCCACCCCCACCTTGAACCCATCTATCATTCCTACAGCACACCTCACCACCATCTCACTGTCCTCATACATGCCCTGCACCACCCTCACATACTTCTCTGCCACTTCTGATTTTCTCATACAGTACCACACTTTCTCTCTTGGCACCCTATCATATGCTTTCTCTAGATCAGGGATGGACAACTGGTGGCCCATGGGCCACATGCGGCCACCGACATCATCCACTGTGGCCACTAGTCCATTTCCAAAAATCAATTATTTATTTATATCCCATTTGAATGTATTTGGAACTGCATTCTTAAATGCAGTTATAAAGTCCGCCAGCAGAGGGAGCTCTAATCGCAACCTAGGTGCCATATGAGTGGTCGAGCAAGAGAGACAGCCACAGATAGAGACAGCAGTGTGCCCCGGAGTACGTCTTTTAAGGTATGTATGTTGCATGCTGAGACTGCATTAATAGGCTGTGAATAGCAATAAATGTACAGAGGAGGCTGCTTTTAAACAACATTAAACGCTACAGCTCCTCATTGAGTACTTACAGTAACAAGTTTCAAACTGAATGGCAAATTTATATAAGAAATGAAAAATTTACGACAGAAAACACCAATTTAGAAAAAAAAGTACAACTAAAAAGTTATAAATTTTTAAATAAAATGATGAAAATTTATCAGTAGAAGCTTGCACATCTAATACCAAAATAAAATATAGATTTGCAAAAAAAAAGGGTAATTTAAACCAGAAATGTAGCATATTTATCAGTGAAACCATTTTTTACTTTGATCATATTCTTCTAATATTATAAAAACATGAAATGTTTTTAAAATATTAATGTTCTAAAAAAAATGTCACAAGGCAGGGCGCTTTGTCACATTGCCTCTGGTGTCCTTGGCGCCAGGTGTGTGTGGGTCCTTGGGGGTGACCGGGGGGCTGCTGGTGCGGGTTGGCGGCCATATTGCTATCGGTTTGCTCTGGGGTGGCTGTGGCTGCGGGGCGGCCTGCCACTGTCAGTGTGTGTCCGGGGTGGGTGGTTGGTGGGCTTGCGGTGGGCCCTCTTGGTGTTGCTTGGTGTGTGGGTGCTGTATGGGTCCGGCCCATTGTTCATTATTGTTATTATTGTTGTTGTGTATGTTTGTGTGTGCAAGATGTGTGGGAGTGGGTGTGGCTGCTCCATCATGCCTGTGGTGCTGGGAGCGCCGGGGTGCGACACTGGCGGGTCCTGGGCTGCTCAGCCTGGCGGCCCTCGCCCTGGGTTGGGATCTGGGGGCAGTGGGTGGCCTCCTGAACCAGTTTGTGAGCTGGCTTCTGGGGGACCCTTTTGGACCTCATCCCTCCGTCTTACCTCTTCCCCCACCCCACCCCCGATTCTGGGTGGAGCATACATCTTATTGGATACACTTAGGGTTTTGGGGTGGGGATGTGCCGTACTGTGTTGGTGAAGGGGATCCCTCTGTCTGCTGCGCAGCTGGGCCGCACTCACCTCAATTTTAATTCACTATAGACACTGAGGGCTTGGGGGGATGGGAGCCCCGCTGCCTATAGCAGTGGCTAGCAGTGCTCCAACCACCATCCCCCCAATTTTAACTGCAGTCTGGTAGTTCACACACCCGCACACAATCACATCACACAACTAACGCACACCCATCATGATTCATGCATGGGGGAGGAGGTTCAGGTTCAGGTTACTTTATTTGTACCCTGCCGGGGGCCTGGGGGCCCGGCAGGTGGCCTGGGGCCCATCATGTTGTCAAAATCTATGGGTGCTGCCGAATGAATAGATGCGAGCAAGGGAGTGAGAGAGTGATTGAATAAGAGAGTAAGCAAGAGTGAGGGAGTCATGAGTGGAGATGGTGGGTCAGTTTTATGTGGCGCTTTGCATGTCGGGTGGCATCTCGGAGGGCTTGCAGTGGTCAGCTGATCAGTTGCTCAGGTGGGCGTTGGGGGTGGTGATCTGGTTCTGTGGCTGTGGCCGCCCTGGGGCGGGTCAGCGGGGATGTGGCTGCTGGCCTGCGCCGGCGGTCCCCCCAGCCACTCCTGCGTGCTGGTACGCATTCATGCTCGCTGCATCTGCACTGTGGCTGCCCTAAGTAATGAGGGTGAATGAGTGTGGGTGAGTGTGTGGGGGAGAGCACGAATGGATGTGAGTAGGTTGTAGCGCGAGTGAGAATGTGTGTATGGCTGAATGTAAGTGAATGTGGGTGACTCTGAGGACAAGTGGGAGTAGGAGAGAGCTTGAACAGGCACAGGAGTGGGAGAGAGTAGGTGGGTCCGGGAGTGCAAGTGTGGGATTGTGTGGGGGAGAGGGCGAGCGAGAGTGAGTGAGTGCGTATGAGAGTATGAGGGTGTGAGGGTGTGAGTGCGTGGGAATGGGTGTGTGTGCTGGTTGAAAGGTGCTGGATTGAGGGGGTAGTGTCTCTGGGCTGAGTGGGCTCCCTTGGATGGGGTGGGTGGGGCCTCCGTGGAGCCCCTGTGCCTTGCTGCCACCTTCTTTGGGCGTGGGGTCCCCAGGGTGTGCAGCGGTGGCACTGGGGTGGTGGCGGGCCCGCTGTGGAGGTGCCTGGGGGGGCTCACACTGGGGGTGCAGACTGGTCTCTGGCCCATGGGATGGGGACACTGGCCTCTCGGCACCTGGGGGACATTTGTGCCCTGTGGGGGTTGGTGGTGTTGTCCTGCTTACTCGGCGTTTCTGGGGGAGGGGGGGGTGCTGTGACTGGCTGCCCTCTTTGTATGTTTCCTGACAAACCACCCACATGCACACACTTATTTTGCACGCTCTCTCATACACACGCACACAGATGCACACACACATGTCTCTCCTTTAACAGGTCCAGATACCAGACTTGTGTTGAGACCTCTTCAGTGGAAGAAACAGTCTGTCTTTTGTTTGTTTCAGTTGTCAGTTTGTCTTCTTTGTCTGTTCCTCTTCCTTTTCTTTCCCCCTCCCCACCCCTCCTTTCCCCATTCCCCCCGTCAGCTCCTTCATGGGTGGAACAATTTAAATAAAGTATTAAAAGTTATCACAAGAGGAATTAATAACAATATACAGTACATATACTGTATATATATATATACGTATATATATATATATATACTGTATATATATACTGTATAAAGCTCCTTTTGGCAAAATAAATCTGTTTGGCACAATCCACCTTATTCCTAGGCCCCATGATGCCTTGCATGAATTATGGTAGCAACTTCCGGTACTAGTTTAAAACGTATGGTTGTCACTGAAATGGGACACTTTTCTTTGTTAAAAAACAACAACTTCTGCATCAGAAATGCGGGAACACGGCCTTTTGCACCTCAAAAACAGTAATATAATCATACCACTTACCACAACTATCTAGGGATAGGAAGATGACCTTAAAAAGTGGCCTGGCAGACAGTAGCTCCATTTGTTAGCACCGCTGTTAAGATGCTAATGCCGTAAACAAATAAAAGCTCTGAGATATGTGACCCGTGCTGGCAAAATGAGACTCAATGAGGAAATTTTCAAAACTGAGGTAATGTTATTTTCATATTCTGTATTGAAAGATCTTCAAAATGATATTTAATTTGTAGGAATTGCACAAAAACGGACCAGCATCAAGCCGATTTTGTTTAGATTTTGGCTGGTTTGAAAACTCACGTTCGATCAGTCCTGAGTTAAGTGTTCCACAAAAGCATGTATTTTTAGAAAGTAGGAGTTCCAAGCTTTACAATGATACCAGGCACTGACGGGGGATTTCCCAGGACTTGCTGCCAGCAAACAAACAAAGAGTCATGACTTCTCGTGCCTGTAGCTCGTAATTACCCAGTGCACATTCCGACTCATCTTGCGAGCACGGCCCACATATATCAATGTCTCCACCGCAATAAAGTTGGCTGCATTTTGTTAAAAGATGTTGGACATAATCAAATTTACCTCAGAGCAGACATAGAATCTAGTCAGAGCCACGGAGAACCACAACATTGTGCTTGGCTGTTTTAATGTCGGGGTTAATACAGATAGCTGCAACCGTTCGTTTTACCCATAATTAAAATGCTCATGCTGCTGTCATGCCATGAATGCTTGTTATTTAACTTAACATGTACAGACATTTTCTGACAATTGTTCAGAATTTTATTGACCTATATTTTGTGATAATTTAAAAATTAATGCATGTTGAAGTCCATATTGTTCCAAGGCAGTGCAACGAATGCAAAATAAAAAAACAAAAACAAAAAAAAAACCAAAACCCAAAACTGTTTGATATCTTTCTTAAATCATTAAGCCTTAGGAAACAAATTATTACTATTTTTTATTTATTATTTTACTTCATGCAGCCTTCATTCTGGTGGCATATATAACACATAAACGTCAGATCTGTGACAGTCATACAAGTGAAAACATACCTAATACGTCAAACAGGTTCATTTTGTCTTCTTTCAATTATTTATCCTTTTTTTTTTTTTTTCTTTTTTTTCCTTTGAAAGACAAAAGTAAAATAGAAAGATGTCTTTACCTTCTTTACATGTTTCAACTGCACTGCAGCCTTCATCAGAAGAGTCAGCTGATTGCTGCCAGGTGATATTTATCAGCTGATTTTCGTAGGCGGGGCCAGCTCAGCAGATCTGTCAGATCCGCCGAGCCGGCCCCGCCTCCCGCCGTCAGATGGTCTCTGGAGAATGTGGTCCCAGGTGTGAGAAAGCATAAAGGCCCCCTCATCTCGGTTCATGGTGTCTTTTCCCCGCTTTCTGATCTCTATTGCCTCCTTGATCCAACGTTTGTGTCTGTTGCTCTCCGATCCAATAATTTTTGTGTTGTCCCAGTCCATGATGTGATTATTTCTTTTGCAGTGATCTGATATTGCTGATTTTAATGTTTCTTGTTCTGCTTTTTCTTTTTGTGATCTTGTGAGTCGTCCTTGCGTTTCCTTCTCACATTCCTTTTGGTGTTCTTTTTTTCTTGTGGTGAATAATCTTCCGGTTTCTCCAATGTAGGTTTTGTTACATGATCTGCATGATATTTCATATAATACATTGCATTTATTGTCTTGTTCTATTCTGTCCTTGGGGTGTACTAATAACTGTCTTAATTTTTTGTGTGGTTTGACTGCTGTGTTTATTTTGTATTTTTTCATGATCCTTTGAATTGGTTCCGTGATCCCTCGTATGTATGGTATAGTTATGGTTTCCTTGTTTTTGATTTCAGCTTTGTTTCGTGTCTTGTGTCCTGTTTATTTTCTTTGTTTTTGACTTGCTGTTTCCCTTTGTTTATGGCCCATACTGGATATTGGCAGCGTATAAGTGCATGTTTTATGTGGTTTTCCTCTTCCTGTCTGTCTTCTTGTTCCGTGATGATGGTGGCTCGTTCATATAATGTCCTGACGACTGATAGCTTGTGTGCTGTGGGGTGTTCCGATGTCCAAAGTAGGTATTGATCTGTGTGGGTTGGTTTCCTGTAGACTGTGATTTTTATGCTGCCATCCTCGTTGTGGTGGATTTTCATGTCCAGAAAGGCTATGGTGCCATTTTCCTCCTCTTCGTGTGTGAATTTTATGTTCCCCGTACTGTCTGTACTGTTCAGATGGTCAGTGAGTTCTTGTGTATGTCCTTTCCTTATTTTTTCCAGAATGTCATCTACGTATCTCAAAAACGTATCCTTCTCACATTCCCAAAAGGAATGTGAGAAGGAAACGCAAGGACGACTCACAAGATCACAAAAAGAAAAAGCAGAACAAGAAACATTAAAATCAGCTATATCGGACCACTGCAAAAGAAATAATCACATCATGGACTGGGACAACACAAAAATTATTGGATCGGAGAGCAACAGACACAAACGTTGGATCAAGGAGGCAATAGAGATCAGAAAGCGGGGAAAAGACACCATGAACCGAGATGAGGGGGCCTTTATGCTTTCTCACACCTGGGACCACATTCTCCAGAGACCATCTGACGGCGGGAGGCGGGGCCGGCTCGGCGGATCTGACAGATCTGCTGAGCTGGCCCCGCCTACGAAAATCAGCTGATAAATGTCACCTGGCAGCAATCAGCTGACTCTTCTGATGAAGGCTGCAGTGCAGTTGAAACATGTAAAGAAGGTAAAGACATCTTTCTATTTTACTTTTGTCTTTCAAAGAAAAAAAAAAAAAGGATGAAAACATACCTGATGTGCTCTTGTGTCCTGTGTTTGTACCACCGATCACATGAACAGTCCTTTTTCATTTTCAGTGCATTATCTACGCATTGCCGGTGAGAAGCCTCCATTTATACAGTCTATGGCACAACCATGAACACCAGCAACAAGTACCAGAACTATGCCAAAACATTCAAAAAATACAAAAACTACAAGTGCTGAGGTTAGCTGCCACTTGAGTGCAAAACACATATATGGACTATACATTAAAATAAATTTGAAAAACTTTTAAAAATGCTATTTTAAATGCCCCTGCTACTCCATTCTTACTGACTAATTTAACACTACCTCAGTGAAACTGGAGGTTCCGCCCATAATCGTTCCTACAGCGGTGCCTCCGGGAATAAGGTGGCTAAAGGAAGCAGATTTTTGTTCTACTCACCTAGCTGCCTGACAGGACAAGGGGAAAAAATATTTTTAAAAACATTTTCTTCATCATATTTCCTTTTCTTCTTGGCTTTTTTGTTAATTATCATCCAGAGTTTCTCTTTGCTCATCATTTTGATGGAGAGTTTTAAAAATTAGGTCATGATATAACTTTATGAGAAATGTTTATTCTAATATGATAAAATACTTAGTAGCTTTTACTTTCATTTGCATTTTCAGTTCTAATTGTAAAACTTTTGACTTTGAAGAAAATCCTCCCCCCCCCCCCCCCCCCCAAAAAAAAGGTTCACATGTAAATCTGGCCCTCGGGAAAAGAGGAAAAAAATTTGTGGCCTTCACCACCACCAAAGTTGCCCATCCCTGCTCTAGATCCACAAAGACACAGTGCAACTTTTTTTTTTCTTTGAATGAATCTTTTATTTATTTATTTCCGATAGATTAAAAGTAAAGATTAAAAAGAAACAGAATAATATAACAAAGGGGAAAAAATCCAACAAGGTCAAATTAAACAATAACTCCTCTGATTATACAGTTCAACATAAGTTATCCGAAATGGGTGATGGCTGAAGCCTCACACAGTGCAACTCCTTTTGACCTTCTCTATACTTCTCCATCAGCACTCTTAAGGTGCTTTCACACTTAAATTTGTTTAATTTGATCCAAATCAGTTGACAAGTTTGTTACTTTGTATCATTTTCTCCTTAGTTTGGTTCCCTTTCACACAGGCAAAAATTCAAGCAGACCAAATTGCGTCACGTTAAATCCCACGAGACTTACACCAGAACATTCTCTGTTCTTATTGGTCAGATTTTTTTGCCACGAGAACAGGAAAGGTAAATACAGGAAGTAGGATGGCTACTGTGTGTTTATGCATTTCTGGGGAGAAAATAATACAAATCATAGCGTAATCTACGGGGGGTTTTCATTGCCCTGGTTATCGTTTATTACATATGTGCATATACATCACTTTCAGCAAATCGTAGTCTGAAAATGAAGCACTGCTACAGATAGGAAATAACGTGTTAATGTTCATTCATCCTCCAGAATCGTGACGTGCTCAGCCACAGATATTTTCAAAGATTTATCAGGTATGTACAGTGGCATAAAATGCTTTACCATTTGCCGCTGGTCCTGTTTTAGTGCGGTCACTTTCTCACCTGCAGGACCACACCAGAGTTCACCATTTGATTCGAACCGAGACCACTTCTTTCAGGAGGTCTCGGTTCGGTTGTTTTGGTACGCACTTGAGTGCGATTACCGTGTTCTCACCAGACAAAACAAACTGCACTAACAGAGAAAACAAACTTGAGTTCGACTGAAGCGAACTAAAGCCTGCAGGTGTGAAAGCACCCTTACAGCATGGAGTACCCATACTGCTGCTCACTGATTGTCACCTCTCCTTTTAATCTGGCTTCAACAACTCTTTCCCATATCTTCATAGTGTGGCTGACCAACTTTATGCCTCTGTAGTTACTACAGCTTTGAGCATCACCTTTGTTCTTGAAAATTTTTACCAAAATACTTCTCCACTCCTGAGGCATCCTCTCACTCTCCAAGATTGTGTTAAACAATCTGGTTAAAAAGTCCACTGCCATCTCTCCTAAACATCTCCATACCGCCACAGGTATGTCATCTGGACCAACCGCCTTTCCATTCTTCATCCTCCTCAAAGTTGCTCTCACTTCCACCTTGCTAATCCTCGGGACTTCCCTGTTCACCATCTTTCCTTCATTCATCCTCTCCCTCTCTCTCCCTTTTCCTCTTTCTCTTTTCATCAGCTCCTCAAAGTACTCATTCCATTTTATCAACACACTCTCCTCGCTCATTAGTACACTACCATTTCTGTCCTTAATCAATCCAACCTGTTGTACATCCTTTCCAGATTGATCTCTCTGTCTAGCCAATAGATACAAGTCCTTTTCTCCTTCCTTAGTGTCCAGCCTCTCATACAACTCACTATATGCCTTATCCTTTGCCACCTCTCTCTTTACCATGTGCCTAGATTCCAAATACTCCTGTCTACTTTCTTCATCTCTCTGACTATCCCACTTTTTCTTTGCTAACCTCTTCCTTTGAATACTTTCCTGTACCTCCTCATTCCACCACCAAGTCTCCTTATCTTCCTTCCTCTGTCCACTGGATACACCACATACCCTTCTACCCGCTTCCCTCTATACTTTTGCTGTACCGGTACTTTCCCAGACATCTGGTAATTCTTCCCTACTACCTAGAGCCTGTATCAACTAATTCCTGAACTCTGTGCAATCTTCTTCCTTCTGTAACTTCCCCCACTTAATCTTTGGCTCAGCCTTCATTCTTTTCTTCTTCTTGCTTTCCAAAGTCACCCTACACATAAGGAGTTGTTCAGAACTCCTTATACAAAGACATAGAGTGATGATAATCAAGTCAGTGGTGGTAATGCACCTGTAAGCTGGTTGCCAACCGCCAATCAAATCTAAAAGAAGAAGAGGAGAAGACTACCATCCAATGCTGTCTAACAAGCCACCTGATGTTCCTCTCTCTTCTTGAAGTGTGTGTTCACCACAGCCGTTTCAATCCTTTTAGCAAAATCCACAACCATCCAAGCGTCCACATTTCTCTCCTTAAGATCATACCTACCTAGGATCTCATCATCACCTCATCACCATTTCTACATTGATTAATACAATCAAATAATTTCTACATAGATTTTTCTAAGGTATTTTGTTTTAATACTGCTACTAGTATAGCTTCAGTGTAAGCCATTTGACCAATTTTGCTCCCCCCCCCCCCAAAAAAAAAGTCTCTTAGTCACAAAACATACTGGAGTCTTAAAAATGAAGGTAAAATTATCTAAGTTTCTGTCACAGTTGTACCTTAATTCTCTTAAATTTGCAACTTTCTCATGTAAATCTGTTTTTCGATATCTTGTGAGGGATATTTCTTGAATTTTTTTCTTCATGGCTTAAATTTTTCATCAAAATTTGCAACTTCTTTCTTGCGTAGCTTTGAGTTTTGTGTGTGTGTGAGTGTGTGAGAGAGACAGATTTTGTGGCCTTCTCTTAAATTGGTAACTGTTTTCTTCATACACACAGTACAAATGTCTGGTTTTTTTCCCTCTAAATTTATTCTAGAAAATGTGTGTGGCATTTAACATGTCTGGATGTGTTTTACGTTCCCTTTTTGTTGTAGCTCCATGGAAATGTATTTATGTTTTCCGTGAAATCATAAATATTTAGAATGACTTGATTGCCCTAGAATGCCTTTTACTGTAATTTATGAAGCAGCCATGTGTGAAGAGTGCTGCTCTTTGCTGAAAGTGACCTTGCAGGTAGATGAGCCTTAAGGAATACAATATGCAAAGAGCCTATTTCCTGCAGTCACTCAACATTAGAGCAATCAAGACACACTGCACTGTTTCATTTAGCAACAAATTATCTCGATGACGTTTATAACTTTTTGTTTCCCTTTATTTCTTGCAGGCATTCATTTATCCACTCTTCCATCTACATCCCGTCATGTTGCTTTTATGCTCATCCATAAAAACATTAAAAATGAGTGAAGGCCATCTTTGGCATAACAGCTGCTTCCTCCCAGCTTCTAGCACTAAACCAACTCAGTCGCACATTAATGGGATTTCCATAAATCTATTAAATGGTTTTAAAAACAGCTTCACACTGATGTGGATTTCAGAAATC
The DNA here is from genome assembly GCA_020510985.1 of Pholidichthys leucotaenia. NCBI lineage: Eukaryota > Metazoa > Chordata > Actinopteri > Cichliformes > Pholidichthyidae > Pholidichthys > Pholidichthys leucotaenia. The sequence continues at coordinate 55,655,302 of CM035843.1, read as the reverse complement.
CTTATGTGGACTTTCAAAATATGTTCCAGATGCGCACAATTTGACACCAGTTTTCACCAACATTTAAGTCAAGGCTGAGCTTGATGGAGTTAATGGGATTACAGGAGAGGCTGCTAACCCGGGATTCAACCATCCGATGTTTAAGAGCAGCGATGAGCTAATGAGGCCACTTCTCATCACATATGAAGGGGGAGTCTGATTACTTTGGTTTATCAGATGACTCCAGAGACTGTGAGGTCGCAGCGTTATCGTGCGGATTATGTTGCTCAGGCTCATAAGCAGAACTACTGAGGTGAAACGAGGATCGTGTGTGTTTGACAAGCCTGCAGAGACAACAACAACACGTTGGCTGTTATTCCAGCTGCTGACACAGCTGTGGATCCAAATATGGAGCTGAGACAGAGACACAGAAATTCAGATACACTGTCATCTCTTTAATCATCAGTTAGCTTAAAGAATAAATTAAAATTGCAATTATTTAATAGACTCCACAGGGACTGAGTGATGTCTAAAGATAGGGTTGAGGTTTGATTGGACACTTAGCAATGATGATAGAAGGACTACAGCTCCTGACCAGATAGAGTGATGATATAGAGTGAAGTATGTGGCGGTATTGCACCTGTAAGCTGGTTGCCAACCACCAATCAAATCTAAAAGAAGAAGAAGAAGACTCAACAGAAAAAAATTGATTTGTGTTTAAGTAGATGTAGGTAGTAACGCCTTACTCAATTCTGTGTGTCTGCTTGAGCGCGAGGCTTGTGTGACAAAAATTATGTCATCGTCTCAAGTCCGCTAGGCTCCGTGGAGCCCCTCCTCAGCTGAGCATGTGCAGCCCAGATTTTGTGACCGCATTTGCCTGTGCGCATTGACTATACGCATGCGCAAGATCCAACCTCCCATTCACGAGGTGACACAACTGACAGAGGATATAAAGTCAAAGTAGACGAAGAAGATGATGAGGAAAATGAAAATGAAGAGACAGAAGCAAAAGCACACTATTAAACCTTCTTCTCTATCTTGTTTTAGCTTCTTACAATGGTAAGAACCGGTTCCGGTTCCGCCGGACCGGCGGCGCCACACGAGTCGGCTGCCTGTTGCAACAGCCTTTTTATTAAATCTTCCTTCTTCTTTCTACACCTTTCACTCTGTATATATATCACGGACGCACGGATCGCCCCGGGGGTCTCCCGGGTCGGCGGACGGAGCCACGGTTTGCAGCGGGAGACGTTACAGCGGGGAGGAGCTAGTGCTAGCTAGCACTTGGCTGCCGCCCGGTGCTAATGGGAAACTCGACATACCGGGAGCTGTAGCGAAAAGGACGCGGGTGCCGGGCTGGAGTTTAGGTGGCGTGAAAGAACTATAAGACAGAATAATAAAGAGCGATGGCAAGAGCCAAGCAGACCGCCCGTAAAATCTACTGGAGAAAGAAGCCCCCCAGGAGACAGCTAGCCACCAGGGCTGCTCGGAGAGGCGCTCTGGCCACCGGCAGAGTGAAGAGGCCTTGCCGTCACAGGCCCGTGGCTCTGAGAGAGATCCGTCGCTACCAGAAATCCACGGAGCTGCTCATCCGTAAGCTGCCTGTCCAGCGCCTGGTGAGGGAGATCGCTCAGGACTTCAAGACCGTCCTGCGTTTCCTATGCTTCGCCGTCATGGCTCTGCAGGAGACCAGCGAGGCCCACCTGGTGGGTCTCTTCTTCGCTAAGGGGGTCACCATCATGCCCAAAGACTTCCAGCTGGCCCGCTGCATCCGCGGAGAGAGAGCTTAGACTTTCTGCTGCACATTCACCAGCCATAATGCTCTGCACTGTGTGTCTATATATATACATTTATAGTAATATGGACATATGTTTACTAGATGTTGTTTTTTCTTGCCTTCTGATTGTTGCTCTGAGTGTTGCTATCCCTATGCTGTTGCAATCCTGGAATTTCCCCATTGTGGGACTAATAAAGGCTTATCTTATCTTATCTTATCTTATCTTATCTTAATAAACACAGGAGCTCCGCTTCTCACCTGCTTGCAGTCGCCATTGTTGATATTGTGCGTGGCTCTTATTTTTCTTGTTTTGTATATTCGGTGAAGAAACTGGTGCGGCAGTGCATTTGCCTTACCTATCAGGCTGGGGTGGAAGTGAAGATAACGCTCGGCCTTGCAGACGAAAAAAATGAAGTATACATACAACCGTGTGCACGCCGGCCTTGTCCAAAGCGTACATGCATCATAGACACGCAGAGCAAAGGTGGAGCATAAATAAAGCTTTACTCAGGTACATGTACTCGAGTAACTTTTTTATAAATTTTACTTATTGTACAGTCATGTGAAAAAATTTGGACACCCCTTTAAATATTCAGTTCTTTATTAAGAAATGTTCACGTATCTATGTCTAACCTTGTTTTTGTTTTTATTTGCATTTTTTTAAATTTATTTTAGCCATTGTAAGTGGGAATCTAAAACAAGATGGGGGTGTCCTAATTTAAGATAAGATAAGATAAGATAAGCCTTTATTAGTCCCACAATGGGGAAATTCCAGGATTGCAACAGCACAGGGATAGCAACACTCAGAGCAATAATTAAGAAGATATGAAAAATATAAATAAGAGCAGTGGATATACATACGTACACATAAATATATAAATATATATACAAAGTGCGGAGCATTGCAGCAAGATGGAATAAATTTATTCCTCACTATCTGTTTAGAATTACATTTTACAGAAAATTTGAAAAAAAAGTCTTTAATTCATTTTTAATTGTTTAGTTGTATTATGTGAATCTCCCAGTATTTTTAACATTGATATTAAATATCCATATGTTCAAATATGTAAAAAAAAAAAAACAACAACAACACAGGCTTATACAGGGTGTCCTATTTTTTTCACATGACTGTATGCTACATTTTACTTAAGTATAATTATGAAGAAACAGTACTTTTACTGAAGTATCTGATTTGTTCTTCATTTCTACAGAAATTACTCTGAAATTTTTGTGAATTCATCATTTTATTTAATTGAAATTCATGTAGAAACCATCCTTCCTCTATTCTGGCCCAGGACATATTTACCTTATTACCATCTACTATTTCTTTATATGAAAGTATTTATATTATTAGAGGGTACTAATACTTTTGGTGCATGCACTTATATAGAGAGCCTAAGTCACGCCCCTTGTGCTACCACATATGGGACATTAAATCAGAATAATTCTCCATTGAAATGAATGGCAAGAGAGGAATTATCTTTTGATCCCGGTCAGATTTTGCCATGAGTTACACATATGATGTTTGTCAATTTCAAAAATAATTTTCCACGTAATTAAAGTTGTCGGCTGTCGTATTTTGTTTTTGTGAAAACGATTAGCGGACAACATCGCCCATCATCCCACATCACCAAACATGATCATGGCATGAGATTACTAAAACCTCACCTCCTGTTCCCTGACCAATGAAAGAAGGCTCCAATGAGGAGAAAAACAAAACAAATATATTGTTTTGTGTTTTGCTGTAGTAATAGATTGCTATCTGGCATCCAGAGGACTGTTAGTTACTTCACCCTGGGCGCTCTTTGAAAACGTGACGTAGTTTAAGATGTTTTTTTTTAATTTACATATTTTCACAACCTTATACCTTAACAGTTAGACAACAGCCTACACCATTATTTACATGGAAAATTAGCTTTTAAATTGACAATAATAATAATAAGCTTTTAAATTGATAATAATAATTGACATTGCTTGTCAGGTCAGGCATTGGTTTGCTTGCTACCGGATAACCATGAAAACCGGTACTACTTGTCTCATGGGTCGGGCCATCAGCGACTCAACCGGCAACCCCGCCCTTCCAAGGTTGTGGAGGGTGAAACTGGGCATCCTGGCAGAACTAAAAACAATATCTGTCACAGGTCTGTGGTGGACCATTCGGGGTGAGACTGGACATCCTGGCAAATAAGCACATCTGTTGCAAGGTCTGTGGTGGACTTTTGCCAGTCGGTGCATTGTGACATGCACTACACAAAGAGCAGAGATAAACAAACCTCTCATCTGGTCAGTCACTGCAACAGATACTGGAGTCAGTTTGTCTTGGCCTGTCCTTGCCTCTGATAATGCCTCTATCTGCCAAGAATGTGCTGCTAGTCCATCAAAAGCTAGCAGTACTCAAATACTTCGCAAGCAGTTTCATGAAATGGTCAGTCAGAAAGCAACTCATGCCGGCTCGGACGTCACCCAGGTTAACAAGGTCAGGAGTACCTGGCAGCGGAGGGTGAAGGACAGAGCTACGTGGAGGAATCTGATCAGACCTAAAGGAAACGGTCATTGTCGCCCCCGACAGACTGCTATGATGATGATGATGAAATTAACAAACACCATATGTGTAACTCGTGGCAAAATTTGATCAGGATCAAAAAATAATTTCACTCTTGTCATTCATTTCAATGAAGCTTTTTTTTTTTTTTCCAATTGAAGGTCGCATGTGTGGAAGTAGAGGGGGTGTGACTTAGGCTCTCTATTGAGTAAATTTCATAAGTTAACATTGCTTTACTTGAGTACAATTTCTGGCTACTGCACCAACCTCTGCATCTAAGCAAATGGTTTTGTTACCATCAAGCACATATGCTTACAGTTATGATCAAAATTATTCCTTGCAAATTACGTTTATTGGTAAAATTGACAAACTTTCAGCTGTTTGCAAAAAAAAAAATAAAAAATCAAACAAATATTTATATGCAAGATTCCCACCTTAAAATATTTTTTCCAAAACTGGGTGAATGCCACTCCCCCCCCCCCGCCCCCAGCCTAGGTAGGCCCACATTGTCTGCAACAGCTCTGTTCTTGGTAGGAACATTGAAAGGACTACAATCATGGTGACTGTGACCTCATTTCCAACAGCCAATCACCAAGCACAACTGTGGCCACCAACATCAAAGCACCCTCTGACTGACTGTTGGGATAGTCACCATAGTTGTAGTCTTCTCAGTCTTTCTACCCAGAACAAGAAAGTTACATAGTGCTGCTTTAAATAGTTCAATACAGCTAATATTTATCAATGGTTTGTACAAATTCAACACAAGGATAACATTTTGGATCATCAAAAAAAGTTTGGCGAGCAATAATTATTTACCACTGATCGATCCATCTTCTACCACTTTTCTGGCAGTCCAGGTCGCGGAGGCAGCAGCGCAAGCAGAGAAGCCCAGAGTTCCCTCTCCTCGGCCGCCTGCTCCAGCTCTTCAGAGAGGATACCAAGATGTTCCCAGGCCAGCTGGGAGACGTAGTCCCTCCAGCGTGTTCTGGGTCTGGGCCAGGGTCTCCTTCCAGTGGGACGTACCCAAAACACCTCAAGTGGGAGGCGTCCAGGAGGCACCCTGATCAGATGCCCAAACCACCTCAACTGGCTCCTTTCGATGTGGAGGTGCAGTGGTTCTACTCTGAGCCTCTCCTGGATGACTGAGCTCCTCACCCCCTCTCTAAGGGTAGGTCCAGCAATCCTACGGGAAAGCTCATTTCAGCCACTTGTATTCACAACCTCATTCTTTTGGTCATTACCCAAAGCTCATGACCATAGGTGAGAGTAGGAACGAAGATTGCCCAGTAAATCCACAGCTTTGCTTTAGACCTCAGCTCCCTCTTCACCACAACAGACTGGTACAACGTCCGCATTGCTGTAGATGCTGCTCCGATCCATCTGTCAGTCTCTCGCTCCATTCTCCCCTCACTCGTGAATAAGACCCCGAGGTCCTTAAACTCCTCCACTTGGGGCAGGAGCTTGTCCCCAACCTGGAGAGGACAATCCACCTTTTTCTGGCTGAGGACCATGGACTCGGAGGTGCTGATTCTCATCACTGCTTCATCAGTCTTGAGTTATTCAGTATAGAATTAATCATGTTATTTGCAATTGTTTTTCTATAAAACAGAACAAATACAAACCCCAGTTCCAGTGAAACTGGGACATTGTGTAAAATATAAATAAAAACAGAATACAATGATTTCCAAATCCTTTTCAACCAATATTCAATTTAATACACTTACAAAGACAAGATATTTAATGTAGAAACTGAAACTGTATTGTTTTATTTCAAAATTAAAATTACTCATTTTAAATTTGATGCCTGCAACACGTTCCAAAAAAGCTTGGACAGGGGCAAAAAAAGACTCTGAAAGTTGAAGAATGCTCAAAAACACCTTTTTGGAACATTCCGCAAGTGAACAAATTAATTGGAAGCAGGTGAGTTTCATGATTAGGTATAAAAGGAGCATCCCTGAAAGGCTCAGTCATTCACAAGCAAGGATGGAATGAAGTTCACCACTTTGTCATTGTACAATTGCAAGGAATTTAGGGGTTTCATCATCTAGAGTCCATAATATCAAAAGATTCCAAGAATCTGGAGGAATTTTTGCATGTAAGTGGCAAGGTTGAAAACCAGCACTGAATGCCTGTGACATTCGATCCCTCAGGTAGCACTGCTTTATAACCCAACATCATTCTGTAAGGATATTACCACTCAAGGGCTCAAGAACACTTTGGAAAACCACTATCAGTTGACAAAGTTTGTCACTACATCTACAAGTGTAAGTTAAAACTCTACCATGCAAAGCAAAAGCCATATATCAACAACACCCAGAAACCACCGGTTGCTCTGGGCCTGAGCTCATATGAGATGGACTGACACAAAGTGGAAAAGTGTGCTGTGGTCTGACAAGTCCACATTTCAAATTGGTTTTGGAAAATATGGATGTCATGTCCTCTGGGCTCAAGAGGGAAAGGACCATCTAGATTGCTATCAGCACAACGCTCAAAAGCCAGCATCTGTGATGGTATGGGGGTGTGTTAGTACCCATGGCATGGGCAACTAGTACATCTGTGAAGGCACCATTAATGCTGAACGGTACATACAGGTTTTGGAGCAACATGTGCTGAAATCAACAGTGACTGTGGAAACTTCACACTAGACCTCAAGCAACTTAGATTCTGCTCTTCTCCACTCTTCCTCCAGGCTCTAGGACCTTGATTTCCAAATGACAGGACTTGGCACCTGATTTGGGGAGTCATGTTATCTGCTGGTGTTGGTCCACTGTGTTTTATCAAGTCCAAAGTCAGCACAGCCATCTACAAGGAAATTTTAGAGCACTTCATGCTTCCCTCTGCTGATAAGATTTATGGAGATGCGGATTTCATTTTCCAGCAGGACTCGGCACTGTCCACACTGCCCAAAAATATCAAAACCTGGTTTAATGACCATGGAATCACTGCGTTTGATTGGCCAGCAAACTGGCTTGACCTAAACCCCATAGACAATCTATGAAGGTTTGTTGAGGAAGATGAGAGACACCAGACCCAACAATGTAGATGAGATGAAGGCTGCTATCAAAGCAACCTGGGCTTCCATAACTGTCGCTGTCACTATCACTGTCTTCCATTCTACCCACGTTTACCCAGTATGTCACATGCCACATTAGAGACAATAAAACACTGGACTTATTCTACGCAAACACTAAGGAGGCGTACACCTCATTACAACTCCCCCCACTCGTGAGATCGGATCACAACTTGGTTCATCTCCGGCCGGTGTACAAACCCCTAGTGCACAGACAACCTCCAGCCATGCGCACAGTGAAGTTATGGTCTGAGGAGGCAATGGACACTCTAAAAGGCTGTTTTGAAACCACCACCTGGGAGCAGCTCTGCGATCCACATGGTGAGGACATCGATGGCCTCACTCACACCATCACGGACTACCTCAGCTTCTGTGTGGACAACACCGTTCCCACCAAGACCATACGGTGTTGCTCAAACAACAAACCCTGGATCAACCCTGAGATAAAAACACTTCTGAGAGAGAAGAAGAGGATCTTCAGGTCGGGGAACAGGGAGATGCTGAAGTCTGTACAGAGGGAGCTGAGGAGAATCAGAATCAGAATCAGAATCAGATTTATTGCCATTGTTCATGTAGTACACAAACTAGGAATTTGTCTTGGTGCAATGCTGCAACATTAAAGACATGATAAGATAAAGAGATAAACTAAAAAAAACTAAAAAAAAAACTAAAAACATGCAATAAGTGTAGAATAATAAGTAATAATAATAATAATAATAATAATAATAATAATAATGAGTAATACTAAAAGCAGTTTTAAATAAATTAGCAAGTAGCAGATAATGTGGAGTACCACATAGTGCAGTTGATAATGCAACAGAAAAAACAGTGATGAATGACATGAGTCTGGTTGAGCTGCTGTATATAGTGCACGAGAGTCAATAAGTCATTTAATGTTCAGCAGTCTGATGGCAGAGGGGAAAAAGCTGTTCATGTGCCGGGAGGTTTTAGTCTGAATGGACCGAAGTCTTCTACCTGAGGGGAGGGGGGCAAACAGTACGTGACCAGGGTGTGAAGGATCGGCTATGATCCGGCCTGCACGCCTCCAGGTTCTGGAGATGTACAGGTCCTGGAGAGATGGGAGCTTGCAGTCGATCACCTTCTCAGCAGTGCGCACGATGCGCTGCAGCCTTAGTCTGTCCCTGGCAGTGGCTCCTGCGTACCACACGGTTATGGAGGAAGTGAGGATGGACTCGATGATGGCCGTGTAGAACTGCACTAACATCTTGGTGGGTAGCTTGAGCTTCCTCAGCTGCCGCAGAAAGAATATCCTCTGCTGGACCTTTTTGATGAGGGAGCTGATGGTTGGCTCCCATTTGAGGTCCCGGGTGATGGTAGTGCTCAAGAAGCGGAAGGAATCTGCAATGGTGATGGGAGAGCCTGTGATGGTGAGGGGGGGCAGGGGGGTTGTGACTTTCCTGAAGTCCACAATCATCTCCGCTGTCTTCAGAGTGTTCAGCTGCAGGTTGTTGTGGCTGCACCAGGACACCAGCTGGGCCACCTCTTTCCTGTAGACGGACTCGTCGCCGTTGGAGATGAGCCCGATGAGGGTGGTGTCGTCCGCAAACTTGATCAGCTTAACAGACTGGTGGGAGGAGGTGCAGGAGTTGGTATAAAGGGAGAAGAGTAGGGGGGAAAGTACACAGCCCTGGGGTGATCCGATGCTGATGCTAACAGAGTCTGAGACAGACTTCCCCAGCCGCACATGCTGCCTCCGGCCCGTCAGGAAGTCGCACGCCGAGCAGGGACAGCTTGTCCTGGAGCAGAGAGGGGCGGATGGTGTTGAATGCAGAGCTGAAGTCCACAAACAGGATCCTGGCGTAGGTTCCCGGGGAGTCCAGGTGCTGCAGGATGGAGTGGAGGGCCAGGTTGACTGCGTCGTCCACAGACTTGTTGGCACGGTAGGCAAACTGCAGCGGGTCCAGGAGGGGAGTGGTGATGGACTTGAGGTGGGACAGGACCAGGCGCTCAAAGGACTTCATGACTACAGAGGTGAGCGCTGCAGGTCTGTAGTCGTTAAGTCCAGTGATCCGTGGCTTCTTGGGGACAGGGATGATGGTGGAGGATTTGAGGCAGGTCGGCACGTGGCATTGCTTAAGGGAGGTGTTAAAAATGTCTGTGAAGACAGGAGCCAGCTCTTTCGCACAGTGTCTCAGGGTGGAGGGAGACACGCCGTCCGGACCGGGGCCCTTGCGCGGGTTCAGTCTGGAGAACTGTCTGTGCACGTCCTGTTCACTGATGACAAGGGCGGGGGGGAGGAGGAGGAGGGGGGGACCGCTTTTGATGTATTAGGGGTCGAGGAGGCAGTGGAGCTGGGTGGAGTGGGGGAGTTGGACACAGCTGACGAGGTGTCAAAACGGGCGTAATGTTGGGACAGTTTTTGACAAAGGGCTTTGTCATCCTGACCTTTGGAAGCCTGAGGCCGATAGTTGGTGATTTGCCTCAGTCCTCTCCACACAGAAGCCGAGTCATTAGCAGTGAACTGCTGCTGAAGTCTCTCAGAATACACAGATTTAGCTCTCTTCAGCTCTCTGTTAAACCGATATTTAACCTCCCTGTAGCAGTCCCTGTCTCCACTTTTCAACGCTGCTTCCTTCTCCTTCCTGATCTGTCTGAGCTTGGCAGTGAACCAGGGCTTATCATTAGAGTACCTCACCCTGGTGCGCGATGGGAGAATGCTTTCCTCACAAAAGTTGATATATGAGTTCACAGTGTCTGTGTACTCATTAAGATCATGTGTGGCTCCTTTAAACATGTCCCAGTCAGTTATTTCCATGCATGTGTTCAGTTTCTCTCCAGCTTCACTGCTCAATTTCTTCGTGGTGGTCACAACAGGTTTAGTGAGCTTCAGACTCTGTCTGTATGTAGGAATGAGGTGGACCATCACGTGATCAGATAGTCTGAGCGCAGCACGGGGAACAGCGCGATACGCGTCCTTCACTGTAGTGTAACAGTGATCTAGTGTGTTCTCACCTCTGGTTGGACATTTAATAAACTGTTTGTATCGGGGGAGCTCGTGACTCAGATTGCTCTGGTTAAAGTCACCTACCACAATAACCAAGGAGTCTGGGAAAGTCCGCTCTGCATGTTGGATGTGATCTGCGAGTGCGCGCTGAGCCTCGCGCGCGTCCGTGTCGGGGGGGGCGTACACAGCGATCAATACGAAAGAAGTGAACTCCCGCGGGGAATAAAATGGCTTGCAGTTAATAGAGAGTGTCACCACGGGTTGAGATGCCGTCTCGGCACTCAGCCCATGTTTTCCCTTTTCAGGGAAAACATGGGCAGCGTCTCAGCAGGCTCCCAGCTGGCAGCATTACTGACGGCTGGGGCCAATTAGTCCTCATCAGCTGGGGCGCTGCCAATGAGGATAAATAGGAGCAGCCTCGATGACTCGGGGCTGCGACATAAACACATTGCTAAGCTGAAGCCCCTTCGTCTGGTGTCAGCTTATACTCCTCTTGCAGCATTCCTGTGTTTGTATCCCGCTGTGAGTATGTACGTCTTGTTACCCCCACGTCCGGTACGAGCTGCTTACCTCTGCGCTGTGCAACCTGTGAGTGTAACTCTGCATGAGTATCTGTGCTCTCCTCATCCCTTATCCCTTACCCAAAATAAACCATCACGACTCACTGGCTTGTCCCTGGCTCTGATTGCCCGGCTCCCTAGAGCCGGATATGACAGTATGTCGCAGCCTGAAGAGTTGCCGGCGGCCGTGAGTCGCTGTGGAAATGTACCTTTCTGTCCGGGTGTCAGCGCTGCTAGCATGCCGTTTCCCAGGAGTCACTTCCGGCGCCAGGGCGACGAGCTGAGGTCCATCTCGGAGGCTGTCGACGGGACATTCTTCACCCTGCACGACGCCTCCAACGCGAGACGCTGGCATCCAGGCCGTGCTGAGGAACTCCTGGACTGTCACCCTCACCCTCTGTACCATCTGGAGGACAGTGCCAGGATAGACGCTGCAGGTACACAGCGAGAGAAGCTCCACGGGGTGGATGGAAGTCCCGGCAGGGAGTCGAAGTGGGCGACGTCTTTCCCCGCTTCGGAGTCCCGTTCCTGCCGCCATTCCAGTCCGGGAGTTCGCGCCAACCAGAGGACTTCCCCCGACCTGCGCCACGTCACTCGGGATTCCCTTCAAGGAGCCGCAGCTGACAGCAGTTATGTCTGGGGTCGAGTGGCTGTCGCGAGCTCCACTGTGTTTCCTGTCACCACCTTCAGGCATGTGGCGGCGGCAGTGAGGTTGATGGAGAGGACTTCAGGGCTACGAAGCTTTCCCGTGCTCGGCGCCTTCCTCGCCTCGATCTCCAATCTGGAGTGGCGAATCCTGGGTTTCCCCCTCGCTTCGTTCCCCGGGAATAGCCGCCATCACATCGCCGAGTCACCTCTGCACGAACCTCGTCCGGATCCAGTTCTGGGCCATCGTCAGGACAGTTCCTCCCACGCAGCTGTCACCTCTTCGCCTCGTCTGTGTGGAGATTCTACAGCCCCGTTCCCTGAGCCTCATTTCCCCGCTGTCATTCCTGGACATTCGGGCTGGCTCACCCCGGCTGTTTTCCCCTCCTCCTCGACGCGCTTCCTGACTGCTGTGTGTGCCTGGAATTTCGGTCTGGTGAGCTCTCTGCTGGAGACAACGCGAGCGATCCTCAGACGAATTCCCGGGGGGTCCTCCGTTATCGCCGGACGGGGAGAGGAAGAAGCAGAATCCACTACAGCAGGCGATACTCAACCTCCAGGGGGCAGGCAAGTCATTGTTTTTTCCCACCTGCTTAATGATTTGCTCTGTCACATCCCTGGAGGAGAAGTTCAGGGTTCGCAGCTCCCTGAACTCTCCCCACCTGCTGTAACCTGTATTCCTAATCCCGCATCCTCTGTGTCTCTCTCCGCCGAGCGGTCCCTGGCTCCGGGTCAACGTGGTGGGATATGGAGAGGGCCTGTGGTTCCGCAGCTACATTGCGGACGGAGGACGGGGACTGACTGCTGCGTGGAGTCTACGCCGACGATTGAGCGTCCCCGGGTCTCCACAGAGGAGCGGTTCGGTCCAGCGGGACGAGATTCTTCTGGCTTCACGTCGAGTGGATCGTCGGCGGGGTCACCGGAGCCGGAGGAATCTCAAGCTGCGCTGACCATCGTGCTGGCTGCGGGGCCCGACGCGGCTAGATGGGAGCCTGACAACGACCTGACGACGGATCCTGGATCTTCGCAGTCCTGGACGGCGTCAGAACCCGAGATCAGGCGAGTGCTCTCCTTTCTTTTCTCTCTTTTTATCTTTGAGCACTTCAGCCTATCTCCAGGGGAGACGAGCAGGGTGCAGCCGCCCGCTGCATCTGAGCTCGTCTCGCCGGGTTCTGGCGCTGCCGGTGATCCTGATCCCGGTTCTGTTTTCTCTTCTGAGCCTTCTTCCAGGGTCACCGGCGAGGAGTTGCTGTTCCTCGTGGTGCTGGAGGGTCCGGGTTCAACATTGGAGGTCGGTTCTGGTGCAGTGTCCAACGTGGGTTCGCCCGAGACCCAATCGGGGTCCAACGTGGGTTCTCCTGAGGCCCGATCGGGGTCCGACGTGGGTGCTGCCCCAGTATTGTCCAGGTCCGGTGAGGAGGTGGCCGTTTCCCTGCGGCCTGACGCCCGCCGCCCTCGTCATCGGCTCTCCCCAGAGCCTCTTCCACCGGGATCCGCTCTGATCCTTCGCCTGTCTCAATGGTCCTGGTGGTTGAGTGATGCGGGTCGACGACCCGACCCACAGAACTTTCGGTTCGGTGATCTGGTTCCCCCCACTGGTCTGTGTTTCCCTCTGGGCAGCCTGGTTCGGCTGCCGGTGGACTGGATTCCTGGGATCTGGGTCCGGAGTTCGCCGTCCGAACACTTCTCTTTCCCTGATTCGCCAACGGGACGATGGGCGGGGAGATCTCCGGAGCCATCTCGGCTATTTGTGGACTCTGCCTGCCATGTTCCTCGGGTGTCACTTTTTCTTTTATCTTTGTGAAGGTCACTCGGGTGTAATATTTTGTTCTGTTGGTGGATTCGTTTTTATAGTGCTGTGTTTTCCATCGCTCATGCTCAGCATTTTACTTTTTGTGCCATGTTTTAAGCCTCGTTTTTTCATTGTAGAGTTATGTTTTGTTTCCTTTCAGACCATGCTCTGCAGTTATCCATTTATTCCAGTCACTTTCATTTCTTTAGGTGGCTGTGGGTATTTATATATTCGTGTGTGTGGGTTTTTCTTTGCCTGCACTCAGTATTTCTTTTTTATGCCCTGTTGGTTCATTATAGAGTCATGTGCCTTGTTTTCCGTAACACCATGCTCTGTAGTTGTCAATTTGTTCCAGTCACCTTCACTTTTCTTGGTGACTGTGTATGTACTTAGTGGCGCTGTGTATTGTGTTCCCCTTTATTTAACCTTACTCAGTATTTTTACCCTGTACCTTTTTGGTGGTTTTTTTCCTTGCTCTGGGTCACGCATTGTTGGTACTCTCGGAGTAGTGTGTAACCGGCGTGCTGACCCAGTTCTTCTCCCCATTCGAACCTGGGTTGATTATTCCCTGTTTTGTTCAGTATTGTATTTGGGTTTTTTTCCCTGCCACCCTACATTGCCCCATTGGTGTTGTCCTTCCCTTGGCTTCTTCCCCTCCAATCCTGCCTCCCTTCCTCCCACCCTAGGGGGGGGGGGGGGGGGGGGGCTGGGGTGTTCCTGGTCGTTCAGGAGCCCGACCTTGAGGGGGAGGCTCTGTCACCACGGGTTGAGATGCCGTCTCGGCACTCAGCCCATGTTTTCCCTTTTCCCATTGAGCAGCGTCTCAGCAGGCTCCCAGCTGGCAGCATTACTGACGGCTGGGGCCAATTAGTCCTCATCAGCTGGGGCGCTGCCAATGAGGATAAATAGGAGCAGCCTCGATGACTCGGGGCTGCGACATAAACACATTGCTAAGCTGAAGCCCCTTCGTCTGGTGTCAGCTTATACTCCTCTTGCAGCATTCCTGTGTTTGTATCCCGCTGTGAGTATGTACGTCTTGTTACCCCCACGTCCGGTACGAGCTGCTTACCTCTGCGCTGTGCAACCTGTGAGTGTAACTCTGCATGAGTATCTGTGCTCTCCTCATCCCTTATCCCTTACCCAAAATAAACCATCACGACTCACTGGCATGTCCCTGGCTCTGATTGCCCGGCTCCCTAGAGCCGGATATGACAGAGAGAAATTCTCGGTCGGGAGAACAGTGTTGTGAAATCACCGTTACATCAGAGCACCAGCTGCTGTTAATGTAGAAGCAGACTCCACCTCCAATAGACTTACCGGAGAGCTCTGTGACGCGATCAGCACGAAACAGCTGAAATCCCTCGAGGCTGATCGCGCTGTCCGGTATGTTCCCTTTAAGCCAGGTCTCAGAGAAACAGATGACAGACGAGGAAGCGAGGTCCTTAAATCGCATCAGCAGTCTTAATTCTTCTACCTTGTTCGAGAGAGAATTGGCGTTGGATAGAAATATGCCAGGCAAGGGTGTTCGCGTGCCTCTCCTTCGAAGCCGAGCGAGAACCCCCCCTCGCTTTCCTCTTTTTCGCCGTCTTACTTTTTGAGCCAAACAATGAATCAGATCGGCGGCAGGAGCTAAAAAAACTGGGAGAAGGTCCGTAGGAGTGAGAGTCCTGATATTTAGTAGCTCTTCACGGGTGTAAGAGCAGGCAGACACACAACTGACGAACAGAAACAAACAAATTAAACAAATTAAAGGGCAGCGAAACACCATGGCTACCACTGTGGGTGCCATCTTCTTTTGGTAAGATGAAAGATCAGAGAAGGCAAGGACAGCTTCAGGAAGAAGATGGAGGACAAGCTGCAACAGAGCAACATCAGCGGGGTCTGGAGAAACCTTAAAACTATCTCTGGGCTCCAGAATACCTCCCCCCAGGCCACGGGGGGCAGGGAGTGGGCGAACAATCTGAATCTGTTTTTCAATAGGTTTGACCAACCGCCCTCCCCCCTGACTGCACAACAACCACTGCTGCCTCTAAAGACATCGAGTCCTGCTGCCCACTCCCCACTCCACCAACACCCCCCACTCCCAACACACAGCCCCCCAACCTGACCCTGACCAAGACCCAGGTGAGGACGCTGCTGAGGAAGATCAAGGCGAGGAAGGCGTCGGGACCGGATGGCATCAGCGCAAAGCTCCTCAAGTCCTGTGCAGACCAGCTGTGTGGGATTGTGGCGTACATCTTCAACCTGAGCCTGAAGCTGGGGAGGGTACCACAGCTGTGGAAAACATCTTGTGTGGTACCTGTACCAAAAACTTCCCACCCTAAAGACCTGAACAGCTACAGACCAGTGGCCTTGACGTCCCACATGATGAAGACCCTGGAGAGACTGCTCCTTGCTCACCTCTGCCCCCTGGTGGGACCAGCAATGGATCCACTCCAGTTCGCCTACCAGCATGGCATTGGGGTGGAGGATGCGGTGATCTTCCTCCTTCACTGTTCTCTGTCCCACCTGGAGAAGCCCGGGAATGTGGTGAGGATCATGTTCTTTGACTTCTCCAGTACTTTCAACACCATCCAACCGATGATCCTGAAGGACAAGCTGCTGTGCGCAGGGGTGGACCAGCACCTGTCATCATGGATCCTGGACTATCTCACTAACCGACCTCAGTTTGTGAGAACCCGGGACTGCGTGTCCGACACGATCATCGGTAGCACGGGGGCCCCCCAGGGAATGGTTTTCTTCCTGTTCACCCTTTATACTGCGGACTTCTCACACAACACAACACACTGCCATCTACAGAAGTTCTCTGATGACTCTGCGATCGTTGGCCTCATCTCCAATGGAGATGAAGCTGAGTGCAGAGGGCTTATCCAGGACTTCGTGGACTGGTGCTGTCGTAACTGCCTCCAGATCAACGGGAGGAAAACTAAGGAGCTGGTGGTGGACTGCCGCAGGCAAGGACAACCCCTCACAGCACCAGTAAATATACAGGGAACAGACATCGAGATGGTGACATCCTACAAGTACCTGGGTGTTCATCTGAACAATAAACTAGACTGGTCACACAATACTGACGCACTCTACAAGAAGGGACAGCGCAAGCTGTTCCTACTGAGGAGACTCAGGTCTTTTGGTGTACAAGGGGTGCTGCTGAAGACATTCTATGACACGGTGGTGGCATCAGCCATCACTTTTGGAGTGGTCTGCTGTGGCAGTGGCATTACCGCAGCCGATAGGAAGAGACTGAACAAACTGATCAAGAAAGCTAGCTCTGTCCTGGGGCAGTGCCTTGACCCAGTGGAGGAGATAGGAGAGAGAAGGACGGTAGCTAAACTGTCATCTCTGCTGGAGTCCGAGTTCCACCCTATGCAGGACATACTGAATGCACTGAGAAGCTCATTTAGCAGCAGACTACATCATCCTAGGTGCACAACCGAGAGGTTTCGCAGGTCCTTCCTACCAACGGCTGTCAGACTGTACAACCTAAGCAGGGCTGCTCGCAGAGATAGCAAAAAGACGTGACAACCTAATAGTTCTGAATGCAAAAGACGCAATAGACTTACACAATGGTCCCCTCCGGCATACAACTAGGAAAATACCGGTCGCTATGGAGGGTGAGAATATGTATGGGTACATAATCATACCATGTAGGATAACTAAGTAGACAGTTGTGCTGTTTCATCCCATCTAGCAACAATGCTCTGCACTGTGTGTGTTTATATATTTACATATTTATTCCATCTAGCTACAATGCTCCGCACTGTGTGTTTATATATTTACATATTTATTCCATCTAGCTACAATGCTGCGCACTGTGTGTGTTTATACTGTATATCTACATATTTATTCCATCCAGCTACAATGCTCTGCACTGTGCGTCTATATAGTATATATATATATATATATATATATATTTATATTTATATGTACATATGTATACTTGCTGCTCTTGTTTCTTTTTTTTCTCTTGCCTTCTCATTGTTGCTCTGAGTGTTGCTATCCCTGTGCTGTTGCAATCCTGGAATTTCCCCATTGTGGGACTAATAAAGGCTTATCTTATCTTATCTTAACACCTCAGTAGTACCACAGGCTGATCGCCTCCATTCCACATGGCACTGATGCAGCTATTCATGCAAAAGGAGCCCTGACCAAGTATTGAGTGCGTACATGCACATACTTTTCAGTTGGCCAACATTTCTATTAAAAATCCACTTTTTTAAATTAATCTTATGTAATGTTCAAAATTTTGAGAAACTGAATTTAGGGTTTTCGTGAGCTATAAGCCATAATCATCAAAATTAAAAGAAATAAATGCTTGAAATACAGTATATCACTCTGTGTAATGAGTCTATATAATAGCTGAGTTTCACTTTTTGAATTGAATTACTAAAATAAGTTAACTTTTCGATGATATTCAGATTTACTGAGATGCTGTCACAACTGGCTCCCGCCTGTCATCTGCTCCAGCCGTGCGCACACCTGGGCTTCATCAGGCTGCCGCTATTTAACCTGCTCTGCCCGCAGCCTCGGCCTGGAGCCAGCAGCTCATCTCCACGCTCAAGCTCTGCGTTCGCCTACTCCTCTCGGCCAACGCCGCAACACGTCGCCCTCAAGTAAGGTACTCTTACCTGTTCTCCTCAGTTCTCCCCCTGCGCACAGGTGGATCCTCCTGGCGGCGGAATTTCCCTTCGTCGCCTTTCCTCTCATCCTCATTGCATCGAGCGCAGCTGGGCACTGTCTCCCAGGCGGGAGCTTCTCTTGCCAATGCCAGTCACCAATACATCTGCAAGTAAGCCACACTATTACTTTCACCACCTTGCTGAGACAATTGCTCATCCTCTGTTCTCTGCTCTGTCCTCAGGGTTGCCTGGCTGTACGGTGTCTGTTCTGCCCTCGGTGCTCTCCTGTCCCCAAGATAACATTTACATCTCCCACTCATTCATCCATGCACCTGCTGCTGAATAAAACTCTTAAATCTCACCCGAGCCTGTGTGCGTGTTTCCTGGGCCAGAAATCATGTCAGATGCACCTGTACATTTTAAAAACTTTTCTGGATCTTAGAAAGCATTGTGAATTATTGCAACAGTTTATGAAATCTGTCACAATTATTTTAGTTATCCATTTCACATGGTCTTTCCAGTTAAATGAACAGAAACAAAGTGTGTGATTCAAAAATACAACTAAACTTTGGTGGGAGGCCTGTGCTTGTTTTCCTGTATGGGGACGACCCTGTGGGGTGCGCTGGGGTGGAGCAGCACCCGAAGTGTGTCCCCCATGCCCGGTCCACTCAGGTGCCTTGTCCTGGTCACCAGTAGTTCCGTGGTGGTCTCAGGGATTCTCTGCCCTGGCTTTGGTCTAGAGCGTCAGCGGTTTCAGGTCCGTCATAATTTGCCCTCCCGGGCAGCCTGCACATTCAACACTGACTCGCGCAGTGCACTCAAACTCCAACTGAACTGAATAACTAGTTATTTGTCAAGACTGCACTGACAGGACACACAGGAAGTCAGGTGGCAAGAGAATATCAGGTAAAAACTTTTCAAAATAAAACAATTCAGTGGATAATACAGAGGAACAGAATAAATTATTTTTTCTCTGTGACTCTCTGTGGCCCACTACCAAATGGTCCGTGGCCCACCAGTGGGTTGCGGCCCACAGGTTTGGGACCACTGCCCTAAACAGACTAATTAAATTTTTATATTAAACTGGAAGCCAAAAATTTAATCAAATCCTTGAAGCCTTAGTGTCAAGTTGACCGTAAAGAAATTTACCAAAGCTTAGGTTTTAGATTCAACTTTATTGATCTACTGTCGAAATATAGCCATGCTCATGACAGCAAACATCTACTGTAGCAAACATTAGAAGAGCAAGGCAAATAAAGGCCATTTTCAAGAGACAGTTCAAGGTTCAATGACATGTTTGAAGCTGCTGGCAGAAAACCAATAATTATTTATGTATAAGCCTCAGGTTGCTCTCAAAATGAGCAGGTCCTTAGTTTGAAATGACATCATCACATAGCATCCATTCCACCATGAAAATCATCTATTGCTTTAAAGTGCTTCAGGTGATTTTGAGAAATAAACATGCATTAATTAGTTTCTTGGAAAAACAATACCAGCCTAATCAGGCTAAGATGCTACTAGATTTGTGTTCTTTTTCCTTTGCCATCTTTACGTGTGTTTTTGTTGATGTATTGCTTAATTCTATTTGAATATCTGGTCTCCTTTACCCCTTTATGTTACAAGATGTATAAATTCCACAAAGACATGGGCAGAAGGTTAATAATTAGAAATGTGAATGCAACATGAGTTTTCTCCCAAATAATAATCGATAAGTTTGTGTCTGATAATATCTTTCTCTCATCCCAGACAATCATTAAGGCTGCAGTGTTGTGATGATTGTTGCTACTGATTAGCAGACTTGCAGCTGCTTGCCTTCACACCAGCAAATGAATTAATCAAGTCCACAAAGACTCTAATCACTGTTTTAACATCTCCCCATTAAATGAAGTGATGGCTAATTACTGTTTGTGCTTTAAGACTTGCTTTTGGGAATTTTTAAACTGCTTTGAAGTCAGAGATGGCCTATGATTTCCAGAAACATCTCTGATTCTAATCTATCCCTGATAATAACATCTTTTTTCTGTTTATGTACACAGAGATGCAAAACATTCATCAAGTTCACTGATGAAGAAATATTCACCCATAAGATCTTTAAGCATGTTCCTAATGAGCTCTGACAGATGTCTGCCTTTACAAAAGCATGAGGATGAATCTTCTTCGTAGCATTCACAATTCTGAATATTAGATTTTATAGCTATGAGTCAGTGGCTCTCAACAGTGAAATGATGAGAGTTTATAAAAGACAGTTTTTAAGGTCAGTGGACAGCTGGGCCCTACAAAAATAATCCCTAGTTTCATAACTCTGAGTGCTACTGTACATATAAAATACCACCACTTGGCAATATACCGAAAAGACAAAACATAAAATAATGAGTCCCCCCCCCCCCAAAAAAAAAAACAAACAAAACAGCTAAATACCTAAACCACAGTAAATCAGTGGCATGATGTGAAAAAAGTTGTTGTTTTTCCAGAAATGGGCACTCAATAGAGATGCAGACCCACACCCTGAATGACCAATCACTTTCCGAAAAACAGTAATACAAACCATTAAGATGATGGTAAATTTCAGAGGACAAAATTCAGTTAGGATTAAATTAGCTAAAAGCAAGACTTTGGATGGGTGGAAACACTGACAGAGGTTGCTTGTCTATACTGTAGTTGAAATCTTTTCCAAATATTCCAGGCATAACTACAGTAAGCTACGTCACTACAAGGGCCAGGTGATTAACCAAATTAAAACTGAAACAGAGGTCGGACATAAAACCAAAGTAATCTTGCTCATGTTGGTTTTGTCGGTTCTTTCCTTCTTCTTGTTGTGTGCATGTGTACATAAGAACTTTCACACACTGCCCCTTTAAGACCTACTGTGCACGGCTGCATGACTTTACAACCTGGAGGCAGTGCAGTCAGCACTGCTCAGAAGCAGCAGAACATTCAAGATTCAAAGGCTTTATTATCATGTGCACAGTTAAGAAATGCAACATTTCCTGAGCAATGAAATTCTTACTCTGCTCTCCGAACAAATGCCAAGGTAATAGGTACGCAACATACTAATAAGGTAATAACACACCTAATACTAAAGGATACTAATAACACACACTACTCACACAGTTAGACAGTTAGGACACCTTAGCACACCTTGATACTAAGTACTAATACTAATCAATAATGATAACACACATTAGGCAATTTGGATGGCTAGAGCAGTTAAAGCAGTCAAACTAGAGGAAACAAAAAGAGTGAAGTTGAAAGTTCACTGGATGACTATAGTGGACAGTGTATATTGATAT
Source organism: Pholidichthys leucotaenia (assembly GCA_020510985.1). Classification (NCBI taxonomy): domain Eukaryota; kingdom Metazoa; phylum Chordata; class Actinopteri; order Cichliformes; family Pholidichthyidae; genus Pholidichthys; species Pholidichthys leucotaenia. Next base: position 55,634,066 of record CM035843.1, on the reverse strand, counting down.
CAGAGATGATATGAACCAGAGGTGGCATAAGCCTATGTACAGTGTGCAAATGAGCAGTATACAAATTACAAGTTAGCACCCAGTGTGAGAATTTCTCTATAATGATAATACCAGTAGACTGTAAATGATAATAAGTGCAGAGATGATATGGACATCAGAAGGGGTGAGACTATGTACACTGTACAAGTGAGCAATGTGCAAATTTAGCAATGTGCAAATTTAGCAACCAGTGTGTGAGTTCCTATTTGCAAAGCTGTGTTGCGGAGTTTTGGGAGTTTGTTATTTGTTCAGGAGTCTGATGGCAGTGGGAAAGAAGGAGCTTTTCAGTCTGGTTGTCCTGCATTTCACACTTCTGTACCTCCTGTCATATGCAGGTGAGCGTGCACCCCCTCCTTCCTGTTAAACTTTCCCCAGCTCTGCAGGCAATCAGCTCACCTGCATGAGTGGACGCACCTACCGCTTCTTCCTCGCCAGCACTTATAAGGACCATCAAGTGGAAGCTTCAGCGCTGGCTCGTTGGGTATACTGCCTTACCAACAGCAAGTAAGTTGATTAATCTTTTGAGGAAATTATTACTCATGTTCCTCTCTCCTCTTCCTTTTTCAGGTTGCTGCCATCTGTGTGGTGCGTCTCCGGGGATTGTTGTGCGCTCACCTACTCCATCGTCCTCACCCCACCTCAGCTTCCTATCTCCACTCCGCTCAGCCCATTCCCCAACCAGCTTCATCCTGCTGGTTCGTCTAGTCATGCTGGTGCTCTGTCAGATTCTCTGCTCGGTGCATGTAAGTGGCAATTTGTCTTCCCACTTCACTGTCTCCCTTCTCTTACTAATTGCTCTCGTCTCTTCCCACAGGCTGAGTCTTCCTCTGTCGAGTGACGTTATCTCTAACAGTGCTCCTCTTTTTGAAATTTATAATAAACCATTTAAACGTTGCTTCTCTGTGTCGTGAGTGTTTTCTCTGGTGTTGTTCCCTGCACATGAGCTGTTCATTCTATCAATATGACGCCTCCGGCCTGAGGGTAGAAGTGTGAACATTCTGTGCTGGGAGTGGGTGGGGTCCTGAAGGATGGCGTCAGCTCTCCTTTGGACTCTGCGGTGGTAGATGCTCTGCAGAGAGGGGAGTGGAGTCCTGATGATCTTCTCCGCTATCTTCACCACTCTCTGCAGGCGTTTGCAGTCCAAGGTAGTAGTGTTGCCGTGTCACGCAGTGATGCAGTTTGTCAGGATGCTCTCGATGATGCAGCTGTATCATGGCAGAAAAAATGAATACGGCTTGTACCGAAATGAAATGTGGTGCCCGTCCACACAGTATGAGATTATTCTTTGTTTCATCTGGGGATGCCAGGAGGGGTTGAGCAGGGTGTACAGAGGCTGGCATAGCGTGCACCAAGGCTGAGTCACTGTAAGCCTCTGACTTGTGTCTACGTTGTCAGCTCTTTTACAGTGGAGGTGGACGAACTCAGGCTGAATTTAAGAACCCAATCGGAGATTCATGGGTGGGGGTTAGGGTGGTGGCATGGTCATGGCTGTGTGTAGGGCTTCCCCGATGGAGCTGACTGTTGGCTGCCTGCACAGACGAGACATTTGGCCCACGGACCTTCAAGAGGTATGTGAGGACACTGACTTCTGCACTGGACAGCATTTAGTTTGGTTGCATGTGTGTGGGGGTGACAATGTTCCTATTCTTTATTATATTATGCTCATTTATGCCTGAATGATCACAGTGATATATTCATTGATGCTCTCATGACTTAATTCTGATCCTTGTCAGTGAACTTTGTCGGCCATTTTATCTGCCAAAGGAATTCAGCAACATGTTTGTAGCGGCTGTTTACATAGCGCCGAGCGCTAACGCTAACACTAATGTTAAGAAGGCACTCTGGGAACTACACGATGCAATTAGCGAAAACCAAACTTCACATCCGGACAGTTTTGTAGTGGTTGCGGGGGATTTTAACCACACCAGCTTAAAGACTGTGCTCCCCAAGTTTAAACAGTGTGTAGACTTTAAGACCAGAGGAGAGAATATGTTGGACTTAGTGTACACAAACACAGATGCTTATAAGGCAATACCCCGCCCCCACCTCGGCCTTTCTGACCACATATCCGTGATGCTGGTGCCTGCCTACAAACCCTTATTGAAGCGCAGCAGGCCAGTAGTGAAACAAATTAGGATTTGGCCAGAGAGTGCAACCTCTGCACTGAAAGACTGTTTTCTGCACACAGACTGGGAGGTCTTCAAAATAGCAGCCTCCCAGGAAGACAAGACGGATGTGGAGGAGTATGCTGAAACGGTCACCAGCTACATCGTGAAGTGCACAGAGGATGTCACTACAGTGAAGACCATCACTATGTGGGGAAACCATAAGCCCTGGATGACCGCAGAGGTGCGATCACTGCTTGCAGCCAGAGATGCAGCCAGAGATGCAGCCTTCAGAGCGAAGGACAGGATCGGCCTCCGCTCAGCCAGGTCTGCGCTCTCAAAGGGAATTAAGATGGCGAAGCGCGCCTATGCAGAGAAAATCCAGGGACACCTCTGTGACACTAGGAACACCAAGCAGATGTGGCAGGGAGTTCGGACACTGACGGGCTATAAGTCTAGGCAGGGGGTCGATGATGACGACGCTTCGCTTCCAGACAGGCTCAACAACTTCTTTGCACGTTTTGAAGCATCAAACCCAACAATCAGAGAGAGGGCTGGCCCATCCCCACCATCGGTCGGACCAGCTTTTACCATCAACAAAGCGGACACACGGAGGACCCTAACCAGAGTCAACCCACGTAAAGCTGCAGGTCCGGACAACATCCCGGGACGTGTGCTTCGAGACTGCACGAGCGAGTTGGCGGATGTACTGACTGACATTTATAACATCTCCCTGAGTCAGGCCATCATTCCCAGATGCTTCAAGACCTCTATCATTGTACCGGTGGCAAAGAAACCAGTTGTGTCTTGTCTGAATGACTATCGTCCTGTTGCACTGACACCAATTGTGATGAAGTGTTTTGAACGGCTTGTCAAACCACACATTACAGCTTGCCTCCCTGCATCACATGACCCGCTCCAGTTTGCATATCGTTCAAACCGCTCCACGGAGGATGCTATAGTCCCCACCCTGCACTCTGTCACCCACCTGGATCAGAAAGACACCTACGCCAGACTCCTGTACATTGATTTCAGTTCAGCATTCAACACCATTATTCCCCAGAGACTGATGGAGAAATTACTCCTTCTTGGTCTGAACACCGCCACATGTCTCTGGATCCTGGATTTCCTGACTGAGAGACCTCAGTCTGTCCAGGTTGGAAACAACATCTCCAACTCTGTCATGCTGAGCACCGGATCCCCTCAAGGCTGCGTACTCAGTCCACTGTTGTTTACACTTCTATCACATGACTGTGTATCCAGACACGAGGGGAACCAGATTATTAAGTTTGCAGATGACACCACGGTGGTGGGACTTATTCAGAGGGATGAGGAATCAATGTACAGGGAAGAAGTGAGAGACCTGGAGGGCTTGGTGCAGGAAGAACAATCTGGTGCTCAACGTAGACAAAACGAAGGAGATGATTATCGACTTCCGGTGGTCACAGCCTGAACACGTCCCCCTCAGCATCGGCGGCTGTTTAGTGGAGAGAGTGGAGAACATCAAGTTTCTCGGAGTGCAGATCTCGCAGGACCTGACCTGGAGCAAGAATTCCTTGGGGATCAGGAAGCGGGCCCAGCAGAGACTGCACTTCTTGAGGAAACTCAAACAGGCCTCTCTCCCCATCTGCATCCTCAGGACCTTCTACAGAGGTGTGGTGGAGAGTGTTCTGGCGTACTGCATTGCTACATGGTACTCCAGCTGCAGTATGTCAGACAAAAAAGCCCTGCAGAGGATAGTTAAGGGAGCTGAGAGGGTAATTGGAGTCTCCCTCCCCTCTGTCCAAGAACTTTTTCGGAACCGTTGTAGGAGCAGGGCACTGAACATTGTCAAGGACCGTTCTCACCCTCTGCATAAACACTTTGAACTTCTGCCATCTGGCAAATGATTCCGGAGCATCAGAGGCAGAACCACCAGACTGATTAACAGCTTCCTTCCACAAGCTGTTAGGATGCTGAACAGTTGATCAGGAATCTCTCGTATACACTACTGCACCTACGGACATTATGTACATTATTTGTATATTATAGTTAGTTAGTTTTTTTTCAAGTATGTCTCAGGTGTCACGCCGCGCCATTCATCAACGGCGCCACCTGCTCACGCACCTGACAATCATCAGCGGCGAGGGATAAAGGCCGTCTCGCCCGGAGGCTCGGCCTGAAGCCGTCAGACTTCGTCCCTCACCGTTGTGAGCATACTTCCCTTCAGCGTCACCATTTTGGTAAGAAGATCGCTTACCTCTTTTCTTCAGTCTTCTCCCCTGTGCACAGGTGGATTCCCCAGCGGCGGACATCTCCACTCCATCGCCCAATCCTCGCTGCTGTACGGAGCTCTCCAGGTGGCTGTCTTCCGGGCTTCGCCCCCTTGTTGTGCCAGCTGTCCTGACCCACCAAGTAAGTCCTTCTCTCGCCATAAATTCCTCCTGTGTTGGTGTATGCCCGTCACCCTCTCCCTGTGCTCTCTCCATAGGGTTGCTCGGCTGTACGGTCACCTGCCTCTGTGCCTGGAGCAGACACCATCACCAACACATTTACATCCCGCAGACACGCACTCATTCACTCCTGCTGTTAATAAACTCTTTGAACTACTCTAAGCCTGTGTGTGTGCGTCTCCTGAGCCGTGCGTTATGTCAGTACGGCTTCAGCAGAGCGGCTCGGCGGACGGCGGGCTCGCACACCGGTTTTCCACTCTCGAGGCTAGAGTGGATCAAATAGCTTATCAACAACAGGTGATCTTTAATCAATTATTGAATTTAACTAACCGGTTGGGCCGCTTGGATCCTCAACAGCCGTTCCCCCCGGCTCGTCAGGGTGGCGCGGCTCCTGCTGTTCCAGCGGCCGTCCAGCCGGCTCCAGTGGCACCGGTTCGGCTCACACCGATTCCGACCCCCGCCCGCTTTAGCGGTAAGCTCGGCGGAGCGCGGGGGTTCATTATGCAGTGTGAGTCCGTGTTCCACCGTGTGCCCGGAGATTTTCCCTCGGATCACAGTCGGATTGGTTACATAGGGAATCTTCTGGAGGGGCGTGCGTTAACTTGGACCTACGCCGTAATGGCGAGGCCCAGTTATGCCACCCTCACCTATGACCAGTTCGTGAGGCGCTTTCTGGAGGTCTTTGACCATTCTCAAACCGAGACGGTCCAGGTCGATCGGCTCCTCGCTCTCCAGCAGGGAGGCCGGTCGGCAGCGGACTACTCGGTCGACTTCCGGGTAGCGGCGGAGGAATTGGGCTGGGAGGAACGCTCCCTCTGTGGCCTGTTCCTCCGCAGCCTCAATAGTGATCTGAGGGATGAACTGGCTGGACGGGATATCCCTGGGACGCTAGCGGAGCTGACATCCTTAGCGATAAGTTTGGATAACAGGCTGCGCGAGCGCTCCTCAGGGCGGAAGTCTTCTTCTTCTCGCCCTCGTGGAGTCTCGCCGCACCTGTTCCAAGCTCGCCCCCTGGCGGCGCCGCCAGCATTGTGCCCCGAGGAGTCGGAGCCGATGGTGACGGGCTGGACCAAGCTTTCCCCTGCGGAGAAACAACGCCGCCGTGAGTTGGGCCTCTGCATGTATTGCGGAGGTGACCAACACACTGTGGAGCGTTGCCCGCGGAAAGCCAGTCGGCGGGGTCCGCGAATCGCTGTAGGGAGCCTCGCGGGTCCCAACCGGTTAGACTCTCTCACTCAATTAAAGCTGCCCATCCGTTTTTGCCACAATCCCACTGGGCACCTCACCCACGCACTGGTGGATTCGGGCGCAGAGGGCAGCTTCATTTCACAAGGCCTGGCAACCCGATTGGGCATCCGCTGTCAGGCATTAAAACACCCCATCTCCCTGGTCCATCTCTCCCGTGCCTCCCTTGGGAGAGTTTCTCACCAAACCATGCCTGTCCCAGTCATCATCTCAGGGAACCACCGGGAGGAGATGGTATTTTACGTCCTGCCCAACTCTGTGTCGCCCGTCATCCTGGGGTATCCCTGGCTACGCCTCCACAACCCTGTCCTGGACTGGAGGTCCGCTGGGGTATCGGCATGGAGTACCTTCTGTATGGGCACCTGCCTTCAGTCCGCCGCCTGCTCCCCGTCCGCGGCTCCCCCTGTGGCGGATACAGCACCTCCGGACCTGTCACTGGTGCCTCCAGAATTTCACGACCTGGGTATGGTATTTAGCAAATCGAAAGCTATGTCTCTTCCCCCGCATCGACCATATGACTGTGCCATCAACCTCCGCCAGGGGGCTCCCCTGCCATCTGGTCGGCTCTACAGCCTGTCGGCACCGGAGAAGGAGACCATGAATACATACCTGAAGGAATCTCTGAGCGCTGGGATTATTCGCCCATCGTCGTCACCCGTGGGGGCAGGGTTTTTCTTTGTCGGGAAGAAGGACGGATCCCTCCGCCCCTGCATAGACTACCGAGCGCTGAATGACATCACTGAGAGGGACCGTTACACCCTGCCCCTCATGGACACTGCCTTTCACTCCCTCCAGGGGGCGACCTGGTTTACCAAGCTGGATTTACGCAGCGCTTACCACCTCGTCCGGATCCGGGAGGGAGATGAATGGAAGACAGCCTTCCGTACCCCGAACGGCCACTTTGAGTATCTCGTCATGCCGTTCGGGCTGACCAACGCTCCTGCCGTCTTTCAGCGCCTCATTAATGACGTCCTCCGGGATTTCATCGGCCTTTTTGTGTTCGTCTACCTGGATGACATCCTTATCTTCTCCAGGTCCAGGGACGAGCACCAGGTCCATGTGAGGCGGGTCCTCCAAAGACTGCTGGAGAATCGTCTGTACGTGAAGGCTGAGAAATGCGAATTCTACGCTAGGACCACATCCTTCCTGGGATTCATCATCGCTCAAGATCAGGTGCTCCCAGACCCAGAGAAGGTGAAGGCGGTGGTGGAGTGGCCTACTCCCGCATCCCGGAAGCAGGTGCAACAGTTTGTTGGCTTCGCCAATTTTTACCGCCGCTTTGTCCCAAATTTCAGCTCGATCGTCGGACCGCTGACCCGCCTCACGTCCCCGAAGGTCCCGTTCCGGTGGACTGAAGAGGTCGCTGCTGCCTTTAGGGCGCTGAAGGCGGAGTTCTCCTCCTCCCGGGTCCTTCGCCAGGTCGACCCCGCGCTGCAGTGCATTGTGGAGGTGGACGCATCGGACACGGGAGTGGGAGCAGTGTTATCCCAGCGGTCACCTGACGATGGCGCCAAACGGCCGTGCGCCTTCTTCTCCCGGCGCCTGTCCCCGGCGGAGAGGAACTACGATGTGGGGGACAGAGAGCTCCTGGCCATTAAACTCGCCTTACAGGAGTGGCGCCACTGGCTAGAGGGGGCGGACCTGCCGTTTGTGGTCCTGACGGACCACAAGAACTTAGAGTATTTACGATCTGCCAAGCGCCTGAATGCCCGCCAGGCGCGCTGGTCTTTGTTCTTCGCCAGGTTCCGCTTCTCGATCACCTTCAGGCCGGGCTCCAAAAACGGCCTGCCTGACGCCCTCTCTAGGCAGTTCACCCCCGTGGAGGCTGAGGAGACGCCCCACACTATCCTGCCCAGGTCGTGCGTCCTCGGTGCCATCTCTTGGGACATTGAAGACAAGATCCGGAAGGCGCAGGAGGTGGAACCTGATCCTGGCGGCGGACCGGAGGGAAGACTGTTCGTCCCATCTGCGGTCCGAGGAGAGGTCATCCACTGGCTCCACACCTCCCGGCTCACCTGTCATCCCGGCACCTCTCGGATGATCAGCCTCCTCCAGCGGTCCTTTTGGTGGCCAGGCCTGCGGAGGGATGCAGCCCGCTACGCCCGGGCTTGCCCAATCTGTGCCACCAGCAAGTCGGGAAATGCCCCCCCAGCGGGTCTGCTCCAGCCTCTGCCCGTCCCCGGCAGGCCCTGGTCGCACATCGCACTGGACTTCGTCACCGGACTCCCCGTTTCCAACTCCTTTGACACCGTCCTGACCATTGTGGACCGTTTCTCCAAGGCGGCGCACTTCGTTCCCCTGCGAGGTCTCCCTACTGCCCTGGAGACGGCGGGCCTCCTCGTCCAACACGTGGTCAGGCTGCACGGGATTCCGGTGGACGTGGTCTCGGACCGGGGCCCCCAATTTTCATCCGAGGTTTGGAGATCCTTTTGTAACGCCATCGGAGCCAAGGTGAGCCTCTCCTCCGGCCATCACCCCCAGTCTAACGGGCAGTGTGAGAGGACCAATCAGGAGCTGGAGGCTGCGCTCCGCTGTGTTACTAGATCCAAGCCGACGTCCTGGAGCAACCATCTCGCCTGGGTGGAGTATGCCCACAACACCGCCCGCTCTTCTGCAACGGGGATGTCCCCCTTCAAGGCGTCCCTGGGTTACGACCCCCCGCTGTTTCCAGCGCAGGAGAACGAGGTGACTGTCCCCTCCGTTAGGGCGCACCTTAGGCAGTTCCGCTCCACCTGGGCTGCCGCGCGTCATGCGCTTTTACGCACAGCGGAGCGCAACAGGACCGTGGCGGACCGGCACAGAAGACCTGCCCCGGCGTACAGAGTTGGGCAACTCGTGTATGTGTCTACCCAGGACGTCACATTAAAAGGCGAGAGGAGGAAGCTGGCACAGCGTTTCATGGGTCCCTTTCCCATCACCCGGATCATCAACCCGGTGGCTGTGCGCGTGGCTATTCCCCCCTCCCTCCGCATCCATTCCACTTTTCATGTGTCGAAGGTGAAACTGGCAGTCACTGACCCCCTTTGCCCTCCTCCTGCAGCGCAACCTGCGCCCCGGATGATTGGTGGCCATCCGGCCTGGTCCGTCTCCTCCATCCTGGACTCCCGGCGCCGAGGTCGTGGGTTGCAATACTTGGTGGACTGGGAGGGCTATGGGCCCGAGCATCGACAATGGGTGCCCCCGTCGTTTGTGTTGGACCCATCGCTCATCGCGGACTTCCACCGAGCGCACCCGGATAAGCCATCGCCAGGAGGCGCTGCTAGAGGGGGGAGTACTGTCACGCCGCGCCATTCATCAACGGCGCCACCTGCTCACGCACCTGACAATCATCAGCGGCGAGGGATAAAGGCCGTCTCGCCCGGAGGCTCGGCCTGAAGCCGTCAGACTTCGTCCCTCACCGTTGTGAGCATACTTCCCTTCAGCGTCACCATTTTGGTAAGAAGATCGCTTACCTCTTTTCTTCAGTCTTCTCCCCTGTGCACAGGTGGATTCCCCAGCGGCGGACATCTCCACTCCATCGCCCAATCCTCGCTGCTGTACGGAGCTCTCCAGGTGGCTGTCTTCCGGGCTTCGCCCCCTTGTTGTGCCAGCTGTCCTGACCCACCAAGTAAGTCCTTCTCTCGCCATAAATTCCTCCTGTGTTGGTGTATGCCCGTCACCCTCTCCCTGTGCTCTCTCCATAGGGTTGCTCGGCTGTACGGTCACCTGCCTCTGTGCCTGGAGCAGACACCATCACCAACACATTTACATCCCGCAGACACGCACTCATTCACTCCTGCTGTTAATAAACTCTTTGAACTACTCTAAGCCTGTGTGTGTGCGTCTCCTGAGCCGTGCGTTATGTCATCAGGGATGCGTAAATGGATGTGGTGGGGTGGGGGGTGAAGATATGTGTGAGTGTGTCTTAACCCCTTGCACTCTGGTCAATTTCCCTAAAAACGCCAAAAAATAACGTGCCCAAAGTAAATCAAAAGCTGTTCTTCAACCCTTTGCAGCATCTTCATGGGGTTGGTCTCATTTAAAAGAAAATACTTTGAATTTTTTGGTAAAACAGTCATAATCTCTCTAAGTGCTCCGGCCACTGAGTAACAGTCATCTAAACATAGTGAACTTGAAGAAAATAAATTTCGCCTGGGTGTTTTTTGGATACAAATGCTTGCAAATAACACACAGCTTCAGATCCGGGCTGGAAAATGCAACAGAAATGTAGAACCAAGTGTTATCCAGCTGAGGTCAAAATTTTGTAACAATACCACAAAAAATGAATATATTACACAGCTTTGTTCTCAGGTAGTTCCCAGGCATTTTTGAACTGTGCCACATTGTGCCAAATGGCACAGTTTGGAAAAACGTCTGTAACTTTTGAATGATTCAATATAGAAGCTTCATCTTGGGCTCTAATGAAAGGTGACACTCAGGGCTGTGTGTGTGTGTGTGTGTGGGGGGGGGTTATTCATTCATTCATGAATGAATGAACAAACAAGCCCCCACACACAAAGAAGCATGCCACGTAAAAAATGTGTGGCTTTTTTTTACAAGAAAAAATAACCTACAGTGCACTAAAAATTATTCTAAAATATTTGTAATGTAGAAGATAACAACTCCCCCCCCCCACCCCCGCTACATAGGACGGACATCAGCCATCGCTACATGACTGAACAGTCATGTGGCGATGTGGCGACCGCGGCGCACAGTCCCCGCGGTCACCGCGCCTCCCCCCCCTCGCTACAGAAGAGTAGCGGGGGCGGGGCATTCACGGTCCGGATGCGGCGCACGAACTGTGTACCGCGGCGCATGGACTTCGGACTTCGTGCGCCGCACAGTTGTAATTTACAGATCGGTCAAAAGTCATTTTTGATTACAATTTTCCGGGATAAAGAATAATTTAGCTTATAACACTTACCTGTTCACAACAGCAGCGTAGCTGGCGAACTTCTCTTCCTCATTGTCAGACGAACATGAAGCTGGTCCGCTTATTACGGACTCGTGGTTCTGGTCTCGCGACCCGGTCAAAACATAATTCCATTATTGCGGTTTTGCGCTTCCATGATTGCGGTTTTGGCAAACGATGATTTTTCAAAACAAATAACAGTAGTAATAAAAAAAGACTGGTGAACGCGTGTGTGTCACCCAGCCTTCGTCGTCGGCCTCTGTCGGTCTATGATGACCATGGAAGAGAATCCTAAACGTCTACTCTGCTGGGACAGCACTGCCTGTGGCTGAACAGGCTGATGCGCGAATGGCAGTCCCTGTCACACAGGTCGCACCTGTGGGTGGTCTCCGTGCTGCTGGGTCTGTGGCGGTTCTTCCTGCGGGTCCTTTTTTCATCTGCTGCAGCAGTCAGTCTCTCTTCACCCAGCCTTACACAAAACAGCTTTTGAACTTCTGTGCTTCAATTGGCTCGCTGCGTTCGCAGCCGTTGGTAGGCGGGTCCTTCTTGCTAGGTTTTCAGTCACTGGTTCTTCAAGGTTTCAGAAACCCAATTCAAGGCTCTTATTAGTCGAATGAGAGGTCAATCATATCTAATCTGTTTGCGGCTGTGTCTGTAGTGGAAGAACGGAAATGCAGCTTTTTTTTTCAGTGCTTCCTAGGATGCAGCGCCCTCGTGCGCACTCGTGCGCCCTCGTGCGCTCTAGGACGCAGAGACGTGCCCGCCCGCGGTACACCAGAGTGCAACAGGTTAAATCATGTTCTTTAACTTACAGTATATGGATGCCGAGAGAAATGCAATTTTATCTTGCCTGCACTACTGTTGTATGTACAGCAATATGACAATAAAGGTTGATTTGATTTGATTTGATTTGATTTGATTTGATAAGGGAGTAGAAAGGAGGGAGAAAAAGAAAAAAATGGGGAAAAAAGAGACCGACTTGAAAGCTTCATGCCGATTTAAAGTCACTACTCAATATACTTTTTGCTTTTCATTATTGGCACATTCAAAATACCACATTTGATGACCTTGCTGAACAGCGAACAAGAAGGTATTAACTTATTTAGTGATTTAAAAAGTATTTTGGAGAAATTAAAATGTGAGGGAGAAAAGCAGTTGCCTTGGCAAAGGTTTGCACTTTAAGATTGCTTTCTAGTTTTGTTAGGTCTAGTCTTAGATTTTGTTTCCCGTTGACTGCTTTATTTTATTCTGTCTTCTGTATGCAATTTATTCACATTTTACTGTAAAATATTATCAGGTTCAACATTTTGTGACCATATTTTCAAAAGTGCTTTACAAAGGCATACAATCCCCCTCCTCCTCCTTGGTCTCTCTGATCACATCACCATCTTGCTAAGACCTGCATACAGACCCAGAGTCAAAGCCATCAGACCAACGAAAAAGCAGGTACGTGTGTGGCCAGAGGGGACCTCCTATACTCCGAAGGACTGCTTTAGCACCACAGACTGGGACATTTTCAAACATGCAGCCACTCACAATGAACACACAAATATAGAGGAGTACACTGAGGCTATTGTAGCATACTGTACATAGCATGCATTGATGATGTCACTCACTGCAAAACCATTACTGTTCATGCTAACCAGAAGCCATGGATGACAGCAGAGGTGCACAGGCTGCTGAGGGCTCGGGATACAGCCTTTAGGGCCGGTGACACCGCAGGACTAACAACAGCTAGGGCCAACCTGTGCCGTGGCATCAAGGAAGTAAAATGACAGTACAGCAAGAAAATATCCGGCCACTTCAGCAACACCAGAGATGCACAGTCTCTCTGGCGTGGCATACGGACCCTCACCAACTACAAACCTCCACCTCAGACCTGCACGAGTGACATCACACTGCTTAACACCCTAAATGACTTTGAAGCACAAAACAGCACATCAAGGCTCTGAACTCTGCCCACTCCCCGCCACCACCCCTACCCCTGGTCTGTGATGGTAATGGCGTTCACTTATACAGTGCTTTTTCTCATCTCTAGATGACCAAAGCACTTCACAGATCCTACTATACACACATTCACACACTGATGGTGGCGGAGCTGCCATGCACCAGCTTGACCCACTAGAAGCAACTGGGGGTTCAGTGTCTTGCTCAAGGACTACTTTGACACACAGACTGCAGACAGCGGAAATCGAACCCCTGACCCTCCACTGAGTAGTTGGCCACACTACACCTGCGCCACAGCAGCCCCCTGTAACACACTTACACAGACAATAACCCTACCTCAGCTGTTTGCACAGAAAGACTCAGCACACCAACAGTACCACATCTGCTGCTGTATGTCTTTGCACCTTACTACAACCATTTGCACAAATGCCACACCTGCTGCTGTCTGTTATTGCACTACTGATCATGCGCATTCCAAACTGTCACTGTTTGCACCTCCTCCACCGCATTGAACTTGCACTACGGGTATTACAGTATTACTGTACATAGGATTGCTGTGTTTCTTCCTTTTTATCTTCTTTTGCACTATTGGTGGCATTACTGTACATAGACTGCTGTTGTTGTTTTCATCCTTACTCCTTCTTTATTTATATTACGCACACTACCAAGGGAGAGAGAAACGGCATTTCAATTCTCCTGTATGTCGTGTACATATAGAAGTATTGACAAATACAAATCTTTGAATCTTTGAAAACACTTTTATTTTGGGGTATTTTTATAGTTAGTTTTTCAAGTATCAGTGACTCCTCCTGTAATCTCAGCACACTCTGGTCCCCGTGTAAACACACAGCTCTCGCTGATGTAAGCCTGACAGATATTGATCGGATCAGACATGGTGATATTTCAACCCTTTTATTACATTTATGCCCCACTACAAACAAACCTGACGTCTTCCTATAGTGGGTCAAATCTAAAATTGCACTTCTCCTCATCCCCTGGCTTTAGGGAAATAATGGGGAATTAAGGCAATTTTAACCACCTTCATTCCATCCACATCATATGCCAGCTTTGTAAAGATGACTTGCTCAATGAGCTGTGCACTGCAAGCCGATAAGTCATTTTACATGGTGGGGATCCCAGCAGCAAGGAAATGCTTTGAAGAAATATAAAAAAATATCTTGAATATCAAACAACAGATTCTCTTTTGGGTTTTCACTATATCCATTTATAATCAATTCAGATCACACCAAAAACAATAAACAGCAGCAGCAGCAATTATGTGGAGAAGAAAACCCCAACAATTAAAATGAAAAATGGTTTTCACATCAGTGATTCCAGGATGGTGGTGGCCCACCTGGGTGGGGGTGGCCATTTATATGTCAGCACATATGATCGTAAAATGGAAAAAAAAATATTTTTGTTTTCACATCCATCTTATTTGTGTAAATGAACATTTTGGTTAAGGTTCAATGTTTAATAATATCAGGGTGTTTTCTCATCAGGGTCAGTGCACAGACGACTCAACAGAGTATTTAAGTCCAATATTCAAGTGTATAATTACTAGTGTTCATAAATACAAAGGCAGTCGATGTAGCAAGTAAATTCTGCAGGAAGAACACAAAGGACTAAAATCCATAAGAAGCACAAAGACAATACACATAAATACACATAGGAAAAGTCTAATTTGAAACACAACATGGAATGACAAACTAAAAAGACTGATTAGAGAAAGTGATTCATAAAATAGATTACAAATGAAATTACAAAAAAAACCCCACAATCAATTGTAAATATCTTTTATCATAAAAAAGTTGTAACCATCTCATACTGTTTATAAGGTAAATATTATTCCAATCCTGTAAATCAGGGGTGTCAAACTCATTTTAGCTCGGGGACCACATATCACCAGATTTAATGTCAACTGGGCTGGACCAGTAAAATAACAGCAAAACAACCTAATAGCAACTCCAAATTTCACTGTTTGTTTTAACACAAAGAAGTACAAGTGCATTATGAAATGTTTACATTTATTGCAAGATTGATTTTTTTTTTTTTTTTACAAAACATGAACAACCTGAATGATGAGTCTTCAAAGTATGAGCAACCTGATTTTTTTTTTCTTTTCTGTTCCGTTTCGAACTGAAGCTGCTGACAAACAATATCTTAATCACGATAAAAACAAATGCCATTTAAGGAACCAGCTATCGTATTGTTGCCATCTATGGTTTAGTCCTGGAAATTGTTTGTATTTTGAACAGTGACTCCGGTTACATCGTCACAATAAACCGATTACTGGGAATAAACCAGTCAGCCAGTAATCAGTTTTCTCATGTTTACATGCACTGAATAAAGAGATTACTGGAGGGTAAATCACTTGTCACTGAACCTGGTTGCATGGCCTTTATCGGATTTTTCTGTTTACATGGCCACTTGAATAATCAGATAACTCCAGAAATCCAATCCAATCCAATCCAACCAGAGTTTCAATCCAGATTAAGACCCTTAATCAATTTTTGGCAGGTGAAATAACATATTTATAAACTATAACAGCCCTTTGAGACTATTCACAAGTTGGACAGAACATGTTATATTATAATCTTCCCAATTCAACCTTGAATTCTTGGGTCCTTGTCCACATGGCCAGGTTGGAAGACAGGACACCAGCCAAGCAGGCCCTCTCCGCCAGCGCTCGTCTGCCTCCCCAGGGCTGGCGCCACCCTCAAAGTCGGCCCAGACTGTCCTGGACAACCCAGGTTGCAATGATAAGACCTCTGGCTGACCTCATTGCCATAGCCCAAGATCGCCCTGCCTTTAGAAAACTGGCCACAACAGTCACTTAAGTGGCCAGGCGAGGATTAAGTAAGTAAGCAAATTCATCCCGCGGGTCGGTTTGGACTTTCTGGTGGGACGTTTCAGCCTGCAGGCCGTAAGTTTGACACCTCTGCTGTAAATAAACACAGACACAAAATTATTTTTATGCAAAATCTACTGAGCTACTTGCAACTATCTATTAACATTTCAACAGTAAACCTGAAAAGTCATTAATCTAAAGAACAACAACACATTTTCCCAAATTGTTTATTTCTGGCTTTAAAGAGCCCATATTATGCACTTTTTCCACATGTTGAAAGAGCTCCCAGAGGTGTTAATGAAATGTCTGTGATATGCTGTGGTCAGAACACTTCAGGGTTTAATTCTTGTAATACCATTTTCCACACGAGCTCTCCTTGGGGGGGGGGGGGTATACACAATACACAAACGCGTCTTTACCTCAGAATAAGTTTTAGAACATGTTCAGTCTGGTTGTCATGGCAATCAGCCTTGACCATACCTTCATACCCTTGAAAGCTCTTATTGTGTAAAAATCTGAAGGAAGTTCACATGATGTTGGCAGTATTTTCCTTATTTTGGAGTGACAAATAAGAATACGGTTTGTGGTGAGAGACAGAGGGCAAAAGAGTGAGTGTTGGCAAGACTGATGTGTTGCTAACTGTACACAGTATCCTTGCCTAATATTTTATTTATTAATGTTGCCTAAATGTACTAATCCAGTGGGAAATACATATTAAAAAAAATACTAAACTGCTCATGTCCATTTGATTCTGATGTGCTGATAATATAAAATCATAAACTTTAAATGTCTTACCCCTTAAAAGTTCCATGTCATGAATCCCCGTGCGCTTTTATGCAGCGCACGGAGGAAAAGAGATGGATTCACGCGCAGGTCACACCACAGACAAATTTATTAACATAAAGACTCATAGTTCCCAAAAAGTGCAAACATACAAAAATGGCAAACAGGATACACTTACAGATAAACACGATGTGACAAGTAGCGGGCAGGCCATGGCGTAGCATGGCAGAGCAAAACCCCAAAAAGCAGGAACAACACAATCATTCAGCAAAGAAACAAAGGACATGAACTGGCTAAATGCACAAACTGATGAACTAATGATTGGGAGCACCTGAGAGCGGGAGCTGGGCAGTAATCACAAGACAAGGAACAACTGAGTGTCGAGAGAGAGAGAGAGAGAGAGAGAGAGAGAGAGAGAGAGAGAGAGAGAGAGAGAGAGAGAGAGAGAGAGAGAGGGGCGTGGTCTGGCTGGCAGATTGACAGGCAATGCCCACACCAAGTGCAGACTACACATGCTGCCTGACAACCTGTCAGCTAGAACCAAAACAACACAACAAACTCAGGAATGATAGCAAAATAACATATGACATGACAAAGGTAAACTAGACAATACAAAGATGCTAAAATAGGACACACAGAGGAGAGTCATGGAACTGAGCTAGGAGGACAAAATGGCCCGGTTCATGACAGGGCCCCCCTCTCAAGGGGTGGTCTAGACACCCAATGCACCATCAAAAGAAAAAAAAGAAAACCTGCCCCCCTCCCCCTCAGAAGGAGCAACAACCATCAAACCAGGGCAGGAGGCAGGGGGAAACAGGTCAGGAGGGAACAAAAAACACCCCGCTCAGGGCCCACAACAGAAAAACAATCATTACCCCCCCCCCCCCCCCCCCAAGTCCAGAGGCGTGGAGGCTCAGGAGGCCGCCCAGAGTCCCAGGCCCAGCAGACAGCCCGGCGGATAGAGTCCGGCAGCCTATCGGGAAACATGGGCCACCTGACCCAGATACTCGGTCCTTCAGGTGGCCAGCCAGCATTGTTGAGCCACCAAGACCGGAGGGGCAAAGCAGGAGGCGGCTTACCCACTGGGAAGCTCACTGGTGGGTGGCCAGACCGTAGGGGGGAACCCCCACGGCTACTGGTGGCGGAGGAAGAGGGATCACGATGGCATCAGGAAGCGGAGTGAAGGTCCCGGCGTCCTCAGGCAGACTGGCAGCACCCTCAATGGTCCCGGCTTGGGACACAGCTGCACTGTCGGTGGTCCCATCTTGGGACACTGCAGCAACCTTGGTGGACCCGGTTTGGGACACAGCTGCACCCTCAGTGGACCCCAACTGGGCCATGGCTGCACTTGCGGTGGACCCCAACTGGGCCAGTGTTGCACCCACGGTGGGACCCAGATGGGCTACAGCTGCACCCGCGGTGGACCCCGGCTGGGCCAGCACAGCACCCACTGTGAACGGGCCAACCAGCAGGAGCACCAAGTTGAGGAGGCAGTCTATGAGGAACCCTGGCGATTGCAGCGGGGAGAGCTGGACCCACGACATCGCCTGCTGGCTGAACCGGATCCATGGAGCCCCCGGCGATGGTGGATCCTCTCTGGCGACCACAGGAGAAAGCTCAGGAATAACAGGAGAAGAAATGTGGTTAGGGTCGCCGGCAGCGGCAAAGTCCGGCAAAGTGAGTTTAGTTGCAGCTGAGGGCTGCACCTGACTCACCTCACCCAGAGCCAGGCAAGATTTCTCCAAAACTGACATGAAAAACACAAGAGAGATAATTTGTCTGAGCTCGAGCTCCACTGCCGTCCAGGACTCCGTCAAACTTGGCGATGTTGTCTCAGACCCAGCCTCCAAGAGGTCCAGCTCTGGCTCCCATTCCACAGCGGTTGCCTCTGCAGCTGGCATGATGGTGGTAGCAGTCCTACAGTTCCCCAACAGCGGCTGCAATGCTGGAGACTCCTCCAGTGTGGTAGCGGGGAAATAACTTCATGCTGGCTCCAGAGCGGAATCCTCTGGGGCCACCGGCTCCTCCATCGTCCGTCGGCTCTGTTCCTGGACCAACGGACACTCAGGGATAGGCGGGGGTGACACGGGGAGGACAGAAAAAGAGTTAACTTCTGCAGCTGGAGGAGAGAGCCCTGCAGACTGCTGAAACTGGGTCCCTCTCTCGGGAGACAGACAAGGTTTGTCATTACAAGATTGAATAGAATGAAAAAACACTTGCCTGTCATCCTGCTCTTTGATGTTGACAGCTGCATTGGATGAGCAGTCATCCCTCTCCGTGTCAATGGTGATTTTGGCCCCTTCAAAGGATAGCAGAGGAGCCAGCTCCAAAGACGTGGAAGTGGGCGTTCCCGAGACAACCCTGGAGGACCTCACAGCTGCAGCAGGGAAAATGGCCGCCAATGGAGCGGGCTTCCTCAGGTGTTTCGATGCAGGATGACTCCGTCTGCAGGAAGCTGGAGCTGGTTTGGTCGGAGCAGGAAGGGGCATAGAACTCTGGCGCGAAGCAGGAAAAACGGGGCCCCGAGAGCACCCTCCTTTCGGCGCGAGCCCAGTCTTCTTAGGGGACTTCCTCACCCTTTGGCCATACTCATGCCGCAGCGCTGCCAACAGGGTTATCCTCTCAAGCCCCTCTGCGTGCTCAGAGAGCTGAGGGCAATGCCGGACTTCTGCCTCCGCCAGACCCACAAACCAGAGTGCGTCTTCAGGGGTGGAGTATTTGCGTGCCAAAGAGATTAACCCATCTATATCCATGAGAGGCTGGCAGCACTCCCAACCCAGACGCAGAGGATAACCGCGCTGTCCCGCTGAATCCAACATAGCTCCAAACAGGTGAGAGAAAAAAATACACAAAAAATGAAAAAGCAATGCCCGGGTGTAACCCGCTGAATCCTTTTATGGCTGGATGATTCTGTCATGAATCCCCGTGCACTTTTACACAGCACACAGAGGAGAAGAGATGGATTCACGCGCAGGTCACACCACAGACAAATTTATTAACACAAAGACTCACAGTTCCCAAAAAGTGCAAACATACAAAAATGGCAAACAGGACACACTTACAGATAAACATGACGTGATGTGCAGCGGGCAGGCCATAGCGTAACATGGCAGAGCAAAACCCCAAAAAGCAGGAACAACACAATCATCCAGCAGAGAAACAAAGGACATGAACTGGCTAAATACACAAACTGATGAACCAATGATTGGGAGCACCTGAGCACGGGACCTGGCCAGTAATCACAAGACAAGGAACAGCTGAGTGTCGAGAGAGAGAGAGGGGGCGTGGTCTGGCTGGCAGATTGACAGGCAATGCCCACACCAAGTGCAGACTACATGTGCTGCCTGACAACCTGTCAGCTAGAACCAAAACAGCACAACAAACTCAGGAATTATAGCAAAATAACACATGACAAAGGTAAACGAGACAATACAAGGATGCTAAAATAGGACACACAGAGGAGAGTCATAGAACCGAGCCAGGAGGACAAACTGGCCCGGTTCATGACATAGCATAGATGTGGTCCGTTCCACTTTAACTCCATGGTGATGCTAGTACTGTTGCAAACTTATGGGAATTGTTTTGCACTTCATGATCCACTACTGATCTAAAAAAAAGTGGTCCATTGAAGTGAAGTGAGTTGATTCCACTTTGTCTCTTTATCACACCCACAGGCAGTCTACAAAACAAACATCTGCCTACAGAAAAAAGCAAACAGTTGGTCTGCTGTGGCTAGCCTTGGACTAACTTTCGGTTAGCAGGCCGCTAACTAAAGATTCATTTCCCGTGGTTGCTCATTTTAATGTCTAATTAAATGCAACCTACGGTCCAAATGTACACATAGTATGATAATGAATCTCTGGCAAACTGACTTGAACACCCAGAACTGAATAAAATGAGGAGTTGTGCATGTGCCATGTCAAAGACTGTCTGGGTGGAACAGTTGTTCTGCATTTCAAGTTCCGCTATAACAGGAAGTGCCCTAGGGGCATTAAATTGCATTCATTTTTAAATCCATTAATTAAATGACATCAGTGACATAAGGCAACCCTGGTGGAATCCAACTCTCACTGGGAATGAGTTCAACTGACTGTTGGCAATATGAACCAAACTCTCACAATGGTCTTAGAGAGACCAGACAGCTCATAGCAATAAGCCCGATACCCCATACTCCTGAAGCATCCTCCACAAGAAACCACGAGGGATGCACTTGAATGCTTTCTCCAAGTCCACAAAACACATGTAGACTGGTTGTGCAAACTCCCATGAACCCTCAAGGATCCTTGAGAGGGTGAAGAGTTGGTACCAATGTGCCACGACCAAGACGAAAACCCACATTATTCCTCCTGAATCTGATGTTCGACTCACAGCCTTTGCCAGGGCTGCCCTTTGTCACCAATCCTGTTCATAACATTTATGGACAGGATTTCTAGGCACAGCTGAGGAGTGGAGGGTGTCATGTTTGGTGACCACATGATCTCATCTCTGCTGTTTGCAGATGATGTTGTCCTGTTGGCTTTATCAAACAATGACCTACAGGTCTTACTGTGGTGGTTTGCTACTGAGTGTGAAGCAGCTGGGATGAGAATCAGCACCTCCAAGTCTGAGTCCATGGTACTCAGCCAGAAAACTGTGGACTGTCCTCTCTGAGTTGGGTCCTGCCCCAAGTGGAGGAGTTAAAGTATCTTGGGGTCTTGTTCACGAGTGACGGGAAAGTGGCACAGGAGATTGACAGACAAATCAGAGCAGCATCTGCAGTGATGTGTACATTGTACTGGTCTGTTGTGGTGAAGAGGGAGCTGAGGTCTAAAGCAAAGCTGTCAATTTATCAGATCTCAATCTGTGTTCCGACCCTCACCTATGGTCTTGAACTTTGGGTAATGACTGAAAGAATGAGATTGTGAATACAAGTAGCTGAAATGAGCTTTCTCTGTAGGGTTGCTGGACTCACCCTTAGAGATGGGGTAAGAAGTTCAATTATCTGGGCGAGGCTCAAAGAACAGCTGCTGCTCCTCCACATCAAAAGGAGAAAGTTGAGGTGGTTTGTGCATCTGATCAGGATGCCTCCTGGACACCCGGTGGCTGGGGAGGGGGAAGTCTGGGCTTCTCTGCTTAGACTGCTACCGCCACGACTCAGATCCCTGGAAAGATGGTAGAGAATGGATGGATGGATGATTGGACTACTAAAATTAGTGGCCTTAACGTGTTAATATTCCCAGCACTAGATATTGGTGACAGAGGTGTGTGGTTTGATTGGTCGATAGCATGTGACCCATCCCCAGGGTGTAATAAGCACAGATACAACCACAAATGAGTGAATGGGTGCTTTCACACCTAAATTTAATTACTTTGGTCCAAATCAGTTCACGAATTTGTTACTTTGGATAATTACCTCCGCCAAGGAAGTTATGCAATCGGGGTGGTTTGTCTGTCTGTTTACCTGTCCGTCCATCCATCTGTTTGTTTGTCTGTTAGCAGGATTACGCAAAAACTACAGGATGGATTTTGATGAAATTTTCACCAGAGGTAGCCCTTGGGCCAAGGATGAACCCATTAAATTTTGGTGATGATCTGAGAGTACATACCTTCACCAAGGACCTCGTATTTATTTGTGCAGCAGGATTACACAAAAACTACTGCATAGATTTGGATGAAATTTTCTCCAGATGCGGTCATTGGGCTAGAGAGGAATCCATAACATTTTGATGATGATCCCAGACTGCATACCTCCACCAAGGCTCTTATCTTGTCACAGTGTGTTAGCAAGAATCCACCAAAACTACTGGATAGACTTTGATGCAGTTTTCACCAGAACTGTCTCCTGGCCTACACATGAACCCGTCACATTTTGGAGGTGATCCATAAGGGATGGAAGGAGCCTTGGCGGAGGTAAAAAAAAAAAAAAAAAAAAGGTAAGCTGGGGACATGAACAAATGTCCCATTTTAATCCTGTCCACAATCCCTCACCCCCCTCTGAGGATTTGAGTAATTTTGAAATGAGGAAATATCTTGAAACATCGTGCCATCAATGTCTTCAAAATGATATAACTGTATTAGGAGGTTGGGAGCACACAAAAGTACATGTACGTTTCAGCTGCAGGACTTGGAGCTAAAGGACCATGTTCCAGTTTTTTGTCTTTATTTGTACAGTGTAGATTTTAATTAGAAATTAATACTACAGTTTGCTGAAGTACCCTTAAGGCAAAATTTAATTAAACTGAGTTTTATTTATAAATATCAATTCCCATTAGTGTCTCAAGGTACAGTCATATTGTAAAGTAAAGCTCCTCTTTCCCAGCAGCTCTCCAGTCCTCTCTGAGCAACAAAGAACTCTGTTATAAGATGAAAAGATCTCCTACAGAATTGGGTTTAGGGAAGCTCAGAGAGGGACTGGCTGGCTGGTGAAAGAAAACAAAAGAATCACACAGAGTTTTATAAAAAGGAAGATTTTTCTATCTATCTTTCTATCCTAGAAAGCAAAAACTGTACCCATCTCTAACCCCGGCTGGTAGCTGGTTCTACAGGAGAGGAGGCTGCACTCTGAGAACGACACGCTCTATTAGGCTGATATGGCTCTGTGACATCTTGACGATAAGATTGAGCTGGGTTATTTAGAGCCTTGCAGGTGGGGAAAAGGATTTTGAATTGAATTCTAGATTTTACCGCTCAAAGCCAATGAAGAGAACCCGATATGGGAGAAATATGATCTCATTTCCCCCAATAGCATTTTGGATTTCAGAGAGCTGTCAGATCAATGTGATAAGGAACTGAAATAGTTTAGCTGGGACAATTTCCTCAGCATCACTCTTTGACATAATATTTCTAATTCTGACAGTACTGTACAGTTGGAGAACGGCATTTGTAGAAACCAGTGGTGGTTAAAGGGCAGATCCTGATTCTTATGTAAAAAGACAGCGTTATTTTTAGACGGTGTGCAACAATACTGGCAGAGAATGTCCTAATCCAGCTGAAAGGGGGAGATTGTTCAAAGTCCTCATGTAACAGAAAACCCAGGTCAGACGTAATCACAATAAAACATAAATGTATATTTGATTATTTCTATCAATTTCATCCATCCACCACCAGTATGAGCTCATGTTGTGTACTCATCCGAGGCTTACAAAGGCTGGTAAATGATGTCTGATTCTCACAGTGGCAGGCCTCTGGAGGAAAATGCATCTCTCTGAAAACATGCAGGCAACCAGCCAGAGGCAGCATCTCAACAATGGGAGAGACTGTTCTTGCTTAACAGCACAGGAAGAGATTACGTAGAAACTGACAATTTCTCCACTCCTTGAAATAAATTTGGCGAATGGAGGATGGTTCAGGGCTGAAAAAACTAATTTTCTCAAAGCAAATCTTCCCTTTCTTCTATGTTGTGTTATGTATTCTCTGCAGGTTGTATAACACTGCTGGTGAGGTGGTGTGGGTGGATAATCATCTTCAGCAGTTAAAAACAAACAGCAGCTCTGTCTGTAATTCCAGACGTTATGTAAGCTAAGTTTTTTTTTTTCAAATGTTCAAAAAAGTACTCTTCACAAAATGTTTTGTTTCTTCCATGAAAATTCTGCCATGTGCCATCTTCATTTTCTGTCTGGAGAAATTAAATTCTCTTTCTCTGATACGCTAACAAGCAGGATGCTCTGCTCAGGCACCAGTCCACCAGATGTCCACCAGCACTGCTCGGTGTAATTTTGAATGATTTGATATTCATGGCCTGCTGATTTGAGGACTGCCTCGAGCTAAATGCCTTGTTTTTGAGGGATATAAATACATATATCTTTCAGTTGCCTTGTTCATGCAGCAATCAGTGTCAATCATCTTGTCTTTTCCAGCTGCCATAAAACCACAACACTGCAGAGGGAGGAGAAATGCTGTTTGCTGTATAACTGTCAACGTTTTATATGAAGAATCATTTCAGGTCTCAGTCTATTCCTTAGTTTGTAACATGTACTAGCTGTTTAATCGCTTGTGTAAAAATGAAGGAGTATTCTTCAAAAGCTGATCAATAGTGCTATTTATTTTGAAAAACCGAATGACTAGCTTGTTAAATGAAGATTTTGATCAATATTTGATCTTATGTTTTTTCGTTCATCTGAGTGGGTTGGTGGACACAGAGGTGAGCTTACCTGGGCTGTTCATTATGGATCTCCCCAACTCACTTCCCATGGACTGACAGGAACGGAACTTGGTACAGTTATTAGTCTTTCTCTGCAGGTACCACCAAAGGTCACACATTTTTCCCATCGCTTTATGTAGCTGTCAAGACCTTGCCTGTAGAAGTCTTCAGGCTAGGTCAGAAGCCACGACTTGACCTCGGAAATCAATGTTTCATCGTCTTGGAAGTGCTTGCACTTGAAAAATGGCTTCATGGTTAGAAAGAGGTGGAAGTCAGATGGTGCGAGATTGGGAGAGTAAGGGGGTGAGGGAAGATTTCCTAGCCGCAGGACCATGATTCCGTCTGAGCAACATAAGATTTGTGAACTTGGGTGTTGTCTTGCAGGAGGCAGAAATGTTTGGTCAGCATGCTACGCCTCTTAGTTTTGATGGCCTTCTGCAATTTCTGCAGCTGTGAAGCGTAGTAAGTCCCAGTAGTTATGGTACCCTTTCCCAGGAAATCCATCATCAATACTCTATACTGGTCTCAAAAGATCATGAGCATGGCCTTACCTCCAGGGTTGGACACCTGCCTTCTTCAGAGGTGGTGAGTCTTCTTTTTCTTCTTCTTCTTTTAGATTTGATTGGCGGTTGGCAGCTAGCTTACAGGTGCATTACCGCCACTGACTTGATTATCATCACTCTATATGTTTGTAAAAGGAGTTCTGAACAACTCCTTACGTGTGAAAAAATTGAATCGGTGAATTCAAAAAGGGCCCAAGTCCCCATTGAAAAAGTGTGGATTTGGGCCCTTTTTGAATTCACCGATTCAATTATCCATCCTTGGTAGAATAGGTGCTTGATGAATTGAGGTGGTGAGTCATAATGTCTCCATTGCTTTGAGTGGGCTTAAGTCTCTGGATCTTAGTGATGGACTCATGTTTCATCCTGCATGATTAGTTGGTCAAAGAAGTCCTCCTGGTTTTCTTTGCACATGGCCAAAAGAGCCTTGGAGCATGTAACTCATTCCTGCTTCTGGAAAAGTGTGAGCAACTGGGGAATCTGATGCAGGCAACTTCTGCATGTGCATGTGGTTATGGATGATTTTGTCCACAGACCCCACACTGATCTTGATATATTGGGCTAGCTGGTGAATGTTTATCCAGCGATCTTCCAAAATGGTGGCCTCCACTTACTGGATGGTGTCTTTATCGGTGCTGCACTGTGGTCCAGGAATGGGTGCTGTTTGCACCGGTGTCCCACCAGACTTGAACTGTCGACGCCAACGCTTGACAACATCATACGATAGCCTACTGGTGTGAGTCTGCAACTCTACTCACGGTTGAGGACTGTCCCAAACAAGCTTTGGTATAAGATAAGATAAGCCTTTATTAGTCCCACAACGGGGAAATTCCAGGATTGCAACAGCACAGGGATAGCAACACTCAGAGCAACAATCAGAAGGCAAGAAAAAACAAGCAAGCAAGAGCAGCTAATATACATATGTACATATTACTATAAAATATATATATACACACACACACACACACAGACACACAGTGCAGAGCATTGTAGCTGGATGGAATAAATATATGAATATATGAACACACAGTGCAGAGCATTGTAGCTAGATGGAATAAATATGTAAATATATAAACACCCACAGTATGGAGCATTGCAGCTAGGTGGAATAAATATGCAAGTATATAAACACACACAGTGCGGAGCAATGTAGCTAGATGGAATAATATGTAGATATATAAAAACACAGTGCGGAGCATTGTAGCTAGATGGAATAAATATATAGATATATAAATATAAACACACCCAGTGCAGAGCATTGTAGCTAGATGGAATAAATATGTAAATATATAAACACACACAGTGCAGAGCATTGTTGCTAGGTGGGATGAAACAGCATAACCGTCTATTTAGTTATCCTACATGGTATGATTATGTGCCCATACATATTCTCACCCTCCATAGCGACCGGTATGTTCCTAGTTGCTTTGTTACCTCTGTTTATAATGAAAGCACCAAGGTGCTGATGCCTCGGTGCCAGAACTTTGGCGGCGGTATGCATTCTCTGATCATCACCAAAATGTTATGGGTTCCCCTCTAGCCCAAGGGCCACCTCTGGTAAAAAATTTCATCCAAATCCATCCAGTAGTTTTGGAGTACACGCATGCGCAGTAAAAATAATCTGCAGTTCACATGTCCATAGTGTTGGTGGTAGCCAAGAGTGACCAACTTAATTTGAACAGCTGCAATTCAAACACAAAGAAGAGCACGGTGGCAGGCATTTTAAATGGCGGAAGAAATGGAGGTATGTGAATACAATGACAATCAAGTTGAACAGGAGCTTTTGCTGTTTAGTGGCAGAGGAAGAAAACAGATGGGCAACAAGACGGAGATTTGTTCACCCAGTATTGGCAGATTGCTCAGTACTTCTCTGTGGCGGAAGTTTCCAGGCCCATGTGCAGTACCGTTCCATTGACATAAAGGTGCGCTATTTTTGTGTTTATTTCAAAAACAAAGCATTATTTCAAAATTCTGGCAAATTAAAAGTTGAGAAAATATGGTGATACAATGGTACAAGCCTTTAGTTCCACTTACTTTTGACCAGGCGAGCTGAAACAGAGAGACAGACAGCTACACACACAGAACCACAAACAGATTCACTAACTGATTACCATATGCCTCTCAGTTTCACTGAGGCATAATGAGATGTAATAAAAGGAAACTGAAACAATTTAGCAGTTACCTATGATATTATCTCAGCACCACTGTTCTTGACTTCCAGTGATGACAGTCTGTTTTCAGTGGAGTGTACATTGAACCCAAAACATCAAAGGTCATATAGCAATGGGCACCCTGCACATACATCCTTGACATTAATAGCTTTATGTTAGGTGCCTGAAATGAAAACATGTGAGTTTATCTCCCTGCAAGATACCAGTCACCTGTCTGGATTTTTTTGCTTCTAGGTTGTTCCTGCCTCTTTTTTTTTTTAGCACTATCTGCATGATTATTAATGTACATATTCAACACAGTTGCACACATATCTGTTTCTTGAGCTGCATCATGTCCTCAATATGCAATGCAGCAGACTATAAAGCACAATAAGGTAATCAAATTATTCATGCATCAGCACTTCTATAATGTCCATTAACATCACCTACTCATGGGACCAGTCTGTTGATTTCAGATGGTAAGACAACCAGCGGTGGATAAAAGTAATCTACCAGCTTTAAAACATTGCTCTCCTGGGAGTCTGACACTCCAAACAGATGCTGTTCTTTCACAGAAAGTGAGACCTAATAAGAAACAATATGGTCAACACTCTACAGTTTTGTGTCCTCCAGCCAGAGCAGACAGTGAGCAGCTTACTGATCAGATAGTAGAGCCCTGCTGCCAAAATGTGACCCCGGACCACCTGTCCACCATTGCTGGAGCAGAAGCAGGTCTGACTCCATGTGTAGATAAGGCATACAGGACAGTTAAGGAAAGTTAAGAGGCTTAGATATATCGAGCTTCACAAGTAGCACATATGGGATATTTGGTTATGTGCCACTTGCTTGTTTCAAATGCATGAATACATTTTCACCAGTTGCTGCCTTAATTTTTTTTTTTTACACATTTCATTCATGTTTTTACGTTTTCTTTCATTGGATTTTTTTCAATGTTATTTATTTTGCATTTCAATATCACCCATAATTGAAAGATCGCCAAGAGATTATTGGGAGATTGATGAGATCGTTGAGCACCCTTAGAGCTCTCCTTTACATAGAGAGACATAATGACAACAATGTCACTGATCTCACAGTGATCTTTCAATGAACACCAAATCTTTCTACTCTGAAAGTAGAGATGGCTGAGTGATCAGTGAGGGATTGCTGAGCATTTGATGAAAAACCACCAGAGTTCATTGACAGATTGCTGAAAGATCCTTGGGAGATCATTGGGAGATTGATGAGATCATTGAGAAATTGTTGAAAGATCGTCTGTGTAAACGGGCCATATTAAGTAGAATGTGTTCATATGTAAACTTTTGAATCAGAGTTATTAAGAGTTTTAAAGTCTCCCATAATTCAAAAATTAAAATTGGAAAAACACCAAATTTTTGTACCAGAAATCTAACAATTCTGTTTTCTGTACTGCTTTTAAATTCTTAAGAATAGTTTTTTCCCTTTACTCCCACTGTTATTTGTGGTAATGCTTACTCACAGAAACCAGACTTTTTATACAGTAAATTTTTCTCAAATATGTGATTAATGCACAAAAGCTCTCACTTTCAACTGATGACATACCGAGCTGATCATGAAAACTCTGACCCGCGGTCTTTCTCTGTGATAGATGTGGAGGAGGAAAGCACGGTTACATAAGTGATGAAGATTCTGTATTTAGCTGTTCATCATCCACGAATATCAGAACAGCGCGAACCCTGAGTGCTCAGTTACAAAACCTCTCAATTCCGATGGGTTTGTGTTTCACTGTGTCTGTGAAACTGCAGTCTTCTGGCAACATCTGAGGGAAAGCTAAGAGTAAGAACCTAAAAAAATGGCCAAAATATCAATACACACAACATAATAAGTACCTTTAATGATATATAGCATTTACATTCAGGCTTTTCAGATGAAGCTAAATCATCCAAACTGAGCTCCTAAAATCCTGATGGGAACATAAAGGAGCTGTTTATTTCATACAGATTTGTCTTGAGTTACAACTAATGCATCCAGTCCTGTCATCATTATGCTGTTGCCAAAATAGCTGAAGCACAGTGAGTCATTTATCACACTATAATCCCATATTCACTTTGTTGCTGGTCTCGGTGAAATCACACAGAGAGATAAAGGAGCATTCCACCTTTTTAATTATTTTTTCACAGTCATTTGTCATTCCATATAAAACCCAGTTCTTTATAAAACAAGCAGATTGGGTGGTTGTGAGGGCAGGATTAATGGCAGCATGTGGGAATGACTGAGGCTGTAATACCTCTGTTTTTTTGATAATTGAAATGAAGTTTTTATTTGCATTTACTATAACAAATATTTGTGGTATTAGATAAATATTTTAAATTATGACATGGCTTGGGAGCTTTTTTGCATTAACTGTGACTGAAAAAATGGCTGATTTGCTTCCACTTCACTGGAACTGTTCTATTTAGCAGTGTTTTGGATATTTTCAGACTATATCCTTACTGTTTCACCAGCAATGCATCTATAAGAATAAAGTTTCCCTTTTTATTTGAGGAATTTTTGTCTGTGACAATATATTTATCCACATTTTTCACAGTAAAACCCCAGAATCTCAGTTAATAGTGTGGCCGAAGCTCCTTTCTTTGTGCTATTGTGCCTATGCATTGTGAGGAGTGCGTCCCACGCATGTTTTGACCTTGCAGTGCGAATTGCAAAGTGTGATAGCAGCCAACCATAAATCACTGTCAAGCCACAAACTGTTCCAGCCACATACAGGTAATCTATTTGTCCTGGTAAAATGTGGTGTAATTTGCTCCACAGTGTCTCGCAGGCGCAGCAAAAAGCTGCCATTTTCTGCCGCATCTTATGCATATGTGATATTTCCAGACAGTGACGGTTTAACCAAGTCAAACCTTCCTATACCTATGGGATCCCTTGATTGCTGGGGTTTTCTCTGAATCATTTATTGTGTAATTCATGCCTTGTGTATCCAGCACATTGAGATGACTTTTTGTTGTGATTAGGCACTATATATTAGTCCATGGGCTGAAAACTGACCCCACCCTCCCCCGAGGAAGTTTGATAGACATGCAGTGCATCCGAAAGGTATTCACAGAGCTTCATTTTTTCCACATTTTGCTATGTTACGGCCTTATTCCAAAAAAGGATTAAATTCATTTTTTCCTCAAAATTCTACACACAATACCCCATAATGACAATGTGAAAAAAGTTTTGAGATTTTTGCAAATTTATTAAAAATAAAAAACTAAGAACTCACATGTACATAAGTATTCACAGCCTTTGCCATGAAGCTCAAAATTGAGCTGAGGTGCATCCTGTTTCCACTGATCATCCTTGAGATGTTTGTACAGCTTAATTGGAGTCCACCTGTGGTAAATTCAGTTGATTGGACATGATTTGGAAAGGCACACACCTGCCTATATAAGGTCCCACAGTTGGCAGTGCATGTCAGAGCACAAGCCAAGCATGAAGTCAAAGGAATTGTCTGTAGACCTCCGAGACAGGATTGTCTCGAGGCGCAAATCTGGGGAAGGATACAGAAAAATTTCTGCTGCTTTGAAGGTCCCAATGATCACAGTGGCCTCCATCATCCGTAAATGGAAGAAGTTCAGGACCACCAGGATTCTTCCTAGAGCTGGCCGGCCGTCTAAGCTGAGCGACTAGGGGAGAAGGGCCTTTGTCAGGGAGGTGACCAAGAAACTGATGGCCACTCTGTCAGAGCTCCAGTGTTGCTCTGTGAAGAGAGAAGAACCTTCCAGAAGGACAACCATGTCTGCAGCAATCCACCAATCAGGCCTGTATGGTAGAGTGGCCAGACGGAGGCCACTCCTTAGTAAAAGGTACATGGCAGCCCGCCTGGAGTTTGCCAAAAGGCACCTGAAGGACTCTCAGACTATGAAAAACAAAATTCTCTGGTCTGATGAGACAAAGATTGAACTCTTTGGCGTCATGTTTGGAGGAAACCAGGTACCATTCATAACCACGCCAGTGTTGGTAGCAGCATCATGCTGTGGGAACGTTTTTCAGCGGCAAGAACTGGGAGACTAGTCAGGATAGAGGGAAAGATGAATGCAGCAATGTACAGAGACATCTTGGATGAAAACCTGCTCCAGAGCGCTCTTGACCTCAGAATGGGGCGACGGTTCATCTTTCAGCAGGACAATGACCCTAACCACACAGCCAAGATTTCAAAGGAGTGGCTTCAGGACAACTCTGTGAATGTCCTTGAGTGGCCCAGCCAGAGCCCAGACTTGAATTCAATTGAACATCTCTGAAGAGATCTGAAAATGGCTGTGCACCAACGCTTCCCATCCAACCTGATGGAGCTTGAGAGGTGCTGCAAAGAGGAATGGGTGAAACTGCCCAAAGATAGGTGTGCCAAGCTTGTGGCATCATTTTCCAAAAGACTTGAGGCTGTAATTGCTGCCAAAGGTGCATCAACAAAGTATTGAGCAAAGGCTGTGGATACTTATGTACATGTGATTTCTTAGTTTTTTATTTTTAATAAATTTGCAAAAATTAAAAGAAAAACTTTTTCACATTGTCATTGTGAGGTGTTGTGTGTACAATTTTGAGGAAAAAATGAATTTAATCCATTTTGGAATAAGGCTGTAACATAAAATATGGAAAACGTGAAGCACTGTGAATACTTTCCAGATGCACTGTATGTTTTTGAAAACTTTGATTATTCTGGTCTCTAAAACTGCTTGTTTGATAAAAATTGGTTGGTAGGTGTTCATTTGGCAGCACTCTGAAAATAGATACCCTGCCTATGGAAGTTCTTTTTCAGATGTCACTATTACATGGAATTATTTGAATAGTTTTTCTGATTTAATAAAGTCTGTCAAAATGTACACCTTTCTACACAGACAGATTGATTTCATATACACTACCGTTCAAAAGTTTAGGGTCACTTAGAAATTTCCTTATTTTTGAAAGAAAAGCACTTTTTTTCAATGAAGATAACTTTAAACTAATCAGAAATACACTCTATACATTGCTAATGTGGTAAATGACTATTCTAGCTGCAAATGTCTGGTTTGTGGTGCAATTTCTACATAGGTGTATAGAGGCCCATTTCCAGCAACTATCACTCCAGTGTTCTAATGGTACAATGTGTTTGCTCATTGCGTCAGAAGGCTAATGGATGATTAGAAAACCCTTGTGCAATCATGTTAGGTCTGCAATGCTGTAATTGCTGCAAATGGAGGATTCTTTGACGAAAGCAAAGTTTGAAGGAAAAAATTATTATTTCAAATACAAATCATTATTTCTAACCTTGTCAATGTCTTGAGTATATTTTCTATTCATTTTACAACTCATGGTGGTAAATAAGTGTGATTTTTCATGGAAAACACAAAATAATTGTCTGGGTGACCCCAAACTTTTGAACGGTAGTGTAAGTATATGAAATAAATACAAACAAATGTGTGCATAAATATCTCATGACAAATACATAATGAAATAAAACAAATGGGAAAAGGTAATCACCTTTTCTTTTACCTTTTGGTAAATGTTTTTGGTTGTAATTATTCACAATCACCACAACTATCATAGCCTAAATAAATTTAAACAACAGTTACTTCCCACAAAAAAATCTGATAGGACAATAGGAGAAACTATGACAAAAGAAGACAGAAGTGATTGTGTCTGGACCCAGTGGCTGCTGTGAGTCCCCTGCTGTTGACCTTGGCCCCTTGGCAGGGTTTGTCCAACCTACTGTTACTAATCTGGGATTTAAGATGGACAGTGATTTTAAATTAGATCGTCAAATTGCTGCAGTAGTGAAGTGCAGCTTTTTTCATTTAAGGCAGTTGGCAAAGGTTAAACCCATCCTTTCAAAGCAGCACTTTGAAACAGTAATCCATGCCTTCATCACATCTCGGCTGGATTACTGTAATGAACTTTATTTTGGAGTCAACCAGTCTTCCCTCTCACGTCTCCAGTTGGTTCAATATGCCGCTGCGCGTCTTTTAACTGGAATACGTAAGAGGGAGCACATTACATCCATTTTAGCTTCCCTTGACCGGCTTCCTGTGCACTTTAGGGTTCATTTTAAAGTTCTTTTATTTGTTTTTAAATCATTAAATGGCCTTGCCCCACCTTACCTCTCCGAGCTGCTCCATCCCTATACTCCTGCTTGGTCTCTCAGGTCAGTTGATCAGCTGCTCCTAGAGGTATCAAAATCTAAGCGGAAGCTCAGAGGGGACAAAGTTTTTTCTCTTGCTGCTCCTAAACTGTGGAACAGCCTCCCTTTGTCCATCAGACAATGGACATCACTGTCCATTTTTAAAACTCATCTTAAATCCCATTTTTATTCCTTGGCCTTCAACCCAGCATGAGACATTGATTTTACATGTTTTATTGCTTTAATTATATGACTTTCATTTTTTTTACCTGTTGTTTTATACTTCTTTAGCTGTATTTTATTGTCTTTTATTAATTTTTATGTTTTACATTTCTTTCATATTTTATTTATCCCAATGTACAGCACTTTGTGTCAGCTGTAGTTGTTTTTAAAGTGCTTTAGAAATAAAGTTGGATTGGATTGGAATAAGGATTCCAGAAATTACTATATTCCCTGATAACCGGACTCGCACCTTTCACCGAATATGTATCACGCTGGTTCAGCTTTGTTTAAATAATTTTTAAAGTTAATATCGGTGGCTTCTTATATGTGAGGATTCTTCTTCTTCTTCTTCTTTTAGATTTGATTGGCGGTTGGCAACCAGCTTACAGGTGCATTACCAGCACATACTTGGTGTAGTTCACAACATTAGCGAAGTCTTCACTCTATATCACTCATGTGAGAATTGTAATGCTGTGTTGGAAAGCATAGCAGATCCTCAGACCAGGCCAGATTTCACAAAGGCACATCAAAATTCATGCAAGCAATCACTAACTTGCTAGATAGATAGATAGATAGATAGATACTTTATTTCGAACAAAAAAGTATAACAAAAACAAAACAAATGACAAATGCAATAAAGTAACAGTATACAGTGTTCGAAAGGGAGAAGGAAGAAGTGAACACTTATTAATTCCATCTCCTCTTTTCCATAAATACACCCATGTGAATTATATACAAATTACCACCTTTAAGATCCCAAGTAAACAATTTACTGTATTTTGTACATATCAACATTAACACCCATCCATCCTAACATACATTGATGTCCATACATCAAAACCAAAAGCCAGTTTAGAAAGCTTGGGATCAGTCCGCCAAGGTCTCCGCCTTTGACTGCCACCTAATCCACATAGCACCGGACTTCCATGATCCCTCCTGCAGGTGGTGAACCTACTGGAGGGCGGACCCATGTAACTCCTTCGGGCTGAGCCCGGCCGGGTCCCATGGGTGGAAACCCGGCCACCAGACGCTAGCCTTCGAGCCCCTCCCCCAGGCCTGGCTCCAGGGTGGGGCCCCGGTAACCCCATACCGGGCGGGGTACACTGAATCCTTGATATACAATTTATCATGAGAGATTTACCAGTCAATCTACGTTCCTACTCTCACCTATGGTCACGAGCTTTGGGTAATGACCGAAAGAACGAGATCGCGGATACAAGCGGCTGAAATGAGCTTTCTCCGTAGGATTGCTGGACTCACCCTCAGAGATAGGGTGAGGAGCTCAGTCATCCGGGAGAGGCTCAGAGTAGAACCGCTGCTCCTCCACATTGAAAGGAGTCAGTTGAGGTGGTATGGGCATCTGATTAGGATGCCTCCTGGACGCCTCCCACTTGAGGTGTTTCAGGAACGTCCCACTGGGAGGAGACCCCGGGGCAGACCCAGGACTCGGTGGAGAGACTATGTCTCCCAGCTAGTCTGGGAACGCCTTGGTATCCCCTCTGAAGAGCTGGAGCAGGTGGCTGGGGAGAGGGAAGTCTGGGCTTCTCTGCTTGAACTGCTGCCTCCGCGACCCGGACCTCCGGAAAAGCGGTAGAAGATGGATGGATGGATGGATGGATGGATGGACATCAAAACCAGCCTCAAACAACACAGATATACACAGTGCTGTCCCACCCACCATTCCATAGTGTCCCATGTCCCAGAGTGAGCATAGTGAATCATACATATAAATACTACCCTTCTAACATATATCCTTTCAGCAAATAATGTTTATACCTCTTTTTGAATTGATTTCTGTTTGTACATAGTTTCAGTTCTGGCTCCAGACTGTTCCACAAATCCACCCCACAGACAGATATGCACATACTTTTCTTGGTTGTTCGTATCTTGGGTTTTGTAAAGTTTAGGTCTCCTCTCAAATTATGATCATTGTCTCTATTTTTAAATATTTTTTGTACATTAGTTGGGAGTTGATTATTAATTGCCCTGTACATTACTTGCGCTGTCTTAAATTTAACTAAATCGATGAACTTTATGACATGTGACTTTAAAAACAATGAATTGGTATGGTCTCTATATCCTACATTGTTTATTATCCTTATAGCTCTTTTTTTGTAATGTGCATATTGACTGTAGGTTGGTCTTGTAGGTGTTTCCCCAGACTTCTACACAGTAGTTAAGATAAGGTAAAAACAGTGAATCGTACAGTAAGACCAATGATTTATAGTCCAAGATGTGTCTTGTCTTCCCCAGTATGCCTATACATTTTGCTAACTTGGCCCGGATGTGACTGATGTGAGGTTTCCAGCAGATTTTATTGTCTAGCGTCACCCCCAGAAACTTATTTTCCTGTACTGTTTCTATTCTGGTATCATCTATCGTTACCATTATTTCATGATTTATTTTATAATTTCCAAACAACATAATCTTTGTTTTTTTTAGATTTAGAGATAATTTATTTTTGTTGAACCACTGCGTTAACTTTTTCATTTCAGTTGTGACCACCTCTAAAACCTGCTGCAAATTCTCACCAGGGCAAAGGATATTTGTGTCATCCGCAAACAAAATAAATTTCAGAATTTTTGATACTTGGCATAAGTCATTTATATACAAAATAAAGAGTTTGGGTCCCAAAACTGACCCCTGGGGCACACCACAAGTGATGTCCATGAAGGGTGATTTGTGCTCACCAATTTGTACAAATTGTTGTCTGTTACTTAAATAACTTTCCACCCAACTCAATCCTACCCCTCTTATCCCATACCTTTCCAGTTTCCTTAGAAGTATTCTGTGGTCAATGGTGTCAAAAGCTTTCTTTAAATCTATAAATACTCCTACAGCAACCTTTTTTTTTTATCTATACAACTAGTAATTTCTTCTATAAGTTTGATCAGTGCCAAAGATGTAGATTTATCTGCTCTAAAACCATACTGGCTATCTGTAAGGAGGTTGTGTTTTTCAATGAAATCATCCAGTCTCTTTGTGAAGATTTTTTCAAGTATTTTGGAGAATTGTGAGAGTAAGGAGACTGGCCTGTAATTTGTGAAACAATGACTGTCTCCTGTTTTGTATAGAGGTATTACTTTTGCTATTTTCATTTTGTCTGGAAATGTACCAGTTTGAAATGACAGGTTACAGATGTGGTTGAGTGGCTTAACAATTCCTTCAATTACTTTTTTCACTATTGTCATGTCAATTTCATTCCAGTCCATTGATTTTTTGTTCTTAAATTTACTCACAGTCTCGATAATTTCCTTTTCAGTAACTGCACCCAAAAAGATTGTGTTTGGATTTCTATCTTCTATTTCATTTACAGAACCACTGTTGTTTGTTTCTGTTGTCACCATTGATTTTGCTAATTCAGGACCAACGTTTACAAAAAATTTATTGAAACCACTGACCACATCCTCCATATTATTTATCAAATTGCCATTTTCAATAAAATATTCTGGATAATTAGCATTCTTAGGTCGATTACTAATAATCCCATTGAGTACTTGCCATATTCCTCTTAAGTTATTTTTATTATCCTCTAATATTCTGTTGTAATATTCTTTCTTACAGGTCCTCATTATATTAGTAAGCGTATTTTTATATCTTTTATATTTGATCTCAGCCTCCACCATTCTGCACTTAATGAATTGTTTATATAATGTATTCTTCTTTTTACATGCATTTATTAACCCCTTGGTGACCCAAGGAATATTTTTCTTTTGTTGTCTGTCATTGTATTGTTTTATAGGACAGTTTTTATTTTACAATGATTGAAATATTTGTAAAAAAAATATCATATGCTTTATTTATATCATTTTCATCATAAACTATCTTCCAATCTTGTATTAATAATTCCTTTGTCAGTAAATACATAGATTCTTCGGTTCTTATTCTTTTATATTTAATATTTTTGGTATACTTTTTCTTCCTATAATCACATTGATTACTAACTAACTAACTAACTAACCTGCACTTATATAGCGCTTTTCTAGTCACAAAGACCACTCAAAGCGCTTTCATTAACACTAACCCTCTATTCTAAGGGCCTATAGGAAACAGATATCTAGGGACAATTTAGAACAGCCAATTAACCTAACATGCATGTTTTTGGCATGTGGGAGGAAACCGGAGAAATCCCGGAGTAAACCCACGCAACACGGGGAGAACATGCAAACTCCACACAGATCACTGTTGGTCGGGGGCTGGGATCGAACCCACGATCGTGGGTCTATCAATCGTGATAGACCCACGGTCTATCACGATTGATAGACAACAAAAATCGGCAGGTGGTCACTGATATCATTCAATAAAAGCCCACTCCTGATATTATTTTCCATAATGTTTGTGAATATGTTATCTATTAGTGTGGCACTGTGTGACGTGATTCTGCTAGGTCCGGTAATTGTTTGATGTAAGCCCATACTGTACATTGTGTTGATAAATTCTTCTGTCAAACTATGTTGTTTTGAATTCATCAGATCTATATTGAAATCCCCACAGATGAACATAACTTTATGAGTTAGTTTTGCATACATTTTTTCCATCCAGTCCTTAAATAAGTCAATGTTTGATCCAGGTGTTCTATATACACAGCTCACTACTATATTCTTCACATTGTCCAGACAGATTTCTATTGTAATACATTCAAATAAATCATCCACAGTTACTGACAGATTTTCAACAACCTTGTATTTCAAGCTCTTGTCAACATAAATTGCAACTCCTCCTCCTTTTTCCACTTTTCTATTTAAATAATTTAATTCATAGCCATCCATGGTAAAATCCACTCCTTTCTCTTCACTGAGCCACGTCTCTGATATTGGCACAATATTGAATGGCTCTTTAAACTGATGTAAATAATCTTTAATGTTATTAAAGTTACATTGAGACTTCTGCTGTTGAAGTGGATCATAGAAATATTGAAATCAGATGTGACCATTGTGTTAAACTGTTCATCCGTGTAGTAACTATAGTCATTATTGATGGAGCTAAATAAATTATTATCAGGGTCTATGTTATATTCTACGTCCTGTGGGTTGTGATCTGTATATTCAAAAACTTTCAGTTTGCTCAACTTGCTCACCCCTTTTGAAGTGGGGCAGTGGTGGCCGAATAGTTAGGAATGTGGACTGGTTACCGGTTCAATCCCTGAACCGGCAGGAGCAGATCTGGGTGGGACATAACATAGCAGTGTTTTCCCCACCCTCATTAACCCCAGTGTGGTGCCCTTGAGCAAGGCCCTCAACCCCAGCTGTTCCAGTGGAGCTGCTCAGTGGCCGCAGGTCAGTTTGTGGCTGCACTGGGCAGCTTCCAGGTGTGAATGTGAACAGGGCATCCCTGAAAAAGAGAGGCTGACTCTAAATGGACCTCTCACGTATAAATAAATAAAGTGAAAATAAAGGATGTGCTGTACAATTTGTCTAGTGGAGCACCTGCCCCGGCACATATTGAAAAGGATCTTCTCGGTGCAAAAAAGTTAGGTCATGAAGCATTTAAGAAAGACTTGTCACCAAAGATCAAAAAAAAAAAAAATCGATTCCATGAAGAAGAATCTAAAAACATTTGCTCATCACTCTATATATAATTCAAGAAAGCCTATGATGTGCCTATGATCTCTACATGATGTCTATATGACATCATATAGACACCATAGTAGAGTGATTCAAGAAAATCTGTGTGTGTGTGTGTGTGTGTGTGTGTGTGTGTGTGTGTGTGTGTGTGTGTGTGTGTGTGTGATCAAAGGCAGGCATCGCTCAGGATCATAGGACATCAAAGATGAAAGGCAGGCATCGCTCACGATCATAGGACTCGCTATGACACCATCAAAGATCAAAGGCAGGCATCACTGAACGAGTGCTGACGTGTTTGCTTACACCTGCTTTCTACGGGCATGCAGAAATACTTGCTTATACTTGGTTTCTATGAGCATGCACAGGTATACACTGGTCTTGCTAAAAGTACAAAAGTAAAAAGAAAAGACAGAATATAAAAGGTTCGATGAAATCATTGCTGAACACAGCATCCTTGGTCAACTGATTCTGCTGGCCTTGAAGCATAACAGAAGCATGGAGAATGTTTTGAAGTATCCTTTAGGTCCAGTTCCATGGACAACAGCTGACGGGGGACCAACAAAGACAGATAAGTCAAAGTTGTTACATGCATTGAAAGGAGGAGTCCTGCACAGAGAGACCACTGCAGATTGTGTATTCCATTATCGAGAGAAATTCCTTGCTTCATGCTTAGATTGCCATACCAGTCACATTTGGCAAGTTATCTGAAAGCATACAGTATACGGCATAAAGTATACGGCATAAAGTATACGGCATAAAGATGCCATATGACTGGAGACAGTTTTTGCTTAGAACAGAAAATAAAAAATCTTACTGAGTTTCTGCTAAATAACTGGGAAAGGAAGAAGAGTACCTCCAAACTTCAAGGAAGAAGCATTTACTTTGTAAGCAAAAGTGTACCGTCTTGACAAGTTTAGTTGGGAAAAAGTTTCACAAGAGGCAGTTGTGGCACTGAGCTCAACCCATGAAGAAACAGACATGAAAATAATCCTTTACATGCTGCCTATTTTTCAGAGTACTGATCCACAAACATCTATTATAGTTCAATCACCTCACACAGATGTGTTTGTTTTAATGCTGCACTTTTCCTAAAACATACAGCAGAAGGTCCTCTTTGATACAGGAGTTGCTGACAAACATCATCTTCTAGATCAGGGATGGGCGACTGGCGGCCCACCCCCTCATCACCGTGGGCTGCACGGTGGCGCAGTGGTTTAGCACTGTGGCAGCACAGTTTTACCCTCGGCCGGGGGACCGCGGGGATCATGAGATCGTGGGTTCGATCCCAGCCCCCGACCAACAGTGAGCTGTGTGGAGTTTGCATGTTCTCCCCGTGTTGCGCGGGTTTACTCCGGGATTTCTCCGGTTTCCTCCCGCACACCAAAAACATGTAGGTTTAGGGCGCTCGCGCACGCAGCGACCAGCAGCCGGTGGCTTGTCACCAGACTGCAAACCAAGTCTACCTACGGGTACAAATAAGTAACAAAAAAAAAAAAAAAAAAAAAAAAAAAAAAAAAAAAAAAAAAAAAATCCACTACAGCCTGCTAGTCCATTTCCAAAATCAATCATTTATTTATATCACGGTTGCCATATTTGGAACTGCATTCTTAAATGCAATTATAGAGTCCGCCAGCAGAGAGAGCGCTAATTGAAACCTAGGTGCCACTCTGTGTGCAAGTAGTCAAGGAGAGAGCAAGAGTGAGGGAGCCAGAGGGAACAGTGCACTGGAGGAGAACGTGTTTTTAAGGTATGTAGCCTGCTAAGCCCGCATTAATAGGCTGTAAACAACAGTAAATGTATTAAGTAGGCTGCTTTTAAACAAGAATAAATATTACTGAGGAGCTGTAGCATTTATTCTTGTTTGGCAGGTGAAGCCTCATGGAGCTTGGAGGCTTTGCTTCTAATTGTGCAGAAAAATATCCAAAGCTTTGAGGTTTCTTTCTAAACAGCACGACTGAAGCACTGACAGTTTAAATCCCATGTCAGCAGTAAAAGTCCAGAGACTGTGGTCGTTGTAATTTGCTGATTTTTTTTTTTTTTTCATTTATAACAGTGGCTCAAACTTTTTTTTTTTTCATTCCCCATTTTGGGGAGCCATTAACAAGCCCACTTACACACAGCTATTTCTCTGGCCCTCCACACCCACAATGAATCCAACAGCAAGATAAGCTTCATCATATTTCCTTTTCTTCTTGGCTTTTGTTGTTAATTATCTTCTGGAATTTCTCTTTGGTCATCATTTTGATGAGGAGAGTTTTACAGATTAGGTCATTCTGTAATTTCCCAGTTTGGGATCAATAAAGTACATCTATCTATCTATGATAAAATTTTATTCATCCATCCATCCATTCTCTACTGCTTAATCCTTTTTCAAGTTGGGGGGACTGGAGCCTATCCCAGCATCTTTGGGTGAGAGGCAGGGTACACGCTGGACAGATCACCAGTCCTTTGCAGGGCAGATATAATTTTATCAGTAATTTTGAATGAAGGAATGAATGA
Source organism: Pholidichthys leucotaenia (assembly GCA_020510985.1). Lineage (NCBI taxonomy): Eukaryota > Metazoa > Chordata > Actinopteri > Cichliformes > Pholidichthyidae > Pholidichthys > Pholidichthys leucotaenia. The sequence continues at coordinate 55,592,544 of CM035843.1, read as the reverse complement.
ATGAATGAATCTTTATTTTGTATAGATTAAAAGTACAGATTAAAAAGAAACAGAATAATATAACAAAGGGGGAAAGAAAATCCAACAAGGTCAAATTAGACAATAACTCCTCTGATTATACAGTTCAACATAAGTTATCCGAAATGGGTGATGGCTGAAGCCGCAGCTTATATTGCCCACCCATATTCCATCCAAGAATTCAAAAGAAAAACAAAACAAGAGCGACTACAATTCAGAACATAGCTAAGACAAAATGTGACAAAAAAAAACTAAGCAACAACACAACGCAGACTGGATATGACAATCCTTATGTGATTTACATGTCATCTTGTATATATGTTTGGAGTATTTCTTCCTTTAGTTTTTGTTTAAATTGTCCAAGCGTTGTACATGATTTTAATTCAGGTCCAAAATCGTTCCATAATCTGACTCCTTGCACTGAAACACAACGTTGCTTGGTGGTAGTTCTCACTTAAGGTTTTTGAAATATACATGTTCCTCTGAAACGATATTGTTTCTCCCTTATTTGGAACAACTTTTGGATATTTGGGGGCAGTGATAGATTCTTCACTTTAAACATTATTACTGCAGTTTTAAAGTCAACCAGATCTTTCAACTTGAGAGTTTTTAATTTAAGAAAAAGTGGGTTTGGTGGATCCCTGCAAGCAGCTTTGTTTATTATTCTAATAACTCTCTTCTGAAGCATAAAGACTGGATATATGTTTGTTTTATATGTATTTCCCCATACTTCAGTACAATATGTCATGTATGGGAGTATTAATGAATGATACAAGGTATATAGTGTGGGTTGATTCAGCAAATATAGTATTACAATTGATTTGGATATTTTACCTTTAATATAATTAATATGTGACTTTCAACACAGTTTATTATCAATTATTACTCCAAGAAATTTAGTTTGGATACCATTTCAATCTCTACACCATTTACACTGAGTTTAGATACTAAGTTGTTGTGATGGTTGTTAAAAACTATAAATTTTGTCTTACTTAAATTGAGTGTTAATTTGTTTGAATCAAACCACAGTTTAAACTTCCCTAGTTCCTTTCCGAGTGTATCCAAAAGTTGTTCCAAATTGCTTCCACTGCATAATAAATTAGTGTCATCGGCAAACAATATTAAATCCATTTTTTCCGAAACTTTACATATATCATTCATATACATATTGAATAACAATGGCCCCAAAACTGAACCCTGTGGGACTCCACAAGTAACCTTCAGTAACTGTGAGTTTTTGTTATCAACACATACATACTGATATCTATTCTTTAAGTAACTACATATCCAGGACAGTGCTACCCCCCTAATACCACAATTTTGTAGTTTCTTTAATAATAAATTATGATCCACTGTATCAAATGCTTTTTAAAGATCCAGGAATACCCCAGCTGAATACTCTTTATTTTCAACAGCAGTTGATATTTTTTCTATAAATTCCATTAGAGCAAATGCAGTTGTCCTCTTGTGTCTGAACCCATATTGCTGCTCACACAATAAATTATTCTTCAGTATGAAGTTGTCAGTTCTCTCATAGAATATTTTTTCAAGTATCTTGGAAAATTGCAGCAATAGTGAAATTGGTCTATAGTTTGAGAATTCCCCTCTGTCACCTGTCTTGTACTGTATATCGGAATTACTTTAGCTATTTTCATTGCATTGGGAAATATACCTGTTTGGAGAGACAGGTTACAGATATACGTCAGTGGTTTCACTAAGCATTCAATAATAGTTTTGACTAAGAGCATGTCAATACCATCACAGTCCGTAAATTTTTTACTTTTAAACGATTTAACAATTTCAATGATCTCTCTCTTGTCTGTGTTCTTTATGAAAATGGAGTCTTTTATAGCAGTGTTTTTGCTTATTGTATCACCTGTGGGTGCCGTAATGGGTATTTCTTGAGCCAAATTAGGACCAGTGTTAACAAAAAAGTTATTAAATTCATCTGCAGGTGAAGCTGCATTCACACTCTGAGTCGTTTTATTATTTTTTGAAAAATCGATTGGGTAGCTTGTATTTCTGTTTTTATTTCCAAGAATATTGTTAAGTATTGTCCATGTATTTTTAATATTGTCTCTGTTTTTCTCCAGTTCTTTACTGTAATAGTCTCTCTTACTACATCTTATTATATATGTTAACTTATTTTTGTATGTTTTATACCGCTGCTCTGCTTCTTTTGTCCTTTTCTTTAGGAAAGCTTTATATAATAAATTTTTCTTTTTACACGCCTTTTGTAATCCTTTGGTAAACCATGGCTTATCGGCAAATTTATGTTTAAGCTTTTTCTTTACTAATGGACAATTTTTTTCATAAAGAGTGGTTACAATGTTTATAAATGTGTCATAGGCTTCATTTACATCTGATACATAGACTTTTGTCCAGTCTTGCTTCAGCAAGTCTTCTTTAAAAGAACTGATTGCATTTTGTGATTTGTATCTGAACGATTTTAAAATTTTTTCTGTATTGGCCCCCGTGTGGCCATGGATAAGTGCAAAGGTTGGCAAATGGTCACTTATATCGTTTATCAATAATCCACTTTCTATTTTCTTATCAATAATATTAACAAACAGGCTGTCAATAAGTGTAGCAGTGTGAGCTGTGATTCTAATGGGATATGTTATTGTGGGATATAGACTCATGCTGTACATAAAATTCATGAACTCTGTAATTACATTTTGTTGATATGGATTTAGTAAATCAATATTGAAATCTCCACAAATTACTACCATTTTCTTACTAGCAATATTATTGTACAGCTCGACTAATTTATCTCTGAATGCCTCAATGCAAGTTCCCAGTGTTCTATATATACAACTTATAATTGGATTTTTTGTTTTATCTTGGTCAATCTCAGCAGTAACACATTTCAAAATCCCTGGTAGTGCAAAGGACATTCCATTTACAAGCTTACACCAGAATCAGAATCAGAATCAGAATCAGGTTTATTGCCATTGTTCATGTAGTACACAAACTAGGAATTTGTCTCGGTACAATGCTGCAACATTAAACATGATAAGATAAGAGAAATAAACTATACATGTAATAAAGTGTAGGATAAGATTAAGTGATACTGGTCAACAGTTAAAATATATATTAGCCAGCAGCAGATACTGTGGAGAACTATATAGTGCAGTCGGTAATGCAGGAAGAAAACAGTGATGATTGACATGAGTCTGGTTGAGCTGCTGTACATGGTGCACGAGAGTCACTTAGTGTTCAGCAGTCTAATGGCAGAGGGGAAGAAGCTGTTCATGTGACGGGAGGTTTTAGTCTGGATGGACCGAAGTCTTCTACCAGAGGGGAGGGGGGCAAACAGTACGTGACCAGGGTGTGAGGGATCGGCTATGATCCGGCCAGCACGCCTCCGGGTCCTGGAGATGTACAGATCCTGGAGAGATGGGAGCTTGCAGCCGATCACCTTCTCAGCAGTGCGCACGACGCGCTGCAGCCTTAGTCTGTCCCTGGCAGTGGCTCCTGCGTACCACACGGTTATGGAGGTGGTGAGGATGGACTCGATGATGGCTGTGTAGAACTGCACTAACATCTTGGTGGGTAGCTTGAGCTTCCTCAGCTGCCGCAGGAAGAACATCCTCTGCTGGGCTTTTTTGATGAGTGAGCTGATGGTCAGCTCCCATTTGAGGTCCCTGGTGATGGTAGTGCCTAGGAAGCGGAAGGAATCAGCAGTGGTGATGGGAGAGCCTGAGAGGGTGAGGGGGGGCAGAGGAGTAGTGACTTTCCTGAAGTCTACAATCATCTCCACTGTCTTCAGAGCATTCAGCTGCAGGTTGTTATTGCTGCACCAGGACGCCAGCTGGGCCACCTCTCTCCTGTAGGCGGACTCGTCGCCGTTGGAGATGAGCCCGATGAGGGTGGTGTCGTCCGCAAACTTGATCAACTTGACAGACTGGTGGCTGGAGGTGCAGGAGTTGGTGTAAAGGGAGAAGAGTAGGGGGGAAAGTACACAGCCCTGGGGTGATCCGGTGCTGATGCTAGTATAGTCTGAGACAGTCTTTCCCAGCCGCACATGCTGCCTCCGGTCCGTCAGGAAGTCGATGATCCACCTGCAGAGGGAGTCAGGCACGTTGAGCAGGGACAGCTTGTCCCGGAGCAGAGCGGGGCGGATGGTGTTGAATGCGGAGCTGAAGTCCACAAACAGGATCCTGGCGTAGGTTCCCGGGGAGTCCAGGTGCTGCAGGATGGAGTGGAGGGCCAGGTTGACTGCATCGTCTACAGACCTGTTGGCTCGGTAGGCAAACTGCAGCGGGTCCAGGACCTATACAGATCATCAATATACAGTGCAACATCACCACTTTTTTTTTTTTTAGATCTGTTAATATGAAACATCTGATATCCCTCTATTGCCATCAGAGGAGCCTGCTCTTCATTAAGCCAAGTTTCAGAGACTGCGATAGCTGTAAATTTTCTGTCTAGCTGTTTTAAATAGTCCTGAATCTGTGGAAAGTTTTTGTTAAGACTTCTGCTGTTGAAGTGTATTATTGATAGTTTACCATCTAGTTGCACTTGACTTTTGAATTGCTTTTCAGTGTAATATTCACAATGATTATGAATATTATTGAAAAAGTGGTTATCAGGATCAATATTATTTTCCATCTCTTGTAGTTTATGTTCAGCATAATGGCATATTTTCAGAGTTTGAGTTTCCTCACTCTGTGTCAAATGACTTCCTCCAACTGGGGATAACTGATGTCTACTCAAGTCAGTCATAAGTTTTTTTGTTTGTTTTGTTTAGTTTTTTTTTTTTTTTTTTTAAAGTACATTGACATGGTATGTCAAAAGAACTATTCTTGCCGTGTGTGTGGATATGGATTATCATAGTCTCTAAATTTTCTTAATCAGTGTTCATCTGTATTTATTTAAGTCAGTAACATCTCTGATTATTATACTCTTTGCTTCCTCAGGTGTTCCATTTAGTTTGATCCAAACTCTACAATTTCTTGTCCATGTTGCCTGTATCTTATTTTGTCTTTTCAGCATCCATGCTTGCTGTGCTATTTCAGCATTCGTTTTTGTTAGATGTTCATTCAGGTAAACTTCTGTTCCCCTTAGCTTTCTGGCCTGCCTCAGTATGTCATTCTTTACCCTTCTGTTCACAAAGCGCATCACAATTGATTTCTTTGTTTTATTATCCTTTCTGGGTAAAGCATGACAGGCTGAAATTACATTTGCTTCAACCTTTATATTTCTACTATCAAGGAACTGAAGCACTTGGTTTTCCAGGGAGACTGATTGACTTGCGGGAGCCTCCTCACCTCACATTTTAATTCTAATATGATAAAACACTGAGTAGCTTTTATTTTTATTTGCATTTTCAGTTTTAATTGTGAAACTTTTGACTTTGCAGGAAATAATAACCCCCCCCCCCCCCCCCCCCACACACACACGGAAGGTCTACATGTAAACCTGGCCCTTGGGAAGTGAGGAAAAAATTTTGTGGCCCTCACTACCACCAAAGTTGCCCATCCCTGTTCTAGATGTACAAGGGATTATTAACAAATTTGGCAAGGAACATTGTTTAGCACTTCCTGCATTGCGTGTTCAGTGGATGTGACAGTAAAAATGCATTTGTGAAGCACTTAAAATCCTCCACTGCAATAAGATCCTGTGAGCTTTTCTGCGACTGGGTAGGCCATCTGACACTGATGGAGAGCTTTCAGAAAAGCTGGAATATTTCCACAATCTTTGCTGTATGGAAGCAATGACATCAACAAACTTTGTTATGGGAGATTTCTTAGATTCTTTCTCTTCATTTGAAAGTCAACTTCTGTCAAGTGGGTGAGGTTTAGATTTAAGCTTGCTTCCTCCCTGTCGAGCATCTTTAACAAGGCACATCAAGCGTTCCAACTATTAGGCATTCATATGGTATCAGGACACAAAGCAACACCCCAGATATCTCCTCCAAACATGCATTGATGGACAATTTTGGATGGTATTCTGGACATCTTATGGAGATCTCATGCCACAGGAGCTTGCAGATGTTCTGGTGGTTGGAGAGCCACTTCAACGTGATATGGATGAATAACTTCTTGAATTCATGAATTACACAGACATTGTGTTTGAGTGTAATGATTAAATAATATGATTAATAACTATGCCAAGGTACTGGAGAGGAGAGTCCGGCTGTTGGTTGAACCTCGGATTAGGAGGAGCAATGTGGTTTTTGTCCTGGCCGTGGCACATCGGACCAGCTCTTTACCCTCTCGAGAATCCTCAAGGGTTCGTGGGAGTTTGCCCAACCAGTTTACATGTGTTTTGTGGACTTGGAGAAGGCATTCATCTGTGTCCTTCGTGGTTTTTTGTGGGGGGTACTTCAGGAGTATGGGGTATCAGGCTTGTTGTTACGAGCTATTCAGTCTCTGTACGACCGTTGTGAGAGTTTGGTTCATAATGCCAGCACTCGGTTGGACTCATTCCCAGTAAGAGTTGAACTCCGCCAGGGCTGCCCTTTGTCACCAATCCTGTTCATAATTTTTATGGACAGGATTTCTAGGTGCAGCCAGAGAACGGAGGGTGTCATGCTTGGTGACCACAGGATCTCATCTCTGTTGTTTGCAGATGATGTTGTCCTGCTGGCTTCATCCAGCAATGACCTACAGGTCTTACTGGGACAGTTTGCTGCTGAGTGTGAAGTGGCTGGGATGAGAATCAGTACCTCCAAGTCCGAGTCCATGGTTCTCAGCTGGAAAAAGGTGGATTGTCCTCTCTGGGTTGTGGACAGGCTCCTGCCCCAAGTGGAAGAGTTTAAGTATCTTGGGGTCTTATTCACGAGTGAGGGGAGAATAGAGCGAGAGATTGACAGATGGATCAGAGCAGCATCTGCAGTGATGCGGACGTTGTACCGGTCTGTTGTGGTGAAGAAGAAGCTAAGCTCTAAGGCAGAGCTGTCGATTTACCAGTCAATCTATGTTCCTACCCTCACCTATGGTCATGAGCTTTGGGTAATGACAGAAAGAACGAGATTGTGGATACAAGCAGCTGAAATGAGCTTTCTTCGTAGGATTGCTGGACTCACCCTCAGAGATAGGGTGAGGAGCTCAGTCATCCGGGAGAGGCTCAGAGTAGAACCGCTGCTCCTCCACATTGAAAGGGGCCAGTTGAAATGGTATGGGCATCTGATCAAGATGCCTCCTGGACACCTCCCACTTGAGGTGTTTTGGGCACGTCCCACTGGTTGGAGACCCTGGAGCAGACCCAGGACTCGCTGGAGAGACTATGTCTCCCAGCTGGTCTGGGAACACCTTGGTATCCTCTCTGAAGAGCTGGAGCAGGTGGCTGGGGAGAGGGAAGTCTGGGCTTCTCTGCTTGAACTGCTGCCTCCGTGACCCGGAACTCCAGAAAAGCAGTTGAAGATGGATGGATTAATAACTGTTTAGTGCCATATTGAATATATGAGTTTTCCTTTGGTGGATTCAGTAACATGTTCATTTCTGTATTAACATTTTATTCAAGCAGAGAAGCATTATTTTCAATGTGGGCTGTGCGATATGACCAAAATTTCCTATCGTGAAATAAGTAATCTTATTTGATGATAATGATATGTGTATATCACAATATACATTTCCTGTAAACTCTATAGTTTAGATATAATAATCACATAAAAAAGGATGATCTTTTTTTTTTTTTTTTTACAAATTACATCCTGAAAAAAAATCATTTGTACAAATTCATCAGTCATTAATTACAGTCAGTAATTAATACACACACCATGTAGACACCCAGCTCAACACAACCATGAGAACTATAACTGGAACAATCCGCTCAACACCACTCCCCTGGCTCTCTGTACTGTCAAACATAGCCCCTCCACACATCCGGCGAGCAGCATTAACTCAAAGGATGCTCCAAAAAGTTAAAGATTCTCCTCACTTACCAATCCATGCAGATATCTACACTCCACCCACTGCCCGACTTTCATCCAGACGGTCGATTTGGAAAAACCCTCCCCCAGCTGACTTTACCATCCAGACAGCTTGGCAAGAGGAATGGGAGACCAAGGAGGTCCCAAACAAACAGCTGGTGATAAACCCCAACCAACAGGTCCCGGGCACCAACCTCCCAAGGAGACAGTGGTCTACACTCAATCGCTTCAGGACTGGACATGGCCCCTGCTTGGCCAGCCTTTACAGATGGGGCAGTAGCCCTAGCCCACTGTGCGCATGTGGAGAGGAGCAAACAATGGAACACATCATAGAGGCTTGCCCGCTCCAAAGACTGGAAGGAGGATTACACACCCTCCATACAGCAAACCAGGAGGCAACTGCTTGGCTTAAGGACTTTGCATTCGCTAAATAAATAAATAAGTCATTAATTTTATGCACATTTTTCCCCTCTTAATTTTGTAGTGTTGTTAGAAAATTGTTTTTTAATGTGCATCTGGGATGACTTCAGCTTTATTCATCAATCAATTTATTATCGCTACTTGACTAATTAAAAATTATTACAAATCAAGTTATATTGTGTATCTCAATGACTGGTGTGATGCGCAAGTAGTGTGGTGGCCTTGTGCCCCTACAGCTGACTAGCACCGCCGCTTGCAGCTCTGCTGCCTGCGACACTGCGAAAAGGAGAGCTGTGTGTGTAAGTCTTTCTCTGTCAGTTTAGCCTCTCCACCAGTAAGCCCTATGTAGTACCTCCTCGTGATGACACATGGTAATTGGGTACCTCGTGGCCCCAAGCAAAACTACAAGGGACTTGGAGGAGACCTGGCCCCTAGACGTGCAGCATGCAAGCCCACCGGTGTGTGGACATACCCTGGTGCTCACGAACCAGATCCCCAACTATGGGGTAAATAGTTACACTGCCTTGTGTACGGCTCGGGAGAGCCCAAGGCTAAGGGAGTAAACCCGGTCAGAAAATCCGGAGTGGAGCCCCGTAGGCGGTTGGTTGAGCTTTGCGACACCTTCCGGCAACTCTTGCAGTCGTGCTGACACTGACTGTATCGGCTTGCCTTTCCATCGGACTCTGTCAGCAACACCGAGAGGGGGAACCTGGCAACTGGGCACTCCAGGATCTCCTTATTACCCGCCCAGGCCTGCACCTGGAGAGGTCACTCCAGTGCCGCTGTTCTAGCGGCTAAGCCAACACAGGAGACGGCAGTTACGAGTGATAAGCCCAGAGCATATTGGCGTAAGCTCGGGTGCTACGGGTTGTCTCCGATGGTGGGAGGGATCATCGTATCTCACTAGTCAACTACCGCCCGCCTTAAGCTGGGCAGCCCCCAGCCAGTTAGGTGTTGACTCGCCACAGTCTGCCTGCTCCAATGGGTGCTTGGGGCTTAGGGCAAAACCCAAAAAGCAGACTGCAAACCTCGTACCAGGTAAACATAATATCAAGAAACCGCCAGCCCTACGGCTGGTGACCTGGAACATCAGAACAATGTGTCCTGTCCTCTCTGACAATCTCCAGTCAGTTGACGACGCCAGGAAAACCGCTATCATCGATCGCGAGCTTTCCAAGCTCAACATCGATATTGCAGCCCTTCAGGAGACACGTCTTCCCTCCAGCAGCAGACTCAAGGAGAAGGAGTACACCTTCTTCTGGCAGGGACTGGAGCTAGACGAGCGCCGTCTACATGGGATTGGCTTTGCAGTGCGCAACTCCCTCCTCTCGTCAGTAGAGCCTCCTTCCCGAGGGACCGAGCGCATCCTCTCTCTCCGCCTCATGACCTCCATGGGACCAGCAAACATCTTTAGCATTTACGCCCCCACACTCTGCTCTACAGCAGAGGCCAAAGATGAATTCTACAGTGAGCTCGAGGCTCACAGAGAGATTCCATCTAATGAAAATCTGCTCCTGCTTGGTGACTTCAACGCCCGGGTGGGTGCAGACCACAACTCCTGGCCACATTGTTTGGGGCACTTTGGAGTCGGCAAGCTCAATGAAAATGGTCAGCGTCTACTTGAGATGTGCTCCTTTCACAACCTGTGCATCACCAACACCTTCTTCTCCACTAAGCTCCACCATAGAGTGTCTTGGAGACACCCCAGGTCCAAGCACTGGCACCTACTGGACTTTGTCATCGCCAGGAGAACCTTGCTGAACAACATCCTTATCACTCGCACTTACCATAGTGCCGACTGTGACACTGACCACTCTCTGGTCAGCTGTAAGGTATGTCTTCGGCCCAAACGAATCCATCGTGCAAAGCAGAAGGGTCGTCTTCGGATCAATGCAGCCAGTGCGTCAAAACCAGAACTTGTCAATAGCTTCGATGAAGCTATTGACAAGGCCCTCAAGGATTGCCCTACAGGCAGTGCTACGGCTCACTGGGACTTCATCCGTGACGCTGTGTATGAAGTTGCATTGGACACCTTCGGGAAGAGAGCGATGAAGAGTGAGGATTGGTTTGAGGCCGGGATAGAGGAGATGGAGCCTGTCATCACTGCCAAGCTTGCCGCACTACTTGAGTACAAGAGGCAGCCTTCTGAGAAGACACTGGCCGCCTACATAGAAGCCAGAAACAGTGCCAAGCGGATCGCTCTTAAGTGCGCAAATGACTAATGGCTGAAGCTGTGCAGCAACATCCAGACCTCTGCTGACTGTGGTAACATCTGTGCCATGTACGAGGGTATGAAGAAAGCATTTGGTCCTAGTGTCATCAAGATCGCTCCCCTCAAGTCCACCTCGGGTGATATCATCACGAATCGCAGCAAGCAGATGGAGAGATAGGCCGAGCACTATCAAGAGCTGTATGCAAGAGAGAACGTCGTTACCAACATAGCGATTGAGAACATCACTCCTCTGCCCATCATGGAGGAGCTCAATACACCACCTACCATCGGCGAACTCAGGAAGGCCATCGACACCCTGGCCTGTGGGAAAGCGCCAGGTAATGATGGTATTCCACCGGAGGTCATCAAGGCGGGGAAGGAGAGCGCCCTTCTGGGTCACCTCAATGACCTCCTGCTACAATGCTGGCAAGAGGGCACCATTCCCCAAGACATGCAGGATGCAAAGATCATCACTCTCTACAAAAATAAAAGCGACCGTTGATGATGATGATGATGATCTAGTCATGTTTATCTGTCCTTTTAGTTTGTGCTTTTATTTTGACAGCGCCGCGGCAGGACTTCCGCCCGTCAGTCTGTCCATGGCCTGTCACAGCTGTTTGTGCTTTATTGATTTAATTCTCTCCACACCTGTTTGTAATTTGTGTTTTCCGTGTACTATTTAAGGTCACTAGCAAGGTTCATTCCTCGCTGCAATCTCGCCCTACTCAGGTTGGAGTCCCCTACCCTGACTCCAGTCCATTTTCTGCATAAAGTTTCGTCCTCACAAGTTATATGTAAGTTGTTATATTGACTCTCTACTCTTTATGTTCTTGTTATCACCCCACTGGGTTTCATCCTTAGCTTTTTGTATATCCGTCCCTCGAGGCGAGTGTTTGTATTGGTCATTATTTTATTAAATCACCAAACTCACTGCAGGCCAGTGGTGACATGATTTATGACCCAAGAGACAGACGCTGACACGAGAGATACAGACAATTATCTTTATTGTGAGTTAATGACTGAAGTGTGAGTGAATGTGTGAATGCTCGTCTGGCCACTGGACCTGAGCCCGTCTTGTGGTAACCTGGCAACCCTGGAAATACACAAGCACAAGGTTACTGTTGCACAGTAGCAATGTTTGGCGGATATGCTGCAGGGGCTTACTTGCAGGTGCCACAATGAGAGGCTGACTGACTCCTGGTGTCCGTGCAATGTCGTGCTCGTGGTGTCCGGTGCTGTGGAGGTGAGATGGAGCTCCGCGGAGCGGGAGACGGTGCCTCGTCAGCAGAGGAGGGTGGTCCGCCGCCAGGGAGGTCCACCTGTGCACAGGGGAAAAGGCTAGCAGAGGAATTGTGAAGAGATGGCTTACGTGGCCTGGTTTGGCAAAGTGTAGATTTCTTCACGAGAGGTCGAGATCTTGGCACGTTGCTCAGTGAGAGTGACAGATGACTCCGTGCTGAGACGTCCGCGCGTTGGGCTTTTATGGCCCGCTGATTGCCACCTGCTGAAGTGAGCGCAGCTGATGTTGATGATGCTGATGACGGCCTAGCGGCCATCATGACAGTACTCCCCCTTCTAGAGGTGCCTCCAGGCACCTGCCCAATCCTACCTGGATGCGCCTGATGGAAATCGCGGATCAACTGCTTATCGAGGATCAACGCAGGGCGTATCCAGGAGCAGTGCTCAGGGCCAAACCCCTCCCAGTCCACCAAATACTGAAGGCCCCGACCCCTCCTGCGGACGTCCAGGATTGCCGTTACCCCCCAGGCCGGATGGCCATCGATCATCCTCGGGGGAACAGGAGCCGCAGGGGGCGGGCACAGCGGGTTGGTGACGTAGGGCTTGACCTGGGAGACGTGGAAAGTGGGGCAGATGCGCATGTGAGAGGGGACAGCAAGACGCACAGATACAGGGTTGACAATGCCGGAAATAACAAAGGGACCGATGAAGCGCTTGGTTAGCTTACGCTTCTCGGCAGGCACACTGATGTTCTTCGTGGACAACCATACCTTGTCACCCACCTTGTAATCCGGGGCAGGCCTCCTATGGCGGTTGGCCACCTCAATGTTCCGTTCCGTGGTCCTCAGAAGGGCTCTGCGGGCAATGGACCAAACTTGCCGACAACGTCTGGCGTGAGCCTGAACAGACGGGACCGCTACCTCCCCCTCCTCCTCCGGGAACAAGGGCGGATCGTACCCCAACGATGCCTTCAAGGGGGACATCCCTGTGGACGAGGACACCGTGGTGTTATGAGCGTACTCAATCCACGGGAGGTACATGCTCCACGAAGAAGAGCAGGAGGAGATGACGCAGCGCAGCCTCCAGCTCCTGATTGGCTCGCTCGCACTGGCCGTTACTCTGAGGATGGTATCCAGAGGAGAGACTGGCCATGGCCCCAAGCGCCGTACAGAACGCCTTCCAAACCTGCGAGACGAACTGTGGCCCTCGATCCGAAACAATATCAGCGGGGATTCCGTGAGGACAACCCACATGGAGAACGAGGAGGTCAGCCGTCTCCTGTGCTGAGGGCAACCCCCGGAGGGGCACAAAATGGGCAGCTTTAGAAAAGCGGTCCACGATGGTTAAAACAGTCGTGAAGTGGCCGGAGGGGGGCAAACCGGTCACAAAGTCCATGGCTACATGGGACCAGGGGCGGGAGGGGACGGGCAAAGGGTGTAGCAGACCCGCCGGGGCCGATGATGATGTCTTCCCTGTGGCGCACTGAGCGCAGGCCTGGACATAGTTGTTAACGTCCCTCCGCAGTCCTGGCCACCAAAAGGTTCTCTGGAGGAGGCCAACGGTCCGACTCACACCCGGATGGCACGCCAGCTTGGACACGTGACCCCACTCTATTACTTGGCTCCTAACAGGACGAGGAACGAACAAGCGACCTGGGGCCCCCCCGCCCGGATCAGGCTCCACCTCCTGTGCTCTTCTGACCTTATCGCAGATGCCCCAGGTCAACGCACCCACCACACACGCAGGTGGCAGAATAGACTCCTCCCGGTCGTCAGCGGAGGGCACGTCAAACTGCCTGGAAAGGGTGTCAGGCTTACCATTCTTACTTCCTGGCCGGTAGGTGATCGTAAAATTAAAACGACCGAAGAAGAGTGACCAGCGGGCCTGACGTGCATTCAACCGCTTGGCCGTCCTAAGGTATTCAAGATTGCAGTGATCAGTCCAGACGACAAACGGCTGGGCAGCCCCCTCCAGCCAGTGTCTCCACTCCTCCAGCGCAAGTTTGACAGCCAATAGCTCCCTGTCGCCGATGATGTAATTCCTCTCAGCAGGTGTCAAACGATGAGAGAAGTAAGCGCAGGGGCGGATCTTCCTGGAGCGCTGAGAGAGTACCGCCCCCACCCCCGAATCCGATGCGTCCACCTCCACCAAGCATTGGAGCTCCAGGTCCACCTGGGTCAATACACGGGCCGAAGCAAACTCTCCCTTCAGCCTGTCAAATGCCGCGGCAGCCTCCTCACTCCAATGGAAAGGGACCTTCGGGGATGTGAGTGCAGTCAGGGGACTGGCGATGTTCCCAAAATTTGGCGCGAAGCGCAAGTAAAAATTGGTGAACCCCAAAAAACCCTGCAGCTGTTTCCTGGATGTGGGCGTAGGCCAGTCCACCACCGCCTTGACCTTGTCTGGGTCGGGAAGCACCTGGTTACGGGCGATTATAAACCCCAGAAAAGAGGTGCGATCCGTGTGGAACTCACACTTCTCCGCCTTGACGAACAACTGATTCTCCAGGAGGCACTGTAGGACCCGTCGTACATGCACCTGATGCTCCTCCAGTGTGCGCGAGAAGATATCATCAAGATATATCATCAAGATATCAAGGGGATATCATCAAGGTAAACAAAGACGAAGGAGTTCAGAAAGTCCCGGAGAACGTCATTTATTAGGCGCTGGAACACTGCCGGAGCGTTGGTTAACCCAAACGGCATCACCAGATATTCAAAGTGGCCGCTTGGGGTCCGGAAAGCAGTCTTCCATTCATCACCTTCCCGAATGCGCACCAGGTGATAGGCGTTCCGTAGATCTAGTTTAGTAAACCAAGACGCCCCCTGGAGGGAATCGAAGGCAGTGTTCATCAAGGGAAGAGTGTATTTATCCTTAATTGTAATGTCGTTGAGACCCCGGAAATTGATGCAGGGGCGCAGCGACCCGTCCTTCTTCCCAACGAAGAAAAACCCTGCCCCGACGGCCGAGGAGGATGGACGGATGATACCAGAGGCCAGAGACTCCTTGATGTACGTATCCATGGCCTCGCATTCCGGAGCTGATAGGCTATACAGGCGGCTCGCCGGGAGAGGGGCCCCAGCCTTGAGGTTGATCGCACAGTCGTACGGGCGATGGGGGGGAAGAGACAACGCCCATGACTTACTAAACACCTGGCCCAGATCATGGTAGACGTCAGGCACCTTCGACAGATCTGGAGGGGGTGTTGAGGGAGGCATCATCGGCACTGAGGGAGCGCATGCAGCGGACTGAAGACAGGCGCTCAGACAGAATGAGCTCCAAGCCATTATTCTCCCAACTTGCCAGTCGAATGTGGGGTTATGCAGCCGGAGCCAAGGGTACCCCAAGATGACGGGTGAAGAGGAGAAAGGCAAGACCAGGAACCGTATTTCCTCCCTGTGGTTACCAGAAACTATCGTTAACACAGGTGCCGTCTGGTGGGAAACTGACGTCAGAGATGCTTTTGACAGGGTGACCAGATGGATGGGGGGGCGTAAAAGTTGACAGCTGAGGCCCATCAGGGTTGCCAGGTCTCTGGAGATAAAGTTTTGCTCAGCCCCAGAGTCAACTAAAGCAAGTGTGGTGTGTTCCTTGTGTTTATGAATGAGCCTAATGGGAATGTGGCAACTAGTGAGGGGCTTTGTCTGATTTTTGTCCGCGAATCCCCCTACCGTGATCCGCGGACCTCCCCCTTTTAACGGGCAATCCACTACTCCATGTGCCCCATTCCCACAGTAGAAGCATAACCCCTGCTCCCTGCGGCGCTGTCTCTCAGCCGCTGTAAGACCCGATTGGCCCACAACCATATCCTCCTGCTCCGGAAGTTCTTCAGATGCGGCAGAGCAAGGAGGGGGGACCTAGCGGAGCGAGGGCGAGACTTATTCGCACGGCTAGCTGTTTGCCGTTCTGCAGCTCGCGCCCTCAGTCTGCTATCTAGGCTGATGGTGAGGGAGATTAATTCCCCAAGTCTGTCTGGTTTCTCCTTTGCCGCTAGCTCGTCGTTTAACTCTGAGTTAAGGCTGCGGAGGAAAATTCCACAGAGTGCTGGCTCCCCCCACCCAACCTGACCGGCTAATACCCGGAAGTCCACGGAATAATCGGCGGCAGATCTACTGCCCTGCCGAAGTCCAAGCAGCCGTTCAGTTAACACCGCGCCCCGGTCAACATGATCGAACACTTCCATGAACTCTGCCACGAACTGCTGGTAAGTTAACAATGAATAATTTGGTTTGGCCATGATGGTATAAGCCCAATCAAGAGCCCTGCCTCCCAGCAGGTTGATGATGTACCCAATCTTATTCATATCAGTGGCAAAGTCCCCCGGGACGCGGAGAAAAACTGACTCACACTGTAGCAAAAAACCCCGCGCCTCTCCCAGTTTACCAGTAAAGCGTGCGGGGGTTGGTACAGGAGTTAGACAATGTGTGGAAGATGGGCTGGTTTGGCTAGTAGCCGCAGCTGCGGGTGCAGAAGGCGCCCCGCTAGCCGGGGAGAATGCCTGGTGACCTTCCAAGCGATCCAGCCGGCTGTTAATCTGAGTTAGTTGGTTTAAGATTACTGTCTGCTGGTGGGAAATCATGTCTACTCGTGGGAAATCATGTCTACTCGTGCGCTGAGTGTGTTAAAGCGGCGCGACAGCACGCTGTCTGATGGGTCATTGTGACGGAGTCGTACTGACATGATTTACGACCCAAGAGACAGACGCTGACACGAGAGATACAGACAATTATCTTTATTGTGAGTTAATGAGTGAAGTGTGAGTGAATGTGTGAATGCTTGTCTGGCCACTGGAGCTGAGCCCGTCTTGTGGTAACCTGGCAACCCTGGAAATACACAAGCACAAGGTTACTGTTGCACAGTAGCAATGTTCGGCGGATATGCTGCAGGGGCTTACTTGCAGGTGCCACAATGAGAGGCTGACTGACTCCTGGTGTCCGTGCGACGTCGTGCTCGTGGTGTCCGGTGCTGTGGAGGTGAGGAGGAGCTCCACGGAGCGGGAGACGGTGCCTCGTCAGCAGAGGAGGGTGGTCCGCTGCCAGGGAGGTCCACCTGTGCACAGGGGAAAAGGCTAGCAGAGGAATTGTGAAGAGATGGCTTACGTGGCCTGGTTTGGCAAAGTGTAGATTTCTTCACGAGAGGTCGAGATCTTGGCACGTTGCTCAGTGAGAGTGACAGACGACTCCGTGCTGAGACGTCCGCGCGTTGGGCTTTTATGGCCCGCTGATTGCCACCTGCTGAAGTGAGCGCAGCTGATGTTGATGATGCTGATGACGGCCTAGCGACCATCATGACAAGTGGTGCCTCATTTGTGCTCTGTAAGGGGCAAACAACATAATTGAATTATTTATTTATTGATTGATTTAATTACATTGAAAGACTGAACTCTTTGGCTGAGAATATTTGCACAATTTTAACATACTAGCTCACCACCTACCAGACAAACAATGCGTTAAGTGGAAAAGGACCTGTACTTACAGTGGGGTAAAAAATATTTAGTCAGCCACCAATTGTGCAAGTTCTCCCACTTAAAGATGAGAGAGGTCTCCAATTTTCATCATAGGTATACCTCAACTATGAGAGACAAAATAAGAAAAAAAAATCTAGAAAATCACATTGAAGGATTTTTAATGAATTAACTGGTAAATTCCTTGGTAAACTAAGTATTTGGTCAATAACAAAAGTTCACCTCAGTACTTTGTTATATACTCTTTGTTGGCAATGACAGAGGTCAAACGTTTTCTGTAAGTTTTCACAAGGTTTTCACACACTGTTGCTGGTATTTTGGCCCATTCCTCCATGCAGAGCTCTAGAGCAGTAATGTTTTGGGGCTGTCGCTGGGCAACACAGAATTTCAACTCCCTCCAAAGATTTTCTGTGGAGATCTGGAGACTGGCTAGGCCACTCCAGGACCTTGAAATGCTTCTTACGAAGCCACTCCTTCGTTGCCCGGGCGGTGTGTTTGGGATCATTGTCATGCTGAAAGACCCAGCCACGTTTCATCTTCAATGCCCTTGCTGGTGGAAGGAGGTTTTCACTCAAAATCTCACGATACATGGCCCCATTCATTCTTTCCTTTACATGGATCAGTCATCCTGGTCCCTTTGCAGAAAAACAGCCCCAAAGTATGATGTTTCCACCCCCATGCTTCACAGTAGGTATGGTGTTCTTTCTCCTCCAAACACGACAAGTTGAGTTTTTACCAAGAAGTTCTATTTTGGTTTCATCTGACCATATGACATTCTCCCAGTCCTCTTCTGGATCATCCAAATGCTCTCTAGCAAACTTTAGATGGGCCTGGACATGTACTGGCTTAAGCAGGGGGACACGTCTGGCACTGCAGGATTTGAGTCCCTGGCAGCGTAGTGTGTTTCTGATGTAGACTTTGTTACTTTGGTCCCAGCTCTCTGCAGGTCATTCACTAGGTCCCCCCATGTGGTTCTGGGATTTTTGCTCACTGTTCTCGTGATCATTTTGACCCCACAGGGTGAGATCTTGTGTGGAGCCCCAGATCGAGGGAGATTATCAGTGGTCTTGTATGTCTTCCATTTTCTAATAATTGCTCCCACAGTTGATTTCTTCACACCAAGCTGCATCTATTGCAGATTCAGTCTTCCCAGCCTGGTGCAGGTCTACAATTTTGTTTCTGGTGTCCTTTGACAGCTCTTTGGTCTTGGCCATAGTGGAGTCTGACTGTTTGAGGTTGTGGACAGGTGTCTTTTATACTGATAACGAGTTCAAACAGGTGCCATTAATACAGGTAATGAGTGGAGGACAGAGGAGCCTCTTAAAGAAGAAGTTACAGGTCTGTGAAAGCCTGAAATCTTGCTTGTTTGTAGGTGACCGAATACTTATTTTCATCATCATCATAGCTCTCTGTCGTGGGCGACAATGACTGTTTCATTTAGGTCTGATCAGATTCCTCCACACAGCTCTGTCCTTAGCCTTCTGCTGCCAGGAACTCCTGTCTATGTCCAACTTCTTCAAGTTTCTTTTTACAGTGTCTTTAAATCTGAGCTTTGGTCTACCCTGATTGCGTTTGCCCTCACATAACTGTGAGTAGAGTAACTGCCGAGGGAGACACTGGTGGTCCATCCTCTCAACATGTCCGAGCCATCTCAGGTTCATCTGTATTAGCATGTCCTCCATTGATGGTAGACCAGCTCGTTTCAACACTTCTATGTTGGTTATCTTGTCTTTCCATGAGATGTTCATTATGGCTCGAAGGTGTCTCATCATGTACGCGTGGAGTTTCTTCACCTGCACTCTGTAGACAGTCCAAGTTTCAGCACCATACAATAGAGTAGCCAGTACTGTCGCTCTGTACACTTTGCATTTCACATGGATAGACACATGTCGATTGTTCCACAGTCTGTCCCTCAAGTTTCCAAACACAGCACTCGCTCTTCCCATTCTGAGAGATAGTTCATCCTCCAGCCTAGCATTCTCTGAAACAGTACTCCCTAGGTACTTGAAAGTCTTGCACTTGACTAGTGGCTCTGTACCAATGCTGATCTCTTCTGGTAGTGATGTTGATAATTGGAACTTTGGTGGTTGATAAAGGCACTCTGTCTTCTTGATGTTGATTTGGAGGCTGAATTGGCTAGCTGCTCTTGCAAATTTCTCCACTAAAGATTGCATATCTTCCACACTGTGTGCAACTAGAGCACTGTCGTCGGCAAAGAGCATTTCTCTTACTATCTTTATCGATGTCTTACTCTTGGCTTTAAACTGTGCCACATTGAACAAGTCTGCTTCTTTCCTTGTTTGAATGTATACTCAATCTGAAGTGTCTTTGAAGGCCACCTCAAGCATGGCTGCCAGATATAGCGAGAAGAGTGTAGGTGCCAGCACACACCCTTGTTTCACCCCATTGCTTACTGAAAAGTTTTTAGATACTGAACCACTCATTGCCACGTTTGCTTGCATACCTGTATGGAGTGCCTCGATCAGGCAGACAAACTTCTCTGTACAACCATATTTCTTGAGTACCTGCCAAAGTCCTTGTCGCGAAACAGTATTGAAGGCTTTACTGAAGTCTATGAAGACTACATAAAGTGGCATGTTCTGTTCGATACACTTTTCTTGAACCTGTTTCAAGCAGAAAATCATGTCCATTGTGCTTCTTCCACTTCTAAAGCTGCACTGGGTTTCCGGTAGTACATTCTGCGAGATGTGTTCACTGAGTCTGTTAAGTAGTACACGTGAGAGAATCTTACCAACAGTGGCTTATAATATAATAATAGTGGCTTATAATATACCTATAATAGTGGCTTGTAATATACCTCGGTAATTTCCACAATCCTTCCTGTCACCTTTCTTGAACAAAGGCACAATACTTGCATCCTTCCAGTCTTGAGGTACTTTCTGGGCATCCCATATCTCTTGGATGAGCTTGTGCAGGCAGTTGGTAAGCTGAACACCACCAAATTTCCACACTTCTGCTGGAATTCCATCCCTTCCTGGAGCTTTACCAGCCTGTGTTGTCCTGATAGCTGATAGCTGTACTGATAGTTCATCAAAATTTGGTGGTTCATCCAGACTTGATACAGCTGGTTGCTGCACTAGAGCTTCTTTAGCCTCTTCAGTGAGATCTCCAGCGTTGTTTAGTAGTTGGTCAAAGTGATCTGCAAATCTGTCCAGCATCTTGTCTTTCTCCTGCAAAACCGTTTCACCATCCATAGCCTTTAGTTGGATCAATCCTCTTGGTTTAGGGCTGTAGATTTCTCTCAAACCTGTGAAGAATGTTTTCATGTCCTTCCTGTCTGCTGCAGTTTGAAGTTTCTCCGCTTTTTCATCCCACCAGTTGGACTCCATCTCTCTGGTGTAATTCTGTAGCTCACTCTGAGTCTTTGAGTATTTCTTCTTCTTCGACCTTGTGTTACACTGTAGGTTTTCCTGCCTAGCTGTATTCCTCGCTTCTAGTAGTTTCTTCAGGTGTTCATCATGCTCATCAAACCGATCTTGATGTTTCCTCTCAGGGTAGCCTAACACATCACTCGCAGTCTGATACACTGTATCCTGCTGTTTTTGTCTGCAAATCCTTAATCTAGATCTCAGCATAACATGATCAGTGCCACAGTCCGCGCCTCTCATTGCTTTGGTGTCCAATACATCCCTTCTGTCTCTCTGCCTGGCTATGATGTAGTCTAATAAGTGCCAGTGCTTGGATCTTGGGTGCATCCATGTCTTCTTGTGTGTGTCCTTGTGCTTAAATAGAGTGTTGGTTATCACAAGGTTGTACTCTGAACATAGTGCAAGTAGAAGTTCTCCATTAGCATTGCACTTGCCTACTCCATGACTGCCTAGCACTCCTTTCCATTTCTCGGTGTCCAAACCAACGCTGGCATTAAAATCTCCAATGAGTATCAGCCTGTCATCAGTTGGTACACGCTTGATAGTTTCACGTAAATCACTGTAGAACTCTTCCTTCACCTCCTCTGTGTTGGTCATTGTTGGGGCATATACACTGATGAGTGTGGCATACATCTTCCGCTGTAGTGGGAGTCTCATAGTCATTATCCTGTCATTGATTGGCACCGGTTCCTCATCAAGCATTGCTGCTATCTCCTTTCTATCTGCAAAGCCCACTCCTGCTTCTCTCCTTTCTTGAGTTGATCTCCCACTCCAAAAGAAGATGTACCCATGGTCTTCCAAGCTATCATATCCAGGCAATCTTGTTTCACTAAGTGCAGCTATGTCTACATTGTACCTGTTCATTTCCATGGCCACAAGCGCAGTCTGTCTTTCTGGGTGCTGTGATGTTGTTCTGTCCAACAGAGTGCGTACATTCCATTCTGCTACACACAAGGTTGCTGTTTTCCTCTTCTTTTGTCTTCCTGCTCCTAGCTTACTTTTTGCTGCCTGTCAGAGTGTGAACAGATCAGCACCGACCTTGTAAGCCCGGGCTGCGTCCGAGCTGGTATGAGTTGTTTTCTGATTGACCATTTCATGAAACTGCTTGCAAAGTATTTGAGTACTGCTAGCTTTTGCTGGACTAGCAGCACATTCTTGGCAGATAAAGGTAATATCAGTGGCAAGGACAAGCCAAGACAAACTGACTCCAGTATCTGTTGCAGTGACTGACCAGATGACTGACAAGTGACTGACCAGTGACTGACCAGATGATAGGTTTGTTTATCTCTGCTCTTTGTGTAGTGGATGTCACAGTGCACGGACTGGCACAGTCCACCACAGACCTTGTGACAGATGTGTTTATCTGCCAGGATGTCCAGTCTCCCCCTGTGTAACTGGGAGTGGTCCACCACCACAGATATTGTTTTTAGTTCTGCCAGGATGCCCTGTTTCACCCTCCACGCCCTCGGAAGGGCGGGGATGCCGGTTGAGTCACCGACGGCCCGATCCATGAGACAGGTAGTACCGGTTTTCGTGGTTATCCGGTAGCAAGCAAGCCAATACCTGACCTGACAAAAAAAAAAAAAAAAAAAATTGCTTTAAAATTACTAATACTTATTTTACTGAGGAATTTACCAGTTAATTCATTAAAAATCCTTCAACGTGATTTTCTGGATTTTTTTTTCTCATTTTGTCTCTCATAGTTGAGGTATACCTATGATGAAAATTGGAGACCTCTCTCATCTTTTAAGTGGGAGAACTTGCACAATTGGTGGCTGACTAAACACTTTTTTGCCCCACTGTATATAGCGCTTTTTCTAGTCCCAAAGACCACTCAAAGCCCTTCACTAGTACTGACCCTCTATTCTGGCGACCTATAGGAGACAGATACCAAGGGACAATTTAGAATGACCAATTAACCTAACATGCACGTCTTTGGATTGTGGGAGGAAACCGGAGCTCCTGGAGGAAAACCCACACAGCACAGGGAGAACATGCAAACTCCATACAGAAAGGTTCCTATCCCTGCCAGCCTGGGGATTTGAATCTGGAACCTTCTAGCTGTTAGGCAACCATGCTGCCCAACTGCACCACCGTGCTTTTGTTGTCATCGTAATGTGTAAAAAATACCATAATAATTTTTAAAAAAAGGGAAAATAATAGTTTGTTTGGCCTTTATTTAGACAAGAGCAGTGAAGATAGATGGGGTGAAGAGCAGAGAGAGGGACAAGCAGGAAAGAGCACCCTGGCCTGGACCACACAGGGGCCACTGCAGATGAGCAGCATGCTCCTCACAGTATGAGTCTTCAAACTCCTGGCCACCCTGTGCCCCAGCACATCACTTTTAAGGTGAATCTGCATGTCATGCCAATTTTAACCTTTAGCATGCAATTTCACATGTAAACTATCCTTTTTTAATGCAGTTGCATGTGGCAGTGTGACTGGGTTTTACTGTTTTACATGCACTCAAACCTCGTACAGAGGTGTCATTAAAAATTGTGGTACCATGCAGAAGACCACAGTTTGATTCCACTAGGTGCCTTTTTAACTACAATTTATCTTTGCTTTCACTTCATATTTTACCTCCAGGTCCTTAATAAGCTTATTTTACTCATTAAATACACATTTTTTTTAGGTGGCTAAGGCTAGGGAAATGTTTGGGATTACAATGGGGGAGTCTCTACTTCACACCGACATTATAGCTGTAACTGTCCACCAAATTGGTTCATGTAGTTATTTTCACATCAGCTATGCCCAACTATAGCTCCTCATTCATTCTGCAAAACAGCTTCATGAAGGTACGTTTGAAAAGTAAAAATAATATCAACCTGATCTCACAAAAAAGTAGTAATATGCTTTCCATTCATGAAAAATCATACCATTTATATTAAAAATTACAAAAAATTACCATTTTTATTACAAAAAGCTGTTGTTTCTTCAAAAGTGCCACAAAGTTCAGTTTTAACAGTGCTGAAGGGGATGGTGGACAGAACAACAAAACATATATAGTGTTGTCACTCGCCCAGGCTTGCATCCACTGCCATTGTTTTTCCATTTCCTCATTTGGCTTTTCACTTTTACACATTTTTGTGGCAGTTAGAGTTAGGGAAATGGTTAGGTTTAAATGCTCCATTAATTACTGTTTTACCAACTGGTCACTCACTGGTGTAACCATAACCAAACCCACTGAATCGCTATACAAAAAAGCCATAAAAATCTTTGATAAGAAAGATCTCACATATCATTGTCACATTTACAAGAAATACAATCTTCGGTCTTTTGAAAAATTATAAAACTCTCAAATCCTCCTGTTCAATTTATAAAATATTAAATGGCTACCCCCCCCAGGAGAATCACTCTATAAATTCAAGAAATCTCTGTTTGTGTGTCTGTCTGTAACAATCATAGGACATCATAGGACAGCCTATGATGTGCCTATGATGTTCCTATGATGATTGCATGATAGCACAGCCTATGATGTTCCTATGATTTCTGCATGATAGGACAGCTGCCTGCCGTGATGTCTTTATGATGTCATATACACTGACGCCTGCCTTGATGATGCCTGCCTTGCTGTCTATATGATGTCATATAGACCATCACTCACGTTCATAGCACTCGCTATGGTGGTCCTACATAGATGGACATCATGTGAAGCAGTAAATCTGGAAATCTCACTAATCATGTGAGTGTCACTTTGTCTGTCTGTCTGTAATGATCAGAGGACATCATAGCACAGCCTATGATGCGCCTAAGATGTCCCTATGATGTTTGCATGACAACATAGCCTATGAGGTCCCTATGATTTCTGCATGATAGAATAGCTGCCTGCCTTGATGTCTTTAGGAGGTCATAGAGACTGCTGCCTGCTTTGATGTCATTATGATGTCATATACACTGATGCCTGCCTTGCTGTCTATATGATGTCATATAGACCATTACTCACATTCATAGCACTCGCTATGGCGGTCCTACATAGGGACATCATGTGAAGCAGTAAATCTGGAAGAAGCTGCTGCACAGACAGAGAGAAGGACAGCACTTTAAAACGAATGAGAGTTGCCAGAAACAGGAAAGAAGAGATACTCATCACCCGATTAAAGCGAAGCAGACGGCTAGTGGCAGCAGCATCTTCATAGAAAAGGAGTGAAAACCGGGAAGTCAAAGGGAAGGCGTCGAAGAGAAGAAGAAGAAGATTGGGACCGCATTTACGTCTGTATTCGGCTGGCGGTAGGATTGATTTGTTTGTGGCAGATAGCAAAAACTGTACGCAGTCTGTAACATTATGGCATCTAGCTCTGATGGGTACGGCCAAGATGAGGTAGGCTGGACACTATCCAGGCCTGGGGGCCGGAAAAGAGCAGCTAGGGGGTACCAAGGCTTAGAAGCGGCTCAGATGACAGTCATGTGGGAGGAAGTAACAATGTGAAGAAAACACAAACTGGCTAAAATGAATGGCAGTTTGAGGATGTAGGGAATGTGTGGGAATGACTGCAAGGTTGTCATTGAGTTCAATCAGGGTGGGGGGCACTATCACCCAGTTAAGCTAACAAAAGCAATTGAGAAAGAAATTGGGAGAGTTTAAATTTGCTAAGTTCTTGAAGAATAACCGGCTGTTAATTCATGCCACAAGTAAACAACAGCAACAGAAAATACTGACAATGACATGTCTAAACGGAGAGCAAATGAAGGCGCATGTTCCTGGCGTGACAGCTAACTTGAGGGGAGTTATATCAGGTGTCCCTTTGTGCATGTCTATGGAAGAAGTGAAAACGAGATCCAAGGAGGAAAGGTTAAGGATGTGAAAAGGCTACAGAATAAAATAGAAGGCTTGCTGAAGGACACACAGTCTGTCATGATTCATTTTGAGGAAACACTCCTTAAATCAGTCCTAATAGGATACATGTATTTCAGTGTCAGAGAATACGTCCCAAAGCCACTCAGGTGCTACAAATGTCAAAGGATGGGTCACACTGCTCAGCAATGTAGGGGAAAGCTAAGATGTGCTAGATGTGGAGGGGATCATGACTATGGTAAATGTGACAAAGACGCCAAAGTGTTGCAACTGTGGGGGTGAGCACAGTGCTGCATATGGAGGATGTGTTGTGCAGAGGGAAGCTAGACAAGTCCAGAAAATCAGAATAACTAAGAAAATCTCGTATGTGGAAGCTCTAAAGACAGTTAGAGAGGCAGGAATAGTCAGAAACACAGCAGGCCTTCCTCAAAGAAGTACAGTTCAAACGGAAGCCCAGCAATCAACAGGTCCAACGCAAGCACAGGATTGTGCAGCTGCAAGGAATGTTTGTGTTCACAAATGCAAAATGGATGATGATACATTGATAGTTAAGAGGACAAACTTTATAGCTTTTATCTGCCACACCATGAATGTTGCTGCACAGTTACAGAAGAAAAGTGACAGAGCCAAAACCATTGCGGAAGCAGCATGAAGCTTCCTAGATGAGAAAGATATCACAGCTGACCAGATTCATGCTTTATTGAAAGCTGAAACTGGGGAGACTGCACCTGCTGAAACAAGACCTTAATTATGGTACTACACATACTACAGTGGAATGCAAGGAGTCTTATAGCAAACGGACAAGAACTCAAAAAGTATCTTTACAAACTAGAAGTTGTTCCACAGGTAGTGTGTGTACAGGAGACATGGCTTCAACCTCACTTAGGTTTTGTTATTCCAGGATACAGTTCAATCAGACAGCAGCACGGTGGTGCAGTGGTTAGCACTGTTGCCTTACAGCTAGAAGGTTCCTGGTTCGAATCCCCAGGTTGGCAGGGGTTGGAACCTTTCTGTGTGGAGTTTGCATGTTCTCCCTGTGCTGTGTGGGTTTACTCCGGGGGCTCCGGTTTCCTCCCACAATCCAAAGACATGCATGTTAGGTTAATTGGCTGTCCTAAATTGTCCCTAGATATCTGTTTCCTATAGGCCCTTAGAATAGAGGGTTAGTATTAGTGAAAGCGCTTTGAGTGGTCTTTGTGACTAGAAAAGCGCTATATAAGTGCAGGTTAGTTAGTTAGTTAATCAACACTGTAAATGGAGGAGGATGGGCCACTTTCGTTAAAGATGGCCTGGCGTATAGCGTGATTCCCTCCGCTGAGGATATAGAGTCTAATATTATTGAAATATGTAGGCCAAATGGACAAGGAAATATTCAGCTGATTTATTATTACAACCCATGTAGGAAGTTAACAGCAGATATTTTCAGTGTTATGGCAGGGGAAGGGCATATGAAAGAGGTATGGTGTGGAGACTTTAATGCCCACAATAGCTTGTGGGGAAGCACACATACAGATAACAATGGAAATGTTGTGGAAGAGATGTTCGATGAAAGATCGTTAATTTGTCTAAACAGTGGTGAAGGTACCAGGGTGGCTGTGCATAGGGGCACATTCTCATGTATTGACCTGACTCTGGTATCTGATTCTTTAGTGAGCACCTGTGAATGGACAGTTATGAACAGGACAACTATGGGAAGTGATCACTTCCCAATACTTAAAGTCATTAAAACTGAAGTACGTATACAAAAGGGAAGGTGTTTTACAAGATGGTGTTTTGACAAGGCAGATTGGGAAAAATTTAGGCAATACTGTGTTCAATCATGTCATTTGGTAACATTAGAAGGTGGCATAGAAGAGTGTTCAAGTCAGGTAACCAATCATATTCTGAATGCTGCAATAGCAAGTATACCTAAGAAAACAACACAGGGTAGGAAGAAGGTTGTACCCTGGTGGAATGACAAATACGTATAGTATTGCAATAAAATTCTGTTCCACCCTTGACAGGAAAACAGAACTAGGTGATGTCTGGGGTATGTTTAAAAAAATGGAGTGGGAAAAGGATATTCCAGCTCTAGGTAAGAGCATTTGCAGGAGTGCATAGAGGAGACCATCTTGGTGAGAGTTATAGACAGCAAAGGCAGCATAAACTCAGAGAAAATGCAAACTTAAAAAATGAAGTGAAAGAGGACATGACTGTGTTAGACCTCGAGCTCACAATGTCAGAGCTTAAGAGAGCTTTGCAAGATACTGGATACACAGCTCCAGGATTTGATCAGTTAAGCTATGCTATGTTCCGGCAGTTGCCTATGCAATCAATGCAACTGGTGTTGAAATTGTTTAACAGGACATGGAAGGAGGGGGTTATCCCAAGTGGGTGGAAAAAGGCTGTAATTTTACCATTTAATAAGCCAGGGAAAGATCTAGCTCATCCAGGCAATTACAGGCCAATAGCATTAACGTCACATTTAGGGAAATGGATGGAGAAGGTGTTAGTTTACAGACTCTTATATGTATTAGAGCAAAAACGATTAATAAATGACTATCAGAATGGTTTTAGAAGAGGAAGATCCACAGTGGATGCTCTAGTTAGGGTAAGTAATGATATTGAAAAGACTCTCAAAATGAAAGTAATGGTTATAGTTTATCTGGATACTGAAAAGGCTTATGACTCACTGTGAAGGAACAGTCTTCTTAGGAAACTGAATAAAATTGGAGGTAGGATGTATAATTGGATAATGGATTTTTTAACACACAGGACAATTAGGGTTAAAGTAGGATCAGAAGTGTCTAATGACTTTGAAATAGAAAATGGTGTTCCTCAGGGGAGTGTGATAAGCCCTGTTTTATTCAATATAATGATTAATGACATTGTGGAGGAACAAATAAGTTCAGGTGATGTGTAGAGCTGGAAGGTTTCAGAGTTCTTTTTCCTCCATCATCAAAAGAGACACACTGCAGCGCTGTGCGCTGTGTTGTGCTGTGTCTGTGCTGTGTGTGTCCTGTGTGTAGTAAGTTCTTTTATACAGACAAGAGAGAATGCATGGCACATTTGCATATTGATATACATATCAGTCAATACATATCAATCGCGTGACCATTGGCACCCGGACTTCCTCTCCTTAATCCGGGGATGTATGACAATAGTCCATTGTTCTGATTGTCTCCTAGGGGCTCTCTGTCCGTATGCAAATTGTCCTCTGCTGAGCGTGAATAATATCAGTCTGCATTGTGCTGGGTCACCACACGGCTTCCCCCAGAACGCTCAAAAGGGGTTGTGACACCCCACCCCCCACCCCCGTCTTTTGGTTCCAGATTCGGTAGAACTGTCGGAGGGCATGTCAGTCCGTGGGGGGGACAGGGGAGGGGTGGCAAAAAAAGTGTGCTCCGCTCCGAGTTCCAACACGTTGAACGGCCGTGGATCGTGGGCGCACGGGCCGGTGTGTTTCGTGCGTAATGGAACAAGACGGCGATCGGCCGGCTTTAGGGATGATAAACTGATAAACTGAAGCTGTGTAAGGGACTCGGCAGTTTGGCTTTAGGTGCGGGAGCAGCCCTAAAGTCATCGGGGAAAGCATTAGGAAAAATTCCCCTTGTGCGCCGTGGCTGAGAAACCCATACAAAGTCCTATGTGCAGGCTGCATGTCTGCTCCAGGTGCGCGAGCAGCCCTGAAGGTTCCGAGGGTGGTGATTGGCTGTTTTTCTCGGGCATGTGCAGCGGTGGAGGACGATGTATCAGTCTGTGGAGTTGGTTCGTCTCTGTGCGTGGTGCGCGCTTGGCGCCGTGACCACATAACTGGCAGTTGTGCTGTCCTCGTAATCCTGTGGTGTGCGTGCGGGGCTTCTGTGTACGGGAGGTCCGCTGTCCGGAGTTTAGTCATAGAGTTGGGGAGCTTGGTAGAAATCAACACAGTCGGCGTCGATGATTGTCCCCGTTCAGGCTGCTTCCTTCATTTCGCTCGTGTCGCTGTTCATGGTGCTTTTTGGTCCCAGCGCTGTGCTCCGGAGTGCGCGCTCAGGTGAGGATGAAGAGGTTGCGGGCGTTCTCTGGTCCTCTGTGTCCACAGCGCAGTGAGAGGGAGCAGACGCTCATTCTCTCTCGTCAGGTCACCAGTGTGGAGGTAAAAGATCAGGCGAGGGTCGCATCATGACGCGTGGTGGGGCTTTCCCGGTTGGGGTCCTCTCCGGGGTGTTCGCCTCGTGTTCCATTCCTTGTCAAGGGTCACCAGTGTGGAGGAACAAATAAGTTCAGGCGATGTGCCGAGCTGGAAGGTTTCAGAGTTTTATTTCCTCCATCATCAAAAGAGACACACTGCAGCGCTGTGCGCTGTGTTGTGCTGTGTCTGTGCTGTGTGTGTCCTGTGTGTGCTGTTGCTGAGGCATGTATAATAAGTTCTTTTATACAGACAAGAGAGAATGCATGGCACATTTGCATATTGATATACATATCAGTCAATACGGACTTCCTCTCCTTAATCCGGGGATGTATGACAATAGTCCATTGTTCTGATTGTCTCCTAGGGGCTCTCTGTCCGTATGCAAATTGTCCTCTGCTGAGCGTGAATAGTATCAGTCTGCATTGTGCTGGGTCACCACAACATGTTTGAGGATCAAGAGAGATCCATCAAAACAGC
Organism: Pholidichthys leucotaenia; assembly: GCA_020510985.1. Lineage (NCBI taxonomy): Eukaryota > Metazoa > Chordata > Actinopteri > Cichliformes > Pholidichthyidae > Pholidichthys > Pholidichthys leucotaenia. The sequence continues at coordinate 55,562,498 of CM035843.1, read as the reverse complement.
ACTATATGCAGATGATGGAGCCATATGGATGAGGGGAAGAAATGAGAAATTGGTGTTTAAAAACTTCAGGAAAGCAATAGAGAAAGTGGAAAAGTGATCAAATGACTGGAGACTTAAGTTTTCAAAAAGTAAAACCTGCTAAATGACTGTCACAAAAAAATGCAGAACTGGTACAGAACCATTAACATTATATAATCAACCAATAGAGAAAGTCAGTGAGTTCAAATATCTAGGATTGTGGTTTGATAGTGCATACACATGGAGAGTTCATGTTGAAAATCTGGAGACAAAATGCAAAAAAGTCATTAATCTCATAAAAGCTGTAGCTGGACACGAATGGGGTACAGATAAACAGGCATTAATTGGCATTTACAGAGCACTAATGCGATCGACAATAGACTACGGATGCATGATTTATGGAGCAGCGGCAAAGACAACTGGAAAAAATAGAATGCAGCATAGAGCGCTTCGCCTGTGCATTGGAGCCATCGAAACAACACCAAACAATGCAGTTTTAATAGAAGCAGGAGAAATGCCAATGGATTTGAGAAGAGATAAACTCGCATTATCATACTGGGTCAAGCTGAAAGGAAGTGACGAAGCAAATATTTCAGAAACAACACTACAAGGCTGCTGAGAATACTCAAATTTCCAGGGACATGGGTTTGGGTGGACAATTGAAAGAAGGACCAGGATGTATGGCCTGCACACTATTGATATAGCTAACACCAGTCCAGTGAGTAATGTTCCCCCTTGGCTGTTTCTGGGAATAGAAGTAGATGCTAGTCTGCTAATGAGGAAAAAGGATTGGTGTATGAGTGAAGTTGGTGTTAAAACAAGCATTTATCTCAGGAACAACTACTATAACTTCGTACAGCTCTATACTGACGGTTCAAAGAATAGAGAGGGCTCTGTTGGAGTTGGGGTATACATTCCAGAGTTTAAAGTGACCGTCACAAAAAGACTCTCCAATAATACATCCGTGTTTACAGCAGAGATGGTGGCAATAATTATTGCTTTGCAGTAGGTGGAGGAGGTCAGACCGGACCGGGTGGTGGTGTGCACGAACTCACTTGCAGCGCTAAAATCCATACAGACACTAAAATCTACAAGGGAAGACTTGGTGATTGAGCTATATCACAGTTTATTTAGGGTACACAGGAGTGGTGAAGAAGTTCAGTTTTGTTGGGTTCCTGCACATGAAGGGTTGAAAGGGAATGACTGTGCAGACAAATTAGCAAAAAGTGCTCTTGGAAAAGACAGAACTATACCATTGTCTCTTGGAAAAGGTGAAGGGAAAGCAGTAATCAAGAAAAAAGGAACTGAGCTATGGCAAAAAAGATGGGATTAAGATCATAAAGATAGATCGTGTTACAAAATATAAAAATCCACTGCAATAAAGAATTTCATAACAACCAATAGGAGGGAAGACATCATTATGGCAAGACTCAGACTGGATCACACACATTTAAACGGCACATTATTCACCCACCTCCAGGTTTCACTGTTGTTTCCCACGTGTGCATTGAAGTCTCCCAGTAGGACAATGGAGTCTCCAAGAGGAGCACCCTCCAGCACCCCAGTCACAGACTCTAAAAAGGGTGGGTACTCTGAAACGTCATTTGGCGCATAGGCACAAATGATGGTCAGGACCCGTTTCCCAACCCGAAGGCGCAGGGAAGCAACCCTTTCATCCACCGGGGAAAACTCCAATATAGAGGCAGCAAGGTGGGGGGATACAAGAATACCCACCCCTGCTTTGTCGCCTCTCGCCCGGGGCAACTCAAGAAAAGGCCAAGCTCCAGCCCCTCTCCAGGAGACTGGTTCCAGAACCGGAGCTGTGTGTTGAGGTGAGGCCGACTATATCTAGCCGGTATCTCTCAACCTTGTACACCAGCTCAGGCTCCTTCCCCATCAGAGAGGTGACATTCCACGTACCAAAAGCCAGTTTAGAAAGCTTGGGATTAGTCCGCCAAGGTCTCCGCCTTTGACCGCCACCTAATCCACCTAGCACCGGACCCTCATGATCCCTCCTGCAGGTGGTGAGCCCACTGGAGGGCAGACCCATGTAACTCCTTCAGGCTGAGCCTGGCCGGGTCCCATGGGTGGAAACCCGGCCACCAGACGCTAGCCATCGAGCCCCTCCCCCAGGCCTGGCTCCAGCGTGGGGCCCCGGTAACCCCATACTGAGCAGGGTACACTGAATCCTTGATCTAGAATTTATCATGAGAGTCTGTTGGATCGTTCTTAGTCTGGCCCTTCACCCAGGACCAGTTTGTCTTGGGTGACCCTATCAGAGGCAAATTGCCCAGGACAACATAGCTCCTGGGATCACTGGGGCATGCAAACCCCCACCACGATAAGGTGACAATCCATGAGGGGAGGAACGGCCTGCCCGATCTGAACCCGAGTGGTGTTCAGTTATTGGACTTCTGTGCTAACCACAGTTTATCCATAACGAACACCATGTTCAAACATAAGGGTGTCCATATGTGCACCTGGCACCAGGACACCCTACGTCGCAGGTCAATGATCGATTTTGTTATCGTGTCATCAGACCTGCGACCGTATGTCTTGGACACTCGGGTAAAGAGCGGTGCAGAGCTGTCAACTGATCACCACCTGGTGGTGAGTTGGATTCGATGGCAGGGGAGGATGCCATTCAGACCTGGTAGACCCAAACGTATAGTGAGGGTGTGCTGGGAATGCCTGGCTGAGGCCCCTGGCCAGGAAGTCTTCAACTCCCACCTCCGGAAGAACTTTGACCATGTTCTGAGGGAGTCTGGAGACATGGAGTCTGAATGGGCCATGTTCTCCACCTCTATTGTTGAAGCGGCGGCCCAGAGTTGTGGCCGCAAGGTGGTCGGTGCATCTCGTGGTGGCAACCCCCGAACCAAGTGGTGGACACCAGTGGTGAGGGGGGCTATTAAGCTGAAGAAGGAGTCCTATCAGGCTTGGTTGGCTTGTGGGACTCCCGAAGCAGCTGAGGTGTACTGGTAGGCCAAGTGGAGTGCAGCTCGGGTGGTTGCTGAGGCAAAAACCCGGGTATGGGAGGAGTTCGGTGAGGCCATGGAACAAGACTTTTGGTCGGCCTCGAAGAGATTCTGGCAAACTGTTCGGCGGCTCAGGAGGGGAAAGCAGCTCCCTGTCCACACTGTGTATGGTGCGGATGGGGCGCTGTTGACTTCGACTGGGGATATCAATGTTGGGCGGTGGAAGGAATACTTTGAGGATCTCCTCAATCCCACTGATTCACCTTCCACAGAGGAAGCAGGGCTTGTGGACGAGGGGGATGATTCGCCTATCACAGGGGCTGAGGTAGCCAAGGTGGTTAAAAATCTCCTTGGTGGCCAGGCCCCGGGGGTGGACGAGATTCGCCCTGAGTACCTCAAGGCCGTGGATGTTGTAGGGCTGTCATGGTTGACAGCCCTCTGCAACATTGTGTGGAGATCGGGGGCAGTGCCTTTAGCATGGCAAACTGGGGTGGTGGTTCCTCTCTTCAAAAAAGGGGACCGGAGGGTCTGCTCCAACTTTAGAGGGATCACACTCCTCAGTCTCCCTGGGAAGGTCTATGCCAAGGTACTGGAGAGGAGAGTCCGGCCGTTGGTTGAACCTCGGATTCAGGAGGAGCAATGTGGTTTTCGTCCTGGCCGTGGCACATCGGACCAGTTCTTTACCCTCTCGAGAATTCTCGAGGGTTCGTGGGAGTTTGCCCAACCAGTTTACATGTGTTTTGTGGACTTGGAGAAGGCATTCGACCACGTCCCTCGTGTTTTTTTGTGGGGGGTGCTTCGGGAGTATGGGGTATGGGGCTTGTTGTTACGAGCTATTCGGTCTCTGTATGACCGTTGCGAGAGTTTGGTTCGTATTGCCAACACTCGGTCAGACTCATTCCCAGTGAGAGTTATGGACAGGATTTCTAGGTGCAGCCTGGGAACGGAGGGTGTCATGCTTGGTGACCACAGGAGCTCATCTCTGTTGTTTTCAGATGATGTTGTCCTTTTGGCTTCATCCAGCAATGACCTACAGTTCTTGCTGGTACAGTTTGCCGCTGAGTGTGAAGCGGCTGGGATGAGGATCAGCACCTCCAAGTCCGAGTCCATGGTCCTCAGCCGGAAAAAGGTAGATTGTCCTCTCTGGGTTGGGGACAGGCTCCTGCCCCAAGTGGAGGAGTTTAAGTATCTTGGGGTCTTATTCACGAGTGAGGGGAGAATGGAGCGAGAGATTGACAGACAGATCGGAGCAGCATCTGCAGCGATGTGGACGTTGTACCAGTCTGTTGTGGTGAAGAGGGAGCTGAGCTCTAAGGCAAAGCTGTCAATTTACCAGTCAATCTACATTCCTACTCTCACCTATGGTCATGAGCGTTGGGTAATGACCGAAAGAACGAGATCGCGGATACAAGCGGCTGAAATGAGCTTTCTCCGTAGGATTGCTGGGCTCACCCTCAGAGACAGGGTGAGGAGCTCAGCCATCCAGGAGAGGCTCAAGAGTAGAACCGCTGCTTCTCCACATTGAAAGGAGTCAGTTGAGGTGGTATGGGCATCTGATTAGGATGCCTCCTGGACACCTCCCACTTGAGGTGTTTCAGGCACGTTCCACTGGGAGGAGACCCCGGGGCAGACCCAGGACTCGGTGGAGAGACTGTGTCTCCCAGCTGGTCTGGGAACACCTTGGTATCCTCTCTGAAGAGCTGGAGCAGGTGGCTGGGGAGAGGGAAGTCTGGGTTTCTCTGCTTGAACTGCGGCCTCCATGACCCGGACCTCCGGAAAAGCGGTAGAAGATAGATGGATGGATGGATGGATTATTCACCATGGGAAAAAGCGAAAGTGACAAATGTAGAGAATGCGGAGTAAAAGAAAATGTCGACCACATCTTATTACACTGTCACAAATATGGAAATGAAAGACAGATAATGGAAAATGAAGTTCGAGAGGCCGGTAGGGAATGGGATTTAACTGGGATTCTGGGAACAGATGGAGATGGGGAGGCAATAAGAATCACGAGAAGGGCTCTTTTCTCTTTTTTAAATAACACAGGATTAAGTCATGTTTTTTATTGCATCAAAACTGGGGATTCTAAATTGTCCTTTGGTATGACTGTGAGAGTGAAAGGTTGTCTGTCTCTCTGTGTTGGCCCTGTGATGGACTGGCGATCTGTCCAGGGTGTACCCTGCCTCTCGCCCAAAGATGCCTTGGCTCCATCCCCGCCACGACCCGAAAAGGATTAAGCAGAAGAAGATGAATGAATGAATTAATTAATTAATGAAGGATTAAGTCATAGAATTTAGGGGTCGGGCTCAGATGACATAATGTTACACACTCTTGTACAGTAGGTGGCAGTATGCACCTTTCAGTTGTTTGCTATCCGCCAGTAACCGAGAGAAGAAAAAGAAGAAGAGGTAAATCTGGAAATCTCACTCAACATCACGTGAGGCAGTAAATCTGGAAATCTCAACCAGTAAGTCAGAAGGCAAATCAATAATTAAAAATTATATAGTGGAAAAGTGGCAAGAATATTGCCACTCAATACCTACAGGAGCACGTCTTGATAATGTTCACAAGCAGGTAAACTCTGGAATAGGAGTTGGCAGAAACAGGAACGCAGAGATACTCATCACCCAATTAACAATAGGAGACACTAATTGAAACCAGACGCTACATAAATGGAATACTGGGAATGATTCTGAAAGATGGAAGTAGATGCCGTGAAGATGAAACACCTCAGGTTTGCGCAGTGTGCCGTAGGCATGACTGTGAACAACACAGCCGTCTGAGACAGGAGTATACCCTTCAGCAACGGCCATGCAGAAATACTTGCTTATACTTGGTTTCTACGGGCATGGACGGGTATGCATGGGCATGTACTAGTATGTTAAACTGAAAACTGTCGGTACAACCACCAGAGCAATCACTAGTGGAGACTGTGAGGTCCCCCACAGATGCACCACATTTGCTTAATCTGTGCTATCAGTGAAGGACATCAAGATCTGGAATAATATACCACCTGCAACCAGAGAACGTACCACACTAAACACTTTTTGTAAAAACTAGTGCATACCCGTGCATGCCTGTGCATACTCGTGCATCACTGAGTCTATGATGTGCATATAAATAGACACCATACACAAATACAGCCACGAACACATAAATACAGCCACGAAGGAGTGTGTGGCAGTAGACCGGCCTGGGTGGCCGACATCTTGGCCGAAGCGATGATATAAAGTACGAGGAGACGAAGAAGAGTGATGTCTGAAGATAGAGTTGAGGTTCGACTGGACACAGCAATGATGACAGAAGGAATACAGCTCCTGACCAGATAGAGTGATGATATAGAGTGAAGTACGAGGCGGTAATGCACCTGTAAGCTGGTTGCCAACTGCCAATCAAACCTAAAAGAAGAAGAAGAAGAACACAGCCACGAAGATAGTGATGGACTTCTTCTTCTTCTTTTAGATTTGATTGGTGGTTGGCAACCAACTTACAGGTGCATTACCGCCACATACTTCACTCTATAAGTCAGAATTCTTCTCGGTAACCTTCTTCTTCGTCTTCTTCACTCTATATCTTTGTATAAGGAGTTCTTATAAGGAGTTCTGAATAATCTTCTTCAAACAGTGAGATTTCCATGTCTACATGATGTCTGTAACACTCTATCTGGTCCCACTCTATATTCTTCAGGTCATCACTCTTATCTTTCCAGGGTGTGACAGTATCAAGTGCAACTCTATATCACTCAAGAAATCTCTGTGTGTCTGTCTGTGTGTCACCAGAGTGATGGACTATGCTCCTTAGCCAAAGATATAGAGTGATGAATAAGGGCTTAGTGTGAGAGATATAGAACTTTTAATGTTGTGAACAACACCCAAGTACGTGGTTTCGGAGACACACACGCTCAGCTGGTTAACTTACCACCCGCACCTTGGACACAGTCCAAGGACGGATAATTTTTTTCACATATAAGGAGTTGTTCAGAACTCCTTATACAAAGAGTGATGAGAATCAAGTCGGTGGCGGTAATGCACCCGTAAGCTGGTTGCCAACCACCAATCTTCTTCTTCTTCTTCTTCTTCTTCTTCTTCTTCTTCTTCTTCTTCTTCTTCTTCTTCTTCTTCTTCTTCTTCTCCTCTCGGTTACTGGTGGATAGCAAACAACTGAAAGGTGCATACCGCCACCTACTGTACAAGAGTGTGTAACATTATGTCATCTGAGCCCGACCCCTAAATTCAATGACTTAATCCTGTGTTATTTAAAAAAGAGAAAAGAGCCTTTCTCGTGATTCTTATTGCCTCTCCATCTCCATCTGTTCCCAGAATCCCAGTTAAATCCCATTCCCTACCGGCCTCTCGAACTTCATTTCCCATTATCTGTCTTTCATTTCCGTATTTGTGACAGTATAATAAGATGTGCTTGTGGGGGACCCAGTCAGTACACTCTCTACTCAGAATGAATGGCACGGCAGGAGGAGATGCATTAACGCTGAGAAACGGGTATGCAAGGCAGTCTGGGGTTTTCTCTTTAAGACCGCGTGATAATGTGCATTCTCCTCCGGTCTGCATAATAATGCGCTGACAGGCTGGGTGACAAAGGGAATTGTCATTGTAATGTATGTATGTTAATGCAAACAGTGACAAAGGGAACTGTCATTGTAAATGTATGCATGTTAATGCAAACACCCCAGGTCACTGGGGACTATGAGTTGTATGGTATGGTGAGTTGTTTGGTATAAAAAGAGAGATGCCCGCGACCTGGTTCATGCTTCTTCTTCTCCTTGTTGACTGATGATAGAGAGAGATTAATAAAGTCTGCTCTGCTCCAGCTACTGCCTCGCCTGCTCATTCCTCTCTCTACATGCTCGACATTTTCTTTTACTCCACATTCTCCACATTTGTCACTTTCGCTTTTCCCCATGGCGAATAAAGTGTTGTTTAACCCTGTGTGATCCAGTCTGAGTCTTACCATAATGATGTCTTCCCTCTTGGTTGTTGTGAAATTCTTTATTGCAATAGATTTTTGTATTTTGTAATATGATCTACCCTTATGATCTTAATCCCATCTTTTTTGCCATAGCTCAGTTCCTTTTTTCTTGATTACTGTTTTCCCTTCACCTTTTCCAAGAGACAATGGTATAGTTATCTCTTTTCCAAGAGTGCTTTTTGCTAATTTGTCTGCACAGTCATTCTCTTTCAAACCTTCATGTGCAGGAATCCAACAAAACTAAACTTCTCCACCACCCCTGTGTACCCTAAATAAACTGTGATATAGCTCAATCACCAAGTCTTCCCTTGTAGATTTTAGTGTCTGTATGGTTTTTAGCGCTGCAAGTGAGTTCGTGCACACCACCACCCGGTCCGGTCTGACCACCTCCACCTACTGCAAAGCAATAGTTATTGTCACCATCTCTGCTGTAAACACGGATGTATTGTTGGAGAGTCTTTCTGTGATGGTCGCTTTAAATTCTGGGATGTGTACTCCCAACTCCCAACAGAGCCCTCTTTATTCTTTGAACCATCAGTATAGAGCTGTAAGAAGTTATAGTAATTGTTCCTGAGGTAAATGCTTGTTTTAACACCAACTTCACTCATATGCCAATCCTTTTTCCTCATTAGCAGACTAGCGTCTACTTCTATTCCCGGAAACAGCCAAGGGGGAACATTACTCACTGGACTGGTGTTAGCTATATCAATAGTGTGCAGCCCATACATTCTGGTCCTTCTTTCAATTGTCCACCCAAACCCATGTCCCTGGAAATTTGAGTAGTCCCAGCAGTCTTAGTGTTGTTTTTGAAATATTTGCTTCATCGCTTCCTTTCAGCTTGACCCAGTATGATAATGCAAGTTTATCTCTTCTCAAATCCATTGGCATTTCTCCTGCTTCTATTAAAACTGCATTGTTTGGTGTTGTTTTGATGGCTCCAATGCACAGGCGAAGCGCTCTATGCTGCATTCTATTTTTTCCAGTTGTCTTTGCCGCTGCTCCATAAATCATGCATCTGTAGTCTATTGTCGATCGCATTAGTGCTCTGTAAATGTCAATTGATACCTGTTTATCTGCACCCCATTCGTGTCCAGCTACAGCTTTTATGAGATTAATGACTTTTTTGCATTTTGTCTCCAAATTTTCAACACGAACTCTCCATGTGAATGCACTATCAAACCACAATCCTAGATATTTGAACTCACTGACTTTCTCTATTGGTTGACTATATAACGTTAATGGTTCTGGACCAGTTCTGCGTTTTTTTGTGAAAGTCATATAGCAGGTTTTACTGTTTGAAAATTTAAATTTCCAGTCATATGACCACTTTTCCACTTTCTCCATTGCTTTCCTGATGTTTTTGAACACCAATTTTTCATTTCTTCCCCTCGTCCATATGGTTCCATCATCTGCATATAGTGCTGTTTTGATGGATCCCTCTTGATCCTCAAACATGTCATTAATCATTATATTGAATAAAACAGGGCTTATCACACTCCCCTGAGGAACACCATTTTCTCTTTCAAAGTCATTAGAAGCTTCTGATCCTACTTTAACCCTAATTGTCCTGTGTGTTAAAAAATCCTTTATCCAATTATACATCCTACCACCAATGTCCATTTTATTCAATTTCATAAGAGGATTGTTCCTTCACAGTGAGTCATAAGCCTTTTCAGTGTCCAGATAAACTATAACCATTACTTCTTTCATTTTGAGAGTCTTTTCAATATCATTACTTACCCTCACTAGAGCATCCACTGTGGATCTTCCTCTTCTAATACCATTCTGATTGTGTGGAGCGTGTAAATAAGGAGGCGGATTTGGCTCAGACAATTTATTACACATCTCACACAAGAAGCATAGACAGAATGACAACTCAGCAGAGACTCTTCTCTTAAATAGCATGGCATTCCTCTAGAAGCTTCTAACACACAAAAGGTCACGTTGCATTCACTTCCTTAATCCTTTATCATTCCTCTAGAAGTTTCTAACACACAAAAGGTCACACTGCATTCATCCTTCACACCTCCCTGTTATCTCCCAGGGAACCTCTGCTCTTTGTTCTTGTCTAAGATGTTATACAATTATGCACTCCCCATGTGTCGCCATACGACCCCCCCGAGCATCTTGGATAGAACAATATAATAACAGTCCGTATGCTGTGGTAGAATCATTAAACATCAATCCACATGCTGCTTGGGCTTCAGTCTTCTCCCATATCTGCTGTAACCAGGATTCACCGCCTCCGCGGCGCTATCATGCTGGGGGGTTGATGTTTGAGGGGTAAAAGTCTGTCCGTGTGGATGTTCTGGGGAATCTTTTCTCTGGGAAGCTCCCCGTGGGGGTCTTCCACGCCGAGGGGCCCTCGCCAACAGCACTTGCTCGTCCGCCACCACGAAAGTGGGTTTGAGTCTGTCTATGCCAATCTTTTCCCTCCTACCCCCCAAATCTAGCAAAAAATGCTTGTCCCCTGTTTCCAGCACTCTGAACCATTCATCATAAGGTGGGCGCAGTGGAGGGCGATGGGCGTCGTGTCTGACAAAAACGAACTCCGCGTTTTTCAAAGTTTTAGGCACAAAAATGCGCGGAAAACTGTGGTGGGCAGGGCCCGGCAGCTTGCTTGTGTCTATGCTACGCTGCAACAGCTGAGACGGGGAGCTGCCCGGCGCGGGATTATCTGGAAGAAACTCCCCGGGCAGCCGAAGTGGTTGCGCAAAAACTAGTTCAGCCAGGGAAGCTTCCAGATCTTCCTTAGGCGCAGAACGTAACCCCAATAAAACCCACGGTAGCTTGTCTACCCAATTTGCATCTGTCAGTGAAGCCCTGAGAGCTGCTTTCAATGATCTATGAAAACATTTGCATAACCCATTAGCCTGTGGATTGTACGCAGTTGTGCGGTGAATTGTGACACCCAGGCTGCGGGCCATTGTTGACCAGAGTTCGGAAACAAATTGAGGGCCTCTGTCGGACGTAATATCTGACGGGACTCCAAAACGCACCACCCATGCTGTTAAAAACGCGCGCGCCACCTCCACGGCTGTGGTTGCCGCCAGTGGAGCCACTTCCGGCCAGCGCGTGGTGTGGTCCACCATTGTCAGAAGGTGCGTGCACCCTTGTGATGGCGGGAGGGGGCCCACGAGGTCCACGTGAACATGGTCGAACCTCTTAGCCGGGATGCGAAACGGCTCCAAGGGAGCCTTCGTGTGTCTGTGTACTTTGGCTCGTTGGCACGCCATGCAGGCTGCCGCCCACTCTTTCACTTGTTTGCGAAGGCTTGGCCACACGAATTTCTCCCCTACCATTTTGACCGACGCGCGCACTCCCGGGTGCGCCAAAGAATGAATCGAGTCAAACACGCGGCGGCGTCACGCGGCCGGGACCACGGGAAGTGGGTGCCCCGTGGAGACATCACAGATTAGGGGGGGGCATGCCGTCTTGCAGCGCCCTGCTCTCCAGCCTTAACCCTGTTGGTCCAGACTGGAGCGCGCGCACGTCCGCGTCACTAACCTGCTCCGCGGCCATGGCTGCGTGATCTATCCCCACGCCGACCGGGGCCACCACGGCGCGCGAGAGGCAGTCTGCCACTACATTCAGTTTACCCAAGACATGCTGAATATCAGTAGTAAACTCTGAGATCGCGGCCAGCTGTCTCTGCTGCCGGCCCGACCATGGTTCTGAAACCTTGGCCATCGTGAATGTTAGCGGCTTGTGGTCAACGAACGCAGTGAAACTGCGCCCTTCCAGCCAGAACTGGAAGTGGCGAATGGCCAGGTGGAGACCCAGCAACTCCCTGTCGAACGCGCTGTATTTACGTTCACTGTCGTGCAAAGTCCTGCTGAAAAAGGCGAGCGGCTGCCAAGCCCCGGCTACGTGCTGCTCCACGACTGCCCCTATGGCCACATCTGAAGCGTCAGTGGTGAGCGCTATGCGGGCCGTTGGGTCTGGATGTGCCAACAATGCGGCGTTTGCCAGGGCTGCTTTGACTTCCGAGAACGCCCGCTCTCGCTCCGGGGTCCATTCAACCTTATCCGCGGGCTTCTGTTTTCTGAGCACGGGGTACAGTGGTTGCATGAGCCGCGCTGCGCGGGGAAGGAAACGGTTATAAAAATTCACCATTCCCAAAAATTCTTGTAGCGCCCTGACTGTTTGCGGCCGGGGAAAATCTGCTACCGCGCGCACTTTGTCTGGCAGCGGGACTGCTCCTTCGGGAGAGATGCGGTGCCCCAAAAAATCAATCCCCATCAACCCGAACTGACATTTCGCTGGGTTGATTATTAACCCGTGATCTTCCAACCTCCGGAAAACCATCGTGAGGTGGGTTTCGTGTTCGTCTTCGGACGCGCTGGCTACTAAGATATCATCCAGGTAGACGAACACGAAAGGGAGATCGCGCAGCACTGCATCCATCATGCGTTGGAACGTCTGTGCAGCCCCTTTAAGCCCAAAAGGCATGCGCAAAAACTCGAATAAACCAAACGGAGTTATTACCGCTGTTTTGGGTATGTCCTCAGCGCGCACTGGGATTTGGTGGTAACCGCAGACCAAGTCTATTTTAGAAAAAACGCACGCTCCTGCAAGGTGAATGGAAAAATCCTGAATGTGAGGAATTGGGTAGCGGTCGTGCGCTGTGGCGTTGTTCAACCTGCGGAAATCCCTGCAAGGTCACCACGAACCTTCAGCTTTAGGGACCATGTGTAGCGGGGAAGCCCATGGGCTGTTTGAGCGCCTAATGATGCCCAACCTCTCCAGGTTAGCGAACTCCTCGCACGCTATGGCCAGTTTAGCTGCATCCAAGCGCCGAGGTCTTGCAAAAATGGGTGGCCCGGTGGTGGTGATAAAATGCTCCACCCCGTGTTTAGCGATGGCTGCCGAAAACGTCGGGACAGTGAGTACTGGGAACTGAGTGAGCAGTGTGTGGAACTTACCGCATGTAGCTGTGATGTTGGCTTGTGCTGTTGGCCGGGTCACTCAAGCTATACAGGGGAGAGAGTCAAAAGACAGTGCATTAACCAGGCGTCTGTTAGCGACATCTACCAACAAACCATGTGCACATAGAAAATCAGCCCCCAGTATATGGAAATTCATTGCTGCTATGGCAAAAGTCCACTCAAATGTACGGCCGTGTAGAGACAAGAGTAGAGTCCTCTCACCAAAGGTCTTAATCCCCGAGCCGTTTGCTGCTGCCATCTTGGGGCCGCTAGATCCTGCCAGCCGGTCAGCGTAGGTCGGCCGGATGAAACTCTTCTGGGCGCCGGTGTCCACGAGGAAATGCCTCCCCGAGCATGCGTCCGTCAAGTAGAGCAGCTTGTTCTCCTCCCCGAGGGTCGCGGCTGCTACCGACCCCCGGTCTTGGCGCCTCCTGAGTCGCTTAAATTGGCACGGTGGTATACATTTGCGTGCCCTCTCTGCGAAGTGGTGGTGGTAAAAGCAAAGCGTGTCTTCCCTGCATTCCTTGGCCCCCGCTGCTGCTGCCTTCGGTGGCTCTGCTGCTGCCGTTGATGGCTCCTCGCCTCCTCTTGCCGTCGCGCCAAGCTCCATCGCTGCCGCAATGGTCGTGAACTCCCTGCTGGCGACGATGATCTGGTTTGCTTCCCGAGCTAGCGCACGATAGTCCCGCTTGGCCAGCAACGGCGAATTGGCCAGGGTCACTCTTGCCGCTGACGGAAGGTTCCGGAGGAAGAGGTCGGTAAAAATGAAATGGTCGTCTTCTGTGCCCTTTAACCTCAGCATCTTCTCCATCAGGTCTATGGCTGACCCATCTCCCAACCCGGTCCGAGTCAGGAGTCTCTCTGCTCTCTCACCATCCGAGAGTGTGAAGTGCTGGATGAGCGCAGCCTTCAGCGTGCCGTACTTGTCGTCGGTTGGTGGCTGATCGAGCAGGCTCTCTATGTGCTGAGCCGTGCGGGCGTCGAGCGCTGTGACCACATAGTGAAATTTTGTGTCATCCGCCGATATCCCCCGGAGGGCGAACTGCGCCTCGACTAGGTGGAACCAGGAGCACGGGTTGTGCTGCCAAAAATCCGGTAGCTCGATTGCAACAGCACATGCGTTGCTGGGGGTTCCCATCGAGGTTGGCTCCGGGGGTCTTTCGTTGTGTTCCATGATTCATCTTGGGTCACCAGTGTGGAGCGTGTAAATAACGAGGCGGATTTGGCTCAGACAATTTATTACACATCTCACACAAGAAGCATAGACAGAATGACAACTCAGCAGAGACTCTTCTCTTAAATAGCATGGCATTCCTCTAGAAGCTTCTAACACACAAAAGGTCACATTGCATTCACTTCCTTAATCCTTTATCATTCCTCTAGAAGTTTCTAACACACAAAAGGTCACACTGCATTCATCCTTCACACCTCCCTGTTATCTCCCAGGGAACCTTTGCTCTTTGTTCTTGTCTAAGATGTTATACAATTATGCACTCCCCATGTGTCACCATAATAGTCATTTATTAATCGTTTTTGCTCTAATACATATGAGAGTCTGTAAACTAACACCTTCTCCATCCATTTCCCTAAATGTGACGTTAATGCTATTGGCCTGTAATTGCCTGGATGAGCTAGATCTTTCCCTGGCTTATTAAATGGTAAAATTACAGCCTTTTTCCACCCACTTGGGATAACCCCCTCCTCCCATATCCTGTTAAACAATTTCAACACCAGTTGCATTGATTGCATAGGCAACTGCCAGAACATAGCGTAGCTTAACTGATCATATCCTGGAGCTGTGTATCCACTATCTTGCAAAGCTCTCTTAAGTTCTGACATTGTGAGCTCGAGGTCTAATGCAGTCATGTCCTCTTTCACTTCATTTTTTAAGTCTGCATTTTCTCTTGAGTTTATGCTGCCTTTGCTGTCTATGACTTTCACTAAGATGGTCTCCTCTATGCAGTGCTGCAAATGCTGTACCTAGGACTTCTGCCTTTTCTTTGTCTGATACAGCCATCTTGTCTCCATCCGCTAAAGTTGGAATTTTAACTGATACCCTTTTCCCACTCATTTTTTTAAACATACCCCAGACATCACCAAGTTCTGTTTTCCTACCAAGCGTGGAGCAAAATTCTCTTCATGTTGACCTTTTCCTGTTTTTAATAATCCTTCAAGCTACTGCCCTTTTCTTTTTACACTCTATTAAATTTTCACTAGTTATATTCTTCCTCAGCTCTCTGAATGACTTGTTTTGCTCTTTTATTGCAATACTACATTCGTCATTCCGCCAGGGTACAACCTTCTTCCTACCCTGTGTTGTTTTCTTAGGTATACTTGCTATTGCAGCATTCAGAATATGATTAGTTACCTGACTTGAACACTCTTCTATGCCACTTTCTAATGTTACCAAATGACACAACTGAACACAGTATTGCCTAAATTTTTCCCAATCTGCCTTGTCAAAACACCATCTTGTAAAACATCTTCCCTCTTGTACACAAACTTCAGTTTTAATGACTGTAAGTATTGGGAAGTGATCACTTCCCATAGTTGTCCTGTTCATAACCGTCCATTCACAGGTGCTCACTAAAGAATCAGATACCAGAGTCAGGTCAATACATGAGAATGTGCCCCTATGCACATCCACCCTGGTACCTTCACCACTGTTTAGACAAATTAACGATCTTTCATCGAACATCTCTTCCACAACATTTCCATTGTTATCTGTATGTGTGCTTCCCCACAAGCTATTGTGGGCATTAAAGTCTCCACACCATACCTCTTTCATATGCCCTTCCCCTGCCATAACACTGAAAATATCTGCTGTTAACTTCCTACATGTGTTGTAATAATTAATCAGGTTAATATTTCCTTGTCCATTTGGCCAACATATTTCAATAATATTACACTCTATATCCTCAGGGGAGGGAATCACGCTATACGCCAGGCCATCTTTAATGAAAGTGGCACATCCTCCTCCATTTACAGTGTTAATTCTATCCTGTCTGATTGAACTGTATCCTGGAATAACAAAATCTAAGTGAGGTTGAAGCCATGTCTCCTGTACACACACTACCTGTGGAACAACTTTCATTCATTCCTTCATCTTCTTCTGCTTAATCCTTTTTGGGTCTCTAGTTCATAAAGATACTTCTTGCGTTCTTGTCCGTTTGCTATAAGACTCCTCGCATTCCACTGTAGTATGTGTAGTACCATAATTAAGGTCTTGTTTCAGCATGTGCAGTCTCCCCAGTTTCAGCATTCTATAAAGCATGAATCTGGTCAACTGTGATATCTTTCTCACCTAGGAAGCTTTCTGCTGCTTCCACAATGGTTTTGATTCTTTCACTTTTCTTCTGTAGCTGTGCAGCAACATTCATGGTGTGGCAGATAAAAGCTATAAATTTTGTCCTCTTTAACTATCAATGTGTCATCATCCATTTTGCATTTGTGAACACAAACATTCCTTGCAGCTGCATGATCCTGTGCTTGCATGGGACCTATTGATTGCTGGGCTTCCATTTGAACTGCACTTCTTTGAGGAAGGCCTGCTGTGTTTCTGACTATTCCTGCCTCTCTGTCTTTAGAACTTCAGCATACGAGATTTTCTTAGTTATTCTGATTTCCTGGGCTTGTCTAGCTTTCCTCTGCACAACACATCCTCCATATGCAACACTGTGCTCACCCCCGCAGTTGCAACACTTTACTTTGGCGTCCTTGTCACATTTACCATATTCATGCTCCCCTCTACATCTAGCACATCTTAGCTTTCCCCTACATTGCTGAGCAGTGTGACCCATCCTTTGACATTTGTAGCACCTGAGTGGCTTTGGGACGTATTCTCTGACACTGAAATACATGTATCCTATTAGGACTGATTTAGGGAGTGTTTCCTCAAACTGAATCATGACAATTTTCTGTTGCTGTTGTTTACTTGTGGCATGAATTAACAGCCGGTGATTCTTCAAGAACTTTGCAAACTTACACACGTGGACAAAATTGTTGGTACCCCTCTGTTAATGAAAGAAAAATCCACAATGGTCACAGAAATAACTTGAATCTGACAAAAGTGGTGATAAATAAAAATTCTATGAAAATTAACCAGTGAAAATCTGACAATGCTTTTGAATTGTGGTTCAACTGAATTACTTTAAAAAACAAACTCATGAAACAGGCTTGGACAAAAATGATGGTACCCCTAGAAAAGATTGAAAATAATGTGACCATAGGGACATGTTCAACCAAGACGTGTCCTCTAATTAACATCACAGGTGTCTACAAACTTGTAATCAGTCAGTTGGCCTATTTAAAGGGTGACAAGTAGTCACTGTGCTGTTTGGTGACATGGTGTGTACCACACTAAACATGGACCAGAGGAAGCAAAGGAGAGAGTTGTCTCAGGAGATTAGAAAGAAAATTATAGACAAGCATGTTAAAGGTAAAGGCTATAAGACCATCTCCAAGCAGCTTGATGTTCCTGTGACTACAGTTGCACATATTATTCAGAAATTTAAGATCCACAGGACTGTAGCCAATCTCCCTGGACGTGGCCGCAGGAGGAAACTTGATGAAAAATGGAAGAGACGGGTAATACGAATGGTAACAAAAGAGCCCAGAACAACCTCTAAACACATTCAAGGTGAACTCCAAGGTCAAGGTACATCAGTGTCAGATCGCACCATCCGTCGTTGTTTGAGCCAAAGTGGACTTCATGGGAGATGACCAAGGAGGACACCACTGTTGAAAACAAATCATAAAAAAGCCAGACTGGAATTTGCCAAACTGCATGTTGACAAGCCACAAAGCTTCTGGGAGAATGTCCTATGGACAGATGAGACAAAAATGGAACTTTTTGGCAAGGCACATCAGCTCTATGTTCACAGACACAAAAATGAAGCATACCAAGAAAAGAACACTGTCCCTACTGTGAAACATGGAGGAGGTTCTGTTATGTTCTGGGGCTGCTTTGCTGCATCTGGCACAGGGTGTCTTGAATCTGTGCAGGGTACAATGAAATCTCAAGACTATCAAGGTATTCTAGAGAGAAATGTGCTGCCCAGTGTCAGACAGCTTGGTCTCATTTGCAGGTCATGGGTCTTGCAACAGGATAATGACCCAAAACACACAGCTAAAAACACCCAAGAATGGCTAAGAGTGAAACATTGGACTATTCTAAAGTGGCCTTCTATGAGCCCTGATCTAAGTCCTGTTGAACATCTGTGGAAGGAGCTGAAACATGCCGTCTGGAGAAGGCACCCTTCAAACCTGAGACAACTGGAGCAGTTTGCTCATGAGGAGTGGACCAAAATACCTGCTGAGAGGTGCAGAAGTCTCATTGACAGTTACAGAAATCGTATGATTGCAGTGATTGCCTCAAAAGGTTGTGCAACAAAATATTAAGTTAAGGGTACCATCATTTTTGTACAGGCCTGTTTCATGAGTTTGTTTTTTAAAATAATTCTGTTGAACCAGGTTAATTTTCATAGAATTTTTATTTATTACCACTTTTGTCAGATTCAAGTTATTTCCGTGACCATTGTGGGTTTTTCTTTCATTAACAGAGGGGTACCAACAATTTTGTCCACGTGTGTAACTCTCCCAATTTCTTTTTCAATTGCTTTTGTTAGCTTAACCGGGTGATAGTGCCCCCCACCCTGATTGAACTCAATGACAACCTTGCAGTCATTCCCTACATCCTCAAATCTAGAAGAAGAAGAAGACGACGTGGTGGTAATGCACCTAAAAGCTGGTTGCCAACTGCCAAATCTAAAAGAAGCAGAAGAAGAGTGATGGACTAGTATAGAGTGATGATATAGCGTGAAATATGTGGCGGTATAGCGTGATAATTCAGCACATAAAGTGGAGTGATGTTGGTGGCAGTTGCCACGGCCAAGATATATAGAGTGATGGTATAGAGTGAAGTACATCTGGTTGCCAACCGCCAATCAAATAAAAGAAGAAGAAGAAGAAGAAGAAGAAGAAGAAGAAGAAGAAGAAGAAGAAGAAGAAGAAGAAGAAGAAGAAGTACATCAAATAGAGTAATGATATAGAGTGAAGTACGTGGCAGTAATGCACCTGTAGGCTGGTTGCCAACCGCCAATCAAATCTAGAGGAAGAACAATACAGCCACGAAAAAAAATGAGTGATGATTTAATGTAGCAATGATGATACAGAGTGAAGTACATGGCGGTAATGCACTTGTAAGCTGGTTGCCAACCGCAAGTCAAATCGAAAAGAAGACACCATACATATAGCAAGTCCTATGATCTTTGATGATGTCATAGTGCGTCCTTTGCTCCTTGTTGATGTCATAGCGAGTCCTATGATCTTTGATGTCATACCACTAGTTCAGTGGTGAATGGACATCCTGATTATTTTTTGGAGTTTGGGAGGAAACCAGACCTGAAACACCTTGTATACATATGCCTGGGTTGAAGGCAAGGCATAAGGATCTCCTTAATGCCAATACTTGCCATTTCCAATGCATTGTTGTATTGTTTTGCTTGATTAACAAATTTTTGATGCATCACTGAGCCTATGATGTCTATATGACATCATATAGATGTCTGGTGGGTTGGATTCTGGATTTTTTAACCAACAGAACACAGTTAAGGTCAATGGTACATTGTCTGACCAAAAGTGTTCTTCTACTGGCTCTCCTTGGGTGTGTGTTGTTACCACTACTCTTCATTCTGTACACAAACATGTGTCGGAGCAGACATGACAACAGACACATTATAAAGTATGCTGATGATTCAGTTGTTGTCAGTCACCTCCAGGATGGTGAGAGTGGCCACGGTCCAGTAGTTGATGATTTTGTCCACTGGTGTGAGGATTCCTACCTGCAGCTGAATACGTCAAAAACTAAAGATATGATTATTGACTTTAGGAGGAAAACTCCCAGGCACAAAGTCACTGTACTAAAAGGCCAGACGGTTATTGGGACGATTATTGATAGTAATTTGAACTTTGAAGAGAACTGTGAAAGGGTGTGCAAAAAGGGTCAGCAACATTTGCATTGTTTAAGGAAACTTGCACGCTTCCAAATTGACCGAACCATAATGACAATGTTTTATCGGGCTTTTATTGAATCTGTTTTATCCTTTTCTTTAGTGTCATGGTTTGGTCAGACAAAACAAACAGAGGAAATCCTTGGATCAGGTTGTTAGATGGTCCAGTCGCTTGCTTGGTGAATCACAGCTGAGCCTGACATCCCTGTACACCAGACAGGTACAGAGGATTGCTACCTCCATTTTAAATGATGACTCCCACCCTTTGCACTGCCACCTTCAGCTTCTTCCCTCCAGACGGAGGTTTGCTGTCCCAAAAAGTAAAACCCAGCGCTACAAAAACAGCTTTGTTCCTGCTGCTGTTAAGAGTTGAACAAGATGTAACAATATATTGCACATAATTTAGTTACCTATTTATTAATTTGATTTTATATTTACTTATTTTTATAGGTTTTTTATTGGGGTTCTAAATCTTTTATTGGGTTTTAGACTTTTGTGTCTTTAACCTCTTTGACTAGTCTTTAACTTTCTAATATGACCCTTCTCTCTTATCTCCTTGTTTTTTCTTATCTCTTTGTCCTATGTCCTGATTGATGGAGCCTTGAGTACTTTTTATCATGTTTATAGTCAGCTTCATGTGTGCCTGTGTTTTGTGTTCATGTTGAATGTAATTGTGGTTTGTAAATATGGATGTCACCTGACTGCAAAACAAATCTACCTACGGGTACAAATAAAGTAACATGAACCTGAACCTGAACCATAGTCATAGTTTTGCTTGCTCAGCAAAATTTTGATGCATCACTGAGCCTGTGATGTGCCTATGATGTCTATATGACATCATATAGACACCATAGTCATAGATACTGTGACACACACACAGATTTTCTTGAATCACTCTATACTGTGTTAGACATCATAGGAACATCATAGGCGACTCTACTGTGGTGTCTATATGATGTCATATAGACGTGTAGACATCATAGGAACATCATAGGCGATCCTGTAGTCTTTTAGCGAGTCCTGTGGTCTATATGACGTCATCTAGACCTCATGTAGCCATCATAGGAACATCATAGGCAATCCTGTGATCTTTTAGCAAGTCCTACAGTTGTGATACACAGACACACAGATTTCTTGAATTATACACTGAGTAATGATCTTTTAGCGAGTCCTATGGTCATGACAGTATCTATATATGTAATTTCCCAGTTTGGGAACAATAAAGTACATCTATCTATCTATCTATCTATCTATATGATGTCATGTAGACATCATGTAGACATCATAGGAACATCTTAGGTGATCCTATGATCTTTTAGCAAGTCCTATGGTCTATATGACATCATATAGACATGTAGAGATCATAGGAACATCACAGGCGATCCTATGATCTTTTAGCAAGTCCTATGGTCGTGACACACAGACACAGAGAATTCTTGAATTATATATCTTCTTCTTTTAGATTTGATTGGTGGTTGGCAACCAGCTTACAGGAGCATTACCGCCACGTACTTCACTCTATATGATCATTGTTAAGTGTCCAATTTATCACGCTATAACATTCAAGAAATTCAAGAAATCTCCATCAGTGTGTCAGGGCCAAAGATCATAGGACCGCCTATGATGTTCCTATGATCTCTACATGATGTCCTATGATGTTCCTATGCATACTTTGTGTGAAATGACCTATGATGTTCCTATGTAACAAAGGCAGGCATCACTCACGATCATAGGACTCGCTATGACATCATCAAAGATCAAACGCGGGCATCACTCAAGAAATTCAAGATTTCTCTGTCAATGTGTCAGTGTGTGTGTCGCGACCAAAGACCGTAGGACCACCCATGATGTTCCTATGATTTCTGCATGATGTCCTACGATGTTCCTATGTAACAAAGGCAGGCATTACTCACGATCATAGGACTTGCTATGACGACATCAAAGATAAAATGCAGGCATCACACGATCATAGGACTCGATATGACATCAGCAAAGATCATAGGACTCGCTATGACATCAGCAAAGGTCAAATGCAGGCATCATAGCACTCGCTATGACATCATCAGAGATCGTAGGACTCACCATGACATCATCAAAGATCAAAGGCAGTCATCACGGCCATAGGGCTCGCTATGGCATCGTCAAAGATCATAGGACTCGCTATGGCACAAAGATCAAAGGCAGGCATCACTGAACGAGTGCCTACGTGCTTGCTTATACCTGCTTTCTACGAGCATGCAGAAATACTTGCTTATACTTGGTTTCTATGGGCATGCACAGGTATGCACTAGTATAATTCAAGAAATCTCTGACGATGGATGTGACGATGTCTGTCACAACCATAGGACTCCTTGAATTATATATAGAGTGATGATTGGCTTTTAAACAACCAAAACTGTACCCATAACTAGTGGTTGCTTCTTCTTCTTCTTTTAGATTTGATTGGCGAAATTAGGGTGACGATATAGAGTGAAGTATGTGGTGGTAATGCACCTGTGGGTGGTTGCCAACCGCCAATCAAATCTAAAAGAAGAAGAAATTTTGGTTGGCGGTTGGCAACCAGCTTACAGGTGCATTACCGCCACGTTCTTCTTTTTTTCTTATGTAATTCTTTCTTCGCCACGTTCTTCTTCTTTTTTCTTATGCTTACAGGTAATGCACCTGTAAGCAACCAGCTTACAGGTGCATTACTGCCAGGTATTTCACTCTATATCATCACTCTATCTGGTCAGGAGCTGTAGTCGGGCCGTGGCAATAGAGTGATGATACAAAGTGAAGTGATGATATACAGTAAAGTACGAGGAGACGAAGAAGAGTGATGTCTGAAGATAGAGTTGAGGTTCGATTAGACACAGCAATTATGATAGGACTACAGCTCCTGACCAGATAGAGTGATGATGTGGCGCTAATGTACCTGTAAGCTGGTTGCCAACCGCCAATCAAATCTAAAAGAAGAAGAAGGACCTGTAGCCCTTACCACCACGTACTTCACTCAGTAAACATCACTCTATGTACCAAAAGTCAGAATTCTTCTCGGATGGCAACCTCTTCTTCGTCTTCTTCACTCTATATCTTCGTATAAGGAGTTTCTATGAGTTCTAAACAATCTTCTTCTTCAAAATGTGAGATTTCCATGTCTACATGATGTCTATAACACTCTTATCTGGTCATTCTTCTGCTTCTTTTAGATTTGATTGGTGGTTGGCAACCCTATAAGGAGTTCTTTTAAGGAGTTCTGAACAATCTTCTATACATCATCACTCTATCTTGGACCGTGCCACTCTAATATAACTCTATAACTTCTTCTTCTTCTTCTTTTAGATTTGTTTGGCAGTTGGCAACCAGCTTACAGGTGTATTACTGCCACATACCTCACTCCACATCATCACTCTATCTGGTCAGGAGCTGCAGTCCCTCCATCATCATTGCTGTGTCCAATTGAACCCCAACTCCACCCCCAGACATCACTCCTCCTCGTCTCCTCGGGCTTCACTCCACATTATCACTCTATCTGGTCAGGAGCTGTAGTCCTTCTATCATCATTGCTGTGTCCAATCGAACCTCATTTTTATCTTCAGACATCAGTCTTCTTCGTTTCCTCGTACTTTATATCATCACTCAATATCGGCATGCATACATATATATATATGTGCCCTCGTGTCACACACATATGCCCCGCCTCTTGTTTGTTGCTGTCTGCATGTGTGTGTGTACGCATACACAGCACTTCACTCATGTGACATTTGAATATTTTGTTTTATAACACCTTAACTCTTGCACTTTAGCATATACACTTTGTACAGTTTCATTGCAGTTGTTCTGCTCGTATATGATTATGTGTTTTTGCGACTCGCCAGGGAACTACAGATGCAAATTAGCAGTATTGTTAAATCTGGCATACCTACATTTGTATAAACTAGTGCATACTCGTCCATGCCCGTAGAAACCAAGTATAAGCAAGTATTTCTGCATGCCCATAGAAAGCAGGTGTAAGCAAGCATAGCCTGTTTTCCACTAGCCCAGCACACCTCGGTACGGCTCGATTCACTTCAGTACGGCTCGGAATGCTTCTGTCTCCATTAGCACAGTGTTGTGCTTGTGCTGTGATGGTTTGTGTTAGGAGGTTTTAGAAGCGGGGCAGCAGCAGATTCTCAGCGAGGCGGGGCCACACTCCCGTGATGTTACGCACCGGACTGAGTCCTTATTTACACGAGACAAAAAATGGAGGATCCAAGGATTATTGCCTTGCTCGCTCTGTGGTTTTATCTCACAATTAATTTTATCTCATAATTAAGCTGCAACAACACAAGTCACTTTTGTTTTGAATTAACTGCCAAATGACCTAGAAATAATGAGCTGAAACTTGTTTTTATTCGTATTAAATAATGAGACGGTGGCACACTGTCCAACACCACATCCTAGGGCATTTTGGATGTACTGAATTAAAAAAATTCATGTTTTTCACCTTCAGGTCAACGTTTGGAACAACAGTATTATTATTTTCCGTTTAGATGATGCTACACTCCTTCTAAAGTATTGTAAATCTCTGAATTTGGAATGCCGATAGAACATTCAATTTACATATACTTGTACCTTTGACTTGGTGCTAATTTTTTATGATATTTCAATAAAAAGAACAGAAAGCTTACAAAAAGATTTCTTTTTTGGTCTAGTTAAAAATTACATTACCTTTATAATGGTTGACCCTCAGCATCATTTTGATCAGACTAGGCAATGGAATTTCTATGTAATTATACTGTTTTATAATTCAGTGTTATAACAGACAAACCACACTTTCCAAAACAATTCCATTTTATTATATACAAAATATTAAAATAAAAAAAAACTTTGCAACACAACATGAAGGTTAATGGACATTTTATACACGCCGACCACTGAGTGCTGAGGCTCGGTAGAATGAAGCGTCTCTGCCAGCTGTGGGTCAGGATGGCTCGGTTGAATAATCCGTGCGGGCTGTCGCGGCGGACGCGTGGGATGATTCTACAAGGAAAATGCACACAATAAAATACAGCACGAAAGTGCAATATATACAGAAAAGACAATAGTTTTTAACAAGAATACATAAGCTTATTTCAGCGTATTGTTCACATGAATAATTACAATAAAAGCTTTAGTCCGCAGTGTGCTGCAATAAAGCAGCGATCCATCCACAAATGAACAGCTTTTTTATTGCATAAATAAACTGAGCGTCTTACCGAATATATTTGCGAAAAAACGCACAATAAAAAAAAAATTAAAACTCACCGTTAAAGGACTCCGATGTCGAGACCTCCTGGTATATTTTTTCATTCCGGGCGGCTCCGTCTAACTCGCGCTGAATACGTTCGTCTGACAATGCAGTGAGCAGACACTGCACGTCCTTACTGGTCCATGGAACACCCTTATTACGCAAAGCCATTTTTGATAGAGAATAAATGAAAATAGCACAGCAATACACTGAAAAGGAACCGCCAACAGTGGTTGCGTGCTGACTAAAGGCGGTCGTGAAGATTCTTTTTTTTTTTTTTTTCAAAAACTTTATTGAGAAGGTCGTGAAGATTTGGTAGATGAGGAGGAGGAGAGGGGCGGTTACAACCTGACCAATCAGCGCCGGTTACGACCTGACCAATCAGCGGCGACCAGTCTGTTAACGTCACAACACGGCACAGCTCAGCACTGCTGTACCCTGCCCTTGAGCGGGGCTGAGAATCTCGGCTGTTAAACCGTGTTGGGGCTTGTGGAAAAGCGTACAAAGCGTGCTGAGCCGTCCCGTGTCGCGCTAAAGCGTGCTAGTGGAAAAGGCCCTATATAGACACCATTAGGCTGATGGCATAGCGAGTCCTATGATCCCTACATTTGCTCTTTGATGATGTCATAGCGAGTCCTATGATCGTGAGTGATGCCTTTGATCTTTGATGTCCTATGATTGTGAGTGAGCGTGAGTGATGCCTGCCTTTGATCTTAGATGATGGCATAGCGAGTCTTATGATCTTTGATGATGTCATAGCAAGTCCTATGATCATGAGTGATGCCTGTGTTTGATCTTTGATGTCCTATGATTGTGAGTGAGTGTGAGTGATGCCTGCCTTTGATCTTAGATGATGGCATAGCGAGTCCTATGATTGTGAGTGATGCCTTGGAAGATCACAGGACATCATGTAGACATCATAGGTGATCCTATGATCTTTTAGCGAGTCCTATGGTCGTGACACACACAGATATACAGAGATTTCTTCAATTATATATAGAGCGAGATGTGTCCAGATAGCGAGATGTATCCAGATAGAGAAGAAAAAGAAGATTGTTCAGAACTCCTTATAACTCCTTATGCTGCATCTCGGCCGCACCTCGGACACAGTCCAAGGATGAATAATTTTTTCACACATAAGGAGTTGTTCAGAACTCCTTATACAAAGATATAGAGTGATGATAACCAAGTCAGTGGCAGTAATGCACCTGTAAGCTGGTTGCCAACTGCCAATCAAATTTAAAAGAAGATATAGAGTGAAGAAGACGAAGAAGAGGTTGCCAGCCAAGAAGAATTCTGACTTTGATACATAGAGTGATGTTTACTGAGTGAAGTACGTGGTGGTAAGGACTACAGCTCCTGACCAGATAGAGTGATGATATAGAGTGAAGTGCGTGGCGGTAATGCACTTGTAAGCTGGTTGCCAACCGCCAATCAAATCTAAAAGAAGTATGTAATGTCCCTTTCAAATAAGCATAAAAAAGATAAACTCCTCTCACTTATTTTCACAACCACTGGCACTTGCCATTTCTGCGTTTCCCAAAGCTCACACATAGAGATGCTTTTCAGAGTTGCAAAATCTGAAACATTATTACATACATTTTCCAAAATCAGTAAAAATAAAACTTATTTAATAAGATTTATAAC
Organism: Pholidichthys leucotaenia; assembly: GCA_020510985.1. NCBI lineage: Eukaryota > Metazoa > Chordata > Actinopteri > Cichliformes > Pholidichthyidae > Pholidichthys > Pholidichthys leucotaenia. The sequence goes on along the minus strand of CM035843.1, from coordinate 55,535,689 downwards.
AAATCACACCACACCACACCACCACACAAAATATCAAACTCTAAAAAGTGAGGTGTGATTTTGGATAACTGGGAGGAGGTTTGTTTTATACTTATTAATGCAATAATTCTCAACACTTAAAGCTGACAATTTTAACACAGAAATGTATTGGTTTTGACTCTCTTTTGGAAACAGCTATAAATGTCCTTTTAAGGAATCTCAAATTTGAGCACTTTGCATCTGCTTCCTTTTCAGCTCTGAAAGATGCTGCTTGGCGCAGACATCAATCAGACAACAGTCTTTTGTTTATGTCTCGGCTCCCACATTCTCATCGTCAAGCTTTTAGTTTCAGTTATGTAACAAAAAGCAGTGCCTGAGGATGACATCGGGAGGCTTTTTATGGTTTTTCAGTGTTATTCCCTAAAACTTTTTTTGTCAGTTATTAAATCTCAAACAAAATGGGCATGCTACTGGCAGGGATAAAAGTAATAGCACTGATAGTTCACACTGAGATTCAATTCATCCATCCATCCATCCATCTTCTACCGCTTAATCCTTTCGGGTCGCGGGGGGACTGGAGCCTATCCCAGCATCTTTTGGGCGAGAGGCAGGGTACACCCTGGACAGATCGCCAGTCCATCACAGGGCCAACACAGAGAGACAGACAACCATTCACTCTCACATCCATACCTAAGGACAATTTAGCACGGTGGCGCAGTGGTTAGCACAGTGGCAGCACAGCAAGAAGGTCATGGGATCGATTCCACCCTTGACCATCGTGGGTTCGATCCCACCCCCAGACCATCGGTGACCCTTCTGTGTGGAGTTTGCATGTTCTCCCCGTGTCTGCGTGGGTTTACTCCGGGCACTCCGGTTTCCTCCCACATGCCAAAAACATGCAAGTTAGGTTAATTGGCATCAAAACTGGGAGATTCAATTCAATTCAATTCAATTCAACTTTATTTATATAGCGCCATTTCACAACAACAGTCATCTCATAGCACTATCAACTGTAGGGGGGAACCCCCACAGTTGCAGAAAGATCCCAGCAATCAGGCGATCTCCTGTGAGCAAGCATTTGGCGATGGTGGAGAGGAAAAACTCCCTTTTAACAGGAAGAAACCTCCAGCAGAACCAGGCTCAGGGAGGGGCAGTCATCTGCTGCGACTGGCTGGGGGGTGAGGGGATAGAGAAAAAGAAAAGAACAGACATGTAGAGAGCAAACAGCACGATGGGGACTCAATCTATGGGAGAGAACAAACAAATGTTAATGACCAGCAAAAAAAAATATTTCATAGAGAGTGAGGAAAGGAGTGAGGCCCAGTGCATTACTGGAGGTCCCCCGGCTGACTAAACCTATTAGCAGCATAACTAAGGGAGGGTTCAGAAACACATGATCCCTCCCTAATTGTAGGCTATATCAAAAAGGTAGGTTTTAGCCCTATTCTTAAAAACAGAGATCGAGTCTGACTTCCGAATCCAGATTGGCAGCTGATTCCACAGGAGAGGAGCTTGATAACTGAAGGCTCTGCCTCCCATTGTACTTTTGGAGATTCTAGGTATTACAAGTAATCCTGCATTTTGGGAGCGTAGTGCTCTGTTAGGATAATACGGTAGTATCAGATCTTTTTAATAAAAAGGAGCCTGATTGTTTAGAGCTTTGTAAGTAAGAAGAAGGATTTTAAACTTAATTCTAAACTCTATGGGAAGCCAATGAAGGGAGGCCAGAACCGGAGAGATATGATCTCTCTTTCTAGTACCTGTTAAAACTCTTGCTGCAGCATTTTGGATCAGCTGAAGACTTTTTAAAGATGTTTTAGGACAGCCTGATAATAAAGAATTACAATAATCTAATCTCGAGCTAACAAAAGCGTGGATCAGTTTCTCAGCATCACTCTGAGACAAGATGCTCCTAATCTTGGCAATATTACGCAAATGATAGAAGGCAGTCTTAGAAACAAATTTAATATGTGAATTGAAGGACAAATCCTGATCAAAAATAACTCCAAGGTTCCTCACAGAGCTATTAAGAGAAAGAGTAACCGCATCCAAACTGAAAGTTTGATTTGGAAAGGAATTTCTAAGGTTTTTTGGACCAACAAGAATGACTTCAGTCTTATCTGAATTTAATAGCAGGAAATTATCAAATCAAATCAAATCAAACTTTATTGTCATATTGCTGTACATACAACTGTAGTGCAGGCAAGATGAAATTGCGTTTCTCTCGGCATCCATATAAGAAGCGAATTACAAATTACAAGTCATCCAAGCTTTGATTTCCTTAAGACAGGCTTCTAACTTGGCTAATTGATTACTATCATCTGGCTTCATTGACAGGTATAATTGTGTGTCATCTGCATAACAATGAAAATGTATACAGTGCTTTCTAATAATGTTGCCTAACGGAAGCATATATAAACTAAAAAGAGTAGGGCCTAGCACAGATCCCTGTGGAACTCCATAACTAAGCTTTGAGTTGAAAGAAAACTCATTATTTACATGAACAAACTGGAACCTATCAGATAAATAAGATCTAAACCATTGCAACGAAGTTCCATTAAGTCCAACATAGTGTTCTAATCTATCAAGTAGAATATTATGATCGATAGTATCAAAAGCTGCACTAAGGTCTAAAAGGACAAGTACAGGAACCAGTCTGTTTCAGTACTATGATGGATTCTAAACCCAGATTGAAACTCTTCAAGTAAACCATTTTCCTGCAGGTGGTCAATTAATTGCGTAGCAACAACTCTTTCTAAGATTTTTGATCCTGAGAAGGAATGCTAATGTGCACTTAACGCGTCTTTATGTTGCCTGGGGTCAGTGCAGTGCATTAGGGGAACTTTTCCTTATGCAACATCTTCCTCATAGAACTATTCAGCATAGTCAACAGTTTAATGGATTAAAGAAAGGATGGAGTTTAAAGAAAGAGTTTGAAAGTTTGGGTAGGTCGAATAGCATACCATATTAACCGTTTGAGTGTGACTGTCGCCAAATTGCGACATAACCCCTAGTGGTCAAGAGTGGTAAAGATTTTTGTCAATAAAATAGTTCAGATTTCCAAGGCTATAACTTTAAAGTGGTAAGAGATAATGGCTTACTGTCAATTAGAAAGATTGTGGTGATGTGAAAATGACGAGGCAGAGTTCTCTCTCAAAGTCAGTTTTATTCACAACACCATCGTCTCAAAGCAGAGAAAGAGAATGACACAGTAAACTCTTGTCCTTAAATATCAGGAACTTCACACTTCACAGATCACATGTCACACAGACCACCTTGCATTATAAAGACAGTCACAATGCATTTCTCTCCATGATATCACTTCCACTGTCTCCAAAGCATCCCTTCCTTAATCCTTTAATTGAACCCCCCACAGTCTCAAGCCTTGCATACCAAGGCTAAGATTCCTGCAGCTTCCTGCCTTTGTTCTGACCTAAAATGTGAGTCACAAAACAGTCACATGTGTGTGTCCACCACACAAAGCCCCCCCAACATTTTAGACAAACAGAACAACAAGAGAATAACCACATGCATGCCGTGATAGTATCAATACACATCAGTCCACATGCTGTATAGGCTTCAGCCTCCTGCCGTATCTGCTGTAGCTGGGATTCAACGTCTCTGCGGGGCTGTCCTGGGGGTTTGCCGTCTGGGTGTGGAAACCTTTTGTCAGCACCTGTGGGTGTTCTGGGGAAACATTACTCTGTGAAGCCCCCCGCGGTGGTCTACCTCGCCGTGGAGCCTTCGCCAACAGCACCTGCTCATCTGCCACCACAAAAGCGGGTTTGAGTCTGTTTATGCCAATTCTCTCTTTCCTACCCCCCAAATCTATCAAAAACTGCTTGTCCCCTGTTTCTAGCATTCTGAATGGTCCGTCATAAGGCGGTCGCAGCGGGGTTCGATGCGCATCGTGTCTAACAAAAACAGACTCTGCGTTCTTCAAAGTTTTAGGCACAAAAACACGCGGAAAACTGTGGTGCGCGGGGCCGGGCAGCGTGCTTGATTCTATGTTACTCCGCAACAGCTGAGACGGGGAGGCGTTTGGCGCAGGGTTATCTGGGAGAAACTCCCCAGGCAGCCGGAGTGGCTGCGCAAACACGCGCTCCGCTGGGGAGGCTTCTAGATCCTCTTTAGGCGCAGAACGTATCCGTCAGTGACGCTCTGAGAGCCGCTTTCAATGACCTATGAAAACGTTCACATAACCCGTTAGCCTGCGGATTGTACGCGGTTGTGCGGTGAATTGTGACACCCAGGCTGCGGGCCATTGCCGACCAAAGCTCGGACACAAATTGAGGGCCTCTGTCGGACGTAATGTCCGACGGAACGCCGAAGCACGCCACCCAAGCTGTTAAAAACGCGCGCACCACCTCCTCGGCTGTGGTTGATGCCAACTTCAGGCCAGCGCATGGTGCGGTCCACCATTGTCAGAAGGTGTGTGCACCCCTGTGACGGTGGGAGGGGGCCCACGAGGTCCACATGAATGTGATCGAACCTCTTCGCCGGAATGTGAAATGGTTCCAAAGGAGCCCTCGTGTGCCTGTGTACTTTGGCTCGTTGACACGCCGTGCAGGCTGCTGCCCACTCTTTGGCCTGTTTGCGGAGGCTTGGCCACACAAATTTCTTTCCCACCATTTTGACCGACGCGCGCACTCCAGGGTGCGCCAAAGAATGAACCGAGTCAAAGACGCGGCGGCGCCACGCGGCCGGTACTACTGGACGCGGCCGTCCAGTGGAGACATCGCAGATTAGGGGGGGCATACCGTCTTGCAGCGCCCTGCTCTCCAGCCTTAACCCTGTTGGTCCAGACCGGAGCGCGCGCACGTCCGCGTCATTAACCTGCTCCGCGGCCATGGCTGCATAATCTACCCCTACGCTGACTGGGGCCGCCACGGCGCGCGAGAGGCAATCTGCCACTACATTGAGTTTGCCCGCCACATGCTGAATATCAGTGGTAAACTCTGATATCGCGGCCAGCTGTCTCTGCTGCCGGCCTGACCACGGTTCAGAGACCTTGGCCATCGCAAATGTTAGCGGTTTGTGGTCAACGAACGCGGTGAAAGCGCGTCCTTCCAGCCAGAACTGAAAGTGGCGGATGGCCAGATGGAGAGCGAGCAGCTCCCTGCTGAACGCGTTGTATTTACGTTCGCTATCGCGCAAGGTCCTACTGAAAAAGGCGAGGGGCTGCCAAACCCCGGCTACATGTTGCTCCACGACCGCCCCTATGGCCACCTCTGATGCGTCAGTGGTGAGCGCTATGCGGGCCGTTGGGTCTGGGTGTGCCAACAACGCAGCCTTTGCCAAGGCTGCTTTCACCTCCGAGAACGCTTGGTCCCGCTCCGGGGGCCACTCGATCTTATCCGCGGGTTTCTTTCTTTTGAGCGCGGCATACAACGGCTGCATGAGTTGCGCCACGTGGGGGAGAAAACGGTTATAAAAATTCACCATTCCCAAAAACTCCTGCAACGCCCTGGCCGTCTGCGGCCGGGGAAAATCTGCCACTGCATGCACTTTGTCAGGCAGCGGAACTGCTCCTTCGGGGGAGACGCGGTGTCCTAAAAAATCGATCTGCGCCACCCCAAACTGACACTTCGCTGGGTTGATTATTAACCCGTGATCTCCCAACCTTCGGAAAACTGTGGCCAGGTGTTTTTCGTGTTCGTCTTCGGACGCGCTGGCTACTAAAATATCGTCCAGGTAGACGAACACGAAAGGGAGATCGTGAGGCACCGCGTCCATCATGCGTTGGAACGTCTGAGCAGCCCCTTTAAGCCCGAATGGCATGCGTAAAAACTCGAATAGGCCAAATGGAGTTATTACTGCTGTTTTGGGTATGTCCTCAGCGCGCACTGGGACTTGGTGGTAACCGCGGACCAAGTCTATTTTAGAAAAAATGCGCGCCCCTGCCAAATGAACGGAAAAATCTTGGATATGTGGGATTGGGTAGCGGTCATGCGCTGTAGCGTTGTTTAACCTGCGGAAATCCCCGCAAGGGCGCCATGATCCGTCAGCTTTCGGGACCATGTGTAGGGGGGAAGCCCACGGACTGTTTGAACGTCGGATAATGCCCAACCTCTCCAGGTTGGCGAACTCCTCGAGCGCTATGGCCAGTTTAGCTGCATCCAAGCGCCGAGCTTTTGCAAAAATGGGCGGTCCGGTAGTGGTAATAAAATGCTCCACCCCGTGCTTAGCGACTGTTGCCGAAAATGTGGGGACCGTGAGTGCTGGGAACTGAGTGAGCAGTGTGTGGAACTTACCGCTTGCAGCTGTGACGTTGGCTTGTGCTGTTGGCGGGGCCACTCGCGCTGTACAGGGGACAGAATCAAAAGAAAGTGCATTAACCAGGCGCCTGTTAGCAAGATCAACCAACAAACCATGTGAGCACAAAAAATCAGCCCCCAACATATTGAAATTTACTGCTGCTACAACAAAAGTCCACTCAAATGTACGGCCGTGTAGAGACAGGAGCAGAGTCTTCTCACCAAAGGTCTTAATCTCTGAGCCGTTTGCTGCCGTCACCCGGGGACCTCCGGAACCAGCCAGTCTGTCCGCGTAGGAAGGTGTGATGAAACTCAACTGGGAGCCTGTGTCGACGAGGAACTGCCTCCCCGAACGTGCGTCCGACAAGTAGAGCAGCTTGTTCTCTTCCCCGAGGGCCGCGGCTGCTACTGACCCCCGGTCTTGGCGTTTCCTGAACGCCCGAACTGGCACGGCGGTACACACTTGCGTGCCCTCTCTGCGAAGCGGCGATGGTAGAAACAAAGGACGGCCGGTCCACATTCCCTGGCCCCTGCCACCGTCGTCGTCGGTGAGTCTGGCACCGCTGCCTCTGGCCCCCTGTCGTCTGCAGTCGTTGCGCCGAGTTCCGCTGCAGCGGCCGTGGCTGCGCGCCACTTGGTGGCGTTGACAATCCGCTGCGCCTCTCGGCCCAGCGCGCGGTAGTCCCATAGGGCCAACAGTGGCGAACTGGCCAGGGTCGCTCTCGCTGCTGACGGTATGGTCCTGAGGAAGAGGTGGGTGAAAATGAAGTGATCGTCGTCAGAGTCTTTCAACCTCAATAACTTCTCCATCGGGCTTGCGAGCATGTCGTTTTCCCCCTCTGTCAGAGCCAGGAGCCTCTCTGCTCGCTCCTCCGCCAAAGGGGTGAATTGCTGGATGAGTGCAGCCTTCAACGTGCCGTATTTGTCGCTATCCGGCGGCTGGTCGATCAGGCTCTCCACATGCTGGGCCGTGTTGTTGTCAAGCTTTGCGACTACATGGTAGAATTTCGTGGCATCTACCGATATCCCCCGGAGGTTGAACTGCGCCTCAACCGCGTTGAACCAGGAGCGCAGATTGTTCTGCCAGAAGTCCGGTAGCTGGACTGTAGCGGCATTCGCTTGGCTGGGGGCTCCTGACGCGGCTGGCCCGGGGGAATTTTCTTCTTGCATGATACGTCTCGGGTCACCAGTGTGGTGATGTGAAAATGACGAGGCAGAGTTCTCTCTCAAAGTCAGTTTTATTCACAACACCATCGTCTCAAAGCAGAGAAAGAGAATGACACAGTAAACTCTCGTCCTTAAATATCAGGAACTTCACACTTCACAGATCACATGTCACACAGACCACCTTGCATTATAAAGACAGTCACAATGCATTTCTCTCCATGATATCACTTCCACTGTCTCCAAAGCATCCCTTCCTTAATCCTTTAATTGAACCCCCCACAGTCTCAAGCCTTGCATACCAAGGCTAAGATTCCTGCAGCTTCCTGCCTTTGTTCTGACCTAAAATGTGAGTCACAAAACAGTCACATGTGTGTGTCCACCACAAGATGTAAAATATGATCCAGAGTTTCAGATAGGAGTGATTTTACACATCTAATTTGCATAATGCCACGGCAGCTATATTGAATTACATAACTCAGTCAAAAGCGGACTTTGGACATATTTACACAAAGAATGGTTTAGTCTTTTGACACCATTTTTTGTACAGAGGTACGTTAGCATCTTATCTTCAAAGTATATGAACAAGAAATCAGTACAATGTTAAAAAAACAAAGAAATTCGTCATTTACTGGTGGCTAAAGGGACTTGCTCGCTGCTGTGGTCACTGCATTTTCACCCATCGTGGTCGTTATTTTGCGTTCTGTCGGTCATTTACACTCTCTATCACATCTACAAAGTCTTATGATTATCCCACATAAATTTTCAAAGTCAAAGTCAAAGTCAAAGTGCCTTTATTGTCATTCCATTGTTAATAATGCAACGAAACTGAGATGCTGCTCCCTAAAAACAAACTATCACACTCACAGTTCACTCATGCATTTAACATTCTTATAATTACAACAATAAATAATGCTTGAAACATTATTACCTAAAAGTTGAATACAATATGTACGTAGAAATAATGAAAACATACTGAGCGATAAATATAAAAGACCAGCTTATACACACAGGGTTATTGCCACAAAATAACCTAAAATAACAAAATAATATCAGCAGTCTGTGCGTGTTACATAAATCCGTTCAAAATACGTACTGCTGCTGGGAAAAAACTATGATTAAACCTGGTAGTCCGGGTTTTATGGGATCTGTACCGCTTTCCCGAGGGGAGCAAGTGAAAGAAATCATGTCCTGGATGAGCACAGTCTTTAATGATGGCAGTAGCTCTGTTGAGGTACCGAGACCTGGAAATTTCTTCCAGAGAAGGGAAAGAATAGCCAGTGATTTTTTGAGCAGTCTCAATCACTCTCTGGAAGGCTTTGCGGTCTGCGGCTGAACAGCCCTCATACCAAACCATGATGCCATATGACAAAATGCTCTCAATAGCAGAGCGATAAAATAAAACCAGCAACTGTGCATTCAGGCCATTCTTCTTGAGGAGCCTCAGAAAGTGTAGATGTTGTTGAGCCTTTTTTTATCGTAGCTATGGTGTTAACTGCCCAGGTAAGGTTGTGAGAAATATGAACACCCAGAAACTTAACAGCCTCCACCCTCTCCACACACTCCTTGCCTATATATAGAGGAGGCGACTCACTGCTATGCTTCCTAAAATCAATAATGAGTTCTTTTGGTTTTTTGTATTCAATAGCAGATTATTATCTGAGCACCATCTCACCAGTTTCCGGACCTCATCTCTGTATGCGGACTCATCTCCTCCTGATATGAGCCCCACTACTGTTGTGTCATCTGCAAACTTCACTATAATGTTTGTGGGATGAACAGGTATACAGTCATATGTGTACAATGAATACAAAGTGGGGCTCAACACACAGCCCTGTGGCGAGCCTGTGTTAAGCATGACTGTAGAGGAGGAATGGGGTCCGAGTCTAACAGTCTGTGTTCTGTTTGTTAGGAAGTCCTTAATCCAGCTGCAAGTATGAGTAGGCAGACCAAGCTGAAGCAATTTGGTGATGAGGATGTTGGGAATAATTGTATTAAATGCCGAGCTATAGTCAACAAACAACATTCTTACATAGCTCCCCTTGTCTTCTAAATGGCTGAATGCTGAGTGGAGAGCTATAGCAATAGTATCTTCAGTGGATCTGCTCCGCCTGTAGGCAAACTGGTACCGATCAAAGTCTGGGGGGAGACTAGGCAAAAGATGTTTCAATACCATTTTCTCAAAGCACTTCATAACAATGGGTGTTAATGCTACTGGTCGATAGTCATTCAGACTGCTAATAGTATGTTTTTTAGGTACAGGAATAATGACTGCAGATTTTAAACACTGTGGAACAACGGCTGCCTTGAGAGACAAGTTAGAAATGTCAGTCAAAACAGAGCATAGCTGATCTGCACATGCTCTGAGCAGCTTTCCTGGCACTTCATCGGGACCAGTAGCCTTTCTCGGGTGAACTGCTCTCAGTGTCTGTCTCACCTCATGATCCTGCAGGATAAGCACATCAGAGCTGGCATTCAATAACATCTGTGGGTCCGGGCGAGGTGTATTTGCCTCAAACCGTGCGAAAAAGCAGTTCAGTTCTTCTGCCAGTGAGGCGCTGATGTCACTGGAAATGATGCTGCTGCCCTTATAGTTTGTGATATGGTTAAAGCCTTGCCATACTCGTCTCGAATCATTATCAGAAAAATGGTCCTCGACTTTCTTCTTATAGGTCTGTTTAGCCTCCTTAATGCCTTTCTTCAGATTAGCCCGGGCGGTGCTATACAGATCTGTATCCCCTGACCTGAAGGCTGTATCACGAGCTCTGAGGAGTGCCTGGACTTCTTTTGTCATCCAAGGCTTCTGGTTAGGAAAAACCCTGATGTGTTTTTCCACAGTCACCTGGTTGATACAGTAGGTGATATAGTGTAATACAGTCTGTGTGTACATTTCCAGATCCTCATTCTTGAATAAATCCCATAGAGTGTTTGAAAAACAGTCCTGCAGCTGAGAAAGAGCTCCCTCAGGCCATGTTGTGATGTTCTTTATAGTAGGTCTAGCAGTTCTCCTGAGGGGGGTGTATGCTGGGATGAGGAGCAATGATAGATGGTCTGACAGGCCAAGATGTGGACACGGCACAGCTCTGTAAGCATGCTTCAGGTTCAAATACACCCGATCAAGACAATTCTTTCCCCTAGTGGCACATTTCACATACTGTGTGAAATTAGGCAGCACAGTTCTCAAGCATGCTTGATTAAAATCACCAGCTATGATGTGAACACCCTCGGGATAGGCCTGCTGCTGTTTATTTATTACACTGTACAAATGACTAAGGGCCGCTTTAGTATTTGCATCAGGAGAAATATAGACTGCTGTTATAATAATCACGCTCAGCTCTCTTGGAAGATAAAAAGGCTGACATAAGACTGACATTGTCTCTAGATCAGGAGAACAGTAGGTGTTAATAATATGGCTGTGATTAGTCCAAGTGTTGTGAAGAAAAATGCAGAGACTGCCTCCTCTTTTTTTACCAGATTCTGCTGTTCGGTCCATTCGGTGAAGTGTGCGCCCTGGCAGCTGCACTGCAGCATCGGTGATCAGCGGGTGGAGCCAGCTTTCCGTTAACAACAACACACAGCAGTCTCTCACAGTTTTACTAGTTACCAGCTGTAGCTCTAGATCATCTATCTTGTGGACGATGCTTCTGGCGTTGGAGAGAAAAATGCTGGGTAGCGGAGGTCTATGCGGCTGTCTCTTTAGCCTCGCTAGCAGGCCCGACCGGCATCCCTGCTTTTTCTTTCTCTCCCTCCTCCGTCTGCGTCGCTTCCCAGGACCGACAACAATCCATGGTGATCCCGCTGGTCTACAGATAGCCTCCGGTATGTTTTGTGTGTTCTCGAAAAGTGCTGTAACAGCAGACTTTTGTTGAAGTCCAATGTTTATCAGCTCAGTACGACTGTACACAAATCCAGCTTCACACGGTTCAATATCCAAAAACAGCATACATTCACACAAAAATAGTGAGCAAAGAGCCGCTGCACAACCGCGCGCCGCCATCTTGATTCCAAATTTTGCTTGATCCCACGGCTATTTTCCGTGTACGAAGCCGTCTAAGTGACGGTGCACGACAATGGAACACGGCCATATTAGCCTTCTGGGCTAAAAGGATGAAAACAGGAAAAGGAAATGAGGAGTTCTTCTTCTTTTGGTGTATTACGTGTCATCCATTGAGTCCTCTCAACGCGTGTCTGCCACCTTCTGAAACTGGCAGATCAGTACAAATCTTCAGTGCAGCCGTGGATGTCAGAGTGAGATGACAAGCACAGCGCTGCGCTCTGTCACTAGGGGCACGCAAAATCTCACACTCAAAAGGGTTAACTGATGTATTCAATTCTACTGGAAAATTTCTTTAAAACCTGGAAGAGGACAATCCTCAGACTTAAAAAGGATCGCATGTCTAGCCTGGAAATAGATGGACATTAAAGACATAAATGATACTTCAGTGCATGCATCCATCCTCGAGGGTCCCATCTCTGGGCATGTTTTGAAAACAAGCAAATCAATCAGTGTCAATTAGAGGTGTGTTCAAAGTAAACCACATCCTGGGAGTCGGGCACTCATTCTGCACTCAACAGCAGGCAATGCAATCATGCTGCAAAACCTTTAAAGGGCTCAGGGTCTGAGAGGCAAGAACCGGTGCATATAAAAGCCTCTTAAAGCCTTTTATCTGTACCACTCTCAGGTATCCTTCTGAGCTGAGCCGTTCCCCAAGCAAGAGAGAGGGGTAGCCGCCCTGGAAGTTTCACGTCTTTCATGTTGTGAGCATGTCACTGTCAGACACCACAGTTTGGGATGCCATTCTACATAACTGATCTTCAAAGCTTCTTTTCTGCTGCTTCAACTTACATTTTAATACCTCTCCGGTGAGGTGGGAGTAGCATGAGCCTTAACAGTCAGTCATTGATTTCTGGGGCATCACTGTCTACAGAATGTACACTCACTTCCTGTACACTCTCCCCCGTAAAAGGTGAGAACGCTGCACTTTAACAGCAGAGACTGAATTAGATTTAGAGGCATGGGAGCATAATCACACTTGACTCGCTGTGTGAATTACAGAGGCAGGTTGCACATCCTTGCAATCAGGGTGCTATATTTGATACTTCATTTACATGCAGACAGCAGGCTTGCATCAGTGTGTACCTCAAGGAAATGAACATTCAGACAAAGACTGAAAAGACAGAAAATGCTCCCAGCTAGATCCCATGTCTGGTACAGACATCTGTTGTTTAATTCTTTATTCTATATTTTATCATAATGGAAATACTCACTGCTGAGTAGAATCTTAAATTAATTAGAATACTTTGCCATTAGTTTTCTTTTGCCTTCCACTGATTTCTTTTGCTGCTCAGTTAAAATTATCATTTACTGTAAATAAGATTTCCGTGTTAAATTTAATTTGTCAGCCTTAGCCTGGTATTTATGCTCTGAAGGCCAACTCATAACAAAAGCGATAAATACAAAAGCAAATGAACAATTGCAGTAGTAAAACCGAAATCACAGCAATAATAACTTGAACCATAAGAGGTGGGTACCTCTTTATTGACAAGGGTCACCACTGATAGGGCGGTCACACAGTTAAAGAGGAAGCAAAGGCTGTTCTCCTATGCAAAGATGAATATGTTAAAGATTCAAGTCTTTATTATTTTGATGTTGGACATCAATATTCAGTCATCTTTTACCACAGTGAAAACAATACATCATCTTCTATCTGATGCCTGAGCTGGTTTCCATGCTAAGTTTGACATGGTTAGCTGTTGGGTTGCTATTATATAAATGTTCTTTTTTTTTGTCATTATAATGGTGATAAAGAGTTTATCACAGAAAAAAATACATAATTTCACACGCAATTCCATGTCTGAAATACATATATTATTCATATTAATCAAGTGATTATTACTGGGTTTCTTTACTTTCTTTCTTTACTCAAATAATCTTGTACAAAGCATATTCTGATTTTCTTTATCAGATAAATATGGTGGCCCCGAGAGCTCAACCATGCCACAAGTTAAGAAAACAACTGCAAACAGCCAAAACAAAACCAAACTCCAAGCATCAAAACGGCTACACTCAAGTGCTGCAAGTACCACGGCAATTTCAAAAATGTGACCTGTGCTGGCAAAATGAGTTGGAACGCACACCGGGTAATTACGAGCTACAGGACTAGAAGTCATAAATCATGAATCTTTCTTTGTTTGCTGGCGGCAAGTCTCGGGAAATCCCCCGTCAATGCCTGGTATCATTGTAAAGCTTGGAACTCCTACTTTCTAAAAATACATGTTTTTGTGGAACTCAGGAACGATCAAACGTGAGTTTTCACACCAGCCAAAATATAACCAAATCGGCTTGTTACTGGTCCATTTTTGCGCAATTCCCACAAATTAAATATCATTTTGAAGGTCTTTCAATACAGAATATGAAAATACTGTTACCTCAGTTTTGACAATTTCCTCATTGAGACTCATTTTGCCAGCACGAGTCACAAATGTGCTGCAAATACTTACAGCAACTGCAAATGAACAAAACAATCAAATTAAGAAAAAGCAGCTGCATCAAAATGGCAACATGCAGGCACTCCAAAAACTCTTGCAAATAGAGAAATGCACTGCAAAACCAACTGTTGGGGGGGGGGGGGGCACAATAAAGTGACTGACCAAATGCGGAAGTGATGTTGGAGGCGTTACGTCTGTAAATACCTTTGTGCAATGATGAGGTCAGGTGAATGGGTGAACTCAGCTTTATTAATATACTGGACACACAACAGCCACCAGGCTGAGGCATCGGCAAAGAGGCCCTCAAATGGATGCTCCCTGGTATTTATGGGGCAGTGCAGTGGCGGAACCGGAAGTGGTTGCCACTACACCGCACTTCACAATAATGCCATTAATTACAACATCACAGGAGGCATGATAAAAAGTGACCCAAATAGCATGCTTTTAAAAAACAATAACTTTACTCACAAATAAGAGCACAGTTAAGATGCTTAAACACTGCCAGAGTATGTCTTGTTTTGGGCTGCACGGTGGCGCAGTGGTTAGCACTGCGGCAGCACAGTTTACCCTTGGCTGGGGGATTGTGGGGATCGTGGGTTCGATCCCAGCCCCCGACCAACAGTGATCTGTGTGGAGTTTGCATGTTCTCCCCGTGTTGCGTGGGTTTACTCCGGGATTTCTCCGGTTTCCTCCCACATGCCAAAAACATGCATGTTAGGTTAATTGGCTGTTCTAAATTGTCCCTAGATATTTGTTTCCTATAGGCCCTTAGAACAGAGGGTTAGTATTAATGAAAGCGCTTTGAGTGGTCTTTGTGACTAGAAAAGCGCTATATAAGTGCAGGTTAGTTAGTTAGTTAGTTAGTTAAATGGTTTATTTTTTAAAACGGTATGAGGAGGTGAATTCTTGGTGGGAGGGGTGGTAAAAGGTAAGTGTTTTCAGTGTGTTTGTGGAGGAATGAATCAGGTGAGATGCGCCGAGCTGGAAGGTTGCAAGGTTGTATTTCCTCCAACATAATGAGCCACACATCGTAGCTCTGTGCGCTACCACGCTGCTGAGACATGTCACACAAGCTGTTTTATACTGTGATACAGACAGAGAGAATGCATGGCACATTAGCGTATCAGTCAATACACATGATTAGCATGACATTGGTTGGCTCAAGGACGCATGCATACAGTCCCGTCTGACTGCCTCCTGTGGCTCCTTGTCCGTCTGTGAATTGTCCTCTGTATGCAAATTGTCTTCGTTTCCTCCAACCCTGCTGAGTGTGAAATAAGAGTCAATCTGCAGTGTGCTGGGTCACCACACGGCTCCCCCCAGAACACTCAGAAGGGGCTGTGACTCCCCCCCCAACCTGTCGTTTGGGCTCCAGCTCCGGTAGAACTGTCCTGCTGTAGAGGAGTGTCGGAGGGCATGTCAGTCTGTGGGGGGGATGGGGGATGGGTGGAAAAGACAGTGTGCGCCGCTCCGAGTTCCAGCACGGTGAACGGCCGTGGATCGTGGGCGCATGAGGCCAGTGTGCATCGTGCGTAATGGAACCCACTGGCGATCGGCCAGCTTTGGGAGTGAGGTGCAGGAAGAGCGCTGTGGAGGAGGAGGGGGAGGGGGGTGGGAGTAAGTGAGTGCCGGCCCAGGACATCAAAGGTGTCTGGGCCGCGCAAAAATTGCATGTGGATCTGCGATGGTGAGGGACTTTCCCGGTCAACCTGACGGTGATCCGCAGCGGCTGTGAAAAAATTAAGTCTCTTGACTCCTCTCGCGGCTCGGTCCAGCGAGGATGTGGGGAAGGCGAACGGTCAAATTTCCCGAGGATGCTTAGCGGCTGTGAAACAGCTGCAGCTGTGTGAAGGACTTGGCAGTTTGGGTTTAGGTGCAGACGCAGCTCTAAAGCCATCGGGGGCAGCAATCAGCTAAACTCGCGCTGTGCGCCGTGGCTGAGAAACCCAAACAAAGTCCTGTGTGCGGGCTGCATGTCTGCTTCAGGTGCGTGAGCAGCCCTGAAGGTTCCGAGGATGGCGATCGGCAATGTTTCTTGGGCATGTGCGGCAGCGGAGGATGCTGTATCAGTCTGTGGAGCTGGTTTGTCCCTGTGCGTGGCGCGTGCTTGGCATAGTGACCACATAGCTGGCAGTTGTGCTGTCCTCATAATCCTGCGGTGTGCGAGCGGGGCTTCTGTGCGCGGGAGGTCCGCTGTCGGGAGTGAGTCAGGGTCAGGGAGCTTGGTGGAAATCAACGCAGACGGCGCCAATGATTTTCCCCGTTCAGACTGCTTCCTTCGGTTCGCTCGTGTCGCTGTTCATGGTGCGTGTCGGCCCCAGCGCTGCCGCTGATCCTTGTGGGTGTGGATGAAGAGGTTGCAGGTGTTCTCTGGTCCTCTGGAGTCCACAGCGTGGTGAAATGGAGCAGACGGTCATTCTCTCTCGTCAGGTCACCGGTGTGGAGGGAAAAGATCAGGCGAGGTACACACCATGACACATCTAGGGTCACCGCTGTGGAGGAATAAATCATGCGAGATGTGACGAGCTGGAAGGTTGCAAGGTTTTATTTCCTCCCAACATAATGAGCCACACATCGTAGCTCTGTGCGCTACTCTGCTGCTGAGACATGTCACACAAGCTCTTTTATACTGTGATACAGACAGAGAGAATGCATGGCACATTAGCATATCAGTCAATACACAGGATTAGCATGACATTGGTTGGCTCGAGGATGCATGCATACAGTCCCATCTCACTGCCTCCTGTGGCTCCTTGTCCTCCTGTGAATTGTCCTCTGTATGCAAATTGTCTTCCGTTTCCTCCAGCCCTGCTGAGTGTGAAATAAGAGTCAGTCTGCAGTGTGCTGGGTCACCACATGTTATGTGTTCTTCTGATTACATGATTCAGATAATACTGTCGATGCATGTTGTAGTAAATTTGTTTTATCTGTGGTACAAATGGGGTTGTAAAACTCAAAGTTTTGTGTTTCAGTAGGTGATGGCTTTGCAGACTAACAGCAAATGACCAGCATGTATCTACACCATTATCTGAACCATGCCATTGACACATTGTCAAAAACACTTGCCTTTTATCTTTTCCCCCCACACCACTAAGAAATCACCTCCTCCTGAACATCTTTTTAAAAATAGATTTAATTTAAAACAAGACAGAGTGTGGCAGTACTTTAGCATCTTAGTTGTCCTATTTATAAATAAAGTTATTGTTTAAAAAAAAGTATCTTACAGTATTTGGGTCTATTTTTGTATTGTCTCCGCTTTATTGTGTCCTCCTCACAGTTGGTTTTGCAGGGAGGGGGGCTGAAAAGTTCATAGTGGTCAAATTTGATCAAATGTGGTTTATTTTTCAACAAAGTCTCCCCTTCGATCCACACACTTCTTCCATTGGTGTTGTAGCACTTGGATTCCCCCCCCCCCCCCGCATTTGCAGTTGCTTTGAGTATTTGCAATGAATTTTTCTATTTGCAAGTGTTGTGAGTTTTTGGAGCACCTGCTTGCTCCCATTTTGATGCAGATGTTTTGAGTTTGCTTTTGTTTTTTCTATTTGCAGCTGTTTTCTTAACTTGCAATGCACTGTAGATAAAGGCCATTATCAGATAAAAGACCTCGTTTATAGCCCAATAATCAGTTTATTCACTGCATGTATACTTTTCATTATTATTATTTTTTTTTATCTTTGCATGTACATAAATATTTTTGGAGTAAGGAAGAGACTTACATATTGGTAAAGAAAATGAAAGATGTGAACAATCTTCACCTTCTGGCTGTAAGAAAATGCAGAATAGCCGATGTTCTAGAAAAAGCATCTGTGCAAGGAGCTTTGATTTCATGGAGAAAAACAACTTTCTTGGGGTTTAGTAGTAAGTAAGAAGTGGGGTTTAGCAGTAATCCTGACTGGCAAAACTATGTTGAAAACATGACAGGAAATTTCAAAAAGAACCAAAAATGTGAGGGTTTGTTTGTGACTGTTCAGTTTGTAATTACAACTCCTTTTTCGGCATGGGGCCACCGTTGCCGAATACAACTCACCATTTCTGTCAAAGGAGCTTGGGGGGGGTGGAGCTGGGACAGCGAAGCCAGATGTGCAAGGTCACGCCCACCCAGCGGGCCTGGATGCCGACCCCGGGCCAACCCGGCCCAACCACCCAGTCTCAGCTAATGTGAGGAACTCCATTAGAGCTGGGGAGCATAGATGGCCAACCAGATGCACACATCCCAGGCAGGCCGCACCACACTGCATGCATATTAGAAACAAAAATAAATATATAAAATAGCTGAGGTGAGGGGTCAAAAGACCCGCACACAACACAAGGCCCCAGATACGAACCCTGGGAGCCAAGAGGCCCCCATGACCAGAGAATGCAGTAGCAAAGGGTAGGGAGCCACAGGGAAAAAAATATGCCTGCCAACGCCAAGTATGATGGCGTGTGGAACATGGTAAATGGGTGCAAGTGTGTGTAGTATACTGAAATTGGAAGCGAATATATGCAATATGAAGATAAATAGTCGTGTATGTACGTACTACTAAGATGCTATTAAAACTGGGGAGAATAGGGTGGTGGGATGCCACACTGCAGCAGGCAGCAGGACTCCCTCCACCCCCCACCCAAACCCTCAATGTCTATGATGCAAATAAAATTGAGGCAAGGGTGGTAGACATTTGAATTTTACATCATGTACTTCTGAGAGAAATCCAGCTATTGAATGAATCATGGAAACAGGGTTTTTTGCCAATAACATATTACTGAAGTACACGTAAACACGCCAAATCTGATTATCAACATTTGTTGATAGCTCCCAGTTATCAGACTATTGTGACTGTGTAAATGGGCTCATTGTCACAATAACCACACCAGCATTTTACATCTCCATAAGCCTTTGTGCTTTCCAAACAAAAGTTGTCTGTAGTGTACTGTAAAAGATAGCGCCATGTTGTTCATCCTTTCCTTTAAAGGTTACAACACTCAAAAACAGTATATATTATGTAAAGAAAAGGTGAATCCAAGACACCTTGAGGATATTCCCAAACACACAGGAAAACCATTAAAAAGATTAGAAGGCATATAACTTTATGCAAAGCACTGCTATGCTTCTTAAATGCCTACAAACACCCTACATACATTGTTCTTGTGTAGTGCCCCTTAGATAATGTACAAGTGCATCTAAGTAAATTGGTTAAGTTTATCCCTTCCACAGCATGTGGGACACTATGTGATGTATGGGGCGGCACCTATCTCTGTTTCAAAGTAAATTAGAATATCATCAAAAAGTTAATTTATTTCAGTAATTCAGTTCTAAAGGTGAAATGCATAAATTATATTGATTCATTCCACACAGAGTGAAAATATTTCAAGTGGGGTTTTTTATTGAGAGATTAAAGGAATGATACATGGTTGTATGCAGCAAAACTCATATTTTTGTTCTTACAATCAGAACAGAACAGTGTCTCTGTATAATGAAATAATTAAAATATACAAGAAAAGGGAAAAGAAAATTGGTTATAAATAAACAGACTCATATACAAGCACGTCGAAGCCTACTTATATACCCATATATATGTGCCCATATGTAAACAGAGTGCCAATAGAAGAAATGTCACAAAAAATGGGGGAGAGATGGGGGAGGGAATTAGATAGTAAATGAAAAAATATTTGCAAATAGAGCTCAATCAAAAGATGGGGTTTTTAAAGAGTAAAAGTAATTGATGAAAGAGTTCCATTTTTCAAAAAAGTTAGCTGAGGAGCCTTTTACTGTCAGATTTATCTTTTCTATCTTAAGAAAGGACATAACATCCTTAAGCCACAAAGAGCTGGATGGCGGTTTAGGCGACTTCCAAAGGAGTAGGATACGACGTCTAGCTAGAAGGGAGGTAAAAGCAAGTAATTGTAATTGAGATGATGTTAATCGAGTTGGAGCATGTGGGACTCCAAATATGGCAATCAAAAGGTCCATCTTAACTTAACTTTAATTGCTAGAACCTTGGACAGAGTCATAAAGAAGTCACTCCAATATTTATACAGTCTGGGACAAAAAAAAAAAAGAACATGTGACTCAAATTACAGGATGAGGCCTGACATCTGTCACATTGGGCCCTTATATCAGGATAAATTCTTGATTGTCGAGACTTGGAGAGATGAACTCTATTCAATATCTTAAACTGTATAAGCTGAAGCGTAGCACAAGGTGTAACTGAGCGTATACCAAGGACGACTTTATCCCACCACTGATCAGACAAAACGGTACCAAGCCCCTGCTCCCATGCAGTTTTATTTTTGACAACCAACTGAGTATCAAATGCCATAAGTGCATCATATATTTTAGAAATAAGTGATTTTTGATTAAGTTCAAGGGTCAAAAGTCTCCCCAATGTTGATTAGCTGGGAGGCGAGGATAGCAGGAAAAAAGAGTTGAGGCACAGTGCCTAATCTGCAAATAGAGGAATACGTGGGATGTAGGTAAATCGAAATTGGAACTTAAATCTGAGAAGCTGGCAAATAGACCATCCTTGTAAAGACCTCTGAAGGTTTTAATACCATGATTATGCCATTGATGAAAAGAGGAGTTGGTAAGTGAGGGTAAAAATTGGTGATTTTTAAGCATGGGCATCATACTAGAGGGTGATAAAAACTTGAAATGAAATCTAAACTGGAACCAAATTCTCAGAGTAGACAGTACCATTGGCTTCTTTGTGAAATTGGAGAGGTTAATAGTCAAAGGAGAAGTGATTAAGGTGACAGGTGAAGATGAAGATGAAGAAGTGTACACCATAATAGATCTGGAGAATGCCATCCATCCATCCATCCATCCATCCATCTTCTACGGCTTTTCCGGAGGTCTGGGTCGCGGAGGCAGCAGTTCAAGCAGAGAAGCCCAGACTTCACTCTCCCCAGCCACTTGCTCCAGCTCTTCAGAGAGGATACCAAGGCGTTCCCAGACCAGGTGGGAGACATAGTCTCTCCACCGAGTCCTGGGTCTGCCCCTGGGTCTCCTCCCAGAGGGACGTGCCCGAAACACCTCAAGTGGGAGACGTCCAAGAGGCATCCTAATCAGATGCCCATACCACCTCAACTGACTCCTTTCAATGTGGAGGAGCAGCAGTTCTACTCTGAGCCTCTCTCCGTAGGATTGCTCTGTAGGATCTGGAGAATGAAGCCAGTAATTCAATTTACATACCGTATGTGTGCAGACCAATAATATAAAATAAAATTGGGCAAGGCGAGACCACCATTTGTTGAAAATTTTTGTAATACTGATTTACTCAATTTGGGAGCTTTACCACTCCACAGAAAAGAGGATATAATCTGGTCTAAAGTTTTAAAAAAGGTTTTTGCCAAAAATAAAGGAATGCACTGGGATAAAAAGAGAAATTTGGGCAAAATGTTCATCTTGACTGCATTAATTTCTGTAAATCAGCCTTAACATGGGCCAGTACAGGAACAAAATTAGCAGAATGAAGAGCTGATAGAGTGCCTGTTACGTTGATCCCCAAGTATTTAAACCCTGAAGGACTGAAGTTTGAAAGGAATGTCAGACTGATTAAGTCCTAGAGCTAGGGTGTTTATGGGGAAACATTTGCTCTTAAGAAGATTAACATTGTAGCCTGAGAAAGAACTGAATTGTTGCAACAGAGATAAAATAGGAGGAATACTAGTTGATGGATCAGACACATATAAAAGAAGGTCGTCAGCATATAAAGATAGTTTAACTTCAAAACCAGATCGAAAAATTCCATGAAAAGAAGGAGGGATCGTAATGCGATTGAGAGGGGCTCTATAGCTAAAGCAAAAAGGAGAGGAGAAAGGGGGCAGCCCTGCCTAGTTCTGCAAGATAGGGTAAAATACTTAGATCGGGTATCATTTGTAACAACACTGGCTTGGGGGAGAAGTATAGAGAAGCTTAATCCAAGACACAAAGTTCTCTCTGAAGCCAAACCTGCTAAAGACTACAAAAAGAGAGTGCCACTCGACCCGATCAAATGCTTTCTCTGCATCAAGTGAAACTACAACCTCAGAAACAACAGAAGTGTCTGCAGAGAAAATTACATTAAAGAGGGTACGAACATTGAAAAATAGCTGTCACCCCTTGATAAAGCCATTCTGCTCCTGCGATATAATAGTAGGAAGAACTGTTTCCAGACGAGTAGCTAAGACCTTAGCCAGAATCTTAACGTCAACATTAAGGAGTGATAAAGGTCTGTAGGATGCATATGATGTGGGATCTTGTCCTTCTTCAAGAGAAGAGATAGGTTAAAGTGGGAGGCAGTGAGCCACATTCTAAAGATTCAATGTAAACGTTAAGCAGAAGAGGAGCCAATTGAAACAAATTTTTTGAAGAATTCAATGGGGAACCTGTCTGGACCAGGAGCTTTATTATTTTGCATGCCTTTATTAACTGACAATAATTTCCTCTAAACTCACAGGTGCATCAAGCATCTCCACGATAAGGGAGTCAACTGTAGGGGTATTTAAATTGTGGAGGAAGGAAGTCATTTCACTTGGATCTGATCGTGACTCAGACTCATAGAGAGAGGAATAAAACAATTATTAATAGATACTGGATCAGAAGATTACCAAAAGAATCCTTAATTTGAGGAATTAATCGAGAATTTGCCCGCCGTTTCAACTGATGTGCCAAAAGCCTAGAAGGCTTTTCACTATGTTGATGATAAGCTGCACGGGAACGTAATAAGAGGTGTTCTGCATCAGCTGTTGTGAGGAGATCCAATTCTAGTTTCAAATCTTGATGTTGCTTCATTAAACTCTATGAAGGATTACAAGCATTTTGTCTGTCTTTCTTGAATTTTAGCCAATAGTTCATTTAATTTATTCTTTTGAGTTTTGTAATGTGCTGAATAGGAAATAATCTGACCACGCAAATAAGCTTTAAGTGATTCCCATAATAGTGAATGAGAGACTGAATCGTTTTTGTTAATTGCTAAAAAGTCATCAATTGAGGAAATGATGAAAGTATTAAATGCATCATCAGATAGTAACAAAGAGTTAACCTCTTGCACTCTGTTGTACCGCGGGCGGGCAAGTCTCTGTGTCCCAGAGCACATGAGGGTGCTCTCGTGCGCCCTCGTGTGCTCTAGGATGCATGATGGAGATGCGTCCAAGCGCGCACTGAAAATAAAAGCTGCAGACACAGCCGCAAACAGATTAGTTCATCTGATTGACCTCTCATTCGACTAATAAGAGCCTTGAATTGGGTTTCTGAAACCTTGAAGAACCAATGACTGAAAACCTAGCAAGAAGGACCCGCCTACCAAGGCTGTGAATGCAGTGAGCCAATTGAAGCAGAGAAGTTCGCGAGCTGTTTTTTTTTAAGGCTGGGTGAAGACAGACTGCTGCAGCAGATAAAAAAAGGATCCACAGGAAGAACCGTCACAGACCCAGCAGCACGGAGACCACCCATAAGTGCAACTTGTGTGACAGCGACTGCCATTCGCGCATCGGCATGTTCGGCCACAGGCGGTGCTTATTTTGGTTTTGTTCCAGCAGAGTAGACGTTATGATTTCTTCCATGGTCATAGACCGACGGAGGCCGACGACGAAGGCTGAGTGACACACACGCGTTCGCCAGTCTTTTTTTAATTACTACTGTTATTTGTTTTGAAAAATCGTTCACCAAAAACTGCAATCATGGAAGCACAAAACCGCAATAATGGAATTATGTTTTGATCGGGTCGCAAGACCAGAACCACGAGCGGACCAGCGTCGCGTTCGTCTGACAATGAGGAAGAGAAGTTCGCCAGGACACTGCTGTGAAGAGGTAAGGTGTTATAAGCTAAATTATTCTTTATCCCTGAAAATTGTAATCAAAAATGACTTTTGACCGATCGGTAAATTACAACTGTGCGGTGCACGAAGTCTGAAGTTCGTGCGCCGCAGTACACGGGTCGTTCGCCGCATCCAGACCGTGAACGCCCCCCCCCGCTATTCTTCTGTAGCAAGGGGGCGGGGGGAGCCGCGGTGACTGCGCCGCTGTCGCCACATCGCCACATGAGGCTAATCCGTCATGTAGCGATGGCCAATGTCCATCCTCTGTAGCGAGGGGGGGGGACAACCCCCCCACACACACACAGACACAGCCCTGAGTGTAACCTTTCATTAGAGCCCAAAATGAAGCTTCTACATTGAGTCATTCAAAAGTTACAGACGTTTTTCCAAACTGTGCCATTTGGCACAATTTGGCACAGTTCCAAAACGCCTGGGAACTACCTGAGGAAAAAGCTGTGTAATATATTCATTTTTTGTGGTATTGTTACAAAATTTGGACCTCAGCTGGATAACACTTGGTTCTACATTTCTGTTGCATTTTCCAGCCCGGATCTGAAGCTGTGTGTTATTTGCAAGCATTTGTATCCAAAAAAAACCCCACCCAGGCCAAATTTATTTTCTTCAAGTTCACTATGTTTAGATGACTGTAACTCAGTGGCCGGAGGACTTAGAGAGATTATGACTGTTTTGCCAAAAAATTCAAAGTGTTTTCTTTTAAATGAGACCAACCCCATGAAGATGCTGCAAAGGGTTGAAGAACAGCTTTGGATTTAATTTGGGCACGTTATTTTTTGGCGTTTTTAGGGAAATTGACCGGAGTGTAAGGGGTTAAACCTCCAGAGTGAAGCAAAACGAGGTTGATCTTTAAATGTAATATTAAGACTTAGAGGGGCGTGATCAGAGACTACAATTGGAAAATATTCAGAGGAGACCACCCTAGAGATTAAAGAACTATCAATAAAAAAATAATTGATTCGAAAATAGGTTTGATGCATCTGAGAAAAGAAGAAATATGTCCTTGTTTGTGGGTTGAAAAACCTCCAGGGGTCGACAAACCCATTTTGGTGCATAAACTTGGATATTGATTTATTGATGGGCATTTAAGTCTACAATGATCTCGATCACAGAGATGAGTTTCCTGAAGAAACACTATATCAGCTTTTAAGCGCTTAAGATGGGAAAATACCTTTGACCACTTGACTGGATTATTCAATCCTTTAACATTCCAAACTAAAAATCTAATTGAGGAACCACCTTCTAACTTTTGTGAACTAACATACATCTAGTTAAATATTTGAAGAGAGGGTAAGTAAGAAATCCCACTCACTCACCCCCCCCCCCAAAAAAAAGGAAGAAAGAAAAAAAGGAGGAAAAAATAAAATACAGAGACACTGTAGAGAGATGAATGAGCAGGCGAGGTGGTAGCTTGGAGCAGAGCAGACTTTATTAATCTCTCTCTAACATCAGTCAACAAGAATAAGAAGCATGAACCAGGTCGCGGGCATCTCTTTATACCATACAACTTGCCATGCGACCTGAGGTGTTTGCATTAACATACATACATTTACAATATGGCTCAGGAGGTAGAGCAGGTTCTCCAATAACCACATGGTTGGTGGTTTGAATCCCACTCTCCCCGGATGTCCTGCCGTTGTGTCCCTGGGCAAGACACTTCACCCCCAACTGCTCCTGGTGGGTCTGGAAGCGTCATGTTAGGTAGCATGCCGCCATCAGTGTGTGAATGTGTGTGTGAATGGGTGGATAGCAGGATCTGTAAAGCGCTTTGGTCATCAAGGGATGAGAATAAAAGTGCTATATAAGTGAATGCCATTTACCATTTTACAATGACAATCCCCTTTGTCACCCAGCCTGTCGGTGCATTATTAGGAAGACCGGAGGAGAATGCATATTATCATGCGGTCTTAAGGAGAAAGCCACAGACTGCCCCACATATCCGTTTCTCAGCTTTTACGCATCTCTTCCTGCTGTGCCATTCAGTTTGAGTAGAGAACGTACTAAACTCAGAAACTCAGACTGGGCCTTAACCCTCATGTCCTGTGGGCTTTAAGCAGAACGTCGGTTTTAAGCACGTCAACATCAATGGTGGCAGCAGCCAAAGGGGGTGAAGCAGGTATCACAGGCCGAGGAGACGTCGTGGGTGATAGGCTGCAAATGTGGCTGGATAGTGTTCCCTCCTTTATTAAGCTTTGGAGGCATTACAATGGCAAAAAGAGGAAAAATAAATCACCACTGTTGCTTAAAAAAGACTTAGAAAAAGACTTGAACTGCAAAGATATCTGAAAAGTGCCGGAAAATTTTAGCAATACAATTGGACTGCAGGAGCGCTCCGAAAAAGCCACCTACACCATGATGCGCTAGACCAGAAGTCCAAGAGTTTGTCTTTTAATTTTGACGATTATGGCTTATGGCTAATAAAAAAACAAAATTCACTTTCTCAAAAAATTTGAATATTACATCTTTTTTTTTCTTGCCCAAAGATGCTGGGATAGGCTCCAGCCCCCCCGCAACCCGAAAAGGATTAAGCGGAAGAAGATGGATGGATTTTTAATACAAATGTTGGCCTATTGAAAAGTATGTCCGTGTACACACTCAGTACTTGGTTGGGGCTCCTTTTGCATGAATTACTGCATCAGTGCAGCGTGGTATGAAGGTGATCAGCCTGTGGTACTGCTGAGGTGTCATGGAAGCCCAGGTTATTTTGATAACAGCCTTCAGCTCATCTGCATTGGATCTGGTGTTTCTCATCTTCCTCTTGACAATACTCCATAGATTCTCTATGAGGTTTAGGTCAAGAGAGTTTGTTGTCCAATAAAGCACAGCGATACCAGAGTCATTAAACCAGGTTTTGATATTTTTTGGCAGTGCGGGCAGGTGCCAAGTCCTGCTGGAAAATGAAATCAGCATCTCCAAAAAGCTTGTCAGCAGAGGGAAGGATGGAGTGCTCTAGAATTTCCTGGTAGACGACCGCACTGACTTTGGACTTGATAAAACACAATGGACCAACACCAGCAAATGACATGGCTCCCCAAATCAACACTGATAGTGGAAACTTCACACTGGACCTCAAGCAACTTGGATTCTGCACTTCTCCACTTTGCCGCTAGACTTCAAGACCTTGATTTCCACATGACAGGACTTGTGGCACCTGCCCACACTGCCATGGTTTAATGATCATGGTATTATTGCACTTGATTGGCCAGCAAACTGGCCTGACCTAAACCCCATGTAGAGAATCTATGGGGTACTGTCAAGAGGAAGATGAGAGACACCAGACCCAACATTTCAGATGAGCTGAAGGCCGCTATCAAAGCAACCTGGGCTTCCATGACACCTCAGCAGTATCACAGGCTGATCGCCTCCATACCACGCCGCACTGATTCAGTAATTCATGCAAAAGAAGCCCCAAACAAATATTGAGTGTGTACATGCATATACTTTTCAGTTGGCCTATAGTTCTCTCAAAAATCCACTTTTTTAAAAATTGATCTTATGTAACATTGATTTTTTTTTTTTTTTGAGAAACTGAATTTTGGGTTTTCATGAGCTGTAAGCTATAATCATCAAAATTAAAAGAAATAAAGGCTTGAAATATACCACTCAATGTGTAATGAGTCTATATAACATCAGAGTTTCATTTTTTGAATTGAATTGCTGAAATTGAAATTGCTTTTACATTCTAATTTATTGAGATGCATCTGTATATATTTCAGGAGTTTATTTATGTTTCTCTGTCTCATAGTTTGATGTTTTGCTGTAATCCGGCCAGTTTTGCTCCAGACTATCATAATTGTTGTTTTTTTTAATTTTTGTATAAAGCATTTCATTTGATAGCATCCTTTTTTATAACATCATCCCTTATATAATGATGCCCTATTTTGGTTGCGTGCTGCCATATTCTGCACTTTTGTCTGTGGCCATGAGTCGTGATTGGTTTCTGCGGCGATGGGGTCTTTGACAATAGCTCCCCTGCCTAACGGCCCACTGCTGTCGCAAGTTCTTCAAGCTGCGGCCCACTCTGGATGCATGACTCATTCATTACTCATTACCATCCCACTCTCATTTCATCCTACCCAGACTCCCCTGCTTGGATATCTGATGGTTGGGTGTGGGGGCGGGGTAGACGCCACTATAAAGCTGGTGTGTCCATGCTGCGATTGGCTGGTGGGATCCATTTAATCTGCTGTGCCTACTATAGGGTCCACCCCCACACTCCTCCTCCTCCCCTCTCTCTCTCTGTCTGCCCTGACAGCATCCATACACAACAGTGTGCTGTCTCTGATCCAGGGAGAATATCAGCTCTTGCACAGGGAGGAGAGGATTAAGGCAACCACTCATCTCATCTGCATATACTTTCCCAGAAAAACCACATGAGCACCCAAGGCTGCACCTCTTTTGTATAAAAACTGGCACTCCAGTCTCAGAAGATCCAAATCATCTCCTCTCTGCTGTGAGAAGACTTAATAGAAATCTTTTTTTTTCTTCTTTTGGACTCTTCAAATGATCTTTTTCTATAATCTGAATTAGCATTTTTTTGTGTGTGACAGTGCCATTTAAATGGGACAATGCAAGTAATATTGCTTAATATATGCTTGCCCTGAACACCAAGGAGCTTTCCCTTGAGTTTGAAGAATTTCTTGCTTTTTCATCTGTTTTGGGAGACTGGAGCTCCATTATGCCATCTAAAGAGTCATGTGAGACTTCCAAAGAGGAGAAGCCTTTGGTGCAGCAGGTCAAGCGGGAGGCCAATCAGGAGGATATTCTGGCCGCAGCCCTGGGCATGAGGATGGGGCCACAAAAACCTTCAGCCACTTTCTGGCAGCCACTGAAACTGTTTGCCTATTCGCAGCTCACTTCACTGGTTCGCAGAGCGACGCTGAAAGAGAGCGACCGGACACCCATATCTGAGAAAGCTCACAACTTTAAGGTGAGACCGAGTTAACTTGAAGGATGATTTTACAGCTGTTTCATCCCTCAGTTTAATTTCATCATGTGTGGCCAGAGGGCTACAACTCTTGCCTCTTGGGGGGTGGGGGGGGCGTGTTACTGGATGGGAGACAGAGGGGATGAAAAACAGGACTGTGTTTGGTCTGTCCAGTGAACCCCCAATCAAAAGAAAATCTGCTGAGTAGTCTGTGGACCACTGCTGTCAGTTTGAGCACCAGACGGAGAGATTAGGCCAATAGATAGGGGGGGGGGGGAGTGGAGAAGTGTATCCCTGTTTGGCTCGGGCTAACTTTTCTAGTTTGCTGGGTTAATGGGATGAAGAACAGTGAGAGAAATACAACAGGCGGAGCTTTTAAACTGCTGATTCTCACCAGTGTCTCCCTGCTGCTTTGTTCTTGTGCTTTTTGCTGAATGTTGCTTTTCAGCTGTTGGAGAGTCTGAAGCTTCTGCATCCAAGCGTGAGCATCAAAGAAAATGCACTTCAACAGAACTCATTCGGTTAAATTAAAAAGCAGTCCTCTGGCCTACTGTGAAGAGTGCCAGCTTTTCAGAAGTCTGTTAATTGGCGATTCATAAGACGATCATCTATACCTTGTAGTGTGAACTAGTAACACATGCATAATATTCTCTCCTCCTTTAGCTGGCAGTGACTTCATGTGGGCACACTGGGAGAGTTGTGGTTTGCTCCTATTCTCAGAGGTGTCCCTGATTGGCTGGGCTGTTGTTACCTGCTGGGGTGGATGCAGTGAGCTTCCCCTTCCTGCGCATGAAGGGTGCCTCGACATGTTTGCACAGAAAATTTCCCCTGACAGTTTGCACCAGGCCTCTTGTGAGGCGTCACTGTGGCATGACGGCAAAAGCCTCTGCTGCTCACTGTGTAGGCGCTGCCAGTTTGAGGGTCTGTTTAAACAACAGTCTGCCTCCTCACACAGCTAAGTCACCTCCTGTGTGTCATTTTAGACGGTGCCACCTACGGATCTCCTGACAGGCTGGGGAAAAAAAAAAAAAAGAATGGGGATACTGTGTCCCTGCACCGCAATTTTTCCTTACGCTGCCACTGCACCTCATCATAAATATCCATCGCTGTCCTCCTCTGTTGCAGGTCCACACCTTCCGGGGGCCTCACTGGTGCGAGCACTGTGCCAGCTTCATGTGGGGACTGATGGCTCAGGGGGTCAAATGTGCAGGTAGGCATGGCCTTGCAGACTTGTGTAAGCCACCATTAATCAATTCACAGCTTTGCGTTTGTTACACTGCTCGCTGCATATGGGTTACTCGGCTTTCAGCGCAATCTGGGGCTGGATTATTGAGTTTTAATCTAAAAATGTCAACAGTAGTCGAAGGATTATGAGTTGTATAACAGAACGAAGTGAGCGCTCCATAGCGTGTGATGCAATGGATGTGTTGCATGATGTTTAAAACCTTATTTTTGACCTACTTCTTTCTTCACCGTGAATAAGGTTCAAGCATGCAGAAGAATGGTCTTGAAATCCTGCCGTCATTATTACAATAACAAAAGCTGTCTGTGTTTCCACTTTGATGATTTAATGGTTGGTCATTTGTTACACGGTGGAGTACAAACACAATGGGCTGAATTTAGCAACATGCAGCTGACACACCAAAAAATAATGCAATTCTAAGCAAATATAACCAATATTAGACTTGCTCAGAGAGCAAGCGTGATAATTTTCATTTTGCATCCCTGTTTTTCAACTGCTCCAGTATCGGATTTCGATTTTTCATGGAGCTGCCATTCCAGAATAGTGCTATAATATAGCTGGGTGTACGTCCCTGATGTTTTATTGATGAAACCAAGTGTGTCACATAAATCTGTGGAAGCTCCGACATCAATTATTAACATCTCGATTTGAATGCTCACAACAAAGGCACATATGCTCAGAGCCAGCGTTTATTAACTGTTCACACTTCCATTCCTTCAGATTCAACCACACATACCGGAATCTAGGGCAGCAAAGTCTCACACGATGCTCACATTTGCATACCAAAAAAAAAAAGGAAAGAGGTTCTCCCACTCCCACCCCCTTTTCTTTTTGTATGTGTGAACTGTTTTTGGCCGGGCGCCAGGAAGCCAGCCTCTTCTCGTGCTTGTTGTGCCACATTTCCTCATCAGAGTACCCCCCCCCCCCCACCAGCCTCATCCCATCATGCCCATGAAGGAAAACAAAGCTGGCATGTCTTTTAATGAGGAGCAGAGCTAGGAGCATATAGGGAAGGAGCTCCGTTTCCCCACACATTAAAATTCAGTCGACTTTAACCCAAGAGCTAGGTCACACAGCTAAACCCTATTTAAGTTACACAATTGGGGGAAAAAAGTAAACCTTCTAAGAAAGAACTTGTAGTGTTTTTGTTTTCGGCTCCACTGGTTTCAACTGGTAACTGCTGATTAGACGTGGTGATAATGTGCTGATTAGAAATTAGCATCCAGCCACCATTAACACTCTTGAATGCAGAAAGACAGGCAGAGCTGATGGTGCAGCAAGGCGGCCTCCTCCTGTCCGTTTGCTCCCTGGGTCCCTCGGGGTCCACATCACCCATCCCACCTGGGACCAGGGGCCCATCAGCGTGTGCACATGGAACAACAGGAGCTCAGTGGGCTTGTGTGTGATGACAGGCCCCGTCCACTATTATAATGGCTGTCTCGCGTCCTTAAGAGAATCATCTCTTTAGGTAATTACATTTCTGCCTCGATGAATATAAATTCAGGGGGTGAATTTCTCCAGGGACAAATATTAATCAGAACAGCTTCTGAGGTCCACGAGAAAATGCACATCCTCAGTTTTCAGAAGCAGCTTTCGTAATTGAAAATTAAAAAGCACCAATTCTTCTGTCGGATAAAAACAAATCTTTTCTTTTTAACATCTCTTTTGGAATCAACAACCAAGTGGCATTTGTCAAAAGAAAACCTTTAAGAACTCGGAGATGGCTCAGAAGATCTAAGAGCTATAGAGTTGTCCCATTTTAGTCTGGGAAACTGGGTCTTCTGTAGCCCGCAGCGCCACTATCACTGCTTCCACAGCCATTGTGTGTGAGCTTGGATTTGGAAAAGAAGAGAGCACAGCAGCGCTGACTGTCCCTCCTCCAGGCCACTGCATTTTTCCAGTGCTCCTCTAATTCCCTACACGAGTCCATTACAAAGCAGAGCTGCAGTCTCTCTCTCTGCATCTGCTCTCCACGGGCACCTCTGTCCTCTACAAGGTGAATCCTGCCCTAAAACACCTGTGCCTCAGGCCCTGTGGCTGCATACCATCCACTAATGTGCATCTAGTGAGGTGCACTATAGGAAATAATTTTCTTATATGGATGTATCCCATTTTAACAGTAAAAATGTTATATATCAAAGCATGCTACATATTGCTATGGCCTCCTCATTTATTATTGATGGTACATTTTAATAGGTAACCAGCTCTGTGAAGGTGACTGGATTTATCCCCTCAATGAAGATGACTTCAATGCCATGAGTAGCAGAGAAAGAGCTCTCCAGAGGTCTTTGGGACATTTTTCTGGCTGGTATTGATCAAAGAGATTAATGTCTATAAGCCAAAACACACATGAAACTGCAGAATTAAATTAAAATCAGTTTAGTGCTGAATGGCATCTCACAAATCCCTGTTATAAAATGAACGCTGATGGATGGATGGATGGATGGATGGATGGAGAGCTGGAGTTAACAGGCCTTATTTTACCACCTGGTGTAATAAAACAGCAACTTCCCCAGCCAGTATGTCCATGTGGGCCCCACTACAGGTGACATGCGGGCTCTCTTATGGGTCTCATGTTGGTCCCATTTGTTTTTGCCCACATAGACTTTACCTGTGGCACGCCCACTTTAACCCCATCTGGGCCCCACATGGGTTTAAAGCAGGTAAATAGGTTTCAGTAACACTGGCACCACAGGTAAAGTCCATGTGCGCAAACACAGATGGGAACCATATGCAACCCGTGGACAAACCCACATGGGATCCGTAAGACAGCACAGACAATTTGAGGGGCTTTTGAGCTAACCTGAAACAAGGGCGACAGAAGTCACAAACTGATGAGAAAAGCTGCAAATTAATGAGGAAAAAAGTTGACATATGCACTATAAGAGTTACTAAAAACGTACAAGAAAACAGAAAATGTATTAAAAAGAAGCACTAAATTTGTAGGGGAAAAGTTAAACATTTTTAAGACGACACAAAATTACAAAAGGAAAGTAACACATTTACAAGGCAAGGTCACATTTTCTTAAAAGAAAAAATATGCAAATAGAAAAACACTCCAAGAGCACATATCTCTGCCAAGGCTCCTTCCCTCCCTCCCTCCCTTTGTCTAGCCATCTGCCCATACTTCTCCGCCCCCATCCCTCCGTATATTGCAAGATGGGGCCTTGGTGGAGGTATGCACTTGTGGATCACCTCCTTCGTCTATAGCCCAAGGACCAGCTCTGGTAAAAATTTCATCAAAATCCATCCAGCAGTTTTTGTGTAATCCTGCTAAACCACTGCCAGAAGACTGAGCCTTGGTGGAAGTATGCACTCATGGATCACCTCCAGAATCCAATGGGTTTGTGTGTAACACCAAGAGCCACCTCTGGTGAAAATGTCAAACTCTGTCCAGCAGTTTTTGAGCAATTTTGCTAACACAATGTGAGGAGATAGAGCCTTGGCAGAGGTATGTGCTGTCAGATCGTCACCAAAATCTAATGGGCTCATCCTTGGTCCTTTGGTGAAAATTTCATTCAAATCCATGCAGTGGTTTTTGCATAATCCTGCTAACAGAGAGACAAACGCCAGCAAAAACATTACCTTCTTGGCAGAGGTAATGTTTTGCTTTGGTCTAGTATCAGCAGATGTAGGCTAATATACTAATAAAGCACCATTAAATTATGTTAAATTAATTAAATTATTATTTTCCTCTGGAGGGGCAGTTCAGACAAAGACGTCAAATGGGCTGTTGCCCTGGCAACAACAGCTCGTACCTGTGCACATTCTTGGAGGACTGTTAAAGAGAATACTGTACTGTAATTAAAACTGTAGGAGTTCTTTTATTATTCTATAAATATCACAGTAAACTATTCCTTCATGAGGACTTTGTGCAGCTACAAACGCACCTAACCAGATCTTTGTCTATCTCTCCCTGTCTGTAGATTGTGGCATGAACGTCCACAAACAATGTTCAGCTCAGGTACCCAACGATTGCAAGCCCAGCCTGAGACACGTCCGAAAAGTTTACAGCTGTGACCTGACGACCCTGGTCCAAGCTTATAATACAGCCCGGCCCATGGTGGTGGACATGTGCATACAAGAGATTGAATCAAGAGGTTGGTTTAATTTGTAAGAAAACCAATAAAATTCATGTTTGCTATTTTTTAAACATGAGTAACAAAGAAGCATTTTCTTATATTTCAGTTGGATGTTAATGTGTCATCAAAAATTAGCTGTTAAAACCCTGTTTACTTGTATTTATTCTTGTTTAAAAACAGCTTCTCCTTATTTTATTGCAAGCAATCTGCAATAGATCCTACTTGGGTTGAGGCGCCAAAAGTCAGATTCAATTACTGACTGACTTAATGTTTTTTGGGGAGGGCATGACTATGAGGAGTGATGAGATTGCTGGTAATTGTAAATGTGTAATGAAGAATACATTAGTCTGTTTCCCGCTGCCTTAGTTGATTGCTATTCAGTTAAATCATTCAACTATGTAGGGAAATTGTTGCCCTCTAGTACATGTCTGTAGCTAAGTTTGATTTATGTCTTTATTATTTTGCCCAGTGATGCAGAAAATTATTTGCACCTACCCACATTGTACCATTGTGGGCATTTTATCCTTAATTTTGTATGCATATTTAATGGCAATTCCTTAATAGTTACCCTTTGAGATACTATATGCAGGTGATTTTTTTCACATTACCTCTGACAGTCCTTGCCACACTATGAGGAAGTTTATTTATTTAATGTGTCTCCTTCAAGGACTGAATTCAGAAGGCCTCTACAGAATGTCTGGATTCAGCGATTCCGTGGAAGAGGTCAAAATGGGGTTTGACAAAGGTTTGTCTTTCAAGATTTTAGAGCTTCATATCAACTCCACTCATGGCACTAGACAGAGTGCAGAGGTGAGGAGGGTATCCAGAAACTGTACTCAAGTAAAAGTACTGTTGACGTATAATATTGCTTATTTGTGTAATTAACAGTGGTCTGAGACCACAGTGTAGGAGGTCAAGACCAAGTTGAGAAGTGGTCTTTGTCTGTCGTGACCTCAGTCTGGTCTTGGCTGCAACACTATTCTTACTCAAGAATATCTCCAAAGAAAAAAAGTACTTGAATAAGCATAAGAAAGTATGTAGAAAAATGTTACTTGAGCTGTGAGTAGAGATTTTTCTTTAAACTTTATGGCTTCATTGACATAAATTTAAGATTTGTATTTGTTAAAAGTATTACTTTTTTGATTAGTTTACTTTTTCTTATAAATTTGTATTTTGAAAAAAAGAGACAATTTCCCCCAACAAACAGAACTTTTTTCATAAATTTGCAGTGGGTTTTTTTTTGTGTGTGTGTATTTGCACCTTTTTAAACAGTTTTGTTATAAATCTGCTATTTCATTCTTGACCATTTGCAAATGTTTTTCTGTAAAATGTGTTAGTCTGTGGAAAATAAAACATAGCCTCTCCACATTTGTCATCTGGTATAATTCAAATCATATGAATAAACTGTCATGAATTGCTCCTCAGGGCAGAGAGGGAGACCCACGTGCTGAACTGTGAGTTTATGCTAATTTATTATGAACATAAGTGCACAAAAAAACTAAAAAGCCAGCGGAGGATAAACCCGGTAACAAGGAGAAAACAGAATGTCAAACTTACTTCTTGGAGTTGAATACATCAGTCAAGACCGCTGCAAGGAATACAAAAAGCAGGGGTCTTAAATAAGGCATAAAGCAACAGAACACAGGTGTGAATACCAGAGCGGGCAGGAGAAAACAATGATTAATAATCTGGACCAGCTGAGGGCAATGAGAGGGGACTGACCGGCTGACAGCTGACAGGGGCTACGCCCACACGGAGCACAAACCAGGAAATGTCACTGACAGCTGTCAACCCAGAGAGAGAACACAACAGTAAGGATATAAAGAATAAAATACCAACAAATGCAGACTGAGATCTAAATACAAATTAACACAAAATAAGAGCGAAACAAAACTAAGACATCAACAGGAAAATGGAAAACAGTGAGAGAATAACAGAAACCAAAAAAGCACAAAATACAACAAATACATAAATATAGAGAAAAAGCCATGAGACTGAGCATGGCGGAAACCTCCTGTCCTCAGCTCATGACATAAACAGTAGATAATAAAAAATCAAATATTTTCTGAGCCAAAATAGAAAAATATTGACCTCAAATCTGTTGGTAAGGAAAACTGATAAAAGAAACCTATGGCATCAGTGGCTAAGTTTACATGCACACTAATAAACTGATTATAATCAAACTTCTGTAGGTATCTGATTATTCAAGTTGTCATGTAAACAGAATAATCAGATAAAAGCCATTATCGGGTTGTGGGAAATCATATAAACACAAGGAAAATATTAATCAATAATCTGTTTATTAAGTGCATCAGATCACATCAGATCTGATAATTACATTATTTATTTCCAGTTATTGTATTTTGGTGGACATGTAAATGGGTTTGGTGAAATCAAAAGTAACTCAAAGAGTATGATTAAAAAAAGTACTTGAATAAAAGATGTTAAAAGTTTAAAAAAAAGGCAATTTTTTAGAGATAGATAGATACTTATGCCCACTTATTTTTCAAAGAACTTTACAAAGAATTTTACTGCTTGCTCCCATAGTTATGACAGTTACTGGTAGTATAATGTATGTCTCTTTACACTTTTTTGTATATTCATTTATGACTGACAAAGTCATTTGGATAAATGTGAAATGTTTCATTAGTAAAAAACACGTGAATCCAGTTGATTTGACTGGGCTTTCATACAGTATGCTTACCCGCATGGATGACAAAGAATCATCAACAAAGTACGTGAGTGAAAGTACAGTTTTTTCTTTAAAATTGCTTGAGTAAAAATGATAACTATCCTGTAATAAAACTGCTCAACAAAGTACAATTTTGTGGAAAAGGTTACTCTAGGACATGTACTTGAGTAAATCTCATTTTAGTTACTTCCTCCCTCTGACAATAGTTGCTTTCATGTGTTCACATGAGACACACAGAACACTTGAGATTAATTATAAAGCGTCCATCCGGGAGTCCCTGACATGTTGCTTTCATACAGGGTGCCACAGTATGGACAGACAAACCGCAGATGTCTTCTCACTGCCTTAAATGTAACTGTGGAAAAAAAAAAATGCTTGCCCTGTTGGGATTCAGTGGTAGACTTAATAAGAATAAACCTGTCTCTGCCTGTTGCGGTGTGAATTTTAACTGTAAGAAAAAGCCTGCAGCAGTGGGCTAAACTCTTAGCCATATCCGCATGTGGGAGATCATCCATGACAGAGTGTCATTCCAGCTCACAGCACTGTGATGTTCAGTCTGCCTGCACAAGTAGGCCATGGCCTGCTCTGAAGAGCATGCATAAGCGAGAGGAAGTCAGAATAAAGCAGGCCAGGTGGATGATAGGAGCTGCTTTGCAAAAATATTGAGCGAAATGGGGGGGTTTTTAACCCCCACCACTGTAACTCAGTCTTGCTCCTTGATATGAAAGTGCTGTTGTGAGCCATACTTCGTGTGAAAACTCATTTTCTTCCTCTTGTCTCACTCATTCCATCACACATCTTCACAGATGGTGAGAAGACAGATATTTCAGTGAATGCCTATGAAGACATCAATATCATCACCAGTGCACTGAAACTGTACCTCAGGGATTTGCCTGTTCCTGTCATCTCATTCGACGCTTACCCCAGGTTCATCGAAGCTGCAAGTACGTCACAGCTAGATCATTTAGGCAGAAACACCTGTTTCAGTGTTGGATTTTGCAGTAAAACTAACATTGTTACAGGTACATCTCAATAAATTAGAATGTCATTGAAAAGTTTTTTTTTTTTTCAGTAATTTGATTCAAAAAATGAAACTCATTATATAGAGGGGTTGCACGTGATATCAGTAGTCACGTGCCACATTGTTTTTCTGCCATTTTGGATGGCAAATAGTGTGGACCCTGTGTTGAGAATAATAATAATTCCACTAGCACGTACTCAGTCTGACTTGCCACGGTGTTGTTCGTTTTCCATTATGACTGAATACCACCTTTCAGTGAGTGAGATCTTTACAGCAAGGCGGCCGACACTCCCATGACATCATTTGTATGTTACAAGAAAAACACAAGATGGATATGGAGGTGAGCCTGCTGCTCACTGGCTTTTTGTCAGAGTAAAGGCAAAAAAAGAGAGCCAGAAAAGGTTACAGGTGGTGAGACGAAACACTGGAAAAGTACTGGAGAGTTCAGGAAGCCATGGGGCAGCGGAAGATGTGAGGATACAAATTAGATCACATATGAAGGTAAGCTAATGATTGCTAATACTAGTTAGCACTAATAAGTCGCCCGTACTACATTGTAATCACGGCAAGTTATCGCTATTAGGTACTAAAATATGTATGCTGTGTGTGTTAGTGAGCGCATTGTCTGCATACAGGAGACAATGGTGTTGTTTGTTCAAAGTGAATTTTCCATCACTGGGATAAATAACGGCAAAGATGTATAATATCACATCACTCACCATCCTCTGTCACCGTTTTCAACAATGATGATGCCGTGGTCGGGTCTACGCCACTCTGCCTCCCGTCTGTCTCTGCTGTCGCTGTGAATTTGTTTCAAGTCGCTCTATCCAGCTCCCTCTGGATTTCTTTAATCAGCTACCAAGCACAGAAAAGTCTGCACCTTGTCGGTGGATCACGGTGTTGATTTGTGTGCAGCCATTTATCTCGTTGATTACACTCACTCACACTTGCTATTGGTGATTTGACTGTTCATTGCTGTCCAAAATGGCGCAGTAAACAAAAGACCCGTGACCCGTGTGACGTCGGTGCAACCCCTCAATAGATTCATTATACAGAGTGATAGATTTCAAGTGTTTATTTCTTTTGATTTTGATGGTTATGGCTTATAGAGGGTATGCGTACGATATCACCAAACAGAACTCATGGCAGTTAAAAAACACTGAGTGGCAAAAATTGAGTGGCAGCATTAGGGGGTATGCATTAAAACACAAAAAATACACACAGTATTCAATCACAGCAGTACACAAAGTGTCTGCTTGCATTGTGGAGAGCTAATCTTATCATTCTATCTTGTATTAATTGGCAAAATAAATAAACAAATAAATAATTGGAGGCTCTGAATCAGTTCTTCACTCACCATGTGCTCTTTGGTCTTTACCCACACATCACTACAGTCAAGTAAATGGTGTGGTATTAATATCTAAAGTAAAAAAGGTACTCTGTGCGCTGCTGTGACTAAATATTTGTGATACAAAATAAAGCTACCACGTGTTTGCCACTCAGTGCTGGGTAACTATGGTAACTGCTCTGTAACTGCCAATAATTCTGTTCCAATGCATCCCCTCTATAGCTCATGAAAATACCAAATTCAGTTTCTCAAAAAATTAGAATACTGTGAAAAAGTTCAATATTGTAGACTCACAGAGTCACATTCTAATCAGCCAATTAACTCCAAACACCTGCAAAGGTTTTCTGAGCCTTTAAATGGTCTATCTGGTTCAGTGTCTACACAGTCATAGGGAAGACTGCTGACTTGACAGATGTCCAGAACACTGTCATTGACACCACAAGGATGGTAAGTCACAAAAGGTGATTGCTAAAGCAGATGGCTGTTCACAGGGTGCTGCATCCAAGTATATTAATGGAGAGTTGAATGGAAGGAAAAAGTGTGGCAGAAAAAGGTGCACAAGCAACAGGGATAACTGCAGCCTTGAGAGGATTGTGACGCAATTCACAAAGAGTGGACTGTGTCTGGAGTCAGTGTTTCAAAAGTCACCACACACAGACATACCCGGGACCTGGGCTACAACTGTCACATTCCTTGTGTCAAGCGACTCCTGAACCAGAGACGGCGTCAGAAGCATCTTACCTGGGCTAAGGAGAAAACAGACTGGACTATTGCTCAGTGGTCCAAATTCCTCTTTGCAGATGAGAATAAATTTTGTATTTCATGTGTAAATCAAGGTCCCAGAATCTGGAGGAAGAGTGGAGAGGCACAGAATCCAAGTTGCTTGAGGTCCAGTGTGAAGTTTCCACAGTCAGCGAGGATTTGAGGAACCATGTCATCTACTGGTGTTGGTCCACTGTGTTTTATCAAGTCCAAAGTCAGTGCAGTAGAGCACTCCATGCTTCCCTCTGCTGACAAGCT
This sequence comes from Pholidichthys leucotaenia, assembly GCA_020510985.1. Taxonomy (NCBI): domain Eukaryota; kingdom Metazoa; phylum Chordata; class Actinopteri; order Cichliformes; family Pholidichthyidae; genus Pholidichthys; species Pholidichthys leucotaenia. The sequence goes on along the minus strand of CM035843.1, from coordinate 55,495,675 downwards.
TTATGGAGATGCTGATTTCATTTTCCAGCAGGACTTAGCACCTGTCCACACTGCCAAAAGTATAAAAACCCTGTTTATTGACCATGGTGTCACTGTGCTTGATTGGCCAGCAAACTCTCCTGACCTAAACCCCATAGAGAATTGTTATATCTTTCACCCGTTACGTTACTTAATATAACAATAATAACTCGGACCATCGACGTAATGTTCACGGTTTATTAGCGTAGCAGCAACTCATAGCACACAGCCAACGACAACACACTCAACATACTACATTACCCACAATGCTTTTAGCAAAGGCATTACGACAGGTGCCGTAGTAAACCAAAATACATAACATCTCCTCCCCTCTTACAATAGATGTCCTACAGGAGATATCAAGTGTCTGCTGCAATTCTTGTGTCTTTGTTTGTCTCTTTTTTCTCTTTAATTATTATGCTACCTTAGGAGTGAGGGTAGACTACCTCATCTCATAACTGCACCCCTGGGGATTATTCTGCCCCATAAATGTGGGTCAGTTGCTATCTAGTCTAATAATTCAGACGGACAGGAGGTCGTCGCTCCCTGGTAGGGTATCGGCGCTCTGCAGGAACATGAGTCTGTGTTCTTTCTAATGTGGAGGTTGCTTCTGGTGCTGATGCAGAAGAAGATGTCACATCTCCAGCTGGAACTCCGGTCTCTGAAGTGGTTGAGTTCTGTACTGGTGTAGGTGGACAAAGTGGTGAGTTGGTGAGTGCATCGTTAGGATATCCAATAGACGGTTCTGCAGGCGCTGGTGGTGTCTGCAGGAGTTGATCCACGTGCCTTTTCCAAACACTGTCCGTGGTTTGAACTGTATATGAGACTGGTCCAGTTTGTGCGATAACAGTTGCAGGAACCCACTTAGGTTCACCTCTGTAGTTCCTGGCCAGCACAGATTCTCCTGACGTGAACGCTCTGTCCTTTGCCCGATGTTCTCTGTGCATAATTTGTTTCTCTTGTTGCTTTTGCACAGTGTCCTTTAATCCTGAGGGTTTCAAAAGGTCAAAGGTAGTGCGCAGATCTCTCTTGAACATCAGACTAGCAAGGGTTGTCTTTGTGATTGCATGTGGAGTGTTGCGGTAGTTTAGCAGGAACTTGTGCAGCCTCTGATGCAGTGTTCCTTGACCTTGTGATGCTTTCAATGCATGTTTCATTGTCTGCACAAACCTTTCTGCAAGGCCGTTCGTCGCAGGATGGTATGGAGCTGATGTAATGTGCTGCACTCCATTAGCTTGTAGAAACGCATCCATTTCTTGTGAAACCAACTGAGGTCCATTGTCAGAAACTAGTTGTGTAGGAGACCCAAAACGACTAAACATTTCTCCTAATGCCTCTGTGGTCTTCTCTGTGGTGGTTGACCTCATAATAGCCACTTCAGGCCATTTACTATGTGCATCCACAGCAATGAGAAACATTCTGTCCTCAAACGGACCTGCAAAGTCAATGTGCACACGATGCCATGGCTCCTGTGGGAACTCCCAGGGATGGAGAGGAGCCAATGGTGGGTTGTTCCGTACCTTGTGACAAGATGAACAGCTTTTGGCTATTTCTTCAATCTGCTTGTCAATGTTTGGCCACCAAAAATAGCTTCTCGCTATTTCTTTCATTCTCACGATTCCACTATGTCCTGCGTGAAGTTGCTGTAACACTTTTGTTCGACATGACAGGGGAATAATCACTCTCCTCCCCCACAGCAAACAACCCGACTGAACAGACAATTCTGTCCACTTCCCAAGGAAGGGCTTCAAGGTTGCGTCATCACCCGCAGGTTGTCCTTTAATGATCAAGTCCATGACTGCCGACAACACAGGGTCATTTCTAGTCCCCTTTCTCACCTGCACAGCTGACACAGGTGCGTTTTTTACCTCTGTGAAGTAGAAGATGTCCACAGTGCTTGACTCTGGCTTCATGACAGGAAGTGGTAATCTGGATAACCCATCTGCATTACCACGACAGTCTGACTTTCGATACCTGATGTCATAGGAGTGTCCTCACAACAGCAACGCCCACCTCTGCAGTCGGGACGCTGCAAGAGATGGTATTCCTGTGTATGGTCCAAGGATGGTTGTGAGAGGTCGGTGGTCAGTAAAAAGTGTAAACTTCCGTCCATACAAGTACTGGTGGAATTTTCTGACACCAAACACAATGCTCAGAGCCTCTCTTTCTAGTTGAGCATAGTTAGCTTCTGCCTTGTTTAATGTCCTTGACGCAAAAGCGATTGGCTTTTCCTCACCGTCTAGCATTACGTGGGAAATCACCGCCCCTACGCCATAAGGAGAGGCGTCGCAGGCAAGCTGGATCGGAAGTGATGGGTTGAAGTGGGTCAGAACCTCTGATGCCGTCAGCGCATCCTTTGCCTTCTGAAAAGCCTCCTGACAGCTTGCTGTCCACTTCCATGCTTCCTCTTTGCGCAGCAGGTTATGCAGTGGTTTTAATAGTGATGCCAAGTTTGGTATGAAACGTCCATAATAGTTCAGCAGTCCCAAGAAAGACTTCAGCTGACTGACATTTTGGGGTGGAGGTGCATCCACAATGGCTGTGATTTTCGATGGTGCAGTGTGTAGTCCCTTAGCATCGATCACATGACCTAAGTATTCCACGGATGACTGGAAAAACTCGCATTTATCCTTGCGGATTCTCAATCCATACTCCTCCAGTCTCTTGAGAGTTGCATCCAAGTTGCGCAGATGCTCTTCATCATCTGCTCCTGTACACAAGATATCATCCAGGTAGCACTGCACTCCTGGTAATCCACTCAGGATTTGATCCATAGCTCGCTGAAAAAGTGCTGGAGCAGATGTGATGCCAAAAGGCAGTCGGCGGTATCTGAAGAGTCCTTTATGGGTGTTGATAGTCAGCATTTCACGTGACTGCTCGTCTACATGCATTTGTAAGTAAGCCTGGTTGAGATCTATTTTGCTGAACTTTTGTCCCCCACTCAGCCCCGCAAATAAGTCATCAATCAGTGGAAGGGGATACTGCTCTGCTGTTAGTACAGGGTTTGCTGTTACCTTAAAGTCTCCACAGGTCCGGATTCCTCCGTCCTTTTTGGGTACTGGAACTATGGGCGTGGCCCACTCACTGGTTGTCACAGGCTCCAGCACTCCATTCTTGACCAGAGCATCCAAGTCAGCCTCCACCTTTGGTCTGATGGCGTACGGCACTGGTCTGGCTTTCATGAACACTGGTTTACTGTCAGGTTTGACATGCAGCTTCACTATAATTTTTTTCATACTGCCTAGTTCATCACTAAAAACCTTTTTGTGCTTTTCCAGTATGGCCTGCAGCTGAGTGGAACTGTGTGACAGCTTCCTTACTTCTTGCCAGTCAAGTTGGATTTTCTTTAGCCACACACGCCCCATTATAGCTGGACAGTTGTTCTTGGTAACATAAACTGGAAGCTCAGCAGTTTGGCCATTGTACTGAACAGTTACCTCTGTCATCCCTTTCATGGGCACTCGGTGTCCAGTATACGCCCTGAAGACGGTGTCTGAAGGTCGGAGTGGAAGATGTTTCAGAAACTTCTTGTAAATGCCATGCGACACAAGTGATGCCTTTGATCCGGTGTCTATCTGCATTTTAATAAAATGTCCCTCCACTTTTGGTTTAGTCCAAAAGCCTTCTGAGCCTTCATTCACATTCATAATCCGGACAGTATTTATTGCAGTTGACACCTCTTCCTCTGAGGAGTCGCTCACTCTGTCCTCGCCATGTTTAACTGTGTGAACATTTCTTTTCTTTTTGTATTTTACCATGTCACTTTTATTCCTTGTCTTTGGGCCTTTGTCTTTGCTCCTTTTGCTTCTACATGCCCGCTCCACGTGGCCTTTTTTTCCACAGTTGTTACAGTCCATCTCTTTGTACCAACAGTCATTAGGAAGGTGTCCCACCTTGCCACAGCGGAAACATGGACCCGTTGCATTGGTTTTACCACTGTTGAGCTTATGTACTCTGCCTGTAGCATGCAGTTGGTGTGCTTCTTTGGAAGCCATCGCCATCATCACACTAATGTTAATGGCTCTTTCAAGCGTCAAATCACTTTCTGTGAGTAACTTCTTCTGTGCTGCTTCATTTCGTAGTCCACACACAAGCCTGTCTCTTAATGTGTCATTTAAAACATCTTTAAATTCACAGTGTTCGGCTAACTTGCGTAGCGCTGCAACAAACATGTTAACAGACTCACCCTCTTCTTGGTTACGTCTGTGAAACCTGTATCTTTCTGCAATCACTAGCGGCTTGGGTGAAAAGTGGTGGGTCAGTGTGTCCACCAGTTCTTTGTAGGTTTTAGAGCCTGGCTTTACTGGCTGTAGGAGGTTACGTAGTAGGTTAAATGTCTTGGGACCCATCACACTCAGAAAAGTGGGCACTAACTTTTCATCCGTTATTCCATTGGCCACGACGAAATAGTCAAAGCGCTCAGTATAGGAGCTCCATTGTTCCGCGCTCTTGTCAAAGGGCCCGATAGAGCCAATGACTCCAGCCATTTTCACACTCCTGGTTGAATGTCGCTCTTTCCCTCGCGGCTCCTTTCTGTAACGTCGTTTCTTCCCTCCGGCGTTACTCACGGAGTTTTTTTTTTTTGTCCTTAACGATTTCCACTGCTCCGCTCCTCCCCGCTTAGCAGACAGCCCGCAGCATCCACCTCAGCACAGTGGCGCGGTGTATCACCCTGTCAGCACGAAGTAGCGGCGGGAAAAAAAAAACGACAAAAAAACTCTCCTCCGTCGCGGACTGCAGCGTCGGTCCAGACGTCCTCGTCGCCACTTTTTGTTATATCTTTCACCCGTTACGTTACTTAATATAACAATAATAACTCGGACCATCGACGTAATGTTCACGGTTTATTAGCGTAGCAGCAACTCATAGCACACAGCCAACGACAACACACTCAACATACTACATTACCCACAATGCTTTTAGCAAAGGCACTACGACGGGTGCCGTAGTAAACCAAAATACATAACAAGAATCTATGGAGTACTGTCAAGAGAAAGTTGAAAGACACCACATCCAACAATGCAGATGAGCTGAAGGCCACTTTCAAAGCAACCTGGGCTTCCATAACACCTCAGCAGTACCGCAGGCTGATCGCCTTCATGCTACGCTGCAATGATACAGTAATTCATGCAAAAGGAGCCCCGACCAAGTATTGACTGTGTATATGGACATGTTTTTCAGTCGCCCGACTTTTCAATTAAAAATCAATTTTTGTAATTAATTTTACGCAGTATTTTAATTTTTGAGAAACTGAATCTGGGGTTATAATTAGTTATAAGCCATAACTATCAAAATTAAAAGAAATAAACACTTGTACTACATCACTGTGTAATGAATCTATATATGAGTTTCATTTTTTGAATCGAATTACTGAAATAAATCAACTTTTCAATGTCATTCTAATTTACTGAGATGCACCTACAGTATATATGCCATGTACTTCATCTGGTCATGAAATGAGTCACATTACAAGGCATTACCTGCATTTGTTTCATCTAATTATTAACTGGACAAGCAAATTTTAAACTGACCTATTGCTTTAGTCATCTGTTTAAAGGGGCCATTGACTGCACTTTTTTCCATATTTTAACACCTCACACATGTCTTAATGAAATGTTTGTGACATATTTTGGTAATATTTTCTTTAATTATTTAATTATTGCAGCAAAATTGTTTATCATCTTTGCAGCCTTTCTAAGAACAGCTGGTTTCAGTGCATGTCTATTTAAATCTGTCATCATCATAATCATCATAGCAGTCTGTCGTGGGCGACAATGACTGTTTCATTTAGGTCTGATCAGATTCCTCCACACAGCTCTGTCCTTAGCCTTCTGCTGCCAGGAACTCCTGTCTATATCCAACTTCTTCAAGTTTCTTTTTACAGTGTCTTTAAATCTGAGCCTTGGTCTACCCTGATTGCGTTTGCCCTCGCATAACTGTGAATAGAGTAACTGCAGAGGGAGACGCTGATGGTCCATCCTCTCAACATGTCCGAGCCATCTCAGGTTCATCTGTATTAGCATGTCCTCCATTGATGGTAGACCAGCTCGTTTCAACACTTCTATGTTGGCTATCTTGTCTTTCCATGAGATGTTCGTTATGGCTCGAAGGTGTCTCATCATGTACGCGTGGAATTTCTTCACCTGCACTCTGTAGACAGTCCAAGTTTCAGCACCGTACAATAGAGTAGCCAGTACTGTCACTCTGTACACTTTGCATTTCACATGGATAGACACATGTCGATTGTTCCACAGTCTCTTCCTCAAGTTTCCAAACACAGCACCCGCTCTTCCCATTCTGAGAGATAGCATGTCTATTCAAATCTGTAAGGCCACATTTAACTCTGCCCTCCCTCTTATATCAGTATTGCTCATCTTGGCTGGCTAGCTCCTAGCTCAGAGCCGACTAACATAAATGTATATTAAAAAATGAATGAAATAATGCATCACTGCATCACTAGGGGGCAGAGGTGAGTGGTTTCAGTGGTCTTTAGGATATGACCATCCCTGGAATACAATAAGTACAGAAACATTGGCGAATGACCCAAGACTAGTGGCTAAACTGCTAGCTTCAGTTAGCGGCCTTGGTAGTACTAGCGTTGTAGCATCACCATAAAAATATAATAAAATAAGCCAGAATGACATGATATATTACTGATTAAAATCTAAAGAAAATAACAATATAAACATGAGCTTCCTAGTACCACTGTTAGCACTTAAGCTAACCCCTTTGGCTCACCGCCCATCTACGCCTGGCCAATAATAAAGCAGCGGGCAGGTATCAAGGCTAGTGACATTTACCTGTAGTGCTGTTTCCCATTTCTTGACGTACAGGAAAATACCGGGAAGAGTTTAAACAGCTTCTTGGAGAGAAAAATTAGAAATTCTGTGTGGGTTTTTTTTAGAGAGAAATGAGTGTTTTGTTATTTTTTTCAATAATTGCGTGACCAATAGATTCATTTCACAAGGATAAAACTCACAAAAACACCCTGCATACAGCCATGGGTCACGCGTTTATTAATGAAATACTAAAATGCTATATTCACAAATAAATGTACACTGCCCTTCTTCTTCTTCTGTTAGATTTGATTGGCGGTTGGCAACCAGTTCAAAGGTGCATTACTGCCACTGACTTGATTATGCTACCCTTATTTGGTTAAGCTCTTAAAAAGGAGCAGATTGCACTTTCTGCTTTTTATGATGTCACAAACCAACAAGCACCGCCTTCAGTTCTCTAAGTCAGCCAAAGAAATTCACCCTGTATGCCTCATTACTTGTGATTGGCTCACTCAAAAAACACTCCACCAATCAGATTAAGTTTTCATTAACACTAAGGAACAGGCTAAAAAACAACTGTTTCAGAGTTTCACAGACAGCTTTTATACATGTCCTTAAGGATGTCTAAACTTAAAATAATTCCCTGAAAAAATGCACAATATGGGGCCTTTTATAAAACTAAAGGAAACAAAGTGGTTGAATTCAATAAATTGTTAGCTTAATTTGCATACATGCAAACAAAGAAAAAACTACAATATAATGCACAATTTTCATTTGTATCTTTTACCATATCTCAAGCAGCGAGACAGGTTTTACCCTGCAGCAGAGCTAACAACATTAATGTTCCGTGCGTGTGTCCTCTGACTGTGTCCGTCTTTTGTCTCCCAGAGCTCACAGACCCAGAGAAGAAGCTGGAAGCTTTCCGCGAGGCTCTGGCTTTGCTCCCGCCATCACACACTGAAACTCTCAAGTACCTCATGGCTCACTTAAAAAGGTAATCGTGGAAATTCAAAACAATAGAGCATAAATTCTGAGGTTGTCAGAAAAGTGTGTCATTCATTTACTGCCCTGACATTTGCCATGATTAAGGTGAATTATTATAGGTTGTGTACTGTGTCAATTATCTACAATTCCTCTGTCTACTTTCAGTCTGCCGGTAAAACTCCCTCACCGACATGAAGCAATAATTCTTCTAACTTTATATCACTTTGCAGGGTGACCCAGCATGAGAAATTCAACCTGATGAATGCAGAGAACCTCGCCATCATTTTTGGACCCACCCTCATGCGTGCACCCAACCTGGACGCCATGACAGCACTGAATGACATCCGCTACCAGAGACAGGTGGTGGAAGTGCTCATTAAAAATGAAGAAATGCTCTTCTAAACACAGATTAAGACTTCCATAGATCAGCTCCTCAACCATTCCTTTGTGTAAGCGTTGGAATGACTCTGTATTACACAGACTGATCCGTTTGAAAAAGAAACTTGTGCTGACCTAATAGTGCATTCCTTCGCTGTCAATGGTCTGTTAGCAAATATGTCTGTCTGGGTTAACAATCCCCCCACCCCCCACCCCAACCAACAAAAATACAGCCATGAAACCAAGATGGATGCCTCCATAAAAGTCGATCTCATGCTAGCTCTTACAGAATACAAACACATATAGAGCCAATCTGATGAATGTATCCACAAAAATGTGGTGGAAAAAATAAAGTGCCGAAGGGACGCCTGTTTTATTCATGTGTATTTATTTGTCTATGTAACATTTAGACTAGATTGAGCTTTTTGGATTATGACTTTTGGAATGCCAAAAGTTTTACAAGATATTTGACCAAGCTCAATCGAAAAAAAACCTCAAAAAACTTAAAGGCCTAAAAGTACATGTTGGACATGTCCCTAAATCAGCATTTCTCTGACGTGAAGGGAGGCACCATAACATCTGTCCTCCCCTGTTCTGGGTGTGGATCTTGAACCTTACACTTGTACCTTATACCTCCCCATTTTTGTCGGGGGATTTTCTGAAGGTGAAAGGCCATCATGCATGGTGCAGGGTCTTTGTTGCTTTGTAGTCGTAACCCAGCATGTGTTAAGATGTGTAGCGCTGTGAGTTTGCTTTTGTCTCTTACTTAGTAGTCTGGATTCTGCCTGCTGTGCAGTTATTTCTGTGAAACTGTATAGATGGATGTACAAATAAGCTACTAATTTTTCTGGGGTTATTTTTATGATGCTGTATTTTTTTAATCTCAAATGTTTTTTAGGTCTCCTGCAGTTCTTAGATACTGAATGAGCCTCTCTTCTTAATGTCAGCACACTGCTGCATTTGCCTGACCTTAACAATTTCTATTGTGTTAGAGCATTATTGGTGAATTCAGTTTTTTTTTTACTGTGAAATTTTTGTAAAAAAAAAAAAACTTGTGCATGATTGCTTTAATTTATTAAACCTTGCTCTAATAAAGTAAGTGCTTTGTGTGTCACCTGAATTGCAACAGTAAGCAGCTGTCAGAGAGCAAAAACTTCACCAAAGCATCCTTTGAAAATAATACCAGGTCCATACTACAAAGCGGTTTAAACACACCCAGGTACCCAGGGCTACTTTAACTTGCCATTAGGCCCTGGGGCTGAGAGACTTTGTACCCCTCCTTCCCCAATAGAATTAAAGTTTAAAAAATGTGTAATAGCCATGTTTTTAATAATGGATTGCATTTATATAGCACTTTTCATGACACCCAAAGACACTTTACAATGAGTCCATTATTCATTCACTCCACTGACAATGATAGTGGTAAGCTACTTCTGTAGCCACAGCTGCCCTTGGGCAGACTGATGGAAACATGGCTGCCAATCCACGGCAATGGCCTCTCCAACCACCACTGAACATTTATTCACATTCATACACCAGTGTCATGAACCATGAACACACACTGGAGGCAAGGTGGGTAAAGTGTCTTGCCCAATAACACAACAGCAAGGTGGGGGGAGTGGGATTCAAACCACTAACCCTCTGATTACTGGGCAACCCACTCTACCTCCTGAGCCACTACGGCTCATTTTTGTTTCTCTTGGAGAGAATGCAACTGTGAGTTAAAAAACACAACTACACTGCAAAAAAGTCAAATCTAAGTAAAATGAAATAAATTAAGGCTGTTTATGCTTGTTTTTTGTCTGACAAGATATTTATTCTTGCTGTGCAGTTTATGTCTAAGAAAATTTTACATGCTTTCAGATAGTTTTAAAATTGTCTTAAGCAGTTCAATTAGTCAAATTTTCTTGCTCTGTTGGTAGACAATTTTCCTTAAAATAAGTAAAAAATTCTGGCAATAGATATTTTTAGTTAAAATTACAAAAAAAATATCTGCCAACAAAGTAAGATTAAATTTCTGAAAACAAGTTAAAACTAAATGCAAGTTCTCCCTCTAGCTCTCTCTCTCCCATAGCCTAAACACCAGATATCGAGGATGACACTGATCAACAGTTAAAGTCTAATGAAGACAGAACACAATGTTATATCAATGAAGTATTCCTGATTCAAACAATGCACAACAGCAGCAATCAAAAACCTGCACAGGTGACTGGAAAGCACTACAAAGAGCATGTCTTACCTTTTTAGAAGTGCTTTCTTCTGGCCTTCTTTAATGAAAAATCCTTCATTATGTCCTTTAAATCCAGCTCACGAATAACGTCATATTCTATGGACATCAATATGAGGTTACACAGTCTGCTTAAGCAGCATACTTGATCCAGTCTACTTTTTACTTTTGGGGCAGCAGTGACTCAGGAGGTAGAGCAGGTCGTCCAATAACCACATGGTTGGCGGTTCGAATCCCGATCTTCCCAGATATCCTGCTGTTGTCCCTGGGCAAGACACTTCACCCCCAATTGCTCCTGGTGGGTCTGGAAGCACCATGTTAGGTAGCATGCCACCATCAGTGTTGAATGTGTGTGTGAATGGGTGGATAGCAGGATCTGTAAAGCGCTTTGGTCATCAAGAGATGATAATAAAAGCACTATATAAGTGAATGCCATTTACCATTTTACCAAGTTTTGAGTCCACTGTCCCACGCACAGCTGTCTGATGTAAGCAATCGTGGCCTTTCCCAGCAACCGGGCTTTTCATGTGCTGGTCTTCATCTCTCATCTTGTCTGGTCTGCTCTCTTTCGGCGGGATCTGATGGTCTTCTCTTCCAGGTGAGTCCTTTAATGGCCCACCTGTCTCCTGGGTGCAGTAATTAGCAGCCCCGCTTTCACTCAGTACTCCCATCTTAGAAAAATCCTTTATGCCTTGGGACTTTCTGAGCAACCCCCCCCCCCCCAAGTTCTTTTCCTCTCAATAATTTTACGAGTGCCATTTTCAAAATTTTTTCTGGACATTTTGGCCTAGCCAATTACTTCTTATCTCTCACTTATGCTTGCATAGCCACATGCCAAAACAATTCCTCTGATAAGCTATTGTTATGTGGTACCCATGTGGGGCACTAGTAAATTGGACCAATCAGCAGGCACACACGAATATCAAGTGATGAACATAGAATTCAACCAATTAACAACAATGTGAGCTTTTTTATTGGCTCATGATAGGCCCCTGATTTTCATAGGCCCCTGGGCTTTAGCCCAGCCTTGAGGGTATCTTATCTGGCTTCACGAACCCAGACATTCTGGATCGGGATTATCTGTACTACGAACGCTGTTATCAATTTGGTAAGCGGACCCTGGTTTAATCTATCTGGCTCTGTGCGCGCTCACAAGATACAGTAATCACAGTAGATGATCAGCAGGGAGAATGAACAGGTAGCAGTGTGGAGTACATCACTGTTGAAGAAAATAGTGTTGAATTAAATAAATATGAAGTGTACCAACATCTGCAGGTAGTACAGGCTAAAAGAAACAGCTGCAGCAGTCAAACTAGGAAAGAAGCAATGGCAAAAAAAGCCAACATTGTGAATGCTTAAATTCAGAGATTATTTTAAATATTACTGTCCGTCGCTGCAGTGGTTATTGATCACAAAATAACACTGCACCTTTTCTTCTATTTCATCAGTACCTTTAATAATATAGCCCACATGAGAGCAAATAAAGAATGTCTTCTAAATATTTACTCTTCTATGAAAGGTGTGCAGCAGGGGAAAAGGTACAAAAATATCAGATCAAGGGCTATTCTTCTATCTTTTTTCCCCACAGCAATCAAACCTTACACCAATCAAACCTTACAGAATGTGAACTGCTTCTAAGACTTTTAACTTAAATTGTTTATTTTATTCTACCTTAATGTAATTTTAGTTTATCAGCGCAGTTATTTATGAGGTTATTATTTTATAGTCTTTTTCTTCTGCACTGAACTACTGACTTGTGCATGTGAAAGACATTTTTAAATGTGGACCATTGAATGAATGAATGAATAATGAATTTTGAAGTAGAAATATTGTTTAGATAGCCATACAGTCTGTGCTGGAATACAGACATTCAGAGAAATGCACAGTAAAATTTGTTATATATTGGCTGCAGCACAGAAAAAAAGACCTAAAAATAAGGGGTTGGGGGGGAGGGGTGCCATCCCAGGGTCTGAACCCAGCAGAGGAGCTTACCTTAAATAATGTCAGTCGCCCATTCAGGGCCAGATTAAGGAGGTTGTGGGCCCCTAGACTCAAGCAATTTTTGGGGTCTTCCCACATACAGTATTATTTATGAGAGTATAATATGCAAAAGGGCTATGTTTACATGCATGGTGATAAACCGTTTATAATCTGATTTCTGGAGTTATCTGATTATTAAAGTAGTCATGTAAAAGCAATAATCAGATAAAAGGCAATTACTGTGTTATGAGAAATTACATTAACACAGTTTATTGTCCAATAATCCATTTATTCAGTGCATGTAAACATGTCAAATCGATTATTACCATTATCTGATTATTTCTAGTTATCGGATTATTGTGGCCATGTTGCTGGGGTTATTGATGGATCAGCTTGACCTTCAAGGTCCTAAATTACAAAGACAGTGGCTATGGCTACGGAACCATACCCATAGAATTCTTGTTACAGATACGGCTCAAATCTGATTGGCCAGTACGTTCAATTAATGTGTATCTTAAAAGCAGCAGGCTACAGGTGCAGAAATCTGAAGCATTTATTTGTTTCAAAATTTTAATTAATATCTATTTACTACATTTTTAACCTTACCCACTCCCAAATCCTAAGGCTAACTTCTTAATTTTAAGTCTAACTTTCATCTCATATCAAGTAAAATGGTTTGGACAAGGTGCTGATAGCAGGATGCAAACCAGCAACCTTCTGATCATAGGCCCAATGTACTATCTACCTAAGCCACAGCAGCAGTTGGCTTAGAGCTGATCTGAAAAAGTTTTGTCAGATTGTCAACGCTTTTGAACCAATAGACATTTTGTACAGGGATAGAGCTTCCGTATCCATACCCACTGCCAATTATTAAATAAAGTGAATGACCACAAAGTTCTAGGTTTAGCTCAAATAGCAGAAAAATATAGTGCCATCAGGACGAACAACCAACAAATATCTTGTATCAATCCACAACTTTAATTACGTGCTGCTGCACTGACCACAAGCACAAATGAACCATGAAACCATTACAAAAAGAGAACAGAAAATCTGCACTGTACTGCAGTGACCATCATCTAATTTCCTCAGTCAATCAGACAAATGTGAAAAAAGGCAACACTAACATCAATGAAGCAACATGATATCACAAAGCAATATCAATTACTCAAAACGCTACACTGTAAAATTCGTAACAACTGTACTGTCTAAGCTTTATAAAACCAAAAAGGAACATCCATACTAAAGACCTAAAATTGTGGCAAAACAACACAAGGAGCCCTTAGTGGAGAGAAAAAAAATGCTATATATGCGGCAGGCAAAACAATAAAAACAGCCAGTGAAAGGAGAATATAGATGCCATTGTCTTGAAAATTACTCACCATTTGCAAGTTTGCGATTGAAATGGCACTTGGACAAAAAAATAATTCTGCCGTTTGTAGGAACATTCAGATGCTCTGATATCAGCGTCCTCATTCTGGCAGCTCCCCGGACCTTTTTTTGGCCCAGTATTCCTGATGTGTACGAATCTTTAACACTTACAACGGGTGTTTTACAACTTTGATGGCCTGGAGTTTCTGTGGCCAGAAAAGTTATGCCCTCTGTGACTGACAGATTTTCAGACAGCGGCTCCGCTGGTGCATCCCATGTTAGCATTTAGAATGCTACCAATTTGACAAACATCTTGTTGTGACTGTAAATTTGACAACTGTCCAGTTGTATCGCTACTTTAAAAAAAATCCTCTCATTTTAGGAGTCTTTTTTTTTAAAACCTTCTCACGTTCGTGTTTTTCTTCTTTTTTCTCTTTTGGGCACTGCTATTGTACTTCCAAACGTCCACTAATACGATTCATTCATGCGTCTGCGGATTCACTCCCGGCCCATGTCCAACATTAATCAGGTCAAATGTCAACTCTTAACCAATTAAATTAAGCAGGTGGGACAGACATACACCTCAACAAATAAAAAGTTGATTTTGAAAAACAAATTCTCCAGTAAATGTTGGGCATGGCAGAATGTAATTGGCAAGACCAAAAATAAATAAATACATTTCTTTTGGGGCCCCACACAAGCCAGAGCCGTGGGCTCGTGCCCTGGTAAACTCTTGCCATAATCTGTGGCAGCTACAATTAATGGAGCGAAGAGGTGTGTCTCCTCAAACTCCAGGGGAGGTGGATGTCATTTTCCAAAGGATTTCCTTTGTTGGAGAGTGGTACAGATAGACGGACAGACGGACGGACGGACATGGATGGATGGATAGATAGCCTTTATTGTCATTATACAAACAAATGTACAATGAGATTTAAGCATCTCCTTCAGTGCAACATATGTAAAACAGAAAAATAAAAAGGATAAAAACAATGAATTCCTGCAATAAATAATGTGTAATGTGTACAATGTACATAATCTAAGATAAAATAAGTCATATATACAATATAAAAATAAAAAATATTAAAAAGACTGCACAGCATTCTGGACCATAAATGTCAATTACACAGTGATGTGTTTAGAAGTATACTGAGAGGGTCAGGGAGGGTTGGACTGAGAATTCAGTGCCATGATGGCTTTTGGAAAAAAATGTTCTTAAGGCTATTTGTCCTGGCTCTGATGCACCTGTAGCGCCTCCCTGAGGGCAGCAGGTCAAACAGGTCAGCTCCAGGGTGGTAGATGTCTTTGATGACGTATTGTGCTCTCCTAAGGCAGCGGGCGGTGTAAATGTCTGTCAGGGAGGGGAGAGGGCGGCCGATGATCTTCTGTGCTGCCTTTACTACCCTCTGCAACCTCTCCCTGTCTACCATTGTGCAATTCCCATACCACACTGTAATGCAGTATGTGAGCAGACTCTCAATGGATGAGCAATAGAAGGTCAGCAGCAGGGTGGAGTTGAGGTCGTACTTCCTGAGGACTCTCAGGATGTGTAGCCGCTGCTGAGCCTTCTTAATAATCGCCGAGATGTTGTCTGTCCAGGAGATGTCAGAGGAGATAAGGACACCGAGGTACCGGAATGTGTGGACCCTCTCTACACACTCGCCGTTAATGAAGAGGGGGGCTGGGTCGGTATTGGTCCTCCTGAAGTTGACAATGATTTCCTTGATTTTCTTGGTGTTCAGAGTCAGGTTATTTTCTAAACACCAAGTTGCCAACTTCAGAACCTCCCCCCTATAGGCTGTCTCGTCCCCTCCAGAAATGAGTCCAACCACCGTGGTGTCGTCAGCAAACTTCACGATGAGGTTGTTGTTGTAGGCCGGACGACAGTCATAGGTGTAGAGACAGTACAGAAGGGGGCTCAGCACACAGCCCTGTGGGGAGCCAGTACTCAGCGTCCGGGTGGAGGAGAAGTAGGAGCCAAGTCTCACAGTCTGGGACCGGTTAGTGAGAAAGTTCTTTATCCAAGCACATGTGAGAGGTGGGAGACCAAGGGTGTTCAGTTTGGTAATGAGAATGTCCGGGATAATTTATTGAAGGCCGAGCTGTAGTCCACGAAGAGCATTCGGATGTAGCTGTGCTGCCACTCCAAGTGGGACAGCGCAAAATGGAGGGCTACAGCGATGGCATCTTCAGTGGATCGGTTTTCACGATACACCCACTGAGCTTTTATCTTAATCTTCATCTTAATCTTTTATCTGAGCTTCACAGCATAAGTTACCATGGTGATCTACCTTTGTAAGAGGTGAACCAACCAACTTCATAGTACGGTACCAAAAATCCAGGGTTAACCCCGAAATTACCACACTAAACTAAAACCTGCTTTGTAGCATACATGCTAATATTAGCACTAAAAATAGCATGTTATGAAACAGCTGCTTTATAACATTAGCATGCTAACATTAGTATTGATGCTAAAGGTAATGTTAGTGTGCCCATGTTAGTGCTAATGTTAACATGCTTTTGTGCTGTGGCTTTTTTTGTATTTGTGTTGTGGCTCTTGTATTTGTGTTTGACTTTTTGTGGCTTTTGTATTTTAGTTATCTCTCTGGGCCACCGTAACATTGGACAGTTGAGAAAATAACTACAGGTAGTGGCCATTTCAAGCTATGTTAAATGTATGAATGAAAGCCTCTCCCTACATACTAAACACCCTAACATTCCTCCAAATCATAGAAGCTAAACACCAATTGAAAGGTATGCTGCCCAGTATTAAAAAGATCATTTAGTCTGTATCTCTGGTACACCCCTCTTTCTAGGTCATGTAGAGCATGGTTCAGGATGCACATGAAGAAAAGGTTGAACAGGACAGGGGCAAGCACGCAGGCTTGTTTCACGCCATTGGAGATTTCGAAGGGCTGTGAGACCTCGCCGTTATAGAGAATGATGCCGTCGTAGAACAGACGAATGAGCTGGACAAACTTTCTGGGACAGCCAAGTTTTGCAAGGATTGTCCAGAGTGCTTCTCTGTTCACCGTGTCAAAGGCCTCCGTCAGGTCAGGGATCAATCAAGTACATCTATCTATCCAAGGGCATAACTTTGTTTCAGACATTGGGAGGGGGTTGAGATCTCTGCCCGTATAAGGATTTAAAAAAAAAAAAATCTTTTATTACAGGACTGTCAGGTCATCAGTACAGACAGTTGTCTCCAATGTCCTCTTTTTCATTTTTAAAGGAAAAGGATTTTTTTAAGCAAAAAATGACAGTATATGTATCCTAGTGTGAAGGAAGAGTGCAAAACTGTTAACTTTGCTAAAAGGACAAGGCTAATTTACCACTTTATTTTGACATTCCCTTATCAGTAATAGTTGTAAAAATTATTTCCCTAATTTACCAAATCTATAGTCAGCCTTATAATAGTCTATGCAAGGGCTATTCAATTACAAAATCAGTTGGGCCACAATTTGAATTCAAGACATGTAACTGGGCCGCACATGTTCAGTGATCCATTGAATATGACAAATTTCAAACCAACATACTGTAGATCAGTATGATGAAAAATATGCACTTTTTATTCATTGTCTTGGTTTTAAATGTGCTCTTGGCACATGACAAAGGCACATCAGACGTGCATAAAAACACCATAACAGTGCTGGGGCTGAGCAGAACTTGAAGTAGTCAAACTATTTTTTCTCTTGAACAACAAATAGAATGGAAAAAAATAAAATTCTGTAAATAACCATTTTGGTCACACCTTACTCAGGCATATCTCAAAATGCATAAAAACTGTTAGTAGCATTAACATTTGTTTCCCTTTTGAAATAAAATATACTACATCCTGGTCATAACTGCCCCTTGGCACATCACAAAGTGCATTTAGCTGAATAAAAAAGTTAACTGTCAAACACTTCAGTGTACAAATCCCCCAAGAAAACCAAAAATTTCTAGTAAAGGATGCATGGTGGCGCAGTGGTTTAGCACTGTGGCAGCACAGTTTACCCTCGGCCGGGGGATGGCGGGGATCATGAGATCGTGGGTTCGATCCCAGCCCCCGACCAACAGTGAGCTGTGTGGAGTTTGCATGTTCTCCCCGTGTTGCGCGGGTTTACTCCGGGATTTCTCCGGTTTCCTCCCGCACACCAAAAACATGTAGGTTTAGGGCGCTCGCGCACGCAGCGACCAGCAGCCGGTGGCTTGTCACCAGACTGCAAACCAAGTCTACCTACGGGTACAAATAAGTAACAAAAAAAAAAAAAAAAAGCACCCACTTAAAAACTTGAGTAATGACTTCAGTCTTGAAGATTTGGTGGGGGTTTTTTGTCCAAAATTTATAACAATTTTCTTATAGTTTTCTACTTTTCTCTGTAAATTTATCAAAATTTGAAACCATTTTCCTCAAATTTGTAATTTCCTCTTGCAAAACTGACTTTTCTTGTACATTTGAGACGTTATGATAAATTTGTGGATTTTTTATGGCTAATTTTTGTTTATTTTTTAAAATAAAATTACTGTTTTTTAATAAATTTGCAACAAATTGTGGTAAAATTTTGACTTTTTTTCCTTATACAATTTACACTTTTGACCATAAGTTTGCAGAGCCAGAACAGAACAATAATTTAATTCTGATTGCAAAGAAAATATTAATAAAATTGTATTTAATGAAATAAATTAACTTAAATGACCAAAGATGCAGTTATTTCTTTTAAAATATTTCTATACAGTGGTGTGAAAAAGTGTTTGCCCCTTCCCGATTTCTCATTTTTTTTGTATGTTTGTCACACTTAAAGGTTTCAGATCATCAAACAAATTTAAATATTAGACAAAGATAACACAAGTAAACACAAAATGCAGTTTTTAAATGAAGGTGTTTATTATTAAGGGGGGAAAAATCCAAACCTACATGGCCCTGTGTGAAAAAGAGATTGCCCCCTAAACCTAATAACTGGTTGGGCCACCCTTAGCAGCAACAACTGCAATCAAGCGTTAGCAATAACTGGCAATCAGTCTTTTACAGCGCTGTGGAGGAATTTTGGCCCACTCATCTTTGCAGAATTGTTGTAATTCGAGGGTTTTTTTCGAGGGTTTTCAAGCATGAACTGCCTTTTTAAAGTCATGCTGTTATGACCCGAGAGCCGGTTCTGATCGCGCTCGGGCTAAGTTATTCTCGCTGCCGGCCTTGACAGCTGCGGGCTGTATTCTGGCCTCGCCGGGCTCTTATTGTGAAAGTGCTCAGTGGGGCTTCCGCCTGTCAACGGCCGGTCAGCTGATTGTCATTACCATCGTTAGTGCTTCGCCCTTTTAAGCCCGGCACTGACGACAGTAAGAGGCAGGAGTATTGGTCTACATTCTGTCAACGTCTCGTCTCGTTTTGCTTGTCAAGTCTGGGTCTACGCCTCGTCATGTTTGAGAGCGTCGTGAGACCTTCATGTCAGGTTCGTCTTCTTAGTTTTGTCACAGTTAGCTCGTAGCGGCTGTGTTAGCCCTACGAGCCCAAGTCTAGGTCTTGTGTGTATTTGCCCTAAGGGGTTCATAGTTGTGTTTTGTCACGTCTGAAAATAAATAACATCTTAGCCAAACTCTCTGGTGAACTCTGTGGCGTCTCTTGGTGATCCGCGAGGATCACCACATGACACATGCCACAGTATTTCAATAAGATTCAGGTCAGGACTTTGATTATTCCACTCCAAAGTCTTCATTTTGTTTTTTTAAGCCATTCAGAGGTGGACTTGCTGGTGTGTTTTGGATCATTGTCCTGCTGCAGAACCCAAGTGCGCTTCAGCTTGAGGTCACCAACAGATGGCCGGACATTCTCCTTCAGGATTTTTTGGTAGACAGCAGAATTCATGCTTCCATTTACCACAGCAAGTCTTCCAGGTCCTGAAGCAGCAAAACAGCCCCAGACCATCACACTACCGCCACCATATTTTACTTGTGGTATGATGTTCCTTTTCTGAAATGCTGTGTTACTTTTATACCAGATGTAATGGGACACACACCTTCCAAAAAGTCCAACTTTTGTCTCGTCAGTCCACAGAGTATTTTCCCAAAAGTCTTGGGGATCATCAACATGTTTTCTGGCAAAACTGTCAGAAATCAAGTTTTGCCTATTGTTACCTGGTCGTGTGTGCCGTCTGTGTCGTGAATCCCCGTGTGCTTTTACGCAGCGCACAGAGGAGAGAAGATGGATTCACGTGCAGGATACACCACAGACAGATTTATAAAGTCTCACAAGAGTCAGAGCAGGCATACAGAAAATACAAAAGGGTATGCACTTACAAAAACACACGACGTGATATGCCAAGGCTTACCACAGAATAAGGTGGCGTGAGCAGGAATGCTCGGGCAGACCACGGAGTAGCGTGGCCATAACAGAAACAATAATCCAGCAATGCTAGACAGATAATGAACTGCTTAAATACAAGCACAGAGGACTGAATAATTGGGTGCACCTGAGCGCGGAGTGGGAAAAGTAATTACAGGGAGTGGAACCAGCTGACTGTCAAGAGAGGGAGGTGTGGTCTGGGTGGCAGACTGACAGGCCCGCCCACACAAAGTGTAGGCTAAACGAGCTGCCTGGCAGCCCGTCAGTCAGAGAACCAAAACACACAGCAAGACATAACAGATCAGACAATATACACAAATAATAATGATGCACAGAGGAGAGTCATGGGACCAGGCCAAAAGGACAAACCGGACCGGTTCATGACATTCTGTGCCTCTCTCTCTCTAGTCATCAGAGCTGTCTCTCTCTCACTCTGGACACCTGTGCTGATTCTCTGGTTACCTTTACCTCCTCTCTTTTCTCCTTTGTGGTTCACCCTGCTGCTGCCACATTCTTGCTTCTGATATTAAAAAAAAAAAGCTCAGTTCATTGTTCAAATGGTTTAAAAGAGGTACTTCATGAACAATTTTGGAGGATGTAATTCATGCTGGATTTTTCAATGCCAACAACTTGGAAAGATGTAAAATATTCTTTACCCCTTCTTCCCTCTTAATAGCATCTTAACAGTGTAATTGTCATCATCATAATCATCATAGCAGTCTGTCGTGGGCGACAATGACTGTTTCATTTAGGTCTGATCCAATTCCTCCACATAGCTCTGTCCTTAGCCTTCTGCTGCCAGGAACTCCTGTCTATGTCCAACTTCTCCAAGTTTCTTTTTACAGTGTCTTTAAATCTGAGCCTTGGCCTACCCTGATTGCGTTTGCCCTCGCATAACTGTGAGTAGAGTAACTGCCGAGGGAGACGCTGGTGGTCCATCCTCTCAACATGTCCGAGCCATCTCAGGTTCATCTGTATTAGCATGTCCTCCATTGATGGTAGACCAGCTCGTTTCAACACTTCTATGTCGGTTATCTTGTCTTTCCATGAGATGTTCATTATGGCTCGAAGGTGTCTCATCATGTACGCGTGGAGTTTCTTCACCCGCACTCTGTAGACAGTCCAAGTTTCAGCACCATACAATAGAGTAGCCAGTACTGTCGCTCTGCACACTTTGCATTTCAAACGGATAGACACATGTCGATTGTTCCACAGTCTCTCCCTCAAGTTTCCAAACACAGCTCTCGCTCTTCCCATTCTGAGAGATAGTTCATCCTCCAGCCTAGCATTTTCTGAAACAGTACTCCCTAGGTACTTGAAAGTCTTGCACTTGACTAGTGGCTCTGTACCAATGCTGATCTCTTCTGGTAGTGATGTTGATAATTGGAACTTTGGTGGTTGATAAAGACACTCTGTCTTCTTGATGTTGATTTGGAGGCTGAATTGGCTAGCTGCTCTTGCAAATTTCTCCACTAAAGATTGCATATCTTCCACGCTGTGTGCAACTAGAGCACTGTCGTCGGCAAAGAGCATTTCTCTTACTACCTTTATCGATGTCTTACTCTTGGCTTTAAACTGTGCCACACTGAACAAGTCTGCTTCTTTCCTTGTTTGAATGTATACTCCTTCTGAAGTGTCTTTGAAGGCCACCTCAAACATGGCTGCCAGATATAGCGAGAAGAGTGTAGGTGCCAGCACACACCCTTGTTTCACCCTGTTGCTTACTAAAAGGTCTTCAGATACTGAACCACTCATTGCCACGTTTGCTTGCATACCTGTATGGAGTGCCTCGATCAGGCTGACAAACTTCTCTGTACAACCATATTTCTTGAGTACCTGCCAAAGTCCTTGTCGCGAAACAGTACTGAAGGCTTTACTGAAGTCTATGAAGACTACATAAAGCGGAATGCTCTGTTCGATACACTTTTCTTGAACCTGTTTCAAGCAGAAAATCATGTCCATTGTGCTTCTTCCACTTCTAAAGCCGCACTGGGTTTCCGGTAGTACATTCTGCGAGATGTGTTCACTGAGTCTGTTAAGTAGTACACGTGAGAGAATCTTACCAACAGTGGCTAGTAGTGATATACCTCGGTAATTTCCACAATCTTTCCTGTCACCTTTCTTGAACAAAGGCACAATACTTGCATCCTTCCAGTCTTGAGGTACTTTCTGGGCATCCCATATCTCTTGGATGAGCTTGTGCAGGCAGTTGGTCAGCTGAACACCACCAAATTTCCACACTTCTGCTGGAATTCCATCCCTACCTGGAGCTTTACCAGCCTGTGTTGTCCTGATAGCTGCCATTAGTTCATCAAAATTTGGTGGTTCATCCAGACTTGATACAGCTGGTCGCTGCACTAGAGCTTCTTTAGCCTCTTCAGTGAGATCTCCAGGGTTGTTTAGTAGTTGGTCAAAGTAGTCTGCAGATCTGTCCAGGATCTTGTCTTTCTCCTACAAAAACGTTTCACCATCCATAGCCTTTAGTTGGATCAATCCTCTTGGTTTAGGGCTGTAGATTTCTCTCAAACCTGTGAAGAATGTTTTCATGTCCTTCCTGTCTGCTGCAGTTTGAAGTCTCTCCGCTTTTTCATCCCACGAGTTGGAGTTCATCTCTCTGGTGTACTTCTGTAGCTCACTCTGAACCTTTGAGTATTTCTTCTTCTTCAACCTTGTGTTACACTGTAGGTTTTCCTGCCTAGCTGTATTCCTCACTTCTAGTAGTTTCTTAAGGTGTTCATCATGCTCATCAAACCAATCGTGATGTTTCCTCTCAGGGTAGCCTAATACATCACTCGCAGTCTGATACACCGTATCCTTCAGTGTTGCCCATTTCTCTTCTATGTCATTCTCTGAGTTGTTGCTGTCCCAGTCTTTCAAGTTTTCATCCATTTCCTGTGTAAGTTCTTCCTGCTTCTTTTGGCCTTTCAGTGCACTAGTGGCTTCGCACCAGTCCTGCAGTGCTGTTTTCGTCTCCAAATCCTTAATCTAGATCTCAGCATAACATGATCAGTGCCACAGTCTGCGCCTCTCATTGCTCTGGTGTCCAATACATCCCTTCTGTCTCTCTGCCTGACTATGATGTAGTCTGATAAGTGCCAGTACTTGGATCTTGGGTGCATCCATGTCTTCTTGTGTGTGTCCTTGTGCTTAAATAGAGTGTTGGTTATCACAAGGTTGTACTCTGAACATAGTGCAAGTAGAAGTTCTCCATGAGCATTGCACTTGCCTACTTCATGACTGCCTAGCACTCCTTTCCATTTCTCGGTGTCTGAACCAACTCTGGCATTAAAATCTCCAACGAGTATCAGCCTGTCATCAGTCGGTACACGCCTGATAGTCTCACGTAAATCACTGTAGAACTCTTCCTTCACCTCCTCTGTGTTGGTCATTGTTGGGGCATATACACTGAGTGTGGCATACATCTTCCGCTGTAGTGGGAGTCTGATAGTCATTATCCTGTCGTTGATTGGCACCGGTTCCTCATCAAGCATTGCTGCTATCTCCTTTCTAACTACAAAGCCCACTCCTGCTTCTCTCCTTTCTTGAGTTGATCTCCCACTCCAAAAGAAGATGTACCCATGGTCTTCCAAGCTGTCATATCCAGGCAATCTTGTTTCACTAAGTGCAGCTACACTACCGTTCAAAAGTTTGGGGTCACTTAGAAATTTCCTTATTTTTGAAAGAAAAGCGCTTTTTTCAATGAAGATAACTTTAAACTAATCAGAAATACACTCTATACATTGCTAATGTGGTAAATGACTATTCTAGCTGCAAATGTCTGTTTTTTGGTGCAATATCTACATAGGTGTATAGAGGCCCATTTCCAGCAACTATCACTCCAGTGTTCTAATGGTACAATGTGTTCGCTCATTGTGTCAGAAGGCTAATGGATGATTAGAAAACCCTTGTGCAATCATGTTAGGTCTGCAATGCTGTAATTGCTGCAAATGGAGGATTCTTTGACAAAAGCAAAGTTTGAAGGAAAAAATTATTATTTCAAATACAAATCATTATTTCTAACCTTGTCAATGTCTTGACTATATTTTCTATTCATTTTACAACTCATGGTGGTAAATAAGTGTGACTTTTCATGGAAAACACAAAATAATTGTCTGGGTGACCCCAAACTTTTGAACAGTAGTGTATGTCTACATTGTACCTGTTCATTTCCAAGGCCACAAGCGTGGTCTGTCTTTCTGGGCGCTGTGATGTTGTTCTGTCCAACAGAGTGCATACATTCCATTCTGCTACACACAAGGTTGCTGTTTTCCTCTTCTTTTGTCTTCCTGCTCCTAGCTTACAGAGAGGAATAACCAGGCCGAGCGTTCAGAGCAGATGACCTTTATTCACTCTCTCACATCTTCCAGAATCAGAAAACATTAACATCATGTAGCAGGGACTCTGTTTTATATCACTACACTCACACATCCCTGCTACCCGAGGTCCTGCATTACAATTCATTCCCGCATGACAATTCCTTTTGTCCCCCAGCCCTTTAATCCCCATGCTCT
Source organism: Pholidichthys leucotaenia (assembly GCA_020510985.1). Lineage (NCBI taxonomy): Eukaryota > Metazoa > Chordata > Actinopteri > Cichliformes > Pholidichthyidae > Pholidichthys > Pholidichthys leucotaenia. Next base: position 55,471,117 of record CM035843.1, on the reverse strand, counting down.
TCCGTCAGAGGAAATTACTACATCTCCATGTCTTTCAGTCTGAGATGAATACCACAGGATGGGTCCCCCATACAATCAGTATTAATTAAGGTTAATCTTACCACTGAAATCACCATTATTCTTAACTCATTTTATTTTGTTATTAATCAGTTGTGGCGATTGACACATTTATTCTGACAGGATTAATGTTTTTTCATTAATTTATAATTTATTTATTTATTATTATTGTCACCACTCTCCACCATGTGGCTATTTCTTACCAAGCAGATGAACTAAGGACACTACTGTGATATAGTCAGCTAGATTATGACAAAGTAACAGTGGTCCTGCCTGCAGACATAATGAACACAGCACACCACGCCTTAGGTGTGCTGTTTCATTCATGAAATAATAGTAAATCTGTGAGTAGATTTGTGACTAAATCATCCTGGTATTAAAAACTTACTCTAGATTCTTTATTTAGATATTTAATTTTTTTACAATGACATTCAGTTTTCAAATTTAGGATTCAGGTGTTTGTCCCCCCTACCCCCAAAGGTAAATAACAATTTTACCTTTACCAAATTTACCAGAAAAAAAAAACATGCAAATTTAGGAGAAAATAGTATAAATTCACAAGAAGAAAGTAACAACTTGATGATAGTCAAAAATAATTTTTTTAAAAATTCAGAAATTTAAATGAGTTTGCAAATATGTAAGGAAAAAGGCTTATTTTCCATGACAAAAAAAAAAATGCAAATTTGAGCAAAATGATACATTTTTATGAGAAACTGAATTTAGGTGGCAAACAACATGGGGGAAATACTGCATTTTTAAACAAAAAGTAGGTAAATTTACAAGAAAAATGTCTCTGATTTACAAGAAAAGCTGTAAAACTATGACAAAAAAAAAAGTTGCACATGCAAAAAGTGACATTAGAAACATCACAGTGCTACATAAAACACTGATGAAGTTTACTAAGGAAGAAAAAAGATTGGACAGAATATTTGGAGCCCCAAAAATTGGTAGTGAGGACAGCTCTAACTTTAGATGGGTTTATAATATGCTTTTAGTTGATATATAATATACTGCTCAAAAAAATAAAAGGAACACTTTTTAATCTGAGTAAGTTTTGGAGTATTTTGAATTCAGCCCTCTGTAGGTTGTAGGGTGATAATTGTCATTTCCATCAAAAGATGTGGCATCTTTTCATTCTTAACACATTATCCAGTCCATATCAGTGTAGATATCCAGCTTATTTTTCCCCCATTAAAATCTGATGTGTTTTCAAAGTGTTCCTTTTATTTTTTTGAGCAGTATATATATATCTACATACACACATGTATATTCAGTACTGAAGTGACCATACAGGAAAAGCAACAGGCTGGAGGAGATGACAAATGCTGCAAGAAAAAATAATGCTGGAAGAAGCATTGCAACTTTTTTTAACCAATTTATTTATTTTTTAGTGCTCCCTTTATTGCAAATGGACCCTTAAACACCAACAAACTCAAAAGGTACACTGTTAAGGCGATGAATCTTGTTATACTAGAAGCCAAATCACTATACAGTGATGATAATAAGCCATCAATATCTCAGTGTTTGATCACTGCCTAATTTGTGTAATGCTGTCTCGTGATTAAATAAAATGGGAACGGAAAACTAGAAATGTGATTTTTTTTTCCACGATATTTTTTATTGAACCTTTTTTTACAAACATGGCACAAAGAGTCAAACACTAACACTAAAGTAATTTAAAAATTTTAAAAAAACAAAAACAAAAAAAAATATAAAAAATATACTAAAAACAACAACAACCATTAACAAAAGCAAGTCAACAAAAATGCTCCTCTGTTTAGTCTAGGTAATCTATTACATAAGAATACATAATATACATTCACCAGTTTGGAATTTGCAAGGTCCACACATATCATTCACCTTCTTCTTCAGAAGTTATGTTTAATTTCTTTACATAATCAATGAAAGGTCTCCATATATTCTCAAACACATTTTCCTTTAATTTCAGTATATATGTTATTCTTTCTAGTGGAAGGTTTGTTAACATCTGTCTTAACCACTGAGTCACATTTGGTCTATGAGTCTTTTTCCACAGTAGTGCAATACATTTTTTGGCATTAAGCAAACCGAGGTCTATGAATGCTCTTTCACTCTTATTAAAGTTATGTTTTTCTGGATACAGACCCAACAAAAACAGTTTAGGGTTCAATGTGAATTGCTTTGAGATTATTTTTTCAATTGTTACCCTCACCTCTTCCCAAAACATTCTCTGAGACCAAAACAAATATTTATTCCATATACATATTTATTCCATCTAGCTACAATGCTCTGCACTGTGTGTTCATATATTCATATATTTATTCCATCCAGCTACAATGCTCTGCACTGTGTGTGTGTGTATATATACTGTATATATTTTATAGTAATATGTACATATGTATATTAGCTGCTCTTGCTTGCTTGTTTTTTTTCTTGCCTTCTGATTGTTGCTCTGAGTGTTGCTATCCCTGTGCTGTTGCAATCCTGGAATTTCCCCATTGTGGGACTAATAAAGGCGTATCTTATCTTATCTTATCTTATTTTTCTACATTCCCATAAACAGTGAAATAGGGTTCCTTTACTTTCCATACATTTTGTGCATGTATCTGGTATGTTTTTGTTATATCTATTTAACTCCACTGGTGTAACATATATCCGCATTAACCATTTAAAATGTATCAGTTTAAGATGTACATTTATTGATTTGGTTTGAGCTTCTGCACAAGCCATTTCCCATTGTTCCTCTGAAATTTCAATTTGCAGGTCTTCTTTCCAATAATTCCGTCTTTTCTGTGAGTTTTCACTTGAGAATAGTGTCCATGAGTTATAAAACTCTGAAATAATACCCTTTCTCTTACTATCTTTAGTCAAAATTTTTTCCAAGGATGAATAAGTAGGTCGGGTGAGAGCATTATTTTGATTTGATTGAATAAAATTTCTAAGCTGAAGATATTTTAAAAAATGTGTTCTATTAAGCTTGAATTTAATCCTCAGTTCTTCAAAAGACATTATGTTATCTGAACGTGACAAATATAAGTCTTGAATCTTTTGAATCCCTTTTAAATTCCATACTTTAAATACAGCATCCGCTCTCCTTGGTGTAAAATATTGATTACCCCATATTGGGCAGTGGCAGTAAGTGTGGTTCTTTTAAATATTTTTGGGTTTCACACCATATTTTGATCATGTGCTTTACAATTGGATTTTTAACTTGTTTCTGTAATTTTTTAGCCGAGTCTGAGTATATGAATAAGGGAAGAGGTAAAGGTAAATTGTATGATTCCATTTCAGTCCAGTGAGGAGGATCATTTGATGAAAATAATATGTCATAGACCTCAGTTGTGCTGACCAGTAATACAACATAAAGTTTGGACATTTCAGACCTCCACGATCAAATGGTAAATATAGTAAGGACAAACGTAATCTAGCCTTCCTATTGTTCCATATAAATTCCACTAACTTTTTTTTAATTCTTGAGAATAGATCTGAAGGTGGTGGTAAAGGAATGTTTTGAAATAAATAAAGTATTTTTGGTAAGATATTACTTTTAAGTATATTAATTTTCCCGATCATCGACATTGGTAGTGACATCCATCTCTGAAGTAACTCATTAATATCTGTCATTAAGGCTTCATAGTTGGCACTGGCGACTGATTGTAGCTTAGGCAAAATTTGAATTCCTAAATATTTAAACTGATTTACAACATTGAATTGATTTACCTCAGGAGCTGGGTGATTTCTCTGGGTCTCATTTAGCATTAATATTGAAGATTTTGTTTTATTTATTTTATATCCTGATATTTCCCCAAAGTTCTTTATTAAATTTAACAAGGTCGGAATCGATTTTTTAAAATTCAACATAAACAAAATTATGTCATCGGCATACAGGGAGATTTTATGTTCTGTTGGTCCTACTTTAATTCCATATATTTGTGGATGTAAACGTACTGCCATCGCTAAAGGTTCAATTGCCATAGTAAACAGTAAAGATGAAAGTGGACAGCCTTGTCGACATCCTCTATTGATTTTTATTGATTTTGAGATATTGCTGTTTGTTAGGATTTCTGCTGTAGCATTATTGTATATTATCTGGACCCATTTTATGAAATTATTTCCAAGTCCAAACCTTTGTAGGACTTCAAAAAGAAAGGGCCATTCGACCCTATCAAAGGCCTTTTCGCCGTCCAATGATAGGAGAGCTGTATCCAGTGCTTCTTTATTGGAATAAATAATATTAAATAGTCTTCTTACATTATGGAAGCCTTGTCTTCCCATTATAAAACCATTCTGATCTCGGTTAATAATATTTGGTAATATTTCTTGTAGTCGTTTTGCTAAAATTTTACAGATTATTTTAAGATCAGCATTTAATAGGCTTATTGGTCTCATGTTTTCACATTTATTAGGGGGTTTACCTGGTTTTGGCAACAGTATAATTAAGGCATTATTCATGTATGGTGGTAAATTACCATTTTGAAATGCTTCTAAAACCATTTCCAAAAGTGGTTTTATTAATTTATTCTTAAATTTTTTATAGAGGTCAACTGGAAGACCATCTGGTCCTGCTCTTTTTCCTGATTTCATATTATCAATGGCTTGCCCAACTTCTTCTTGACTAATTTTAGATTCCAGTATCTCCCTGTTTTCATTTGGAATACACGGTATAGATAATCCACCCAAAAACCCATTTAGTTTTGTTAAGTCAGTTTCATTTTTTGTATCATATAGTTTTTCATAATAATCTCTAAAGGCGCTATTAATTTCTAAAGGATCTATAACTACCTGTCCATTACTTATAATACTGGTAATTGGTGTTTTAAATTCTAATTGTTTAATCTGCCATGCCAATAATTTTCCTGATTTTTCACCTTGTTCATAAAAAGTTTGCTTCAATCTTAGAAGACTCGAGGCAGCTCTATTCGCTGATTTTTTTTTTTTATCATATTCAGCTCTCAGAATCAGTAATTCGTTCTCTAACTGTCGGTTACTTCCTGCATACACCTTTTCTTGAAGAATTTTTATTTTACGTTCCAGTTGGACTCTCTCCTCTCGAGTCTTCTTAGATTTTGAACCTGTATAACTGATAATATGCCCCCTAATAAAAGCTTTGAAAGTCTCCCACTTTATACATGCCGTTGTTTGTGTAGTATTAATATCAAAGAACTCATCTATCTGTTTTTCTATGTACTTAACAAATTCCTCATCCTGAAGCCATTTATGCTGAAAATGCCACCTACCTGGATCCTTTGTCAATTTCTTATCTACATATATTAGACAGCAGGGTGCATGATCAGAGATCACAATGTTATCATAGAAACAGTTTTGAATCTTGGACCTTAATTCTGTGGAGATCAAAAAGTAGTCAATACGTGAGAATGTCTTATAGGTATTAGAATAACAAAAATAGGCTTTGACTTGTGGTTTCATTTCTCTCCATATATCTAGCAATCTCAATTCTTTCATAAAATGATTAATAGTCATCCTACATCCATTGTGCGTACAGTCCAGTCCTGTTGATTTGTCTATACTGGGATTCAATGTACAATTAAAATCCCCTGCTATTATATGTTGTCCTGTAAGTGATGATAAAGTGAGGAATAAATTAACAAAGAAGTTTTGATCATCAATATTGGGGCCGTATAAGTCCACCAGATTTATATTTTCTAATAAAGATCCTTGGATGATTAGATATCTTCCAAATTTGTCTCCAATTACATTTTTCACTTGAAATGGGACTGTTTTGTGTATGAGAATCATAACTCCCCTGGCTCGGGATGAAAATGATGAGGTGAACACGTTACCTTGCCATCTTCTCCTAATTCTTTTTACATCCTCCTCTATTAGATGAGTTTCTTGTAAAAATACAATTTTTGAATCGATGTGTTTTATTTTATTCATAACTTGTTTAAGTTTTTTTTTAGATTTTGTAGACCTCTGCAATTCCATGAAGTTAAATTAAGATTAACGCTTTGATCTATGATCAGTAAGGAGTTTGAGATTACCTTGCAATATGAACATGCTCATACAGAGAAGCAAAAACATGGATGATAGAACATTCATCTTACAAACCAAACAAAAACAAAAACAAATCCCCCTTCCCCACATCCGTGGTATCCATCCATCCATCCATCCATCCATCTTCTACCGCTTTTCCGGAGGTCCGGGTCGTGGAGGCAGCAGTTCAAGCAGAGAAGCCCAGACTTCCCTCTCCCCAGCCACCTGTTCCAGCTCTTCAGAGGGGATACCAAGGCGTTCCCAGACCAGCTGGGAGACATAGTCTCTCCACCGAGTCCTGGGTCTGCCCCGGGGTCTCCTCCCAGTGGGACGTACCTGAAACACCTCAAGTGGGAGGCGTCCAGGAGGCATCCTAATCAGATGCCCATACCACCTCAACTGACTCCTTTCAATGTGGAGGAGCAGCGGTTCTACTCTGAGCCTCTCCCGGATAACTGAGCTCCTCACCCTATCTCTGAGGGTGAGTCCAGCAATCCTACGGAGAAAGCTCATTTCAGCCGCTTGTATCCGCGATCTCGTTCTTTCGGTCATTACCCAAAGCTCGTGACCATAGGTGAGAGTAGGAACGTAGATTGACTGGTAAATCGACAGCTTTGCCTTAGAACTAAGCTCCCTCTTCACCACAACAGACCGGTACAACGTCCGCATCACTGCAGATGCTGCTCCAATCCGTCTGTCGATCTCTCGCTCCATTTTCCCCTCACTCGTGAACAAGACCCCAAGATACTTAAACTCCTCCACTTGGGGCAGGAGCCTGTCCCCAACCCGGAGAGGACAATCCACCTTTTTCCGGCTGAGGACCATGGACTCGGACTTGGAGGTGCTGATTCTCATCCCAGCCGCTTCACACTCAGCGGCAAACCGTCCCAGCAAGAGCTGTAGATCATTGCTGGATGAAGCCAACAGGACAACATCATCTGCAAACAACAGAGATGAGATCCTGTGGTCACCAAGCATGACACCCTCCATTCCCTGGCTGCGCCTAGAAATCCTGTCCATAAAAATTATGAACAGGATCGGTGACAAAGGGCAGCCCTGGCGGAGTCCAACTCTCACTGGGAATGACTCCGACCAAGTGTTGGCAATACGAACCAAACTCTCACAACGGTCGTACAGAGACCGAATAGCTCGTAACAACAAGCCCGATACCCCATACTCTCGAAGCACCCCCCACAAAAATCCACGAGGGACGCGGTCAAATGCCTTCTCCAAGTCCACAAAACACATGTAAACTGGTTGGGCAAACTCCCACGAACCCTCAAGAATTCTCGAGAGGGTAAAGAGCTGGTCCGATGTGCCACGGCCAGGACGAAAACCACATTGCTCCTCCTGAATCCGAGGTTCGACCAACGGCCGGACTCTCCTCTCCAGTACCTTGGCATAGACCTTCCCAGGGAGGCTGAGGAGTGTGATCCCTCTAAAGTTGGAGCACACCCTCCGGTCCCCTTTTTTGAAGAGAGGAACCACCACCCCGGTTTGCCATGCCAAAGGCACTGTCCCCGACCTCCACGCAATGTTGCAGAGGCGTGTCAACCATGACAACCCAACAACATCCAGGGCCTTGAGGTACTCAGGGCGAATCTCGTCCACCCCCGGGGCCCGGCCACCAAGGAGATTTTTAACCACCTTGGCGACCTCAGCCCCTGTGATAGGCGAGTCATCCCCCTCGTCCCCAAACCCTGCTTCCTCTGTGGAAGACGTATCAGTGGGATTGAGGAGATCCTCGAAGTATTCCTTCCACCGCCCGACGATATCCCCAGTTGAAGTCAACAGTGTCCCATCCGCACCATACACAGTGTGGACGGGGAGCTGCTTTCCCCTCCTGAGCCGCCGAACAGTTTGCCAGAATCTCTTTGAAGCCGACCGAAAGTCTTGTTCCATGGCCTCACCGAACTCCTCCCATACCCGCGTTTTTGCTTCAGCAACCACCCGAGCTGCACTCCGCTTGGCCTGCCGGTACACCTCAGCTGCTTCGGGAGTCCCACAAGCCAACCAAGCTTGATAGGACTCCTTCTTCAGCTTAATGGCCCCCCTCACCACTGGTGTCCACCACTTGGTTCGGGGGTTGCCACCACGAGATGCACCGACCACCTTGCGGCCGCAGCTCTGGGCCGCCGCTTCAACAACAGAGGTGGAGAACATGGCCCATTCAGACTCCATGTCTCCAGACTCCCTTGGAATGTGGTTGAAGTTCTTCCGGAGGTGGGAGTTGAAGACCTCCCGGACAGGGGCCTCAGCCAGACGCTCCCAGCACACCCTCACTATACGTTTGGGTCTACCAGGTCTGAATGGCTTCCTCCCCTGCCATCGGATCCAACTCACCACCAGGTGGTGATCAGTTGACAGCTCTGCACCTCTCTTTACTCGGGTGTCCAAGACATACGGTCGCAGGTCTGATGATACGATAACAAAATCGATCATCGACCTGCGACCTAGGGTGTCCTGGTGCCAGGTGCACATATGGACACCCTTATGCTTGAACATGGTGTTTGTTATGGACAGACTGTGGTTAGCACAGAAGTCCAATAACTGAACACCACTCGGGTTCAGATCGGGCAGGCCGTTCCTCCCAATCACCCCCCTCCAGGTTTCACTGTCATTGCCCACGTGCGCATTGAAGTCCCCCAGTAGGACAATGGAGTCTCCAGGAGGAGTACCCTCCAGCACCCCAGTCACAGACTCCAAAAAGGGTGGGTACTCTGAAACATCATTTGGTGCATAGGCACAAATGATGGTCAGGACCCGTTTCCCAACCCGAAGGCGCAGGGAAGCAACCCTTTCGTCCACCGGGGAAAACTCCAATATAGAGGCAGCAAGGTGGGGCGATACAAGAATACCCACCCCTGCTCGTCGTCTCTCGCCCGGGGCAACTCCAGAAAAGGCCAAGCTCCAGCCCCTCTCCAGAAGACTGGTTCCGGAACCGGAGCTGTGTGTTGAGGTGAGGCCGACTATATCTAGCCGGTATCGCTCAACCTCGTACACCAGCTCAGGCTCCTTCCCCACCAGAGAGGTGACATTCCACGTACCAAAAGCCAGTTTAGAAAGCTTGGGATCAGTCCGCCAAGGTCTCCGCCTTTGACCGCCACCTAATCCACATAGCACCGGACCCCCATGATCCCTCCTGCAGGTGGTGAGCCCACTGGAGGGCGGACCCATGTAACTCCTTCGGGCTGAGCCCGGCCGGGTCCCATGGGTGGAAACCCGGCCACCAGACGCTAGCCTTCGAGCCCCTCCCCCAGGCCTGGCTCCAGGGTGGGGCCCCGGTAACCCCATACCGGGCGGGGTACACTGAATCCTTGATATACAATTTATCATGAGAGTCTGTGGTAATCCCCCCAAAATCAAAAAAATTCCGTCTCCCGTTATAGCTAGTGACTGTTCCACACCTGTGAGGATCAGTCAAACCACTCTCTCTTTCTCCTCTCAATCACCCTGACTCTACTATTTTTATGACATGACATTAACTCTCTTCTGTAGTTTTTTCAACATAACTTCAAAGTTTTATAGCAACTTTGTACATCATAGCTTTTTTTTTAATACAGTCTGTATTTTGTAGACATGTTATATGTTTCAGATCAATCAGATGCCTGTACAAATGCTTCAATGTTCTACCTTTGTCATGTTCATGCTTAGCTCCCACCATTTTCCTTTTGGATCTGCTTAATGAGCTCCTGCGCCTCTTGAGGGGTCTTAAAGATGTGGGTTCTCCCCTTATATGTGACCAGCAGTCTTGCCGGATGAATCACTCCGTGACAAATCCCGAGGCTGCGCAGCTCTTTGCGGGCGGGGTCAAACTGCCTCCTTAATTGTTGAATTCCTGTGGCCAAATCTGGATAGAACCGCACCTGTTGATCCTGGTATTTGATTTCCCCTTTAGCTTGCGTCGCGTTGGTGACCATCATCTTGTCTCTGTAGTTGAGGAACTTCATAATCAGCATCCTCGGTGGTGTCTTATTATCTCTCAGTGGGCCGATTCGGTGAGCTCTCTCTAAGACGACCGATGACTGCAGATCCACGTTGTTCAGCGCTTCTGGAATCCAGTTTTCCAAAAATGAACATGAGTCCCGTCCCTCCACTCCCTCCGGGAGGCCCACCAGCCTCAAATTATTTCGTCGCAAGTGGGATTCCAAGTCCAGGATGTTATCTTCCAGACGTTTCCATTTTAATTCCAGTGTTTGCAACTTTGATTGTAGGCTGGTGATGTCATCTTCAGCGCTTGAAATTCGGAGCTCCGCCTGCGATACTCGTTCCATACAGTCGCTTATTTCCTTTCTCATTCCTTCTATCACTGCTATAATCCCATCAAATTTAGACAAAAACTCTGTTCTCATGGAGTTGATGGCAGTGAGCAATGCGTTTGTCCCCTCTTCAGCAGTTCCCGCTCCGCCGCTGGCTCCATCCTCCGCCATCGTCTCTGGATTTTTTTCTATTTCGCCTCGAGCATGGAAGTCTGTTAGCTTGGGTTGTTTTGTCGAATTGCTTTTTCCTCCACCTAATTTCCCAGCCTTGGTCTTTACCATATCCGCGCCTAAACGCTGGGATGGGTTTTTGTTCCATTTAAGAGAGTTTTAGTAAACTTTTTATTTTTAGGAGCAGAGCAGTGTGAAACACGTCTTCCTACATGGCTGCCATAACCGGAAGTAGAAATGTGATTTTAAGCTTAAACTTTATTTTTATATATTTATTTAAGCTCAATAATTAAATTCCAAATAAATTGGTGATGCTGTATTGTTGTGCTTTTGAACTCATTTTAACACATTATGCATATGGAATAAATTTAGAGTGCTGTATTTTCCTTCATGAAATATTTTGAAAAATTTAGGCTGATGAAATGCATCTATTCTTTCATTCATCTAGTTGGTGTTTATTTCTTATATATGTGTTTACTTCTTATATACTGTATTCGTTTAGATACTCTTGTGCAGTTGTGGTATTTTAACAGAAGATAGAAGATCTGAAAATGATCTGCAGGGAAAATAATCAGTTTCTTTTAACGTAGATATTTAAGAATAGCTTTCAGAGTGACTTAGTCTATAATTGAAAGTGGTAAAACTTGCTTTCTAATTGAATTTTATAATTATCAAAATCATGATATTTTAAAAATACAGAACAGTTTACGGCTAACTTGAATTTTGTGGGGACGATAAGCAATATTTAAAGGCATTTATATTTAAGGACCAGTGGTATAGAGATTTTGTTTGTACTTGATAAATGTTCGGAGCTGCTAACATTTTGATAAGTACTGAAACATATGTAAATTTCACTCTAACAGCTGATGAACAAATCCATTCTGATCACATTTCATGAATGATTAACAAAACGTAAAGCTCAAACTTGCATGAGAAGAGCTAATCATTTCTCAGATCAGCTAAATCCTACCAGGCAGCACAGTTATTCTGTGGTGTACTCCATAGCTTTAACTCATATTAGCAAACTAGCAACCAGCTAACTTCAGAGAACAATTCACCAGCTAAATCAACAATATATTTACCTCCTTTTGGACAGAGGTGTTTGTCCTTTAATTTGACAACCGACAATTTAAAATTGTTTGTTGCCATTGTGGAGCTCTCTTCATTCTGTCTCACATACTCACTTGTAGATATTTTTTTATTAATTATAATTATATGATTATTGGGGGGTTATATTGGATGCATTTGATGGGGAGGGGGTTGTAACCCCCCATCCCCCCATAAATTACATCCATCTATCTATCTTTCTTCATTGCCTGCTGGAAAACAAAGAAATATGTATTATTACAAATAACTGAACTGAAATGTTTTAAAATGGTTCAAGTCCTCCTGGATGCTTTCTGTATTTGTAGCTGTAGTCTACTGGGACATACCAGAAAAACATGCCACTGCTGAGCTTGTCATTAGCTGTAAATATTTTCCAATACGATATATCAGCTGATGTATCTGTTTTGTATTTTTTGCATGAAACTGCAAGCAAAATGCTTAAATTTATGTACATTACACATGAAACAAAGGCAAACTGAGATCAGTACTAAAGCTGCATAAAGTAATAGATTAAAGAGCAAGATAATGCATGAAATATGAACAAGGTTTTCACAACAGTTTAAGCAGTCCTTTTTCTTATTAGAAATCAGGCTCTAATTAAAACTGATAGAAAAGTTTCTTAGTGGCAATAGTATTTTTGAAGAAAATGTTGCATGCAATAATAACACGTCACAACTGCATACATGTCAAATTTTTAAGAGAATTTTTTAAGTGTATCAGTGTCTCTTTGACAAAAAAGACAGTTCTACAGAAATTGTAAATTTGTTTTTTAAAAATCACCTTGCATGCCAGTGTTGTCTGCGATGAATAAGAACGTACAGTTTATTCTTGTCACCTACCTTTGTTTTTTTTAACCACAGACTAAGTGACCTGTTTCATTATTACCGTGAACATGAGCACTGCAATTTATTTTGGATTAGTATCACAGACATAATCCTGCTGCTACTGCAGCTCAGTAGAGCAAAGTCAGTTGACTCATGAAAATAATTATCAATACTAGTGCATTGCCCGTAGAATGCAAGTATTCCTGTCTGAAGCAGGTATCTCACATAGGCTTTACAGGCCGAAATGTAGGCTCTGTTTAAAAGTGGAATAAAGAGTTGTAGCCTATATGTAGCCAATCACACATGTTAGACTTTGACAAATATGAAAGGGACTGAACGACACTACGATTTATTTGATTGTGTGAATATTAATTACAGAATACCTAAATATCGAAAATGAATGAGATATCCAATATTAGCGATTGTTTCAGATCCCTTGTTTAATTGTTTGTCAGATCACTTATTTGTGTGATCTTTTATCACTTATATTCATAATAGTGTATCTTGCACTGTGGGGAATGGGAGTTGTTCAGTCACCATTATAATTATTTTAGTTTATATCTGATAGAAAACTTTCATATTTGTCTTGAAATTTGTCTTTGCTTTGTCTCAGAGTCTGCCTTAGAGTCTGTGTAAGACTGTCAAGGTTACAGCTGCACTAGTTATCATCTTGTTTTTAGTTTAGCCTGTGTGGTGCCTGTGTGACTGGTACAGAGTGAGCATCATGGTTCCTGAAAAAAGATAATATGTATGGAACACCTATGAGGGTTAATTACAGGGAATGGGCTCTATAGTATGTACTAGCATACAACACAGTGTAATAGGACAATGATGATGATGGATCAGTATCAGAGTCATCTAGATTCGACTACAGGAGCAGTAATAAACTTTAGATAAAGAAGAGACCACAGACCAGGAAGTATGTTTAAAATATCGGCTTATTATTAAATGGACAAGAGAACAATGACATACAGTAACATAAAATAAATCCCCTTTTGTGTTTAGACCTTTTAGTTAGGTTTAAAAGGATTTAGTTTAGTCTTATTTTAATAGGTTGCAACCTTTAGTTTCTTTTAGTTCAGTTCAAGCTAGTTCTTTAACCTACTTGAGTTATCTCTGTTTTGTTCAAATTTAGTTTAGTTCTATTTCATTTCAATTTCCTTTCAAGATTAGTATAGGTACCCTTTAAGTTTAACCATTACCATTGTTTTGTTGTTTACAACCAAACAATTAACATTGTACTGTAAACAATACTTTTACAGTATAATCATGTATGGTCAGTCAAATAAAAATTGTAAAAAAAAAAATACAAAACTCAAAACAATTCAGCAAAAGACTGAACAAATCTGTTAACCACAGAATAAGTCTTTTTCTTTCAAGTCTATTAATCTTTTAATTCTTCTGAATTAGCAGTCCAGTGTTTTGTTTTGTTTTTAATCCTGAATCCACTGTTTTGTTTTGTTTTTGTGGAAATGTGGATGGATCATACCAGTTCAGATGAAAACCATGCACCATCCAGTAGAGGAGTGGCACACCCTCTAGCTTCCTGGCTCATGCACAGTTCACACAAGGTCCTTTGGGTGGCTCGCCATCATGGTTCAAGCACATGTTCTCCAAATCTTCAAATCCAGTCCTAATTCGACATATCTTCATCCCAACCTAAATTGGCCAAGTCCCGATAAACACATGTACACAGATCTCCAGAACCCACGACTGGTTGGAAAACCCAACAGTACCGAGTTCTATTACTCCAGGTACAACCAGGACAGGTTAGAAAACAAACAAACAAAAAAATAAAACCTTCAGAGTGCAAAAATAGCTTTTAGGTTAGTTTAGACTCATTTGTCTGCTCTATTTTTACTCCTTTCTTCTCTCTCTCTGTGCAGCACTTTTCGTGTGTGTGTGGTATTTCCCTTGGTTTGCACAGGAAAAACCTGCAACAATCCGATTGGCTGTTGCTTGTGGCATGAGCTATGTAGCAATGTGCCCTTCAAAATAAGAGTCTAAATGCATTTCAGCTGTCTTAAAACGTAAATGACAATGAATTGGCATGTTTTAACTTTTTTTTTTACCCAAATAAAATGTAGTAACATGAAATATAACTTTGTAGATGTTTTTAGTAATAATTAACCATATAAACTTATTTATTGGCTTTTTACATTCAAACATTTATTACTGTTTTTATTAACAGTTTTTTATTAACCTCTGGGTTATATGTATGTGACAGAGATCATCCTGCGCAGTTCGCCCCACACGGGACACGAACCCGCGACCTCTCAGTCAACTAACAGTTCGAGCATGGGAGACACAGCACGATCGCGCTGAGCTAAAGGTCCGACCGATAGCTCAGCGCTACCGATACTGTATGAGGCTTTCGGGAGGGAGGTTTACTAACGTTCTACGCCGAACAGTACTAGTTGGCATCCGTTACACTCTCCCCCTTAAACCTCACTCCCATCCCGGGTTCACGGCACCAGTGTGACAGAGATCATCCTGCGCAGTTCGCCCCACACGGGACACGAACCCGCGACCTCTCAGTCAACTAACAGTTCGAGCATGGGAGACACAGCACGATCGCGCTGAGCTAAAGGTCCGACCGATAGCTCAGCGCTACCGATACTGTATGAGGCTTTCGGGAGGGAGGTTTACTAACGTTCTACGCCGAACAGTACTAGTTGGCATCCGTTACATGTACACCAAGTTTTGACCAGATGTACTGAACCAATCATGATGGACAATTTGCCCCTCCACCTCTCAGATAATGGAGGGCTTAAAGAACTGAGTGATGTGTGTTTCAGTTAGAATGGTGAGCGAAAAGGCTCTGAGACCATTTTTGTATTGTTCTCCACTGGCCAGTGTAATTAAATTTGCTGAAACTCTGATCCAGCCTGGTTTTTGACTGAAGGTTTTCAGGAATCTTTCTAACATACTTGGCGCCCAAACGTGGGGCTCCATATATCTCTCATGCCTGCTTCCAGCGTTCTGGGACCACAGCGACTGTGCACAGTTGCCTCCCCTGCCGGTGCCAATGAGCCGGTTTTGTGGAAGTGATACACGGTCCGGGGGGCGCTGAGGGCAGGGCTGGGGAGTGATGGAGCTAACCCGCAGACGGATCACAGTGAATAAATTTAATTGGTAATGACACCTGGTTGGAGTCCACGGTGGGTCTGATAATATGCGTAAAAGAGTTGTACGCCAAGCGTTTGATACTACAAAGTCCAAATACAGACGTGGACAAAATTGTTGGTACCCCTCTGTTAATGAAAGAAAACCCCACAATGGTCACAGAAATAACTTGAATCTGACAAAAGTGGTAATAAATAAAAATTCTATGAAAATTAACCAATGAAAACCAGACAATGCTTTTGAATTGTGGTTCAACAGAATTATTTTAAAAAACAAACTCATGAAACAGGCCTGGACAAAAATGATGATACCCTTAACGTAATATTTTGTTGCACTATGGCGCATGTTTAGGGCGCATATATTGTATCCATATTTCCCACATATACCTAGTAGGCATGACGGTGCATATTTTGGAGGCTTCACGTCTTAATGGACAAAGAGGACCTGACCCTGCAGAGACCTACGGGAGGTGTGAAGTTGGTCTGGCAGGAGATGGGAAGTTGGACAGAATGTCCCAGCAGGAGTCCCGGAGGCTAGAAGGATAAGAGACAATGGGGACGCCAAGGAGTCTCGGGGGCTGTATGTTTGCTGAAGGACTGTAGGTTGGGGGGGTGTGACTTGGGGAGAGTATAAGAACTGTGAAGGACGATTGTTCTGTCTCTTTTCAAGATTCTGTGATTGATAGAGGATGTAACCCTTCAATAAACCTATCCTGAGAAATAAACTCAGTCTCGTCTGTGAAAGGCATCCTCTACAGCACAACCTTTTGAGGCAATCACTGCAATCAAACAATTTCTGTAACTATCAATGAGACTTCTGCACCTCTCAGCAGGTATTTTGGCACACTCCTCATGAGCAAACTGCTCCAGTTGTCTCAGGTTTGAAGGGTGCCTTCTCCAGACAGCATGTTTAAGCTCCTTCCACAGATGTTCAATAGGATTTAGATCAGGGCTCATAGAAGGCCACTTTAGAATAGTCCAATGTTTCGCTCTTAGCCATTCTTGGGTGTTTTTAGCTGTGTGTTTTGGGTCATTATCCTGTTGCAAGACCCATGACCTGCGACTGAGACCAAGCTGTCTGACACTGGGCAGCACATTTCTTTCTAGAATATCTTGATAGTCTTGAGATTTCATTGTTCCCTGCACAGATTCAAGACACCCTGTGCCAGATGCAGCAAAGCAGCCCCAGAACATAACAGAACCTCCTCCATGTTTCACAGTAGGGACAGTGTTCTTTTCTTGGTATGCTTCATTTTTGTGTCTGTGAACATAGAGCTGATGTGCCTTGCCAAAAAGTTCCAGTTGTGTCTCGTCTGTCCATAGGACATTCTCCCAGAAGCTTTGTGGCTTGTCAACACGCAGTTTGGCAAATTCCAGTCTGGCTTTTTTATGATTTGTTTTCAACAGTGGTGTCCTCCTAGGTCGTCTCCCATGAAGTCCACTTTGGCTCAAACAATGATGGATGGTGCGATCTGACACTGATGTACCTTGACCTTGGAGTTCACCATGAATATGTTTAGAGGTTGCTCTGAGCTCTTTTGTTACCATTCGTATTATCCGTCTCCTCCTGTGGCCACGTCCAGGGAGGTTGGCCACTGTCCCGTGGATCTTAAATTTCTGAATAATATGTGCAACTGTAGTCACAGAAACATCAAGCTGCTTGGAGATGGTCTTATAGCCTTTACCTTTAACATGCTTGTCTATAATTTTCTTTCTAATCTCCTGAGACAACTCTCTCATTTGCTTCCTCTGGTCCATGTTTAATGTGGTACACACCATGTCACCAAACAGCACAGTGACTACTTGTCACCCTTTAAATAGGCCGACTGACTGATTACAAGTTTGTAGACACCTGTGATGTTAACTAGAGAACACATCTTGTTTTTTTTTTTTTGTTGTTTTTTTTTTGTTTTTTTTCTCTCGGCGCCACACCAGTCGGCTGCCTTTTGCAACAGCGGCTCGATTCCGAGTCTTTTTCCCTTCCTCTCTCTTTTGATCCGTCTTTTTTTTTCACCCCACTTATATCACGGACACACAGATCGTCCTAAATGTCTCCTGAGCCGGTGGACGGAGCCACTGTTTATAGCAGGATACGATACAGCAGAGAACAGCTGCTAGCATTCAACCGCCACCCGGTCCCATTGGAAAAACTCGACATACCGAGAGAACTGAGGCGAAAACGCCGCGGCTGCCGGGCTGGAGTAAGGCGGAGGACAAAAAATATAAGGTACAGACCCTCCCTTCCATCTGTTGTCATGGGAAATGTACGGTCGATACTGGGAAAGTTAGATGAGCTAGCGGCTATCTCCCGTTATGATAGCACATACCGGGAGTGCTCTCTCCTTTTGTTTACTGAGACGTGGCTAACTGAACTAGCAGCAGATGCTAACATTGAGCTGGAGGGTTTTCACATGATACGAGCTGACCGAACACCAGACAGTGGCAAGGCTAGGGGCGGTGGAGTGATAATGTATGTTAACAACAACTGGTGCAGACCGGGACATATCACTGTTAAACAACGACACTGCAGCAAAGACATTGAGTTGCTAGCTGTTAGCATGAGGCCTACATATCTCCCGAGAGAACACTCACATGTGATCTGCATTGTTGTTTATGCAAATCCGACGGCGAACGCTGGGACAGCACGTGACGTCATCCATTCAGTAACCAGCAGGCTGCAGACAGAACACCCAGATGCTCTTCTCCTCATCTCAGGCGATTTCAACCATGTTTCACTGTCTCCCATTCTACCCACGTTCACCCAGTATGTCACATGCCACACTAGAGACAATAAAACACTGGATTTATTCTACGCAAACACTAAGGAGGCGTACACCTCATCACAACTCCCCCCACTCGGGAGATCGGATCACAACTTGGTTCATCTCCGGCCGGTGTACAAACCCCTAGTGCACAGACAACCTCCGGCCATGCACACTGTGGAGTTATGGTCTGAGGAGACAATGGACACCCTAAAGGGCTGTTTTGAAGCCACCGCCTGGAAGCAGCTCTGCGATCCACATGGTGAGGACATCGATGGCCTCATTCACACCTTCTCGGGCTACCTCAGCTTCTGTGTGGACAAATCCGTTCCCACCAAGACCATACGGCGTCACTCAAACAACAAACCCTGGATCAACCCTGAGATAAAAACACTTCTGAGAGAGAAGAAGAGGATCTTCAGGTCAGGGAACAGGGAGATGCTGAAGTCCGTACAGAGGGAGCTGAGGAGAAAGATCAGAGAAGGCAAGGACAGCTTCAGGAAGAAGATGGAGGACAAGCTGCAACAGAGCGACATCAGCGGGGTCTGGAGAAACCTCAAAACCATCTCGGGGCTCCAGAATACCTCCCCCCAGGCCACAGGGGGCAGGGAGTGGGCGAACAACCTGAATCTGTTTTTCAATAGATTTGACCAACCGCCCTCCCCCCTGACTGCACAACAACCACTGCTGCCTCTAAAGAAATCAAGTCCTGCTGCCCACTCCCCACTCCACCAACACCCCCCCACTCCCAACACACAGCCCCCCATCCTGACCCTGACCAGGACCCAGGTGAGGACGGAGCTGAGGAAGATCAAGGCGAGGAAGGCGCCGGGACCGGACGGCATCAGCGCAAAGCTCCTCAAGTCCTGTGCAGACCAGCTGTGTGGGATTGTGACGTATATCTTCAACATGAGCCTGAAACTGGGGAGGGTACCACAGCTGTGGAAAACATCTTGTGTGGTACCTGTACCAAAAACTTCCCACCCCAAAGACCTGAACAGCTACAGACCGGTGGCCTTGACGTCCCACTTGATGAAGACCCTGGAGAGACTGCTCCTTGCTCACCTCTGCCCCCTGGTGGAACCAGCGATGGATCCACTCCAGTTCGCCTACCAGCATGGCATTGGGGTGGAGGATGTGGTGATCTTCCTCCTTCACCGTTCTCTGTCCCACCTGGAGAAGCCCGGGAATATGGTGAGGATCATGTTCTTTGACTTCTCCAGTGCTTTCAACACCATCCAACCGATGATCCTGAAGGACAAGCTGCTGCGCGCAGGGGTGGACCAGCACCTGTCATCATGGATCCTGGACTACCTCACGAACCGGCCTCAGTTTGTGAGAACCCGGGACTGTGTGTCCGACACGATCATCAGTAGCACGGGGGCCCCCCAGGGAACGGTGCTGGCTCCCTTCCTGTTCACTCTTTATACTGCGGACTTCTCACACAACACAACACACTGCCATCTACAGAAGTTCTCTGATGACTCTGCGATCGTTGGCCTCATCTCCAATGGAGATGAAGCTGAGTACAGAGGGCTTATCCAGGACTTCGTGGACTGGTGCCATCGGAACTGCCTCCAGATCAACGCGAGGAAAACTAAGGAGCTGGTGGTGGACTGCCGCAGGCATGGGCAGCCCCTCACAGTACCAGTAAATATACAGGGAACAGACATCGAGATGGTGACATCCTATAAGTACCTGGGTATTCATCTGAACAATAAACTAGACTGGTCACACAATACTGATGCACTCTACAAGAAGGGACAGCGCAGGCTGTTCCTGCTGAGGAGACTCAGGTCTTTTGGTGTACAAGGGGCGCTGCTGAAGTCATTCTATGACACGGTGGTGGCATCAGCCATCACTTTTGGAGTGGTCTGCTGGGGCAGTGGCATTACTGCAGCCGATAGGAAGAGACTGAACAAACTGATTAAGAAAGCTAGCTCTGTCCTGGGGCAGCGCCTTGATCCGATGGAGGAGATAGGAGAGAGAAGGACGGTGGCTAAACTGTCATCTCTGCTGGAGTCCGAGTTCCACCCTATGCAGGACATACTGAATGCACTGAGGAGCTCATTTAGCAGCAGACTACATCATCCCAGGTGCACAACCGAGAGGTTTCGTAGGTCCTTCCTACCAACGCCTGTCAGACTGTACAACCTAAGCAGGGCTGCTCGCAGAGATAGCAAAAAGACGTAACAAACTAATAGTTTTTTGAATGCAAAAGATGCAATAGACTTACACAATGGTCCCCTCCGGCATACAACTAGGAACTTACCGGTCGCTATGGAGGGTGAGAATATGTATGGGCACATAATCATACCATGTAGGATAACTAAGTAGACGGTTATGCTGTTTCATTCCATCTAGCAACAATGCTCTGCACTGTGTGTGTTTGTATATTTACATATTTATTCCATCTAGCTACAATGCTCAGCACTGGGTGTGTTTATATATTTATATATCTACATATTATTCCATCTAGCTACATTGCTCCGCACTGTGTGTGTTTATATACTTGCATATTTATTCCACCTAGCTGCAATGCTCCGTACTGTGGGTGTTTATATATTTACATATTTATTCCATCTAGCTACAATGCTCTGCACTGTGTGTTCATATATTCATATATTTATTCCATCCAGCTACAATGCTCTGCACTGTGTGTCTGTGTGTGTGTGTATATATATATATTTTATAGTAATACGTACATATGTATATTAGCTGCTCTTGCTTGCTTGTTTTTTTTTTTTTTTTTTTTTGTTTGTTTTTTTTTTTTCTTGCCTTCTGATTGTTGCTCTGAGTGTTGCTATCCCTGTGCTGTTGCAATCCTGGAATTTCCCCGTTGTGGGACTAATAAAGGCTTATCTTATCTTATCTTATCTTATCTTATCTTATCTTAACATGTCCCTATGGTCACATTATTTTCAATCTTTTCTAGGGGTACCATCATTTTTGTCCAGGTCTGTTTCATGAGTTTGTTTTTTAAAATAATTCTGTTGAACCACAATTCAAAAGCATTGTCTGATTTTCATTGGTTAATTTTCAAATAATTTAATTTAATTTTTATTTATTACCACTTTTGTCAGATTCAAGCTATTTCTGTGACCATTGTGGGTTTTTCTTTCATTAACAGAGGGGTACCAACAATTTTGTCCACGTCTGTAGGTTCAGACAAGGTAAAGGCTTGGGGGTCCCGGTTCAAGTCCGCGGGGAAATGCATTTCTACTGCATAAATTGGACCAACAGAGATGCGCGGGGAAATAAAAATCAATGTGAGATCTTTTAAACATCACAAGTGAGCATAGATTAGGAAAAATATCAGTGCGAGATCTTCTTTACATCACAAGTGATCATCGATAAAGTGAGGGTTAACCTTAAAATAAAGGTGACTAGCACTAATATAATAAGGAAAAACTCTAATGTGGTAATTGTCACGCCGCGCCATTCATCAGCGGCGCCACCTGCTCACGCACCTGATCATCATCAGCGGCAAGGGATAAAGGCCGTCTCGCCCGGAGCTTTGGCCTGAAGCCGTCAGACTTCGTTCCTCACCGTTGTGAGTCATCTACAGTCTTCAGCACAATTATTTGGGTAAGAAGCCTTACCTTCTCTCTCCAGTCTGCTCCCCTGTGTACAGGTGGATTTCCCGGCGGCGGACGTCTTCCCTCCAACGCCTATTCCTCGCTGCTACACCGAGCTCTCCAGGTGGCTGTCTCCCGGGTTTCGCCCCTTGCTGTGCCAGCTATCCTGTCATCCAAGTAAGTCCTTCTCTTGCCATATAATCCCTCCTGTGTTGGTGTATGCCCGTCACCCTCTCCTTGTGCTTTCTCCATAGGGTTGCTCGGCTGTACGGTCACCTGCCTCTGTGCCTGAAGCAGACGCCACCACCAACACATTTACATCCCGCAGACACGCACTCATTCACGCCTGTTGTTAATAAACTATTTGAACTACTCTGAGCCTGTGTGTGTGCGTCTCCTGAGCCGTGCGTTATGTCAGTAATAAGAACCAAAATACCTTAAAGCATAATTCAAAACAGGTCTAAAATAAAATAAATGAATCCTTAAACATATATACACGATAACATGACCCCAAATTATAATAAAATAAATACATCAAATAAATAGCTGCAGTTTGTCTGTCCTGTTGTTCATGTGCTTGTTCATGTGTGTTTTAATATTTCATGGTTTACTTTGGTGAGAAAAAGAGAAAAAAACAAAACAATGAATGAATGTGTTTTCAGAACGGCAGAAGATGATTGATGATGAGAACCTTGGGTTGCCAGGTCTGCTTATTATAAGTGGTTTTGGGATTGCTTACTAACGTGTGTGTGCTCATTTGAGCTTGCTATTGTATGCGTGTGCGTGTGTGAAAGGGCTAACTAGTTTTGTGCTGCAGTTGCAACGAGCTCACACTGAACTGGGGATTTCGGTACGATGAAAGGTATTAGATGCTTGCTTTTTATCTCAAGATAGATTTGGCAATAATTTCTTTTGTTGTGCAGTTTTTTGTGGGGTTTTTGCTGGCTTTAGAATCAGAATCAGAATCAGAATCAGAATGAACTTTATTGCCAAGCACGTTTACAAGGAAACACAAGTAAACATACGAGGAATTTGACTTGACATTGGGCGCGCTAGATAAGTGCATCCCAATGACGAGGCAGCCATGCAAGGCGCCTGTCATACAGTGGGGGGTAAAGAGGGGGGGAAGGGGGGAGGGAAACACAATGGGCAGAGAGAAAAAAGCATTGTTAATCAAAATAAAGCTCATTATATGACCAAAATTGTGATTACCTAGAAAAAAACTCTCTAATGCACATATAAATTAGCAGACAATAGATCACACAAAACAAGAGTTGAGAGAGTCAGTGTATGTTTATATATCAGTGAATGTATCAGTCCTGTAATGTTGTATGCAGTGTAGTGTAGGTGTGTCAATCGCTAGTGAACAGCAGAGGGCGCCTCCTGGCAGTGGATGGATGTTAATCATGTGATCTATAAGCAAGTCCACAGTCTCTCTCTCTTGCTTGCAGGTGGCGAGTTGAAGACACATGGTACACTGTCCTTGAGAGTCCAGTCTGTTGAAACAACAGTGATTGTGTCGATTGTTTGGGTTAGCCACTTCTTCAGCCTTATCCTTCATCGAGGAGGAATGTAAACAGGGGCACCAAAACACAAGGTCAAATCTGCACAGTGCACTCAGAGAACAGAATTTTCCTCTCTTCATTCTGTGCTTCAATTTCATACAGGCTTGAATCATGCTTTAGAATCATTCTCTGGAGAGCACTCAGCGATCCCCAGATGTTATCCTCCTACCGAAACATAGGTAAACATGTCCAAGAGAGTCCGTTCTCTCTTCAATGCATGCCAGGTGGTAAATTCCATGTTAATCCTATTTACCGCTGTCAGTCAGTGCCCCCTCCCCCCAGCTGGACGAATTGTTGAATTTGTTGAGGGAGCTACGCCGGGGTCCACATTTGATTAGCTCACCCAAATATAATTTCGATACACCAGGAACTCCAGGGCCAAACAGAAAATCCTGTGATCATTTCAATCTTCAGTCGAATCACACAGACACATCAATTCCAATACCATGAGTCTTCGCTGGGTTCCCCCTGACCCGATCTTCTTCTTTTAAAGTGGTGACAATCGCATATAAGCCGCTTTTCCAGATCCATAATTTCCATTTGGATTAAGATTCAGCCAGAAGAAGAGCGAAAGACACAGACATCGCAAGCAGGGAATATTAGAGGAGAGGAGAAGAGGAGAGGAAAAGCATCTGCTCTCTCTAAGAGCCGGAAGTGAAGGATGTAAAGTGTAAAGTGTAAAGTGAAAGTATAAAGTGTAAAGTGTAAAGTGATGTAAAGTGATCTTTACTTGTGTTAAGCAATTTAAACTTGCTTTATTGGCCAATAATCCTTTTTTTTTAACTAACATTATCAATTGCCAGAATTTTTTGCTCATTTCAAGTAAAATTACCTGCCAGCAGAGCACGATAATTTGATTTTTCTTTTGTTTGGGATGCCTGAAGGCAGGGGCAACAGTGGCTTCAGATGGATAAGGAAAATAAAGGGTGACTGGCTGACTTGAATTGGACTTGGACGGTAAAATTAAAATCTGATGATATATCTGAAAAATTGACTGTGGTAACAGGAAGGAGAAAGACTAATATGTGTTCTATCTCTCCTATGCTGCATGCAAGTACACCACTTCCGGTGGTGTACTTCCGGTGCTGCACTTGTAATGCTTGATATGAGCCGAGAATTTTAAGCAAAACCATCAAAATAAGGACTTCTGTTGGCTACCAACAAACGTGGGGAATACCCTTACGACCCAGTGCTGACCTGGTGAAGGTTCTGGCAGATCTGGCTCCGTTTCGCCCCGTTTCCGACCTCTAAAGGCTCGCCTCTGATGCTAACCCAGATGCTAACCCAGAGTAACTGCAGCAGTGAGAAGGTATTCTTTACATCTGGCCATCTGGAGCCGAGGAGAGAAGGATTTAAAAGGAGGACGAACCAACCGAGGCGGCGATTGGGAGCTCGGGCGCGGCGTTGGTGAGAGACGGGGGCCACCTGGATCCAGCAGGACAGTGGCCTGAACCGGTGCCCAATTGCGAGGCCCAGCCGAGGAACTACCGACTGACGGAGGTCGGTGACGGGGCCTAGAGGGGGCCTAGAGGAGAAGCCACCCAGCCGGACGACAGCGAGCGGCGGTGATCAGCCACCGATCGGCGGAGGTGATCGGTGGATTAGAGCTGCGCCGGCGGAGTGCGACATAACTGACGGGGACGGGGCCCAGCGGAGGAGCCGCCTAGCCAGACGGCGACGAGTGGCTGTGATCGGTGGATTCCGGCTGCGCCGGCGGTGCACGACATAACTGGCCAGGTAGACGGAGGCAGGCGCCGGCGATAGACGGCGGTGATCTGCGGAGCTGAGCAGCGTCACTCGGCGTAGAAGCTGCGCAGGAGCGGCGGGTCCAGTAGCGACCGAGCTAGTTGAGGCCTAGCCGGATTCTCTGCTTATTTCTATCCACAGGTCAGTAAAATGCCACCCAAAAAAGAGGAAATGGAAGAAATTAAAAAAACTCTGAACTTTGTATTAGAAGAACTGGCCAAAGTGACTAACCAACAGGACAAAATATTAGACCTAATACAGGAGGTACAAGCCCTACATTCAATAATAAAAGAAAAAGACAAAAAAAATTATGGACCTGGAGCAACACGGGCGTCTTTTGGAGCAACGCGTCGAGGATCTTGAACAAGGTTCTCGCATTGATGACATAGTTATAAGTGGACTAGACATCAGATATCAGTCGTACGCCCATGCCGCTACAGGACTGAGTGGTGAACATGCTTCCATAAGTGAATCAATGTCCTTAGAAAACCAAGTGCTTCAGTTCCTTAATGATAAAGACATTAAGGTAGAAGCCAATGCGATCTCAGCCTGTTATGCTTTACCGAAGAAAGATAACAAAACAAAGAAATCAATTGTGATGCGCTTTGTGAACAGGAGGGTGAAAAATGACATACTGAGGCAGGCCAAAAAACTAAAGGAAACTCAAGTTTACCTAAATGAACACCTGACAAAAAAAAACGCTGAATTAGCACGGCAGGCACGGATGCTAAAGAAACATAACAGATACAGACAACCTGGACAAGAAATTGTAGAATTTGGATTAAACTAAATGGAACACCTGAGCAAGCAAAAAGTATAATGATCAGAGATGCTACTGACTTAGATAAATACAGATGAACACTGACTATGAAACACAGAGTGAGGAAACTCAAACTCTAAAAATATGCCACTATGCTGAACATAAACCACGAGAGATGGAGAATGATATTGATCCTGATAACCACTTTTTCAATAATATTCATAACCACTGTGAATATTACACTGAAAAGCAATTCAAAAGTCAAGTGCAATTAGATGGTAAACTGTCAATAATACACTTCAATAGCAGAAGTCTTAACAAAAACTTCTCACAGATTCAGGACTATTTAAAACAGCTAAACAGAAAATTCACAGCTATAGCAGTCTCTGAAACCTGGCTTAATGCAGACCAGGCTCCCCTGATGGCAATAGAGGGATATCAGATGTTTAACATTAACAGATCTCAAAAAAAGGGTGGTGGTGTTGCACTGTATATTGATGACCTATATAGATGTAAGCTTGTAAATGAAATGTCCTCAGCACTACCAGGGATTCTGGAATGTGTTACTGTTGAGATTGACCTAGACAAAACAAAAAATCTAATCATAAGCTGCATATACAGAACGCCGGGAACTTGCATTGAGACATTCAGAGATAAATTAGTCGAGCTGTACAATAATATTACTAGTAAGAAAATGGTAGCAATTTGTGGAGATTTCAATATTGATCTACTTAATCCACATCAACAAAATGTAGTTACAGAGTTCATGAACTCTATGTACAGCATGAGTCTATATCCCACAATAACACATCCCAGTAGAATCACAGTTCACACTGCTACACTTATTGACAACCTGTTTGTCAATGTTCTCGACAAGAAAATAGAAAGTGGATTATTGATAAATGATATAAGCGACCACTTGCCAATCTTTGCACTTATCCATGGCCACACGGGGCCCAACCCAGAAAAAATCTCAAAATCGTTCAGACACAAATCACCAAACGCAATCAGTTCTTTTAAAGAGGACTTGCTGAAGCAAGACTGGACAGAAGTCTATGTATCAGATGTAAATGAAGCCTATGACACATTTATAAACATTGTAACCACTCTTTATGAAAAAAACTGCCCATTAGTTAAAAAAAGCTTAAACACAAATTTACTGACAAACCATGGCTAACCAAAGGACTACAAAAGGCGTGTAAAAAGAAAAATTTATTATATAAAGCTTTCATAAAGAAAAGGACAAAAGAAGCAGAGCAGCGGTATAAAACATACAAAAATAAGTTAACATATATAATAAGATGTAGTAAAAGAGACTATTACAGTAAAGAACTGGAAAAAAACAAAGACAATATTAAAAATACATGGACAATAATCAACAGTATCCTTGGAAATAAAAGCAGAAATACCAGCTACCCAACTAACATTCCAAAAAATAATAAATCGACTCCGAATGTGAATATAGCTTCACCTGCAGATGAATTTAATAATTTTTTGTTAACATTGGACCTAGACTGGCCCAAGAAATACCCACTACGGTGCCAACAGGTGATTCAATATGCAATAACACTGCTGTAAAAGACACCATCTTCATAAAGAACACAGACGAAAGAGAGGTCATTGAAATTGTTAAATCGTTCAAAAGTAAAACATCTACTGACTGCGATGGTATTGATATGCTACTAGTCAAAACTGTTATCGAATGCATAGTGAAACCACTGACGTATATCTGTAACCTGTCTCTCCAATCAGGTATATTTCCCAATGCAATGAAAATAGCTAAAGTAATTCCGATTTACAAGACAGGCGACAGAGGGGAACTCTCCAACTACAGACCAATTTCACTATTACCGCAATTTTCCAAGATACTTGAAAAAATATTCTATGAGAGAATTGACAACTTCATACTGAAGAATGATTTATTGTGTGAGCAGCAATATGGGTTCAGACACAAAAGGACAACAGCATATGCCTTAATGGAATTTACAGAAAAAATATCAACAGCCATTGAAAATAAAGAGTATTCAGTTGGAGTATTCCTGGATCTTAAAAAAAGCATTTGATACAGTAGATCACAATCTATTATTAAAGAAACTACAAAATTGTGGTATTAGAGGGGTAGCACTGTCCTGGTTAAGAAGTTACTTAAAGAATAGATATCAGTTTGTATGTGTTAACAACAAAAACTCAGAGCTACTGAAGGTCACCTGTGGAGTCCCACAGGGTTCAGTTTTGGGACCATTATTATTCAATATGTATATAAATGATATATGTAAAGTTTCAGAAAAAATGGACTTAATATTGTTTGCTGATGACACTAACCTGCTATGCAGTGGAAACAATTTGGAACAACTTCTGGATACACTCGGAAAGGAATTAGGAAAGCTGAAACTGTGGTTTGATTCAAACAAATTAATGCTCAATTTAAGCAAGACAAAATTTATAGTCTTTAACAACCATCACAACTACCCAGTACCCAAACTCAGTGTAAATGGTGTAGAGATTGAAAGGGTATCCGAAACTAAATTCCTTGGAGTAATAATTGATAACAAACTGTGTTGGAAGCCACATATTAATTATATAAAAGGTAAAGTATCCAAATCAATTGCAATATTACACAGAGTGAAAAATTTGCTGAATCAACCCACACTATACACCTTGTATCATTCATTAATACTCCCATACATGACATATTGTAATGAAGTATGGGGAAATACATATAAAACAAACATATATCCACTCTTTATGCTTCAAAAGAGAGCTATTAGAATAATCAACAAAGCAGCTTACAGGGAACCAACAAACCCACTTTTTCTTAAACAAAAAACTCTCAAGTTGAAAGATCTGATCGACTTTAAAACCGCAATAATAATGTTCAAAGTGAAGAATCTATCACTGCCCGCAAATATCCAAAAGTTGTTCCAAACAAGGGAGAAACGATATCACTTCAGAGGAACATGTATATTTCAAAAGCCTACAGTGAGAACAACTACCAAGCAACACTGTATTTCAGTGCAAGGTGTCAGATTATGGAACGATTTTAGACCTGAATTAAAATCATGTACAAAGCTTGGACAATCTAAACAAAAACTAAAGGAAGAAATACTCCAAACATATTTACAAGACGACATGTAAACTCACATAAGGAGTGACATTTCCAGCCTGTGTTGTGTTATAGCTTAGTTTTTCTTTTTTCTCTGTGACACTATGTCTTAGATTTGTTTTTGAATAGTAACCGCTTAACTTAGACTAGCTCAGTTTTCTTTTTCTCTCAGTCATATTTTGTCTTAGCCTTGTTTTAAATTGTAATCACTCTTGTCTTGTTTTCTCTTTTTTCTCCTTTGAATTCTTGGATGGAATATGGGTGGGCAATATAAGCTGCGGCTTCAGCCATCACCCATTTCGGATAACTCACGTGGAATTGTATAGTAGAAGGAGTCTTTGTCTAATTTGACCTTGCTGTTATATTATACAGTTTCTTTTAACCTGTAATGTACTATCCGAAATAAATAAATTCATTCATTCATTCATTCATGAGTCTGGCGTGGGGGCAGGGGGCTGTGCTTCTGCTCCTCCTCCTCCGTACTCCCCCACTGCTCAGTCCATACCCCGATCTCACAGAATTCCAGGCTGGAAAAGCTGCGGCTGACGTCACCTCACCTCCGCTTGTCTCCACCCCCTACCTGGAGCAGCCACACCGGGGCGCCCAAGAGTTAAGTAGATGTGCACACATATCCACTTCACACTCACCATCAATATGATGAATAAAAATGAAGATTATGGAAAATGTTGTCACTGAATAATACTCAATAATTGAACTGTAAATACAGCTTATATGGGATGATCCCAAACCACAAACAAGGTAATGATGAAAGTGTTGAAGCTTATACAGCCAGGTTACAAAAGGTTTGATGGGCATTCTGATTTAACTGAGGCTGCTAATGATTGGGGCGTAGAACCTTATTGGCAGCATTTGAAAAGTGTCTTTTTGCAAAACATGCACCCACACCTAGCTGATTACAATTTTTACCTGACAATTTGCCCCTCCACCTCTCAGATAATGGAGGGCTTAAAGAACTGAGTGACGTGTGTTTCAGTTAGAATGGTGCTTGAATAGGCTCTGAGACTATTTTTGTATTGTTCTCCATTGGCCAGTGTAATTAAATTTGCTGAAACTCTGATCGAGCCTGGTTTTTGACTGAAGGTTTTCAGGAATTTTTCTAACAATATCACTGTTCAGTGATGGAGTTCAGTGTAATACTGAATTTCTTCTGTGTATCATCAATAAACTCATGCAGTACTATAACAGGACACATTTACAAATATTTGAGATCCATTGTAGTGCATGTTTTTATATTGTAGCAATATTTTGTTTTTAAAAGGTTTTTAAAACTAATCAATCAAATTAACTACAAAACACCCATTATTATACACAGCAGAAGGACCTGTTTGACTGCAACCGCTGCATCAGTGTTGCCCATTTGTCAGTAAACATTTAATTAAAAATGATTTATTTCATTATTTGGTCATTTTTGTGTCCTGTTTGGTCGTTAAGTCATTCCAGCCATTCCGCTCCACAATCATGGCGGTATTATTATTAAGTTTTTAATTTTTAGATACTCACACAGGAGTAAAAAATATTTATTTTGTTATTTGGATATTTTTGTGTCCTGTTTTGGTTGATAAGTCGTTCCACTCCACAATCATGACGCTATTTTTATTAAGTTTTTAATTTTTAGATACTCACGAGGGAGTAAAAATGATTTATTTTGTTATTTGGGCATTTTTGTGTCCTGTTTGGTCATTAAGTCATTCCACTCCACAATCATGGTGGTATTAAGTTTTTAGATACTGATGGGGAGGGAAGACTCACAGTCCTACAAAGTACAGTGGTAGCTGTTACAACCCACTTACTGGGCCAAGGTCAGAATTGCCTGTTCAGCCTAGGATCTTCAAGTTCATCTCAGCCCCTACACCAAGGTGGACAACCTGGTCATTTTCACCCTTTCTTTGGTTATGGTAGACATTCATCTACATCCCAGGCTGGGATTTGAACCCATGACACCATGATCTCAGCACCTCCGGCTCTACCACTGGGCTAAAGAGGAACTCCTCACTAGCTCTCAGCTAGTAGCGGAGGTGTACTCTAAGGTGTCAGGACCTGCATCACTGACCAATGATTCATGGTGGGGACCGTAACAGTAGCACATGAGTGAAGCAGCAACCGGGACTCCCATCTACCACTGACTGGGCGGACTGGGCATGCCTCCCCACGAAGGACCATGGTCTGCCCGGTCGGTCGAGCTGCTACTTCTCTCGGCATGTCCTGTTTTAATTTTTAGATACTCACGTGGGAGGGGGGACTCGGTCCTGCAAAGTACAGTGGTACCACACTGGTGAAGCAGAAGCAGGGACTCCCATCTACCACTGACTGGGCAGGCTGGGCATGCCTCCCCGTCGAGGACCGTGGTCTGCCTGGTCGGGCCGCTGCTTCTCTCGGCATGATCTGTGTTGGATACACCGGTGTTCTTTGTCAGACCCAGTCCTCGCCGACGCTCCGCCCAGTCTGCTCATGCACCTCATGTTCTCCACATATGCCGGATTATTTTTTAGACCTAGACAATTATGGCAACTTTATGGTATAATTATGCCTCGGTGAAACGAAGGCATACTGTAATTGGCTATTGCGTCTGTTTGTGGCTCTGTGTATCTGACCGTCCACCTCTCTGTTTCAGCTCGCCAGGTCAAAATTAAGTGGAACTAAAGGCTTGTATCATTGTATCATCATATTTTCTCGATTTTTAATTTGCCAGAATTTCAAAATAATGCTTTGTTTTAGAAATAAAGACAAAAATAGCTCACCTTTACTGTCAATGGAACGGTACTGCGCACGCACCCGGAAACTCCCGCTAGAGGAAAGTACCGAGCAATCTGCCAATACTGGGTGAACCATCTTTTTGCCCGTCTGTTTTCTTCCTCTGCCACTAAACAGCAAAAGCTCCTGTTCATCTTGATTGTCACTGTATTCGCGTACAATGTAGTGTATGTCATTGTATTCACATCGGGTGTTGGTCCCCAACCCACACCCTGGGAGCCCTTAGGCCTCCACACTTAGGGAAGGTAACAGAAAGGAGTGGGGAGCCCACGCGGCCACGCCAGCCAAGAGGTACCAGAAGGCACCATCCCCTCAGTCCAGCACCCCCCACCAGTAGATACACTCACTCTCATGCATCCACACCCTCATGCTCTCACTCACATTCTTACTCACCCTCTCCTTCAAACAACCTTAAACTCGCACTCCCACACTCATTCACTCTCACCCACTCCCATATTTATTCAGTCTCGCCCCCACTCCCACTTGCCCTCACAGTCGCTTGCACTCACACATTCTTCCTTGCACTCACGCTCAGTCATATATACACTCTCATTCACATTCTGACTCACTCACCTTTACTTGTGCTCTCGCTTAGAAATTCACACTTCTTCACCCTTAACACTTGGGGTGGCCATGGCACAGATGCAGTAGGCGCGAATGTGCACTAATGCCCGGCAGTGGTCGGGGAAGCCGCCGGCACGGACCAGCAGCCACACCCCCACCAACCTGCCCCAGGGCAGCTGCAGCCACAGAAGCAGCCTACCGCCACCAATGCCCACCCGGAGCAAATGACCAATGGACCCACTGCAAGTGCCCAGCGATGCAAAGCACCACACAAATCCAATGACCACCACCACCACTACTCATCACTCCCTCACCTTCCTTGACTCACTTGCACTCACTTGCTCACTCACTTTCTCTCTTGCTCACTCCCTTGCTGGCAGCTATTCACTCGCAGTAGCGCCTTGGGATGACGACAGCATGACAGGCCCCAGGTCACCAGCCAGGTCCCAGGCCCCCGGCAGAAGGAGGGCAGCAAGGGTAGAGGAAGATCCCCACCCCCCAGTGTTGAAAGATGAGCAAACTTTAATCTATAAGTTTTCAGCTCACACCCAGCTGGTGCAATCAGAGTTTCCTGTTTGGCCTCACTACTAATCTGTACTACCCCAGTGATATCCACAAGCCTGTCGAGTCATCAGAAGATGGCAAGGTTTTTTTTACAGTTGCCCTGAGAGTTCATTTGCGCTGCATGTTAAGAAAGCAATTGCAAATAGACAAAACAAACCTAACTCAAAGCACCTGCATCAAAATGGCAACACATAGGTGTTGCAAATAAAGCAATTGCAAATAGAGAAATGTGTTATAAATGCAGAAGACAACACTAAATAGAGAAATGTGCTGCAAATACTCAAAGCAGCTGCAAATTCAGAAATGTGCTGCAAAACCAACCGTGAGGAGGACACAATAAAGCGATGAACCAGATCAGGAAGTAACACATTATAAAAAAAGTGACCTGAATAAGATGCTTTCTTAAAACTGTCAAAAATCGCCCAGGCAGGGGCGGAAGGAAGACCCAAATACTGGAGCTGTGAGTTTGCAAGGCTTAACAACAAAAAACACAAAAATAACAGAACAGGATAACTTATGAGACTTAAGGCAAAAGGCAGGATGCGACAACAAGACAAATAAGGCTGAAGCGTGAAGTGCACGCCGGTTAGACCAAATAGCCAGAGAGATAATAAAGTGTGGGGCTCACGTCGATAAATTAGACGTGGGACTCACGTCTGGACTTGAGAAGGACGCTGCAACAAACTGCATTGCAGCAGTCCTTAAATAAGGCTAAGATGAATAATGGCAAATGATAACAGGTGTGGATCACATGAGGGAGGACAATCAAACCAAACCAATGACAGCTGAGACAGCCTACGAACTAAAGAAGGAAGAAAACACCGCATGCTGTCGAAATAAGAGCACATACAGACGTGGACAAAATTGTTGGTACCCCTCTGTTAATGAAAAAAAAAACCCACAATGGTCACAGAAATAACTTGAATCTGACAAAAATGGTAATAAATAAAAAATTCTATGAAAATTAACCAATGAAAATCAGACAATGCTTTTGAATTGTGGTTCAACAGAATTATTTTAAAAATCAAACTCATGAAACAGGCCTGGACAAAAATGATGGTACCCTTAACTTAATATTTTGTTGCACCACCTTTTGAGGCAATCACTGCAATCAAACGATTTCTGTAATTGTCAATGAGACTTCTGCACCTCTCAGCAGGTATTTTGGCCCAATCCTCATGAGCAAACTGCTCCAGTTGTCTCAGGTTTGAAGGGTACCTTCTCCAGACGGCATGTTTCAGGTCTTTCCACGGATGTTCAGTAGGATTTAGATCAGGGCTCATAGAAGGCCACTTTAGAATAGACCAATGTTTCGCTCTTAACCCTTCTTGGGTGTTTTTAGCTGTGTGTTTTGGGTCATTATCCTGTTGCAAGACCCATGACCTGCGACTGAGACCAAGCTGTCTGACACTGGGCAGCACATTTCTCTCTAGAATACCTTGATAGTCTTGAGATTTCATTGTACCCTGCACAGCTTCAAGACACCCTGTGCCAGATGCAGCAAAGCAGCCCCAGAACATAACAGAACCTCCTCCATGTTTCACAGTAGGGACAGTGTTCTTTTCTTGGTATGCTTCATTTTTGTGTCTGTGAACATAGAGCTGATGTGCCTTGCCAAAAATTTCCAGTTTTGTCTCGTCTGTCCGTAGGACATTCTCCCAGAAGCTTTGTGCCTTGTCAACATGCAGTTTGGCAAATTCCAGTCTGGCTTTTTTATGATTTGTTTTCAACAGTGGTGTCCTCCTTGGTCATCTCCCATGAAGTCCACTTTGGCTCAAACAACGACGGATGGTGCCATCTGACACTGATGTACCTTGACCTTGGAGTTCACCATGAATGTGTTTAGAGGTTGTTCTGGGCTCTTTTGTTACCATTTGTATTATCCGTCTCCTCCTGCGGCCATGTCCAGGGAGGTTGGCCACTGTCCCGTGGATCTTAAATTTCTGAATAATATGTGCAACTGTAGTCACAGGAACATCAAGCTGCTTGGAGATGGTCTTATAGCCTTTACCTTTAACATGCTTGTCTATAATTTTCTTTCTAATCTCCTGAGACAACTCTCTCCTTTGCTTCCTCTGGTCCATGTTTAGTGTGGTACACACCATGTCAACAAACAGCACAGTGACTACTTGTCACCCTTTAAATAGGCCAACTGACTGATTACAAGTTTGTAGACACCTGTGATGTTAACTAGAGGACACATCTTGGTTGAACATGTCCCTATGGTCACATTATTTTCAATCTTTTCTAGGGGTACCATCATTTTTGTCCAGGCCTGTTTCACAAGTTTGTTTTTGAAAATAATTCTGTTGAACCACAATTCAAAAGCATTGTCTGATTTTCATTGGTTAATTTTCATAGAATTTTTATTTATTACCACTTTTGTCAGATTCAAGTTATTTCTGTGACCATTGTGGGTTTTTCTTTCATTAACAGAGGGGTACCAACAATTTTGTCCACGTCTGTACTGGAATAAGGAAAAACCATGAAAAAGAAGGGATGAAGACAACCCATCAAAGCAAGGATAAGATAAAAAATATATAGTGATAACAAATATAAACACTTCAAGGAACAAACTAAGGTTGAAGACAGAGAGGGCTCATAACCACACATAAGATATCATAAAGGTATGAAACAAGACGGCCATAGATACAGTGGTGTGAAAAAGCGTTTGCCCTCTTCCTGATTTCTCTTTTTTTTTGTATGTTTGTTGCACTTAGATGTTTCAGATCATCAAACAAATTTAAATATTAGATGAAGATAACAAGTAAACACAAAATGCAGTTTTGAAATGAAGGTGTTTATTATTAAGGGGGAAAAAATTCAAACCTACACGGCCCTGTGTGAAAAAGTGGTCCCCCCCCCCCCACTGTTAAAATATAAATTAACTGTGGTTTATCACATCTTTGGAAAGCTGAGCTCAATTTCTCTACACACACCCAGGCCTGATTACTGCCAAACCTGTTCTCAATCAAGAAATCACTTAAACAGGACCTGCCTGACAAAGTGAAGTAGACCAAAAGATCCTCAAAAGCTAGACATCATGCTGCGATCCAAAGAAATTCAGGAACAAACGAGAAACAAAGTAAATGAGAGCTATCAGTCTGGAAAAGGTTATAAAGCCATTTCTAAAGCTTTGGGACTCCAGTGAACCACAGGGAGAGCCATTCTCTATAAATGGTGAAAATATGGAACAGTGGTGAACCTTCCCAGGAGTGGCCGGCAGACCACAATTACCCCAAGAGCGCAGCGACGACTCATCCAAGAGGTCACAAAAGACTCCACAACAACATTCAAAGAACTGCAGGCCTCACTTACCTCAGATAAGGTCAGTGTTCATGAATCCACCATAAGAAAGAGACTGGGCAAAAATGGCCTGCATGGCAGAGTTCCAAGACAAAAAACACTGCTGAGCAAAAACAACATAAAGGCTCATCTCAGTTTTGCCAGAAAACATCTTGATGATCCCCAAGACTTTTGGGAAAATACTCTGTCGACTGACGAGACAAAAGGTGAACTTTTTGGAAGGTGTGTGTCCGATTACATCTGGTATAAAAGTAACAGAATTTCAGGAAAGAAACATCATACCAACAGTAACATATGGTGGTGGTAGTGTGATAGTCTGGGGCTGTTTTGCTGCTTCAGGACCTGGAAGACTTGCTGTGGTAAATGGAACCATGAATTCTGCTGTCTACCAAAGAATCCTGAAGGAGAATGTCCAGCCATTTGTTTGTGACCTCAAGCTGAAGTGCACTTGGGTTCTGCAGCAGGACAATGATCCAAAACACA
Organism: Pholidichthys leucotaenia; assembly: GCA_020510985.1. NCBI lineage: Eukaryota > Metazoa > Chordata > Actinopteri > Cichliformes > Pholidichthyidae > Pholidichthys > Pholidichthys leucotaenia. The sequence goes on along the minus strand of CM035843.1, from coordinate 55,434,398 downwards.
CCAGCAAGTCCACCTCTAAATGGCTTAAGAAAAACAAAATGAAGACTTTGGAGTGGCCTCGTCAAAGTCTTGACCTGAATCTGATTGAGATACTGTGGCATGACCTTAAAAAGGCAGTTCATGCTTGAAAACCCTCCAATGTGGCTGAATTACAACAATTCTGCAAAGATGAGTGGGCCAAAATTCCTCCACAGCGCTGTAAAAGACTCATTGCCAGTTATCGCAAACACTTGATTGCAGTTGTTGCTGCTAAGGGTGGCCCAACCAGTTATTAGGTTTAGGGAGCAATCACTTTTTCACACAGGGCCATGTAGGTTTGGATTTTTTTCCCTTACTAATAAACACCTTCATTTAAAAACTGAATTTTGTGTTTACTTGTGTTATCTTTGTCTAATATTTAAATTTGTTTGATGATCTGAAACATTTAAGTGTGACAAACATACAAAAAAATGAGAAATCAGGAAGGGGGCAAACACTTTTTTACACCACTGCACACAATAATAATGACCGGGAATATAATGGGAAAGCTAAGATTATGATAATAAGAACTCTAATACATAAACAGAGGCAAATGGTAAACTCATAACATAATACAAAGACAACCATACTCAAGTATAAAATAAAGCCGAGATGAAGAAAATACAGAAAATAATCTAAATTAATCTAAATAATCTAAAGTTAAAGCATGAGCACGGCTCTCCACCTGTGCTCAGCATCATGACAAAAACAATAACTTTATTTGTAAATAAGAGGATATTGGGGAGTAATGAGTGTGGTATGAGTGTGAGGCTTATTGGGGCTTGCTGTACCCGCCCCTAGCGTGATGTCAGGCAGGCACAGCCCAGTGTACATAGTTCTGTTCTCCATAATAATAAAGGGTTGTTGGTCCCCTGCATGAAGAGAGATTCTGACTCCTTTTCTCATACATAACATTTGGCAACGAGGAGAAACTATGGGGGCATATAGGCTACCTCCACCTTTATTACCATTTCTGGAATATCCGGGAGAGTCAGTGTTCCTGTGGCCCAACTGGTTGGCCATGTTTGAGGGTTACATCGCTGCACTGAGCTTAAGTAGGCTCGACGGAGTACGAAGACAAACACTTCTGGCCCACCATCTTGGCACGGAAAGCTGAAGAATTCTCGGCACGTTGGGTGAAACGGAGTGTTATGAGGATGCTGTCAAGCGGCTGGCCGAATATTTTGCCGAACATACGAGGGCCACAAAGATGCGGGTAATGGAGCTGTTGGGGCCAAAAGGAGCTAAGCTAGCTAGCTCGGGGAAGCTAGCAGCTCACTCAGTGTCTATGGGCAAGTTAGCCACAAAGCTAATTGCACACCAAAAGCAAGCTCCAGGCTACCAGCTAGGCATCGAGGTGGGACCAGGGCCACGAGTGGAGGAGTCCCCAGTCACTGAAGATGGTGGGCCAGTCAAGGAGCGCAGCATGGTACAGGACCGTAGCGCTGGTGAGTTTGACGGCACGGTGTTCAGAGACAGCAGAGAGGGAGAGCAGCAGGAGCCATCCCCACAGCTGGAGGCTAGGCTGCAGGAGAACGGGACCATGGAGGCTGAGAGCCCCGGGGATGAGCAGTGACAGCCGGGCATGAAGACGATGCAGCGGAGTGCCTGGAACGAGGGTGTTGAAAGCAGCAACGAAATGCCCGGGTCAGAGAGTGATGCCAACGAAAGTGACGCTGAGAGCCCCGAGGGAGAGCAGCTACGACCGGGCATAGTGACAGCGCAGCGGAGCACCTGGAACAAGGGTGCTGGGAGCAGTAACGGAACGCCCGGGTCGTAAAATGACGCCGACCAGAGCGTAGCTGAGAGCCCCGGGAGAGAGCAGCTACAGCCGGGCACAGAGACAGCGCAGCGGCGTGCCTGGAACGAAGGTGCTGGGAGCATCGGTGAGGTGCCTGGGTTAGAAAACGACGCCGACAAACAGGTTTCGGTTTTCCTCAGAGTGCGGTCACAGAGGGCCGGAGTGTTTGGAGCCATGACAGCGGTGTTGAAGGCGGTTGGGAGAAGATCGATAGGCACGCAGAGACGGTGTGCCAGACAGCAGCACCGGGGGGCCAGAGGAGAGAAGCAGTTGATGGAGAGAGGAGACATTTTCACCGGGCAGGGTGGCTTCGATCCTGGCGGCGGCCTAGGGTGCGCACGCCATGGGGTTGCCCTGGGCCTCCGAGCCAGTTTTGTGAATGGTTGTCCAGGGACTGTGGAATAACATAAAGTCTCATACGTAAATATATGTACAGTGGGGTAAAAGAGTATTTAGTCAGCCACCAATTGTGCAAGTTCTCCCACTTAAAAGATGAGCGAGGTCTCCAATTTTCATCATAGGTATACCTCATCTATGAGAGACAAAATGAGAAAAAAAAATCCAGAAAATCACATTGTCTGATTTTTAAAGAATTTATTTGCAAATTATGGTGGAAAATAAGTATTTGGTCAATAACAAAAGTTCATCTCAATACTTTGTTATATACCCTTTGTTGGCAATGACAGAGGTCAAATATTTTCTGTAAGTCTTCACAAGGTTTTCACACACTGTTGCTGGTATTTTGGCCCATTCCTCCATGCAGATCTCCTCTAGAGCAGTGATGTTTGGGGCTGTCGCTGGGCAACACGGACTTTCAACTCCCTCCAAAGATTTTCTATGGGGTTGAGATCTGGAGACTGGCTAGGCCACTCCAGGACCTTGAAATGCTTCTTACAAAGCCACTCCTTCGTTGCCCGGGCGGTGTGTTTGGGATCATTGTCATGCTGAAAGACCCAGCCATGTTTCATCTTCAATGCCCTTGCTGATGGAAGGAGGTTTTCACTCAAAATCTCACAATACATGGCCCCATTCATTCTTTCCTTTACACGGATCAGTCGTCCTGGTCCCTTTGCAGAAAAACAGCCCCAAAGTATGATGTTTCCACCCCCATGCTTCACAGTAGGTTTGGTGTTCTTTCTCCTCCAAACATGACAAGTTGAGTTTTTACCAAAAAGTTCTATTTTGGTTTCATCTGACCATATGACATTCTCCCAGTCCTCTTCTGGATCATCCAAATGCTCTCTAGCAAACTTCAGACGGGCCTGGACATGTACTGGCTTAAGCAGGGGGACACGCCTGGCACTGCAGGATTTGAGTCCCTGGTGGCGTAGTGTGTTACTGATGGTAGCCTTTGTTACTTTGGTCCCAGCTCTCTGCAGGTCATTCACTAGGTCCCCCCGTGTGGTTCTGGGATTTTTGCTCACCATTCTCGTGATCATTTTGACCCCACGGGGTGAGATCTTGCGTGGAGCTCCAGATCGAGAGAGATTATCAGTGGTCTTGTATCTCTTCCATTTTCTAATAATTGCTCTCACAGTTGATTTCTTCACACCAAGCTGCTTACCTATTGCATATTCAGTCTTCCCAGTCTGGTGCAGGTCTACAATTTTGTTTCTGGTGTCCTTTGACAGCTCTTTGGTCTTGGCCATAGTGGAGTTTGGTGTCTGACTGTTTGAGGTTGTGGACAGGTGTCTTTTATACTGATAACGAGTTCAAACAGGTGCCATTAATACAGGTAATGAGTGGAGGACAGAGGAGCCTCTTAAAGAAGAAGTTACAGATCTGTGAGAGCCAGAAATCTTGCTTGTTTGTAGATGACCAAATACTTATTTTCCACCATAATTTGCAAATAAATTCTTTAAAAATCCTTCAATATGATTTTCTGGATTTTTTTTTTTATTTTGTCTCTCATAGTTGAGGTATACCTATGATGAAAATTGGAGACCTCTCTCATCTTTTAAGTGGGAGAACTTGCACAGTTGGTGGCTGACTAAATACATTTTTGCCTCACCGTATATATTCTGCTGGTGTGCATGTGAGTATGATTGTATATTACTTGGGAATTATTTTGTGCATTCAGTAGAAAAAAAAAAAACACTGCTTTTCATTATTTTTGTGTGAATGTGATAGGTCATTTTCCTACAGTTCATTATTCTCTGTTGTTCCTAAGTGCATGATTCAGGTCCTAAATTGGAGAGGGTCTCGATTGTGTGCTGTGGTTTTGCATTTTAGTAAGGGGAAGGGAATTGTGGTGTAGTGAGTGTGGTATGAGTGTGTGGCTTACTGGGGCTTGCCATACCTGCCCCCGGCGTGACGTCAGGCGGGCATGGCCCACTGTATATAGTTCTGTTCTTCATAATAATAAAGGGCTGTTGGTTGTTGGTCCCCTCTATGAAGAGCGACTCCGACTCGTTTTCTCATACATAACAAATATGCCAATCATGCTATCAGAACACATTGCCGAAAACATTTACCTTTTTCTCCCCACACCACCAAGAATTCACCTCCTTGTAAGCATCTTTTTAAAATAAACTTAATTTAAAACAAGACAGTGTGTTGCAGTGCTTAAGCGTTTTAGCCCAGTTAGCTTAGCATGGCGCAACTAACGTGTTGTTTGTCTTTCACATTCCAATTATCACCGCATGGATTCTGAACAGCTCTGAATTAACCTGTGAAGACACACCAAAACAGTGGTTATCTGACTTTTAATATCCTGTTTTGTGCAGAAACCCTTTGGTTTTGCTGTTAGTGTTAATGTTAGTGTTAGTGTTAGTGCTCATGTGTTAGTCTTCTAACACATGACTGTGTATCCAGACACGAGGGGAACCAGATTATTAAGTTTGCAGACGACACCACGGTGGTGGGACTTATTCAGAGGGATGAGGAATCAATGTACAGGGAAGAAGTGAGAGACCTGGAGGGCTGGTGCAGGGAGAACAATCTGGTGCTCAACGCGGACAAAATGAAGGAGATGATTATCGACTTCCGGCGGTCACAGCCTGAGCACGTCCCCCTCAGCATCAGCGGCCTTTTAGTGGAGAGAGTGGAGAACATCAAGTTCCTCAGAGTGCAGATCTCGCAGGACCTGACCTGGAGCAAGAATTCCTTGGGGATCAGGAAGTGGGCTCAGCAGAGACTGCACTTCTTGAGGAAACTCAAACAGGCCTCTCTCCCCATCTGCATCCTCAGGACCTTCTACAGAGGTGTGGTGGAGAGTGTTCTGACGTACTGCATTGCTACATGGTACTCCAGCTGCAGTATGTCAGACAAAAAAGCCCTGCAGAGGATAGTCAAGGGAGCTGAGAGGGTAATTGGAGTCTCCCTCCCCTCTGTCCAAGAACTTTTTCAGAACCGTTGTAGGAGCAGGGCACTGAACATTGTCAAGGACCGTTCTCACCCTCTGCATAAACAATTTGAACTTCTTCCATCTGGTAAACAATTCCGGAGCATCAGAGGCAGAACCACCAGACTGATCAACGACAGCTTCCTTCCACAAGCTGTCAGGATGCTGAACAGTTGACCCGGAATCTCTCATACACACTACTGCACCTACGGACATTTTGTATATTATTTGTATATTATAGTTAGTTAGTTTTTTGGGTTTTTTTTTCCCAAGTATGTCTCAGGGATGTGTGAATGGATGGGGGGGTGGGGGTGGGGGGGTGAAGCTATGTGTGAGTGTGTCTTAAATTATGCTGCTGTGGCGTAACATTATGTAACTCACATATTCCTTGGCAGAGACCCAGACATGAGGGAACTTTGAGCTCGCAGTGTGTATTGACAACACGCCTCAAGCAGACATTGAGTCTGGACCCCCTGCGGACTGGAGAAGAAGTGAGAAGATCTGGGAGTGGACCTGAAGGGACTGTCTGACTCCTGGGGTCAGACAGAGAAGTCGAGAGGACAATGGGAGGATTAAATGTGAATGTAATTCCGTGTTTGTTGTGAGAGTATAAAGGTATGTGGTTTACCGCAGCTCGCCCTCTTCATTCCCTGACTGAGAGAGGAGCTGTAGGACGTGAGATGAAATATACCAATACTGAGAAATCATTCACTCTCTTCATTTCATAGTTCCTACATTGGTGACCCACACGTGAGAAATATGAAAAGGCTTGGAGATCGTCTCTCCGAACCTGATTCGCCGGAGACCGCCCGCACCGGCGTAAACTCAATTAAACTCCCCGAGTTCTGGCAAGAGGACCCGCACTCATGGTTCCAGCACGTGGAGTCGCGGTTCGTGCTCAACGGGGTATCAGCAGATGACATTAAGTTCCATAATGTCATCGCAAGACTCGACAGCCGCACAGCCCGGTGTGTGCGGAGCCTGGTGCAGCAGCCGCCCGCTGCTGGCAGATACGACGCCCTGAAAGCCGCCCTCATTTGGAGTTTTGTGCCATCAGCCGAGGTGAGGGCCAGAACACTTCTGGACCTGCGCGACAGAGGAGGACGCAGGCCGACCATCCTCATGGAGGACATGCTGCAGATGATCGGGGCAGACAACGATGCGTTTTTATTTAAACACATCTTCTTAAGGACTCTTCCAGCGCACATGAGAGGCTCCCTGTCCAGCATGAGGTGTGTGGACCAGCAGGACTTCCGCGCGCTGGCCGTGGAGGTGGAGCGGCTCCTGGATGCATGCGGCGAGCAGGAGACAGCAGCGGCAGCAGCAGACCTCGGCGCGGCGGCCGGGGGCGATGGAGAACCGGTGTCAGCAGAACCGACCCCGGCGACAACAGCGGCAGTGCGGTCCCGAAGCAGAGGAGGGGACGAGCTGTGTTTCTACCATCGACGCTTTGCGCACAAGGCACACAGATGCATCCCGCCATGCAACTTCAAGAAGCAGGGAAACGCAAGAGCCGGGGGTCGTTAGCAGCTTCGACCCTCGGCGAATGGAACAAGCTGCTGTACCTGACAGACGCGAGCTCCGGACGGCAATTCCTCGCTGACACCGGGGCACAGAGGAGTTTCATCACCACAACCTACGCGGACCGGGTGGCCGGTCCCCGCGGAGATGGGGCAACAGCCGCAAACGGCTCGTCGATCAAGACTTTTGGCGAAAGAACTCTGCGCCTGTCCTTGCACGGCCGCATCTATGAATGGACCTTCAACATGTTAGGCGCCGACTTTTTGTGCTCACATGGCTTGTTGGTAGATCTGGCTAATAGACGCCTGGTTAATGCACTCTCTTTTTGTTCTATTCCCTGTGCAGCGCGAGTGTCCCCGCCGTCAGTACAGGCCAACGCCGCCGCAGCAGGAGGTAAGTTCCACACTCTCCTAAACCAGTTCCCAGCACTCACAGTTCCCACGTTTTCAGCTAAGGTGGCGAAGCACGGGGTGGAGCCCTTTATAACCACAAGTGGCCCACCAGTTTTTGCTAAGGCTCGGCGCTTGGATGCAGCTAAGCTCTCCATTGCGCGTGAGGAGTTCGCCAACCTGGAAAGGTTAGGCATAATTCGCCGCTCGAAGTCCGCTTGGGCTTCCCCCCTCCATATGGTCCCGAAGGCGGACGGCTCGTGGAGACCGTGCGGTGATTATCGCAGGTTAAACAATGCCACAGCGCAGGACCGCTACCCAATTCCGCATATCCAAGATTTTTCGGTGCATTTGGCCAAGGCGCGCATTTTTTCTAAAATAGACCTGATCCGCGGGTATCATCAGGTCCCGGTCCGACCAGAGGACATTCCCAAGACAGCGGTAATAACCCCTTTCGGGCTTTTTGAATTTTTACGCATGTCTTTTGGCTTTAAAGGCGCTGCGCAAACCTTCCAACGCATGATGGATGCCGTTTTGCGTGACCTCTCTTTTGTTTTTGTCTACTTAGACGATATTTTGGTCGCCAGCGCCTCTGAGGAGGAACACGAAAGTCACCTCAGAACTGTTTTTCAGAGGTTGGGAGTGCATGGGTTGATAATCAACCCAGCCAAGTGCCATTTTGGCGCAGCGCAGATCGATTTTTTAGGGCACCGCGTCTCCCCAGAGGATGCAGTTCCGCTGCCCTCCAAAGTACGCGCAGTGGCTGAGTTTCCCCAGCCACAAACGGTAAAAGCGTTGCAAGAATTTTTAGGTAAATTTTTACAACCGTTTCATACCTCACGCGGCGCAGCTCATGCAACCGTTGTACGCCGCGCTAAAAAAACAGAAGCCCTCCAATGCGATTGAGTGGTCCCCGGAGCGGGAGCACGCATTCACTGAGGTTAAGGCAGCACTAGCAGATGCAGCACTGCTGGCTCACCCAGACCCGGCAGCCCGAATAGCGCTAACCACAGACGCGTCAGATGTGGCCATAGGAGCCGTGGTGGAACAGCAAGTCGCTGGGGCTTGGCAGCCACTCGCTTTTTTCAGCAGATCCCTACGCGATGCTGAGCGAAAATATAGCGCGTTTGACAGGGAACTGCTAGCGCTCCACCTGGCCATTCACCATTTTCAGTTCTGGTTGGAAGGGCGGCGTTTCACCGCGTTTGTCGACCACAAACCGCTAACCTTTGCAATGTCCAAAATCTCAGAACCATGGTCAGGCCAACAGCAGAGGCAGCTGGCCGCAATTTCAGAATTCACCACAGAAATACAGCATGTAGCCGGTAAATTTAATGTGGTGGCAGACTGCCTCTCGCGAGCGGTAACAGCACCTGTCCGCGCGGATGGCGGCTGTAACGCCGCAGACGCGGAGCGTGGTAACAGCGCGGATGCGCACGCGGCTCCGATGCACGTAGGGATAGATTACGCGGCCATGGCAGCGGAGCAGGGTGAAGACACAGACGTGCACGCGCTCCTGTCTGGACCAACAGGGTTAAGGCTGGAGAACATAAGTTTACAAATCGGTTCACCCCCGCTTATTTGCGATGTATCCACCGGGCGACCTCGCCCAGTGGTACCGGCCACGTGGCGCAGTCGTGTTTTTGACGCGGTGCACTCCATAGCACACCCGGGAGTACGCGCTTCAGTGAAAATGGTAGCAGAGAAGTTTGTTTGGCCGAGCCTGCGCAAGCACGTGAAGGAGTGGACGAGAGCCTGCATGTCCTGCCAGCGGGCCAAAGTTCACAGGCACACAAAAGCCCCTTTAGAACCTTTCCACATTCCGGCTAAGAGGTTTGATCATGTGCATGTAGATCTAGTGGGACCCTTGCCGCCCTCACAAGGGTTCACACATCTCCTGACAATGGTGGACCGGACCACGCGTTGGCCGGAAGTAGTCCCATTGCAGTCTACCACAGCAGCAGAGGTGACTCGCATTTTTTTAACAGCCTGGGTAGCGCGGTTCGGAGTCCCGTCGGACATTACGTCCGATAGGGGTCCGCAGTTCGTGTCAGAGCTGTGGTCAGCAATGGCCAGCGGCTTAGGGGCAACAGCCCATCGCACCACCGCTTATCACCCACAGGCCAACGGTTTATGCGAGCGTTTTCACAGGTCGTTGAAGGCAGCCCTCAGAGCGTCGCTCACGGATACAGATTGGGTAAACAAACTACCATGGGTTTTATTGGGGTTGCGTTCGGCACCCAAAGAGGATTTAGATGCCTCACCTGCGGAATTAGTTTTTACTCAACCTCTCAGGTTGCCAGGAGAATTCCTGCCAGCCCATGCAGCACCGGAGCGCCCCCCAGTGCGGGGACCTCTACGTGGCACGGGGGCAGAAATGCTCCCGGGCCCCGCTCATCACACTTTTCCGCGGGTTTTTGTTCCCAAGGCTTTGCAAAACGCAGAGTTTGTTTTTGTCAGGCACGACGCCCAGCGTCACAGCCTTCGCCCACCTTACGACGGTCCGTTTCGAGTGCTGGAAACCGGGGAGAAATATTTTGTGCTGGACTTGGGGGGCAGGAAAGAAACAATCAGTGTTGACAGATTAAAGCCTGCTTTTGTGTTACGTGACGAACCTGTACGGCCGGCGGGGGCGCCTCAACGCGGCAGGCCTCCCAGGGAACAGCCCCTAGTTCCCCAGCAGGGGGTAAATAACCCTTCTCCCCCTCATTCCACAGGCGCACCGCAGGACGGCGCAACACAGGCTGCGAAGCCTGCGTTCAGCAGATTCGGGAGGAGATTGAAGCCTAAGCAATGGGCAGAGTGATGGGTATTTTGATCAACCCGTGTAAATTGTGCCGTAGATCCTGCAAAGGGGGGAGTGATGTAAGGGTATAATGTGTATGACTGTCCATTATTGACATGAAGTCGGTGTGTGTGTCCATTCTTGACATAATGTGTATGACTGTCCATTATTGACATAAGGTGTATAACGGTTAGAGTAATGTTGGTGTATGTCCGTTCTTGGGCGTTTCGGGGGGAGTGATGTGGCGTAACATTATGTAGCTCACATATTCCTTGGCAGAGACCCAGACATGAGGGAACTTTGAGCTCGCAGTGTGTATTGACAACACGCCTCAAACGGACATTGAGTCTGGACCCCCTGCGGACTGGAGAAGAAGTGAGAAGATCTGGGAGTGGACCTGAAGGGACTGTCTGACTCCTGGGGTCAGACAGAGAAGCCGAGAGGACAATGGGAGGATTAAATGTGAATGTAATTCCGTGTTTGATGTGAGAGTATAAAGGTATGTGGTTTACCGCAGCTCGCCCTCTTCATTCCCTGACTGAGAGAGGAGCTGTAGGACGTGAGATGAAATAAACCAATACTGAGAAATCATTCACTCTCTTCATTTCATGGTTCCTACACTGCTTCTATTTATATGGATGCCAAGAGAAACGCAATTTCATCTTGCCTGCACTACAGTTGTATGTACAGCAATATGACAATAAAGTTTGATTTGATTTGATTTGATAGTGTTACTGTTAGCCTAGTTAGCTTCCAGTTGCTTGTGCGTTATTGATTGCCTTATTATGTAAAATCAGAGTCTTTACCATACCAACTATTAGTAACTTGTTGCCCCAGGTTCATTTGCGTCAGTGCAAGGTTTTTAGGAATGAGTCAAAGTTTAACAAGAGAATTAATAACATTCTAGTAACTGGAAGCTAACTAGGCTAATAACAATAGCCCATACAGTGGTATTTGGAATGGGAGAGACACAAACAACAGACTAGCTGCGCTATGCTAGAGCTAACTGGGCTAACAGCTAAACAGCACAGGATGATTACAAAAAAAAAAAAAAATCTTAAAAAAAAAAAAAGGGTGGTGCGGTGGCGCAGTGGTTAGCACTGCGGCAGGCAGCACAGCAACTCACCCTTGGCCATGGGATCCCTGGTTTGATCCCAGCCCCTGGCCAACAGTGATCTGTGTGGAGTTTGCATGTTCTCCCCGTATCTGAGTGGGTTTACTCCGGGAGTTCTCCGGTTTCCTCCCACAGGCCAAAAACATGCAGGTTTGGTTAACTGGAGACTCTAAAGTGGCCCTAGGTGTGAATGTGTGTGTGAATGGTAAAGGGATAGCGCCATACCGTGGCTGCTTCATCCATCCAGGTGGATGCCCTCAATTTCCCCTCTGGAGATCAATAAAGTATACAAAATTTTAAAAAAAATGTTAAAAAAATTATCAAAATGTGAAACACGAACTTTATAAACAAATAAATAAATTAGTAAAACAATATGTCATCACACTGTTTCAATATGCAAAATGACAAGTAAAAGTGATTGATATGAGAAAGCACTAAGTAGTGGGCAGATATAATTCTTAGGGAGATCTGAAAGCAGAAGAACATTACATTGTGCAAGAGGTCCATAAAGTTATTATTTTAAAAAAAGAATCTTATTCTGATCACTTTTTATAGTGTGTCCAAAGTCATTTTGTCACTTAATTGTGTCCTTCTCACAGTTGTTTTCGCAGTGCATTTCTGAATTTGCAGTTGCTTTGAGTATTTGCAGCACCTCTGCGTTGCCATTCTGATGCAGGTGCACTGAGTTGCATTCTGTTTATTTTGTCTATTTGCATTGCTTTCTTAACTTGCAGTGCATTTGAGCTCTCAGGGCCACCAAAGTTTTTGATCTCTCAACAATCTTTCAATAAGTGCCCAGCATTTGCCAAGATCTCTCAATGATTTTCCATTAATCTCCACAGTCGCCTCAAAGTTTTGACTCAGTCCAAACACACAAGGATCTCTCAAACATTTAAACAGCTTTTTGAGGCTTTATGAGATCGTTGAGGGATCAGGCCAATTTTTGATTTTTCAGTGGTCACCAAACAATCTGTCTGTGTAAAGGGGCCCTAGTGAAGACATCAACCACCATGTTATAGTGTCTTCTGCATGGTTTGAAAAACAACATCACAACCGACATTGAGGTGATGGGCAATGATTACTCAAAAACACATTTGATTAGTGTTGGGTTGACTGAATAACTCCTGAATGCACAAGAAATGTTTATAAATTGTCTGTACTTTTCAGGCTTACAGTGTATGTTTTGTAAACAGAAAATACGTATATCACATGCTGCCTAAAATAATAACCAAACATGGTGTTTGAGGCTGACAGATGACCCTGGCACTCCTTCATTCTGCATATTCCGAATGACAGGTCGTGCCTCATAGCCAAACTTCACATGTCACATGACTGCGTCGAAACCCCTCCAACCACATCAGTCACACAGATCCACTTTGAGATTAAACCAAGCCCACATTACCCAGGGCACAGGCACTGAGCTCCGGGGAGACTGTTAATTACTGGATATATGTCCAAACAATGTCACATAAAATTTGTGGATTTTGAGTTTAATTACCCACAGGTTATGTCTTTCCAGGCCATTTCTAAGAACCAGCCATGCACACCATGGATGGCTCATTACGCGTTCACAGTTTCACACTGCTGAGGCTCAGAGGACAAATTTAAGTGGTTAGGATGGTGTTTTTGTTTCACATTTGAATAATAATACTCTATAGACTTTAACCGTGTGAGCTCATGTTGCGGAGCCTTACTCTGAATTTACATCCGTTGTGCCTGAAATTTCTCCACCAAGCATGCCAGAAGCAATCACTGCTTGACATTTAATCACTCCAGTGTTGTGACCACATCACGTTCAGTTAATGTAAGCTAAACCCAGAGTTGTCTCTGGTGATTGTGAGGCAAAATTGGATTCTCATTCAACCGTTTATCCTCCCCTGCCATTAGCATCCATTTTAAATGTATCATAGTACCGAAAAAGGGGGTAAGCCACAAAAATAAAGCTATCAAGCTTTCTATCACTCAGTCAGATGCAGTGATAACACAATGCTGGAGCAGTGTCTGCCAGATGTATTGTGTAACAGATGCACATTATTCACAGCAACGAGACTGTCTGTGATCCATGAGATAACTGACCTTTCTCTCTGTACAAGGCTGACCTGACTGCATGTCAAAATGTTAAAATGCAAAAACTGTTCAACTCACCCATGTGAAGCATCTCAAACTAATTTTCCTTCTGTTTTTTTTTTTTTTGCATATCTACATTTATTTGTTTTATACAACCTACAGCATCATATTTTAAAAGGTGAACTTTGAATACTATGGTGTGTATATGTGTATCTAAGTGCATACGTATATATGTTAATATATTTTGTTCATTCTTATACTACATGTTTAGTCTAAAAAACAAAATCATACAGAGTAGTACCCTGTTATCCAATAGACTACAGGGAAGAACACACTGTCACTGACTGAGTACACAAGATCCCATTCTACAGTAGAACTGCCAAAACAACTTGGTTCTAATTATTTTTCACTATATACTTTCCAAGAGTTACACACCACAAAGGGATTAAAATGTTAGAAAAACGTATACACTATATAAAAGGATTCTCTTTCATTTAGATTCAAATTCAATTCTTTATAAGTACTGATTGTCATTTGCAGGCGAGCGCTCGCCCGCTCCTTCCTGTTCACCGGCTCTTTCATCAGACACACATGCTGATTCCTGCCTGGCCAGCGTTTATAAGGAAGCAATCTTCAGTGATTCAACGCTGGCTCGTTTGGGTATACTGCTCAACAATAAGCGGTTCAGTCTTCCATGACATTATCTAACAGTCTCTTCTCCTCCACCTTTTCCAGGTTGCTGCCAACGAAGCGGTGCCTCTGTGGGGATTTGGTGCGCTCGCCAGCCTGTTGCTCCACCTCTAAGCAGCCTTCCTTCTCTGCCCAGTCAGACCCATTCATCCTACCCGTCCGGCAGTTCCGCCTGCTGGTTCATCTCCTTCGCTGGGTTCTGTGCTGGTCACCTCCTATCTTCCACGTGAGTGGTACCATTTGTTTACCCATTCAGTCTCCATTCCTCTCTAATCAGCCTCGTCTATCCGCCGCAGGGCTCCTGCTTATCTGGCAAGTGACTGGCGTTTTTCTTCAAGATAGCTGTTTTGAATATTCTAATAAAAGGTCAAACATTTTTTGTGTGTTCGCTTGGTGACTGCACGTTGCACTCAGGTGGCTTGTCCAGCCAATATGACACTGATATGGTTACGAAAAATCATATGGTTCTGCTTCATCTGACTGACAAAATTATTTCTACACTGGATAATAATGTTTAGAAAGCTTGGGAAAGCGCCTTCCACTTGAGGTGTTTCAGGCACGTCCCACTGGGAGGAGACCCCGGGGCAGACCCAGGACTCGCTGGAGAGACTATGTCTCCCAGCTGGTCTGGGAACGCCTTGGTATCCCCTCTGAAGAGCTGGAGCAGGTGGCTGAGGAGAGGGAAGTCTGGGCTTCTCTGCTTGAACTGCTGCCTCCGCGACCCGGACCTCCGGAAAAGCGGTAGAAGATGGATGGATGGATAATAATGAATTTGCTTGTAGTGTTTTAATACATACAGTGGTGTGAAAGTGTTTGCCCCCTTCCTGATTTCTCATTTTTTTGAATGTTTGTCACACTTAAATGTTTCAGATCATCAAACACATTTAAATATTAGACAAAGATAACACAAGTAAACACAAAATTCAGTTTTTAAATGAAGGTGTTTATTATTATGGGGGAAAAATCCAAACCTACATGGCCCTGTGTGAAAAAGTGATTGCCCTAAACCTAGTAACTGGTTGGGCCACCCTTAGCAGCAACAACTGCAATCAATTATTTGCGATAATTGGCAATGAGTCTTTTACAGCGTTGTGGAGGGATTTTGACCCACTCATCTTTGCAGAATTGTTGTAATTCAGCCAAATTGGAGGGTTTTCGAGCAAGAGCTGCCTTTTTCAGGTCATGCCACAGTATCTCAGTCGGATTAAAGTCAGGACTTTGACTAGGCCACTCCAAAGTCTTTTTGTTTTTCTTAAGCCATTTAGAGGTGGACTTGCTGGTGTGTTTTGGATCATTGTCCTGCTGCAGAACCCAAGTGTGCTTCAGCTTGAGTTCACGAACAGATGGCCGGACATTCTCCTTCAGGATTTTTTGGTAGACAGCAGAATTCATGCTTCCATTTACCACAGCAAGTCTTCCATGTCCCAAAGCAGCAAAACAACCCCAGACCATCACACTACCACCACCATATTTTACTGTTGGTATGATGTTCTTTTTCTGAAATGCTGTTACTTTTACGCCAGATGTAATGGAACACACACCTTCCAAAAAGTTCAACTTTTGTCTCATCAGTCCACAGAGTATTTTCCAAAAAGTCTTGGGGATCATCAGGAAGTTTTCTGGCAAAACTGATATGAGCCTTTATGTTGTTTTTGTTCAGCAGTGGTTTTCATCTTGGAACTCTGCCATGCAGGCCATTTTTGCCCAGTCTCTTTCTTATGGTGGAGTCATGAACACTGACCTTAACTGAGGCAAGTGAAGCCTGCAGTTCTTTGGATGTTGTTGTGGGGTCTTTTGTGACCTTTTGGATGAGTCATCGCTGCACTTTTGGGGTAATTTTGGTCGGCCAGCCACTCCTGGACCGGTTCACCACTGTTGCATGTTTTCACCATTTGTGGATAATGGCTCTCACTGTGGTTTGCTGGAGTCCCAAAGCTTTAGAAATGGCTTTATAACCTTTCCCAGACTGGTAGATCTCAATTACTTTGTTTCTCATTTGTTCCTGAATTTCTTTGGATCACAGCATGATGTCTAGCTTTTGAGAATCTTTTGGTCTACTTCACTTTGTCAGGCAGGTCCTATTTAAGTGATTTCTTGATTGAGAACAGGTGTGGCAGTAATCATGCCTGGGTGTGGCTAGAGAAATTGAGCTCAGCTTTCCAAAGATGTGATAAACCACAGTTAATTTATGTTTTAATGGGATGGGGGGGCAATCACTTGTTCACACAGGGCCATGTAGGTTTGGATTTTTTTTTACCCTTAATAATAAACACCTTCATTTAAAAACTGCAGTTTGTGTTTACTTGTATTATCTTTGTCTAATATTTAAATTTGATGATCTGAAACTTTCAAGTGTGACAAACATACAAAAAAATGGGAAATCAGGAAGGGGGGAAACACTTTTTCAAGTCACTGTATAATAATGCATCAGATTTATATAGCGCTTTTCATAGACACTTTACAATGGATACATTATTCATTCACAGACAACGGTGGTTAGTGGTAAGCTACTACTGTAGCCACAGCTGTCCTGGGACAGACTGACAGAAATGTGGCCGTCAATCCGCACCAACGGCCTCTCCGACACTCATACCCACTCATACCCAGGGTATGAGTGGTCGGAGAGGCCGTTGGTGCGGACAGTGTCCTGGACACTGGAGGCAAGGTGGGTAAAGCGTCTTGCCCAGGGACACAATGGCAGAATGTCTGGGGAGAGTGGGATTCAAACCGCCAACCCTCTGGTTATTCGACAACCTGTTCTACTTCCTGAGCCACTGCTGCCCACAGTGAACTTTGCATTCACTGTGAGCGGCAGTGAATTTGCAGCAGGGCAGCAAATTTTTTTAACCATTTATAAATGGTTAAACAAATTTCATTCAAATAGAAGTCAGTTTGTTTATGATGAAGCAAAACTATGTAAGATTTTCACCTTAAAATAATGTTTCCAAAATTATTTTGATGGTGCAAATTTTAAATTTATGTTGAGATCTTGTTCATGCTTTGATGTTTGTTTTGATGTTATTTGTTTCTGTTTATCTTTTTGTTACATTCATACTTTTTGTTACATTCTTTAGTTTTTTATTAAGGTGGAGGCTTCAATAAGAACCCTGTTTTTTGTGCCTCTTCCTGCACTGTTCTGTACTGTTTGTCTTTATTTGTGTACGTATATATCTTTTATCTGTGTGAAATAAACTAAGCTAAACCAAAACCACAAAAAGATTCACAATAAGACAGATACATGATGCAGTCCTTTATGTATTTAACTGAAATCATTATGTAAAAAAGGGGGGCAGAGTATAATCAAAGCATCATAATTTCCTCTATACAAAAGCAAAAATAATCTTATCTTTATCAGGGCATACATGTTCAATATGCTGAACAGTTTTCATTTCCCACTTGCAGATTTTGGTGCTTTTATTCAGATTCAGTGAACAATTATTTGTAGAGCCCATTTATCGGCTCACTGTGAACGCTTCAAAGTGTTATAATTAACACTGGATAGTGCAACACAGGTGTCCAGCTAAGATGGGGTTGAATGAGCAAATAAAATGAGGGCTCACCCTGTGTTACATGACAGACTTGGAGAAATGCTAACATGGTGTAGAGTCAGGTGGCCTGAAGGGAGAATGAGAGAAAAGGGGGGGGGGGATTGGAAATATTCCCCCTTAATTCACATATTGCCAAAATGGTCATTTGTTCCTAAGTGTGATGAATGAGACCTGTGGTTGAGTGGCCGCCTGATTGAACACTGTGGGGATGTGTGGAAATTGAGTTGCTTGACCCATGGCAGGTCCCAAGATGGGGGTTAGTGCAGATATAGGGGTGAAACACCTGGACCCCATCAGAAGCGTAGCTCACATATCACCATCACATTTTTTTCTCATAATACTGTAGCCATGTATCACATTTTACAATAAAACATATCAGTAATATACTGTATGTTTGTGTCTACAGGTACATCTCAAAAAATTAGAATATCATGAAAAAGTTCAATATTTTTTGTAACTCGTTTCAGAAAAGTGAACCTATACATTATATAGATTCATTACACATAGAGTGAAATATTTCAAGCCTTTATTTCTTGAAATTTTGATGATTATGGCTCACAGATAATGAAAACCCAAAATTCAGTGTCTCAGAAAATTAGAATATTGTGGAAAAAGTTCAATATTGGAAAGTCATGGTGTCACCCTAGTCAGCTAATTAACTCAAAACACCTGCAAATGCTTCCTGAGCCTTTAAATGGTCTCTCAGTCTGTGTCAGTAGGCTACATAGTCATGGGGAAGACTGCTGACTTGACAGATGTCCACAAGACAGTCATTGACACCCTCCACAAGGAGGGTAAGCCACAAAAGGTCATTGCTAAACAAGCTGGTTGTTCGCAGCATATTCGTAGAAAGTTGAATGGAAGGAAAAACTGTGGTAGGAAAAGGTGCACCAGCAAAAGGGATAACCGCAGCCTTGAGAGGACTGTCAAGCAAAATCCATTCAAGAATTTGGGGGCGCTTCATAAGGAGTGGACTGAGGCTGGAGTCAGTGCATCAAGAGCCGCTACGCAGTGACGAATCCTAGACATAGGCTACAAATGTCAGATTCCTCGTGTCAAGCCACTCCTGAACCAGAGACAACATCAGAAGCGTCTTACCAGGGCTGTGGAGAAAAAGAACTGGACTGTTGCTCAGTGGTCCAAAGTCCTCTTTTCAGATGAAAGTAAATTTTGCATGTCATTTGGAAATCATGGTCCCAGAGTCTGGAGGAAGAGTGGAGAGGCACAGAATCCACATTGCTTGAAGTCCAGTGTGAAGTTTCCACAGTCAGTGATGATTTGGGCTGCCATGTCATCTGCTGGTGTTGGTTCACTGTGTTTTCTGAAGTCCACAGTCAATGCAGCCATTTACCAGGAAATTTTAGGGCACTTCATGCTTCCTTCTGCTGACAAGCTTTATGGAGATGCTGATTTAATTTTCCAGCAGGACTTGGCACCTCCCCACACTGCCAAAGGTACCAAAAGCTGGTTCAGTGACCATGGTGTTACTGTGCTTGATTGGCCAGCAAACTCACCTGACCTGAACCCCATAGAGAATCTATGGGGTATTGTCAAGAGGAAGATGAGAGACACCAGACCCAACAATGCAGATGACTTGAAGCCCGCTATCAAAGCAACATGGGCTTCCATTACACCTGAGCAGTGCCACAGGCTGATCGCCTCCATGCCATGCTGCATTGACGCAGTAATGCATGCAAAAGGAGGCCCGACCAAATATTGAGTGCATAGAAATGAACATACTTTTCAGAAGCCTGACATTTCTGTTTAAAATATCCTTTTTTATTGATCCTATGTAAGATTCAAATTTTCTGAGACACTGAATTTTGGGTTTTCATTATCTGTAAGCCATAATCATCAAAATTTCAAGAAATAAAGGCTTGAAATGTTTCACTCTATGTGTAATGAATCTATATATGGGTTTCACTTTCTGAAATGAGTGAAAAAATATTGAACTTTTTCATGATATTCTAATTTTTTGAGATGTACCTGTAGATTCTTGCAAAATATGCAAATGCACATAAATATATCAAGACAAATTAAAACAGCCGCACTGACAATGCACTGCATCCATGAAATTGATTTAAATTGGTCACAGGAGATTAATTTATCTATTTTAATAACCTTTTGTTCACCTTTCAACATAATGGTTTTCGAGAACCATATTCCTGGGATCTAGAGCAGTGTTAAACTGATCTACAATTAAAGGGACATGCATGCATATTGGCAAAGCAAATCTGTTTGGCACAATAAGGGAAGCAGATATCTGTTCTGCTCGGGGCCACCTTAACTTGTCATAAGGCCCTGGGGCTAGGAGCTTTTGTAGCCCCCCCTCTTTCTGCTCCTCCCAACAGAAAATCAGTTTATAAAAATATAATAGCTATGTTTACGTTTCTCTTGGAGATACAATGGCAAGAAAACACAACTATGCTGCAAAAACTCAAGGTACTGGCTATGGATACAGAAGCTGTATCCCTATATAAAATTTCTACTGGTACAGAAGAGTTGACAATCTGACAAAACCCTTTCAGATTAACTCCAAGCCAGCTGCTGCTGTGGTTTAGGTAGATAGTATGTTGGGCCTGTGATCAGAAGGTTGCTGGTTTGCGTCCAAACCATTTTACTTGATATGAAATTTACATTTAAAATTAAGAGGTTAACCTTAGGATTTGGGAGTGGGTAAGATTAAAAAGGTAGGAAATAGTCATTAATTAAAATTTTGAAACAAATAAATGCCTCAGAATTCCATAACTGTAGCCTGCTGCTTTCAAGATATGCATTAATAGAACATACTGGCTAATCAGATTCAAGCTGTATCTGTAACAAGAATTCTGTGGGTGTGGTTCCATATCCATAGCCAATGCCAAAACTCAAGCACATAAGTATGATGAAATGTCTTAACTTAAGGCTGGATATGCTTGTTTTTTGTCTAAAAAGATACTTATTCTTCCTGTGCAGTTTTTGTGTAAGAAAATTTTTCATGCTTTCAGATAGTTTTTAACTTGTTTTAAGCAGTTTGATAAGCCAAATTTTCTTGCTCTGTTGGAAGATAACTTTACTTAAAATCAGCAAAAATTTTCTGGCAATAGATAACTAGTTAAAATTGGGAAAAAAAATTGTATGCCAATTAAAACACGCAAAAAACTTAAAGTAAAATCTTACAGAAAACTGCACAACAAAACGAAATTCTTGTCAAAATTATCTTGTCAGAAAAAAACAAGCATATAGCCTTGATTTAAGATACTTTATCTTACTAATATTTGTTTTGCAGTATGACATACTATTGGCTACTTCAGCATATACACAAAAGTCAGTCTAAACTCTTACACAAACACACACACCAGCATCATGAACAGCACCACAGCCTAAGTGCCAGATATCAGAGGATGATACTCATCAACAAAGTCTAATGATGACAGCAGAACACAAAGTTATATCACCTGATTCAAACAATGCACAACAACAGCAATCAAAAACCTGCACAGGTGATTGAAAACCACTACAAAGAGCATGTCTTACCTTTTTAAAAGTGCTTTCTTCTTGTCGTCTTTAAAAAAAATCCTTCATTATGTCCTTTAAGTCCAGCTCACAAAGAACGTCATATGGACATCAGTGTGAGCTTACCAGTATTGGGCAAGTTACTAAAAAACAGTAACTAGTTACAGTTACTAGTTACTTCTTTTCAAAAGTAACAAGTTACTTTTGAGTTATTGCATGATTGAAGTAACTAGTTAATTGGAAAAGTAACTTTCATGTTACTTTTAAATGCATACTTAAGTCATCTTGTACACATAGCAAGCTCAAGGGCCCCTTGTCCTCATCAGAAAAATGAAGAAAAAGAAAACTGATGAGAAAAAAGTCTCATCTTACCAGAGAAAAAATGTCTCAGATTTACATAAACTATTGTAATCAGTAGAAAGTCATAAATTTACTAGAAATAAAGTTGTAAATTCACAGAGAAAATTTTGGACCCCCTGGTGGGCCAGTTTTGGCCCACGAGCCATATGTTTGACACCCCTGGACCAGCTCATTAAAAACACGTATTTAGAGGATTTACTTCCATGAAATAGTTGCATATCACAACAGCATGTAACTGAATGAGAAAAAATAAAACAGAAAGCACAGATAAATGAAAGTTCACCGCTTACAAGAAGCTGTTCAATTCAATTCAATTCAATTCAATTCAATTCAACTTTATTTATATAGCGCCATTTCACAACAACAGTCATCTCATAGCACTATCAACTGTAGGGGGGACCCCCACAGTTGCAGAAAGACCCCAGCAATCAGGCGATCCCCTGTGAGCAAGCACTTGGCGACGGTGGAGAGGAAAAACTCCCTTTTAACAGGAAGAAACCTCCAGCAGAACCAGGCTCAGGGAGGGGCAGTCATCTGCTGCGACTGGCTGGGGGGTGAGGGGATGGAGAAGAAGAAAAGAACAGACATGTAGAGAGCAAACAGCACGATGGGGACTCAATCTATGGGAGAGAACAAACAAATGTTAATGACCAGCAAAAAAAAAATATTTCATAGAGAGTGAGGAAAGGAGTGAGGCCCAGTGCATTACTGGAGGTCCCCCGGCTGACTAAACCTATTAGCAGCATAACTAAGGGAGGGTTCAGAAACACATGATCCCTCCCTAATTGTAGGCTAGATCAAAAAGGTAGGTTTTAGCCCTATTCTTAAAAACAGAGATCGAGTCTGACTCCCGAATCCAGATTGGCAGCTGATTCCACAGGAGAGGAGCTTGATAACTGAAGGCTCTGCCTCCCATTGTACTTTTGGAGATTCTAGGTATTACAAGTATTCCTGCATTTTGAGAGCGTAGTGCTCTGTTAGGATAATACGGTAGTATCAGATCTTTTAAATAAAAAGGAGCCTGATTGTTTAGAGCTTTGTAAGTGAGAAGAAGGATTTTAAACTTAATTCTAAACTCTATGGGAAGCCAATGAAGGGAGGCCAGAACCGGAGAGATATGATCTCTCTTTCTAGTACCTGTTAAAACTCTTGCTGCAGCATTATGGATCAGCTGAAGACTTTTTAAAGATGTTTTAGGACAGCCTGATAATAAAGAATTACAATAATCTAATCTCGAGCTAACAAAAGCGTGGATCAGCTTCTCAGCATCACTCTGAGACAAGATGCTCCTAATCTTGGCAATATTACGCAAATGATAGAAGGCAGTCTTAGAAACAAATTTAATATGTGAATTGAAGGACAAATCCTGATCAAAAATAACTCCAAGGTTCCTCACAGAGCTATTAAGAGAAAGAGTAACTGCGTCCAAACTGAAAGTTTGATTTGGAAAGGAATTTCTAAGGTTTTTTGGACCAACAAGAATGACTTCAGTCTTATCTGAATTTAATAGCAGGAAATTACAAGTCATCCAAGCTTTGATTTCCTTAAGACAGGCTTCTAACTTGGCTAATTGATTAGTATCATCTGGCTTCATTGACAGGTATAATTGTGTGTCATCTGCATAACAATGAAAATGTATACAGTGCTTTCTAATAATGTTGCCTAACGGAAGCATATATAAACTAAAAAGAGTAGGGCCTAGCACAGATCCCTGTGGAACTCCATGACTAAGCTTTGAGCTGAAAGAAAACTCATCATTTACATGAACAAACTGGAACCTATCAGATAAATAAGATCTAAACCACTGCAACGAAGTTCCATTAAGTCCAACATAGTGTTCTAATCTATCAAGTAGAATATTATGATCAATAGTATCAAAAGCTGCACTAAGATCTAAAAGGACAAGTACAGAAACTAGTCCATTATCAGATGCAATGAGGAGGTCGTTAGTGACCTTCGCTAAGGCTGTTTCAGTACTATGATGGATTCTAAACCCAGATTGAAACTCTTCAAGTAAACCATTTCCCTGCAGGTGGTCAAATAATTGCGTAGCAACAACTCTTTCTAAGATTTTTGAAATGAAAGGGAGATTAGAGATTGGTCTATAGTTAGCTAAAGCTCCTGGATCTAGCGTTGGCTTTTTGAGTAAGGGTTTAATTACAGCCGTTTTAAAAGCCTGCGGTACATGGCCTAAAGTTAATGAAGAATTGATTATATGAAGAATAAAGCTACCAATAAGTGGGAAGACTTCTTTAAATAACCTGGTAGGAATAGGATCTAAAAGACAAGTTGAAGGTTTGGATGAGGAAACTACTTTGTCTAACTCACAAAGGTCGATTGGAGTAAACTCATCAAGACAGACATCAATAGAAGGAGTTGTAGTAGTTACAGTATTTAAGTTAACTGTGGGAAGAATCTGATTGATTTTATCGCTGATGGATGAAATTTTGTTATTGAAAAAGTTCATAAAGTCCTGACTAGTAAGCTCTAAGGGGATGCTAGGATTGACAGAGTCCTGACTCTTTGTCAACCTGGCTACAGTACTGAAAAGAAACCTGGGATTATTCTTGTTCTCTTCTATTAATGCAGAGTAATAACTCGTTCTAGCTTTTCTAAGAGATTTTTTATAAATTAAAAGATGATTTCTCCAAGCTAAATAGATTTCATCTAAATTAGTAGAGCGCCATTTTCTTTCTAATTGACGAGTCTTCTGTTTTAAGCTACGAGTTTCTGTGTTGAACCAAGGAGTTAAAAATCTCTGATTAGACTTTTTCTTTTTTAAGGGGGCCACCAAGTCTAGAGCCTGATGCAGAGAAGCTGAAACACTATCCACCATGTTATCAATTACAGAAGGAGCAAGCTGTCTATAGCTTATTTCCGTTGTGTTGACACATGGCATAGAGGAAACAATCTGCATAAATTTGGAAACAGCATCATCTGAGAGGCATCTACTGTGATAATATTTTTCTTTAGGAGCCAAATAGTCAGAAATTGTAAAATCAAAGGTTAACAGACAATGGTCTGACAGTACAGGGTTATGAGGAGACACTACAAGATTTTCTATTTCTATGCCATATGTCAGAACAAGGTCCAATGTATGGTGGAGGTAATGAGTAGAATTTCCTACTTTCTGAGAAAACTCAATCGAGTCTAATATTGAATTAAAAGCCACATTAAGGCAGTCACTATCTACATCCACATGTATATTAAAGTCCCCTACTATAATTATTCTATCAGATTTCAACACTAAATCAGCTAAGAAATCAGCAAATTCGGATAAAAATTCTGAATAGGTTGATGGGGGACGATAAACAATGGCAAATAAAATTGGGTTTAACCTGAAATTGCTAAAGTGCCCAATACTGAGGACCAGGCCCTCAAAGGAATTATAACATGTTTTTTGCTTTACATTAACTAGTAATTTGGAATGGTAAATTGTTGCTACTCCTCCTCCACGACCAGAACTTCTGGGATTTTGACAGTTTAAATAACCAGAGGGGGTTGATTCATTTAAACCAACATAATCCTCTTGTCCTAACCAAGTCTCTGTAAGGGAAATTAAATCAATCTGATGATCAATTAACAGATCATGGACTAACAGAGACTTGGGAGTTAGAGACCTAATATTTAACAAACCACATTTAATTTTTAAATTATGAGGAGGAACAGAGGCCAAATCATTCAATTTAGAGGCTTTATGTTTAATTTGAGTTTTACCAATATTTTGCTTTATCACTTTGGGATGCTTATACATTATATTTTTATTCACTTTGGAGGGAGCAGACAACGATTCTCTGATGGGGAAGACAGGGGCTAAGCTGAGGGGTGGCGGATGAAGAGGAGCTGCAGAGAGGCGTGTAAGACTGCGACTCTGCTTCCTGGTCCCAACTCTGAGTAGTCATGGTTTTGGAAATTTGGATAAAAAAGATGCCAGATTGTTAGATAAATGAGAAGCACCATCCAAAGTGGGATGAATGCTGTCTCGTCTCATAAGACCAGGTTTTCCCCAAAAAGAGCTCCAATTGTCAATGTAGCCCACGTCATTTTTAGGACACCACACAGACAGCCAGCGGTTCAAGGATGATGAGCGACTAAACATGTCATCACTGGTCAGATTGGGGAGGGGCCCAGAGAATACTACAGTGGCAGACATCGTTTTTGCAAAGTCACACACCGATTCTATATTAAGTTTCGTGACTTCCGACTGCCGGAGACGGATGTCATTAATGCCGGCGTGAATAACAATTGTGGAATATTTACAGTTACTTTTAGCCAGCATTTTCAAATTTGACTCGATGTCGCCTGCTCTGGCCCCAGGAATACAATGGACTATGACCGCTGGAGTCTCTAGGTTCACGTTTCTGACTACAGAGTCGCCAATGATCAGAGTTTTTTCCTCAGCGGGTGTGTCGCTGAGCGGGGAAAAACGATTAGAAACGTGAACAGGTTGGTGGTGTACCGGGGCTTTGCGACTAGGCTTCCTTCTCACCGTCACCCACCCAGTCTCCTCGCTGCTGAGGAGAGCCGGGGAACCACTGACAGGGGGGCCTAAGCTAGTTAGCTCCGCTGCAGCTAATGGGCGTCCGTCGAGATTAACTGGCGCAGACGGTGTTTCAATGCAGCGGAGCCGGGATTCCAAATCAGACAACCTCGCCTCGAGCGCCTCAAAAAGACAACATTTATTACATTTACCGTTATCACTAAAAGAGGCAGAGGTGTAGCTAAACATCTGACAGACAGAGCACACCAGAGGAGAGGAAAGAGAGGTAGTAGCCATAGCTTGTGGCTAGAGAGCTGGAGAGCAAACCACACAGGCAGACAGCAAAACAGGAAGTGACGATACGTTACCACAAGGAAGTGACGATCCCTGAACTGAATGAGAAAAAATAAAACAGAAAGCACAGATAAATGAAAGTTCACCGCTTACAAGAAGCTGTTCTTTACTGCAACAAACCAAGTCACTTTTTCTCTGTGCATAAGAAAACTTACACACAATTACTTACACAGCTTACACATTTACACAACTGCGGACAAATACAAGCTTCTTGCTCTAAAAATACTCATGCTTAACCACAGAGGTAGGAGCTGCTGGGGGCCTACTCACCGCTCAGACGATAGGTGATCAGGGCTCGATATGAGAAGTCGCCACAGCATTTCTTCCCACTGCGGGACAGGAAACCAACTCGCGGGGGAGGAGACTGACGGCTGCGCCAGCTATGATAGGGTCAGTTTATTTGCGCTAAATTATCTATTCATATTAATAAAACAAGTAATGCGAGTAACGCAGCTGATCAAATTTCAGTAACTGTAACGCATTACTGAATTTTTTAACAGTAATTTCATTACAGAGCACGACACTGCAAAAGTAGTGGCGTTACAAAATAACTTGTTACTCCCAACACTGGAGTTTACACAGTCTGTTTTAGTAGCATGCTTGATCCAGTCTACATTTTCACCAAGTTCGGAGTCAACTGTCCCATGCACAGCTGTCTGATGTAAGCAATTATGGTCTTTCCCGACCAGGCTTTTCTTGTGCTGGTCTCCATCTCTCATCTTGTCTTCTCCACTGACCTGCACTCTTTTGGCAGGATCTGGCGGTGCCTGCTTTTCTCCTCCAGATGAGTGCTTTAATAGTCCTCCTGTCTGGCCATCTCCAGTCTCTGCTCAGTGAAACCTGCTCTCCAGCTCCGGGTAATGGCCCACCTCTCTCCTATAGGTGCAGTAATTAGCAGCCCCGCTTCCACTCGATGCTCCAGCTTCGAAAAATCCTTTAAAGTTTGGGATTTATTTTTTTTTGAGCAATTCCTCTTCCCCTAAGCTCTTTTTCTCTCAATAATTTTATGAGCACCACTCTCAGACTTCTTTCTGACATTTTCATTCATTCATTCATTCATCTTCTTCCGCTTAATCCTTTTCGGGTCGCGGGGGAAGCTGAGCCTATCCTAGTATCTTTGGGCGAGAGGCAAGGTACACCCTGGACAGATCGCCAGTCCATCGCAGGGCCAACACAGAGAGACAGATAACCATTCACTCTCACAATCATACCTAAGGACAATTTAGAATCCCCAGTTTGATAACCTAACTTGCATGTTTTTGGCATGTGGGAGGAAACCGGAGAAATCCCGGAGTAAACCTAGTTAATTTCTTCTTACCTCTCACTGGGGCTTGCATAGTCACATGTCAAAACAATTCCTCTGATAGGCTATTTTTACGTGGGCCACATGTAAATTGGACCAATCAGCAACCACACACGAATATCAAGCGATCTGCCGAACCTCAGGCCGAATCTCAATCTCCTCCCTACCTTGACAACAGTGTATGACAAACATGCTGCTTAGTATTGTGGCCGTTGTGTCTCGAATTATAGAGGAGTTGAGGTGACATTTTATTATAACAAGAACTATGAACACAGGAGTTCCTACCATGAGTACAGGAGCCACAGCGAAGAGACAATATGTCTCCCGGAGCTGGCTTATATACCACAGGTGATGCCACCCCCAGAGGCGGGCCGTCACCCCTCCCTAACCTAGGGCACCGCCATAATAATATATATATAACATACGATCTCACATCCTCCCCACCCTCTGAAAAACGCAAGCACACAAATTCACCCAACCTTATAATTTACACCTGATTCACACTCTAATACAAATAGATATAGGCCTACTCACACCCACACCACACTGGCCCAGCGGAGCTCTCGCTATGTAAACAAAACAGTCACTGAAAGGAAAAGGGCCACACACCAAAATAAATTAATCTCGAAGTAAATAGTCATATATATATATATATATATATATATATATATACAAATAAACAATAATTACAAACATGAACAATGGCAGTACCTGACTCCATAAACTCACAGGATATTACTCAAGCAGATACAGAGCCTCCTGACAAAAAAACTACACACATCACACACTATAGGGCAAATATCACACGTTCCACATTACCATATTGACAAAGCTGTGTCTTTCGCCTTTTTTTTTTACATAACTTCTGAACATATCTCGAACCCAATAACATTAACCTTAGCAGACACACTTTTAATTGCACTAAACCAGACACACCGTAAGCCCCCACTCAAAACCTAACCCAGGTCTCCCGAAGGCCCCCTTCTAGAGTGTCCGTCCCGTGGCCCACTCCCAGAGCGTCTCCGTTTTCTTGTGATCGGAGACGGGCTGCACTGACGTTCCTTTCTGCCCAAACGCCACAGCTCGTTCGGATGCCGTCTCAACCCATCAGTCAATTCAGGTACCTGTTGCCGTCGGACCAGACCACCCATAGATTATCCTGTCCAACTTTCAGTTCTCTCAAACTGTGCACCCGACCAAGCCGAGGCTCGACCCTAGGGTGGACATCATCACCCTTGCTCAGGGGAGCGCTCACTGGCTTCCTCCACAGTCTGCATCGCGATCTGGCACCTCTATGGCTCCTCAGCGGTCCGCCAAGTTGACTTGAGCCTAGTCCCTTGTTTTCATTTTTGGCACAGCTAGGGTTAGTACCACCTGATGTTACCCCGGTTGCTTGCTGTTGTTGTGTTGGAGCGGCACCAGCAGCGTCCCACTCAACAGTGGCACTCGGCTGGCCACCACAGCCCCGCTGATCTCGCTCTCTGGACCCTTCCGCCTTCGCAGGAGCTAAACCATGCCATTCGAGACCCCCGTCCTCGGGACCACAAACACTGGCACAGAGCCCCTGTCTCGTCGGCGTACTTTGGTGCTGGCGGCATCCCTCTTCACCTGGAATGGGCCACCCAAAGTCCCACACTTCTTTGCCACTTTCCACATACTGTAAAATGGCCAGTCCCACCTGACCACTTCTCCACTTCTCCGCAGGTGATGGAGAACCCAAGCCCATAAAACAAATCACATCCCATTAAATTATTGCCATCTCGAGACACCATGAACTCGGCTGTGCACATACAGGCCTCTTTGTACCTTACCGACAGCCACACCGAGCCCACGATGTCAAGGGGGTTACTACCATAACCATAACAGGTTATGCTCGTCCTACTCATAGTGTAGTGGGGAAAATACGTCTCACCGTTTCCAAGTTCAGAATGGAGACCGCTGACCCCGTGTCCACCAACAATGGTATCGGCGTCCCGTCCAGCAACATGTTGCAAACAATACGACCGTCCGTGTTGGGCGAGACAGTGTGGACCACCGTAGGCACTTTCTTCTTCACACTGCCCTTTGCAGGTCTCTGTTCTTCCTTGTCGAAATTGCGGCAAACTCTGGCGAAGTGGTGGAGCAGACCACACCATCCACAACACTTGCCCCTCGCTGTGCACTCCCTCGCTTGATAGCGGTGCCTGCTGGATCCACAGCCGTAGCATCTCGGCATCCCCGGAGTGGACCTTATTTTAATAATGGCCGCATACTCGTT
Organism: Pholidichthys leucotaenia; assembly: GCA_020510985.1. Lineage (NCBI taxonomy): Eukaryota > Metazoa > Chordata > Actinopteri > Cichliformes > Pholidichthyidae > Pholidichthys > Pholidichthys leucotaenia. Next base: position 55,404,873 of record CM035843.1, on the reverse strand, counting down.
GTCGCTGCCCTCGTCCGAATCAAAGGCCAGAGTCTTCCACTGTGTTTTGTTCTTAGGCAGGGCTTCTTTATCACCGAGATTTCGCGTTAGCCGCTCCGCTGCCTCGTATTGCTGCGCTAGCTCCAAGGCCGCTAGCAGTGTTAGCTCTCCAGCATGGGTTAGCAGGCAAACTCTTGCCGAGAAATAGGCCATGTGCTCGGCCAACTGGTCGCGAACCAACTCCTCCTCCAAAGCTCCAAACCTGCACTCACCCGCCAGCTGTCAAAGCTCCACCACAAACTGTTGGACCGACTCTCCGGGTCACTGGCACAGCTGTCTGAACTGAATGCGCCGCATTATGATGTTCTCGGGGGCGCGAAAGTAGCCGGCCATGAGCCTCACAACGTCATCGAAAGAGTCTCCTCCTCCAAGCGTGCTCAGGATTTTCCGGGCCTCCATACCTAGGTTATGGACCAGAATAGCCCTCACTCTTAGTTTATCAAGGTTGCTGAGGTCTAACGCCAACAGATAGTTCTGGAAGGCTGCATACCATCTAGCCCAAGGGACCAAAGGCTCACCCGGAGCTTCCAAAAAAGGATGAAACGTGGTAGCAGCCCTCTCCATCTCTGTATATCCTCGTCACCAAATGTTGTGTCTCGAATTATAGAGGAGTCGAGGTGACATTTTAAAAGTTTTATTATAACACGAACTATAAACACAGGAGTCCCTATTGTGAGTACAGGAGCCACAGCGAAGAGACAATATGTCTCCCGCAGCTGGCTTATATACCACAGGTGACGCCACCCACAGTGGTGGGGCATCACCCCTCCCTAGCCTATAGGGCACCGCCATAATAATATATACATAATAAACGATCTCACAGTGGCATTCTGACTTTTTATTTTAAGAATGATTTTATCTTCAAGGCCAAGGAACAGAAGGAATCAGTTGCCTGATCGAAATATCTTGCAGGCACTAGCCTTACAGAGCGAAAGAGAGGTAATTATGAAAAAATAATTTTACTTTTTTATGAAAACTACACAAAATAGTTGATAAAAAATGACTGCACTACAGTATATTTATTTATTATTTATCCTTTATTTATACATTATGTGTTAAATGCAGCATCTTAAATCCTTAGTTATAGTCATCCACTGACTTACTAAATAATCATAATGATCAATCAATATACCAGCTGAATACTTACTTGAAACCTTGAGCAGATGTGTTTCTGTGGCCCAGGAATTTGGAGTCATGTTCAATACAAAGCTCACTAAACTGTAATGTTTGTTCATTGCTCCCTGTTTGTAAATAAAAAAAAATGTTTTATGATGTAACTATAGACACACTGTAGACCAGTGAGCTACGTTGTACTGACATGTAAACATCTTCTTTTTAGTGATGTTTGGAGGTGTTCCTTCCATGCTTCTGTGTTTGCATGGTTTGTTGTTGTTGTTGTTGTTGTTGTTGTTGTTTGTTTTTGTGGGGTGGAGCAGGGGTGAAGGGGTGGTCAGTCACCACCCCTTCACCCCTGCTCCACCCCCCAACCCCACAAAAAAAAAAAAACAACAACACACAAACACAGAAGCATGGAAGGAACAACTGCATCTGCTCAAGGTTTCAAGTAAGTCTTCAGCTGGTGTATTGATTGATTATTGATTATGATAATTTAGTAAGTCAGTGGATGACTATAACTAAGGATTCAAGATACTGCATTTAACACATAAAGTATAAATAAAGGATAAATAAATAAATAAATAATAAATATACTCTAGTGCAGACATTATTTATCAATTATTTTGTGTAAAAAAAAGTAAAATTATTTTTTTCATAATTACCTCTCTTTCACTCTGTAAGGCTAGTGCCTGCAAGATATTTAGATCAGGCACCTGATTCCTTCTGTTCCTTGGCCCTGAAGATAAAATCATTCTTAAAATAAAAAGTCCGAATGCCACAATAGTAAGCAGCATGTTTGTCATACACCGTTGTCAAAGTAGGGTGACATGTCATAAAGTGTCCCATTCCTTTTATACCATTTCAAGTCCTCACAGACTTGCACACTCACACACTACTAATGGCTGCTGCCTAAGTCTACAAGGGCTCAGGGCTTGAGGGTTTAGGGAGGAGATTGAGATTTGGCCATTGGCTCATAATAGGCACCTGACCTGGGCTTCAGCCCAGCCTAGCCCGTGCGTTAAGGCGGCCTTGGTTCTGCTTACCTAGCTGCTAGACAGGACAGGGGGAAAGAAAAAAAAGGGAGATTTACCAAGAAGAGTCCACTGTAATCTATTTTTACTATTTTTACTTTATGCAGCCACCACAATAAATTTTATCCTACCTTTACTGTGTTGTCATTATAAATTTATTTGAGAGGCAACAAACAGGACCGATGGCTCAAGCGGTTTATAACTGGAGAGTTAAGGCCACACCGTCAGCCAGCCGGAGTTGGAATTGCCATTGGTACTAGTCACACTGTTAATGCTGATAAACTGATCAGTTCAGTTAGAGCAGAGTTTGTCATAGCAGTCGCCTGCCGTCTAGTGGAATAAGCAAAGCTCTACTGACCTACGTGCTATCTCTGACCTGACCCTTTTTAAATCTGAACTTAAGACATATTTGTTTAGGATGGCTTTTAATACCCAGTAGTGGTGATATTTGTCTTGGCATTTGTTTTTATTTTATTTTTAGGTTGTTTTTGTTTATGTTATTTGTTTTTAATGCTCTGTGTGTTTTTAATGCTGTTTATTTTTTGTAAAGCACTTTGGTCACCTACAGGTTGTTTTAAAGGGCTATATAAATAAAGTACATTACATTACTGTCTACTCTCTTTAGTCAACCACCATATTTATTTAATTCATTTTACAAATCTCAAGTAGTTCTCAGCAATTTGTTTACATAAGACAGGCACTGGTAGTTGTGAGAGTGAGTGGTGGCTGTGGGGCCCCTTTAGGAAGTTATACAAAAGACTACCACGGTCATTGCAAACTCTCCACATTGTCACCGCTGTAGTGATTCAAAGTTGGTCAGCCCTTGGAGGTCCGCCTTCTGGCTTGGGGCTCCAAGCATTTGTCTGCCTTGCCTGCTGACACAGTACCTCTATTATTAATTCTATCTTATTAATTAAAAAATATATATTTTTTGAGGGCTTGCAACAGCACCCCTTCCAGCAGGTGGTGCCCTAGGCATCCACCTATATGGCCTATGTCAACGGCCAGCCCTGACTAGCACACCAGTGTGCTGTGAGAGATTGTCGGGTGTGCTATGGGAAATTGTCTAATTTTATTTAATTGGCCCAAAAAAATATTAATTAGTTGTTGGACATCTGTGCCTGCAATGTAGTGGCTCTTCCATGTCAGTGGCTGGCAGTATGAATGCAATAATGATGATCTTCTTCTTTACCTTCTTTGAGTTGTTTTATGAAGGGTCTCAGTGTTGGTAAGGCTGATTTTATGTTTTGCATGTCTGTGATATGCCTGCTTCGGACAAGGCCAGTGTGCACAGGGCTGTATATGCTTCATTTGTGTCTACTGTTCGACGAAGCATTTAATGCATGCATTGTGGAGTGTGTAAATAACGAGGCGGATTTGACTCAGACAGTTTATTACACATCTCACACAGAAGCATAGTCAGAAAGAGAACATCTCAGACAAGACTCCTCTTAAATACTGTGGCATTCCCTCAGAAGCTTCTACACACAAAAGGTCACATTGCATTCACTTCCTTAATCCTTTACTACAAAAGGTCACATTGCATTCACTTCCTTAATCCGTTACCATCCTCCTAGAAGTCTCCTAGAAGTCTCTGATACACAAAAGATCACACTGCATTCATCCTCCACACCTCCCTGCTATCTCCAAGGGAAACTCTGCTCTTTGTTCTAGTCTAAGATGCTATACCATTATGCACTCCCCATGTGTCACTAAAGCATATAACTATCAACGGCAGTTTCACCCCAGCCTCATAGGTAGTGCAAATATGCTGGCACGGCAGTTTGCTCACTGACTCTGTGTTTACTACTTTTGGTGGAAGAAGAAGCTAAAAAAGAAAGAGGGGAAGTATAGGTCGAATCTCATTGTCCTCCCTTGCAGACTCACTGACTTTAGGCGTTCACGTTAAGTGACTGAGGGTTTAGGGCTGTCCCAAACTGAAATCAGGAAGTGGCTGACTGCTCATTCACTGGCTGTGTCTCATGCTGTGTTTGAAATGCTCACTCCTTCCACATATAGATAGATAGTTTATTTCGAACACAAAAAAATATAACAAAAAACAAGCAAATAGCAAATGCAATAAAGTTACAGTATACACTGTTCGAAAGGGAGAAGGAAGAAGTGAACACTTATTAATTCCAACTCCTCTTTTAATACCCCAAGTAAACAATTTACTGTATTTTTTACAGATCAACATTAACACCTGTCCATTCTAACATACAATGAAGTCTATATTTCAAAACCAGTCTCAAACGACACAGATACACACAGTGCTGTCCCACCCACCATTCCATAGTGTCTCATAATGTCCCAGAGTGAACATAATGAATCGTACATATAAATTCTACCCTTCTAACATATATCCTTTCAACAAATGGTGCTTATACCTCTTTTTAAATTGATTTCTGTTTGTACATAGTTTCAGTTCCGGCTCCAGACTGTTCCACAAATCCACCCCACAGACAGATATGCACATACTTTTCTTGGTTGTACGTATCTTGGGTTTTGTAAAGTTTAAGTCTCCTCTCAAATTATGATCATTGTCTCTTTTTTTTAAATATTTTTTGTATATTAGTTGGGAGTTGATTGTTAATTGCCCTGTACATTACTTGTGCTGTCTTAAATTTAACTAAATCGATGAACTTTATGACATGTGACTTCAAGAACAACGAATTGGTATGGTCTCTATATCCTGCATTGTTTATTATCCTTATAGCTCTTTTTTGTAATGTGCATATTGCTTGTAGGTTGGTCTTGTAGGTGTTTCCCCAGACTTCTACACAGTAGTTAAGATAAGGTAAAAACAATGAATTGTACAATAAGACCAATGATTTATAGTCCACGATGTGTCTTGTCTTCCCCAGTATGCCTATACATTTTGCTAATTTAGCCCGGATGTGACTGATGTGAGGTTTCCAGCAGATTTTACTGTCTAGCGTCACCCCCAGAAACTTATTTTCCTGTACTGTTTGTATTCTGGTATCATCTATCGTTATCATTATTTCATGATTTATTTTATAATTTCCAAACAACATAATCTTTGTTTTTTTTAGATTTAGAGATAATTTATTTTTGTTGAACCACTGCGTTAATTTTTCCATTTCAGTTGTGACCACCTCTAAAACCTGCTGCAAATTCTCACCAGTGCAAAGGATATTTGTGTCATCCGCAAACAAAATAAATTTCAGAATTTTTGATACTTGGCATATGTCATTTATATACAAGATAAAGAGTTTGGGTCCCAAAACTGACCCCTGGGGCACACCACAAGTGATGTCCATGCAGGGTGATTTGTGCTCTCCAATTTGTACAAATTGTTGTCTGTTACTTAAATAACTTTCCACCCAACTCAGTCCTACCCCTCTTATCCCATACCTTTCCAGTTTCCTTAGAAGTATTCTGTGGTCAATGGTGTCAAAAGCTTTCTTTAAGTCTATAAATACTCCTACAGCAACCTTTTTCTTGTCTATACAACTAGTAATTTCTTCTATAAGTTCGATCAGTGCCAAAGATGTAGATTTATCTGCTCTAAAACCATACTGGCTATCTGTAAGGAGGTTGTGTTTTTCAATGAAATCATCCAGTCTCTTAGTGAATATTTTTTCAAGTATTTTGGAGAATTGTGAGAGTAAAGAGACTGGCCTGTAATTTGTGAAACAATGACTGTCTCCTGTTTTGTAAAGAGGTGTTACTTTTGCTATTTTCATTTTGTCTGGAAATGTACCAGTTTGAAATGACAGGTTACAGATGTGGGTGAGTGGCTTAACAATTCCCTCAATTACTTTTTTCACTATTGTCATGTCAATTTCATTCCAGTCCGTTGATTTTTTGTTCTTAAATTTACTCACAGTCTTGATAATTTCCTTTTCAGTAACTGCACCCAAAAAGATTGTGTTTGGGTTTCTATCCTCTATTTCATTCACAGACCCACTGTGGTTTGTTTCATATAGTGTACTATATAGTGAATCAGCCATCTTGTAGAACTGTTTGAAATCTTAACTGAAAATTTCATTCACTATATAGTACACTCAAAATATCCCACAATGCATTTTGAAAAATAGTGTACAACGGGGGCAGCACAGTGGCAGAGTGGTTAGCACTGCGGCAGCACAGCAACTCACCCTTGGCCGGGGAATCCTGGGTTCGATCCCAGCCCCTGACCAACAGTGATCTGTGTGGAGTTTGCATGTTCTCCCCGTGTCTGCGTGGGTTTACTCTGGGATTTCTCCGGTTTCCTCCCACATGCCAAAAACATGCAAGTTAGGTTAATTGGCATCAAACTGGGGATTCTAAATTGTCCTTAGGTATGGATGTGAGAGTGAATGGTTGTCAGTCTTTCTGCGTTGGCCCCGTGATGGACTGGCGATCTGTCCAGGGTGTACCCTGCCTCTCTCCTAAAGATGCTGGGATAGGCTCCAGCCCCCCTGCGACCCGAAAAGGATTAAGCGGAAGAAGATGGATGGATGGATGGAGTGTACAACGGATGGTCACTACATTAGCCAATATATCCCATAATGCAATGCACAGCCAACGGAGCAGTGAGAGGAGAGCTTCACATCACAACATAAACTACCTTAAGGTATTTATATTTATTAGTTCAGCAAAAACGATTTGATTTAATACATATTTACTACAAATTGCATGCAGGTATTCATTTTTTTTTTTTTTTACCACCGTTAGTCTGTTAGGTTATACTGTCTCATGTGATGACGTCATTAACTGTGCCACAAAAACAAGCCAGTCGTGCCCGAAAGCTGTTAATTTTATTGTTATATTGAGTTTACTATATAATCCACTATATCTAAATTCACTATATAGCGAGTAGGGAGGGAGTGAGTGAGTGAACATTCCGAACACAGCCTCAGTTCAGGTTCTGCGTCCTCCGCATTTCTAGGCCAGATACTGTATGTCACTGTGCTGCGTCCAAGGCTGTCCCATTCCATGGGCTCCTTCACATGCGGCCGACAAATGCAGCCTTCAAAACCCCAGAAACCAAGGATACATGAAGAGGATCGTTGTGGCCTTAACATATCCCAGCATTCAGTGCGTTCTCAGTCTGGCTTCTTTTTTTTTTTTTTTCTTGGCCCAGGCAGAAGCAGAACGAAGTCAGAAACAGTTCAAAGTAAGTTTTTTGTTTGAATTCTGGAGTGGCTCCCTGCTGGAAAAACCAGCATGGACCAGCTGTTATATATTAAAATAACGTATTATTGTGTGCTGAGGGTGGTGGCTCCACCTTTCCAGTTCCGCCGCCACCCTGAGTATAAAAGGCTGATGCAGAAGAGGCACGGCCTCTTTTGACCTTTGCCTCTGCCTGTACAGGAGCGCCTTGTGTCTGTGAGTCACATAATAAAGTTGAGTTCTATTGCACCTCCGGCCTCATTATTGGAATACAGATTATGGACATAACATTTGGCGACGAGGATAAAAGTATGGATAAAGGTATTTCGGGCATTCGGCCATATCTGGAGCTTCCTGGCGAGCCACTGGTGCCACGGGAGAGGTGGTTTGCTGCATTCAAGAATTATCTGGTGGCATTGAGCCTCAGTGAGTTGGAGAAATTGTGTGCACAGGCAATATTGGTCCATAATCTTGGCATGGAAGGACAGCGCATTCTTGGCACATTTGGAGTGAGCGACAGTTTTGAGGACGTGGTTGGGCTCATGGCACGTTACTTTTGCGACCCTGAGAATGTCATAGCCCAGAGGATCCAGTTCCGACAGCACCGCCAGCAGGCTGGAGAGTCGGTGCAGCAGTATGTTGCTGACCTGCGCAAACTGGCTGGATGTTGCCAGTTTCCGCAATCAGTTGGCGGAGCATACGTTGTGTGCAGCAGCACGGTCAAGACTCCTTACCCATTCCAGTGAACTGACGTTGGCCAAAGCGGTGGAGATAGCCCAGCAGTTCGAAATAGCGGATAAAGTGTCATGGGACCTTGGTGAGAGAACAGTGTTGGGGAAACCCAACTCACAAGCAGCAGTGCAGGCTGTAGACCCGGATAGCGATGACAGCGTGGAAGACAGAGAAGAATAGGCTACCTCTATAAAAATTAGGTCCACCCCGGGATCGCCAAAGTGTTTTGGCTGCAGGTCTACCAAGCACTGGTACAAGGCGAGAGACTGTCCGGCAAAAGACAAACACTGTGGCAAGTGTGGGCTCCTAAATCATTTCGCTAGGGTCTGTAAAAGGTTTGAGCGAGGGGAGAGACGACGTGAAGTGGATTCCCCCGCCATGACTCCTACGGTTATTCACACCATATCCCCGAGCACAGAAGGCCGTACATATTTAACAGTTACGCTGGACAGCGAGGACGTGCCATTGTTGGTGGACATGGGTGCAGTGAGGTCCGTGTTGAACTGGTCTACTGTGAGGAGTTTTTTCCCCTACCATCGTGTGAGAGGTCTGTCGATGCCATTTTGTGGGTATGGCGGTAATAGGCTGTCCATCGTGGGTTCACTGGAGCTGACGGTGAGGAACAAGACAGCAGTGGTGTCCAATATACAGTTCGTGGTGACCGTGAGTGGGTCAAATGTGATGGGCTGCTATCTGTTTTATGGACTGGGCTTCTCAATTACCAGCAGCAGCGGAGACGAATGGTTGGACTGTGGTTTGTGGGACTGGCCGGTTCCGCGAGTGGTCGACGATGCGGTTTGGGACGAATCATGGCCTAGTATTCTGGGAGATGGACAGGACAATTACCACCCAGGGCCATCAGGGCAGGGTTCCGGTGCCAGGGCCGACGTTACCCTAGGTGAGGGAACTGGGCAGCATGGTGGAACGCCCATAATGGTGGGTGAGGCTGTGAAGACGACCCCCTCTGCTTCCGGGGTTCGGCCTGGAGACAACCAAGAAGCATGGGGCTGCAACGGCTACGCTAGCGTTCAAAATGAAAGAGAGCGGATCAGGACCAGCTGGCATGGGAAACAGATGTGCCGCACAGGAACACTGCAGGCTGAGTCGGGCTTCGCAGAGGGTCGCCGGTGTGGCGCGACCTGGTGTGGAGGCCCGGTTGAAATATCGTGGACATGGGAAGTCGAGTCGAGCTCCTTTGGGAGTCGGTGACGTGGTTCAACCCAGAGAGGAGGCTCGGCTGAGAGGTGTCCACGGAAAGAGGAAGCGATGGGAGGACTAGGGAGGCTGAAGGTGGTGGCTGTTCGGGAGGACGGATACCTTCGGCTGTCAGATTACTCATGGAGACACCCCATTGAACTGCGGCGAATTATCAGGGAGAAGGAGGTGTCGGGGCCCCGATGTGGCTCATCTCCAGGGACAAAGAGACGAAGGAGCTCTGGGCGGGACCTGCCAGACGAGTCCCCCGGGGGGTGGCTTCTCCATCAAGGCTGTACAGTAGCAAGGGGCGATGGGTTGGGTTAAGTGTGAACTGCCCGGGCTATGTAGTTAATATGCTTCTCATAATAGACTGCTATAACAGGTGCCCATGTGAAAAAAAAACATGTAATGTGTGCATCACCATGTTTAGGGGTGTGTATTACTGCGGGGTTTTCCCAGGTTGGGGTGGTATAATTGGGAATGTTATGGCGGTGTATGAATGTGCATGTTAACTGGTTGGTTGTTTGTTTGTTGCATTGAATTCTCACCTTTATGTATATAAATTTATGGGATTATTTTGTGTTATAATAGAAACACAGCAATTTTTTTTATTTCATGGACTTTTATCATCAGAGACGGCGGAATAATCCATCTGGCCGTGTGGAAGTGGGACGGCAGTCCACCTGTCCCCCTTTAGTTTTCGTTATTTGTGTGTATGGATAGGCCTATTTTATTTGTTTGTCATTAGAGCGTGACTCGGTATTAAATTTGGGAGGGCCTAATTAGTGTGTATGTGTTTTGGACTTTTCTAAAGGGGGGAGGGGAATGTTATATATTAAAATAACGTATTATTGTGTAATGAGGGTGGTGGCTCCACCTTTCCGGTTCCGCCGCCACCCTGAATATAAAAGGCTGATGCGGAAGAGACACGGTCTCTTCTGACCTTCGCCTCTGCCTGTACAGGAGTGCCTAGTGTCTGTGAGTCACATAATAAAGTTGAGCTCTATTGCACCTCTGGCCTCGTTATTGGGATACAGATTACGGACATAACACCAGCATGCTGGTCACCAGCATGATTTGTTGTTTTGAAGCTGGGTCATACCAGCATATTATGCCGGTCCACCAGCTAAACCAACACCAAACCACCATAGACCAGCATAAACCAGGATAGACCAGGTTTTCTATGCTGGTGTATGCTGGTTTTTCCAGATAATCCAGCAGCAGCATTTGATTATTTAAGCTCATGTTACGTGACATTACTTTTTTCTGATGTGCTGCATGCTTTGCTTACTGTATTAAATAAACATGTTGAACCGTTATTTTTCTCTGAAGTCAAACCTTTTTTCCCCATTAATGTCAGTTTATTAGCTAAATGTCTGTAATATAAAAATACAGTATGATGTGGTTGAAATAACTTGCTTTAAGATAATTTTTAAAGTCCTGTAGTGACATCGGGAAGTTGATGTCATTTATTTGCTTACGTGATGCTGTAAAAAAAAAAAAACAAACACCCAAGGTTATTTTTAGAGAAAACGGAGCAGTTAATGAAGCTGAGGAGGGACAGGACATCTGTAATTTGATTATGCTGATTTAAAAAATGTCCATCACATCTGAAGTGATAATCAGACTTTTCTGATTTGTCCCATTTTTTCTGGTTTATTTCTGAGGTCCATGGTGGAGAACCTGCAGGAACCGAGGGTCAGCTGTGGAGAGAACAGGCTGGACTCAAGATTTATGAAAGTGATATTTGACTGAAATAGCCACAATAAAATGAAATTTGATTAATTGTTTTATTGATTGTAATGTTTTAGCAGTTTACTTTGCAAACTGAAACAAGCCAAATAAAAATATTGTATGTTTACTGTTAATAGAAAAACTGCATTTCAATGAAGTAGTTTTTTGAAAAAGATAATTTTTTGCAAGATAATTCTAAAAGACACTTTCATATATTTATTACACACGGAGTGAAACATTTTGAACCTGATTTAATACTGATGATGATGATTATAGTTTTTAAAATTAAATGACAAATCATGATTTTCTAATTTACTGAAATGCACTGGTACAACTGAGATGAAACTGAAGATGGAATCTGTTCTACTACTGCTGAACATCATTGAGGGTCAACATCCTACAGTACAGGACTGTGGTCTGCTTTAGAACATTAACAACTAAATGTCAGAGCTGATACAAGGCAGAACATCTAATTATTTAGCTACATAATGGTCATAACTGATAACAGTAAGCTTACATATTTTCTACTGGTCATGTAATTAAGAATATATTTTAGGGTTCAATCTAGCTGGGCGGCGCGGTGGCGGAGTGGTTAGCACTGCGGCAGCACAGCAACTCACCCTTGGCCGGGGGATCCTGGGTTCGATCCCAGCCCCCGACGAACAGTGATCTGTGTGGAGTTTGCATGTTCTCCCCGTGTCTGTGTGGGTTTACTCCGGGATTTCTCCGGTTTCCTCCCACATGCCAAAAACATGCAAGTTAGGTTAATTGGCATCAAACTGGGGATTCTAAATTGTCCTTAGGTATGACTGTGAGAGTGAATGGATGTCTGTCTCTCTGTGTTGGCCCTGCGATGGACTGGCGATCTGTACAGGGTGTACCCTGCCTCTTGCCCAAAGATGCTGGGATAGGCTCCAGTCCCCCCGCGACCCGAAAAGGATTAAGCGGAAGAAGATGAATGAATGAATCTAGCTGGTATTTAAAGTAATAAAAATTAATTTATCTATTTTGTGGTTTCAATTTACCTTAATTTTACCTGCTGACTTTAACTCATGTTAAAGTCTTATTTTATGTGTCATTGTCCTCTGTCTGTCTGGTGAAGATTCTCAAGTAAAAAGTAAAGAAAATACAATAATGAAGATAAAAATAAAGTTCTCTCTCTGTCAAAAATGTCAGCAAAAAAAAAAAAAAAAACAACTCAACTGACCCTTGTCTCCAGGGCCGCGGTCTACGAGGCTGCAACACCTGAATTAAGACACAGCCACTGACTTTATGAGCCCTTAAATGACCTTTTTCTGGCCGAATCTCAATCTCCTCCCTAAGTCCTCAAGCCCTGAGCCCTTGTAGACTTAGGCGACAGCCATTAGTAGTGTGTGAGTGTGCAAGTCTGTGAGGGCTTGAAATGGTATAAAAGGAATGGGACACTTTATGACTGCACCTTTGGGCTGGTTGCCGACTGCCAATCAGGTCTAGAAGAAGAAGACATGGAAATCTCACTGTTTGAAGAAGAATTCAATTCAATTCAATTCAATTCAACTTTATTTATATAGCGCCATTTCACAACAACAGTCATCTCATAGCACTTTCATCTGTAGGGGAAACCCCCACAACTGCAGAAAAAACCCAGCAATCAGGCAATCCCCTGTGAGCAAGCACTTGGCGACGGTGGAGAGGAAAAACTCCATTTTAACAGGAAGAAACCTCCAGCAGAACCAGGCTCAGGGAGGGGCAGTAATCTGCTCCGACTGGCTGGGGGGTGAGGGGATAGAGAAGATGAAAATAACAGACAGGTAGAGAGCAAACAGCACGACAGGGACTCAGTCTATGGGAGAGAACAAACAGATGTTAATGACCAGCAAAAAAAAAAAATATTTCATTGAGAGTGAAGAAAGGAGTGAAGCCCAGTGCATTATTGGAGGTCCCCCGGCTGTCTAAACCTATTAGCAGCATAACTAAGGGAGGGTTCAGAAACACATGATCCCTCCCTAATTGTAGACTATATCAAAAAGGAAGGTTTTAACCCTAATCTTAAAAACAGAGATCGAGACTGACTCCCGAATCCATATTAGCAGCTGGTTCCACAGGAGAGGAGCTTGATAACTGAAGGCTCTGCCTCCCATTGTACTTTTGGAGATTCTAGGTATTACAAGTAATCCTGCATTTTGGGAGCGTAGTGCTCTGTTAGGATAATACAGTAGTATCAGATCTTTTAAATAAAAAGGGGCCTGATTGTTTAGAGCTTTGTAAGTGAGAAGAAGGATTTTAAACTTAATTCTAGACTCTATGGGAAGCCAATGAAGGGAGGCCAGAACCGGAGAGATACTATCTCTCTTTCTCTAGTACCTGTTAAAACTCTTGCTGCAGCATTTTGTATGAACTGAAGACTTTTTAAAGATGTTTTAGGACAACCTGATAATAAAAAGTTACAATAATCTAATCTAGAGCTAACAAAAGCATGGATCAGTTTCTCAGCATCACTCTGAGACGAGATGCTCCTAATCTTGGCAATATTATGCAAATGATAGAAGGCAGTCTTAGAAGCAAACTTAATATGCGAATTGAAAGACAGATCTTGATCAAAAATAGCTCCAAGGTTCCTCACAGAGCTATTAAGAGAAAGCGTAACCGCATCCAAACTAAAAGTTTGATTTGGAAAGGTATTTCTAAGGTTTTTTTGGACCAACAAGAATGACTTCAGTCTTATCTGAATTTAATAAGATAAGCCTTTATTAGTCCCACAATGGGGAAATTCCAGGATTGCAACAGCACAGGGATAGCAACACTCAGAGCAACAATCAGAAGGCAAGAGAAAAAACAAGAGCAGCAAGTATACATATATATATATATATATATATATATATATATATATATATATATATACTATATATATACTATATATATATAATATATATATTATATATATATATATATATATATATATAGACACACAGTGCGGAGCATTGTAGCTAGATGGGATAGGTATATAAATATATAAACAGTGCGGAGCATTGTAGCTGGATGGAATAAATATATGAGTATATAAACACACAGTGCGGAGTATTGTAGCTAGATGGAATGAATATGTGAATATATAAACACACAGTGCGGAGCACTGTAGCTAGATGGAATAAATATGTAGATATATAGGGAGATTTACATCCAGCTCCCGAAAAATTAGTACTGGCGCCCCCCAAGGATGTGTCCTTTCCCCACTGCTCTTCTCCCTCTACTCCAACGACTGCACCTCAGAGGACCCTTCGGTGAAGCTCCTGAAGTTTGCGGACGACACCACAGTCATCGGTTTGATCCGGGATGATGATGAGTCTGCATACAGGCGGGAGGTGGAGCAGCTGATCCTCTGGTGCAGCCAGAACCATCTTGAACTTAACCCAGCCAAAACGGTGGAGATGACTGTGGATTTCAGGTGACACCCCCCTTCATTCCCCCCACTCACCATCCTCAACAGCACAGTGTCCACTGTGGACTCCTTCAAGTTTCTGGGTACCACAGTCTCCCGGAACCTGAAGTGGTCCTCCCATATAGACACTGTCCGGAAAAAGGCCCAGCAGTGGTTGTTTTTTCTGCGTCAGCTCAAGAAGTTTGATTTGCCTCAGGAGCTGCTGGTTGTCTTCTACACCGCCATCATCCAATCTGTCCTCTGCTTTTCCATCACTGTCTGGTTTGGATCTGCCACTAAACAGGACAAGACCAGACTGCAGCGGATCATTAAGTCTGCGGAGAGGATCATTGGTACCGACCTACCCTCCATTGAGAACTTATATCGGTCCATAACCAGGAAACGGGCGGGAAACATCTGTGCTGACCCATCACACCCCGGCCACAAACTGTTTGAACTTCTATCTTCTGGTCGTCGTTACAGATCACTGAAGGTCAAAACCACCCGTCACAGGAACAGTTTCTTTCCTCAAGCCATCACTCTGATGAACTCCTAACATTCACCTAGTCCTACCTGTTTGCTGTACTCATGACTTTTCATCCATTATTACATTGCACATAACTCTCACACTGCTTTTTACTTCATTCACATTATATCACTGAATCTGAGTCCACATTGAAATACTGTGTGATTGTATATTTTTTCATATATTTCTGCAAAGTGTGGTTAGTCCGAGTAAATAACTGCATATATTCCTGTATATATTTGCATCCTTTTATAGAAACGTGGACAGACTGTAATTTACTGTACATACTCTGTTTGTCATTGAATCCTTATTTAAATCCTTCACCTGAACAACGAGAGCAAGTTTTTAGCCAAAGTCAAATTCCTTGTATGTGTTGTGCATACTTGGCCAATAAAGCTGATTCTAATTCTGATTCTGATTCTGATATATAAACACACACAGTGCGGAGCATTGTAGCTAGATGGAATAAATATGTAAATATATAAACACACACAGTGCAGAGCATTGTTGCTAGATGGAATAAATACACTACCGTTCAAAAGTTTGGGGTCACCCAGACAATTATTTTGTGTTTTCCATGAAAAGTCACACTTATTTACCACCATGAGTCGTAAAATGAATAGAAAATATAGTCAAGACATTGACAAGGTTAGAAATAATGATTTGTATTTGAAATAATAATTTTTTCCTTCAAACTTTGCTTTTGTCAAAGAATCCTCCATTTGCAGCAATTACAGCATTGCAAACCTAACATGATTGCACAAGGGTTTTCTAATCATCCATTAGCCTTCTGACGCAATGAGCAAACACATTGTACCATTAGAACACTGGAGTGATAGTTGCTGGAAATGGGCCTCTATACACCTATGTAGATATTGCACCAAAAACCAGACATTTGCAGCTAGAATAGTCATTTACCACATTAGCAATGTGTAGAGTGTATTTCTGATTAGTTTAAAGTTATCTTCATTGAAAAAAAGTGCTTTTCTTTCAAAAATAAGGAAATTTCTAAGTGACCCCAAACTTTTGAACGGTAGTGTATGTAAATATATAAACACACACAGTGTGGAGCATTGTAGCTAGATAGAATAATATGTCGATATATAAACACACACAGTGCGGAGCATTGTAGCTAGATGGAATAAATATGTAGATATATAAACACACACAGTGCGGAGCATTGTAGCTAGATGGAATAAATATGTAAATATATAAAGACACACAGTGCGGAGCATTGTTGCTAGATGGAATAAATATATAAATATATATATAAACACACACAGTGCGGAGCATTGTAGCTAGATGGAATAAATATGTAAATATATAAACACACACAGTGCAGAGCATTGTTGCTAGATGGAATAAATATGTAAATATATAAACACACAGCGTGGAGCATTGTTGCTAGATGGAATAAATATATAAATATGTAAACAAACACAGTGCGGAGCATTGTAGCTAGATGGAATGAAACAGCACAACCATCTACTTAGTTATCCTACATGGTATGATTATGTACGTGTAAGTCTATTGCGTCTTTTGCATTCAGTACTATTAGGTTGTCACATCTTTTTGCTATCTCTGCGAGCAGCCCTGCTTAGGTTGTACAGTGTGACAGCCGTAGGTAGGAAGGACCTGCGAAACCTCTCAGTTGTGCTCCTAGGATGATGTAGTCTGCTGCTAAATGAGCTCCTCAGTGCATTCAGTATGTCCTGCATAGGGTGGAACTCGGACTCCAGCAGAGATGGCAGTTTAGCCACCATCCTTCTCTCTCCCATCTCCTCCACTGGGTCAAGGTGCTGCCCCAGGACAGAGCTAGCTTTCTTGATCAGTTTGTTCAGTCTCTTCCTATCGCCTGTTGTAATGCCACTGCCCCAGCAGACCACTCCAAAAGTGATGGCTGATGCCTCCACCGTGTCGTAGAATGTCTTCAGCAGCGCCCCTTGTACACTAAAAGACCTGAGTCTCCTCAGTAGGAACAGCCTGCGCTATCCCTTCTTGTAGAGTGCGTCAGTATTGTGTGACCAGTCTAGTTTATTGTTCAGATGAACACCCAGGTACTTATAGGATGTCACCATCTCGATGTCTGTTCCCTGTATATTTACTGGTGCTGTGAGGGGTTGTCCTTGCCTGCGGCAGTCCACCACCAGCTCCTTAGTTTTCCTCACATTGATCTGGAGGCAGTTCCGATGGCACCACTCCACGAAGTCCTGGATAAGCCCTCTGTACTCAGCTTCATCTCCGTTGGAGATGAGGCCAACGATCGCAGAGTCCTCAGAGGACTTCTGTAGATGTCAGTGTGTTGTGTTGTGTGAGAAGTCCGCAGTATAAAGGGTGAACAGGAAGGGAGCCAAAACCATTCCCTGGGGGGCCCCCGTGCTACCGATGATCGTGTCGGACACACAGTCCCGGGTTCTCACAAACTGAGGCCGGTTCGTGAGGTAGTCCAGGATCCATGATGACAGGTGCTGGTCCACCCCTGTGCACAGCAGCTTGTCCTTCAGGATCATCGGTTGGATGGTGTTGAAAGCACTGGAGAAGTCAAAGAACATGATCCTCACCGCATTCCTGGGCTTCTCCAGGTGGGACAGAGAACGGTGAAGGAGGAAGATCACCGCATCCTCCACCCCAATGCCATGCTGGTAGGCGAACTGGAGTGGATCCATCGCTGGTCCCACCAGGGGGCGGAGGTGAGCAAGGAGCAGTCTCTCCAGGGTCTTCATCATGTGGGACATCAAGGCCACTGGTCTGTAGCTGTTCAGATCTTTGGGGTGGAAAGTCTTTGGTACAGGTACCACACAAGATGTTTTCCACAGCTGTGGTACCCTCCCCAGCTTCAGGCTCAGGTTGAAGATGTACGTCACAATCCCACACAGCTGGTCTGCACAGGACTTGAGGAGCTTTGCGCTGATGCCGTCCGGTCCCGACGCCTTCCTCGCCTTGATCTTCCTCAGCTCCGTCCTCACCTGGGTCTTAGTGAGGGTCAGTTTGGGGGGCTGTGTGTTGGGAGTGGGGGGTGTTGGTGGAGTGGGGAGTGGGCAGCAGGACTTGATGTCTTTAGAGGCAGCAGTGGTTGTTGTGCAGTCAGGGGGGAGGGCGGTTGGTCAAACCTATTGAAAAACAGATTCAGATTGTTCGCCCGCTCCCTGCCCCCCGTGGCCTGGGGGGAGGTATTGTGGAGCCCAGAGATGGTTTTAAGGTTTCTCCAGACCCCACTTGATGTCGCTCTGTTGCAGCTTGTCCTCCATCTTCTTCCTGAAGCTGTCCTTGCCTTCTCTGATCTTTCTCCTCAGCTCCCTCTGTACGGACTTCAACATCTCCCTGTTCCCCGACCTGAAGATCCTCTTCTTCTCTCTCAGAAGTGTTTTTATCTCAGGGTTGATCCAGGGTTTGTTGTTTGAGCAACACCGTATGGTCTTGGTGGGAACGGTGTTGTCCACACAGAAGCTGATGTAGTCCGTGATGGTGTGAGTGAGGCCATCGATGTCCTCACCATGTGGATCGCAGAGCTGCTCCCAGGCGGTGGTTTCAAAACAGCCCTTTAGAGTGTCCATTGCCTCCTCAGACCATAGCTTCACTGTGCGCATGGCCGGAGGTTGTCTGTGCACTAGGGGTTTGTACACCGGCCGGAGATGAACCAAGTTGTGATCCGATCTCCCGAGTGGGGGGAGTTGTGATGAGGTGTACGCCTCCTTAGTGTTTGCGTAGAATACGTCCGGTGTTTTATTGTCTGTAGTGTGGCATGTGACATACTGGGTAAACGTGGGTAGAATGGGAGACAGTGAAAAATGGTTGAAATCGCCTGAGATGAGGAGAAGAGCATCTGGGTGTTCTGTCTGCAGCCTGCCAGTTACTGAATGGATGACGTCACGCGCTGTCCCAGCGTTCGCCGTCAAATTTGCATAAATAACAATGCAGATCATGTGTGAGTATTCCCTCGGGAGATATGTAGGCCGCATGCTAACAGCTAGCAACTCGATGTCTTTGCTGCAGTGTTGTTGTTTAACAGTGATATGTCCTGGTCTGCACCAGTTGTTGTTAACATAAGATAAGATAAGATAAGATAAGATAAGATAAGATAAGCCTTTATTATTATTATTATTATTTTATTATTATATTATAATAATAATAATATTATTATATATTATTATTAATATTAATATTAATATTATTAATATTAATAATATTATTATTAATATTATAATATTATATAATAATATTATTATTATTATTATTTTTTTTATTTTTTATTTTTTTTCTCTCGGCGCCACACCAGTCGGCTGCCTTTTGCAACAGCGGCTCGATTCCGAGTCTTTTTCCCTTCCTCTCTCTTTTGATCCGTCTTTTTTTTTCACCCCACTTATATCACGGACACACAGATCGTCCTAAATGTCTCCTGAGCCGGTGGACGGAGCCACTGTTTATAGCAGGATACGATACAGCAGAGAACAGCTGCTAGCATTCAACCGCCACCCGGTCCCATTGGAAAAACTCGACATACCGAGAGAACTGAGGCGAAAACGCCGCGGCTGCCGGGCTGGAGTAAGGCGGAGGACAAAAAATATAAGGTACAGACCCTCCCTTCCATCTGTTGTCATGGGAAATGTACGGTCGATACTGGGAAAGTTAGATGAGCTAGCGGCTATCTCCCGTTATGATAGCACATACCGGGAGTGCTCTCTCCTTTTGTTTACTGAGACGTGGCTAACTGAACTAGCAGCAGATGCTAACATTGAGCTGGAGGGTTTTCACATGATACGAGCTGACCGAACACCAGACAGTGGCAAGGCTAGGGGCGGTGGAGTGATAATGTATGTTAACAACAACTGGTGCAGACCGGGACATATCACTGTTAAACAACGACACTGCAGCAAAGACATTGAGTTGCTAGCTGTTAGCATGAGGCCTACATATCTCCCGAGAGAACACTCACACGTGATCTGCATTGTTGTTTATGCAAATCCGACGGCGAACGCTGGGACAGCACGTGACGTCATCCATTCAGTAACCAGCAGGCTGCAGACAGAACACCCAGATGCTCTTCTCCTCATCTCAGGCGATTTCAACCATGTTTCACTGTCTCCCATTCTACCCACGTTCACCCAGTATGTCACATGCCACACTAGAGACAATAAAACACTGGATTTATTCTACGCAAACACTAAGGAGGCGTACACCTCATCACAACTCCCCCCACTCGGGAGATCGGATCACAACTTGGTTCATCTCCGGCCGGTGTACAAACCCCTAGTGCACAGACAACCTCCGGCCATGCACACTGTGGAGTTATGGTCTGAGGAGACAATGGACACCCTAAAGGGCTGTTTTGAAGCCACTGCCTGGAAGCAGCTCTGCGATCCACATGGTGAGGACATCGATGGCCTCATTCACACCTTCACGGGCTACCTCAGCTTCTGTGTGGACAAATCCGTTCCCACCAAGACCATACGGCGTCACTCAAACAACAAACCCTGGATCAACCCTGAGATAAAAACACTTCTGAGAGAGAAGAAGAGGATCTTCAGGTCAGGGAACAGGGAGATGCTGAAGTCCGTACAGAGGGAGCTGAGGAGAAAGATCAGAGAAAGCAAGGACAGCTTCAGGAAGAAGATGGAGGACAAGCTGCAACAGAGCGACATCAGCGGGGTCTGGAGAAACCTCAAAACCATCTCGGGGCTCCATAATACCTCCCACCAGGCCACAGGGGGCAGGGAGTGGGCGAACAACCTGAATCTGTTTTTCAATAGATTTGACCAACCGCCCTCCCCCCTGACTGCACAACAACCACTGCTGCCTCTAAAGAAATCAAGTCCTGCTGCCCACTCCCCACTCCACCAACACCCCCCCACTCCCAACACACAGCCCCCCATCCTGACCCTGACCAGGACCCAGGTGAGGACGGAGCTGAGGAAGATCAAGGCGAGGAAGGCGCCGGGACCGGACGGCATCAGCGCAAAGCTCCTCAAGTCCTGTGCAGACCAGCTGTGTGGGATTGTGACGTATATCTTCAACATGAGCCTGAAACTGGGGAGGGTACCACAGCTGTGGAAAACATCTTGTGTGGTACCTGTACCAAAAACTTCCCACCCCAAAGACCTGAACAGCTACAGACCGGTGGCCTTGACGTCCCACTTGATGAAGACCCTGGAGAGACTGCTCCTTGCTCACCTCCGCCCCCTGGTGGAACCAGCGATGGATCCACTCCAGTTCGCCTACCAGCATGGCATTGGGGTGGAGGATGCGGTGATCTTCCTCCTTCACCGTTCTCTGTCCCACCTGGAGAAGCCCGGGAATATGGTGAGGATCATGTTCTTTGACTTCTCCAGTGCTTTCAACACCATCCAACCGATGATCCTGAAGGACAAGCTGCTGCGCGCAGGGGTGGACCAGCACCTGTCATCATGGATCCTGGACTACCTCACGAACCGGCCTCAGTTTGTGAGAACCCGGGACTGTGTGTCCGACACGATCATCAGTAGCACGGGGGGCCCCCAGGGAACGGTGCTGGCTCCCTTCCTGTTCGCTCTTTATACTGCGGACTTCTCACACAACACAACACACTGCCATCTACAGAAGTTCTCTGATGACTCTGCGATCATTGGCCTCATCTCCAATGGAGATGAAGCTGAGTACAGAGGGCTTATCCAGGACTTCGTGGACTGGTGCCATCGGAACTGCCTCCAGATCAACGCGAGGAAAACTAAGGAGCTGGTGGTGGACTGCCGCAGGCATGGGCAGCCCCTCACAGTACCAGTAAATATACAGGGAACAGACATCGAGATGGTGACATCCTATAAGTACCTGGGTATTCATCTGAACAATAAACTAGACTGGTCACACAATACTGATGCACTCTACAAGAAGGGACAGCGCAGGCTGTTCCTGCTGAGGAGACTCAGGTCTTTTGGTGTACAAGGGGCGCTGCTGAAGTCATTCTATGACACGGTGGTGGCATCAGCCATCACTTTTGGAGTGGTCTGCTGGGGCAGTGGCATTACTGCAGCCGATAGGAAGAGACTGAACAAACTGATTAAGAAAGCTAGCTCTGTCCTGGGGCAGCGCCTTGATCCGATGGAGGAGATAGGAGAGAGAAGGACGGTGGCTAAACTGTCATCTCTGCTGGAGTCCGAGTTCCACCCTATGCAGGACATACTGAATGCACTGAGGAGCTCATTTAGCAGCAGACTACATCATCCCAGGTGCACAACCGAGAGGTTTCGTAGGTCCTTCCTACCAACGGCTGTCAGACTGTACAACCTAAGCAGGGCTGCTCGCAGAGATAGCAAAAAGACGTAACAAACTAATAGTTTTTTGAATGCAAAAGATGCAATAGACTTACACAATGGTCCCCTCCGGCATACAACTAGGAACTTACCGGTCGCTATGGAGGGTGAGAATATGTATGGGCACATAATCATACCATGTAGGATAACTAAGTAGACGGTTATGCTGTTTCATTCCATCTAGCAACAATGCTCTGCACTGTGTGTGTTTATATATTTACATATTTATTCCATCTAGCTACAATGCTCAGCACTGGGTGTGTTTATATATTTATATATCTACATATTATTCCATCTAGCTACATTGCTCCGCACTGTGTGTGTTTATATACTTGCATATTTATTCCACCTAGCTGCAATGCTCCGTACTGTGGGTGTTTATATATTTACATATTTATTCCATCTAGCTACAATGCTCTGCACTGTGTGTTCATATATTCATATATTTATTCCATCCAGCTACAATGCTCTGCACTGTGTGTCTGTGTGTGTGTGTATATATATATATTTTATAGTAATACGTACATATGTATATTAGCTGCTCTTGCTTGCTTGTTTTTTTTTTTTTGTTGGTTTTTTTTTTTTTTTTTCTTGCCTTCTGATTGTTGCTCTGAGTGTTGCTATCCCTGTGCTGTTGCAATCCTGGAATTTCCCCGTTGTGGGACTAATAAAGGCTTATCTTATCTTATCTTATCTTATTAGTCCCACAATGGGGAAATTCCAGGATTGCAACAGCACAGGGATAGCAACACTCAGAGCAACAATCAGAAGGCAAGAAAAAAAAACAAAAAAAGCAAGAGCAGCTAATATACATATGTACATATTACTATAAATATATATATATATATACACAGACACACAGTGCAGAGCATTGTAGCTGGATGGAATAAATATATGAGTATATAAACACACAGTGCGGAGCATTGTAGCTAGATGGAATAAATATGTAGATATATAAACACAGTGCGGAGCACTGTAGCTAGATGGAATAAATATATAGATATATAAATATAAACACACCCATTGCGGAGCATTGTAGCTAGATGGAATAAATATGTAAATATATAAACACACACAGTGCAGAGCATTGTTGCTAGATGGGATGAAACAGCACAACCGTCTACTTAGTTATCCTACATGGTATGATTATGTGTCCATACATATTCTCACCCTCCATAGCGACCGGTATTTTCCTAGTTGTATGCCGGAGGGGACCATTGTGTAAGTCTATTGCATCTTTTGCATTCAAAACTATTAGGTTGTTACGTCTTTTTGCTATCTCTGTGAGCAGCCCTGCTTAGGTTGTACAGTCTGACAGCCGTTGGTAGGAAGGACCTGCAAAACCTCTCGGTTGTGCACCTGGGATGATGTAGTCTGCTGCTAAAGGAGCTCCTCAGTGCATTCAGTATGTCCTGCATAGGGTGGAACTCGGACTCCAGCAGAGATGACAGTTTAGCCACCGTCCTTCTCTCTCCTATCTCCTCCACCGGGTCAAGGCGCTGCCCCAGGACAGAGCTAGCTTTCTTGATCAGTTTGTTCAGTCTCTTCCTATCGGCTACGGTAATGCCACTGCCCCAGCAGACCACTCCAAAAGTGATGGCTGATGCCACCACCGTGTCATAGAATGTCTTCAGCAGCGCCCCTTGTACACCAAAAGACCTGAGTCTCCTCAGTAGGAACAGCCTGCGCTGTCCCTTCTTGTAGAGTGCGTCAGTATTGTGTGACCAGTCTAGTTTATTGTTCAGATGAACACCCAGGTACTTGTAGGATGTCATCTCGATGTCTGTTCCCTGTATATTTACTGGTGCTGTGAGGGGTTGTCCTTGCCTGCGGCAGTCCACCACCAGCTCCTTAGTTTTCCTCGCGTTGATCTGGAGGCAGTTCCGATGGCACCACTCCACGAAGTCCGGATAAGCCCTCTGTACTCAGCTTCATCTCCATTGGAGATGGGGCCAACGATCGCAGAGTCATAAGAGAACTTCTGTAGATGGCAGTGTGTTGTGTTGTGTGAGAAGTCCGCAGTATAAAGAGTGAACAGGAAGGGAGCCAACACCGTTCCCTGGGGGGCCCCCGTGCTACCGATGATCGTGTCGGACACACAGTCCCGGGTTCTCACAAACTGAGGCCGGTTCGTGAGGTAGTCCAGGATCCATGATGACAGGTGCTGGTCCACCCCTGTGCGCAGCAGCTTGTCCTCCAGGATCATCGGTTGGATGGTGTTGAAAGCACTGGAGAAGTCAAAGAACATGATCCTCACCGCATTCCCGGGCTTCTCCAGGTGGGACAGAGAATGGTGAAGGAAGAAGATCACCGCATCCTCCACCCCAATGCCATGCTGGTAGGCGAACTGGAGTGGATCCATCGCTGGTCCCACCAGGGGGCGGAGGTGAGCAAGGAGCAGTCTCTCCAGGGTCTTCATCAAGTGGGACGTCAAGGCCACCGGTCTGTAGCTGTTCAGGTCTTTGGGGTGGGAAGTTTTTGGTACAGGTACCACACAAGATGTTTTCCACAGCTGTGGTACCCTCCCCAGCTTCAGGCTCAGGTTGAAGATGTACGCCACAATCCCATACAACTGGTCTGCACAGGACTTGAGGAGCTTTGCGCTGATGCCGTCCGGTCCCGACGCCTTCCTCGCCTTGATCTTCCTCAGCTCCGTCCTCACCTGGGTCTTGGTCAGGGTCAGGTTGGGGGGCTGTGTGTTGGGAGTGGGGCGGTGTTGGTGGAGTGGGGAGTGGGCAGCAGGATTTGATGTCTTTAGAGGCAGCAGTGGTTGTTGTGCAGTCAGGGGGGAGGGCGGTTGGTCAAACCTATTGAAAAACAGATTGTCACGACTCGCCGCTCATCATCTGCCTCAGCTGCGCGCACACCTGCGCCTCGTCAGCCGCGAGCTATTTAACCCACTCAGCCCTGTGCAGCAGTCTGGAGCCGTCTGTTCGCATCGGCACTTCTTCGCTGCTGGATCGTCTCCTAAACAACAGCTAAACTACGCTTCTATGTAAGCATTCCTTCCCTTACCTTTTGCAAGTCTTCTCCCCTGTGCACAGGTGGATTCCCTGGCAGCGGACATCCCGTCGTCGCCATTCAACCCTTACCGTCATCACAGGCTCTGCAGGACGCTGTCTTCCGGGCTTCTCCCTTGGCCAACGCCAGCCACCTGCCGTCCACAAGTAAGCACCACACTGCTCATTATTCCTGTCAAGGTGTGGTGCCCTTTACCCCTGTCCTCTGTTCTCTCCATAGGGTTGCCCGGCTGTACGGCGCACCGCTCTGCTTCCTGTGCTTCGGAGTTCACCCTCACCACATATACATATCTCACACACCCATCCATACACGCCTGCTTGTTGAATAAAGCTGTTAAATCTACCCTGAGCCTGCGTGCGTGTTTCCTGAGCCGGACATTATGTCACAGATTCAGATTGTTCGCCCACTCCCTGCCCCCCATGGCCTGGGGGAAGGGGGGTATTCTGGAGCCCAGAGATGGTTTTAAGGTTTCTCCAGACCCCACTGATGTCGCTCTGTTGCAGCTTGTCCTCCATCTTCTTCCTGAAGCTGTCCTTGCCTTCTCTGATCTTTCTCCTCAGCTCCCTCTGTACGGACTTCAGCATCTCCCTGTTCCCCGACCTGAAGATCCTCTTCTTCTCTCTCAGAAGTGTTTTTATCTCAGGGTTGATCCAGGGTTTGTTGTTTGAGCAGCACCGTGTGGTCTTGGTGGGAACGGTGTCGTCCACACAGAAGCTGAGGTAGTCCATGAAGGTGTGAGTGAGGCCATCGATGTCCTCACCATGTGGATTGCAGAGCTTACATTATCACTCCACCGCCCCTTGCTTTGCCACTGTCTGATAATAATAGCAGGAAATTGCAAGTCATCAAAGCTTTGATTTCCTTAAGACAGGCTTCTAGCTTGGCTAATTGATTACTATCATCTGGCTTCATTGACAGGTATAACTGTGTGTCATCTGCTTAACAATGAAAATGTATACAGTGCTTTCTAATAATGTTGCCTAAGGGAAGCATATATAAACTAAAAAGAGTAGGGCCTAACACAGATCCCTTTGGAACTCCATGACTGAGCTTTGAGTTGAAAGAAAACTCATTATTGACATGAACAAACTGGAACCTATCAGATAAATAAGATCTAAACCACTGCAATGAAGTTCCATTAAGTCCAACATAGTGTTCTAATCTATCAAGTAGAATATTATGATTGATAGTATCAAAAGCTGCACTAAAGTCTAAAAGGACAAGAACAGAAACAAGTCCATTATCAGATGCGATAAGGAGGTCATTAGTGACCTTCACTAAGGCTGTTTCAGTACTATGATGGATTCTAAACCCAGATTGAATCTCTTCAAGTAAACCATTTCCCTGCAGGTGGTCAAATAATTGCGTAGCAACAACTCTTTCTAAGATTTTTGAAATGAAAGGGAGATTAGAGATTGGTCTATAGTTAGCTAAAACTCCTGGATCCAGCATTGGCTTTTTGAGTAAGGGTTTAATTACAGCCGCTTTAAAAGCCTGCGGTACATGGCCTAAAGTTAATGAAGAATTGATTATTTGAAGAATAAATCTACCAATAAGGGGGAAGACTTCTTTAAATAACCTGGTAGGAATAGGGTCTAAAAGACAAGTCGAAGGCTTGGATGAGGAAATTATTTTGTCTAACTCTAAAAGGTCAATTGGAGTAAACTCATCCAAACAGATATCAACTGAAGGAGTTGTAGTAGTTACTGTATTTAAGTTAACGGTGGGAAGAATCTAATTGATTTTATCTCTGATAGATAAAATTTTATTATTGAATAAGTTCATAGTCCTGACTAGTAAGCACTAAGGGAATGCTAGGATTGACAGAGTCCTGACTCTTTGTCAGCCTGGCTACAGTGCTGAAAAGAAACCTGGGATTATTCTTGTTGTCTTCTATTAATGCAGAATAATAACTCGTTCTAGCTTTTCTGAGATTTTTTTATAAATAAAAAGATGATTTCTCCAGTCTAAAAAGATTTCATCTAAATTAGTGGAGCGCAATTTTCTTTCTAATTGACGAGTCTATGGCGCAGATATTGAGTTCATATCTCCCCACAAATGCATGACAGTATGTGTATTGGTGACTCCACATCTGGTGGGACAAAAGAGGTCTGGACCTGCAGAGGTCTACAGGAGATGACGAGTAGGTGTGAGTCTTGACCTTTGTCTCCGAGAGGATGTCCCAGGAAGATTCCCGGAACACCGTAGGACAAGAGACAATAGTGAGACATGACAGAGTGCGTTGTGACTGAGACTATGTGCCATGTAATTATATGTTTGCTTAAGTAACATGTGACTGTGGGTTGTGACCCCAGCAGAGTATAAGAACGTGGTATTTGATTGCTCAGTCTCTTTTCCTGCATAAAGATTGATAGAGCATGTGTTCACTCAATAAAGTTGACTCTGAGAAATAAACTCAGCCTCATTCTTGAATGCATTCTCTACACTGGTGACCCTACGACTAAGTATGGACGAACTTCATACAGCAGACTCATCAGGAGCCAACCAGGCCAGCGCAGCTACCGCAGTCCAGCTGCCCAAATTCTGGCAGCACAGCCCACGTGCCTGGTTCAACACGGTCGAGGCGCAGTTTCACCTTCGAGGAATTTCAGCAGATGCAACGAAATTCTACTATGTGGTAGCAAAGCTGGACAGCCTCACAGCACAGCAGGTGGAGAGCCTGACTAACCATCCACCAGAGGTCGACAAGTACGGCACATTGAAAGCCGCGCTCATCCGTGCTTTCACCCCCTTGCTGGGAGAGCGGGCAGAGAGGCTCCTGATGTTGGCCGAAGGCGAAGCAGACAGGCCCGCTGACCTGATGGCGAGGATGCTGAACCTGAGAGGCGAGGATGATGATGGCTTTATCTTCGCCCATCTTTTCCTCAGGACACTGCCGCCAGTGGTGAGAGTCACCCTGGCCAGCTCGCAGCGGCTGACCAACCGAGATTACCACGAGCTGGGCCAGGAGACACAGTGACTCGTCGACGCTCATAGACGGCACACGGCCACGACGGCGGCAGCGGAGCTGAGCGCAACGCCCGGAGACGGCAGGGGGCCAGAGGCTGCAACACCAGATGCGCTGACGTCGGCAGCGGCGGAGACCAGGAGACGCGGGGCGCGCGACGCCCTCTGCTTTTATCATCGACGCTTCGCCGAGAGGGCACACAAATGCATCCCCCGGTGCCGGTTCAAGCGCTCGGGAAAACGCCAGGCCCGAGAGTCGGTAGCAGCTGCTGCGCTCGGCGTGAAGAATAAGCTGCTCTACCTAACGGACGGGAAATCAGGGAGGCAGTTCCTGGTGGACACGGGCTCCCAGCTGAGTTTCATCACACCCCTCCACACTGATCGGTTGGCACCTTCCAGCAGACCCCTGGTGTTGGCAGCGAACGGTTCGACGATCAAGACCTTCGGGGAGAAGACCCTCCCCCTGTCTTTTCACGGTCGGACATTTGAGTGGACCTTCGTCGTGGCAGCAGTCAGTCATAACATGTTAGGTGCTGATTTTTTGTGCTCGAATGGTTTATTGGTTGATCTAGCTAATAGACGTCTGGTTAATGCTTTTTACAGCATTTCGTGCACTGCTCGGGTGGTTCTGCCCACTGCACAGCCCAACCTCACAGCTGCGGGTGGTAAGTTTCAAGCATTGCTCACTCAGTTTCCAGCACTCACAGTCCCAACGTTTTCGGCATCAGTGGCTAAACATGGTGTGGAGCACTTTATAACTACTACCTGTCCCCCCGTTTTTGCAAAAGCTCGGCTCTTGGACCCAGCTAAACTCGCCATAGTGCGCGAGGAATTCGCCAACCTGGAAAAACTGGGCATCATTAGACGCTCTAACAGCCCCTGGGCATCGCCACTACATATGGTCCCCAAAGCTGATGGCTCGTGGCGGCCTTGCGGTGATTTCCGCAGGTTGAATAACGCTTCAGCTCATGACCGCTACCCGATCCCGCACATCCAAGATTTTTCGGTACATTTGGCGGGGGCGTGTATTTTTTCTAGAATAGATTTGGTGCGCGGGTACCATCAAGTCCCAGTTCGCGCTCAGGACATACCCAAAACAGTGGTAATAACTCCTTTTGGACTTTTCGAGTTTTTGCGTATGCCGTTTGGACTCAAAGGGGCTGCGCAGACGTTCCAGCGCATGATGGACGCAGTCCTACGCGACCTCCCTTTCGTGTTCGTCTACTTGGATGATATTTTAGTAGCCAGCACGTCCAAAGACGAACATGAAAGCCACCTCACAGCGGTTTTTCGGAGGCTGGCAGAGCATGGGTTAATAATTAATCCAGCGAAGTGCCAGTTTGGGGTCGCGCAAATCGATTTTTTGGGGCATCGCGTTTCACCAGAAGGAGCGGTCCCTCTGCCCGATAAAGTACGCGCAATAACGGATTTTCCCAAACCTCAGACGGTCAAAGCATTGCAAGAATTTTTGGGAATGGTCAGTTTTTATAACCGTTTCCTCCCAGGCGCAGCGCAGCTCATGCAACCATTGTACGCAGCACTTAAAAAGCAAAAACCTACGAATAAGATCAAGTGGTCCCCGGAGCGGGAGCGCGCATTCTCCCAGGTCAAATCAGCCCTGGCGAACGCCGTTTTGTCGGCACACCTGGTGCCAACGGCACGTATGGCGCTCACCACGGACGCTTCTGATTTAGCGGTGGGGGTGGTCGTTGAACAGTTAGTAGCGGGGAGCTGGCAACCCCTCGCGTTTTTCAGCAAAACCTTGCGCAATAACGAGCGGAAGTACAGCGCATTCGTCAGGGAGCTTTTGGCCCTGCATTTGGCCACCTGCCATTTCCAGTTCTGGCTCGAGGGGCGCCGTTTTACCGCGTTCGTGGACCATAAGCCATTAACTTTTGCGATGGCCAAGATTTCAGAGCCTTGGTCAGGCCGGCAACAAAGACAGCTGGCCGCGATATCAGAGTTCACCACCAATATTCAGCATGTCGCGGGCAAACATAATGTGGTGGCAGACTGTCTTTCGCGTGCAGTAGCAGCGCCAAGCCCCATGGAGGCAGGCTCGGCAGCCATGGCCGCGGGCCAAGTCTGTGGCGCAGAAGCACTCGCAGCCCCGGTCCACGTTGGTTTAGATCACGCAGCCATGGCCGCGGAGCAGGCTGACGACGCGGATGTGCGCGCGCTCCAGTCTGGACCAACAGGGTTAAGGCTGGAGCACAGGGTGCTGCAGATAGGTGTGCCCCCTCTAATCTGCGATGTCTCCACCGGGCGGCCTCGCCCCGTAGTTCCCGCTGCATGGCGCCGCCGCGTTTTCGACTCAATCCACTCTCTGGCGCACCCAGGGGTGCGCGCATCGATTAAAATGGTGGGAGAGAAATTTGTTTGGCCGGGGTTGCGTAAACAGGTCAAAGAATGGGCAGCGGCTTGCGTAGCGTGCCAACGAGCCAAAATACACAAACACACTAGGGCTCCTTTAGAACCTTTTAACATCCCGGCTAAACGTTTTGATCATGTGCATGTCGACTTGGTGGGCCCCCTCCCGTTGTCGCAGGGGTGCACACACCTTTTGACGATGGTAGATCGCACCACGTGTTGGCCGGAAGTGGTCCCTCTAGCGACAACTACGGCAGCAGACGTTGCATGCGCGTTTTTAACGGCTTGGGTCGCGCGTTTTGGAGTCCCGTCGGACATAACGTCCGACAGAGGTCCCCAATTCGTTTCTGAACTCTGGTCATCCATGGCCCACAGCCTGGGGGTGAAAATCCACCGCACTACCACGTATAACCCTCAGGCTAACGGTTTGTGCGAACCCTTTCATAGGTCATTGAAAGCAGCCCTCAGAGCGTCTCTCACCGATACAAATTGGGTGGATAGACTTCCATGGGTTTTATTGGGGTTGCGTTCTGCACCTAAGGAGGATTTGCAAGCCTCCCCGGCTGAGTTAGTTTTTGCTCAACCCCTCCGTTTGCCGGGGGATTTCCTCCCTGACAACCCCGCACCAAATTGCCCCCCCCCCGCTCAGCTGTTGAGATGAGATGAGATTCAACTTTATTGTCATTACACATGTATGAATACAAGGTAACGAAACGTGACTTGGCATTTGGGCACGCTCTGCAGAGCGCATCCAAGGCCGGGGCAGCCGCTAGGCGCCAGTCATAATTGTTGCAGAGCGGCACAGGATCAGACACCCTCCCTGGCCCGGTGCATCACAGTTTTCCACGCATTTTTGTGCCAAGAGCTTTAAAGAATGCGGAGTTCGTTTTTGTTAGACATGATGCTCAAAGACCAGGTTTGCGACCCCCTTATGACGGGCCTTTCAGAGTGTTGGAAACAAGAGAGAAACATTTTTTGCTTGATTTGGGTGACAGAAAAGAGTTGATTTGCATTAACAGACTCAAACCCGCTTTTGTTCTGGCTGATGAACACGTGCAGTTGGCCAGGGCTCCCCGCCGTGGCAGGCCGCCGAAAAGGCATTGTTCGTTGACACCACAGAGATGTGCTAACAAGTCTGATTCACAGATGCAGGGAGCCGCTGCAGGAGGAACAAAGCCGGCCTACAGCAGATTCTGCAGGAGGTTTAAACCCAGGCGATTGGTGGATTGATTTGTGTTATGTGGTGTTTCTGCTATACAACTCTGATTAGATTTTGTCCCTGAATAGACGTTTGGGGGGGGGGGTTATGTGGCGCAGATATTGAGTTCATATCTCCCCACAAATGCATGACAGTATGTGTATTGGTGACTCCACGTCTGGTGGGACAAAAGAGGTCTGGACCTGCAGAGATCTACAGGAGATGACGAGTAGGTGTGAGTCTTGGCCTTTGTTTCCGAGAGGATGTCCCAGAAAGATTCCCGGAACACCGTAGGACAAGAGACAATAGTGAGACATGACAGAGTGCATTGTGACTGAGACTATGTGCCATGTAATTATATGTTTGCTTAAGTAACATGTGACTGTGGGTTGTGGCCCCAGCAGAGTATAAGAACGTGGTATTCGATTGCTCAGTCTCTTTTCCTGCATAGAGATTGATAGAGCATGTGTTCACTCAATAAAGTTGATTCTGAGAAATAAACTCAGCCTCATTCTTGAACGCATTCTCTACAAGTCTTCTGTTTTAAGCTATGAGTTTCTGTGTTGAACCAAGGGGTTAGAAATCTCTGATTAGACTTTTAATTTTTTAAAGGGGCCACCAAGTCTAGAGTCTGATGCAGAGAAGCTGTAACACTATCTACCATGCTATCAATTACAGAAGGAGCAAGCTGTCTATAGCTTATTTCCGTTGTGTTGACACATGGCATAGAGGAAACAATCTGCATAAATTTGGTAACAACATCATCTGAGAGGCATCTCACTGTAGTAATATTTTTCTTTAGGAGCCAAATAGTCAGAAATTGTAAAATCAAAGGTTAACAGACAATGGTCTGACAATACAGGGTTATGAGGAGCCACTACCAGATTTTCTGTTTCTATGCCATATGTCAGAACAAGGTCCAACGTATGGTGGAGATAATGGGTAGAATTTCCTACTTTCTGAGAAAACCCCATCAAGTCTAATATTGAATTAAATGCCATATTAAGGCAATCACTATCTACATCTACATGTATATTAAAGTCCCCTATGCGGCGGCATGAAATAATAAGCAGCGATGCTGTGGTTTTTTAGCAGGTTTTATTAATCATACCGCCGTCACGGGATCCCCTCTCCGGTGCATAGTGTGAGCAGCCCGGAGCGGGATCCTCAGGCTCTCGGAGAAACGGACACAAAGTCTGTGTCCTGCAGCAGAGGTTGAATTGTGAGAGAGAGAGCATGGATTTCAGTCAGCTTAAATACCAGTTACAAACAATGCATGAAAGGCATTCACAGCAGGGAGTATGGCATTTGCATTTGAGAGGCATACATCACAATAGGCGGATTTGCTAGACTGTGCTCTAGGTGCAGAACAAAGGGGTTAACAGGCACATCTACATATTGATCTGAGTCTCTAGGTCACCGTAAGGACAGGACGCATGAACACAATACATGAAAGGTGACATTATCACAGTAGTGTAGTGGAAAAAAACAGGAGTAGCTTGAGTTGTCTGTCCTTAGTCTGTTTGTGGGGGTTTTCCCAGACCGCCACAGCTCCCCCCCAGAGGGCTCGGCAGGTGGTCGAGACCTCGATAGTGCAGCTTGGGCAGCGAGCAGGGAAAAGCTCTGTGCAGGAGGGGGTGGAGGGGGGTGGGGGTAGTAAAAGCCGGCCGGAGACGATGAAAACGTCCAGGCCGCGCAAAAATTGCTTGTTGATCCGCGATGTCGAGGGGCTGTCCCGTTGAGCGTGCGGAGATAACAAGAAGAAAAATTAGTCTCTGGCTCCTCTCGTGGCCATGAAGAAAAGCAGGGGCGGCTGTGGGGGGAGAAACAAAAGCAGAGGGACGCGGCGTGTCTCTTTAGGTGCGGGCGCAGCCCTAAAGTCCTCGGGAATCGCAAAACAGCTGAATTCCCTGTGTGCCGTGGCTGAGACCGTTAACAAATCCTTCGAGCATGCTGCATGCGTGCCTCAGGTGAACGAGCAGCCCTGAAGGGCAGCGGCGAAGGAGGAAGGCAGTCTGTGGAGCCGTACGTGTCCCGTGCATGGTGCGCCGTGCCCGTGACTCCCCGGTGCGTGTGCCGGGCTCCCGTGCATGGGTGGGCCGCTGGAGAGGAGAACCAGGGTCAGGGAGCTTGCTGGAGATCATCCCTGTTGTCTGTTGCGTCGTTCGGTCGTGGTGCGTTGGAGCGGTGCGAGGAAGTAGACGATCTCTGTCCCTCGGGCTCGTGGAGATGCGTTGGAGCAGTGCGAGGCAATAGACGATCTTTGTGCCTCAGGCTCGTGGAGATGCGTTGGAGCGGTGCGAGGCAGTAGACGATCTTTGTGCCCCGGGCTCGTGCAGCTGCGTTGGAGCGGTGAGAGGGAGGAGATGATCGTTGTCGCTCGTGCGGCCATGGTGCGTTCAGGTCCACGCGCTGCGCTCTCCGTCGGCCATGGGGATCGCCGTCGTGGAGAGGGGACGAGGTGCATGCGCTCACGTGTGGAGGAGCTGTGAGCGCGGCCGGTCCAGCGTGGATGTGCCGATCTAGGCGTGCAGATCTCACCATGAAACGTTGCTGCAGCTTTCCCGGTCGTGGGTGGTCTCCGGAGAGTTTCAACCTGGAAACTCTGCCGAAATCTCCCTGAAGCAGAAGGGAGCTGTTGCGTTCGCTTGTCATCGGAGAATCACCGCCGGGTGTTGCGTTCGCTGGCAGCGTGTTCGTTTCAGCGTCGGGTCACCAGTGCGGCGGCATGAAATAATAAGCAGCGATGCTGTGGTTTTTTAGCAGGTTTTATTAATCATACCGCCGTCACGGGATCCCCTCTCCGGTGCATAGTGTGAGCAGCCCGGAGCGGGATCCTCAGGCTCTCGGAGAAGCGGACACAAAGTCTGTGTCCTGCAGCAGAGGTTGAAGTGTGAGAGAGAGAGCATGGATTTCAGTCAGCTTAAATACCAGTTACAAACAATGCATGAAAGGCATTCACAGCAGGGAGTATGGCATTTGCATTTGAGAGGCATACATCACAATAGGCAGATTTGCTAGACTGTGCTCTAGGTGCAGAACAAAGGGGTTAACAGGCACATCTACATATTGATCTGAGTCTCTAGGTCACCGTAAGGACAGGACGCATGAACACAATACATGAAAGGTGACATTATCACAGTAGTGTAGCGGAAAAAACCAGGAGTAGCTTGAGTTGTCTGTCCTTAGTCTGTTTGTGGGGGTTTTCCCAAACCGCCACACCCTACTATAATTATTCTATCTGATTTGAGCACTAAATCAGCTAAGAATTTGGCAAATTCGGATAAAAACTCTGAGTAGGTTGATGGAGGACGATAAACTATGGCAAATAAAATTGGGTTTAGCCTAAAATTGCTAAAAGGCCCAATACTGAGGACCAGGCCCTCAAAGGATTGATAACATGTTTTTTGCTTTACATTAACTAGTAATTTGGAATGGTAAATTGTTGCTACTCCTCCTCCATGACCAGAACTTCTGGGATATTGACAGTTTAAATAACCAGAGGGAGTTGATTCATTTAAACCAACATAATCCTCTTGCCCTAACCAAGTCTCTGTAAGGGAAATTAAATCAATCTGATGATCAATTAACAGATCATGGACTAGCAGAGACTTGGTAGTTAGAGACCTAATATTTAACAAACCGCATTTAATTTTTAAATTACGAGGAGGAACAGAGGCCAAACCAAGGCTGCACGGTGGCGCAGTGGTTTAGCACTGTGGCAGCACAGTTTTACCCTCGGCCGGGGGATCGCGGGGATCATGAGATCGTGGGTTCGATCCCAGCCCCCGACCAACAGTGAGCTGTGTGGAGTTTGCATGTTCTCCCCGTGTTGCGCGGGTTTACTCCGGGATTTCTCCGGTTTCCTCCCGCACACCAAAAACATGTAGGTTTAGGGCGCTCGCGCACGCAGCGACCAGCAGCCGGTGACTTGTCACCAGACTGCAAACCAAGTCTACCTACGGGTACAAATAAGTAACAAAAAACAAAAAAAAAAAAAAACATTCAATTTAGAGGCTTCATGTTTAATTTGAGTTTTACCAACTTTTTGTTTAATCACTTTGGAATTCTTATACATTA
This sequence comes from Pholidichthys leucotaenia, assembly GCA_020510985.1. NCBI lineage: Eukaryota > Metazoa > Chordata > Actinopteri > Cichliformes > Pholidichthyidae > Pholidichthys > Pholidichthys leucotaenia. The sequence goes on along the minus strand of CM035843.1, from coordinate 55,369,064 downwards.
TATTTTTATTTACTTTGGAGGGAGCAGACAATGATTCTCTGATGGGGAAGACAGGGGCTAAGTTGAGGGGTGGCGGATGAAGAGGAGCTGCAGAGAGGCGTGTAAGACTGTGACTCTGCTTTCTGGTCCCAACTCTGAGTTGTCAAGGTTTTGGAAATTTGGATAAAAATGATGCCAGATTGTTAGATAAAAGAGACGCACCATCCAAAGTGGGATGGATGCCATCTCGTCTAATAAGACCAGGTTTTCCCCAAAATGAGCTCCAATTATCTATGTAGCCCACATTGTTTGCAGGACACTACACAGACAGCCAGCGGTTGAAGGATGACAAGCGGCTAAACATGTCATCACTGGTCAGATTGGGGAGGGGCCCAAAGAACACTACAGAGGCAGACATTGTTTTGGCAAAGTCACACACTGATTCCACATTAATTTTTGTGACTTCCGACTGCCGGAGTCGGACGGAAGTGAAGAAGATTGTTCAGAACTCCTTATAAGAACTCCTTATACAAAGATATAGAGTGAAGATGACGAAGAAGAGGTTGCCAACCGAGAAGAATTCTGACTTTTGATACATAGAGTGATGTTTATTGAGTGAAGCACGTGGCCGTAAGGACTACAGCTCCTGACCAGATAGAGTGATGATATAGAGTGAAGTACGTGATGGTAATGCAGCTGTAGTCTGGTTGCCAACCACCAATCAAATCTAAGAGAAGAAGAAGAAGAAGATGACATGTCACCCTACCTTGACAACAGTGTATGACAAACATGCTGCTTAGTATTGTGGCATTCTGACTTTTTATTTTGAGAATGATTTTATCTTCAAGGCCAAGGAACAGAAGGAATCAATTGCCTGATCTAAATATCTTGCAGGCACTAGCCTTACAGAGTGAAAGAGAGGTAATTATGAAAAAAAATATTTTACTTTTTTTATGAAAATTACACAAAATAGTTGATAAATAATGTCTGCACTATAGTATATTTATTATTTATTTATTTATCCTTTATTTATATGTTATGTATTAAATGCAGCATCTTAAATCCTTAGTTATAGTCATCCACTGTCTTACTAAATGATCATAATCAATAATCAATCAATATACCAGCTGAATACTTAATTGAAACCTTGAGCAGATGCGTTTCTGTGGCCCGGGAATTTGGAGTCATGCTCAATACAAAGGTCAATAAACTGTAATGTTTGTTCACTGCTCCCTGTTTGTAAATAAAAAAAATGTTTTATTATGCAACTATAGACACACTGTAGACCAGTGAGCTACGTTATACTGACATGTAAACATCTTCTTTTTAGTGATGTTTGGAGTTGTTTCTTCCATGCTTCTGTGTTTGTGTGTGTGTTTTTTGTTTTGTTTTTGGTTTTTTTTTGTGGGGGGGGCAGGGGTGAAGGGGTGGTCAGTGATGAACAGGTGATGAATCAGGAGCTTTTTCTTGAGAAATCCTGGCATGGCGCTCTGAACTGTGGCTAATTCCCTTAAGGGCTTATTTAAGGGCTCATGAAGTCAGCGAGTGAGCAGTCAGCCTCTTCCTGATTTCAGATTGGGACAATCCTTCACTTAAGGTGAACGTGCCTAAAGTCAGCGAGTCTGCAAGGGAGGAGAATGAGATTTGGCATGAGATTTGGCCTTTAAGAATTACCCACAGTTCAGAGTGCCATGTCAGGGTTTCTCAAGGAAAAGCTCCTGATTGGTCATCTGTTCATCACTGACCACACCTTCACCCCTGCTCCACCCCCCACCCCCAAAAAATGCTGCCTTGACAAGAATTTAAGATCTTTGCCAAAATAAAAAATATATTCAATTCAATTCAATTCAATCAGGGATTGTGTGTCTTGACACGATCATTGGCAGCACAGGGGCCTCCCAGGGAACGGTTTTGGCTCCCTTCCTGTTCACCCTTTATACTGCGGACTTCTCACACAACACAACACACTGCCATCTACAGAAGTTCTCTGACGACTCTGTGATCGTCGGCCTCATCTCCAACGGAGATGAAGCTAAGTACAGAGGACTTATCCAGGACTTTGTGGACTGGTGCCATCGGAACTGCCTCCAGATCAACGTGAGGAAAACTAAGGAGCTGGTGGTGGACTGCCGCAGGCAAGGACAACCCCTAACAGCACCAGTAAACATCCAGGGAACAGACATTGAGATGGTGACATCCTACAAGTACCTGGGTGTTCATCTGAACAATAAACTAGACTGGTCACACAATACTGACGCACTCTACAAGAAGGGACAGCGAAGGCTGCTCCTACTGAGGAGGCTCAGGTCTTTTGGTGTACAAGGGGTGCTCCTGAAGACATTCTATGACACGGTGGTGGCATCAGCCATCACTTTTGGAGTGGTTTGCTGGGGCAGTGGCATTACAGCAGCCGATAGGAAGAGACTGAACAAACTGATCAAGAAAGCTAGCTCTGTCCTGGGGCAACGCCTTGACCCAGCGGAGGAGATAGGAGAGAGAAGGATGGCGGCTAAACTGTCATCTCTGCTGGAGTCCGAGTCCCACCCTATGCAGGACATACTGAACGCACTGAGGAGCTCATTTAGCAGCAGACTACATCATCCTAGGAACACAACTGAGAGGTTTCGCAGGTCCTTCCTACCTACGACTGTCAGACTTTATAACCTAAGCAGGGCTGCTCGCAGAGATAGCAAAAAAACGTGACCACCTAATAGTATTGAATGCAAAAGACGCAGCAGGCTTACACAAATGGTCCCCTCCAGTATACAACTAGGGCAATATCAGTCGCTACGGAGGGTGACAATATGTATGGGTACATATTCATACTATGTAGGATAACTAAGTAGACGGTTATGCTGTTTATTGCATCTAGCTACAATGCTCCGCAATGTGTATATATATTTATGTGTACATATGTATATTCACTGCTCTTATTTTCTTATCTTCTAAATTATTGCTCTGAGCGCTGCTGTCCCTGTGCTGTTGCAATCCTGGAATTTCCCCATTGTGGGACTAATAAAGGCTTATCTTATCTTATATAGTGCCATTTCACAACAACAGTCATTTCATAGCACTTTCAACTGTAGGGAAAACACCCACAATTGCAGAAAAACCCCAGCAATCTCTTGATCCCCTGTGAGCAAGCACTTGGCAATGGTGGAGAGGAAAAACTCCATTTTAACAGGAAGAAACCTCCAGCAGAACCAGGCTCAGGGAGGGGCAGTCATCTGTTGCGACTGGCTGGGGGGTGAGGGGATAGAGAAGATGAAAATAACAGACATGTAGAGAGCAAACAGCATAATGGGGACTCAATCTATGGGAGAGAACAAACAGATGTTAATGACCAGCAAAAATATTTCATTGAGAGTGAAGAAAGGAGTGAAGCCCAGTGCATTATTGGAGGTCCCCCGGCTGTCTAAACCTATTAGCAGCATAACTAAGGGAGGGTTCAGAGGAACCCTATAGCCTTTAATTAGGAAGGTTCCCTTCCTAATTGTAGGCTATATCAAAAAGGAAGGTTTTAACCCTATTCTTAAAAGCAGAGATCGAGTCTGACTCCCAAATCCAGATTGGCAGCTGGTTCCACAGGAGAGGAGCTTGATAACTAAAGGCTCTGCCTCCCATTGTACTTTTTTCTACAATTTTAGGTATTACAAGTAATCCAGCATTTTGGGAGCGTAGTGCTCTGTTAGGATAATACGGTAGTATCAGATCTTTTAAATAAAAAGGGGCCTGATTATTTAGAGCTTTGTAAGTGAGAAGAAGGATTTTAAACTTAATTCTAAAATCTATGGGAAGCCAATGAAGGGAGGCCAGAGCCGGAGAGATATGATCTCTCTTTCTAGTATCTGTTAAAACTCTTGTTGCAGCATTTTGGATCAGCTGAAGACTTTTTAAAGATGTTTTAGGACAACCTGATAATAAAGAATTACAATAATCTAATCTAGAGCTAACAAAAGCGTGGATCAGTTTTTCAGCATCACTCTAAGACAAGATGCTCATAATCTTGGCAATATTACGCAGATGATAGAAGGCACTCTTAGAAACGAATTTAATATGTGAATTGAAAAACAGATCTTGATCAAAAATAACTCCAAGGTTCCTCACAGAACTATTCAGAGAAAGAGTGACCACATCCAAACTAAGAGTTTGATTTGGAAAGGTATTTCTAAGGTTTTTTGGACCAACTAGAATGACTTCAGACTTATCTGAATTTAATAGCAGAAAATTACAAGTCATCCAAGCTTTGATTCCCTTAAGACAGGCTTCTAACTTGGCTAATTGATTACTATCATCTGGCTTCACTGACAGGTATAATTGTGTGCACCAATCGGATTAACAATCAGCATAACCCACCCGTCTCAATCGGATTGAAATTTTGATCCAAATGAGTGTGATTGACCACAAGAGATGGAGAATGATATTGATCCTGATAACCACTTTTTCAATAATATTCATAACCACTGTGAATATTACACTGAAAAGCAATTCAAAAGTCAAGTGCAATTAGATGGTAAACTGTCAATAATACACTTCAATAGCAGAAGTCTTAACAAAAACTTCTCACAGATTCAGGACTATTTAAAACAGCTAAACAGAAAATTCACAGCTATAGCAGTCTCTGAAACCTGGCTTAATGCAGACCAGGCTCCCCTGATGGCAATAGAGGGATATCAGATGTTTAACATTAACAGATCTCAAAAAAAGGGTGGTGGTGTTGCACTGTATATTGATGACCTATATAGATGTAAGCTTGTAAATGAAATGTCCTCAGCACTACCAGGGATTCTGGAATGTGTTACTGTTGAGATTGACCTAGACAAAACAAAAAATCTAATCATAAGCTGCATATACAGAACGCCGGGAACTTGCATTGAGACATTCAGAGATAAATTAGTCGAGCTGTACAATAATATTACTAGTAAGAAAATGGTAGCAATTTGTGGAGATTTCAATATTGATCTACTTAATCCACATCAACAAAATGTAGTTACAGAGTTCATGAACTCTATGTACAGCATGAGTCTATATCCCACAATAACACATCCCAGTAGAATCACAGCTCACTCTGCTACACTTATTGACAACCTGTTTGTCAATGTTCTCGACAAGAAAATAGAAAGTGGATTATTGATAAATGATATAAGCGACCACTTGCCAATCTTTGCACTTATCCATGGCCACACGGGGCCCAACCCAGAAAAAATCTCAAAATCGTTCAGACACAAATCACCAAACGCAATCAGTTCTTTTAAAGAGGACTTGCTGAAGCAAGACTGGACAGAAGTCTATGTATCAGATGTAAATGAAGCCTATGACACATTTACAAACATTGTAACCACTCTTTATGAAAAAAACTGCCCATTAGTTAAAAAAAAGCTTAAACACAAATTTACTGACAAACCATGGCTAACCAAAGGACTACAAAAGGCGTGTAAAAAGAAAAATTTATTATATAAAGCTTTCCTAAAGAAAAGGACAAAAGAAGCAGAGCAGCGGTATAAAACATACAAAAATAAGTTAACATATATAATAAGATGTAGTAAAAGAGACTATTACAGTAAAGAACTGGAAAAAAACAAAGACAATATTAAAAATACATGGACAATAATCAACAGTATCCTTGGAAATAAAAGCAGAAATACCAGCTACCCAACTAACACTCCAAAAAATAATAAATCGACTCCGAATGTGAATATAGCTTCACCTGCAGATGAATTTAATAATTTTTTTGTTAACATTGGACCTAAACTGGCCCGAGAAATACCCACTACGGTGCCAACAGGTGATTCAATATGCAATAACACTGCTGTAAAAGACACCATCTTCATAAAGAACACAGACGAAAGAGAGGTCATTGAAATTGTTAAATCGTTCAAAAGTAAAACATCTACTGACTGCGATGGTATTGATATGCTACTAGTCAAAACTGTTATCGAATGCATAGTGAAACCACTGACGTATATCTGTAACCTGTCTCTCCAATCAGGTATATTTCCCAATGCAATGAAAATAGCTAAAGTAATTCCGATTTACAAGACAGGCGACAGAGGGGAACTCTCCAACTACAGACCAATTTCACTATTACCGCAATTTTCCAAGATACTTGAAAAAATATTCTATGAGAGAATTGACAACTTCATACTGAAGAATGATTTATTGTGTGAGCAGCAATATGGGTTCAGACACAAAAGGACAACAGCATATGCCTTAATGGAATTTACAGAAAAAATATCAACAGCCATTGAAAATAAAGAGTATTCAGTTGGAGTATTCCTGGATCTTAAAAAAGCATTTGATACAGTAGATCACAATCTATTATTAAAGAAACTACAAAATTGTGGTATCAGAGGGGTAGCACTGTCCTGGTTAAGAAGTTACTTAAAGAATAGATATCAGTTTGTATGTGTTAACAACAAAAACTCAGAGCTACTGAAGGTCACCTGTGGAGTCCCACAGGGTTCAGTTTTGGGACCATTATTATTCAATATGTATATAAATGATATATGTAAAGTTTCAGAAAAAATGG